>JAYKTQ010000018.1:1203750-2407500 GCA_036010785.1 Ammospiza maritima maritima
AGCTGCGAAGGACTAGCCAAGAAGAGCGCAAAAGTACCACAACATGCCTGCCTCCACAGCTTTTTCCTTGGGGACATGCCTAATTCCTGGCTGATTTGCCTTTCTCGTCTAAGGGTTGGGGTTCGGCCTAGGGCTAGGATATTTTTAACTAGGAAGCCCTGAGTTCCAGGCTTACTTCATCTGCGAAAGGCATCCCAAAGGGTGTGCAAAAGTTCCACAACATGGCTGTTTTCACGGCTTTTCCCATAGGAAGAACCCTAATACCCGGCAGATTTACCTTCCTAGGGTTACTGTTAGGCTTAGGCCTAGGACTTTTTAAACCAGGACGCCCTGGGCTCCAGGCACACTGCAGGTGCGAAAGGCATCCCAAGGGGAGCGCAAAAGTGACACAACTTGGCTGCCTCCGCTGCTATTCTCATGAGACCATCCCGAACCATACGCTGATTTTCCTTCCTAGGGTTAAGGATTGAGTTACGCCTAGGGTAAGGGTTCTATTAACCAGAAAGCCCTAAGTTCCAAGAACACAGCAGCTGCAAAGGACTTCCCAAGAAGAGCGCAAAAGTACCACAACATGCCTGCCTCCACAGCTTTTTCCTTGGGGACATGCCTAATTCCTGGCTGATTTGCCTTTCTCGTCTTAGGGTTGGGGTTCGGCCTAGGGCTAGGATTTTTAAAATCAGGAAGCCCTGAGTTCCAGGCACACTGGAGCTGTGAAAGGCATCCAAAAGGGAGTGCAAAAGTGCCACAACATTGTTGCTTTCACGGCTTTTCCCTTGGCAAGAAGCTTAAAACCAGGCTGATTTCCCTTCCCAGGGTTACTGTTAGGCTTAGGCCTAGGGCTAGGATTTTTAAAACAAGGAAGCCCTTAGATCCAGGCACACTGCAGCTGTTCAAGGCATCCCAAGGGGAATACAAAAGTGCAACAACATGGCAGCTTTCACAGCTTTTTCCTTGGCACCATCCCTATACCTAGGCTGTTTTATCTGCCTAGGGTTAGGGTTAGGCTTCAGCCTAGGGCTTGGAGTTTTTTAACCAGGAAGCCCTGAGTTCCAGGCTTACTGCATCTGCCAAAGGCATCCCAAAGGGAGTGCAAAAGTGCCACAACATGGCTGCTTTCACGGCTTTTCCCTTAGGAAGAACCCTAATACCCGGCTGATTTACCTTCCTAGGGTTACTGTTAGGCTTAGGCCTAGGACTTTTAAAACCAGGAAGCCCTGGGCTCCAGGCATATGCAGCTGCGAAAGGCATCCCAAGAGGGCCGCAGAAGTGACACAACTAGGCTGCCTCTGCTTCTATTCTCAGGAGACCATCCTGAACCATAGGCTGATTTTCCTTCCTAGGGTTAATGTTTGAGTTTCGCCTAGGGTAAGGGTTCTATTAACCAGAAAGCCCTGAGTTCCAAGAACACAGGAGCTGCGAAGGACTACCCAAGAAGAGCGCAAAAGTACCACAACATGCCTGCCTCCACAGCTTTTTCCTTGGGGACATGCCTAATTCCTGGCTGATTTGCCTTTCTCGTCTTAGGGTTGGGGTTCGGCCTAGGGCAAGGATTTTTTTAACTAGGAAGCCCTGAGTTCCAGGCTTACTGCATCTGCCAAAGGCATCCCAAAGGGAGTGCAAAAGTGCCACAACATGGCTGCTTTCACGGCTTTTCCCTTAGGAAGAACCCTAATACCCGGCTGATTTACCTTCCTTGGGTTACTGTTAGCCTTAGGCCTAGGACTTTTAAAACCAGGAAGCCCTGGGCTCCAGGCACACTGCAGCTGCGAAAGGCATCCCAAGGGGAGCGCAAAAGTGACACAACTTGGCTGCCACCACTGATATTTCCATGAGACCATCCCGAACCATAGGCTGATTTTCCTTCCTAGGGTTAAGGTTTGAGTTACGCCTGGGGTAAGCGTTCTATTAACCAGAAAGCCCTGAGTTCCAAGAACACAGCAGCTGCGAAGGACTACCCAAGAAGAGCGCGAATGTACCACAACATGCCTGCCTCCACAGCTTTTTCCTTGGGGACATGCCTAATTCCTGGCTGATTTGCCTTTCTCGTCTTAGGGTTGGGGTTCGGCCTAGGGTTAGGATTTTTAAAATCAGGAAGCCCTGAGTTCCAGGCACACTGGAGCTGTGAAAGGCATCCAAAAAAGAGTGCAAAAGTGCCACAACATGGCTGCTTTCACGGCTTTTTCCTTGGCAAGAAGCCTAACACCAGGCTGATTTCCCTTCCCAGGGTTACTGTTAGGCTTAGGACTAGGGCTGGGATTTTTAAAACTAGGAAGCCCTTAGTTCCAGGCACACTTCAGCTGCGAAAGGCATCCCAAGGGGAGTACAAAAGTGCAACAACATGGCAACTTTCACAGCTTTTTCCTTGGCACCATCCCTATACCAAGGCTGATTTATCTGCCTAGGGTTAGGGTTAGGCTTCCGCCTAGGGCTTGGAGTTTTTTAACCAGGAAGCCCTGAGTTTCAGGCTTACTGCATCTGCCAAAGGCATCCCAAAGGGAGTGCAGAAGTGCCACAACATGGCTGCTTTCACGGCTTTTCCCTTAGGAAGAACCCTAATACCCGGCTGATTTACCTTCCTAGGGTTACTGTTAGGCTTAGGCCTAGGACTTTTAAAACCAGGAAGCCCTGGGCTCCAGGCACACTGCAGCTGCGAAAGGCATCCTAAGGGGAGCGCAAAAGTGACACAACTTGGCTGCCTCTGATTCTATTCTCATGAGACCATCCTGAACCATAGGCTGATTTTCCTTCCTAGGGTTAAGGTTTAAGTTTCGCCTAGGGTAAGGGTTCTATTAACCAGAAAGCCCTGAGTTCCAAGAACACAGCAGCTGCGAAGGACTACCCAAGAAGAGCGCAAAAGTACCACAACATGCCTGCCTCCACAGCTTTTTCCTTGGGGACATGCCTAATTCCTGGCTGATTTGCCTTTCTCGTCTTAGGGTTGGGGTTCGGCCTAGGGCTAGGATTTTTTTAACTAGGAAGCCCTGAGTTCCAGGCTTACTGCATCTGCCAAAGGCATCCCAAAGGGAGTGCAGAAGTGCCACAACATGGCTGCTTTCACGGCTTTTCCCTTAGGAAGAACCCTAATACGCGGCTGATTTACCTTCCTAGGGTTACTGTTAGGCTTAGGCCTAGGACTTTTAAAACCAGGAAGCCCTGGGCTCCAGGCACACTGCAGCTGCGAAAGGCATCCCAAGGGGAGCGCAAAAGTGACACAACTTGGCTGCCACCACTGATATTTCCATGAGACCATCCCGAACCATAGGCTGATTTTCCTTCCTAGGGTTAAGGTTTGAGTTACGCCTGGGGTAAGGGTTCTAGTAACCAGAAAGACCTGAGTTCCAAGAACACAGCAGCTGTGAAGGACTACCCAAGAAGAGCGCAAAAGTACCACAACATGCCTGCCTCCACAGCTTTTTCCTTGGGGACATGCCTAATTCCTGGCTGATTTGCCTTTCTCGTCTTAGGCTTGGGGTTCGGCCTAGGGCTAGGATTTTTAAAATCAGGAAGCCCTGAGTTCCAGGCACACTGGAGCTGTGAAAGGCATCCAAAAGGGAGTGCAAAAGTGCCACAACATTGTTGCTTTCACGGCTTTTCCCTTGGCAAGAAGCTTAAAACCAGGCTGATTTCCCTTCCCAGGGTTACTGTTAGGCTTAGGCCTAGGGCTAGGATTTTTAAAACAAGGAAGCCCTTAGATCCAGGCACACTGCAGCTGTTCAAGGCATCCCAAGGGGAATACAAAAGTGCAACAACATGGCAGCTTTCACAGCTTTTTCCTTGGCACCATCCCTATACCTAGGCTGTTTTATCTGCCTAGGGTTAGGGTTAGGCTTCAGCCTAGGGCTTGGAGTTTTTTAACCAGGAAGCCCTGAGTTCCAGGCTTACTGCATCTGCCAAAGGCATCCCAAAGGGAGTGCAAAAGTGCCACAACATGGCTGCTTTCACGGCTTTTCCCTTAGGAAGAACCCTAATACCCGGCTGATTTACCTTCCTAGGGTTACTGTTAGGCTTAGGCCTAGGACTTTTAAAACCAGGAAGCCCTGGGCTCCAGGCATATGCAGCTGCGAAAGGCATCCCAAGAGGGCCGCAGAAGTGACACAACTAGGCTGCCTCTGCTTCTATTCTCAGGAGACCATCCTGAACCATAGGCTGATTTTCCTTCCTAGGGTTAATGTTTGAGTTTCGCCTAGGGTAAGGGTTCTATTAACCAGAAAGCCCTGAGTTCCAAGAACACAGGAGCTGCGAAGGACTACCCAAGAAGAGCGCAAAAGTACCACAACATGCCTGCCTCCACAGCTTTTTCCTTGGGGACATGCCTAATTCCTGGCTGATTTGCCTTTCTCGTCTTAGGGTTGGGGTTCGGCCTAGGGCAAGGATTTTTTTAACTAGGAAGCCCTGAGTTCCAGGCTTACTGCATCTGCCAAAGGCATCCCAAAGGGAGTGCAAAAGTGCCACAACATGGCTGCTTTCACGGCTTTTCCCTTAGGAAGAACCCTAATACCCGGCTGATTTACCTTCCTTGGGTTACTGTTAGCCTTAGGCCTAGGACTTTTAAAACCAGGAAGCCCTGGGCTCCAGGCACACTGCAGCTGCGAAAGGCATCCCAAGGGGAGCGCAAAAGTGACACAACTTGGCTGCCACCACTGATATTTCCATGAGACCATCCCGAACCATAGGCTGATTTTCCTTCCTAGGGTTAAGGTTTGAGTTACGCCTGGGGTAAGCGTTCTATTAACCAGAAAGCCCTGAGTTCCAAGAACACAGCAGCTGCGAAGGACTACCCAAGAAGAGCGCGAATGTACCACAACATGCCTGCCTCCACAGCTTTTTCCTTGGGGACATGCCTAATTCCTGGCTGATTTGCCTTTCTCGTCTTAGGGTTGGGGTTCGGCCTAGGGTTAGGATTTTTAAAATCAGGAAGCCCTGAGTTCCAGGCACACTGGAGCTGTGAAAGGCATCCAAAAAAGAGTGCAAAAGTGCCACAACATGGCTGCTTTCACGGCTTTTTCCTTGGCAAGAAGCCTAACACCAGGCTGATTTCCCTTCCCAGGGTTACTGTTAGGCTTAGGACTAGGGCTGGGATTTTTAAAACTAGGAAGCCCTTAGTTCCAGGCACACTTCAGCTGCGAAAGGCATCCCAAGGGGAGTACAAAAGTGCAACAACATGGCAACTTTCACAGCTTTTTCCTTGGCACCATCCCTATACCAAGGCTGATTTATCTGCCTAGGGTTAGGGTTAGGCTTCCGCCTAGGGCTTGGAGTTTTTTAACCAGGAAGCCCTGAGTTTCAGGCTTACTGCATCTGCCAAAGGCATCCCAAAGGGAGTGCAGAAGTGCCACAACATGGCTGCTTTCACGGCTTTTCCCTTAGGAAGAACCCTAATACCCGGCTGATTTACCTTCCTAGGGTTACTGTTAGGCTTAGGCCTAGGACTTTTAAAACCAGGAAGCCCTGGGCTCCAGGCACACTGCAGCTGCGAAAGGCATCCTAAGGGGAGCGCAAAAGTGACACAACTTGGCTGCCTCTGATTCTATTCTCATGAGACCATCCTGAACCATAGGCTGATTTTCCTTCCTAGGGTTAAGGTTTAAGTTTCGCCTAGGGTAAGGGTTCTATTAACCAGAAAGCCCTGAGTTCCAAGAACACAGCAGCTGCGAAGGACTACCCAAGAAGAGCGCAAAAGTACCACAACATGCCTGCCTCCACAGCTTTTTCCTTGGGGACATGCCTAATTCCTGGCTGATTTGCCTTTCTCGTCTTAGGGTTGGGGTTCGGCCTAGGGCTAGGATTTTTTTAACTAGGAAGCCCTGAGTTCCAGGCTTACTGCATCTGCCAAAGGCATCCCAAAGGGAGTGCAGAAGTGCCACAACATGGCTGCTTTCACGGCTTTTCCCTTAGGAAGAACCCTAATACGCGGCTGATTTACCTTCCTAGGGTTACTGTTAGGCTTAGGCCTAGGACTTTTAAAACCAGGAAGCCCTGGGCTCCAGGCACACTGCAGCTGCGAAAGGCATCCCAAGGGGAGCGCAAAAGTGACACAACTTGGCTGCCACCACTGATATTTCCATGAGACCATCCCGAACCATAGGCTGATTTTCCTTCCTAGGGTTAAGGTTTGAGTTACGCCTGGGGTAAGGGTTCTAGTAACCAGAAAGACCTGAGTTCCAAGAACACAGCAGCTGTGAAGGACTACCCAAGAAGAGCGCAAAAGTACCACAACATGCCTGCCTCCACAGCTTTTTCCTTGGGGACATGCCTAATTCCTGGCTGATTTGCCTTTCTCGTCTTAGGGTTGGGGTTCGGCCTAGGGCTAGGATTTTTAAAATCAGGAAGCCCTGAGTTCCAGGCACACTGGAGCTGTGAAAGGCATCCAAAAGGGAGTGCAAAAGTTCCACAACATGGCTGCTTTCACGGCTTTTTCCTTGGCAAGAAGCCTAACACCAGGCTGATTTTCCTTCCCAGGGTTACTGTTAGGCTTAGGACTAGGGCTGGGATTTTTAAAACAAGGAAGCCCTTAGTTCCAGGCACACTGCAGCTGCGAACGGCATCCCAAGGGGAGTACAAAAGTGCAACAACATGGCAGCTTTCACAGCTTTTTCCTTAGCACCATCCCTATACCTAGGCTGATTTATCTGCCTAGGGTTAGGGTTAGGCTTCAGCCTAGGGCTTGGAGTTTTTTAACCAGGAAGCCCTGAGTTTCAGGCTTACTGCATCTGCCAAAGGCATCCCAAAGGGTGTGCAGAAGTGCCACAACATGGCTGCTTTCACGGCTTTTCCCTTAGGAAGAACCCTAATACCCGGCTGATTTACCTTCCTAGGGTTACTGTTAGGCTTAGGCCTAGGACTTTTAAAACCAGGAAGCCCTGGGCTCCAGGCACACTGCAGCTGCGAAAGGCATCCCAAGAGGAGCGCAAAAGTGACACAACTTGGCTGCCACCACTGATATTTCCATGAGACCATCCCGAACCATAGGCTGATTTTCCTTCCTAGGGTTAAGGTTTGAGTTACGCCTAGGGTAAGGGTTCTATTAACCAGAAAGCCCTGAGTTCCAAGAACACAGCAGCTGCGAAGGACTACCCAAGAAGAGCGCAAAAGTACCACAACATGCCTGCCTCCACAGCTTTTTCCTTGGGGACATGCCTAATTCCTGGCTGATTTGCCTTTCTCGTCTTAGGGTTGGGGTTCGGCCTAGGGCTAGGATTTTTAAAATCAAGAAGCCCTGAGTTCCAGGCACACTGGAGCTGTGAAAGGCATCCAAAACGGAGTTCAAAGTGCCACAACATGGCGGCTTTCACGGCTTTTTCCTTGGCAAGAAGCCTAACACCAGGCTGATTTACCTTCCTAGGGTTACTGTTAGGCTTAGGCCTAGGGCTAGGATTTTTAAAACTAGGAAGCCCTTAGATCCAGGCACACTGCATTTGTTCAAGGCATCCCAAGTGGAGTAAAAAAGTGCAACAATATGGCAGCTTTCAAATCTTTTTCCTTGGGACCATCCCTATACTTAGGCTGATTTATCTGCCTAGGGTTAGGGTTAGGGTTCAGCCTAGGGCTTGGAGTTTTTTAACCAGGAAGCCCTGAGTTCCAGGCTTACTGCATCTGCCAAAGGCATCCCAAAGGGAGTGCAAAAGTGCCACAACATGGCTGCTTTCACGGCTTTTCCCTTAGGAAGAACCCTAATACGCGGCTGATTTACCTTCCTAGGGTTACTGATAGCCTTAGGCCTAGGACTATAAAAATCAGGAAGCCCTGGGCTCCAGGCATATGCAGCTGTTAAAGGCATCCCAAGAGGGCTGCGGAAGTGACACAATTTGGCTGCCTCTGCTTCTATTCTCATGAGACCATCCTGAACCATAGGCTGATTTTCCTTCCTAGGGTTAAGGTTTGAGTTTCGCCTAGGGTAAGAGTTCTATTAACCAGAAAGCCCTGAGTTCCAAGAACACAGCAGCTGCGAAGGACTACCCAAAAAGAGCGCAAAAGTACCACAACATGCCTGCCTCCACAGCTTTTTCCTTGGGGACATGCCTAATTCCTGGCTGATTTGCCTTTCTCGTCTTAGGGTTGTGGTTCGGCCTAGGGCTAGGATATTTTTAACTAGGAAGCCCTGAGTTCCAGGCTTACTTCATCTGCCAAAGGCATCCCACAGGGTGTGCAAAAGTGCCACAACATGGCTGCTTTCACGGCTTTTCCCTTAGGAAGAACCCTAATACCCGGCTGATTTACCTTCCTAGGGTTACTGTTAGGCTTAGGCCTAGGACTTTTTAAACCAGGACGCCCTGGGCTCCAGGCACACTGCAGCTGCGAAAGGCATCCCAAGGGGAGCGCAAAAGTGACACAACTTTGCTGCCACCACTGATATTTCCATGAGACCATCCCGAACCATAGGCTGATTTTCCTTCCTAGGGTTAAGGTTTGAGTTACGCCTAGGGTAAGGGTTCTATTAACCAGAAAGCCCTGAGTTCCAAGAACACAGCAGCTGCGAAGGACTAGCCAAGAAGAGCGCAAAAGTACCACAACATGCCTGCCTCCACAGCTTTTTCCTTGGGGACATGCCTAATTCCTGGCTGATTTGCCTTTCTCGTCTTAGGGTTGGGGTTCGCCTAGGGCTTGGATTTTTTTAACTAGGAAGCCCTGAGTTCCAGGCTTACTTCATCTGCCAAAAACATCCCAAAGGGAGTGCAAAAGTGCCACAACATGGCTGCTTTCACGGCTTTTCCCTTAGGAAGAACCCTAATACGCGGCTGATTTACCTTCCTAGGGTTACTGTTAGGCTTATGCCTAGGACTTTTAAAACCAGGAAGCCCTGGGCTCCAGGCACATGCAGCTGTTTAAGGCATCCCAAGAGGGCTGCAGAAGTGACACAACTTGGCTGCCTCTGCTGCTATTCTCATGGGACCATCCCGAACCAAAGGCTGATTTTCCTTCCTAGGGTTAAGGTTTGAGTTACGCCTAGGGTAAGGGTTCTATTAACCAGAAAGCCCTGAGTTCCAAGAACACAGCAGCTGCGAAGGACTTCCCAAGAAGAGCGCAAAAGTACCACAACATGCCTGCCTCCACAGCTTTTTCCTTGGGGACATGCCTAATTCCTGGCTGATTAGCCTTTCTCGTCTTAGGGTTGGGGTTCGGCCTAGGGCTCGGATTTTTAAAATCAGGAAGCCCTGAGTTCCAGGCACACTGGAGCTGTGAAAGGCATCCAAAAGGGAGTGCAAAAGTGCCACAACATGGTTGCTTTCACGGCTTTTCCCTTGGCAAGAAGCTTAACACCAGGCTGATTTCCCTTCCCATTGTTACTGTTAGGCTTAGGCCTAGGGCTAGGATTTTTAAAACTAGGAAGCCCTTAGATCCAGGCACACTGCAGCTGTTCAAGGCATCCCAAGGGGAGTACAAAACTGCAACAACATGGCAGCTTTCACAGGTTTTTCCTTGGCACCATCCCTATACCTAGGCTGTTTTATCTGCCTAGGGTTAGGGTTAGGGTTCAGCCTAGGGCTTGGAGTTTTTTAACCAGGAAGCCCTGAGTTCCAGGCTTACTTCATCTGCCAAAGGCATCCCAAAGGGAGTGCAAAAGTTCCACAACATGGCTGCTTTCACAGCTTTTCCCTTAGGAAGAACCCTAATACGCGGCTGATTTACCTTCCTAGGGTTACTGTTAGGCTTAGGCCTAGGACTTTTAAAACCAGGAAGCCCTGGGCTCCAGGCACACTGCAGCTGCGAAAGGCATCCCAAGGGGAGCGCAAAAGTGACACAACTTGGCTGCCACCACTGATATTTCCATGAGACCATGCCGAACCATAGGCTGATTTTCCTTCCTAGGGTTAAGGTTTGAGTTTCGCCTAGGGTAAGAGTTCTATTAACCAGAAAGCCCTGAGTTCCAAGAACACAGCAGCTGCGAAGGACTACCCAAGAAGAGCGCAAAAGTACCACAACATGCCTGCCTCCACAGCTTTTTCCTTGGGGACATGCCTAATTCCTGGCTGATTTGCCTTTCTCGTCTTAGGGTTGGGGTTCGGCCTAGGGCAAGGATTTTTTTAACTAGGAAGCCCTGAGTTCCAGGCTTACTTCATCTGCCAAAGGCATCCCAAAGTGAGTGCAGAAGTGCCACAACATGGCTGCTTTCACGGCTTTTCCCTTAGGAAGAACCCTAATACCCGGCAGATTTACCTTCCTAGGGTTACTGTTAGGCTTAGGCCTAGGACTTTTAAAACCAGGAAGCCCTGGGCTCCAGGCACACTGCAGCTGCGAAAGGCATCCCAAGGGGAGCGCAAAAGTGACACAACTTGGCTGCCACCTCTGATATTTCCATGAGACCATCCCGAACCATAGGCTGATTTTCCTTCCTAGGGTTAAGGTTTGAGTTACGCCTGGGGTAAGGGATCTGTTAACCAGAAAGCCCTGAGTTCCAAGAACACAGCAGCTGCGAAGGACTAGCCAAGGAGAGCGCAAAAGTACCACAACATGCCTGCCTCCACAGCTTTTTCCTTGGGGACATGCCTAATTCCTGGCTGATTTGCCTTTCTCGTCTTAGGGTTGGGGTTCGGCCTAGGGTAGGATTTTTTTAACTAGGAAGCCCTGAGTTCCAGGCTTACTGCATCTGCCAAAGGCATCCAAAAGGGAGTGCAAAAGTTCCACAACATTGCTGCTTTCACGGCTTTTTCCTTGGCAAGAAGCCTAACACCAGGCTGATTTCCCTTCCCAAGGTTACTGTTAGGCTTAGGCCTAGGGCTGGGATTTTTAAAACTTGGAAGCCCTTAGATCCAGGCACACTGCAGCTGTTCAAGGCATCCCAAGGGGAGTACAAAAGTGCAACAACATGGCAGCTTTCAAAGCTTTTTCCTTAGCACCATCCCTATACCTAGGCTGATTTATCTGCCTAGCGTTAGGGTTAGGCTTCAGCCTAGGGCTTGGAGTTTTTTAACCAGGAAGCCCTGAGTTTCAGGCTTACTGCATCTGCCAAAGGCATCCCAAAGGGAGTGCAGAAGTGCCACAACATGGCTGCTTTCACGGCTTTTCCCTTAGGAAGAACCCTAATACCCGGCAGATTTACCTTCCTAGGGTTACTGTTAGGCTTAGGCCTAGGACTTTTAAAACCAGGAAGCCCTGGGCTCCAGGCACACTGCAGCTGCGAAAGGCATCCCAAGGAGAGCGCAAAAGTGACACAACTTGGCTGCCACCACTGATATTTCCATGAGACCATCCCGAACCATAGGCTGATTTTCCTTCCTAGGGTTAAGGTTTGAGTTACGCCTGGGGTAAGGGTTCTATTAACCAGAAAGCCCTGAGTTCCAAGAACACAGCAGCTGCGAAGGACTACCCAAGAAGAGCGCAAAAGTACCACAACATGCCTGCCTCCACAGCTTTTTCCTTGGGGACATGCCTAATTCCTGGCTGATTTGCCTTTCTCGTCTTAGGGTTGGGGTTCGCCTAGGGCTAGGATTTTTTTAACTAGGAAGCCCTGAGTTCCAGGCTTACTTCATCTGCCAAAGGCATCCCAAAGGGAGTGCAAAAGTGCCACAACATGGCTGCTTTCACGGCTTTTCCCTTAGGAAGAACCCTAATACGCGGCTGATTTACCTTCCTAGGGTTACTGTTAGGCTTATGCCTAGGACTTTTAAAACCAGGAAGCCCTGGGCTCCAGGCACATGCAGCTGCGAAAGGCATCCCAAGAGGGCCGCAGAAGTGGCACAACTTGGCTGCCTCTGCTTCTATTCTCATGAGACCATCCCGAACCATAGGCTGATTTTCCTTCCTAGGGTTAAGGTTTGAGTTACGCCTGGGGTAAGGGTTCTATTAACCAGAAAGCCCTGAGTTCCAAGAACACAGCAGCTGCGAAGGACTACCCAAGAAGAGCGCAAAAGTACCACAACGTGCCTGCCTCCACAGCTTTTTCCTTGGGGACATGCCTAATTCCTGGCTGATTTGCCTTTCTCGTCTTAGGGTTGGGGTTCGGCCTAGGGCTAGGATTTTTTTAACTAGGAAGCCCTGAGTTCCAGGCTTACTTCATCTGCCAAAGGCATCCCAAAGGGAGTGCAAAAGTGCCACAACATGGCTGCTTTCACAGCTTTTCCCTTAGGAAGTACCCTAATACCCGGCTGATTTACCTTCCTAGGGTTACTGTTAGGCTTAGGCCTAGGACTTTTAAAACCAGGAAGCCCTGGGCTCCAGGCACATGCAGCTGTTTAAGGCATCCCAAGAGGGCTGCAGAAGTGACACAACTTGGCTGCCTCTGCTGCTATTCTCATGGGACCATCCCGAACCATAGGCTGATTTTCCTTCCTAGGGTTAAGGTTTGAGTTACGCCTAGGGTAAGGGTTCTATTAACCAGAAAGCCCTGAGTTCCAAGAACACAGCAGCTGCGAAGGACTTCCCAAGAAGAGCGCAAAAGTACCACAACATGCCTGCCTCCACAGCTTTTTCCTTGGGGACATGCCTAATTCCTGGCTGATTTGCCTTTGTCCTCTTAGGGTTGGGGTTCGGCCTAGGGCTAGGATTTTTAAAATCAGGAAGCCCTGAGTTCCAGGCACACTGGAGCTGTGAAAGGCATCCAAAAGGGAGTGCAAAAGTGCCACAACATGGTTGCTTTCACGGCTTTTCCCTTGGCAAGAAGCTTAACACCAGGCTGATTTCCCTTCCCATGGTTACTGTTAGGCTTAGGCCTAGGGCTAGGATTTTTAAAACTAGGAAGCCCTTAGTTCCAGGCACACTGCAGCTGTTCAAGGCATCCCAAGGGGAGTACAAAAGTGCAACAACATGGCAGCTTTCACAGCTTTTTCCTTGGCACCATCCCTATAACTAGGCTGTTTATCTGCCTAGGGTTAGGGTAAGGGTTCAGCCTAGGGCTTGGAGTTTTTTAACCAGGAAGCCCTGAGTTCCAGTCTTACTTCATCTGCCAAAGGCATCCCAAAGGGAGTGCAAAAGTGCCACAACATGCCTGCTTTCACGGCTTTTCCCTTAGGAAGAACCCTAATACGCGGCTGATTTACCTTCCTAGGGTTACTGTTAGGCTTAGGCCTAGGACTTTTAAAACCAGGAAGCCCTGGGCTCCAGGCACACTGCAGCTGCGAAAGGCATCCCAAGGGGAGCGCAAAAGTGACACAACTTGGCTGCCACCACTGATATTTCCATGAGACCATCCCGAACCATAGGCTGATTTTCCTTCCTAGGGTTAAGGTTTGAGTTACGCCTGGGGTAAGGGTTCTATTAACCAGAAAGCCCTGAGTTCCAAGAACACAGCAGCTGCGAAGGACTAGCCAAGAAGAGCGCCAAAGTACCACAACATGCCTGCCTCCACAGCTTTTTCCTTGGGGACATGCCTAATTCCTGGCTGATTTGCCTTTCTCGTCTTAGGGTTGGGGTTCGGCCTAGGGCTAGGATTTTTTTACCTAGGAAGCCCTGAGTTCCAGGCTTACTGCATCTGCCAAAGGCATCCCAAAGGGAGTGCAGAAGTGCCACAACATGGCTGCTTTCACGGCTTTTCCCTTAGGAAGAACCCTAATACGCGGCTGATTTACCTTCCTAGGGTTACTGTTAGGCTTAGGCCTAGGACTTTTAAAACCAGGAAGCCCTGGGCTCCAGGCACACTGCAGCTGCGAAAGGCATCCCAAGAGGGCTGCAGAAGTGACACAACTTGGCTGCCTCTGCTGCTATTCTTATGAGACCATCCCGATCCATAGGCTGATTTTCCTTCCTAGGGTTAAGTTTTGAGTTATGCCTGGGGTAAGGGTTCTATTAACCAGAAAGCCCTGAGTTCCAAGAACACAGCAGCTGCGAAGGACTAGCCAAGAAGAGCGCAAAAGTACCACAACATGCCTGCCTCCACAGCTTTTTCCTTGGGGACATGCCTAATTCCTGGCTGATTTGCCTTTCTCGTCTTAGGGTTGGGGTTCGGCCTAGGGCTAGGATTTTTTTAACTAGGAAGCCCTGAGTTCCAGGCTTATTTCATCTGCAAAAAGCATCCAAAAGAGAGTGCAAAAGTGCCACAACATGGCTGCTTTCACGGCTTTTTCCTTGGCAAGAAGCCTAACACCAGGCTGATTTCCCTTCCCAGGGTTACTGTAAGGCTTAGGCCTAGGGCTAGGATTTTTAAAACTAGGAAGCCCTTAGTTCCAGGCACACTGCAGCTGTTCAAGGCATCCCAAGAGGGCCGCAGAAGTGACACAACTTGGCTGCCTCTGCTGCTATTCTCATGAGTCCATCCCGAACCATAGGCTGATTTTCCTTCCTAGGGTGAGGGTTAGAGTTACGCCTAGGGTTAGTGTTTTTTTAACCAGAAAGCCCTGAGTTCCAAGAACACAGCAGCTGCGAAGGACTACCCAAGAGGAGGGGAAAAGTGCCACAACATGGCTGCCTCCAGCGCTTTTTCCTTGGGACCATCATTGAACCTAGGCTGATTTACTTGCCTCCAGTTGCACCTATTGTCACGCCAAGGGATAGGGATTTTAAATCAGTAAACCCTGAGCTCCAGACCCAGTGCAGCTGCAAAAGGCTTCCCAAGGGCAGCCAAAAATTGCCTCAACATGCTCCTTCCAGTGCTTTTTTCCTTGGGAACATCCCTATACCCAGGCTGATTTATCTGCCTACGCTTAGCGTTAGGGTTCAGCCTAGAGATAGGATTTTTTCAAACAGGAAGCCCTGAATTCCAGGCACACTGCAGCTGTTAAAGGCAGTGTTCTACGTCAACCGCAACTTAGTCTGAAATAAATGCTTTTTCCCTGAGAGCATCTGAGAGGTTTGCATGAAGCACTGATATCTGACATTTGCAATTTTGAATAGGAGAGGAGAAAGAAAATGGGAAGAAGTTTTTAATTTTAGTGGTTTCAATGTTAATTTCCGTACACTTTTTCAAAACTTGTCAGCTCAAATGCCCATCAACATCTTTTAGTCATCTGTAAGTCAGTATTCATATAAAATGTGCTTCAAATCAAAAGAATTTCAAATTTGCACTCCAAATTTCTATGCCTAGATTTATGATTTCCTACACATATTAGATGAAAGGAAGGCCTTTTTTACTGTGGGAGTGCTGGAACACTGGAACAGGTTGCCCAGGGAAGTTGTGGGTGTCCCATCCCTGAAAGTATTCAAGGTCAGCTTGGACGGGGCTTGGAGCAGCAACAAAGGAGAAGCTTGATGGTAGAGAAACAAAGTTGGACTATAGAAGAAACTGGGATTGAAGTATAGGAGCAAGTTTTCTCTCAGCTCTTGGGGTAAATTCAAAGTTGTACAAAATGACATTTATCTGTGCTATTCACTACTGTAACAGAAATGTTCATGAAAACTGTACAGAAGATAGCAAATTTTAAAAGAGATAAGAATTACAGCATAAAATCCATGGGACGGGTTACAACATGAGACACTCTCTAAGAGAAAATCTCTGTGTTTCAGCACTTCATCATGGTAAGATTTCATGAAGTGCCAAAGAAGGCGGCAAAATATCATTCGGGACGTTATTTCCTGGAATTCAGCCTGGCCATTAGTAGGAACTGGGTTTGAACACATCATGTAGATATACCACACACACTTTCCCTTCACTGAAAAATGACTGTTTACAACGAAGAAGCAATTGACGATCAAAATTGATTGAAAGCATCTTAAACATGTCAAGTATTTCATTGTAGATGATCTGTGATCCAAATGCTTCTTCCACCTTCGAGAGGGACAGAACAATTCTTCCATATCATGATGGTTTAAAATTGTATCAACCAATGTTTTCTGCTGAAAAGATAGCATCTATTTTTTTCTATTTTTGGAAGAAAATATTCCTAGACATACAACAGGTGAGAACTAAGTAATTTTAAAGAAACAAATGAAAAGAAAATATTCTGTAAATAGAATGAAATGAAAAGCTGTGTTTTAAATAGGAGCTAAATATGAAACAGAATTTTTGTACCAGGCATTTGAATTACTGCACCAGCTCTTTTGCCCATCAAGAGAGGCGTTTAGCATTTCAGTCTTTTCCAAGGTGTTCATGATCTGCTATGCTGATCTCTGTGTGTGCCTAGGTGTGTGTGGAAGGGGGGGCATGTGAAGGGGAGTGTGTATGTTTGCTTTACAATTGTTGTGGCAGATTCATGCCTCAGCTCCACATTTTGTTTTAGAAAGGTCACACAGAGTGGATGTGAAGTTTACTATCAACAAGAGATCAATTCCCAAATCATCCATTTCACTCTACCTTATAAATCATGTGCTTTGTTGCATATTTTATCAAATCTACTTTCAAGCCAGATGGAGGAAGGAGGATGTGGCAATCCCTCCACCATCTTGCAACTTTTATGCAAGTAGGTTTTCAAGAAAATCATCATTTCTCTTTGAAATATGTCTGGAACAGGCATGATGGTAGTGTCAACCTGTTGGAGTTTTTGTTGCTGGAAGAAGTTATACAAAAGGATTGGTTTTTACATTGACCAGTTACTGAATCAAGCTCAGGAATACATTGGAAATTCAACTGGGGCCTCCTTTCCCCAGCAGACTACTTCTAGAACGAGCTTGTACACTGAAGCTTACTCTTTTGCCCTCTTTTTGTTTCTTTCCTATTTTCTTGGCTTCTTTGCCACTCTCTAGCCAATTTTGGAACTTTTTTCCCAACTCAAATGGTTTCAATAGTCTGATTGTGATCATACATTTTTACAAGGAATTTTTAAAATCTTTCCTCCAGTTAAGAAAGTCAAGGACTTAGGTCTTTTTCTTCCCTTATCAATATTGCAATGAAATTGATAAGTAAAGACCAACTCTTTCTTTTTGTTTTTAACCCAAGCAGATAATTCCCATCCATTCATCCATTTGGTGGACCAATAGTTGCCATTCTGATGGAAGTTGTCACTTCTTAACAATAGGCATTCTGTGACTATGTTGACAGCACTTTGGGTGAAGATCCTAACTGGTCTTAGATACACATAGGGAGAAATTTGCTCAGCCAGTGTCAGTCTTAAGCATGCGTATCAGAAGATCTTTCTAGAGCTGGGAATTTTCCCATGAAAGGGATTCAGTTAGGGAAGAGACACTTGCCCCAGAGGTTTACATTCTTCTTGAAGACTGCTTAAGGAACTTAGATGCCATGTCCATTTGGATCTGTGTCTGCACAGAACTTTGTCATGCCAGTGCTTGAAATGCATCTTGAAGAGAATTCACTAGCACAGAATGAATGAGAGTGGAAGGGGTTGGTGGGGCTAACCAGGCCCAACCCCCCTGCCTAAACCAGGATACCTAGAGCCTCTTGCCCAGGATTCTATCTGGGTGTACTTTTAATGTCTTCAAAGATCCAGGCTCCACAATCTTTCTGGGCAGTCTGTGCCGTGGTTCACTCACCCTCACAGTAAAGAATCATTTCCTGATGTTCCTGTATTTCAGTGTGTGCCCACTGCCTCTTGTCTTTTCACTCAGCATCACTGAAAAGACACTGATTCCCTCCCCTTTGCACTATTGCTTCCATATGGATGTGTGCTGCCATGTAGAGATATGTCAAAAACCTCCCTGAAGCCCAGGCAGATAATATTCCCTTCATCTACCAGTCAAGTTGATTCATCAGAGGAGTTTAAAGTTATGTTCAGCATGAAATGCCCCTGAAAAATCATGCTAACTACATTATTGGGTCGTCTTTCATGTGCCTGGCAAGGTTATCCAGGAAGAGCTGCTTCATCAACTTCCTGGGTATAAAAAAGAGGCTGGCTGGGTTGTACGATTGCGAGTCCTCCTAATTGCCTGTTTTGAAGATGAGTGTCATTTGCTTACATCCAGTCCTTAGCCTCTCTTGTCGTCTACATCTTAGCAAAAAGCTTTTCCACTATGTCTGGCGAGGAAAAACTGTGCCAGCACAGAAAACATCTCGCATCGTGTTCTAGACGTTGCACGGAGGTGTGCCGAGTGTTTGGCATGAAGAAAAGAAAAGTAGTCCAAAACAGCTTCCAATCGAATGTTCATGTGATTGGAAAAGTCAGGAGAGTGCAAAGGTACTGTTTTCTATCAGTTGGCAAGCTGCGCACACAATCCCAGTGTTGTACAGCTTCCTTCTTCACCTTTCCGAAGGTGCCGCTCTCTCCGGCTCCCAGAGGCGAAGAAGCGGCTTCTTCGCGCAAAGACGATTGTGCCGCTCACTGTGCACTCCTTAGCGCGGCTTCTGCCGAAAGACGCCCGGGAGCGGCTCTTAGCTCCGGACAGCATCGTACCTTCGTCTTTAGCGTCTCTTCTCGTCTACATCTTAGCAAAAAGCTTTTCCACTATGTCTGGCGAGGAAAAACTGTGCCAGCACAGAAAACATCTCCCATCGTGTTCTAGACGTTGCACGGAGGTGTGCCGAGTGTTTGGCATGAAGAAAAGAAAAGTTGTCCAAAACAGCTTCCAATCGAATGTTCATGTGATTGGAAAAGTCAGGAGAGTGCAAAGGTACTGTTTTCTAGCAGTTGGCAAGCTGCGCACACAATCCCAGTGTTGTACAGCTTCCTTCTTCACCTTTCCGAAGGTGCCGCTCTCTCCGGCTCCCGGAGGCGAAGAAGCGGCTTCTTCGCGCAAAGACGATTGTGCCGCTCACTGTGCACTCCTTAGCGCGGCTTCTGCCGAAAGACGCCCGGGAGCGGCTCTTAGCTCCGGACAGCATCGTACCTTCGTCTTTAGCGTCTCTTCTCGTCTACATCTTAGCAAAAAGCTTTTCTACTATGTCTGGCGAGGAAAAACTGTGCCAGCACAGAAAACATCTCCCATCGTGTTCTAGACGTTGCACGGAGGTGTGCCGAGTGTTTGGCATGAAGGAAAGAAAAGTTGTCCAAAACAGCTTCCAATCGAATGTTCATGTGATTGGAAAAGTCAGGAGAGTGCAAAGGTACTGTTTTCTAGCAGTTGGCAAGCTGCGCACACAATCCCAGTGTTGTACAGTTTCCTTCTTCACCTTTCCGAAGGTGCCGCTCTCTCCGGCTCCCGGAGGCGAAGAAGCGGCTTCTTCGCGCAAAGACGATTGTGCCGCTCACTGTGCACTCCTTAGCGCGGCTTCTGCCGAAAGACGCCCGGGAGCGGCTCTTAGCTCCGGACAGCATCGTACCTTCGTCTTTAGCGTCTCTTCTCGTCTACATCTTAGCAAAAAGCTTTTCCACTATGTCTGGCGAGGAAAAACTGTGCCAGCACAGAAAACATCTCCCATCGTGTTCTAGAGGTTGCACGGAGGTGTGCCGAGTGTTTGGCATGAAGGAAAGAAAAGTTGTCCAAAACAGCTTCCAATCGAATGTTCATGTGATTGGAAAAGTCAGGAGAGTGCAAAGGTACTGTTTTCTAGCAGTTGGCAAGCTGCGCACACAATCCCAGTGTTGTACAGCTTCCTTCTTCACCTTTCCGAAGGTGCCGCTCTCTCCGGCTCCCGGAGGCGAAGAAGCGGCTTCTTCGCGCAAAGACGATTGTGCCGCTCACTGTGCACTCCTTAGCGCGGCTTCTGCCGAAAGACGCCCGGGAGCGGCTCTTAGCTCCGGACAGCATCGTACCTTCCTCTTTAGCGTCTCTTCTCGTCTACATCTTAGCAAAAAGCTTTTCCATTATGTCTGGCGAGGAAAAACTGTGCCAGCACAGAAAACATCTCCCATCGTGTTCTAGACGTTGCACGGAGGTGTGCCGAGTGTTTGGCATGAAGGAAAGAAAAGTTGTCCAAAACAGCTTCCAATCGAATGTTCATGTGATTGGAAAAGTCAGGAGAGTGCAAAGGTACTGTTTTCTAGCAGTTGGCAAGCTGCGCACACAATCCCAGTGTTGTACAGCTTCCTTCTTCACCTTTCCGAAGGTGCCGCTCTCTCCGGCTCCCGTAGGCGAAAAAGCGGCTTCTTCGCGCAAAGACGATTGTGCCGCTCACTGTGCACTCCTTAGCGCGGCTTCTGCCGAAAGACGCCCGGGAGCGGCTCTTAGCTCCGGACAGCATCGTACCTTCGTCTTTAGCGTCTCTTCTCGTCTACATCTTAGCAAAAAGCTTTTCCACTATGTCTGGCGAGGAAAAACTGTGCCAGCACAGAAAACATCTCCCATCGTGTTCTGGACGTTGCACGGAGGTGTGCCGAGTGTTTGGCATGAAGGAAAGAAAAGTTGTCCAAAACAGCTTCCAATCGAATGTTCATGTGATTGGAAAAGTCAGGAGAGTGCAAAGGTACTGTTTTCTAGCAGTTGGCAAGCTGCGCACACAATCCCAGTGTTGTACAGCTTCCTTCTTCACCTTTCCGAAGGTGCCGCTCTCTCCGGCTCCCGGAGGCGAAGAAGCGGCTTCTTCGCGCAAAGACGATTGTGCCGCTCACTGTGCACTCCTTAGCGCGGCTTCTGCCGAAAGACGCCCGGGAGCGGCTCTTAGCTCCGGACAGCATCGTACCTTCGTCTTTAGCGTCTCTTCTCGTCTACATCTTAGCAAAAAGCTTTTCTACTATGTCTGGCGATGAAAAACTGAGCCAGCACAGAAAACATCTCCCATCGTGTTCTAGACGTTGCACGGAGGTGTGCCGAGTGTTTGGCATGAAGGAAAGAAAAGTTGTCCAAAACAGCTTCCAATCGAATGTTCATGTGATTGGAAAAGTCAGGAGAGTGCAAAGGTACTGTTTTCTAGCAGTTGGCAAGCTGCGCACACAATCCCAGTGTTGTACAGCTTCCTTCTTCACCTTTCCGAAGGTGCCGCTCTCTCCGGCTCCCGGAGGCGAAGAAGCGGCTTCTTCGCGCAAAGACGATTGTGCCGCTCACTGTGCACTCCTTAGCGCGGCTTCTGCCGAAAGACGCCCGGGAGCTGCTCTTAGCTCCGGACAGCATCGTACCTTCGTCTTTAGCGTCTCTTCTCGTCTACATCTTAGCAAAAAGCTTTTCCACTATGTCTGGCGAGGAAAAACTGTGCCAGCACAGAAAACATCTCCCATCGTGTTCTGGACGTTGCACGGAGGTGTGCCGAGTGTTTGGCATGAAGGAAAGAAAAGTTGTCCAAAACAGCTTCCAATCGAATGTTCATGTGATTGGAAAAGTCAGGAGAGTGCAAAGGTACTGTTTTCTAGCAGTTGGCAAGCTGCGCACACAATCCCAGTGTTGTACAGCTTCCTTCTTCACCTTTCCGAAGGTGCCGCTCTCTCCGGCTCCCGTAGGCGAAAAAGCGGCTTCTTCGCGCAAAGACGATTGTGCCGCTCACTGTGCACTCCTTAGCGCGGCTTCTGCCGAAAGACGCCCGGGAGCGGCTCTTAGCTCCGGACAGCATCGTACCTTCGTCTTTAGCGTCTCTTCTCGTCTACATCTTAGCAAAAAGCTTTTCCACTATGTCTGGCGAGGAAAAACTGTGCCAGCACAGAAAACATCTCCCATCGTGTTCTGGACGTTGCACGGAGGTGTGCCGAGTGTTTGGCATGAAGGAAAGAAAAGTTGTCCAAAACAGCTTCCAATCGAATGTTCATGTGATTGGAAAAGTCAGGAGAGTGCAAAGGTACTGTTTTCTAGCAGTTGGCAAGCTGCGCACACAATCCCAGTGTTGTACAGCTTCCTTCTTCACCTTTCCGAAGGTGCCGCTCTCTCCGGCTCCCGGAGGCGAAGAAGCGGCTTCTTCGCGCAAAGACGATTGTGCCGCTCACTGTGCACTCCTTAGCGCGGCTTCTGCCGAAAGACGCCCGGGAGCGGCTCTTAGCTCCGGACAGCATCGTACCTTCGTCTTTAGCGTCTCTTCTCGTCTACATCTTAGCAAAAAGCTTTTCTACTATGTCTGGCGAGGAAAAACTGTGCCAGCACAGAAAACATCTCCCATCGTGTTCTAGACGTTGCACGGAGGTGTGCCGAGTGTTTGGCATGAAGGAAAGAAAAGTTGTCCAAAACAGCTTCCAATCGAATGTTCATGTGATTGGAAAAGTCAGGAGAGTGCAAAGGTACTGTTTTCTAGCAGTTGGCAAGCTGCGCACACAATCCCAGTGTTGTACAGCTTCCTTCTTCACCTTTCCGAAGGTGCCGCTCTCTCCGGCTCCCGGAGGCGAAGAAGCGGCTTCTTCGCGCAAAGACGATTGTGCCGCTCACTGTGCACTCCTTAGCGCGGCTTCTGCCGAAAGACGCCCGGGAGCGGCTCTTAGCTCCGGACAGCATCGTACCTTCGTCTTTAGCGTCTCTTCTCGTCTACATCTTAGCAAAAAGCTTTTCCACTATGTCTGGCGAGGAAAAACTGTGCCAGCACAGAAAACATCTCCCATCGTGTTCTAGACGTTGCACGGAGGTGTGCCGAGTGTTTGGCATGAAGGAAAGAAAAGTTGTCCAAAACAGCTTCCAATGGAATGTTCATGTGATTGGAAAAGTCAGGAGAGTGCAAAGGTACTGTTTTCTAGCAGTTGGCAAGCTGCGCACACAATCCCAGTGTTGTACAGCTTCCTTCTTCACCTTTCCGAAGGTGCCGCTCTCTCCGGCTCCCGGAGGCGAAGAAGCGGCTTCTTCGCGCAAAGATGATTGTGCCGTTCACTGTGCTCTCCTTAGCGCGGCTTCTGCCGAAAGACGCCCGGGAGCGGCTCTTAGCTCCGGACAGCATCGTACCTTCGTCTTTAGCGTCTCTTCTCGTCTACATCTTAGCAAAAAGCTTTTCTACTATGTCTGGCGATGAAAAACTGAGCCAGCACAGAAAACATCTCCTATCGTGTTCTAGACGTTGCACGGAGGTGTGCCGAGTGTTTGGCATGAAGGAAAGAAAAGTTGTCCAAAACAGCTTCCAATCGAATGTTCATGTGATTGGAAAAGTCAGGAGAGTGCAAAGGTACTGTTTTCTATCAGTTGGCAAGCTGCGCACACAATCCCAGTGTTGTACAGCTTCCTTCTTCACCTTTCCGAAGGTGCCGCTCTCTCCGGCTCCCGGAGGCGAAGAAGCGGCTCCTTCGCGCAAAGACGATTGTGCCGCTCACTGTGCACTCCTTAGCGCGGCTTCTGCCGAAAGACGCCCGGGAGCGGCTCTTAGCTCCGGACAGCATCGTACCTTCGTCTTTAGCGTCTCTTCTCGTCTACATCTTAGCAAAATGCTTTTCCACTATGTCTGGCGAGGAAAAACTGTGCCAGCACAGAAAACATCTCCCATCGTGTTCTAGACGTTGCACGGAGGTGTGCCGAGTGTTTGGCATGAAGGAAAGAAAAGTTGTCCAAAACAGCTTCCAATGGAATGTTCATGTGATTGGAAAAGTCAGGAGAGTGCAAATGTACTGTTTTCTAGCAGTTGGCAAGCTGCGCACACAATCCCAGTGTTGTACAGCTTCCTTCTTCACCTTTCCGAAGGTGCCGCTCTCTCCGGCTCCCGGAGGCGAAGAAGCGGCTTCTTTGCGCAAAGACGATTGTGCCGCTCACTGTGCACTCCTTAGCGCGGCTTCTGCCGAAAGACGCCCGGGAGCGGCTCTTAGCTCCGGACAGCATCGTACCTTCGTCTTTAGCGTCTCTTCTCGTCTACATCTTAGCAAAAAGCTTTTCCACTATGTCTGGCGAGGAAAAACTGTGCCAGCACAGAAAACATCTCCCATCGTGTTCTAGAGGTTGCACGGAGGTGTGCCGAGTGTTTGGCATGAAGGAAAGAAAAGTTGTCCAAAACAGCTTCCAATCGAATGTTCATGTGATTGGAAAAGTCAGGAGAGTGCAAAGGTACTGTTTTCTAGCAGTTGGCAAGCTGCGCACACAATCCCAGTGTTGTACAGCTTCCTTCTTCACCTTTCCGAAGGTGCCGCTCTCTCCGGCTCCCGGAGGCGAAGAAGCGGCTTCTTCGCGCAAAGACGATTGTGCCGCTCACTGTGCACTCCTTAGCGCGGCTTCTGCCGAAAGACGCCCGGGAGCGGCTCTTAGCTCCGGACAGCATCGTACCTTCCTCTTTAGCGTCTCTTCTCGTCTACATCTTAGCAAAAAGCTTTTCCATTATGTCTGGCGAGGAAAAACTGTGCCAGCACAGAAAACATCTCCCATCGTGTTCTAGACGTTGCACGGAGGTGTGCCGAGTGTTTGGCATGAAGGAAAGAAAAGTTGTCCAAAACAGCTTCCAATCGAATGTTCATGTGATTGGAAAAGTCAGGAGAGTGCAAAGGTACTGTTTTCTAGCAGTTGGCAAGCTGCGCACACAATCCCAGTGTTGTACAGCTTCCTTCTTCACCTTTCCGAAGGTGCCGCTCTCTCCGGCTCCCGGAGGCGAAGAAGCGGCTTCTTCGCGCAAAGACGATTGTGCCGCTCACTGTGCACTCCTTAGCGCGGCTTCTGCCGAAAGACGCCCGGGAGCGGCTCTTAGCTCCGGACAGCATCGTACCTTCGTCTTTAGCGTCTCTTCTCGTCTACATCTTAGCAAAAAGCTTTTCCACTATGTCTGGCGAGGAAAAACTGTGCCAGCACAGAAAACATCTCCCATCGTGTTCTAGACGTTGCACGGAGGTGTGCCGAGTGTTTGGCATGAAGGAAAGAAAAGTTGTCCAAAACAGCTTCCAATCGAATGTTCATGTGATTGGAAAAGTCAGGAGAGTGCAAAGGTACTGTTTTCTAGCAGTTGGCAAGCTGCGCACACAATCCCAGTGTTGTACAGCTTCCTTCTTCACCTTTCCGAAGGTGCCGCTCTCTCCGGCTCCCGTAGGCGAAAAAGCGGCTTCTTCGCGCAAAGACGATTGTGCCGCTCACTGTGCACTCCTTAGCGCGGCTTCTGCCGAAAGACGCCCGGGAGCGGCTCTTAGCTCCGGACAGCATCGTACCTTCGTCTTTAGCGTCTCTTCTCGTCTACATCTTAGCAAAAAGCTTTTCCACTATGTCTGGCGAGGAAAAACTGTGCCAGCACAGAAAACATCTCCCATCGTGTTCTGGACGTTGCACGGAGGTGTGCCGAGTGTTTGGCATGAAGGAAAGAAAAGTTGTCCAAAACAGCTTCCAATCGAATGTTCATGTGATTGGAAAAGTCAGGAGAGTGCAAAGGTACTGTTTTCTAGTAGTTGGCAAGCTGCGCACACAATCCCAGTGTTGTACAGCTTCCTTCTTCACCTTTCCGAAGGTGCCGCTCTCTCCGGCTCCCGGAGGCGAAGAAGCGGCTTCTTCGCGCAAAGACGATTGTGCCGTTCACTGTGCTCTCCTTAGCGCGGCTTCTGCCGAAAGACGCCCGGGAGCGGCTCTTAGCTCCGGACAGCATCGTACCTTCGTCTTTAGCGTCTCTTCTCGTCTACATCTTAGCAAAAAGCTTTTCTACTATGTCTGGCGATGAAAAACTGAGCCAGCACAGAAAACATCTCCTATCGTGTTCTAGACGTTGCACGGAGGTGTGCCGAGTGTTTGGCATGAAGGAAAGAAAAGTTGTCCAATACAGCTTCCAATCGAATGTTCATGTGATTGGAAAAGTCAGGAGAGTGCAAAGGTACTGTTTTCTATCAGTTGGCAAGCTGCGCACACAATCCCAGTGTTGTACAGCTTCCTTCTTCACCTTTCCGAAGGTGCCGCTCTCTCCGGCTCCCGGAGGCGAAGAAGCGGCTTCTTCGCGCAAAGACGATTGTGCCGCTCACTGTGCACTCCTTAGCGCGGCTTCTGCCGAAAGACGCCCGGGAGCGGCTCTTAGCTCCGGACAGCATCGTACCTTCGTCTTTAGCGTCTCTTCTCGTCTACATCTTAGCAAAAAGCTTTTCCACTATGTCTGGCGAGGAAAAACTGTGCCAGCACAGAAAACATCTCGCATCGTGTTCTAGACGTTGCACGGAGGTGTGCCGAGTGTTTGGCATGAAGAAAAGAAAAGTAGTCCAAAACAGCTTCCAATCGAATGTTCATGTGATTGGAAAAGTCAGGAGAGTGCAAAGGTACTGTTTTCTATCAGTTGGCAAGCTGCGCACACAATCCCAGTGTTGTACAGCTTCCTTCTTCACCTTTCCGAAGGTGCCGCTCTCTCCGGCTCCCGGAGGCGAAGAAGCGGCTTCTTCGCGCAAAGACGATTGTGCCGCTCACTGTGCACTCCTTAGCGCGGCTTCTGCCGAAAGACGCCCGGGAGCGGCTCTTAGCTCCGGACAGCATCGTACCTTCGTCTTTAGCGTCTCTTCTCGTCTACATCTTAGCAAAAAGCTTTTCTACTATGTCTGGCGAGGAAAAACTGTGCCAGCACAGAAAACATCTCCCATCGTGTTCTAGACGTTGCACGGAGGTGTGCCGAGTGTTTGGCATGAAGAAAAGAAAAGTTGTCCAAAACAGCTTCCAATCGAATGTTCATGTGATTGGAAAAGTCAGGAGAGTGCAAAGGTACTGTTTTCTAGCAGTTGGCAAGCTGCGCACACAATCCCAGTGTTGTACAGCTTCCTTCTTCACCTTTCCGAAGGTGCCGCTCTCTCCGGCTCCCGGAGGCGAAGAAGCGGCTTCTTCGCGCAAAGACGATTGTGCCGCTCACTGTGCACTCCTTAGCGCGGCTTCTGCCGAAAGACGCCCGGGAGCGGCTCTTAGCTCCGGACAGCATCGTACCTTCGTCTTTAGCGTCTCTTCTCGTCTACATCTTAGCAAAAAGCTTTTCTACTATGTCTGGCGATGAAAAACTGAGCCAGCACAGAAAACATCTCCTATCGTGTTCTAGACGTTGCACGGAGGTGTGCCGAGTGTTTGGCATGAAGGAAAGAAAAGTTGTCCAAAAGAGCTTCCAATCGAATGTTCATGTGATTGGAAAAGTCAGGAGAGTGCAAAGGTACTGTTTTCTAGCAGTTGGCAAGCTGCGCACACAATCCCAGTGTTGTACAGCTTCCTTCTTCACCTTTCCGAAGGTGCCGCTCTCTCCGGCTCCCGTAGGCGAAAAAGCGGCTTCTTCGCGCAAAGACGATTGTGCCGCTCACTGTGCACTCCTTAGCGCGGCTTCTGCCGAAAGACGCCCGGGAGCGGCTCTTAGCTCCGGACAGCATCGTACCTTCGTCTTTAGCGTCTCTTCTCGTCTACATCTTAGCAAAAAGCTTTTCCACTATGTCTGGCGAGGAAAAATTGTGCCAGCACAGAAAACATCTCCCATCGTGTTCTAGACGTTGCACGGAGGTGTGCCGAGTGTTTGGCATGAAGGAAAGAAAAGTTGTCCAAAACAGCTTCCAATCGAATGTTCATGTGATTGGAAAAGTCAGGAGAGTGCAAAGGTACTGTTTTCTAGCAGTTGGCAAGCTGCGCACACAATCCCAGTGTTGTACAGCTTCCTTCTTCACCTTTCCGAAGGTGCCGCTCTCTCCGGCTCCCGTAGGCGAAAAAGCGGCTTCTTCGCGCAAAGACGATTGTGCCGCTCACTGTGCACTCCTTAGCGCGGCTTCTGCCGAAAGACGCCCGGGAGCGGCTCTTAGCTCCGGACAGCATCGTACCTTCCTCTTTAGCGTCTCTTCTCGTCTACATCTTAGCAAAAAGCTTTTCCACTATGTCTGGCGAGGAAAAACTGTGCCAGCACAGAAAACATCTCCCATCGTGTTCTGGACGTTGCACGGAGGTGTGCCGAGTGTTTGGCATGAAGGAAAGAAAAGTTGTCCAAAACAGCTTCCAATCGAATGTTCATGTGATTGGAAAAGTCAGGAGAGTGCAAAGGTACTGTTTTCTATCAGTTGGCAAGCTGCGCACACAATCCCAGTGTTGTACAGCTTCCTTCTTCACCTTTCCGAAGGTGCCGCTCTCTCCGGCTCCCGGAGGCGAAGAAGCGGCTTCTTCGCGCAAAGACGATTGTGCCGTTCACTGTGCTCTCCTTAGCGCGGCTTCTGCCGAAAGACGCCCGGGAGCGGCTCTTAGCTCCGGACAGCATCGTACCTTCGTCTTTAGCGTCTCTTCTCGTCTACATCTTAGCAAAAAGCTTTTCTACTATGTCTGGCGATGAAAAACTGAGCCAGCACAGAAAACATCTCCTATCGTGTTCTAGACGTTGCACGGAGGTGTGCCGAGTGTTTGGCATGAAGGAAAGAAAAGTTGTCCAATACAGCTTCCAATCGAATGTTCATGTGATTGGAAAAGTCAGGAGAGTGCAAAGGTACTGTTTTCTATCAGTTGGCAAGCTGCGCACACAATCCCAGTGTTGTACAGCTTCCTTCTTCACCTTTCCGAAGGTGCCGCTCTCTCCGGCTCCCGGAGGCGAAGAAGCGGCTTCTTCGCGCAAAGACGATTGTGCCGCTCACTGTGCACTCCTTAGCGCGGCTTCTGCCGAAAGACGCCCGGGAGCGGCTCTTAGCTCCGGACAGCATCGTACCTTCGTCTTTAGCGTCTCTTCTCGTCTACATCTTAGCAAAATGCTTTTCCACTATGTCTGGCGAGGAAAAACTGTGCCAGCACAGAAAACATCTCCCATCGTGTTCTAGACGTTGCACGGAGGTGTGCCGAGTGTTTGGCATGAAGGAAAGAAAAGTTGTCCAAAACAGCTTCCAATCGAATGTTCATGTGATTGGAAAAGTCAGGAGAGTGCAAAGGTACTGTTTTCTAGCAGTTGGCAAGCTGCGCACACAATCCCAGTGTTGTACAGCTTCCTTCTTCACCTTTCCGAAGGTGCCGCTCTCTCCGGCTCCCGGAGGCGAAGAAGCGGCTTCTTCGCGCAAAGACGATTGTGCCGCTCACTGTGCACTCCTTAGCGCGGCTTCTGCCGAAAGACGCCCGGGAGCGGCTCTTAGCTCCGGACAGCATCGTACCTTCGTCTTTAGCGTCTCTTCTCGTCTACATCTTAGCAAAAAGCTTTTCTACTATGTCTGGCGAGGAAAAACTGTGCCAGCACAGAAAACATCTCCCATCGTGTTCTAGACGTTGCACGGAGGTGTGCCGAGTGTTTGGCATGAAGGAAAGAAAAGTTGTCCAAAACAGCTTCCAATCGAATGTTCATGTGATTGGAAAAGTCAGGAGAGTGCAAAGGTACTGTTTTCTAGCAGTTGGCAAGCTGCGCACACAATCCCAGTGTTGTACAGCTTCCTTCTTCACCTTTCCGAAGGTGCCGCTCTCTCCGGCTCCCGGAGGCGAAGAAGCGGCTTCTTCGCGCAAAGACGATTGTGCCGCTCACTGTGCACTCCTTAGCGCGGCTTCTGCCGAAAGACGCCCGGGAGCGGCTCTTAGCTCCGGACAGCATCGTACCTTCGTCTTTAGCGTCTCTTCTCGTCTACATCTTAGCAAAAAGCTTTTCCACTATGTCTGGCGAGGAAAAACTGTGCCAGCACAGAAAACATCTCCCATCGTGTTCTAGACGTTGCACGGAGGTGTGCCGAGTGTTTGGCATGAAGGAAAGAAAAGTTGTCCAAAAGAGCTTCCAATCGAATGTTCATGTGATTGGAAAAGTCAGGAGAGTGCAATGGTACTGTTTTCTAGCAGTTGGCAAGCTGCGCACACAATCCCTGTGTTGTACAGCTTCCTTCTTCACCTTTCCGAAGGTGCCGCTCTCTCCGGCTCCCGGAGGCGAAGAAGCGGCTTCTTCGCGCAAAGACGATTGTGCCGCTCACTGTGCACTCCTTAGCGCGGCTTCTGCCGAAAGACGCCCGGGAGCGGCTCTTAGCTCCGGACAGCATCGTACCTTCGTCTTTAGCGTCTCTTCTCGTCTACATCTTAGCAAAAAGCTTTTCTACTATGTCTGGCGAGGAAAAACTGTGCCAGCACAGAAAACATCTCCCATCGTGTTCTAGACGTTGCACGGAGGTGTGCCGAGTGTTTGGCATGAAGGAAAGAAAAGTTGTCCAAAACAGCTTCCAATCGAATGTTCATGTGATTGGAAAAGTCAGGAGAGTGCAAAGGTACTGTTTTCTAGCAGTTGGCAAGCTGCGCACACAATCCCAGTGTTGTACAGCTTCCTTCTTCACCTTTCCGAAGGTGCCGCTCTCTCCGGCTCCCGGAGGCGAAGAAGCGGCTTCTTCGCGCAAAGACGATTGTGCCGCTCACTGTGCACTCCTTAGCGCGGCTTCTGCCGAAAGACGCCCGGGAGCGGCTCTTAGCTCCGGACAGCATCGTACCTTCGTCTTTAGCGTCTCTTCTCGTCTACATCTTAGCAAAAAGCTTTTCTACTATGTCTGGCGATGAAAAACTGAGCCAGCACAGAAAACATCTCCTATCGTGTTCTAGACGTTGCACGGAGGTGTGCCGAGTGTTTGGCATGAAGGAAAGAAAAGTTGTCCAAAAGAGCTTCCAATCGAATGTTCATGTGATTGGAAAAGTCAGGAGAGTGCAAAGGTACTGTTTTCTAGCAGTTGGCAAGCTGCGCACACAATCCCAGTGTTGTACAGCTTCCTTCTTCACCTTTCCGAAGGTGCCGCTCTCTCCGGCTCCCGGAGGCGAAGAAGCGGCTTCTTCGCGCAAAGACGATTGTGCCGCTCACTGTGCACTCCTTAGCGCGGCTTCTGCCGAAAGACGCCCGGGGGCGGCTCTTAGCTCCGGACAGCATCGTACCTTCGTCTTTAGCGTCTCTTCTCGTCTACATCTTAGCAAAAAGCTTTTCTACTATGTCTGGCGAGGAAAAACTGTGCCAGCACAGAAAACATCTCCCATCGTGTTCTAGACGTTGCACGGAGGTGTGCCGAGTGTTTGGCATGAAGGAAAGAAAAGTTGTCCAAAACAGCTTCCAATCGAATGTTCATGTGATTGGAAAAGTCAGGAGAGTGCAAAGGTACTGTTTTCTATCAGTTGGCAAGCTGCGCACACAATCCCAGTGTTGTACAGCTTCCTTCTTCACCTTTCCGAAGGTGCCGCTCTCTCCGGCTCCCGGAGGCGAAGAAGCGGCTTCTTCGCGCAAAGACGATTGTGCCGCTCACTGTGCACTCCTTAGCGCGGCTTCTGCCGAAAGACGCCCGGGAGCGGCTCTTAGCTCCGGACAGCATCGTACCTTCGTCTTTAGCGTCTCTTCTCGTCTACATCTTAGCAAAAAGCTTTTCTATTATGTCTGGCGAGGAAAAACTGTGCCAGCACAGAAAACATCTCCCATCGTGTTCTAGACGTTGCACGGAGGTGTGCCGAGTGTTTGGCATGAAGGAAAGAAAAGTTGTCCAAAACAGCTTCCAATCGAATGTTCATGTGATTGGAAAAGTCAGGAGAGTGCAAAGGTACTGTTTTCTAGCAGTTGGCAAGCTGCGCACACAATCCCAGTGTTGTACAGCTTCCTTCTTCACCTTTCCGAAGGTGCCGCTCTCTCCGGCTCCCGGAGGCGAAGAAGCGGCTTCTTCGCGCAAAGACGATTGTGCCGCTCACTGTGCACTCCTTAGCGCGGCTTCTGCCGAAAGACGCCCGGGAGCGGCTCTTAGCTCCGGACAGCATCGTACCTTCGTCTTTAGCGTCTCTTCTCGTCTACATCTTAGCAAAAAGCTTTTCTATTATGTCTGGCGAGGAAAAACTGTGCCAGCACAGAAAACATCTCCCATCGTGTTCTAGACGTTGCACGGAGGTGTGCCGAGTGTTTGGCATGAAGGAAAGAAAAGTTGTCCAAAACAGCTTCCAATCGAATGTTCATGTGATTGGAAAAGTCAGGAGAGTGCAAAGGTACTGTTTTCTAGCAGTTGGCAAGCTGCGCACACAATCCCAGTGTTGTACAGCTTCCTTCTTCACCTTTCCGAAGGTGCCGCTCTCTCCGGCTCCCGGAGGCGAAAAAGCGGCTTCTTCGCGCAAAGACGATTGTGCCGCTCACTGTGCACTCCTTAGCGCGGCTTCTGCCGAAAGACGCCCGGGAGCGGCTCTTAGCTCCGGACAGCATCGTACCTTCGTCTTTAGCGTCTCTTCTCGTCTACATCTTAGCAAAAAGCTTTTCCACTATGTCTGGCGAGGAAAAACTGTGCCAGCACAGAAAACATCTCCCATCGTGTTCTAGACGTTGCACGGAGGTGTGCCGAGTGTTTGGCATGAAGGAAAGAAAAGTTGTCCAAAACAGCTTCCAATCGAATGTTCATGTGATTGGAAAAGTCAGGAGAGTGCAAAGGTACTGTTTTCTAGCAGTTGGCAAGCTGCGCACACAATCCCAGTGTTGTACAGCTTCCTTCTTCACCTTTCCGAAGGTGCCGCTCTCTCCGGCTCCCGGAGGCGAAGAAGCGGCTTCTTCGCGCAAAGACGATTGTGCCGTTCACTGTGCACTCCTTAGCGCGGCTTCTGCCGAAAGACGCCCGGGAGCGGCTCTTAGCTCCGGACAGCATCGTACCTTCGTCTTTAGCGTCTCTTCTCGTCTACATCTTAGCAAAAAGCTTTTCTATTATGTCTGGCGAGGAAAAACTGTGCCAGCACAGAAAACATCTCCCATCGTGTTCTAGACGTTGCACGGAGGTGTGCCGAGTGTTTGGCATGAAGGAAAGAAAAGTTGTCCAAAACAGCTTCCAATCGAATGTTCATGTGATTGGAAAAGTCAGGAGAGTGCAAAGGTACTGTTTTCTAGCAGTTGGCAAGCTGCGCACACAATCCCAGTGTTGTACAGCTTCCTTCTTCACCTTTCCGAAGGTGCCGCTCTCTCCGGCTCCCGGAGGCGAAGAAGCGGCTTCTTCGCGCAAAGACGATTGTGCCGTTCACTGTGCTCTCCTTAGCGCGGCTTCTGCCGAAAGACGCCCGGGAGCGGCTCTTAGCTCCGGACAGCATCGTACCTTCGTCTTTAGCGTCTCTTCTCGTCTACATCTTAGCAAAAAGCTTTTCCACTATGTCTGGCGAGGAAAAACTGTGCCAGCACAGAAAACATCTCCCATCGTGTTCTAGACGTTGCACGGAGGTGTGCCGAGTGTTTGGCATGAAGGAAAGAAAAGTTGTCCAAAACAGCTTCCAATCGAATGTTCATGTGATTGGAAAAGTCAGGAGAGTGCAAAGGTACTGTTTTCTAGCAGTTGGCAAGCTGCGCACACAATCCCAGTGTTGTACAGCTTCCTTCTTCACCTTTCCGAAGGTGCCGCTCTCTCCGGCTCCCGGAGGCGAAGAAGCGGCTTCTTCGCGCAAAGACGATTGTGCCGCTCACTGTGCACTCCTTAGCGCGGCTTCTGCCGAAAGACGCCCGGGAGCGGCTCTTAGCTCCGGACAGCATCGTACCTTCGTCTTTAGCGTCTCTTCTCGTCTACATCTTAGCAAAAAGCTTTTCTACTATGTCTGGCGAGGAAAAACTGTGCCAGCACAGAAAACATCTCCCATCGTGTTCTAGACGTTGCACGGAGGTGTGCCGAGTGTTTGGCATGAAGGAAAGAAAAGTTGTCCAAAACAGCTTCCAATCGAATGTTCATGTGATTGGAAAAGTCAGGAGAGTGCAAAGGTACTGTTTTCTATCAGTTGGCAAGCTGCGCACACAATCCCAGTGTTGTACAGCTTCCTTCTTCACCTTTCCGAAGGTGCCGCTCTCTCCGGCTCCCGGAGGCGAAGAAGCGGCTTCTTCGCGCAAAGACGATTGTGCCGCTCACTGTGCACTCCTTAGCGCGGCTTCTGCCGAAAGACGCCCGGGAGCGGCTCTTAGCTCCGGACAGCATCGTACCTTCGTCTTTAGCGTCTCTTCTCGTCTACATCTTAGCAAAAAGCTTTTCCACTATGTCTGGCGAGGAAAAACTGTGCCAGCACAGAAAACATCTCCCATCGTGTTCTAGACGTTGCACGGAGGTGTGCCGAGTGTTTGGCATGAAGGAAAGAAAAGTTGTCCAAAACAGCTTCCAATCGAATGTTCATGTGATTGGAAAAGTCAGGAGAGTGCAAAGGTACTGTTTTCTAGCAGTTGGCAAGCTGCGCACACAATCCCAGTGTTGTACAGCTTCCTTCTTCACCTTTCCGAAGGTGCCGCTCTCTCCGGCTCCCGGAGGCGAAGAAGCGGCTTCTTCGCGCAAAGACGATTGTGCCGTTCACTGTGCTCTCCTTAGCGCGGCTTCTGCCGAAAGACGCCCGGGAGCGGCTCTTAGCTCCGGACAGCATCGTACCTTCGTCTTTAGCGTCTCTTCTCGTCTACATCTTAGCAAAAAGCTTTTCCACTATGTCTGGCGATGAAAAACTGAGCCAGCACAGAAAACATCTCCCATCGTGTTCTAGACGTTGCACGGAGGTGTGCCGAGTGTTTGGCATGAAGGAAAGAAAAGTTGTCCAAAAGAGCTTCCAATCGAATGTTCATGTGATTGGAAAAGTCAGGAGAGTGCAAAGGTACTGTTTTCTAGCAGTTGGCAAGCTGCGCACACAATCCCAGTGTTGTACAGCTTCCTTCTTCACCTTTCCGAAGGTGCCGCTCTCTCCGGCTCCCGGAGGCGAAGAAGCGGCTTCTTCGCGCAAAGACGATTGTGCCGCTCACTGTGCACTCCTTAGCGCGGCTTCTGCTGAAAGACGCCCGGGAGCGGCTCTTAGCTCCGGACAGCATCGTACCTTCGTCTTTAGCGTCTCTTCTCGTCTACATCTTAGCAAAAAGCTTTTCTACTATGTCTGGCGAGGAAAAACTGTGCCAGCACAGAAAACATCTCCCATCGTGTTCTAGACGTTGCACGGAGGTGTGCCGAGTGTTTGGCATGAAGGAAAGAAAAGTTGTCCAAAACAGCTTCCAATCGAATGTTCATGTGATTGGAAAAGTCAGGAGAGTGCAAAGGTACTGTTTTCTAGCAGTTGGCAAGCTGCGCACACAATCCCAGTGTTGTACAGCTTCCTTCTTCACCTTTCCGAAGGTGCCGCTCTCTCCGGCTCCCGGAGGCGAAGAAGCGGCTTCTTCGCGCAAAGACGATTGTGCCGCTCACTGTGCACTCCTTAGCGCGGCTTCTGCCGAAAGACGCCCGGGAGCGGCTCTTAGCTCCGGACAGCATCGTACCTTCGTCTTTAGCGTCTCTTCTCGTCTACATCTTAGCAAAAAGCTTTTCCACTATGTCTGGCGAGGAAAAACTGTGCCAGCACAGAAAACATCTCCCATCGTGTTCTAGACGTTGCACGGAGGTGTGCCGAGTGTTTGGCATGAAGGAAAGAAAAGTTGTCCAAAACAGCTTCCAATGGAATGTTCATGTGATTGGAAAAGTCAGGAGAGTGCAAAGGTACTGTTTTCTAGCAGTTGGCAAGCTGCGCACACAATCCCAGTGTTGTACAGCTTCCTTCTTCACCTTTCCGAAGGTGCCGCTCTCTCCGGCTCCCGGAGGCGAAGAAGCGGCTTCTTCGCGCAAAGACGATTGTGCCGCTCACTGTGCACTCCTTAGCGCGGCTTCTGCCGAAAGACGCCCGGGAGCGGCTCTTAGCTCCGGACAGCATCGTACCTTCGTCTTTAGCGTCTCTTCTCGTCTACATCTTAGCAAAAAGCTTTTCTACTATGTCTGGCGAGGAAAAACTGTGCCAGCACAGAAAACATCTCCCATCGTGTTCTAGACGTTGCACGGAGGTGTGCCGAGTGTTTGGCATGAAGGAAAGAAAAGTTGTCCAAAACAGCTTCCAATCGAATGTTCATGTGATTGGAAAAGTCAGGAGAGTGCAAAGGTACTGTTTTCTAGCAGTTGGCAAGCTGCGCACACAATCCCAGTGTTGTACAGCTTCCTTCTTCACCTTTCCGAAGGTGCCGCTCTCTCCGGCTCCCGTAGGCGAAAAAGCGGCTTCTTCGCGCAAAGACGATTGTGCCGCTCACTGTGCACTCCTTAGCGCGGCTTCTGCCGAAAGACGCCCGGGAGCGGCTCTTAGCTCCGGAGAGCATCGTACCTTCGTCTTTAGCGTCTCTTCTCGTCTACATCTTAACAAAAAGCTTTTCCACTATGTCTGGCTCGGAAAAACTGTGCCAGCACAGAAAACATCTCCCATCGTGTTCTAGACGTTGCACGGAGGTGTGCCGAGTGTTTGGCATGAAGGAAAGAAAAGTTGTCCAAAACAGCTTCCAATCGAATGTTCATGTGATTGGAAAAGTCAGGAGAGTGCAAAGGTACTGTTTTCTAGCAGTTGGCAAGCTGCGCACACAATCCCAGTGTTGTACAGCTTCCTTCTTCACCTTTCCGAAGGTTCCGCTCTCTCCGGCTCCCGGAGGCGAAGAAGCGGCTTCTTCGCGCAAAGACGATTGTGCCGCTCACTGTGCACTCCTTAGCGCGGCTTCTGCCGAAAGACGCCCGGGAGCGGCTCTTAGCTCCGGACAGCATCGTACCTTCGTCTTTAGCGTCTCTTCTCGTCTACATCTTAGCAAAAAGCTTTTCTACTATGTCTGGCGAGGAAAAACTGTGCCAGCACAGAAAACATCTCCCATCGTGTTCTAGACGTTGCACGGAGGTGTGCCGAGTGTTTGGCATGAAGGAAAGAAAACTTGTCCAAAACAGCTTCCAATCGAATGTTCATGTGATTGGAAAAGTCAGGAGAGTGCAAAGGTACTGTTTTCTAGCAGTTGGCAAGCTGCGCACACAATCCCAGTGTTGTACAGCTTCCTTCTTCACCTTTCCGAAGGTGCCGCTCTCTCCGGCTCCCGGAGGCGAAGAAGCGGCTTCTTCGCGCAAAGACGATTGTGCCGCTCACTCTGCACTCCTTAGCGCGGCTTCTGCCGAAAGACGCCCGGGAGCGGCTCTTAGCTCCGGACAGCATCGTACCTTCGTGTTTAGCGTCTTTTGTGGTCTACATCTTAGTAAAATCTTTTCTACTATGTCTGGCGAGGAAAAACTGTGCCAGCACAGAAAACATCTCCCATCGTGTTCTAGACGTTGCACGGAGGTGTGCCGAGTGTTTGGCATGAAGGAAAGAAAAGTTGTCCAAAACAGCTTCCAATCGAATGTTCATGTGATTGGAAAAGTCAGGAGAGTGCAAAGGTACTGTTTTCTATCAGTTGGCAAGCTGCGCACACAATCCCAGTGTTGTACAGCTTCCTTCTTCACCTTTCCGAAGGTTCCGCTCTCTGCGGCTCCCGGAGGCGAAGAAGCGGCTTCTTCGCGCAAAGACGATTGTGCCGCTCACTGTGCACTCCTTAGCGCGGCTTCTGCCGAAAGACGCCCGGGAGCGGCTCTTAGCTCCGGACAGCATCGTACCTTCGTCTTTAGCGTCTCTTCTCGTCTACATCTTAGCAAAAAGCTTTTCTACTATGTCTGGCGAGGAAAAACTGTGCCAGCACAAAAAACATCTCCCATCGTGTTCTAGACGTTGCACGGAGGTGTGCCGAGTGTTTGGCATGAAGGAAAGAAAAGTTGTCCAAAACAGCTTCCAATCGAATGTTCATGTGATTGGAAAAGTCAGGAGAGTGCAAATGTACTGTTTTCTAGCAGTTGGCAAGCTGCGCACACAATCCCAGTGTTGTACAGCTTCCTTCTTCACCTTTCCGAAGGTGCCGCTCTCTCCGGCTCCCGGAGGCGAAGAAGCGGCTTCTTCGCGCAAAGACGATTGTGCCGCTCACTGTGCACTCCTTAGCGCGGCTTCTGCCGAAAGACGCCCGGGAGCGGCTCTTAGCTCCGGACAGCATCGTACCTTCGTCTTTAGCGTCTCTTCTCGTCTACATCTTAGCAAAAAGCTTTTCTACTATGTCTGGCGAGGAAAAACTGTGCCAGCACAGAAAACATCTCCCATCGTGTTCTAGACGTTGCACGGAGGTGTGCCGAGTGTTTGGCATGAAGGAAAGAAAAGTTGTCCAAAACAGCTTCCAATCGAATGTTCATGTGATTGGAAAAGTCAGGAGAGTGCAAAGGTACTGTTTTCTATCAGTTGGCAAGCTGCGCACACAATCCCAGTGTTGTACAGCTTCCTTCTTCACCTTTCCGAAGGTGCCGCTCTCTCCGGCTCCCGGAGGCGAAGAAGCGGCTTCTTCGCGCAAAGACGATTGTGCAGCTCACTGTGCACTCCTTAGCGCGGCTTCTGCCGAAAGACGCCCGGGAGCGGCTCTTAGCTCCGGACAGCATCGTACCTTCGTCTTTAGCGTCTCTTCTCGTCTACATCTTAGCAAAAAGCTTTTCCACTATGTCTGGCGAGGAAAAACTGTGCCAGCACAGAAAACATCTCCCATCGTGTTCTAGACGTTGCACGGAGGTGTGCCGAGTGTTTGGCATGAAGGAAAGAAAAGTTGTCCAAAACAGCTTCCAATCGAATGTTCATGTGATTGGAAAAGTCAGGAGAGTGCAAAGGTACTGTTTTCTAGCAGTTGGCAAGCTGCGCACACAATCCCAGTGTTGTACAGCTTCCTTCTTCACCTTTCCGAAGGTGCCGCTCTCTCCGGCTCCCGGAGGCGAAGAAGCGGCTTCTTCGCGCAAAGACGATTGTGCCGTTCACTGTGCTCTCCTTAGCGCGGCTTCTGCCGAAAGACGCCCGGGAGCGGCTCTTAGCTCCGGACAGCATCGTACCTTCGTCTTTAGCGTCTCTTCTCGTCTACATCTTAGCAAAAAGCTTTTCTACTATGTCTGGCGATGAAAAACTGAGCCAGCAGAGAAAACATCTCCTAATGTGTTCTAGACGTTGCACGGAGGTGTGCCGAGTGTTTGGCATGAAGGAAAGAAAAGTTGTCCAAAAGAGCTTCCAATCGAATGTTCATGTGATTGGAAAAGTCAGGAGAGTGCAAAGGTACTGTTTTCTAGCAGTTGGCAAGCTGCACACACAATCCCAGTGTTGTACAGCTTCCTTCTTCACCTTTCCGAAGGTGCCGCTCTCTCCGGCTCCCGTAGGCGAAAAAGCGGCTTCTTCGCGCAAAGACGATTGTGCCGCTCACTGTGCACTCCTTAGCGCGGCTTCTGCCGAAAGACGCCCGGGAGCGGCTCTTAGCTCCGGACAGCATCGTACCTTCGTCTTTAGCGTCTCTTCTCGTCTACATCTTAGCAAAAAGCTTTTCTACTATGTCTGGCGAGGAAAAACTGTGCCAGCACAGAAAACATCTCCCATCGTGTTCTAGACGTTGCACGGAGGTGTGCCGAGTGTTTGGCATGAAGGAAAGAAAAGTTGTCCAAAACAGCTTCCAATCGAATGTTCATGTGATTGGAAAAGTCAGGAGAGTGCAAAGGTACTGTTTTCTAGCAGTTGGCAAGCTGCGCACACAATCCCAGTGTTGTACAGCTTCCTTCTTCACCTTTCCGAAGGTGCCGCTCTCTCCGGCTCCCGGAGGCGAAGAAGCGGCTTCTTCGCGCAAAGACGATTGTGCCGCTCACTGTGCACTCCTTGGCGCGGCTTCTGCCGAAAGACGCCCGGGAGCGGCTCTTAGCTCCGGACAGCATCGTACCTTCGTCTTTAGCGTCTCTTCTCGTCTACATCTTAGCAAAAAGCTTTTCCACTATGTCTGGCGAGGAAAAACTGTGCCAGCACAGAAAACATCTCCCATCGTGTTCTAGACGTTGCACGGAGGTGTGCCGAGTGTTTGGCATGAAGGAAAGAAAAGTTGTCCAAAACAGCTTCCAATCGAATGTTCATGTGATTGGAAAAGTCAGGAGAGTGCAAAGGTACTGTTTTCTATCAGTTGGCAAGCTGCGCACACAATCCCAGTGTTGTACAGCTTCCTTCTTCACCTTTCCGAAGGTGCCGCTCTCTCCGGCTCCCGGAGGCGAAGAAGCGGCTTCTTCGCGCAAAGACGATTGTGCCGCTCACTGTGCACTCCTTAGCGCGGCTTCTGCCGAAAGACGCCCGGGAGCGGCTCTTAGCTCCGGACAGCATCGTACCTTCGTCTTTAGCGTCTCTTCTCGTCTACATCTTAGCAAAAAGCTTTTCCACTATGTCTGGCGAGGAAAAACTGTGCCAGCACAGAAAACATCTCCCATCGTGTTCTACACGTTGCACGGAGGTGTGCCGAGTGTTTGGCATGAAGGAAAGAAAAGTTGTCCAAAACAGCTTCCAATCGAATGTTCATGTGATTGGAAAAGTCAGGAGAGTGCAAAGGTACTGTTTTCTAGCAGTTGGCAAGCTGCGCACACAATCCCAGTGTTGTACAGCTTCCTTCTTCACCTTTCCGAAGGTGCCGCTCTCTCCGGCTCCCGGAGGCGAAGAAGCGGCTTCTTCGCGCAAAGACGATTGTGCCGTTCACTGTGCTCTCCTTAGCGCAGCTTCTGCCGAAAGACGCCCGGGAGCGGCTCTTAGCTCCGGACAGCATCGTACCTTCGTCTTTAGCGTCTCTTCTCGTCTACATCTTAGCAAAAAGCTTTTCTACTATGTCTGGCGATGAAAAACTGAGCCAGCACAGAAAACATCTCCCATCGTGTTCTAGACGTTGCACGGAGGTGTGCCGAGTGTTTGGCATGAAGGAAAGAAAAGTTGTCCAAAAGAGCTTCCAATCGAATGTTCATGTGATTGGAAAAGTCAGGAGAGTGCAAAGGTACTGTTTTCTAGCAGTTGGCAAGCTGCGCACACAATCCCTGTGTTGTACAGCTTCCTTCTTCACCTTTCCGAAGGTGCCGCTCTCTCCGGCTCCCGGAGGCGAAGAAGCGGCTTCTTCGCGCAAAGACGATTGTGCCGCTCACTGTGCACTCCTTAGCGCGGCTTCTGCCGAAAGACGCCCGGGAGCGGCTCTTAGCTCCGGACAGCATCGTACCTTCGTCTTTAGCGTCTCTTTTCGTCTACATCTTAGCAAAAAGCTTTTCTACTATGTCTGGCGAGGAAAAACTGTGCCAGCACAGAAAACATCTCCCATCGTGTTCTAGACGTTGCACGGAGGTGTGCCGAGTGTTTGGCATGAAGGAAAGAAAAGTTGTCCAAAACAGCTTCCAATCGAATGTTCATGTGATTGGAAAAGTCAGGAGAGTGCAAAGGTACTGTTTTCTAGCAGTTGGCAAGCTGCGCACACAATCCCAGTGTTGTACAGCTTCCTTCTTCACCTTTCCGAAGGTGCCGCTCTCTCCGGCTCCCGTAGGCGGAAAAGCGGCTTCTTCGCGCAAAGACGATTGTGCCGCTCACTGTGCTCTCCTTAGCGCGGCTTCTGCCGAAAGACGCCCGGGAGCGGCTCTTAGCTCCGGACAGCATCGTACCTTCGTCTTTAGCGTCTCTTCTCGTCTACATCTTAGCAAAAAGCTTTTCCACTATGTCTGGCGAGGAAAAACTGTGCCAGCACAGAAAACATCTCCCATCGTGTTCTAGACGTTGCACGGAGGTGTGCCGAGTGTTTGGCATGAAGGAAAGAAAAGTTGTCCAAAACAGCTTCCAATCGAATGTTCATGTGATTGGAAAAGTCAGGAGAGTGCAAAGGTACTGTTTTCTAGCAGTTGGCAAGCTGCGCACACAATCCCAGTGTTGTACAGCTTCCTTCTTCACCTTTCCGAAGGTGCCGCTCTCTCCGGCTCCCGTAGGCGAAAAAGCGGCTTCTTCGCGCAAAGACGATTGTGCCGCTCACTGTGCTCTCCTTAGCGCGGCTTCTGCCGAAAGACGCCCGGGAGCGGCTCTTAGCTCCGGACAGCATCGTACCTTCGTCTTTAGCGTCTCTTCTCGTCTACATCTTAGCAAAAAGCTTTTCCACTATGTCTGGCGAGGAAAAACTGTGCCAGCACAGAAAACATCTCCCATCGTGTTCTAGACGTTGCACGGAGGTGTGCCGAGTGTTTGGCATGAAGGAAAGAAAAGTTGTCCAAAACAGCTTCCAATCGAATGTTCATGTGATTGGAAAAGTCAGGAGAGTGCAAAGGTACTGTTTTCTAGCAGTTGGCAAGCTGCGCACACAATCCCAGTGTTGTACAGCTTCCTTCTTCACCTTTCCGAAGGTGCCGCTATCTCCGGCTCCCGTAGGCGAAAAAGCGGCTTCTTCGCGCAAAGACGATTGTGCCGCTCACTGTGCTCTCCTTAGCGCGGCTTCTGCCGAAAGACGCCCGGGAGCGGCTCTTAGCTCCGGACAGCATCGTACCTTCGTCTTTAGCGTCTCTTCTCGTCTACATCTTAGCAAAAAGCTTTTCCACTATGTCTGGCGAGGAAAAACTGTGCCAGCACAGAAAACATCTCCCATCGTGTTCTAGACGTTGCACGGAGGTGTGCCGAGTGTTTGGCATGAAGGAAAGAAAAGTTGTCCAAAACAGCTTCCAATCGAATGTTCATGTGATTGGAAAAGTCAGGAGAGTGCAAAGGTACTGTTTTCTATCAGTTGGCAAGCTGCGCACACAATCCCAGTGTTGTACAGCTTCCTTCTTCACCTTTCCGAAGGTGCCGCTCTCTCCGGCTCCCGGAGGCGAAAAAGCGGCTTCTTCGCGCAAAGACGATTGTGCCGCTCACTGTGCACTCCTTAGCGCGGCTTCTGCCGAAAGACGCCCGGGAGCGGCTCTTAGCTCCGGACAGCATCGTACCTTCGTCTTTAGCGTCTCTTCTCGTCTACATCTTAGAAAAAAGCTTTTCTACTATGTCTGGCGAGGAAAAACTGTGCCAGCACAGAAAACATCTCCCATCGTGTTCTAGACGTTGCACGGAGGTGTGCCGAGTGTTTGGCATGAAGGAAAGAAAAGTTGTCCAAAACAGCTTCCAATCGAATGTTCATGTGATTGGAAAAGTCAGGAGAGTGCAAAGGTACTGTTTTCTAGCAGTTGGCAAGCTGCGCACACAATCCCAGTGTTGTACAGCTTCCTTCTTCACCTTTCCGAAGGTGCCGCTCTCTCCGGCTCCCGTAGGCGGAAAAGCGGCTTCTTCGCGCAAAGACGATTGTGCCGCTCACTGTGCTCTCCTTAGCGCGGCTTCTGCCGAAAGACGCCCGGGAGCGGCTCTTAGCTCCGGACAGCATCGTACCTTCGTCTTTAGCGTCTCTTCTCGTCTACATCTTAGCAAAAAGCTTTTCCACTATGTCTGGCGAGGAAAAACTGTGCCAGCACAGAAAACATCTCCCATCGTGTTCTAGACGTTGCACGGAGGTGTGCCGAGTGTTTGGCATGAAGGAAAGAAAAGTTGTCCAAAACAGCTTCCAATCGAATGTTCATGTGATTGGAAAAGTCAGGAGAGTGCAAAGGTACTGTTTTCTAGCAGTTGGCAAGCTGCGCACACAATCCCAGTGTTGTACAGCTTCCTTCTTCACCTTTCCGAAGGTGCCGCTCTCTCCGGCTCCCGGAGGCGAAAAAGCGGCTTCTTCGCGCAAAGACGATTGTGCCGCTCACTGTGCTCTCCTTAGCGCGGCTTCTGCCGAAAGACGCCCGGGAGCGGCTCTTAGCTCCGGACAGCATCGTACCTTCGTCTTTAGCGTCTCTTCTCGTCTACATCTTAGCAAAAAGCTTTTCCACTATGTCTGGCGAGGAAAAACTGTGCCAGCACAGAAAACATCTCCCATCGTGTTCTAGACGTTGCACGGAGGTGTGCCGAGTGTTTGGCATGAAGGAAAGAAAAGTTGTCCAAAACAGCTTCCAATCGAATGTTCATGTGATTGGAAAAGTCAGGAGAGTGCAAAGGTACTGTTTTCTAGCAGTTGGCAAGCTGCGCACACAATCCCAGTGTTGTACAGCTTCCTTCTTCACCTTTCCGAAGGTGCCGCTATCTCCGGCTCCCGTAGGCGAAAAAGCGGCTTCTTCGCGCAAAGACGATTGTGCCGCTCACTGTGCTCTCCTTAGCGCGGCTTCTGCCGAAAGACGCCCGGGAGCGGCTCTTAGCTCCGGACAGCATCGTACCTTCGTCTTTAGCGTCTCTTCTCGTCTACATCTTAGCAAAAAGCTTTTCCACTATGTCTGGCGAGGAAAAACTGTGCCAGCACAGAAAACATCTCCCATCGTGTTCTAGACGTTGCACGGAGGTGTGCCGAGTGTTTGGCATGAAGGAAAGAAAAGTTGTCCAAAACAGCTTCCAATCGAATGTTCATGTGATTGGAAAAGTCAGGAGAGTGCAAAGGTACTGTTTTCTATCAGTTGGCAAGCTGCGCACACAATCCCAGTGTTGTACAGCTTCCTTCTTCACCTTTCCGAAGGTGCCGCTCTCTCCGGCTCCCGGAGGCGAAAAAGCGGCTTCTTCGCGCAAAGACGATTGTGCCGCTCACTGTGCACTCCTTAGCGCGGCTTCTGCCGAAAGACGCCCGGGAGCGGCTCTTAGCTCCGGACAGCATCGTACCTTCGTCTTTAGCGTCTCTTCTCGTCTACATCTTAGAAAAAAGCTTTTCTACTATGTCTGGCGAGGAAAAACTGTGCCAGCACAGAAAACATCTCCCATCGTGTTCTAGACGTTGCACGGAGGTGTGCCGAGTGTTTGGCATGAAGGAAAGAAAAGTTGTCCAAAACAGCTTCCAATCGAATGTTCATGTGATTGGAAAAGTCAGGAGAGTGCAAAGGTACTGTTTTCTAGCAGTTGGCAAGCTGCGCACACAATCCCAGTGTTGTACAGCTTCCTTCTTCACCTTTCCGAAGGTGCCGCTCTCTCCGGCTCCCGTAGGCGAAGAAGCGGCTTCTTCGCGCAAAGACGATTGTGCCGCTCACTGTGCTCTCCTTAGCGCGGCTTCTGCCGAAAGACGCCCGGGAGCGGCTCTTAGCTCCGGACAGCATCGTACCTTCGTCTTTAGCGTCTCTTCTCGTCTACATCTTAGCAAAAAGCTTTTCCACTATGTCTGGCGAGGAAAAACTGTGCCAGCACAGAAAACATCTCCCATCGTGTTCTAGACGTTGCACGGAGGTGTGCCGAGTGTTTGGCATGAAGGAAAGAAAAGTTGTCCAAAACAGCTTCCAATCGAATGTTCATGTGATTGGAAAAGTCAGGAGAGTGCAAAGGTACTGTTTTCTAGCAGTTGGCAAGCTGCGCACACAATCCCAGTGTTGTACAGCTTCCTTCTTCACCTTTCCGAAGGTGCCGCTCTCTCCGGCTCCCGTAGGCGAAAAAGCGGCTTCTTCGCGCAAAGACGATTGTGCCGCTCACTGTGCTCTCCTTAGCGCGGCTTCTGCCGAAAGACGCCCGGGAGCGGCTCTTAGCTCCGGACAGCATCGTACCTTCGTCTTTAGCGTCTCTTCTCGTCTACATCTTAGCAAAAAGCTTTTCCACTATGTCTGGCGAGGAAAAACTGTGCCAGCACAGAAAACATCTCCCATCGTGTTCTAGACGTTGCACGGAGGTGTGCCGAGTGTTTGGCATGAAGGAAAGAAAAGTTGTCCAAAACAGCTTCCAATCGAATGTTCATGTGATTGGAAAAGTCAGGAGAGTGCAAAGGTACTGTTTTCTAGCAGTTGGCAAGCTGCGCACACAATCCCAGTGTTGTACAGCTTCCTTCTTCACCTTTCCGAAGGTGCCGCTCTCTCCGGCTCCCGGAGGCGAAGAAGCGGCTTCTTCGCGCAAAGACGATTGTGCCGCTCACTGTGCTCTCCTTAGCGCGGCTTCTGCCGAAAGACGCCCGGGAGCGGCTCTTAGCTCCGGACAGCATCGTACCTTCGTCTTTAGCGTCTCTTCTCGTCTACATCTTAGCAAAAAGCTTTTCTACTATGTCTGGCGAGGAAAAACTGTGCCAGCACAGAAAACATCTCCCATCGTGTTCTAGACGTTGCACGGAGGTGTGCCGAGTGTTTGGCATGAAGGAAAGAAAAGTTGTCCAAAACAGCTTCCAATCGAATGTTCATGTGATTGGAAAAGTCAGGAGAGTGCAAAGGTACTGTTTTCTAGCAGTTGGCAAGCTGCGCACACAATCCCAGTGTTGTACAGCTTCCTTCTTCACCTTTCCGAAGGTGCCGCTCTCTCCGGCTCCCGGAGGCGAAGAAGCGGCTTCTTCGCGCAAAGACGATTGTGCCGCTCACTGTGCACTCCTTAGCGCGGCTTCTGCCGAAAGACGCCCGGGAGCGGCTCTTAGCTCCGGACAGCATCGTACCTTCGTCTTTAGCGTCTCTTCTCGTCTACATCTTAGCAAAAAGCTTTTCCACTATGTCTGGCGATGAAAAACTGTGCCAGCACAGAAAACATCTCCCATCGTGTTCTAGACGTTGCACGGAGGTGTGCCGAGTGTTTGGCATGAAGGAAAGAAAAGTTGTCCAAAACAGCTTCCAATCGAATGTTCATGTGATTGGAAAAGTCAGGAGAGTGCAAAGGTACTGTTTTCTAGCAGTTGGCAAGCTGCGCACACAATCCCAGTGTTGTACAGCTTCCTTCTTCACCTTTCCGAAGGTGCCGCTCTCTCCGGCTCCCGTAGGCGAAAAAGCGGCTTCTTCGCGCAAAGATGATTGTGCCGCTCACTGTGCACTCCTTAGCGCGGCTTCTGCTGAAAGACGCCCGGGAGCGGCTCTTAGCTCCGGACAGCATCGTACCTTCGTCTTTAGCGTCTCTTCTCGTCTACATCTTAGCAAAAAGCTTTTCCACAATGTCTGGCGAGGAAAAACTGTGCCAGCACAGAAAACATCTCCCATCGTGTTCTAGACGTTGCACGGAGGTGTGCCGAGTGTTTGGCATGAAGGAAAGAAAAGTTGTCCAAAACAGCTTCCAATCGAATGTTCATGTGATTGGAAAAGTCAGGAGAGTGCAAAGGTACTGTTTTCTATCAGTTGGCAAGCTGCGCACACAATCCCAGTGTTGTACAGCTTCCTTCTTCACCTTTCCGAAGGTGCCGCTCTCTCCGGCTCCCGGAGGCGAAGAAGCGGCTTCTTCGCGCAAAGACGATTGTGCCGTTCACTGTGCTCTCCTTAGCGCGGCTTCTGCCGAAAGACGCCCGGGAGCGGCTCTTAGCTCCGGACAGCATCGTACCTTCGTCTTTAGCGTCTCTTCTCGTCTACATCTTAGCAAAAAGCTTTTCTACTATGTCTGGCGAGGAAAAACTGTGCCAGCACAGAAAACATCTCCCATCGTGTTCTAGATGTTGCACGGAGGTGTGCCGAGTGTTTGGCATGAAGGAAAGAAAAGTTGTCCAATACAGCTTCCAATCGAATGTTCATGTGATTGGAAAAGTCAGGAGAGTGCAAAGGTACTGTTTTCTATCAGTTGGCAAGCTGCGCACACAATCCCAGTGTTGTACAGCTTCCTTCTTCACCTTTCCGAAGGTGCCGCTCTCTCCGGCTCCCGGAGGCGAAGAAGCGGCTTCTTCGCGCAAAGATGATTGTGCCGCTCACTGTGCACTCCTTAGCGCGGCTTCTGCCGAAAGACGCCCGGGAACGGCTCTTAGCTCCGGACAGCATCGTACCTTCGTCTTTAGCGTCTCTTCTCGTCTACATCTTAGAAAAAAGCTTTTCTACTATGTCTGGCGAGGAAAAACTGTGCCAGCACAGAAAACATCTCCCATCGTGTTCTAGACGTTGCACGGAGGTGTGCCGAGTGTTTGGCATGAAGGAAAGAAAAGTTGTCCAAAACAGCTTCCAATCGAATGTTCATGTGATTGGAAAAGTCAGGAGAGTGCAAAGGTACTGTTTTCTAGCAGTTGGCAAGCTGCGCACACAATCCCAGTGTTGTACAGCTTCCTTCTTCACCTTTCCGAAGGTGCCGCTCTCTCCGGCTCCCGGAGGCGAAGAAGCGGCTTCTTCGCGCAAAGACGATTGTGCCGCTCACTGTGCACTCCTTAGCGCGGCTTCTGCCGAAAGACGCCCGGGAGCGGCTCTTAGCTCCGGACAGCATCGTACCTTCGTCTTTAGCGTCTCTTCTCGTCTACATCTTAGCAAAAAGCTTTTCTACTATGTCTGGCGAGGAAAAACTGTGCCAGCACAGAAAACATCTCCCATCGTGTTCTAGACGTTGCACGGAGGTGTGCCGAGTGTTTGGCATGAAGGAAAGAAAAGTTGTCCAAAACAGCTTCCAATCGAATGTTCATGTGATTGGAAAAGTCAGGAGAGTGCAAAGGTACTGTTTTCTAGCAGTTGGCAAGCTGCGCACACAATCCCAGTGTTGTACAGCTTCCTTCTTCACCTTTCCGAAGGTGCCGCTCTCTCCGGCTCCCGGAGGCGAAGAAGCGGCTTCTTCGCGCAAAGACGATTGTGCCGCTCACTGTGCACTCCTTAGCGCGGCTTCTGCCGAAAGACGCCCGGGAGCGGCTCTTAGCTCCGGACAGCATCGTACCTTCGTCTTTAGCGTCTCTTCTCGTCTACATCTTAGCAAAAAGCTTTTCCACTATGTCTGGCGATGAAAAACTGTGCCAGCACAGAAAACATCTCCCATCGTGTTCTAGACGTTGCACGGAGGTGTGCCGAGTGTTTGGCATGAAGAAAAGTAAACTTGTCCAAAACAGCTTCCAATCGAATGTTCATGTGATTGGAAAAGTCAGGAGAGTGCAAAGGTACTGTTTTCTATCAGTTGGCAAGCTGCGCACACAATCCCAGTGTTGTACAGCTTCCTTCTTCACCTTTCCGAAGGTGCCGCTCTCTCCGGCTCCCGGAGCCGAAGAAGCGGCTTCTTCGCGCAAAGACGATTGTGCCGCTCACTGTGCACTCCTTAGCGCGGCTTCTGCCGAAAGACGCCCGGGAGCGGCTTTTAGCTCCGGACAGCATCGTACCTTCGTCTTTAGCGTCTCTTCTCGTCTACATCTTAGCAAAAAGCTTTTCCACTATGTCTGGCGAGGAAAAACTGTGCCAGCACAGAAAACATCTCCCATCGTGTTCTAGACGTTGCACGGAGGTGTGCCGAGTGTTTGGCATGAAGGAAAGAAAACTTGTCCAAAACAGCTTCCAATCGAATGTTCATGTGATTGGAAAAGTCAGGAGAGTGCAAAGGTACTGTTTTCTAGCAGTTGGCAAGCTGCGCACACAATCCCAGTGTTGTACAGCTTCCTTCTTCACCTTTCCGAAGGTGCCGCTCTCTCCGGCTCCCGGAGGCGAAGAAGCGGCTTCTTCGCGCAAAGACGATTGTGCCGCTCACTGTGCACTCCTTAGCGCGGCTTCTGCCGAAAGACGCCCGGGAGCGGCTCTTAGCTCCGGACAGCATCGTACCTTCGTCTTTAGCGTCTCTTCTCGTCTACATCTTAGCAAAAAGCTTTTCCACTATGTCTGGCGAGGAAAAACTGTGCCAGCACAGAAAACATCTCCCATCGTGTTCTAGACGTTGCACGGAGGTGTGCCGAGTGTTTGGCATGAAGGAAAGAAAAGTTGTCCAAAACAGCTTCCAATCGAATGTTCATGTGATTGGAAAAGTCAGGAGAGTGCAAAGGTACTGTTTTCTAGCAGTTGGCAAGCTGCGCACACAATCCCAGTGTTGTACAGCTTCCTTCTTCACCTTTCCGAAGGTGCCGCTCTCTCCGGCTCCCGGAGGCGAAGAAGCGGCTTCTTCGCGCAAAGACAATTGTGCCGCTCACTGTGCACTCCTTAGCGCGGCTTCTGCCGAAAGACGCCCGGGAGCGGCTCTTAGCTCCGGACAGCATCGTACCTTCGTCTTTAGCGTCTCTTCTCGTCTACATCTTAGCAAAAAGCTTTTCTACTATGTCTGGCGAGGAAAAACTGTGCCAGCACAGAAAACATCTCCCATCGTGTTCTAGACGTTGCACGGAGGTGTGCCGAGTGTTTGGCATGAAGGAAAGAAAAGTTGTCCAAAACAGCTTCCAATCGAATGTTCATGTGATTGGAAAAGTCAGGAGAGTGCAAAGGTACTGTTTTCTAGCAGTTGGCAAGCTGCGCACACAATCCCAGTGTTGTACAGCTTCCTTCTTCACCTTTCCGAAGGTGCCGCTCTCTCCGGCTCCCGGAGGCGAAGAAGCGGCTTCTTCGCGCAAAGACGATTGTGCCGCTCACTGTGCACTCCTTAGCGCGGCTTCTGCCGAAAGACGCCCGGGAGCGGCTCTTAGCTCCGGACAGCATCGTACCTTCGTCTTTAGCGTCTCTTCTCGTCTACATCTTAGCAAAAAGCTTTTCTACTATGTCTGGCGAGGAAAAACTGTGCCAGCACAGAAAACATCTCCCATCGTGTTCTAGACGTTGCACGGAGGTGTGCCGAGTGTTTGGCATGAAGGAAAGAAAAGTTGTCCAAAACAGCTTCCAATCGAATGTTCATGTGATTGGAAAAGTCAGGAGAGTGCAAAGGTACTCTTTTCTAGCAGTTGGCAAGCTGCACACACAATCCCAGTGTTGTACAGCTTCCTTCTTCACCTTTCCGAAGGTGCCGCTCTCTCCGGCTCCCGGAGGCGAAGAAGCGGCTTCTTCGCGCAAAGACGATTGTGCCGCTCACTGTGCACTCCTTAGCGCGGCTTCTGCCGAAAGACGCCCGGGAGCGGCTCTTAGCTCCGGACAGCATCGTACCTTCGTCTTTAGCGTCTCTTCTCGTCTACATCTTAGCAAAAAGCTTTTCTACTATGTCTGGCGAGGAAAAACTGTGCCAGCACAGAAAACATCTCCCATCGTGTTCTAGACGTTGCACGGAGGTGTGCCGAGTGTTTGGCATGAAGGAAAGAAAAGTTGTCCAAAACAGCTTCCAATCGAATGTTCATGTGATTGGAAAAGTCAGGAGAGTGCAAAGGTACTGTTTTCTAGCAGTTGGCAAGCTGCGCACACAATCCCAGTGTTGTACAGCTTCCTTCTTCACCTTTCCGAAGGTGCCGCTCTCTCCAGCTCCCGGAGGCGAAGAAGCGGCTTCTTCGCGCAAAGACGATTGTGCCGCTCACTGTGCACTCCTTAGCGCGGCTTCTGCCGAAAGACGCCCGGGAGCGGCTCTTAGCTCCGGACAGCATCGTACCTTCGTCTTTAGCGTCTCTTCTCGTCTACATCTTAGCAAAAAGCTTTTCTACTATGTCTGGCGAGGAAAAACTGTGCCAGCACAGAAAACATCTCCCATCGTGTTCTAGACGTTGCACGGAGGTGTGCCGAGTGTTTGGCATGAAGGAAAGAAAAGTTGTCCAAAACAGCTTCCAATCGAATGTTCATGTGATTGGAAAAGTCAGGAGAGTGCAAAGGTACTGTTTTCTATCAGTTGGCAAGCTGCGCACACAATCCCAGTGTTGTACAGCTTCCTTCTTCACCTTTCCGAAGGTGCCGCTCTCTCCGGCTCCCGGAGGCGAAGAAGCGGCTTCTTCGCGCAAAGACGATTGTGCCGCTCACTGTGCACTCCTTAGCGCGGCTTCTGCCGAAAGACGCCCGGGAGCGGCTCTTAGCTCCGGACAGCATCGTACCTTCGTGTTTAGCGTCTTTTGTGGTCTACATCTTAGTAAAAAGCTTTTCTACTATGTCTGGCGAGGAAAAACTGTGCCAGCACAGAAAACATCTCCCATCGTGTTCTAGACGTTGCACGGAGGTGTGCCGAGTGTTTGGCATGAAGGAAAGAAAAGTTGTCCAAAACAGCTTCCAATGGAATGTTCATGTGATTGGAAAAGTCAGGAGAGTGCAAAGGTACTGTTTTCTAGCAGTTGGCAAGCTGCGCACACAATCCCAGTGTTGTACAGCTTCCTTCTTCACCTTTCCGAAGGTGCCGCTCTCTCCGGCTCCCGGAGGCGAAGAAGCGGCTTCTTCGCGCAAAGACGATTGTGCCGCTCACTGTGCACTCCTTAGCGCGGCTTCTGCCGAAAGACGCCCGGGAGCGGCTCTTAGCTCCGGACAGCATCGTACCTTCGTCTTTAGCGTCTCTTCTCGTCTACATCTTAGCAAAAAGCTTTTCTACTATGTCTGGCGAGGAAAAACTGTGCCAGCACAGAAAACATCTCCCATCGTGTTCTAGACGTTGCACGGAGGTGTGCCGAGTGTTTGGCATGAAGGAAAGAAAAGTTGTCCAAAACAGCTTCCAATCGAATGTTCATGTGATTGGAAAAGTCAGGAGAGTGCAAAGGTACTGTTTTCTAGCAGTTGGCAAGCTGCAAACACAATCCCAGTGTTGTACAGCTTCCTTCTTCACCTTTCCGAAGGTGCCGCTCTCTCCGGCTCCCGGAGGCGAAGAAGCGGCTTCTTCGCGCAAAGACGATTGTGCCGCTCACTGTGCACTCCTTAGCGCGGCTTCTGCCGAAAGACGCCCGGGAGCGGCTCTTAGCTCCGGACAGCATCGTACCTTCGTCTTTAGCGTCTCTTCTCGTCTACATCTTAGCAAAAAGCTTTTCTACTATGTCTGGCGAGGAAAAACTGTGCCAGCACAGAAAACATCTCCCATCGTGTTCTAGACGTTGCACGGAGGTGTGCCGAGTGTTTGGCATGAAGGAAAGAAAAGTTGTCCAAAACAGCTTCCAATCGAATGTTCATGTGATTGGAAAAGTCAGGAGAGTGCAAAGGTACTGTTTTCTAGCAGTTGGCAAGCTGCGCACACAATCCCAGTGTTGTACAGCTTCCTTCTTCACCTTTCCGAAGGTGCCGCTCTCTCCGGCTCCCGGAGGCGAAGAAGCGGCTTCTTCGCGCAAAGACGATTGTGCCGCTCACTGTGCACTCCTTAGCGCGGCTTCTGCCGAAAGACGCCCGGGAGCGGCTCTTAGCTCCGGACAGCATCGTACCTTCGTCTTTAGCGTCTCTTCTCGTCTACATCTTAGCAAAAAGCTTTTCCACTATGTCTGGCGATGAAAAACTGTGCCAGCACAGAAAACATCTCCCATCGTGTTCTAGACGTTGCACGGAGGTGTGCCGAGTGTTTGGCATGAAGGAAAGAAAACTTGTCCAAAACAGCTTCCAATCAAATGTTCATGTGATTGGAAAAGTCAGGAGAGTGCAAAGGTACTGTTTTCTAGCAGTTGGCAAGCTGCGCACACAATCCCAGTGTTGTACAGCTTCCTTCTTCACCTTTCCGAAGGTGCCGCTCTCTCCGGCTCCCGGAGGCGAAGAAGCGGCTTCTTCGCGCAAAGACGATTGTGCCGCTCACTGTGCACTCCTTAGCGCGGCTTCTGCCGAAAGACGCCCGGGAGCGGCTCTTAGCTCCGGACAGCATCGTACCTTCGTCTTTAGCGTCTCTTCTCGTCTACATCTTAGCAAAAAGCTTTTCTACTATGTCTGGCGAGGAAAAACTGTGCCAGCACAGAAAACATCTCCCATCGTGTTCTAGACGTTGCACGGAGGTGTGCCGAGTGTTTGGCATGAAGGAAAGAAAAGTTGTCCAAAACAGCTTCCAATCGAATGTTCATGTGATTGGAAAAGTCAGGAGAGTGCAAAGGTACTGTTTTCTAGCAGTTGGCAAGCTGCGCACACAATCCCAGTGTTGTACAGCTTCCTTCTTCACCTTTCCGAAGGTGCCGCTCTCTCCAGCTCCCGGAGGCGAAGAAGCGGCTTCTTCGCGCAAAGACGATTGTGCCGCTCACTGTGCACTCCTTAGCGCGGCTTCTGCCGAAAGACGCCCGGGAGCGGCTCTTAGCTCCGGAGAGCATCGTACCTTCGTCTTTAGCGTCTCTTCTCGTCTACATCTTAGCAAAAAGCTTTTCTACTATGTCTGGCGAGGAAAAACTGTGCCAGCACAGAAAACATCTCCCATCGTGTTCTAGACGTTGCACGGAGGTGTGCCGAGTGTTTGGCATGAAGGAAAGAAAAGTTGTCCAAAACAGCTTCCAATCGAATGTTCATGTGATTGGAAAAGTCAGGAGAGTGCAAAGGTACTGTTTTCTAGCAGTTGGCAAGCTGCGCACACAATCCCAGTGTTTTACAGCGTCCTTCTTCACCTTTCCGAAGGTGCCGCTCTCTCCGGCTCCCGGAGGCGAAGAAGCGGCTTCTTCGCGCAAAGACGATTGTGCCGCTCACTGTGCTCTCCTTAGCGCGGCTTCTGCCGAAAGACGCCCGGGAGCGGCTCTTAGCTCCGGAGAGCATCGTACCTTCGTCTTTAGCGTCTCTTCTCGTCTACATCTTAGCAAAAAGCTTTTCTACTATGTCTGGCGAGGAAAAACTGTGCCAGCACAGAAAACATCTCCCATCGTGTTCTAGACGTTGCACGGAGGTGTGCCGAGTGTTTGGCATGAAGGAAAGAAAAGTTGTCCAAAACAGCTTCCAATCGAATGTTCATGTGATTGGAAAAGTCAGGAGAGTGCAAAGGTACTGTTTTCTAGCAGTTGGCAAGCTGCGCACACAATCCCAGTGTTGTACAGCTTCCTTCTTCACCTTTCCGAAGGTGCCGCTCTCTCCGGCTCCCGGAGGCGAAGAAGCGGCTTCTTCGCGCAAAGACGATTGTGCCGCTCACTGTGCACTCCTTAGCGCGGCTTCTGCCGAAAGACGCCCGGGAGCGGCTCTTAGCTCCGGACAGCATCGTACCTTCGTCTTTAGCGTCTCTTCTCGTCTACATCTTAGCAAAAAGCTTTTCCACTATGTCTGGCGATGAAAAACTGTGCCAGCACAGAAAACATCTCCCATCGTGTTCTAGACGTTGCACGGAGGTGTGCCGAGTGTTTGGCATGAAGAAAAGTAAACTTGTCCAAAACAGCTTCCAATCGAATGTTCATGTGATTGGAAAAGTCAGGAGAGTGCAAAGGTACTGTTTTCTAGCAGTTGGCAAGCTGCGCACACAATCCCAGTGTTGTACAGCTTCCTTCTTCACCTTTCCGAAGGTGCCGCTCTCTCCGGCTCCCGGAGGCGAAGAAGCGGCTTCTTCGCGCAAAGACGATTGTGCCGCTCACTGTGCACTCCTTAGCGCGGCTTCTGCCGAAAGACGCCCGGGAGCGGCTCTTAGCTCCGGACAGCATCGTACCTTCGTCTTTAGCGTCTCTTCTCGTCTACATCTTAGCAAAAAGCTTTTCCACTATGTCTGGCGAGGAAAAACTGTGCCAGCACAGAAAACATCTCCCATCGTGTTCTAGACGTTGCACGGAGGTGTGCCGAGTGTTTGGCATGAAGGAAAGAAAACTTGTCCAAAACAGCTTCCAATCGAATGTTCATGTGATTGGAAAAGTCAGGAGAGTGCAAAGGTACTGTTTTCTAGCAGTTGGCAAGCTGCGCACACAATCCCAGTGTTGTACAGCTTCCTTCTTCACCTTTCCGAAGGTGCCGCTCTCTCCGGCTCCCGGAGGCGAAGAAGCGGCTTCTTCGCGCAAAGACGATTGTGCCGCTCACTGTGCACTCCTTAGCGCGGCTTCTGCCGAAAGACGCCCGGGAGCGGCTCTTAGCTCCGGACAGCATCGTACCTTCGTCTTTAGCGTCTCTTCTCGTCTACATCTTAGCAAAAAGCTTTTCCACTATGTCTGGCGAGGAAAAACTGTGCCAGCACAGAAAACATCTCCCATCGTGTTCTAGACGTTGCACGGAGGTGTGCCGAGTGTTTGGCATGAAGGAAAGAAAAGTTGTCCAAAACAGCTTCCAATGGAATGTTCATGTGATTGGAAAAGTCAGGAGAGTGCAAAGGTACTGTTTTCTATCAGTTGGCAAGCTGCGCACACAATCCCAGTGTTGTACAGCTTCCTTCTTCACCTTTCCGAAGGTGCCGCTCTCTCCGGCTCCCGGAGGCGAAGAAGCGGCTTCTTCGCGCAAAGACGATAGTGCCGCTCACTGTGCACTCCTTAGCGCGGCTTCTGCCGAAAGACGCCCGGGAGCGGCTCTTAGCTCCGGACAGCATCGTACCTTCGTCTTTAGCGTCTCTTCTCGTCTACATCTTAGCAAAAAGCTTTTCGACTATGTCTGGCGAGGAAAAACTGTGCCAGCACAGAAAACATCTCCCATCGTGTTCTAGACGTTGCACGGAGGTGTGCCGAGTGTTTGGCATGAAGGAATGAAAACTTGTCCAAAACAGCTTCCAATCGAATGTTCATGTGATTGGAAAAGTCAGGAGAGTGCAAAGGTACTGTTTTCTAGCAGTTGGCAAGCTGCGCACACAATCCCAGTGTTGTACAGCTTCCTTCTTCACCTTTCCGAAGGTGCCGCTCTCTCCGGCTCCCGGAGGCGAAGAAGCGGCTTCTTCGCGCAAAGACGATTGTGCCGCTCACTGTGCACTCCTTAGCGCGGCTTCTGCCGAAAGACGCCCGGGAGCGGCTCTTAGCTCCGGACAGCATCGTACCTTCGTCTTTAGCGTCTCTTCTCGTCTACATCTTAGCAAAAAGCTTTTCTACTATGTCTGGCGAGGAAAAACTGTGCCAGCACAGAAAACATCTCCCATCGTGTTCTAGACGTTGCACGGAGGTGTGCCGAGTGTTTGGCATGAAGGAAAGAAAAGTTGTCCAAAACAGCTTCCAATCGAATGTTCATGTGATTGGAAAAGTCAGGAGAGTGCAAAGGTACTGTTTTCTAGCAGTTGGCAAGCTGCACACACAATCCCAGTGTTGTACAGCTTCCTTCTTCACCTTTCCGAAGGTGCCGCTCTCTCCGGCTCCCGGAGGCGAAGAAGCGGCTTCTTCGCGCAAAGACGATTGTGCCGCTCACTGTGCACTCCTTAGCGCGGCTTCTGCCGAAAGACGCCCGGGAGCAGCTCTTAGCTCCGGACAGCATCGTACCTTCGTCTTTAGCGTCTCTTCTCGTCTACATCTTAGCAAAAAGCTTTTCTACTATGTCTGGCGAGGAAAAACTGTGCCAGCACAGAAAACATCTCCCATCGTGTTCTAGACGTTGCACGGAGGTGTGCCGAGTGTTTGGCATGAAGGAAAGAAAAGTTGTCCAAAACAGCTTCCAATCGAATGTTCATGTGATTGGAAAAGTCAGGAGAGTGCAAAGGTACTGTTTTCTAGCAGTTGGCAAGCTGCACACACAATCCCAGTGTTGTACAGCTTCCTTCTTCACCTTTCCGAAGGTGCCGCTCTCTCCGGCTCCCGGAGGCGAAGAAGCGGCTTCTTCGCGCAAAGACGATTGTGCCGCTCACTGTGCACTCCTTAGCGCGGCTTCTGCCGAAAGACGCCCGGGAGCGGCTCTTAGCTCCGGACAGCATCGTACCTTCGTCTTTAGCGTCTCTTCTCGTCTACATCTTAGCAAAAAGCTTTTCTACTATGTCTGGCGAGGAAAAACTGTGCCAGCACAGAAAACATCTCCCATCGTGTTCTAGACGTTGCACGGAGGTGTGCCGAGTGTTTGGCATGAAGGAAAGAAAAGTTGTCCAAAACAGCTTCCAATCGAATGTTCATGTGATTGGAAAAGTCAGGAGAGTGCAAAGGTACTGTTTTCTAGCAGTTGGCAAGCTGCGCACACAATCCCAGTGTTGTACAGCTTCCTTCTTCACCTTTCCGAAGGTGCCGCTCTCTCCGGCTCCCGGAGGCGAAGAAGCGGCTTCTTCGCGCAAAGACGATTGTGCCGCTCACTGTGCTCTCCTTAGCGCGGCTTCTGCCGAAAGACGCCCGGGAGCGGCTCTTAGCTCCGGACAGCATCGTACCTTCGTCTTTAGCGTCTCTTCTCGTCTACATCTTAGCAAAAAGCTTTTCTACTATGTCTGGCGAGGAAAAACTGTGCCAGCACAGAAAACATCTCCCATCGTGTTCTAGACGTTGCACGGAGGTGTGCCGAGTGTTTGGCATGAAGGAAAGAAAAGTTGTCCAAAACAGCTTCCAATCGAATGTTCATGTGATTGGAAAAGTCAGGAGAGTGCAAAGGTACTGTTTTCTAGCAGTTGGCAAGCTGCGCACACAATCCCAGTGTTGTACAGCTTCCTTCTTCACCTTTCCGAAGGTGCCGCTCTCTCCGGCTCCCGGAGGCGAAGAAGCGGCTTCTTCGCGCAAAGACGATTGTGCCGCTCACTGTGCACTCCTTAGCGCGGCTTCTGCCGAAAGACGCCCGGGAGCGGCTCTTAGCTCCGGACAGCATCGTACCTTCGTCTTTAGCGTCTCTTCTCGTCTACATCTTAGCAAAAAGCTTTTCCACTATGTCTGGCGATGAAAAACTGAGCCAGCACAGAAAACATCTCCTATCGTGTTCTAGACGTTGCACGGAGGTGTGCCGAGTGTTTGGCATGAAGGAAAGAAAAGTTGTCCAAAACAGCTTCCAATGGAATGTTCATGTGATTGGAAAAGTCAGGAGAGTGCAAAGGTACTGTTTTCTATCAGTTGGCAAGCTGCGCACACAATCCCAGTGTTGTACAGCTTCCTTCTTCACCTTTCCGAAGGTGCCGCTCTCTCCGGCTCCCGGAGCCGAAGAAGCGGCTTCTTCGCGCAAAGACGATTGTGCCGCTCACTGTGCTCTCCTTAGCGCGGCTTCTGCCGAAAGACGCCCGGGAGCGGCTCTTAGCTCCGGACAGCATCGTACCTTCGTCTTTAGCGTCTCTTCTCGTCTACATCTTAGCAAAAAGCTTTTCTACTATGTCTGGCGAGGAAAAACTGTGCCAGCACAGAAAACATCTCCCATCGTGTTCTAGACGTTGCACGGAGGTGTGCCGAGTGTTTGGCATGAAGGAAAGAAAAGTTGTCCAAAACAGCTTCCAATCGAATGTTCATGTGATTGGAAAAGTCAGGAGAGTGCAAAGGTACTGTTTTCTAGCAGTTGGCAAGCTGTGCACACAATCCCAGTGTTGTACAGCTTCCTTCTTCACCTTTCCGAAGGTGCCGCTCTCTCCGGCTCCCGGAGGCGAAGAAGCGGCTTCTTCGCGCAAAGACGATTGTGCCGCTCACTGTGCACTCCTTAGCGCGGCTTCTGCCGAAAGACGCCCGGGAGCGGCTCTTAGCTCCGGACAGCATCGTACCTTCGTCTTTAGCGTCTCTTCTCGTCTACATCTTAGCAAAAAGCTTTTCTACTATGTCTGGCGAGGAAAACTGTGCCAGCACAGAAAACATCTCCCATCGTGTTCTAGACGTTGCACGGAGGTGTGCCGAGTGTTTGGCATGAAGGAAAGAAAAGTTGTCCAAAACAGCTTCCAATCGAATGTTCATGTGATTGGAAAAGTCAGGAGAGTGCAAAGGTACTGTTTTCTATCAGTTGGCAAGCTGCGCACACAATCCCAGTGTTGTACAGCTTCCTTCTTCACCTTTCCGAAGGTGCCGCTCTCTCCGGCTCCCGGAGGCGAAGAAGCGGCTTCTTCGCGCAAAGACGATTGTGCCGCTCACTGTGCACTACTTAGCGCGGCTTCTGCCGAAAGACGCCCGGGAGCGGCTCTTAGCTCCGGACATCATCGTACCTTCGTCTTTAGCGTCTCTTCTCGTCTACATCTTAGCAAAAAGCTTTTCTACTATGTCTGGCGAGGAAAAACTGTGCCAGCACAGAAAACATCTCCCATCGTGTTCTAGACGTTGCACGGAGGTGTGCCGAGTGTTTGGCATGAAGGAAAGAAAAGTTGTCCAAAACAGCTTCCAATGGAATGTTCATGTGATTGGAAAAGTCAGGAGAGTGCAAAGGTACTGTTTTCTATCAGTTGGCAAGCTGCGCACACAATCCCAGTGTTGTACAGCTTCCTTCTTCACCTTTCTGAAGGTGCCGCTCTCTTCGGCTCCCGGAGGCGAAGAAGCGGCTTCTTCGCGCAAAGACGATTGTGCCGCTCACTGTGCACTCCTTAGCGCGGCTTCTGCCGAAAGACGCCCGGGAGCGGCTCTTAGCTCCGGACAGCATCGTACCTTCGTCTTTAGCGTCTCTTCTCGTCTACATCTTAGCAAAAAGCTTTTCCACTATGTCTGGCGAGGAAAAACTGTGCCAGCACAGAAAACATCTCCCATCGTGTTCTAGACGTTGCACGGAGGTGTGCCGAGTGTTTGGCATGAAGGAAAGAAAAGTTGTCCAAAACAGCTTCCAATCGAATGTTCATGTGATTGGAAAAGTCAGGAGAGTGCAAAGGTACTGTTTTCTAGCAGTTGGCAAGCTGCGCACACAATCCCAGTGTTTTACAGCGTCCTTCTTCACCTTTCCGAAGGTGCCGCTCTCTCCGGCTCCCGGAGGCGAAGAAGCGGCTTCTTCGCGCAAAGACGATTGTGCCGCTCACTGTGCTCTCCTTAGCGCGGCTTCTGCCGAAAGACGCCCGGGAGCGGCTCTTAGCTCCGGAGAGCATCGTACCTTCGTCTTTAGCGTCTCTTCTCGTCTACATCTTAGCAAAAAGCTTTTCTACTATGTCTGGCGAGGAAAAACTGTGCCAGCACAGAAAACATCTCCCATCGTGTTCTAGACGTTGCACGGAGGTGTGCCGAGTGTTTGGCATGAAGGAAAGAAAAGTTGTCCAAAACAGCTTCCAATCGAATGTTCATGTGATTGGAAAAGTCAGGAGAGTGCAAAGGTACTGTTTTCTAGCAGTTGGCAAGCTGCGCACACAATCCCAGTGTTGTACAGCTTCCTTCTTCACCTTTCCGAAGGTGCCGCTCTCTCCGGCTCCCGGAGGCGAAGAAGCGGCTTCTTCGCGCAAAGACGATTGTGCCGCTCACTGTGCACTCCTTAGCGCGGCTTCTGCCGAAAGACGCCCGGGAGCGGCTCTTAGCTCCGGACAGCATCGTACCTTCGTCTTTAGCGTCTCTTCTCGTCTACATCTTAGCAAAAAGCTTTTCTACTATGTCTGGCGAGGAAAACTGTGCCAGCACAGAAAACATCTCCCATCGTGTTCTAGACGTTGCACGGAGGTGTGCCGAGTGTTTGGCATGAAGGAAAGAAAAGTTGTCCAAAACAGCTTCCAATCGAATGTTCATGTGATTGGAAAAGTCAGGAGAGTGCAAAGGTACTGTTTTCTATCAGTTGGCAAGCTGCGCACACAATCCCAGTGTTGTACAGCTTCCTTCTTCACCTTTCCGAAGGTGCCGTCTCTCCGGCTCCCGGAGGCGAAGAAGCGGCTTCTTCGCGCAAAGACGATTGTGCCGCTCACTGTGCACTCCTTAGCGCGGCTTCTGCCGAAAGACGCCCGGGAGCGGCTCTTAGCTCCTGACAGCATCGTACCTTCGTCTCTAGCGTCTCTTCTCGTCTACATCTTAGCAAAAAGCTTTTCGACTATGTCTGGCGAGGAAAAACTGTGCCAGCACAGAAAACATCTCCCATCGTGTTCTAGACGTTGCACGGAGGTGTGCCGAGTGTTTGGCATGAAGGAAAGAAAACTTGTCCAAAACAGCTTCCAATCGAATGTTCATGTGATTGGAAAAGTCAGGAGAGTGCAAAGGTACTGTTTTCTAGCAGTTGGCAAGCTGCGCACACAATCCCAGTGTTGTACAGCTTCCTTCTTCACCTTTCCGAAGGTGCCGCTCTCTTCGGCTCCCGGAGGCGAAGAAGCGGCTTCTTCGCGCAAAGACGATTGTGCCGCTCACTGTGCACTCCTTAGCGCGGCTTCGGCCGAAAGACGCTCGGGAGCGGCTCTTAGCTCCGGACAGCATCGTACCTTCGTCTTTAGCGTCTCTTCTCGTCTACATCTTAGCAAAAAGCTTTTCCACTATGTCTGGCGAGGAAAAACTGTGCCAGCACAGAAAACATCTCCCATCGTGTTCTAGACGTTGCACGGAGGTGTGCCGAGTGTTTGGCATGAAGGAAAGAAAAGTTGTCCAAAACAGCTTCCAATCGAATGTTCATGTGATTGGAAAAGTCAGGAGAGTGCAAAGGTACTGTTTTCTAGTAGTTGGCAAGCTGCGCACACAATCCCAGTGTTGTACAGCTTCCTTCTTCACCTTTCCGAAGGTGCCGCTCTCTCCGGCTCCCGGAGGCGAAGAAGCGGCTTCTTCGCGCAAAGACGATTGTGCCGCTCACTGTGCACTCCTTAGCGCGGCTACTGCCGAAAGACGCCCGGGAGAGGCTCTTAGCTCCGGACAGCATCGTACCTTCGTCTTTAGCGTCTCTTCTCGTCTACATCTTAGCAAAAAGCTTTTCCACTATGTCTGGCGAGGAAAAACTGTGCCAGCACAGAAAACATCTCCCATCGTGTTCTAGACGTTGCACGGAGGTGTGCCGAGTGTTTGGCATGAAGGAAAGAAAAGTTGTCCAAAACAGCTTCCAATCGAATGTTCATGTGATTGGAAAAGTCAGGAGAGTGCAAAGGTACTGTTTTCTAGCAGTTGGCAAGCTGCGCACACAATCCCAGTGTTGTACAGCTTCCTTCTTCACCTTTCCGAAGGTGCCGCTCTCTCCGGCTCCCGGAGGCGAAGAAGCGGCTTCTTCGCGCAAAGACGATTGTGCCGCTCACTGTGCTCTCCTTAGCGCGGCTTCTGCCGAAAGACGCCCGGGAGCGGCTCTTAGCTCCGGACAGCATCGTACCTTCGTCTTTAGCGTCTCTTCTCGTCTACATCTTAGCAAAAAGCTTTTCTACTATGTCTGGTGAGGAAAAACTGTGCCAGCACAGAAAACATCTCCCATCGTGTTCTAGACGTTGCACGGAGGTGTGCCGAGTGTTTGGCATGAAGGAAAGAAAAGTTGTCCAAAACAGCTTCCAATCGAATGTTCATGTGATTGGAAAAGTGAGGAGAGTGCAAAGGTACTGTTTTCTAGCAGTTGGCAAGCTGCGCACACAATCCCAGTGTTGTACAGCTTCCTTCTTCACCTTTCCGAAGGTGCCGCTCTCTCCGGCTCCCGGAGGCGAAGAAGCAGCTTCTTCGCGCAAAGACGATTGTGTCGCTCACTGTGCACTCTTTAGCGCGGCTTCTGCCGAAAGACGCCTGGGAGCGGCTCTTAGCTCCGGACAGCATCGTACCTTCGTCTTTAGCGTCTCTTCTCGTCTACATCTTAGCAAAAAGCTTTTCCACTATGTCTGGCGAGGAAAAACTGTGCCAGCACAGAAAACATCTCCCATCGTGTTCTAGACGTTGCACGGAGGTGTGCCGAGTGTTTGGCATGAAGGAAAGAAAAGTTGTCCAAAACAGCTTCCAATCGAATGTTCATGTGATTGGAAAAGTCAGGAGAGTGCAAAGGTACTGTTTTCTAGCAGTTGGCAAGCTGCGCACACAATCCCAGTGTTGTACAGCTTCCTTCTTCACCTTTCCGAAGGTGCCGCTCTCTCCGGCTCCCGGAGGCGAAGAAGCGGCTTCTTCGCGCAAAGACGATTGTGCCGCTCGCTGTGCACTCCTTAGCGCGGCTTCTGCCGAAAGACGCCCGGGAGCGGCTCTTAGCTCCGGACAGCATCGTACCTTCGTCTTTAGCGTCTTTTGTGGTCTACAACTTAGTAAAAAGCTTTTCCACTATGTCTGGCGAGGAAAAACTGTGCCAGCACAGAAAACATCTCCCATCGTGTTCTAGACGTTGCACGGAGGTGTGCCGAGTGTTTGGCATGAAGGAAAGAAAAGTTGTCCAAAACAGCTTCCAATCGAATGTTCATGTGATTGGAAAAGTCAGGAGAGTGCAAAGGTACTGTTTTCTAGTAGTTGGCAAGCTGCGCACACAATCCCAGTGTTGTACAGCTTCCTTCTTCACCTTTCCGAAGGTGCCGCTCTCTCCGGCTCCCGGAGGCGAAGAAGCGGCTTCTTCGCGCAAAGACGATTGTACCGGTCACAGTGCACTCCTTAGCGCGGCTTCTGCCGAAAGACGCCCGGGAGCGGCTCTTAGCTCCGGACAGCATCGTACCTTCGTCTTTAGCGTCTCTTCTCGTCTACATCTTAGCAAAAAGCTTTTCCACTATGTCTGGCGAGGAAAAACTGTGCCAGCACAGAAAACATCTCCCATCGTCTTCTAGACGTTGCACGATCCCTATACCTAGGCTGCTTTTCCTTCCTGGGGATAGGGTTAGGCTTCAGCCTAGGGCTTGGAGTTTTTTAACCAGGAAGCCCTGAGTTCCAGGCTTACTGCATCTGCCAAAGGCATCCCAAAGGGAGTGCAGAAGTGCCACAACATGGCTGCTTTCACGGCTTTTCCCTTAGGAAGAACCCTAATACCCGGCTGATTTACCTTCCTAGGGTTACTGTTAGGCTTAGGCCTAGGACTTTTAAAACCAGGAAGCCCTGGGCTCCAGGCATATGGAGCTGGTAAAGGCATCCCAAGAGGGCCGCAGAAGTGACACAACTTGGCTGCCTCTGCTTCTACTCTCATGAGACCATCCCGAACCATAGGCTGATTTTCCTTCCTAGGGTTAAGGTTTGAATTTCGCCTAGGGTAAGAGTTCTATTAACCAGAAAGCCCTGAGTTCCAAGAACACAGCAGCTGCGAAGGACTAGCCAAGAAGAGCGCAAAAGTACCACAACATGCCTGCCTCCACAGCTTTTTCCTTGGGGACATGCCTAATTCCTGGCTGATTTGCCTTTCTCGTCTTAGTGTTGGGGTTCGGCCTAGGGCTAGGATTTTTTTAACTAGGAAGCCCTGAGTTCCAGGCTTACTGCATCTGCCAAAGGCATCCCAAAGGGAGTGCAGAAGTGCCACAACATGGCTGCTTTCACGGCTTTTCCCTTAGGAAGAACCCTAATACGCGGCTGATTTACCTTCCTAGGGTTACTGTTAGGCTTAGGCCTAGGACTTTTAAAACCAGGAAGCCCTGGGCTCCAGGCACACTGCAGCTGCGAAAGGCATCCCAAGGGGAGCGCAAAAGTGACACAACTTGGCTGCCACCACTGATATTTCCATGAGACCATCCCGAACCATGGGCTTATTTTCCTTCCTAGGGTTAAGGTTTGAGTTACGCCTAGGGTAAGGGTTCTATTAACCAGAAAGCCCTGAGTTACAAGAACACAGCAGCTGTGAAGGACTTCCCAAGAAGAGCGCAAAAGTACCACAACATGCCTGCCTCCACAGCTTTTTCCTTGGGGACATGCCTAATTCCTGTCTGATTTGCCTTTCTCGTCTTAGGGTTGGGGTTCGGCCTAGGGCTAGGATTTTTAAAATCAGGAAGCCCTGAGTTCCAGGCACACTGCAGCTGTTCAAGGCATCCCAAGGGGAGTACAAAAGTGCAACAACATGGCAGCTTTCACAGCTTTTTCCTTGGCACCATCGCTATACCTAGGCTTTTTTATCTGCCTAGGGTTAGGGTTAGGGTTCAGCCTAGGGCTTGGAGTTTTTTAACCAGGAAGCCCCGAGTTCCAGGCTTACTGCATCTGCCAAAGGCATCCCAAAGGGAGTGCAGAAGTGCCACAACATGGCTGCTTTCACAGCTTTTCCCATAGGAAGAACCCTAATACCCGGCTGATTTACCTTCCTAGGGTTACTGTTAGGCTTAGGCCTAGGACTTTTAAAACCAGGAAGCCCTGGGCTCCAGGCACACTGCAGCTGCGAAAGGCATCCCAAGGAGAGGGCAAAAATGACACAACTTGGCTGCCACCACTGATATTTCCATGAGACCATCCCGAACCATAGGCTGATTTTCCTTCCTAGGGTTAAGGTTTGAGTTATGCCTGGGGTAAGGGTTCTATTAACCAGAAAGCCCTGAGTTCCAAGAACACAGCAGCTGTGAAGGACTTCCCAAGAAGAGCGCAAAAGTACCACAACATGCCTGCCTCCACAGCTTTTTCCTTGGGGACATGCCTAATTCCTGTCTGATTTGCCTTTCTCGTCTTACGGTTGGGGTTCGGCCTAGGGCTAGGATTTTTAAAATCAGGAAGCCCTGAGTTCCAGGCACACTGCAGCTGTTCAAGGCATCCCAAGGGGAGTACAAAAGTGCAACAACATGGCAGCTTTCACAGCTTTTTCCTTGGCACCATCGCTATACCTAGGCTTTTTTATCTGCCTAGGGTTAGGGTTAGGGTTCAACCTAGGGCTTGGAGTTTTTTAACCAGGAAGCCCCGAGTTCCAGGCTTACTGCATCTGCCAAAGGCATCCCAAAGGGAGTGCAGAAGTGCCACAACATGGCTGCTTTCACAGCTTTTCCCTTAGGAAGAACCCTAATACCCGGCTGATTTACCTTCCTAGGGTTACTGTTAGGCTTAGGCCTAGGACTTTTAAAACCAGGAAGCCCTGGGCTCCAGGCACACTGCAGCTGCGAAAGGCATCCCAAGGAGAGCGCAAAAATGACACAACTTGGCTGCCACCACTGATATTTCCATGAGACCATCCCGAACCATAGGCTGATTTTCCTTCCTAGGGTTAAGGTTTGAGTTATGCCTGGGGTAAGGGTTCTATTAACCAGAAAGCCCTGAGTTCCAAGAACACAGCAGCTGCGAAGGACTAGCCAAGAAGAGCGCAAAAGTACCACAACATGCCTGCCTCCACAGCTTTTTCCTTGGGGACATGCCTAATTCCTGGCTGATTTGCCTTTCTCGTCTTAGGGTTGGGGTTCGGCCTAGGGCTAGGATTTTTAAAATCAGGAAGCCCTGAGTTCCAGGCACACTGGAGCTGTGAAAGGCATCCAAAAGGGAGTGCAAAAGTGCCACAACATGGTTGCTTTCACGGCTTTTTCATTGGCAAGAAGCCTAACACCAGGCTGATTTCCCTTCCCAAGGTTACTGTTAGGCTTAGGCCTAGGGCTAGGATTTTTAAAACTAGGAAGCCCTGAGTTCCAGGCTTACTGCATCTGCCAAAGGCATCCCAAAGGGAGTGCAGAAGTGCCACAACATGGCTGCTTTCACGGCTTTTCCCTTAGGAAGAAACCTAATACCCGGCTGATTTACCTTCTTAGGGTTACTGTTAGGCTTAGGACTAGGACTTTTAAAACCAGGAAGCCCTGGGCTCCAGGCATATGCAGCTGTTAAAGGCATCCCAAGAGGGCCGCAGATGTGACACAACTTGGCTGCCTCTGCTTCTATTCTCATGAGACCATCCTGAACCATAGGCTGATTTTCCTTCCTAGGGTTAAGTTTTGAGTTTCGCCTAGCGTAAGAGTTCTATTAACCAGAAAGCCCTGAGTTCCAAGAACACAGCAGCTGCGAAGGGCTAGCGAAGAAGAGCGCAAAAGTACCACAACATGCGTGCCTCCACAGCTTTTTCCTTGGGGACATGCCTAATTCCTGGCTGATTTGCCTTTCTCGTCTTAGGGTTGGGGTTCGGCCTAGGGCTAGGATTTTTTTAACTAGGAAGCCCTGAGTTCCAGGCTTACTGCATCTGCCAAAGGCATCCCAAAGGGAGTGCAGAAGTGCCACAACATGGCTGCTTTCACGGCTTTTCCCTTAGGAAGAATCCTAATACCCGGCTGATTTACCTTCCTAAGGTTACTGTTAGGCTTAGGCCTAGGACTTTTAAAACCAGGAAGCCCTGGGCTCCAGGCACACTGCAGCTGCGAAAGGCATCCCAAGGGGAGCGCAAAAATGACACAACTTGGCTGCCACCACTGATATTTCCATGAGACCATCCCGAACCATAGGCTGATTTTCCTTCCTAGGGTTAAGGTTTGAGTTACGCCTGGGGTAAGGGTTCTATTAACCAGAAAGCCCTGAGTTCCAAGAACACAGCAGCTGCGAAGGACTACCCAAGAAGAGCGCAAAAGTACCACAACATGCCTGCCTCCACAGCTTTTTCCTTGGGGACATGCCTAATTCCTGGCTGATTTGCCTTTCTCGTCTTAGGGTTGGGGTTCGGCCTAGGGCTAGGATTTTTAAAATCAGGAAGCCCTGAGTTCCAGGCACACTGGAGCTGTGAAAGGCATCCAAAAGGGAGTGCAAAAGTGCCACAACATGGCTGCTTTCACGGCTTTTTCATTGGCAAGAAGCCTAACACCAGTCTGATTTCCCTTCCCAGGGTTACTGTTAGGCTTAGGCCTAGGGCTAGGATTTTTAAAACTAGGAAGCCCTGAGTTCCAGGCTTACTGCATCTGCCAAAGGCATCCCAAAGGGAGTGCAGAAGTGCCACAACATGACTGCTTTCACGGCTTTTCCCTTAGGAAGAAACCTAATACCCGGCTGATTTACCTTCTTAGGGTTACTGTTAGGCTTAGGCCTAGGACTTTTAAAACCAGGAAGCCCTGGGCTCCAGGCACACTGCAGTTGTTAAAGGCATCCCAAGAGGGCCGCAGAAGTGACACAACTTGGCTGCCTCTGCTTCTATTCTCATGAGACCATCCCGAAACATAGGCTGATTTTCCTTCCTAGGGTTAAGGTTTGAGTTATGCCTGGGGTAAGGGTTCTATTAAGCAGAAAGCCCTGAGTTCCAAGAACACAGCAGCTGCGAAGGACTACCCAAGAAGAGCGCAAAAGTACCACAACATGCCTGCCTCCACAGCTTTTTCCTTGGGGACATGCCTAATTCCTGGCTGATTTGCCTTTCTCGTCTTAGGGTTGGGGTTTGGCCTAGGGCTAGGATTTTTTTAACTAGGAAGCCCTGAGTTCCAGGCTTACTGCATCTGCCAAAGGCATCCCAAAGGGAGTGCAGAAGTGCCACAACATGGCTGCTTTCACGGCTTTTCCCTTAGGAAGAACCCTAATACGCGGCTGATTTACCTTCCTAGGGTTACTGTTAGGCTTAGGCCTAGGACTTTTAAAACCAGGAAGCCCTGGGCTCCAGGCACACTGCAGCTGCAAAAGGCATCCCAAGGGGAGCGCAAAAGTGACACAACTTGGCTGCCACCACTGATATTTCCATGAGACCATCCTGAACCATAGGCTTATTTTCCTTCCTAGGGTTAAGGTTTGAGTTACGCCTAGGGTAAGGGTTCTATTAACGAGAAAGCCCTGAGTTCCAAGAACACAGCAGCTGTGAAGGACTTCCCAAGAAGAGCGCAAAAGTACCACAACATGCCTGCCTCCACAGCTTTTTCCTTGGGGACATGCCTAATTCCTGTCTGATTTGCCTTTCTCGTCTTACGGTTGGGGTTCGGCCTAGGGCTAGGATTTTTAAAATCAGGAAGCCCTGAGTTCCAGGCACACTGCAGCTGTTCAAGGCATCCCAAGGGGAGTACAAAAGTGCAACAACATGGCAGCTTTCACAGCTTTTTCCTTGGCACCATCGCTATACCTAGGCTTTTTTATCTGCCTAGGGTTAGGGTTAGGGTTCAGCCTAGGGCTTGGAGTTTTTTAACCAGGAAGCCCCGAGTTCCAGGCTTACTGCATCTGCCAAAGGCATCCCAAAGGGAGTGCAAAAGTGCCACAACATGGCTGCTTTCACGGCTTTTCCCTTAGGAAGAACCCTAATACCCGGCTGATTTACCTTCCTAGGTTTACTGTTAGGCTTAGGCCTAGGACTTTTAAAACCAGGAAGCCCTGGGCTCCAGGCACACTGCAGCTGCGAAAGGCATCCCAAGGGGAGCGCAAAAGTGACACAACTTGGCTGCCACCACTGATATTTCCATGAGACCATCCCGAACCATAGGCTGATTTTCCTTCCTAGGGTTAAGGTTTGAGTTATGCCTGGGGTAAGGGTTCTATTAACCAGAAAGCCCTGAGTTCCAAGAACACAGCAGCTGCGAAGGACTACCCAAGAAGAGCGCAAAAGTACCACAACATGCCTGCCTCCACAGCTTTTTCCTTGGGGACATGCCTAATTCCTGGCTGATTTGCCTTTCTCGTCTTAGGGTTGGGGTTCGGCCTAGGGCTAGGATTTTTTTAACTAGGAAGCCCTGAGTTCCATGCTTACTGCATCTGCCAAAGGCATCCCAAAGGGAGTGCAGAAGTGCCACAACATGGCTGCTTTCACGGCTTTTCCCTTAGGAAGAACCCTAATACGCGGCTGATTTACCTTCCTAGGGTTACTGTTAGGCTTAGGCCTAGGACTTTTAAAACCAGGAAGCCCTGGGCTCCAGGCACACTGCAGCTGCGAAAGGCATCCCAAGGGGAGCGCATAAGTGACACAACTTGTTTGCCACCACTGATATTTCCATGAGACCATCCCGAACCATAGGCTGATTTTCCTTCCTACGGTTAAGGTTTGAGTTACGCCTAGGGTAAGTGTTATATTAACCAGAAAGCCCTGAGTTCCAAGAACACAGCAGCTGCGAAGGACTACCCAAGAAGAGCGCAAAAGTACCACAACATGCCTGCCTCCACAGCTTTTTCCTTGGGGACATGCCTAATTCCTGGCTGATTTGCCTTTCTCGTCTTAGGGTTGGGGTTTGGCCTAGGGCTAGGATTTTTTTAACTAGGAAGCCCTGAGTTCCAGGCTTACTTCATCTGCCAAAGGCATCCCAAAGGGAGTGCAAAAGTGCCACAACATGGCTGCTTTCACGGCTTTTCCCTTAGGAAGAACCCTAATACCCGGCTGATTTACCTTCCTAGGGTTACTGTTAGGCTTAGGCCTAGGACTTTTAAAACCAGGAAGCCCTGGTCTCCAGGCACACTGCAGCTGCGAAAGGCATCCCAAGGGGAGCGCAAAAGTGACACAACTTGGCTGCCACCACTGATATTTCCATGAGACCATCCCGAACCATAGGCTGATTTTCCTTCCTAGGGTTAAGGTTTGAGTTACGCCTAGGGTAAGGGTTCTATTAACCAGAAAGACCTGAGTTCCAAGAACACAGCAGCTGCGAAGGACTAGCCAAGAAGAGCGCAAAAGTACCACAACATGCCTGCCTCCACAGCTTTTTCCTTGGGGACATGCCTAATTCCTGGCTGATTTGCCTTTCTCGTCTTAGGGTTGGGGTTCGGCCTAGGGCTAGGATTTTTAAAATCAGGAAGCCCTGAGTTCCAGGCACACTGGAGCTGTGAAAGGCATCCAAAAGGGAGTGCAAAAGTGCCACAACATGGCTGCTTTCACGGCTTTTTCATTGGCAAGAAGCCTAACACCAGGCTGATTTCCCTTCCCAGGGTTACTGTTAGGCTTAGGCCTAGGGCTAGGATTTTTAAAACTAGGAAGCCCTGAGTTCCAGGCTTACTGCATCTGCCAAAGGCATCCCAAAGGGAGTGCAGAAGTGCCACAACATGACTGCTTTCACGGCTTTTCCCTTAGGAAGAAACCTAATACCCGGCTGATTTACCTTCTTAGGGTTACTGTTAGGCTTAGGCCTAGGACTTTTAAAACCAGGAAGCCCTGGGCTCCAGGCACACTGCAGTTGTTAAAGGCATCCCAAGAGGGCCGCAGAAGTGACACAACTTGGCTGCCTCTGCTTCTATTCTCATGAGACCATCCCGAACCATAGGCTGATTTTCCTTCCTAGGGTTAAGGTTTGAGTTATGCCTGGGGTAAGGGTTCTATTAACCAGAAAGCCCTGAGTTCCAAGAACACAGCAGCTGCGAAGGACTACCCAAGAAGAGCGCAAAAGTACCACAACATGCCTGCCTCCACAGCTTTTTCCTTGGGGACATGCCTAATTCCTGGCTGATTTGCCTTTCTCGTCTTAGGGTTGGGGTTTGGCCTAGGGCTAGGATTTTTTTAACTAGGAAGCCCTGAGTTCCAGGCTTACTGCATCTGCCAAAGGCATCCCAAAGGGAGTGCAGAAGTGCCACAACATGGCTGCTTTCACGGCTTTTCCCTTAGGAAGAACCCTAATACGCGGCTGATTTACCTTCCTAGGGTTACTGTTAGGCTTAGGCCTAGGACTTTTAAAACCAGGAAGCCCTGGGCTCCAGGCACACTGCAGCTGCAAAAGGCATCCCAAGGGGAGCGCAAAAGTGACACAACTTGGCTGCCACCACTGATATTTCCATGAGACCATCCTGAACCATAGGCTTATTTTCCTTCCTAGGGTTAAGGTTTGAGTTACGCCTAGGGTAATGGTTCTATTAACGAGAAAGCCCTGAGTTCCAAGAACACAGCAGCTGTGAAGGACTTCCCAAGAAGAGCGCAAAAGTACCACAACATGCCTGCCTCCACAGCTTTTTCCTTGGGGACATGCCTAATTCCTGTCTGATTTGCCTTTCTCGTCTTACGGTTGGGGTTCGGCCTAGGGCTAGGATTTTTAAAATCAGGAAGCCCTGAGTTCCAGGCACACTGCAGCTGTTCAAGGCATCCCAAGGGGAGTACAAAAGTGCAACAACATGGCAGCTTTCACAGCTTTTTCCTTGGCACCATCGCTATACCTAGGCTTTTTTATCTGCCTAGGGTTAGGGTTAGGGTTCAGCCTAGGGCTTGGAGTTTTTTAACCAGGAAGCCCCGAGTTCCAGGCTTACTGCATCTGCCAAAGGCATCCCAAAGGGAGTGCAGAAGTGCCACAACATGGCTGCTTTCACAGCTTTTCCCTTAGGAAGAACCCTAATACCCGGCTGATTTACCTTCCTAGGTTTACTGTTAGGCTTAGGCCTAGGACTTTTAAAACCAGGAAGCCCTGGGCTCCAGGCACACTGCAGCTGCGAAAGGCATCCCAAGGGGAGCGCAAAAGTGACACAACTTGGCTGCCACCACTGATATTTCCATGAGACCATCCCGAACCATAGGCTGATTTTCCTTCCTAGGGTTAAGGTTTGAGTTATGCCTGGGGTAAGGGTTCTATTAACCAGAAAGCCCTGAGTTCCAAGAACACAGCAGCTGCGAAGGACTACCCAAGAAGAGCGCAAAAGTACCACAACATGCCTGCCTCCACAGCTTTTTCCTTGGGGACATGCCTAATTCCTGGCTGATTTGCCTTTCTCGTCTTAGGGTTGGGGTTCGGCCTAGGGCTAGGATTTTTTTAACTAGGAAGCCCTGAGTTCCATGCTTACTGCATCTGCCAAAGGCATCCCAAAGGGAGTGCAGAAGTGCCACAACATGGCTGCTTTCACGGCTTTTCCCTTAGGAAGAACCCTAATACGCGGCTGATTTACCTTCCTAGGGTTACTGTTAGGCTTAGGCCTAGGACTTTTAAAACCAGGAAGCCCTGGGCTCCAGGCACACTGCAGCTGCGAAAGGCATCCCAAGGGGAGCGCATAAGTGACACAACTTGTTTGCCACCACTGATATTTCCATGAGACCATCCCGAACCATAGGCTGATTTTCCTTCCTACGGTTAAGGTTTGAGTTACGCCTAGGGTAAGTGTTATATTAACCAGAAAGCCCTGAGTTCCAAGAACACAGCAGCTGCGAAGGACTACCCAAGAAGAGCGCAAAAGTACCACAACATGCCTGCCTCCACAGCTTTTTCCTTGGGGACATGCCTAATTCCTGGCTGATTTGCCTTTCTCGTCTTAGGGTTGGGGTTTGGCCTAGGGCTAGGATTTTTTTAACTAGGAAGCCCTGAGTTCCAGGCTTACTTCATCTGCCAAAGGCATCCCAAAGGGAGTGCAAAAGTGCCACAACATGGCTGCTTTCACGGCTTTTCCCTTAGGAAGAACCCTAATACCCGGCTGATTTACCTTCCTAGGGTTACTGTTAGGCTTAGGCCTAGGACTTTTAAAACCAGGAAGCCCTGGGCTCCAGGCACACTGCAGCTGCGAAAGGCATCCCAAGGGGAGCGCAAAAGTGACACAACTTGGCTGCCACCACTGATATTTCCATGAGACCATCCCGAACCATAGGCTGATTTTCCTTCCTAGGGTTAAGGTTTGAGTTACGCCTAGGGTAAGGGTTCTATTAACCAGAAAGACCTGAGTTCCAAGAACACAGCAGCTGCGAAGGACTAGCCAAGAAGAGCGCAAAAGTACCACAACATGCCTGCCTCCACAGCTTTTTCCTTGGGGACATGCCTAATTCCTGGCTGATTTGCCTTTCTCGTCTTAGGGTTGGGGTTCGGCCTAGGGCTAGGATTTTTTTAACTAGGAAGCCCTGAGTTCCAGGCTTACTTCATCTGCCAAAAGCATCCCAAAGGGAGTGCAGAAGTGCCACAACATGGCTGCTTTCACGGCTTTTCACTTAGGAAGAACCCTAATACGCGGCTGATTTACCTTCCTAGGGTTACTGTTAGGCTTAGGCCTAGGACTTTTAAAACCAGGAAGCCCTGGGCTCCAGGCACACTGCAGCTGCGAAAGGCATCCCAAGGGGCGCGCAAAAGTGACGCAACTTGGCTGCCTCTGCTGCTATTCTCATGAGACCATCCCGAACCATAGGCTGATTTTCCTTCCTAGGGTTAAGGTTTGAGTGACGCCTGGGGTAAGGGTTCTATTAACCAGAAAGCCCTGAGTTCCAAGAACACAGCAGCTGCGAAGGACTAGCCAAGAAGAGCGCAAAAGTACCACAACATGCCTGCCTCCACAGCTTTTTCCTTGGGGACATGCCTAATTCCTGGCTGATTTGCCTTTCTCGTCTTAGGGTTGGGGTTCGGACTAGGGCTCGGATTTTTAAAATCAGGAAGCCCTGAGTTCCAGGCACACTGGAGCTGTGAAAGGCATCCAAAAGGGAGTGCAGAAGTGCCACAACATGGCTGCTTTCACGGCTTTTTCCTTGGCAAGAAGCCTAACACCAGGCTGATTTCCCTTCCCAGGGTTACTGTAAGGCTTAGGCCTAGGGCTAGGATTTTTAAAACTAGGAAGCCCTTAGCTCCAGGCACACTGCAGCTGTTCAAGGCATCCCAAGAGGGCCGCAGAAGTGACACAACTTGGCTGCCTCTGCTGCTATTCTCATGAGTCCATCCCGAACCATAGGCTGATTTTCCTTCCTAGGGTGAGGGTTAGAGTTACGCCTAGGGTTAGTGTTTTTTTAACCAGAAAGCCCTGAGTTCCAAGAACACAGCAGCTGCGAAGGACTACCCAAGAGGAGGGGAAAAGTGCCACAACATGGCTGCCTCCAGCGCTTTTTCCTTGGGACCATCATTGAACCTAGGCTGATTTACTTGCCTCCAGTTGCACCTATGGTCACGCCAAGGGATAGGGATTTTAAATCAGTAAACCCTGAGCTCCAGACCCAGTGCAGCTGCAAAAGGCTTCCCAAGGGCAGCCAAAAATTGCCTCAACATGCTCCTTCCAGTGCTTTTTTCCTTGGGAACATCCCTATACCCAGGCTGATTTATCTGCCTAGGCTTAGGGTTAGGGTTCAGCCTAGAGATAGGATTTTTTCAAACCGGAAGCCTTGAATTCCAGGCACACTGCAGCTGTTAAAGGCAGTGTTCTACGTCAACCGCAACTTAGTCTGAAATAAATGCTTTTTCCCTGAGAGCATCTGAGAGGTTTGCATGAAGCACTGATATCTGACATTTGCAATTTTGAATAGGAGAGGAGAAAGAAAATGGGAAGAAGTTTTTAATTTTAGTGGTTTCAATGTTAATTTCCGTACACTTTTTCAAAACTTGTCAGCTCAAATGCCCATCAACATCTTTTAGTCATCTGTAAGTCAGTATTCATATAAAATGTGCTTCAAATCAAAAGAATTTCAAATTTGCACTCCAAATTTCTATGCCTAGATTTATGATTTCCTACACATATTAGATGAAAGGAAGGCCTTTTTTACTGTGGGAGTGCTGGAACACTGGAACAGGTTGCCCAGGGAAGTTGTGGGTGTCCCATCCCTGAAAGTATTCAAGGTCAGCTTGGACGGGGCTTGGAGCAGCAACAAAGGAGAAGCTTGATGGTAGAGAAACAAAGTTGGACTATAGAAGAAACTGGGATTGAAGTATAGGAGCAAGTTTTCTCTCAGCTCTTGGGGTAAATTCAAAGTTGTACAAAATTACATTTATCTGTGCTATTCACTACTGTAACAGAAATGTTCATGAAAACTGTACAGAAGATAGCAAATTTTAAAAGAGATAAGAATTACAGCATAAAATCCATGGGACGGGTTACAACATGAGACACTCTCTAAGAGAAAATCTCTGTGTTTCAGCACTTCATCATGGTAAGATTTCATGAAGTGCCAAAGAAGGCGGCAAAATATCATTCGGGACGTTATTTCCTGGAATTCAGCCTGGCCATTAGTAGGAACTGGGTTTGAACACATCATGTAGATATACCACACACACTTTCCCTTCACTGAAAAATGACTGTTTACAACGAAGAAGCAATTGACGATCAAAATTGATTGAAAGCATCTTAAACATGTCAAGTATTTCATTGTAGATGATCTGTGATCCAAATGCTTCTTCCACCTTCGAGAGGGACAGAACAATTCTTCCATATCATGATGGTTTAAAATTGTATCAACCAATGTTTTCTGCTGAAAAGATAGCATCTATTTTTTTCTATTTTTGGAAGAAAATATTCCTAGACATACAACAGGTGAGAACTAAGTAATTTTAAAGAAACAAATGAAAAGAAAATATTCTGTAAATAGAATGAAATGAAAAGCTGTGTTTTAAATAGGAGCTAAATATGAAACAGAATTTTTGTACCAGGCATTTGAATTACTGCACCAGCTCTTTTGCCCATCAAGAGAGGCGTTTAGCATTTCAGTCTTTTCCAAGGTGTTCATGATCTGCTATGCTGATCTCTGTGTGTGCCTAGGTGTGTGTGGAAGGGGGGGCATGTGAAGGGGAGTGTGTATGTTTGCTTTACAATTGTTGTGGCAGATTCATGCCTCAGCTCCACATTTTGTTTTAGAAAGGTCACACAGAGTGGATGTGAAGTTTACTATCAACAAGAGATCAATTCCCAAATCATCCATTTCACTCTACCTTATAAATCATGTGCTTTGTTGCATATTTTATCAAATCTACTTTCAAGCCAGATGAAGGAAGGAGGATGTGGCAATCCCTCCACCATCTTGCAACTTTTATGCAAGTAGGTTTTCAAGAAAATCATCATTTCTCTTTGAAATATGTCTGGAACAGGCATGATGGTAGTGTCAACCTGTTGGAGTTTTTGTTGCTGGAAGAAGTTATACAAAAGGATTGGTTTTTACATTGACCAGTTACTGAATCAAGCTCAGGAATACATTGGAAATTCAACTGGGGCCTCCTTTCCCCAGCAGACTACTTCTAGAACGAGCTTGTACACTGAAGCTTACTCTTTTGCCCTCTTTTTGTTTCTTTCCTATTTTCTTGGCTTCTTTGCCACTCTCTAGCCAATTTTGGAACTTTTTTCCCAACTCAAATGGTTTCAATAGTCTGATTGTGATCATACATTTTTACAAGGAATTTTTAAAATCTTTCCTCCAGTTAAGAAAGTCAAGGACTTAGGTCTTTTTCTTCCCTTATCAATATTGCAATGAAATTGATAAGTAAAGACCAACTCTTTCTTTTTGTTTTTAACCCAAGCAGATAATTCCCATCCATTCATCCATTTGGTGGACCAATAGTTGCCATTCTGATGGAAGTTGTCACTTCTTAACAATAGGCATTCTGTGACTATGTTGACAGCACTTTGGGTGAAGATCCTAACTGGTCTTAGATACACATAGGGAGAAATTTGCTCAGCCAGTGTCAGTCTTAAGCATGCGTATCAGAAGATCTTTCTAGAGCTGGGAATTTTCCCATGAAAGGGATTCAGTTAGGGAAGAGACACTTGCCCCAGAGGTTTACATTCTTCTTGAAGACTGCTTAAGGAACTTAGATGCCATGTCCATTTGGATCTGTGTCTGCACAGAACTTTGTCATGCCAGTGCTTGAAATGCATCTTGAAGAGAATTCACTAGCACAGAATGAATGAGAGTGGAAGGGGTTGGTGGGGCTAACCAGGCCCAACCCCCCTGCCTAAACCAGGATACCTAGAGCCTCTTGCCCAGGATTCTATCTGGGTGTACTTTTAATGTCTTCAAAGATCCAGGCTCCACAATCTTTCTGGGCAGTCTGTGCCGTGGTTCACTCACCCTCACAGTAAAGAATCATTTCCTGATGTTCCTGTATTTCAGTGTGTGCCCACTGCCTCTTGTCTTTTCACTCAGCATCACTGAAAAGACACTGATTCCCTCCCCTTTGCACTATTGCTTCCATATGGATGTGTGCTGCCATGTAGAGATATGTCAAAAACCTCCCTGAAGCCCAGGCAGATAATATTCCCTTCATCTACCAGTCAAGTTGATTCATCAGAGGAGTTTAAAGTTATGTTCAGCATGAAATGCCCCTGAAAAATCATGCTAACTACATTATTGTGTCGTCTTTCATGTGCCTGGCAAGGTTATCCAGGAAGAGCTGCTTCATCAACTTCCTGGGTATAAAAAAGAGGATGGCTGGTTTGTACGATTGCGAGTCCTCCTAATTGCCTTTTTTGAAGATGAGTGTCATTTGCTTACATCCAGTCCTTAGCCTCTCTTGTCGTCTACATCTTAGCAAAAAGCTTTTCCACTATGTCTGGCGAGGAAAAACTGTGCCAGCACAGAAAACATCTCGGATCGTGTTCTAGACGTTGCACGGAGGTGTGCCGAATGTTTGGCATGAAGAAAAGAAAAGTAGTCCAAAACAGCTTCCAAGCAAATGTTCATGTGATTGGAAAAGTCAGGAGAGTGCAAAGGTACTGTTTTCTATCAGTTGGCAAGCTGCGCACACAATCCCAGTGTTGTACAGCTTCCTTCTTCACCTTTCCGAAGGTGCCGCTCTCTCCGGCTCCCGGAGGCGAAGAAGCGGCTTCTTCGCGCAAAGACGATTGTGCCGCTCACTGTGCACTCCTTAGCGCGGCTTCTGCCGAAAGACGCCCGGGAGCGGCTCTTAGCTCCGGACAGCATCGTACCTTCGTCTTTAGCGTCTCTTCTCGTCTACATCTTAGCAAAAAGCTTTTCTACTATGTCTGGCGAGGAAAAACTGTGCCAGCACAGAAAACATCTCCCATCGTGTTCTAGACGTTGCACGGAGGTGTGCCGAGTGTTTGGCATGAAGAAAAGAAAACTTGTCCAAAACAGCTTCCAATCGAATGTTCATGTGATTGGAAAAGTCAGGAGAGTGCAAAGGTACTGTTTTCTATCAGTTGGCAAGCTGCGCACACAATCCCAGTGTTGTACAGCTTCCTTCTTCACCTTTCCGAAGGTGCCGCTCTCTCCGGCTCCCGGAGGCGAAGAAGCGGCTTCTTCGCGCAAAGACGATTGTGCAGCTCACTGTGCACTCCTTAGCGCGGCTTCTGCCGAAAGACGCCCGGGAGCGGCTCTTAGCTCCGGAGAGCATCGTACCTTCGTCTTTAGCGTCTCTTCTCGTCTACATCTTAGCAAAAAGCTTTTCCACTATGTCTGGCGAGGAAAAACTGTGCCAGCACAGAAAACATCTCCCATCGTGTTCTGGACGTTGCACGGAGGTGTGCCGAGTGTTTGGCATGAAGGAAAGAAAAGTTGTCCAAAACAGCTTCCAATCGAATGTTCATGTGATTGGAAAAGTCAGGAGAGTGCAAAGGTACTGTTTTCTAGCAGTTGGCAAGCTGCGCACACAATCCCAGTGTTGTACAGCTTCCTTCTTCACCTTTCCGAAGGTGCCGCTCTCTGCGGCTCCCGGAGGCGAAGAAGCGGCTTCTTCGCGCAAAGACGATTGTGCCGCTCACTGTGCACTCCTTAGCGCGGCTTCTGCCGAAAGACGCCCGGGAGCGGCTCTTAGCTCCGGAGAGCATCGTACCTTCGTCTTTAGCGTCTCTTCTCGTCTACATCTTAGCAAAAAGCTTTTCCACTATGTCTGGCGAGGAAAAACTGTGCCAGCACAGAAAACATCTCCCATCGTGTTCTGGACGTTGCACGGAGGTGTGCCGAGTGTTTGGCATGAAGGAAAGAAAAGTTGTCCAAAACAGCTTCCAATCGAATGTTCATGTGATTGGAAAAGTCAGGAGAGTGCAAAGGTACTGTTTTCTAGCAGTTGGCAAGCTGCGCACACAATCCCAGTGTTGTACAGCTTCCTTCTTCACCTTTCCGAAGGTGCCGCTCTCTGCGGCTCCCGGAGGCGAAGAAGCGGCTTCTTCGCGCAAAGACGATTGTGCCGCTCACTGTGCACTCCTTAGCGCGGCTTCTGCCGAAAGACGCCCGGGAGCGGCTCTTAGCTCCGGACAGCATCGTACCTTCGTCTTTAGCGTCTCTTCTCGTCTACATCTTAGCAAAAAGCTTTTCTACTATGTCTGGCGAGGAAAAACTGTGCCAGCACAGAAAACATCTCCCATCGTGTTCTGGACGTTGCACGGAGGTGTGCCGAGTGTTTGGCATGAAGGAAAGAAAAGTTGTCCAAAACAGCTTCCAATCGAATGTTCATGTGATTGGAAAAGTCAGGAGAGTGCAAAGGTACTGTTTTCTAGCAGTTGGCAAGCTGCGCACACAATCCCAGTGTTGTACAGCTTCCTTCTTCACCTTTCCGAAGGTGCCGCTCTCTGCGGCTCCCGGAGGCGAAGAAGCGGCTTCTTCGCGCAATGACGATTGTGCCGCTCACTGTGCACTCCTTAGCGCGGCTTCTGCCGAAAGACGCCCGGGAGCGGCTCTTAGCTCCGGACAGCATCGTACCTTCGTCTTTAGCGTCTCTTCTCGTCTACATCTTAGCAAAAAGCTTTTCCACTATGTCTGGCGAGGAAAAACTGTGCCAGCACAGAAAACATCTCCCATCGTGTTCTGGACGTTGCACGGAGGTGTGCCGAGTGTTTGGCATGTAGGAAAGAAAAGTTGTCCCAAAACAGCTTCCAATCGAATGTTCATGTGATTGGAAAAGTCAGGAGAGTGCAAAGGTACTGTTTTCTAGCAGTTGGCAAGCTGCGCACACAATCCCAGTGTTGTACAGCTTCCTTCTTCACCTTTCCGAAGGTGCCGCTCTCTGCGGCTCCCGGAGGCGAAGAAGCGGCTTCTTCGCGCAAAGACGATTGTGCCGCTCACTGTGCACTCCTTAGCGCGGCTTCTGCCGAAAGACGCCCGGGAGCGGCTCTTAGCTCCGGACAGCATCGTACCTTTGTCTTTAGCGTCTCTTCTCGTCTACATCTTAGCAAAAAGCTTTTCCACTATGTCTGGCGAGGAAAAACTGTGCCAGCACAGAAAACATCTCCCATCGTGTTCTAGACGTTGCACGGAGGTGTGCCGAGTGTTTGGCATGAAGGAAAGAAAAGTTGTCCAAAACAGCTTCCAATCGAATGTTCATGTGATTGGAAAAGTCAGGAGAGTGCAAAGGTACTGTTTTCTGGCAGTTGGCAAGCTGCGCACACAATCCCAGTGTTGTACAGCTTCCTTCTTCACCTTTCCGAAGGTGCCGCTCTCTGCGGCTCCCGGAGGCGAAGAAGCGGCTTCTTCGCGCAAAGACGATTGTGCCGCTCACTGTGCACTCCTTAGCGCGGCTTCTGCCGAAAGACGCCCGGGAGCGGCTCTTAGCTCCGGACAGCATCGTACCTTCGTCTTTAGCGTCTCTTCTCGTCTACATCTTAGCAAAAAGCTTTTCCACTATGTCTGGCGAGGAAAAACTGTGCCAGCACAGAAAACATCTCCCATCGTGTTCTGGACGTTGCACGGAGGTGTGCCGAGTGTTTGGCATGAAGGAAAGAAAACTTGTCCAAAACAGCTTCCAATCGAATGTTCATGTGATTGGAAAAGTCAGGAGAGTGCAAAGGTACTGTTTTCTAGCAGTTGGCAAGCTGCGCACACAATCCCAGTGTTGTACAGCTTCCTTCTTCACCTTTCCGAAGGTGCCGCTCTCTCCGGCTCCCGGAGGCGAAGAAGCGGCTTCTTCGCGCAAAGACGATTGTGCCGCTCACTGTGCACTCCTTAGCGCGGCTTCTGCCGAAAGACGCCCGGGAGTGGCTCTTAGCTCCGGACAGCATCGTACCTTCGTCTTTAGCGTCTCTTCTCGTCTACATCTTAGCAAAAAGCTTTTCCACTATGTCTGGCGAGGAAAAACTGTGCCAGCACAGAAAACATCTCCCATCGTGTTCTACACGTTGCACGGAGGTGTGCCGAGTGTTTGGCATGAAGGAAAGAAAAGTTGTCCAAAACAGCTTCCAATCGAATGTTCATGTGATTGGAAAAGTCAGGAGAGTGCAAAGGTACTGTTTTCTAGCAGTTGGCAAGCTGCGCACACAATCCCAGTGTTGTACAGCTTCCTTCTTCACCTTTCCGAAGGTGCCGCTCTCTCCGGCTCCCGGAGGTGAAGAAGCGGCTTCTTCGCGCAAAGACGATTGTGCCGCTCACTGTGCACTCCTTAGCGCGGCTTCTGCCGAAAGACGCCCGGGAGCGGCTCTTAGCTCCGGACAGCATCGTACCTTCGTCTTTAGCGTCTCTTCTCGTCTACATCTTAGCAAAAAGCTTTTCCACTATGTCTGGCGAGGAAAAACTGTGCCAGCACAGAAAACATCTCCCATCGTGTTCTAGACGTTGCACGGAGGTGTGCCGAGTGTTTGGCATGAAGGAAAGAAAAGTTGTCCAAAACAGCTTCCAATCGAATGTTCATGTGATTGGAAAAGTCAGGAGAGTGCAAAGGTACTGTTTTCTAGCAGTTGGCAAGCTGCGCACACAATCCCAGTGTTGTACAGCTTCCTTCTTCACCTTTCCGAAGGTGCCGCTCTCTCCGGCTCCCGGAGGCGAAGAAGCGGCTTCTTCGCGCAAAGACGATTGTGCCGCTCACTGTGCTCTCCTTAGCGCGGCTTCTGCCGAAAGACGCCCGGGAGCGGCTCTTAGCTCCGGAGAGCATCGTACCTTCGTTTTAGCGTCTCTTCTCGTCTACATCTTAGCAAAAAGCTTTTCTACTATGTCTGGCGAGGAAAAACTGAGCCAGCACAGAAAACATCTCCTATCGTGTTCTAGACGTTGCACGGAGGTGTGCCGAGTGTTTGGCATGAAGGAAAGAAAAGTTGTCCAAAACAGCTTCCAATCGAATGTTCATGTGATTGGAAAAGTCAGGAGAGTGCAAAGGTACTGTTTTCTATCAGTTGGCAAGCTGCGCACACAATCCCAGTGTTGTACAGCTTCCTTCTTCACCTTTCCGAAGGTGCCGCTCTCTCCGGCTCCCGGAGGCGAAGAAGCGGCTTCTTCGCGCAAAGACGATTGTGCCGCTCACTGTGCACTCCTTAGCGCGGCTTCTGCCGAAAGACGCCCGGGAGCGGCTCTTAGCTCCGGACAGCATCGTACCTTCGTCTTTAGCGTCTCTTCTCGTCTACATCTTAGCAAAAAGCTTTTCTACTATGTCTGGCAAGGAAAAACTGTGCCAGCACAGAAAACATCTCCCATCGTGTTCTAGACGTTGCACGGAGGTGTGCCGAGTGTTTGGCATGAAGGAAAGAAAAGTTGTCCAAAACAGCTTCCAATCGAATGTTCATGTGATTGGAAAAGTCAGGAGAGTGCAAAGGTACTGTTTTCTAGCAGTTGGCAAGCTGCGCACACAATCCCAGTGTTGTACAGCTTCCTTCTTCACCTTTCCGAAGGTGCCGCTCTCTCCGGCTCCCGGAGGCGAAGAAGCGGCTTCTTCGCGCAAAGACGATTGTGCCGCTCACTGTGCACTCCTTAGCGCGGCTTCTGCCGAAAGACGCCCGGGAGCGGCTCTTAGCTCCGGACTGCATCGTACCTTCGTCTTTAGCGTCTCTTCTCGTCTACATCTTAGCAAAAAGCTTTTCCACTATGTCTGGCGAGGAAAAACTGTGCCAGCACAGAAAACATCTCCCATCGTGTTCTAGACGTTGCACGGAGGTGTGCCGAGTGTTTGGCATGAAGGAAAGAAAAGTTGTCCAAAACAGCTTCCAATCGAATGTTCATGTGATTGGAAAAGTCAGGAGAGTGCAAAGGTACTGTTTTCTATCAGTTGGCAAGCTGCGCACACAATCCCAGTGTTGTACAGCTTCCTTCTTCACCTTTCCGAAGGTGCCGCTCTCTCCGGCTCCCGGAGGCGAAGAAGCGGCTTCTTCACGCAAAGACGATTGTGCCGCTCACTGTGCACTCCTTAGCGCGGCTTCTGCCGAAAGACGCCCGGGAGCGGCTCTTAGCTCCGGACAGCATCGTACCTTCGTCTTTAGCGTCTCTTCTCGTCTACATCTTAACAAAAAGCTTTTCTACTATGTCTGGCGAGGAAAAACTGTGCCAGCACAGAAAACATCTCCCATCGTGTTCTAGACGTTGCACGGAGGTGTGCCGAGTGTTTGGCATGAAGGAAAGAAAAGTTGTCCAAAACAGCTTCCAATCGAATGTTCATGTGATTGGAAAAGTCAGGAGAGTGCAAAGGTACTGTTTTCTATCAGTTGGCAAGCTGCGCACAAAATCCCAGTGTTGTACAGCTTCCTTCTTCACCTTTCCGAAGGTGCCGCTCTCTCCGGCTCCCGGAGGCGAAGAAGCGGCTTCTTCGCGCAAAGACGATTGTGCCGCTCACTGTGCTCTCCTTGGCGCGGCTTCTGCCGAAAGACGCCCGGGAGCGGCTCTTAGCTCCGGACAGCATCGTACCTTCGTCTTTAGCCTCTCTGCTCATCTACATCTTAGCAAAAAGCTTTTCTACTATGTCTGGCGAGGAAAAACTGTGCCAGCACAGAAAACATCTCCCATCGTGTTCTAGACGTTGCACGGAGGTGTGCCGAGTGTTTGGCATGAAGGAAAGAAAAGTTGTCCAAAACAGCTTCCAATCGAATGTTCATGTGATTGGAAAAGTCAGGAGAGTGCAAAGGTACTGTTTTCTAGCAGTTGGCAAGCTGCGCACACAATCCCAGTGTTGTACAGCTTCCTTCTTCACCTTTCCGAAGGTGCCGCTCTCTCCGGCTCCCGGAGGCGAAGAAGCGGCTTCTTCGCGCAAAGACGATAGTGCCGCTCACTGTGCACTCCTTAGCGCGGCTTCTGCCGAAAGACGCCCGGGAGCGGCTCTTAGCTCCGGACAGCATCGTACCTTCGTCTTTAGCGTCTCTTCTCGTCTACATCTTAGCAAAAAGCATTTCTACTATGTCTGGCGATGAAAAACTGAGCCAGCACAGAAAACATCTCCTATCGTGTTCTAGACGTTGCACGGAGGTGTGCCGAGTGTTTGGCATGAAGGAAAGAAAAGTTGTCCAAAACAGCTTCCAATCGAATGTTCATGTGATTGGAAAAGTCAGGAGAGTGCAAAGGTACTGTTTTCTAGCAGTTGGCAAGCTGCGCACACAATCCCAGTGTTGTACAGCTTCCTTCTTCACCTTTCCGAAGGTGCCGCTCTCTCCGGCTCCCGGAGGCGAAGAAGCGGCTTCTTCGCGCAAAGACGATTGTGCCGCTCACTGTGCACTCCTTAGCGTGGCTTCTGCCGAAAGACGCCCGGGAGCGGCTCTTAGCTCCGGACTGCATCGTACCTTCGTCTTTAGCGTCTCTTCTCGTCTACATCTTAGCAAAAAGCTTTTCCACTATGTCTGGCGAGGAAAAACTGTGCCAGCACAGAAAACATCTCCCATCGTGTTCTAGACGTTGCACGGAGGTGTGCCGAGTGTTTGGCATGAAGGAAAGAAAAGTTGTCCAAAACAGCTTCCAATCGAATGTTCATGTGATTGGAAAAGTCAGGAGAGTGCAAAGGTACTGTTTTCTATCAGTTGGCAAGCTGTGCACACAATCCCAGTGTTGTACAGCTTCCTTCTTCACCTTTCCGAAGGTGCCGCTCTCTCCGGCTCCCGGAGGCGAAGAAGCGGCTTCTTCGCGCAAAGACGATTGTGCAGCTCACTGTGCACTCCTTAGCGCGGCTTCTGCCGAAAGACGCCCGGGAGCGGCTCTTAGCTCCGGACAGCATCGTACCTTCGTCTTTAGCGTCTCTTCTCGTCTACATCTTAGCAAAAAGCTTTTCCACTATGTCTGGCGATGAAAAACTGAGCCAGCACAGAAAACATCTCCTATCGTGTTCTAGACGTTGCACGGAGGTGTGCCGAGTGTTTGGCATGAAGGAAAGAAAAGTTGTCCAAAACAGCTTCCAATCGAATGTTCATGTGATTGGAAAAGTCAGGAGAGTGCAAAGGTACTGTTTTCTAGCAGTTGGCAAGCTGCGCACACAATCCCAGTGTTGTACAGCTTCCTTCTTCACCTTTCCGAAGGTGCCGCTCTCTGCGGCTCCCGGAGGCGAAGAAGCGGCTTCTTCGCGCAAAGACGATTGTGCCGCTCACTGTGCACTCCTTAGCGCGGCTTCTGCCGAAAGACGCCCGGGAGCGGCTCTTAGCTCCGGACAGCATCGTACCTTCGTCTTTAGCGTCTCTTCTCGTCTACATCTTAGCAAAAAGCTTTTCCACTATGTCTGGCGAGGAAAAACTGTGCCAGCACAGAAAACATCTCCCATCGTGTTCGAGACGTTGCACGATCCCTATACCTAGGCTGCTTCTCCTTCCTGGGGATAGGGTTAGGCTTCAGCCTAGGGCTTGGAGTTTTTTAACCAGGAAGCCCTGAGTTCCAGGCTTACTGCATCTGCCAAAGGCATCCCAAAGGGAGTGCAGAAGTGCCACAACATGGCTGCTTTCACGGCTTTTCCCTTAGGAAGAACCCTAATACCCGGCTGATTTACCTTCCTAGGGTTACTGTTAGGCTTAGGCCTAGGACTTTTAAAACCAGGAAGCCCTGGGCTCCAGGCACATGCAGCTGTTAAAGGCATCCCAAGAGGGCCGCAGAAGTGACACAACTTGGCTGCCTCTGCTGCTATTCTCATGAGACCATCCCGAACCATAGGCTGATTTTCCTTCCTAGGATAAAGGTTTGAGTTACGCCTGGGGTAAGGGTTCTATTAACCAGAAAGCCCTGAGTTCCAAGAACACAGCAGCTGCGAAGGACTACCCAAGAAGAGCGCAAAAGTACCACAACATGCCTGCCTCCACAGCTTTTTCCTTGGGGACATGCCTGATTCCTGGCTGATTTGCCTTTCTCGTCTTAGGGTTGGGGTTCGGCCTAGGGCTAGGATTTTTTTAACTAAGAAGCCCTGAGTTCCAGGCTTACTTCATCTGCAAAAGGCATCCCAAAGGGAGTGCAGAAGTGCCACAACATGGCTGCTTTCACGGCTTTTCCCTTAGGAAGAACCCTAATACGCAGCTGATTTACCTTCCTAGGGTTACTGTTAGGCTTAGGCCTAGGACTTTTAAAACCAGGAAGCCCTGGGCTCCAGGCACATGCAGCTGCGAAAGGCATCCCAAGAGGGCCGCAGAAGTGACACAACTTGGCTGCCACCACTGATATTTCCATGAGACCATCCCGAACCATAGGCTGATTTTCCTTCCTAGGGTTAAGGTTTGAGTTATGCCTGGGGTAAGGGTTCTATTAACCAGAAAGCCCTGAGTTCCAAGAACACAGCAGCTGCGAAGGACTAGCCAAGAAGAGCGCAAAAGTACCACAACATGCCTGCCTCCACAGCTTTTTCCTTGGGGACATGCCTAATTCCTGGCTGATTTGCCTTTCTCGTCTTAGGGTTGGGGTTTGTCCTAGGGCTAGGATATTTTTAACTAGGAAGCCCTGAGTTCCAGGCTTACTTCATCTGCAAAAAGCATCCCAAAGGGAGTGCAGAAGTGCCACAACATGGCTGCTTTCACGGCTTTTCCCTTAGGAAGAACCCTAATACGCAGCTGATTTACCTTCCTAGGGTTACTGTTAGGCTTAGGCCTAGGACTTTTAAAACCAGGAAGCCCTGGGCTCCAGGCACATGCAGCTGCGAAAGGCATCCCAAGAGGGCCGCAGAAGTGACACAACTTGGCTGCCACCACTGATATTTCCATGAGACCATCCCGAACCATAGGCTGATTTTCCTTCCTAGGGTTAAGGTTTGAGTTACGCCTAGGGTAAGGGTTCTATTAACCAGAAAGCCCTGAGTTCCAAGAACACAGCAGCTGCGAAGGACTACCCAAGAAGAGCGCAAAAGTACCACAACATGCCTGCCTCCACAGCTTTTTCCTTGGGGACATGCCTAATTCCTGGCTGATTTGCCTTTCTCGTCTTAGGGTTGGGGTTAGGCCTAGGGCTAGGATTTTTTTAACTAGGAAGCCCTGAGTTCCAGGCTTACTGCATCTGCCAAAGGCATCCCAAAGGGAGTGCAGAAGTGCCACAACATGGCTGCTTTCACGGCTTTTCCCTTAGGAAGAACCCTAATACCCGGTAGATTTACCTTCCTAGGGTTACTGTTAGGCTTAGGCCTAGGACTTTTAAAACCAGGAAGCCCTGGGCTCCAGGCACATGCAGCTGCGAAAGGCATCCCAAGAGGGCCGCAGAAGTGACACAACTTGGCTGCCACCACTGATATTTCCATGAGACCATCCCGCACCATAGGCTGATTTTCCTTCCTAGGGTTAAGGTTTGAGTTACGCCTAGGGTAAGGGTTCTATTAACCAGAAAGCCCTGAGTTCCAAGAACACAGCAGCTGCGAAGGACTACCCAAGAAGAGCGCAAAAGTACCACAACATGCCTGCCTCCACAGCTTTTTCCTTGGGGACATGCCTAATTCCTGGCTGATTTGCCTTTCTCGTCTTAGTGTTGGGGTTCGGCCTAGGGCTAGGATTTTTTTAACTAGGAAGCCCTGAGTTCCAGGCTTACTGCATCTGCCAAAGGCATCCCAAAGGGAGTGCAGAAGTGCCACAACATGGCTGCTTTCACGGCTTTTCCCTTAGGAAGAACCCTAATACCCGGTAGATTTACCTTCCTAGGGTTACTGTTAGGCTTAGGCCTAGGACTTTTAAAACCAGGAAGCCCTGGGCTCCAGGCACATGCAGCTGCGAAAGGCATCCCAAGGGGAGCGCAAATGTGACACAACTTGGCTGCCACCACTGATATTTCCATGAGACCATCCCGAATCATAGGCTGATTTTCCTTCCTAGGGTTAAGGTTTGAGTTACGCCTAGGGTAAGGGTTCTATTAACCAGAAAGCCCTGAGGTCCAAGAACACAGCAGCTGCGAAGGACTAGCCAAGAAGAGCGCAAAAGTACCACAACATGCCTGCCTCCACAGCTTTTTCCTTGGGGACATGCCTAATTCCTGGCTGATTTGCCTTTCTCGTCTTAGGGTTGGGGTTTGGCCTAGGGCTAGGATATTTTTCACTAGGAAGCCCTGAGTTCCAGGCTTACTTCATCTGCCAAAGGCATCCCAAAGGGAGTGCAAAAGTGCCACAACATGGCTGCTTTCACGGCTTTTCCCTTAGGAAGAACCCTAATACGCGGCTGATTTACCTTCCTAGGGTTACTGTTAGGCTTAGGCCTAGGACTTTTAAAACCAGGAAGCCCTGGGCTCCAGGCACATGCAGCTGTTAAAGGCATCCCAAGAGGGCCGCAGAAGTGACATAACTTGGCTGCCTCTGCTGCTATTCTCATGAGACCATCCCGAACCATAGGCTGATTTTCCTTCCTAGGGTTAAGGTTTGAGTTACGCCTAGGGTAAGAGTTCTATTAACCAGAAAGCCCTGAGTTCCAAGAACACAGCAGCTGTGAAGGACTAGCCAAGAAGAGCGCAAAAGTACCACAACATGCCTGCCTCCACAGCTTTTTCCTTGGGGACATGCCTAATTCCTGGCTGATTTGCCTTTCTCGTCTTAGGGTTGGGGTTCGGCCTAGGGCTAGGATTTTTTTAACTAGGAAGCCCTGAGTTCCAGGCTTACTTCATCTGCCAAAGGCATCCAAAAGGGAGTGCAAAAGTGGCACAACATGGTTGCTTTCACGGCTTTTTCCTTGGCAAGAAGCTTAACACCAGGCTGATTTCCCTTCCCAGGGTTACTGTTAGGCTTAGGCCTAGGGCTAGGAATTTAAAACTAGGAAGCCCTTAGATCCAGGCACACTGCAGCTGTTCAAGGCATCCCAAGGGGAGTACAAAAGTGCAACAACATGGCAGCTTTCACAGCTTTTTCCTTGGCACCATCCCTATACCTAGGCTGTTTTATCTGCCTAGGGTAAGGGTTAGGGTTCAGCCTAGGGCTTGGAGATTTTTAACCAGGAAGCCCTGAGTTCCAGGCTTACTGCATCTGCCAAAGGCATCCCAAAGGGAGTGCAAAAGTGCCACAAGTTGGCTGCTTTCACAGCTTTTCCCTTAGGAAGAACTCTAATACCCGGCTGATTTACCTTCCTAGGGTTACTGTTAGGCTTAGGCCTAGGACTTTTAAAACCAGGAAGCCCTGGGCTCCAGGCACACTGCAGCTGCAAAAGGCATCCCAAGGGGAGCGCAAAAGTGACACAACTTGGCTGCCACCACTGATATTTCCATGAGACCATCCCGAACCATAGGCTGATTTTCCTTCCTAGGGTTAAGGTTTGAGTTACGCCTGGGGTAAGGGTTCTATTAACCAGAAAGCCCTGAGTTCCAAGAACACAGCAGCTGCGAAGGACTACCCAAGAAGAGCGCAAAAGTACCACAACATGCCTGCCTCCACAGCTTTTTCCTTGGGGACATGCCTAATTCCTGGCTGATTTGCCTTTCTCGTCTTAGGGTTGGGGTTCGGCCTAGGGCTAGGATTTTTTTAACTAGGAAGCCCTGAGTTCCAGGCTTACTTCATCTGCAAAAAGCATCCCAAAGGGAGTGCAGAAGTGCCACAACATGGCTGCTTTCACGGCTTTTCCCTTAGGAAGAACCCTAATACGCAGCTGATTTACCTTCCTAGGGTTACTGTTAGGCTTAGGCCTAGGACTTTTAAAACCAGGAAACCCTGGGCTCCAGGCACATGCAGCTGCGAAAGGCATCCCAAGAGGGCCGCAGAAGTGACACAACTTGGCTGCCACCACTGATATTTCCATGAGACCATCCCGCACCATAGGCTGATTTTCCTTCCTAGGGTTAAGGTTTGAGTTACGCCTAGGGTAAGGGTTCTATTAACCAGAAAGCCCTGAGTTCCAAGAACACAGCAGCTGCGAAGGACTACCCAAGAAGAGCGCAAAAGTACCACAACATGCCTGCCTCCACAGCTTTTTCCTTGGGGACATGCCTAATTCCTGGCTGATTTGCCTTTCTCGTCTTAGGGTTGGGGTTTGGCCTAGGGCTAGGATATTTTTCACTAGGAAGCCCTGAGTTCCAGGCTTACTTCATCTGCCAAAGGCATCCCAAAGGGAGTGCAAAAGTGCCACAACATGGCTGCTTTCACGGCTTTTCCCTTAGGAAGAACCCTAATACGCGGCTGATTTACCTTCCTAGGGTTACTGTTAGGCTTAGGCCTAGGACTTTTAAAACCAGGAAGCCCTGGGCTCCAGGCACATGCAGCTGTTAAAGGCATCCCAAGAGGGCCGCAGAAGTGACATAACTTGGCTGCCTCTGCTGCTATTCTCATGAGACCATCCCGAACCATAGGCTGATTTTCCTTCCTAGGGTTAAGGTTTGAGTTACGCCTAGGGTAAGAGTTCTATTAACCAGAAAGCCCTGAGTTCCAAGAACACAGCAGCTGTGAAGGACTAGCCAAGAAGAGCGCAAAAGTACCACAACATGCCTGCCTCCACAGCTTTTTCCTTGGGGACATGCCTAATTCCTGGCTGATTTGCCTTTCTCGTCTTAGGGTTGGGGTTCGGCCTAGGGCTAGGATTTTTTTAACTAGGAAGCCCTGAGTTCCAGGCTTACTTCATCTGCCAAAGGCATCCAAAAGGGAGTGCAAAAGTGGCACAACATGGTTGCTTTCACGGCTTTTTCCTTGGCAAGAAGCTTAACACCAGGCTGATTTCCCTTCCCAGGGTTACTGTTAGGCTTAGGCCTAGGGCTAGGAATTTAAAACTAGGAAGCCCTTAGATCCAGGCACACTGCAGCTGTTCAAGGCATCCCAAGGGGAGTACAAAAGTGCAACAACATGGCAGCTTTCACAGCTTTTTCCTTGGCACCATCCCTATACCTAGGCTGTTTTATCTGCCTAGGGTAAGGGTTAGGGTTCAGCCTAGGGCTTGGAGATTTTTAACCAGGAAGCCCTGAGTTCCAGGCTTACTGCATCTGCCAAAGGCATCCCAAAGGGAGTGCAAAAGTGCCACAAGTTGGCTGCTTTCACAGCTTTTCCCTTAGGAAGAACTCTAATACCCGGCTGATTTACCTTCCTAGGGTTACTGTTAGGCTTAGGCCTAGGACTTTTAAAACCAGGAAGCCCTGGGCTCCAGGCACACTGCAGCTGCAAAAGGCATCCCAAGGGGAGCGCAAAAGTGACACAACTTGGCTGCCACCACTGATATTTCCATGAGACCATCCCGAACCATAGGCTGATTTTCCTTCCTAGGGTTAAGGTTTGAGTTACGCCTGGGGTAAGGGTTCTATTAACCAGAAAGCCCTGAGTTCCAAGAACACAGCAGCTGCGAAGGACTACCCAAGAAGAGCGCAAAAGTACCACAACATGCCTGCCTCCACAGCTTTTTCCTTGGGGACATGCCTAATTCCTGGCTGATTTGCCTTTCTCGTCTTAGGGTTGGGGTTCGGCCTAGGGCTAGGATTTTTTTAACTAGGAAGCCCTGAGTTCCAGGCTTACTTCATCTGCAAAAAGCATCCCAAAGGGAGTGCAGAAGTGCCACAACATGGCTGCTTTCACGGCTTTTCCCTTAGGAAGAACCCTAATACGCAGCTGATTTACCTTCCTAGGGTTACTGTTAGGCTTAGGCCTAGGACTTTTAAAACCAGGAAACCCTGGGCTCCAGGCACATGCAGCTGCGAAAGGCATCCCAAGAGGGCCGCAGAAGTGACACAACTTGGCTGCCACCACTGATATTTCCATGAGACCATCCCGCACCATAGGCTGATTTTCCTTCCTAGGGTTAAGGTTTGAGTTACGCCTAGGGTAAGGGTTCTATTAACCAGAAAGCCCTGAGTTCCAAGAACACAGCAGCTGCGAAGGACTACCCAAGAAGAGCGCAAAAGTACCACAACATGCCTGCCTCCACAGCTTTTTCCTTGGGGACATGCCTAATTCCTGGCTGATTTGCCTTTCTCGTCTTAGGGTTGGCGTTAGGCCTAGGGCTAGGATTTTTTTAACTAGGAAGCCCTGAGTTCCAGGCTTACTGCATCTGCCAAAGGCATCCCAAAGGGAGTGCAGAAGTGCCACAACATGGCTGCTTTCACGGCTTTTCCCTTAGGAAGAACCCTAATACCCGGTAGATTTACCTTCCTAGGGTTACTGTTAGGCTTAGGCCTAGGACTTTTAAAACCAGGAAGCCCTGGGCTCCAGGCACATGCAGCTGCGAAAGGCATCCCAAGAGGGCCGCAGAAGTGACACAACTTGGCTGCCACCACTGATATTTCCATGAGACCATCCCGAATCATAGGCTGATTTTCCTTCCTAGGGTTAAGGTTTGAGTTACGCCTAGGGTAAGGGTTCTATTAACCAGAAAGCCCTGAGTTCCAAGAACACAGCAGCTGCGAAGGACTAGCCAAGAAGAGCGCAAAAGTACCACAACATGCCTGCCTCCACAGCTTTTTCCTTGGGGACATGCCTAATTCCTGGCTGATTTGCCTTTCTCGTCTTAGGGTTGGGGTTTGGCCTAGGGCTAGGATATTTTTAACTAGGAAGCCCTGAGTTCCAGGCTTACTTCATCTGCCAAAGGCATCCCAAAGGGAGTGCAAAAGTGCCACAACATGGCTGCTTTCACGGCTTTTCCCTTAGGAAGAACCCTAATACGCGGCTGATTTACCTTCCTAGGGTTACTGTTAGGCTTAGGCCTAGGACTTTTAAAACCAGGAAGCCCTGGGCTCCAGGCACATGCAGCTGTTAAAGGCATCCCAGAGGGCCGCAGAAGTGACATAACTTGGCTGCCTCTGCTGCTATTCTCATGAGACCATCCCGAACCATAGGCTGATTTTCCTTCCTAGGGTTAAGGTTTGAGTTACGCCTAGGGTAAGAGTTCTATTAACCAGAAAGCCCTGAGTTCCAAGAACACAGCAGCTGTGAAGGACTAGCCAAGAAGAGCGCAAAAGTACCACAACATGCCTGCCTCCACAGCTTTTTCCTTGGGGACATGCCTAATTCCTGGCTGATTTGCCTTTCTCGTCTTAGGGTTGGGGTTCGGCCTAGGGCTAGGATTTTTTTAACTAGGAAGCCCTGAGTTCCAGGCTTACTTCATCTGCCAAACGCATCCAAAAGGGAGTGCAAAAGTGGCACAACATGGTTGCTTTCACGGCTTTTTCCTTGGCAAGAAGCTTAACACCAGGCTGATTTCCCTTCCCAGGGTTACTGTTAGGCTTAGGCCTAGGGCTAGGAATTTAAAACTAGGAAGCCCTTAGATCCAGGCACACTGCAGCTGTTCAAGGCATCCCAAGGGGAGTACAAAAGTGCAACAACATGGCAGCTTTCACAGCTTTTTCCTTGGCACCATCCCTATACCTAGGCTGTTTTATCTGCCTAGGGTAAGGGTTAGGGTTCAGCCTAGGGCTTGGAGATTTTTAACCAGGAAGTCCTGAGTTCCAGGCTTACTGCATCTGCCAAAGGCATCCCAAAGGGAGTGCAAAAGTGCCACAACATGGCTGCTTTCACGGCTTTTCCCTTAGGAAGAACTCTAATACCCGGCTGATTTACCTTCCTAGGGTTACTGTTAGGCTTAGGCCTAGGACTTTTAAAACCAGGAAGCCCTGAGCTCCAGGCACACTGCAGCTGCAAAAGGCATCCCAAGGGGAGCGCAAAAGTGACACAACTTGGCTGCCACCACTGATATTTCCATGAGACCATCCCGAACCATAGGCTGATTTTCCTTCCTAGGGTTAAGGTTTGAGTTACGCCTGGGGTAAGGGTTCTATTAACCAGAAAGCCCTGAGTTCCAAGAACACAGCAGCTGCGAAGGACTACCCAAGAAGAGCGCAAAAGTACCACAACATGCCTGCCTCCACAGCTTTTTCCTTGGGGACATGCCTAATTCCTGGCTGATTTGCCTTTCTCGTCTTAGGGTTGGGGTTCGGCCTAGGGCTAGGATTTTTTGAACTAGGAAGCCCTGAGTTCCAGGCTTACTTCACCTGCAAAAAGCATCCCAAAGGGAGTGCAGAAGTGCCACAACATGGCTGCTTTCACGGCTTTTCCCTTAGGAAGAACCCTAATACCCGGCTGATTTACCTTCCTAGGGTTACTGTTAGGCTTAGGCCTAGGACTTTTAAAACCAGGAAGCCCTGGGCTCCAGGCACATGCAGCTGCGAAAGGCATCCCAAGAGGGCCGCAGAAGTGACACAACTTGGCTGCCTCTGCAGCTATTCTCATGAGACCATCCTGAACCATAGTCTGATTTTCCTTCCTAGGGTTAAGGTTTGAGTTACGCCTAGGGTAAGAGTTCTATTAACCAGAAAGCCCTGAGTTCCAAGAACACAGCAGCTGTGAAGGACTAGCCAAGAAGAGCGCAAAAGTACCACAACGTGCCTGCCTCCACAGCTTTTTCCTTGGGGACATGCCTAATTCCTGGCTGATTTGCCTTTCTCGTCTTAGGGTTGGGGTTCGGCCTAGGGCTAGGATTTTTTTAACTAGGAAGCCCTGAGTTCCAGGCTTACTTCATCTGCCAAAGGCATTCCAAAGGGAGTGCAGAAGTGCCACAACATGGCTGCTTTCACAGCTTTTCCCTTAGGAAGAACCCTAATACCCGGCAGATTTACCTTCCTAGGGTTACTGTTAGGCTTAGGCCTAGGACTTTTAAAACCAGGAAGCCCTGGGCTCCAGGCACATGCAGCTGTTAAAGGCATCCCAAGAGGGCTGCAGAAGTGACACAACTTGGCTGCCTCTGCTGCTATTCTCATGGGACCAACCCGAACCATAGGCTGATTTTCCTTCCTAGGGTTAAGGTTTGAGTTACGCCTAGGGTAAGGGTTCTATTAACCAGAAAGCCCTGGGTTCCAAGAACACAGCAGCTGTGATGGACTTCCCAAGAAGAGCGCAAAAGTACCACAACATGCCTGCCTCCACAGCTTTTTCCTTGGGGACATGCCTAATTCCTGGCTGATTTGCCTTTCTCGTCTTAGGGTTGGGGTTCGGCCTAGGGCTGGGATTTTTTTAACTAGGAAGCCCTGAGTTCCAGGCTTACTGCATCTGCCAAAGGCATCCCAAAGGGAGTGCAGAAGTGCCACAACATGGCTGCTTTCACGGCTTTTCCCTTAGGAAGAACCCTAATACGCGGCTGATTTACCTTCCTAGGGTTACTGTTAGGCTTAGGCCTAGGACTTTTAAAACCAGGAAGCCCTGGGCTCCAGGCACATGCAGCTGTTAAAGGCATCCCAAGAGGGCCGCAGAAGTGACACAACTTGGCTGCCTCTGCTTCTATTCTCATGAGACCATCCCGAACCATAGGCTGATTTTCCTTCCTAGGGTTAAGGTTTGAGTTACGCCTAGGGTAAGAGTTCTATTAACCAGAAAGCCCTGAGTTCCAAGAACACAGCAGCTGTGAAGGACTAGCCAAGAAGAGCGCAAAAGTACCACAACATGCCTGCCTCCACAGCTTTTTCCTTGGGGACATGCCTAATTCCTGGCTGATTTGCCTTTCTCGTCTTAGGGTTGGGGTTCGGCCTAGGGCTAGGATTTTTTTAACTAGGAAGCCCTGAGTTCCAGGCTTACTTCATCTGCCAAACGCATCCAAAAGGGAGTGCAAAAGTGGCACAACATGGTTGCTTTCACGGCTTTTTCCTTGGCAAGAAGCTTAACACCAGGCTGATTTCCCTTCCCAGGGTTACTGTTAGGCTTAGGCCTAGGGCTAGGAATTTAAAACTAGGAAGCCCTTAGATCCAGGCACACTGCAGCTGTTCAAGGCATCCCAAGGGGAGTACAAAAGTGCAACAACATGGCAGCTTTCACAGCTTTTTCCTTGGCACCATCCCTATAGCTAGGCTGTTTTATCTGCCTAGGGTAAGGGTTAGGGTTCAGCCTAGGGCTTGGAGATTTTTAACCAGGAAGCCCTGAGTTCCAGGCTTACTGCATCTGCCAAAGGCATCCCAAAGGGAGTGCAAAAGTGCCACAAGTTGGCTGCTTTCACAGCTTTTCCCTTAGGAAGAACCCTAATACGCGGCTGATTTACCTTCCTAGGGTTACTGTTAGGCTTAGGCCTAGGACTTTTAAAACCAGGAAGCCCTGGGCTCCAGGCACACTGCAGCTGCAAAAGGCATCCCAAGGGGAGCGCAAAAGTGACACAACTTGGCTGCCACCACTGATATTTCCATGAGACCATCCCGAACCATAGGCTGATTTTCCTTCCTAGGGTTAAGGTTTGAGTTACGCCTGGGGTAAGGGTTCTATTAACCAGAAAGCCCTGAGTTCCAAGAACACAGCAGCTGCGAAGGACTACCCAAGAAGAGCGCAAAAGTACCACAACATGCCTGCCTCCACAGCTTTTTCCTTGGGGACATGCCTAATTCCTGGCTGATTTGCCTTTCTCGTCTTAGGGTTGGGGTTCGGCCTAGGGCTAGGATTTTTTTAACTAGGAAGCCCTGAGTTCCAGGCTTACTTCATCTGCAAAAAGCATCCCAAAGGGAGTGCAGAAGTGCCACAACATGGCTGCTTTCACGGCTTTTCCCTTAGGAAGAACCCTAATACGCAGCTGATTTACCTTCCTAGGGTTACTGTTAGGCTTAGGCCTAGGACTTTTAAAACCAGGAAGCCCTGGGCTCCAGGCACATGCAGCTGTTAAAGGCATCCCAAGAGGGCCGCAGAAGTGACACAACTTGGCTGCCACCACTGATATTTACATGAGACCATCCCGCACCATAGGCTGATTTTCCTTCCTAGGGTTAAGGTTTGAGTTACGCCTAGGGTAAGGGTTCTATTAACCAGAAAGCCCTGAGTTCCAAGAACACAGCAGCTGCGAAGGACTACCCAAGAAGAGCGCAAAAGTACCACAACATGCCTGCCTCCACAGCTTTTTCCTTGGGGACATGCCTAATTCCTGGCTGATTTGCCTTTCTCGTCTTAGGGTTGGGGTTAGGCCTAGGGCTAGGATTTTTTTAACTAGGAAGCCCTGAGTTCCAGGCTTACTGCATCTGCCAAAGGCATCCCAAAGGGAGTGCAGAAGTGCCACAACATGGCTGCTTTCACGGCTTTTCCCTTAGGAAGAACCCTAATACCCGGTAGATTTACCTTCCTAGGGTTACTGTTAGGCTTAGGCCTAGGACTTTTAAAACCAGGAAGCCCTGGGCTCCAGGCACATGCAGCTGCGAAAGGCATCCCAAGAGGGCCGCAGAAGTGACACAACTTGGCTGCCACCACTGATATTTCTATGAGACCATCCCGAATCATAGGCTGATTTTCCTTCCTAGGGTTAAGGTTTGAGTTACGCCTAGGGTAAGGGTTCTATTAACCAGAAAGCCCTGAGTTCCAAGAACACAGCAGCTGCGAAGGACTACCCAAGAAGAGCGCAAAAGTACCACAACATGCCTGCCTCCACAGCTTTTTCCTTGGGGACATGCCTAATTCCTGGCTGATTTGCCTTTCTCGTCTTAGGGTTGGGGTTTGGCCTAGGGCTAGGATATTTTTAACTAGGAAGCCCTGAGTTCCAGGCTTACTTCATCTGCCAAAGGCATCCCAAAGGGAGTGCAAAAGTGCCACAACATGGCTGCTTTCACGGCTTTTCCCTTAGGAAGAACCCTAATACGCGGCTGATTTACCTTCCTAGGGTTACTGTTAGGCTTAGGCCTAGGACTTTTAAAACCAGGAAGCCCTGGGCTCCAGGCACATGCAGCTGTTAAAGGCATCCCAAGAGGGCCGCAGAAGTGAAATAACTTGGCTGCCTCTGCTGCTATTCTCATGAGACCATCCCGAACCATAGGCTGATTTTCCTTCCTAGGGTTAAGGTTTGAGTTACGCCTAGGGTAAGAGTTCTATTAACCAGAAAGCCCTGAGTTCCAAGAACACAGCAGCTGTGAAGGACTAGCCAAGAAGAGCGCAAAAGTACCACAACATGCCTGCCTCCACAGCTTTTTCCTTGTGGACATGCCTAATTCCTGGCTGATTTGCCTTTCTCGTCTTAGGGTTGGGGTTCGGCCTAGGGCTAGGATTTTTTTAACTAGGAAGCCCTGAGTTCCAGGCTTACTTCATCTGCCAAAGGCATCCAAAAGGGAGTGCAAAAGTGGCACAACATGGTTGCTTTCACGGCTTTTTCCTTGGCAAGAAGCTTAACACCAGGCTGATTTCCCTTCCCAGGGTTACTGGTAGGCTTAGGCCTAGGGCTAGGAATTTAAAACTAGGAAGCCCTTAGATCCAGGCACACTGCAGCTGTTCAAGGCATCCCAAGGGGAGTACAAAAGTGCAACAACATGGCAGCTTTCACAGCTTTTTCCTTGGCACCATCCCTATACCTAGGCTGTTTTATCTGCCTAGGGTAAGGGTTAGGGTTCAGCCTAGGGCTTGGAGATTTTTAACCAGGAAGTCCTGAGTTCCAGGCTTACTGCATCTGCCAAAGGCATCCCAAAGGGAGTGCAAAAGTGCCACAACATGGCTGCTTTCACAGCTTTTCCCTTAGGAAGAACTCTAATACCCGGCTGATTTACCTTCCTAGGGTTACTGTTAGGCTTAGGCCTAGGACTTTTAAAACCAGGAAGCCCTGGGCTCCAGGCACACTGCAGCTGCAAAAGGCATCCCAAGGGGAGCGCAAAAGTGACACAACTTGGCTGCCACCACTGATATTTCCATGAGACCATCCCGAACCATAGGCTGATTTTCCTTCCTAGGGTTAAGGTTTGAGTTACGCCTGGGGTAAGGGTTCTATTAACCAGAAAGCCCTGAGTTCCAAGAACACAGCAGCTGCGAAGGACTACCCAAGAAGAGCGCAAAAGTACCACAACATGCCTGCCTCCACAGCTTTTTCCTTGGGGACATGCCTAATTCCTGGCTGATTTGCCTTTCTCGTCTTAGGGTTGGGGTTCGGCCTAGGGCTAGGATTTTTTTAACTAGGAAGCCCTGAGTTCCAGGCTTACTTCACCTGCAAAAAGCATCCCAAAGGGAGTGCAGAAGTGCCACAACATGGCTGCTTTCACGGCTTTTCCCTTAGGAAGAACCCTAATACGCGGCTGATTTACCTTCCTAGGGTTACTGTTAGGCTTAGGCCTAGGACTTTTAAAACCAGGAAGCCCTGGGCTCCAGGCACACTGCAGCTGCGAAAGGCATCCCAAGGGGAGCACAAAAGTGACACAACTTGGCTGCCACCACTGATATTTCCATGAGACCATCCCGAACCATAGGCTGATTTTCCTTCCTAGGGTTAAGGTTTGAGTTACGCCTGGGGTAAGAGTTCTATTAACCAGAAAGCCCTGAGTTCCAAGAACACAGCAGCTGCGAAGGACTTCCCAAGAAGAGCGCAAAAGTACCACAACATGCCTGCCTCCACAGCTTTTTCCTTGGGGACATGCCTAATTCCTGGCTGATTTGCCTTTCTCGTCTTAGGGTTGCGGTTTGGCCTAGGGCTAGGATTTTTTTAACTAGGAAGCCCTGAGTTCCAGGCTTACTTCATCTGCAAAAAGCATCCCAAAGGGAGTGCAGAAGTGCCACAACATGGCTGCTTTCACGGCTTTTCCCTTAGGAAGAACCCTAATACCCGGCTGATTTACCTTCCTAGGGTTACTGTTAGGCTTAGGCCTAGGACTTTTAAAACCATGAAGCCCTGGGCTCCAGGCACATGCAGCTGCGAAAGGCATCCCAAGAGGGCCGCAGAAGTGACACAACTTGGCTGCCTCTGCAGCTATTCTCATGAGACCATCCTGAACCATAGTCTGATTTTCCTTCCTAGGGTTAAGGTTTGAGTTACGCCTAGGGTAAGAGTTCTATTAACCAGAAAGCCCTGAGTTCCAAGAACACAGCAGCTGTGAAGGACTAGCCAAGAAGAGCGCAAAAGTACCACAACGTGCCTGCCTCCACAGCTTTTTCCTTGGGGACATGCCTAATTCCTGGCTGATTTGCCTTTCTCGTCTTAGGGTTGGGGTTCGGCCTAGGGCTAGGATTTTTTTAACTAGGAAGCCCTGAGTTCCAGGCTTACTTCATCTGCCAAAGGCATTCCAAAGGGAGTGCAGAAGTGCAACAACATGGCTGCTTTCACAGCTTTTCCCTTAGGAAGAACCCTAATACCCGGCAGATTTACCTTCCTAGGGTTACTGTTAGGCTTAGGCCTAGGACTTTTAAAACCAGGAAGCCCTGGGCTCCAGGCACATGCAGCTGTTAAAGGCATCCCAAGAGGGCCGCAGAAGTGACACAACTTGGCTGCCTCTGCTTCTATTCTCATGAGACCATCCCGAACCATAGGCTGATTTTCCTTCCTAGGGTTAAGGTTTGAGTTACGCCTAGGGTAAGAGTTCTATTAACCAGAAAGCCCTGAGTTCCAAGAACACAGCAGCTGTGAAGGACTAGCCAAGAAGAGCGCAAAAGTACCACAACATGCCTGCCTCCACAGCTTTTTCCTTGGGGACATGCCTAATTCCTGGCTGATTTGCCTTTCTCGTCTTAGGGTTGGGGTTCGGCCTAGGGCTAGGATTTTTTTAACTAGGTAGCCCTGAGTTCCAGGCTTACTTCATCTGCCAAACGCATCCAAAAGGGAGTGCAAAAGTGGCACAACATGGTTGCTTTCACGGCTTTTTCCTTGGCAAGAAGCTTGACACCAGGCTGATTTCCCTTCCCAGGGTTACTGTTAGGCTTAGGCCTAGGGCTAGGAATTTAAAACTAGGAAGCCCTTAGATCCAGGCACACTGCAGCTGTTCAAGGCATCCCAAGGGGAGTACAAAAGTGCAACAACATGGCAGCTTTCACAGCTTTTTCCTTGGCACCATCCCTATAGCTAGGCTGTTTTATTTGCCTAGGGTAAGGGTTAGGGTTCAGCCTAGGGCTTGGAGATTTTTAACCAGGAAGCCCTGAGTTCCAGGCTTACTGCATCTGCCAAAGGCATCCCAAAGGGAGTGCAAAAGTGCCACAAGTTGGCTGCTTTCACAGCTTTTCCCTTAGGAAGAACTCTAATACCCGGCTGATTTACCTTCCTAGGGTTACTGTTAGGCTTAGGCCTAGGACTTTTAAAACCAGGAAGCCCTGGGCTCCAGGCACACTGCAGCTGCAAAAGGCATCCCAAGGGGAGCACAAAAGTGACACAACTTGGCTGCCACCACTGATATTTCCATGAGACCATCCCGAACCATAGTCTGATTTTCCTTCCTAGGGTTAAGGTTTGATTTACGCCTGGGGTAAGGGTTCTATTAACCAGAAAGCCCTGAGTTCCAAGAACACAGCAGCTGCGAAGGACTACCCAAGAAGAGCGCAAAAGTACCACAACATGCCTGCCTCCACAGCTTTTTCCTTGGGGACATGCCTAATTCCTGGCTGATTTGCCTTTCTCGTCTTTGGGTTGGGGTTCGGCCTAGGGCTAGGATATTTTTAACTAGGAAGCCCTGAGTTCCAGGCTTACTTCATCTGCAAAAAGCATCCCAAAGGGAGTGCAGAAGTGCCACAACATGGCTGCTTTCACGGCTTTTCCCTTAGGAAGAACCCTAATACGCGGCTGATTTACCTTCCTAGGGTTACTGTTAGGCTTAGGCCTAGGACTTTTAAAACCAGGAAGCCCTGGGCTCCAGGCACACTGCAGCTGCGAAAGGCATTCCAAGGGGAGCGCAAAAGTGACACAACTTGGCTGCCACCACTGATATTTCCATGAGACCATCCCGAACCATAGGCTGATTTTCCTTCCTAGGGTTAAGGTTTGAGTTATGCCTGGGGTAAGGGTTCTATTAACCAGAAAGCCCTGAGTTCCAAGAACACAGCAGCTGCGAAGGACTACCCAAGAAGAGTGCAAAAGTACCACAACATGCCTGCCTCCACAGCTTTTTCCTTGGGGACATGCCTGATTCCTGGCTGATTTGCCTTTCTCGTCTTAGGGTTGGGGTTCGGCCTAGGGCTAGGATTTTTTTAACTAGGAAGCCCTGAGTTCCAGGCTTACTTCATCTGCAGAAAGCATCCCAAAGGGAGTGCAGAAGTGCCACAACATGGCTGCTTTCACGGCTTTTCCCTTAGGAAGAACCCTAATACCCGGCTGATTTACCTTCCTAGGGTTACTGTTAGGCTTAGGCCTAGGACTTTTAAAACCAGGAAGCCCTGGGCTCCAGGCACATGCAGCTGTTAAAGGCATCCCAAGAGGGCCGCAGAAGTGACACAACTTGGCTGCCTCTGCTTCTATTCTCATGAGACCATCCCGAACCATAGGCTGATTTTCCTTCCTAGGGTTAAGGTTTGAGTTACGCCTAGGGTAAGAGTTCTATTAACCAGAAAGCCCTGAGTTCCAAGAACACAGCAGCTGTGAAGGACTAGCCAAGAAGAGCGCAAAAGTACCACAACATGCCTGCCTCCACAGCTTTTCCTTGTGGACATGCCTAATTCCTGGCTGATTTGCCTTTCTCGTCTTAGGGTTGGGGTTCGGCCTAGGGCTAGGATTTTTTTAACTAGGAAACCCTGAGTTCCAGGCTTACTTCATCTGCCAAACGCATCCAAAAGGGAGTGCAAAAGTGCCACAACATGGTTGCTTTCACGGCTTTTTCCTTGGCAAGAAGCTTAACACCAGACTGATTTCCCTTCCCAGGGTTACTGTTAGGCTTAGGCCTAGGGCTAGGAATTTTAAAACTAGGAAGCCCTTAGCTCCAGGCACACTGCAGCTTTTCAAGGCATCCCAAGGGGAGTACAAAAGTGCAACAACATGGCAGCTTTCACAGCTTTTCCCTTGGCACCATCCCTATAGCTAGGCTGCTTTATCTGCCTAGGGTAAGGGTTAGGTTTCAGCCTAGGGCTTGGAGATTTTTAACCAGGAAGCCCTGAGTTCCAGGCTTACTGCATCTGCCAAAGGAATCCCAAAGGGAGTGCAAAAGTGCCACAAGATGGCTGCTTTCACAGCTTTTCCCTTAGGAAGAACCCTAATACGCGGCTGATTTACCTTCCTATGGTTACTGTTAGGCTTAGGCCTAGGACTTTTAAAACCAGGAAGCCCTGGGCTCCAGGCACACTGCAGCTGCGAAAGGCATCCCAAGGGGAGCGCAAAAGTGACACAACTTGGCTGCCACCACTGATATTTCCATGAGACCATCCTGAACCATAGGCTGATTTTCCTTCCTAGGGTTAAGGTTTGAGTTACGCCTAGGGTAAGGGTTCTATTAACCAGAAAGCCCTGAGTTCCAAGAACACAGCAGCTGCGAAGGACTTCCCAAGAAGAGCGCAAAAGTACCACAACATGCCTGCCTCCACAGCTTTTTCCTTGGGGACATGCCTAATTCCTGGCTAAATTGCCTTTCTCGTCTTAGGGTTGGGGTTTGGCCCAGGGCTAGGATTTTTTTAACTAGGAAGCCCTGAGTTCCAGGCTTACTGCATCTGCCAAAGGCATCCCAAAGGGAGTGCAGAAGTGCCACAACATGGCTGCTTTCACAGCTTTTCCCTTAGGAAGAACCCTAATACGCAGCTGATTTACCTTCCTAGGGTTACTGTTAGGCTTAGGCCTAGGACTTTTAAAACCAGGAAGCCCTGGGCTCCAGGCACACTACAGCTGCGAAAGGCATCCCAAGGGGAGCGCAAAAGTGACACAACTTGGCTGCCACCACTGATATTTCCATGAGACCATCCCGAACCATAGGCTGATTTTCCTTCCTAGGGTTAAGGTTTGAGTTACGCCTGGGGTAAGGGTTCTATTAACCAGAAAGCCCTGAGTTCCAAGAACACAGCAGCTGCGAAGGACTACCCAAGAAGAGCGCAAAAGTACCACAACATGCCTGCCTCCACAGCTTTTTCCTTGGGGACATGCCTAATTCCTGGCTGATTTGCCTTTCTCGTCTTTGGGTTGGGTTTTGGCCTAGGGCTAGGATCTTTTTAACTAGGAAGCCCTGAGTTCCAGGCTTACTTCATCTGCAAAAAGCACCCCAAAGGGAGTGCAGAAGTGCCACAACATGGCTGCTTTCACGGCTTTTCCCTTAGGAAGAACCCTAATACGCGGCTGATTTACCTTCCTAGGGTTACTGTTAGGCTTAGGCCTAGGACTTTTAAAACCAGGAAGCCCTGGGCTCCAGGCACATGCAGCGGTTAAAGGCATCCCAAGAGGGCTGCAGAAGTGACACAACTTGGCTGCCTCTGCTGCTATTCTCATGGGACCATCCCGAACCATAGGCTGATTTTCCTTCCTAGGGTTAAGATTTGAGTTACGCCTAGGGTAAGGGTTCTATTAACCAGAAAGCCCTGAGTTCCAAGAACACAGCAGCTGCGAAGGACTAGCCAAGAAGAGCGCAAAAGTACCACAACATGCCTGCCTCCACAGCTTTTTCCTTGGGAACATGCCTAATTCCTGGCTGATTTGCCTTTCTCGTCTTAGGGTTGGGGTTCGGCCTAGGGCCAGGATTTTTAAAATCAGGAAGCCCTGAGTTCCAGGCACACTGGAGCTGTGAAAGGCATCCAAAAGGGAATGCAAAAGTGCCACAACATGGTTGCTTTCACGGCTTTTTCCTTGGCAAGAAGCTTAACACCAGGCTGATTTCCCTTCCCAGGGTTACTGTTAGGATTAGGCCTAGGGCTAGGATTTTTAAAACTAGGAAGCCCTCAGATCCATGCACACTGCAGCTGTTCAAGGCATCCCAAGGGGAGTACAAAAGTGCAACAACATGGCAGCTTTCACCGCTTTTTCCTTGGCACCATCCCTATACCTAGGCTGTTTTATCTGCCTAGGGTCAGGGTTAGGGTTCAGGCTAGGGCTTGGAGTTTTTTAACCAGGAAGCCTTGAGTTCCAGGCTTTCTGCATCTGCCAAAGGCATCCCAAAGGGAGTGCAAAAGTGCCACAAGATGGCTGCTTTCACGGCTTTTCCCTTAGGAAGAACCCTTATACCCGGCTGATTTACCTTCCTAGGGTTACTGTTAGGCTTAGGCCTAGGACTTTTAAAACCAGGAAGCCCTGGGCTCCAGGCAAATGCAGCTGTTAAAGGCATCCCAAGAGGGCCGCAGAAGTGACACAACTTGGCTGCCTCTGCTGCTATTCTCATGAGACCATCCCGAACCATAGGCTGATTTTCCTTCCTAGGGTTAAGGTTTGAGTTACGCCTAGGGTAAGGGTTCTATTAACCAGAAAGCCCTGAGTTCCAAGAACACAGCAGCTGTGAAGGACTTCCCAAGAAGAGCGCAAAAGTACCACAACATGCCTGCCTCCACAGCTTTTTCCTTGGGGACATGCCTAATTCCTGGCTGATTTGCCTTTCTCGTCTTAGGGTTGGGGTTCGGCCTAGGGCTAGGATTTTTAAAATCAGGAAGCCCTGAGTTCCAGGCACACTGGAGCTGTGAAAGGCATCCAAAAGGGAGTGCAAAAGTGCCACAACATGGTTGCTTTCACGGCTTTTTCCTTGGCAAGAAGCTTAACACCAGGCTGATTTCCCTTCCCAGGGTTACTGTTAGGCTTAGGCCTAGGGCTAGGAATTTAAAACTAGGAAGCCCTTAGATCCAGGCACACTGCAGCTGTTCAAGGCATCCCAAGGGGAGTACAAAAGTGCAACAACATGGCAGCTTTCACAGCTTTTTCCTTGGCACCATCCCTATACCTAGCCTGTTTTATCTGCCTAGGGTAAGGGTTAGGGTTCAGCCTAGGGCTTGGAGATTTTTAACCAGGAAGCCCTGAGTTCCAGGCTTACTGCATCTGCCAAAGGCATCCCAAAGGGAGTGCAAAAGTGCCACAAGATGGCTGCTTTCACAGCTTTTCCCTTAGGAAGAACCCTAATACCCGGCAGATTTACCTTCCTAGGGTTACTGTTAGGCTTATGCCTAGGACTTTTAAAACCAGGAAGCCCTGGGCTCCAGGCACACTGCAGCTGCGAAAGGCATCCCAAGGGGAGCGCAAATGTGACACAACTTGGCTGCCACCACTGATATTTCCATGAGACCATCCCGAACCATACGCTGATTTTCCTTCCTAGGGTTAAGGTTTGAGTTACGCCTAGGGTAAGGGTTCTATTAACCAGAAAGCCCTGAGTTCCAAGAACACAGCAGCTGCGAAGGACTTCCCAAGAAGAGCGCAAAAGTACCACAACATGCCTGCCTCCACAGCTTTTTCCTTGGGGACATGCCTAATTCCTGGCTGATTTGCCTTTCTCGTCTTAGGGTTGGGGTTTGGCCTAGGGCTAGGATTTTTTTAACTAGGAAGCCCTGAGTTCCAGGCTTACTGCATCTGCCAAAGGCATCCCAAAGGGAGTGCAGAAGTGCCACAACATGGCTGCTTTCACGGCTTTTCCCTTAGGAAGAACCCTAATACGCGGCTGATTTACCTTCCTAGGGTTACTGTTAGGCTTAGGCCTAGGACTTTTAAAACCAGGAAGCCCTGGGCTCCAGGCACACTGCAGCTGCGAAAGGCATCCCAAGGGGAGCGCAAAAGTGACACAACTTGGCTGCCACCACTGATATTTCCATGAGACCATCCCGAACCATAGGCTGATTTTCCTTCCTAGGGTTAAGGTTTGAGTTACGCCTGGGGTAAGGGTTCTATTAACCAGAAAGCCCTGAGTTCCAAGGACACAGCAGCTGCGAAGGACTACCCAAGAAGAGCGCAAAAGTACCACAACATGCCTGCCTCCACAGCTTTTTCCTTGGGGACATGCCTAATTCCTGGCTGATTTGCCTTTCTCGTCTTAGGGTTGGGGTTCGGCCTAGGGCTAGGATTTTTTTAACTAGGAAGCCCTGAGTTCCAGGCTTACTTCACCTGCAAAAAGCATCCCAAAGGGAGTGCAGAAGTGCCACAACATGGCTGCTTTCACGGCTTTTCCCTTAGGAAGAACCCTAATACGCGGCTGATTTACCTTCCTAGGGTTACTGTTAGGCTTAGGCCTAGGACTTTTAAAACCAGGAAGCCCTGGGCTCCAGGCACATGCAGCTGCGAAAGGCATCCCAAGAGGGCCGCAGAAGTGACACAACTTGGCTGCCACCACTGATATTTCCATGAGACCATCCCGAACCATAGGCTGATTTTCCTTCCTAGGGTTAAGGTTTGAGTTACGCCTAGGGTAAGGGTTCTATTAACCAGAAAGCCCTGAGTTCCAAGAACACAGCAGCTGCGAAGGACTAGCCAAGAAGAGCGCAAAAGTACCACAACATGCCTGCCTCCACAGCTTTTTCCTTGGGGACATGCCTAATTCCTGGCTGATTTGCCTTTCTCGTCTTAGGGTTGGGGTTTGGCCTAGGGCTAGGATATTTTTAACTAGGAAGCCCTGAGTTCCAGGCTTACTTCTTCTGCCAAAGGCATCCCAAAGGGAGTGCAAAAGTGCCACAACATGGCTGCTTTCACGGCTTTTCCCTTAGGAAGAACCCTAATACGCGGCTGATTTACCTTCCTAGGGTTACTGTTAGGCTTAGGCCTAGGACTTTTAAAACCAGGAAGCCCTGGGCTCCAGGCTCATGCAGCTGCGAAAGGCATCCGAAGAGGGCCGCAGAAGTGACACAACTTCGCTGCCACCACTGATATTTCCATGAGACCATCCCGAACCATAGGCTGATTTTCCTTCCTAGGGTTAAGGTTTGAGTTACGCCTAGGGTAAGAGTTCTATTAACCAGAAAGCCCTGAGTTCCAAGAACACAGCAGCTGCGAAGGACTACCCAAGAAGAGCGCAAAAGTACCACAACATGCCTGCCTCCACAGCTTTTTCCTTGGGGACATGCCTAATTCCTGGCTGATTTGCCTTTCTCGTCTTAGGGTTGGGGTTCGGCCTAGGGCTAGGATTTTTAAAATCAGGAAGCCCTGAGTTCCAGGCACACTGGAGCTGTGAAAGGCATCCAAAAGGGAGTGCAAAAGTGCCACAACATGGTTGCTTTCACGGCTTTTTCCTTGGCAAGAAGCTTAACACCAGGCTGATTTCCCTTCCCAGGGTTACTGTTAGGCTTAGGCCTAGGGCTAGGAATTTAAAACTAGGAAGCCCTTAGATCCAGGCACACTGCAGCTGTTCAAGGCATCCCAAGGGGAGTACAAAAGTGCAACAACATGGCAGCTTTCACAGCTTTTTCCTTGGCGCCATCCCTATACCTACTCTGTTTTATCTGCCTAGGGTAAGGGTTAGGGTTCAGCCTAGGGCTTGGAGATTTTTAACCAGGAAGCCCTGAGTTCCAGGCTTACTGCATCTGCCAAAGGCATCCCAAAGGGAGTGCAAAAGTGCCACAAGATGGCTGCTTTCACGGCTTTTCCCTTAGGAAGAACCCTAATACCCGGCAGATTTACCTTCCTAGGGTTACTGTTAGGCTTATGCCTAGGACTTTTAAAACCAGGAAGCCCTGGGCTCCAGGCACACTGCAGCTGCGAAAGGCATCCCAAGGGGAGCGCAAATGTGACACAACTTGGCTGCCACCACTGATATTTCCATGAGACCATCCCGAACCATACGCTGATTTTCCTTCCTAGGGTTAAGGTTTGAGTTACGCCTAGGGTAAGGGTTCTATTAACCAGAAAGCCCTGAGTTCCAAGAACACAGCAGCTGTGAAGGACTTCCCAAGAAGAGCGCAAAAGTACCACAACATGCCTGCCTCCACAGCTTTTTCCTTGGGGACATGCCTACTTCCTGGCTGATTTGCCTTTCTCGTCTTAGGGTTGGGGTTTGGCCTAGGGCTAGGATTTTTTTAACTAGGAAGCCCTAAGTTCCAGGCTTACTTCATCTGCAAAAAGCATCCCAAAGGGAGTGCAGAAGTGCCACAACATGGCTGCTTTCACGGCTTTTCCCTTAGGAAGAACCCTAATACGCGGCTGATTTACCTTCCTAGGGTTACTGTTAGGCTTAGGCCTAGGACTTTTAAAACCAGGAAGCCCTGGGCTCCAGGCACATGCAGCTGCGAAAGGCATCCCAAGAGGGCCGCAGAAGTGACACAACTTGGCTGCCACCACTGATATTTCCATGAGACCATCCCGAACCATAGGCTGATTTTCCTTCCTAGGGTTAAGGTTTGAGTTACGCCTAGGGTAAGGGTTCTATTAACCAGAAAGCCCTGAGTTCCAAGAACACAGCAGCTGCGAAGGACTTCCCAAGAAGATCGCAAAAGTACCACAACATGCCTGCCTCCACAGCTTTTTCCTTGGGGACATGCCTAATTCCTGGCTGATTTGCCTTTCTCGTCTTAGGGTTGGGGTTTGGCCTAGGGCTAGGATTTTTTTAACTAGGAAGCCCTGAGTTCCAGGCTTACTGCATCTGCCAATGGCATCCCAAAGGGAGTGCAGAAGTGCCACAACATGGCTGCTTTCACAGCTTTTCCCTTAGGAAGAACCCTAATACGCGGCTGATTTACCTTCCTAGGGTTACTGTTAGGCTTAGGCCTAGGACTTTTAAAACCAGGAAGCCCTGGGCTCCAGGCACTCTGCAGCTGCGAAAGGCATCCCAAGGGGAGCGCAAAAGTGACACAACTTGGCTGCCACCACTGATATTTCCATGAGACCATCCCGAACCATAGGCTGATTTTCCTTCCTAGGGTTAAGGTTTGAGTTACGCCTAGGGTAAGGGTTCTATTAACCAGAAAGCCCTGAGTTCCAAGAACACAGCAGCTGTGAAGGACTTCCCAAGAAGAGCGCAAAAGTACCACAACGTGCCTGCCTCCACAGCTTTTTCCTTGGGGACATGCCTAATTCCTGGCTGATTTGCCTTTCTCGTCTTAGGGTTGGGGTTCGGCCTAGGGCTAGGATTTTTTTAACTAGGAAGCCCTGAGTTCCAGGCTTACTTCATCTGCCAAAGGCATCCCAAAGGGAGTGCAGAAGTGCCACAACATGGCTGCTTTCACGGCTTTTCCCTTAGGAAGAACCCTAATACCCGGCAGATTTACCTTCCTAGGGTTACTGTTAGGCTTAGGCCTAGGAATTTTAAAACCAGGAAGCCCTGGGCTCCAGGCACATGCAGCTGTTAAAGGCATCCCAAGAGGGCTGCAGAAGTGACACAACTTGGATGCCTCTGCTGCTATTCTCATGGGACCATCCCTAACCATAGGCTGATTTTCCTTCCTAGGGTTAAGGTTTGAGTTTCGCCTAGGGTTAGGGTTCTATTAACCAGAAAGCCCTGAGTTCCAAGAACACAGCAGCTGTGAAGGACTTCCCAAGAAGAGCGCAAAAGTACCACAACATGCCTGCCTCCACAGCTTTTTCCTTGGGGACATGCCTAATTCCTGGCTGATTTGCCTTTCTCCTCTTAGGGTTGGGGTTCGGCCTAGGGCTAGGATTTTTAAAATCAGGAAGCCCTGAGTTCCAGGCACACTGGAGCTGTTAAGGCATCCAAAAGGGAGTGCAAAAGTGCCACAACATGGTTGCTTTCACGGCTTTTTCCTTGGCAAGAACCCTAACACCAGGCTGATTTCCCTTCCGAGGGTTACTGTTAGGCTTAGGACTAGGACTAGGATTTTTAAAACTAGGAAGCCCTTAGATCCAGGCACACTGCAGCTGTTCAAGGCATCCCAAGGGGAGTACAAAAGTGCAACAACATGGCAGCTTTCACAGCTTTTTCCTTGGCGCCATCCCTATACCTACTCTGTTTTATCTGCCTAGGGTAAGGGTTAGGGCTCAGGCTAGGGCTTGGAGATTTTTAACGAGGAAGCCCTGAGTTCCAGGCTTACTGCATCTGCCAAAGGCATCCCAAAGGGAGTGCAAAAGTGCCACAAGATGGCTGCTTTCACAGCTTTTCCCTTAGGAAGAACCCTAATACGCGGCTGATTTACCTTCCTAGGGTTACTGTTAGGCTTAGGCCTAGGACTTTTAAAACCAGGAAGCCCTGGGCTCCAGGCACACTGCAGCTGCGAAAGGCATCCCAAGGGGAGCGCAAAAGTGACACAACTTGGCTGCCACCACTGATATTTCCATGAGACCATCCTGAACCATAGGCTGATTTTCCTTCCTAGGGTTAAGGTTTGAGTTACGCCTAGGGTAAGGGTTCTATTAACCAGAAAGCCCTGAGTTCCAAGAACACAGCAGCTGCGAAAGACTACCCAAGAACAGCGCAAAAGTACCACAACGTGCCTGCCTCCACAGCTTTTTCCTTGGGGACATGCCTAATTCCTGGCTGATTTGCCTTTCTCGTCTTAGGGTTGGGGTTCGGCCTAGGGCTAGGATTTTTTTAACTAGGAAGCCCTGAGTTCCAGGCTTACTTCATCTGCCAAAGGCATCCCAAAGGGAGTGCAGAAGTGCCACAACATGGCTGCTTTCACGGCTTTTCCCTTAGGAAGAACCCTAATACCCGGCAGATTTACCTTCCTAGGGTTACTGTTAGGCTTAGGCCTAGGACTTTTAAAACCAGGAAGCCCTGGGCTCCAGGCACATGCAGCTGTTAAAGGCATCCCAAGAGGGCTGCAGAAGTGACACAACTTGGCTGCCTCTGCTGCTATTCTCATGGGACCATCCCTAACCATAGGCTGATTTTCCTTCCTAGGGTTAAGGTTTGAGTTACGCCTAGGGTTAGGGTTCTATTAACCAGAAAGCCCTGAGTTCCAAGAACACAGCAGCTGTGAAGGACTACCCAAGAAGAGCGCAAAAGTACCACAACATGCCTGCCTCCACAGCTTTTTCCTTGGGGACATGCCTAATTCCTGGCTGATTTGCCTTTCTCGTCTTAGGGTTGGGGTTCGGCCTAGGGCTAGGATTTTTAAAATCAGGAAGCCCTGAGTTCCAGGCACACTGGAGCTGTTAAAGGCATCCAAAAGGGAGTGCAAAAGTGCCACAACATGGTTGCTTTCACGGCTTTTTCCTTGGCAAGAACCCTAACACCAGGCTGATTTCCCTTCCGAGGGTTACTGTTAGGCTTAGGACTAGGACTAGGATTTTTAAAACTAGGAAGCCCTTAGATCCAGGCACACTGCAGCTGTTCAAGGCATCCCAAGGGGAGTACAAAAGTGCAACAACATGGCAGCTTTCACAGCTTTTTCCTTGGCACCATCCCTATACCTAGGCTGTTTTATCTGCCTAGGGTTAGGGTTAGGGTTCAGCCTAGGGCTTGGAGTTTTTTAACCAGGAAGCCCTGAGTTCCAGGCTTACTGCATCTGCCAAAGGCATCCCAAAGGGAGTGCAAAAGTGCCACAAGATGGCTGCTTTCACAGCTTTTCCCTTAGGAAGAACCCTAATACCCGGCTGATTTACCTTCCTAGGGTTACTGTTAGGCTTAGGCCTAGGACTTTTAAAACCAGGAAGCCCTGGGCTCCAGGCACACTGCAGCTGCGAAAGGCATCCCAAGGGGAGCGCAAAAGTGACACAACTTGGCTGCCACCACTGATATTTCCATGAGACCATCCCGAACCATAGGCTGATTTTCCTTCCTAGGGTTAAGGTTTGAGTTACGCCTAGGGTAAGCGTTCTATTAACCAGAAAGCCCTGAGTTCCAAGAACACAGCAGCTGCGAAGGACTTCCCAAGAAGAGCGCAAAAGTACCACAACATGCCTGCCTCCACAGCTTTTTCCTTGGGGACATGCCTAATTCCTGGCTGATTTGCCTTTCTCGTCTTAGGGTTGGGGTTTGGCCTAGGGCTAGGATTTTTTTAACTAGGAAGCCCTGAGTTCCAGGCTTACTTCATCTGCCAAAGGCATCCCAAAGGGAGTGCAAAAGTGCCACAACATGGCTGCTTTCACGGCTTTTCCCTTAGGAAGAAACCTAATACCCAGCTGATTTACCTTCCTAGGGTTACTGTTAGGCTTAGGCCTAGGACTTTTAAAACCAGGAAGCCCTGGGCTCCAGGCACATGCAGCTGTTAAAGGCATCCCAGGAGGTCTGCAGAAGTGACACAACTTGGCTTCCTCTGCTGCTATTCTCATGGGACCATCCCGAACCATAAGCTGATTTTCCTTCCTAGGGTTAAGATTTGAGTTACGCCTAGGGTAAGGGTTCTATTAACCAGAAAGCCCTGAGTTCCAAGAACACAGCAGCTGCGAAGGACTACCCAAGAAGAGCGCAAAAGTACCACAACATGCCTGCCTCCACAGCTTTTTCCTTGGGGACATGCCTAATTCCTGGCTGATTTGCCTTTCTCGTCTTAGGGTTGGGGTTCGGCCTAGGGCTAGGATTTTTAAAATCAGGAAGCCCTGAGTTCCAGGCACACTGGAGCTGTGAAAGGCATCCAAAAGGGAGTGCAAAAGTGCCACAACATGGTTGCCTTCACGGCTTTTTCCTTGGCAAGAAGCTTAACACCAGGCTGATATCCCTTCCCAGGGTTACTGTTAGGCTTAGGCCTAGGGCTAGGATTTTTAAAACTAGGAAGCCCTTAGCTCCAGGCACACTGCAGCTGTTCAAGGCATCCCAAGGGGAGTACAAAAGTGCAACAACATGGCAGCTTTCACAGCTTTTTCCTTGGCACCATCCCTATACCTAGGCTGTTTTATCTTTCTCGTCTTAGGGTTGGGGTTCGGCATAGGGCTAGGTTTTTTTTAACTAGGAAGCCCTGAGTTCCAGGCTTATTTCATCTGCAAAAAGCATCCCAAAGGGAGTGCAGAAGTGCCACAACATGGCTGCTTTCACGGCTTTTCCCTTAGGAAGAACCCTAATACCCGGCTGATTTACCTTCCTAGGGTTACTGTTAGGCTTATGCCTAGGACTTTTAAAACAAGTTAGCCCTGGGCTCCAGGCACATTCAGCTGCGAAAGGCATCCCAAGACGGCCGCAGAAGTGACACAACTTGGCTGCCTCTGCTTCTATTCTCATGAGACCATCCTGAACCATAGGCTGATTTTCCTTCCTAGGGTTAAGGTTTGAGTTACGCCTAGGGTAAGAGTTCTATTAACCAGAAAGCCCTGAGTTCCAAGAACACAGCAGCTGCGAAGGACTACCCAAGAAGAGCGCAAAAGTACCACAACGTGCCTGCCTCCCCAGCTTTTTCCTTGGGGACATGCCTAATTCCTGGCTGATTTGCCTTTCTCGTCTTAGGGTTGGGGTTCGGCCTAGGGCTAGGGTATTTTTAACTAGGAAGCCCTGAGTTCCAGGCTTACTTCATCTGCCAAAGGCATCCCAAAGGGTGTGCAAAAGTGCCACAACATGGCTGCTTTCACGGCTTTTCCCTTAGGAAGAACCCTAATACCCGGCTGATTTACCTTCCTAGGGTTGCTGTTAGGCTTAGTCCTAGGACTTTTAAAACCAGGAAGCCCTGGGCTCCAGGCACATGCAGCTGTTAAAGGCATCCCAAGAGGGCCACAGAAGTGACACAACTTGGCTGCCTCTTCTGCTATTCTCATGAGACCATCCCGAACCATAGGCTGATTTTCCTTCCTAGGGTTAATGTTTGAGTTACGCCTAGGGTAAGAGTTCTATTAACCAGAAAGCCCTGAGTTCCAAGAACACAGCAGCTGTGAAGGACTTCCCAAGAAGAGCGCAAAAGTACCACAACATGCCTGCCTCCACAGCTTTTTCCTTGTGGACATGCCTAATTCCTGGCTGATTTGCCTTTCTCGTCTTAGGGTTGGGGTTCGGCCTAGGGCTAGGATTTTTTTAACTAGGAAGCCCTGAGTTCCAGGCTTACTTCATCTGCCAAAGGCATCCAAAAGGGAGTGCAAAAGTGCCACAACATGGTTGCTTTCACGGCTTTTTCCTTGGCAAGAAGCTTAACACCAGGCTGATTTCCCTTCCCAGGGTTAATGTTACGCTTAGGCCTAGGGCTAGGATTTTTAAAACTAGGAAGCCCTTAGATCCAGGCACACTGCAGCTGTTCAAGGCATCCCAAGGGGAGTACAAAAGTGCAACAACATGGCAGCTTTCACAGCTTTTTCCTTGGCACCATCCCTATACCTAGGGTGTTTTATCTGCCTAGGGTTAGGGTTAGGGTTCAGCCTAGGGCTTGGAGTTTTTTAAGCAGGAAGCCCTGAGTTCCAGGCTTACTGCATCTGCCAAAGGCATCCCAAAGGGAGTGCAAAAGTGCCACAAGATGGCTGCTTTCACAGCTTTTCCCTTAGGAAGATCCCTAATACGCGGCTGATTTACCTTCCTAGGGTTACTGTTAGGCTTAGGCCTAGGACTTTTAAAACCAGGAAGCCCTGGGCTCCAGGCACACTGCAGCTGCGAAAGGCATCCCAAGGGGAGCGCAAAAGTGACACAACTTGGCTGCCACCACTGATATTTCCATGAGACCATCCCGAACCATAGGCTGATTTTCCTTCCTAGGGTTAAGGTTTGAGTTACGCCTAGGGTAAGGGTTCTATTAAGCAGAAAGCCCTGAGTTCCAAGAACACAGCAGCTGCGAAGGACTACCCAAGAAGAGCGCAAAAGTACCACAACATGCCTGCCTCCACAGCTTTTTCCTTGGGGACATGCCTAATTCCTGGCTGATTTGCCTTTCTCGTCTTAGGGTTGGGGTTCGGCCTAGGGCTAGGATTTTTTTAACTAGGAAGCCCTGAGTTCCAGGCTTACTGCATCTGCCAAAGGCATCCCAAAGGGAGTGCAGAAGTGCCACAACATGGCTGCTTTCACGGCTTTTCCCTTAGGAAGAACCCTAATACGCAGCTGATTTACCTTCCTAGGGTTACTGTTAGGCTTAGGCCTAGGACTTTTAAAACCAGGAAGCCCTGGGCTCCAGGCACACTGCAGCTGCGAAAGGCATCCCAAGGGGAGCGCAAAAGTGACACAACTTGGCTGCCACCACTGATATTTCCATGAGACCATCCCAAACCATAGGCTGATTTTCCTTCCTAGGGTTAAGGTTTGAGTTACGCCTGGGGTAAGGGTTCTATTAACCAGAAAGCCCTGAGTTCCAAGAACACAGCAGCTTCGAAGGACTACCCAAGAAGAGCGCAAAAGTACCACAACATGACTGCCTCCACAGCTTTTTCCTTGGGGACATGCCTAATTCCTGGCTGATTTGCCTTTCTCGTCTTAGGGTTGGGGTTTGGCCTAGGTCTGGGATTTTTTTAACTAGGAAGCCCTGAGTTCCAGGCTTACTGCATCTGCCAAAGGCATCCCAAAGGGAGTGCAGAAGTGCCACAACATGGCTGCTTTCACGGCTTTTCCCTTAGGAAGAACCCTAATACGCGGCTGATTTACCTTCCTAGGGTTACTGTTAGGCTTAGGCCTAGGACTTTTAAAACCAGGAAGCCCTGGGCTCCAGGCACACTGCAGCTGCGAAAGGCATCCCAAGGGGAGCGCAAAAGTGACACAACTTGGCTGCCACCACTGATATTTCCATGAGATCATCTCGAACCATAGGCTGATTTTCCTTCCTAGGGTTAAGGTTTGAGTTATGCCTGGGGTAAGTGTTCTATTAACCAGAAAGCCCTGAGTTCCAAGAACACAGCAGCTGCGAAGGACTACCCAAGAAGAGCGCAAAAGTACCACAACATGCCTGCCTCCACAGCTTTTTCCTTGGGGACATGCCTGATTCCTGGCTGATTTGCCTTTCTCGTCTTAGGGTTGGGGTTCGGCATAGGGCTAGGTTTTTTTTAACTAGGAAGCCCTGAGTTCCAGGCTTATTTCATCTGCAAAAAGCATACCAAACGGAGTGCAGAAGTGCCACAACATGGCTGCTTTCACGGCTTTTCCCTTAGGAAGAACCCTAATACCCGGCTGATTTACCTTCCTAGGGTTACTGTTAGGCTTATGCCTAGGACTTTTAAAACCAGGAAGCCCTGGGCTCCAGGCACATGCAGCTGCGAAAGGCATCCCAAGAGGGCCGCAGAAGTGACACAACTTGGCTGCCTCTGCTTCTATTCTCATGAGACCATCCCGAACCATAGGCTGATTTTCCTTCCTAGGGTTAAGGTTTGAGTTACGCCTTGGGTAAGAGTTCTATTAACCAGAAAGCCCTGAGTTCCAAGAACACAGCAGCTGCGAAGGACTAGCCAAGAAGAGCGCAAAAGTACCACAACATGCCTGCCTCCACAGCTTTTTCCTTGGGGACATGCCTAATTCCTGGCTGATTTGCCTTTCTCGTCTTAGGGTTGGGGTTCGGCCTAGGGCTAGGGTATTTTTAACTAGGAAGCCCTGAGTTCCAGGCTTACTTCATCTGCCAAAGGCATCCCAAAGGGTGTGCAAAAGTGCCACAACATGGCTGCTTTCACGGCTTTTCCCTTAGGAAGAACCCTAATACCCGGCTGATTTACCTTCCTAGGGTTACTGTTAGGCTTAGGCCTAGGACTTTTAAAACCAGGAAGCCCTGGGCTCCAGGCACATGCAGCTGCGAAAGGCATCCCAAGAGGGCCGCAGAAGTGACACAACTTGGCTGCCTCTGCTGTTATTCTCATGAGACCATCCCGAACCATAGGCTGATTTTCCTTCCTAGGGTTAATGTTTGAGTTACGCCTAGGGTAAGAGTTCTATTAACCAGAAAGCCCTGAGTTCCAAGAACACAGCAGCTGTGAAGGACTTCCCAAGAAGAGCGCAAAAGTACCACAACATGCCTGCCTCCACAGCTTTTTCCTTGTGGACATGCCTAATTCCTGGCTGATTTGCCTTTCTCGTCTTAGGGTTGGGGTTCGGCCTAGGGCTAGGATTTTTTTAACTAGGAAGCCCTGAGTTCCAGGCTTACTTCATCTGCCAAAGGCATCCCAAAGGGAGTGCAAAAGTGGCACAACATGGTTGCTTTCACGGCTTTTTCCTTGGCAAGAAGCTTAACACCAGGCTGATTTCCCTTCCCAGGGTTACTGTTAGGCTTAGGCCTAGGGCTAGGAATTTGAAACTAGGAAGCCCTTAGATCCAGGCACACTGCAGCTGTTCAAGGCATCCCAAGGGGAGTACAAAAGTGCAACAACATGGCAGCTTTCACAGCTTTTTCCTTGGCACCATCCATATACCTAGGCTGTTTTATCTGCCTAGGGTAAGGGTTAGGGTTCAGCCTAGGGCTTGGAGATTTTTAACCAGGAAGCCCTGAGTTCCAGGCTTACTGCATCTGCCAAAGGCATCCCAAAGGGAGTGCAAAAGTGCCACAAGATGGCTGCTTTCACAGCTTTTCCCTAAGGAAGAACCCTAATACCCGGCAGATTTACCTTCCTAGGGTTACTGTTAGGCTTAGGCCTAGGACTTTTAAAACCAGGAAGCCCTGGGCTCCAGGCACACTGCAGCTGCGAAAGGCATCCCAAGGGGAGCGCAAAAGTGACACAACTTGGCTGCCACCACTGATATTTCCATGAGACCATCTCGAACCATAGGCTGATTTTCCTTCCTAGGGTTAAGGTTTGAGTTACACCTAGGGTAAGGGTTCTATTAACCAGAAAGCCCTGAGTTCCAAGAACACAGCAGCTGCGAAGGACTAGCCAAGAAGAGCGCAAAAGTACCACAACATGCCTGCCTCCACAGCTTTTTCCTTGGGGACATGCCTAATTCCTGGCTGATTTGCCTTTCTCGTCTTAGGGTTGGGGTTCGGCCTAGGGCTAGGATTTTTAAAATCAGGAAGCCCTGAGTTCCAGGCACACTGGAGCTGTGAAAGGCATTCAAAAGGGAGTGCAAAAGTGCCACAACATGGTTGCTTTCACGGCTTTTTCCTTGGCAAGAAGCTTAACACCAGGCTGATTTCCCTTCCCAGGGTTACTGTTAGGCTTAGGCCTAGGGCTAGGAATTTTAAAACTAGGAAGCCCTTAGATCCAGGCACACTGCAGCTGTTCAAGGCATCCCAAGGGGAGTACAAAAGTGCAACAACATGGCAGCTTTCACAGCTTTTTCCTTGGCACCATCCCTATACATAGGCTGTTTTATCTGCCTAGGGTAAGGGTTAGGGTTCAGCCTATGGCTTGGAGATTTTTAACCAGGAAGCCCTGAGTTCCAGGCTTACTGCATCTGCCAAAGGCATCCCAAAGGGAGTGCAAAAGTGCCACAAGATGGCTTCTTTCACAGCTTTTCCCTTAGGAAGAACCCTAATACCCGGCAGATTTACCTTCCTAGGGTTACTGATAGGCTTATGCCTAGGACTTTTAAAACCAGGAAGCCCTGGGCTCCAGGCACACTGCAGCTGCGAAAGGCATCCCAAGGGGAGCGCAAAAGTGACACAACTTGGCTGCCACCACTGATATTTCCATGAGACCATCCCGAACCATAGGCTGATTTTCCTTCCTAGGGTTAAGGTTTGAGTTACGCCTAGGGTAAGCGTTCTATTAACCAGAAAGCCCTGAGTTCCAAGAACACAGCAGCTGCGAAGGACTACCCAAGAAGAGCGCAAAAGTACCACAACATGCCTGCCTCCACAGCTTTTTCCTTGGGGACATGCCTAATTCCTGGCTGATTTGCCTTTCTCGTCTTAGGGTTGGGGTTTGGCCTAGGGCTAGGATTTTTTTAACTAGGAAGCCCTGAGTTCCAGGCTTACTTCATCTGCCAAAGGCATCCCAAAGGGAGTGCAAAAGTGCCACAACAAGGCTGCTTTCACGGCTTTTCCCTTAGGAAGAACCCTAATACCCAGCTGATTTACCTTCCTAGGGTTACTGTTAGGCTTAGGCCTAGGACTTTTAAAACCAGGAAGCCCTGGGCTCCAGGCACATGCAGCTGCGAAAGGCATCCCAAGAGGGCTGCAGAAGTGACACAACTTGGCTTCCTCTGCTGCTATTCTCATGGGACCATCCCGAACCATAAGCTGATTTTCCTTCCTAGGGTTAAGATTTGAGTTACGCCTAGGGTAAGGGTTCTATTAACCAGAAAGCCCTGAGTTCCAAGAACACAGCAACTGTGAAGGACTTCCCAAGAAGAGCGCAAAAGTACCACAACATGCCTGCCTCCACAGCTTTTTCCTTGGGGACATGCCTAATTCCTGGCTGATTTGCCTTTCTCGTCTTAGGGTTGGGGTTCGGCCTAGGGCTAGGATTTTTAAAATCAGGAAGCCCTGAGTTCCAGGCTTACTGCATCTGCCAAAGGCATCCCAAAGGGAGTGCAGAAGTGCAACAACATGGCAGCTTTCACAGCTTTTTCCTTGGCACCATCCCTATACCTAGGCTGTTTTATCTGCCTAGGGTAAGGGTTAGGGTTCAGCCTAGGGCTTGGAGATTTTTAAGCAGGAAGCCCTGAGTTCCAGGCTTACTGCATCTGCCAAAGGCATCCCAAAGGGAGTGCAAAAGTGCCACAACATGGCTGCTTTCACGGCTTTTCCCTTAGGAAGAACCCTAATACCCGGCAGATTTACCTTCCTAGGGTTACTGTTAGGCTTAGGCCTAGGACTTTTAAAACCAGGAAGCCCTGGGCTCCAGGCACACTGCAGCTGCGAAAGGCATCCCAAGGGGAGCGCAAAAGTGACACAACTTGGCTGCCACCACTGATATTTCCATGAGACCATCCCGAACCATAGGCTGATTTTCCTTCCTAGGGTTAAGGTTTGAGTTACGCCTAGGGTAAGGGTTCTATTAACCAGAAAGCCCTGAGTTCCAAGAACACAGCAGCTGTGAAGGACTACCCAAGAAGAGCGCAAAAGTACCACAACATGCCTGCCTCCACAGCTTTTTCCTTGGGGACATGCCTAATTCCTGGCTGATTTGCCTTTCTCGTCTTAGGGTTGGGGTTCGGCCTAGGGCTAGGATTTTTAAAATCAGGAAGCCCTGAGTTCCAGGCACACTGGAGCTGTGAAAGGCATCCAAAAGGGAGTGCAAAAGTGCCACAACATGGTTGCTTTCATGGCTTTTTCCTTGGCAAGAAGCTTAACACCAGGCTGATTTCCCTTCCCAGGGTACTGTTAGGCTTAGGCCTAGGGCTAGGATTTTTAAAACTAGGAAGCCCTTAGATCCAGGCACACTGCAGCTGTTCAAGGCATCCCAAGGGGAGTACAAAAGTGCAACAACATGGCAGCTTTCACAGCTTTTTCCTTGGCACCATCCCTATACCTAGGCTGTTTTATCTGCCTAGGGTTAGGGTTGGGGTTCGGCCTAGGGCTAGGATTTTTTTAACTAGGAAGCCCTGAGTTCCAGGCTTACTGCATCTGCCAAAGGCATCCCAAAGGGAGTGCAGAAGTGCCACAACATGGCTGCTTTCACGGCTTTTCCCTTAGGAAGAACCCTAATACGCGGCTGATTTACCTTCCTAGGGTTACTGTTAGGCTTAGGCCTAGGACTTTTAAAACCAGGAAGCCCTGGGCTCCAGGCACACTGCAGCTGCGAAAGGCATCCCAAGGGGAGCGCAAAAGTGACACAACTTGGCTGCCACCACTGATATTTCCATGAGACCATCCCGAACCATAGGCTGATTTTCCTTCCTAGGGTTAAGGTTTGAGTTACGCCTGGGGTAAGGGTTCTATTAACCAGAAAGCCCTGAGTTCCAAGAACACAGCAGCTGCGAAGGACTAGCCAAGAAGAGCGCAAAAGTACCACAACATGCCTGCCTCCACAGCTTTTTCCTTGGGGACATGCCTAATTCCTGGCTGATTTGCCTTTCTCGTCTTAGGGTTGGGGTTCGGCCTAGGGCTAGGATTTTTTTAACTAGGAAGCCCTGAGTTCCAGGCTTACTGCATCTGCCAAAGGCATCCCAAAGGGAGTGCAGAAGTGCCACAACATGGCTGCTTTCACGGCTTTTCCCTTAGGAAGAACCCTAATACCCGGCTGATTTACCTTCCTAGGGTTACTGTTAGGCTTATGCCTAGGACTTTTAAAACCAGGAAGCCCTGGGCTCCAGGCACATGCAGCTGCGAAAGGCATCCCAAGAGGGCCGCAGAAGTGACACAACTTGGCTCCCTCTGCTTCTATTCTCATGAGACCATCCTGAACCATAGGCTGATTTTCCTTCCTAGGGTTAAGGTTTGAGTTACGCCTAGGGTAAGAGTTCTATTAACCAGAAAGCCCTGAGTTCCAAGAACACAGCAGCTGCGAAGGACTACCCAAGAAGAGCGCAAAAGTACCACAACGTGCCTGCCTCCACAGCTTTTTCCTTGGGGACATGACTAATTCCTGGCTGATTTGCCTTTCTCGTCCTTGGGTTGGTGTTCGGCCTAGGGCTAGGATATTTTTAACTAGGAAGCCCTGAGTTCCAGGCTTACTGAATCTGCCAAAGGCATCCCAAAGGGAGTGCAAAAGTGCCACAACATGGCTGCTTTCACAGCTTTTCCCTTAGGAAGAACCCTAATACCTGGCAGATTTACCTTCCTAGGGTTACTGTTAGGCTTAGGCCTAGGACTTTTAAAACCAGGAAGCCCTGGGCTCCAGGCACACTGCAGCTGCGAAAGGCATCCCAAGGGGAGCGCAAAAGTGACACAACTTGGCTGCCACCACTGATATTTCCATGAGACCATCCCGAACCATAGGCTGATTTTCCTTCCTAGGGTTAAGGTTTGAGTTACGCCTAGGGTAAGGGTTCTATTAACCAGAAAGCCCTGAGTTCCAAGAACACAGCAGCTGTGAAGGACTACCCAAGAAGAGCGCAAAAGTACCACAACATGCCTGCCTCCACAGCTTTTTCCTTGGGGACATGCCTAATTCCTGGCTGATTTGCCTTTCTCGTCTTAGGGTTGGGGTTCGGCCTAGGGCTAGGATTTTTAAAATCAGGAAGCCCTGAGTTCCAGGCACACTGGAGCTGTGAAAGGCATTCAAAAGGGAGTGCAAAAGTGCCACAACATGGTTGCTTTCACGGCTTTTTCCTTGGCAAGAAGCTTAACACCAGGCTGATTTCCCTTCCCAGGGTTACTGTTAGGCTTAGGCCTAGGGCTAGGAATTTTAAAACTAGGAAGCCCGTAGCTCTAGGCACACTGCAGCTGTTCAAGGCATCCCAAGGGGAGTACAAAAGTGCAACAACATGGCAGCTTTCACAGCTTTTTCCTTGGCACCATCCCTATACCTAGGCTGTTTTATCTGCCTAGGGTAAGGGTTAGGGTTCAGCCTAGGGCTTGGAGATTTTTAAGCAGGAAGCCCTGAGTTCCAGGCTTACTGCATCTGCCAAAGGCATCCCAAAGGGAGTGCAAAAGTGCCACAACATGGCTGCTTTCACAGCTTTTCCCTTAGGAAGAACCCTAATACCCGGCAGATTTACCTTCCTAGGGTTACTGTTAGGCTTAGGCCTAGGACTTTTAAAACCAGGAAGCCCTGGGCTCCAGGCACACTGCAGCTGCGAAAGGCATCCCAAGGGGAGCGCAAAAGTGACACAACTTGGCTGCCACCACTGATATTTCCATGAGACCATCCCGAACCATAGGCTGATTTTCCTTCCTAGGGTTAAGGTTTGAGTTACGCCTAGGGTAAGGGTTCTATTAACCAGAAAGCCCTGAGTTCCAAGAACACAGCAGCTGTGAAGGACTACCCAAGAAGAGCGCAAAAGTACCACAACATGCCTGCCTCCACAGCTTTTTCCTTGGGGACATGCCTAATTCCTGGCTGATTTGCCTTTCTCGTCTTAGGGTTGGGGTTCGGCCTAGGGCTAGGATTTTTAAAATCAGGAAGCCCTGAGTTCCAGGCACACTGGAGCTGTGAAAGGCATCCAAAAGGGAGTGCAAAAGTGCCACAACATGGTTGCTTTCACGGCTTTTTCCTTGGCAAGAAGCTTAACACCAGGCTGATTTCCCTTCCCAGGGTTACTGTTAGGCTTAGGCCTAGGGCTAGGATTTTTAAAACTAGGAAGCCCTTAGATCCAGGCACACTGCAGCTGTTCAAGGCATCCCAAGGGGAGTACAAAAGTGCAACAACATGGCAGCTTTCACAGCTTTTTCCTTGGCACCATCCCTATACCTAGGCTGTTTTATCTGCCTAGGGTTAGGGTTAGGGTTCAGCCTAGGGCTTGGAGTTTTTTAACCAGGAAGCCCTGAGTTCCAGGCTTACTGCATCTGCCAAAGGCATCCCAAAGGAGTGCAAAAGTGCCACAAGATGGCTGCTTTCACGGCTTTTCCCTTAGGAAGAACCCTAATACCCGGCTGATTTACCTTCCTAGGGTTACTGTTAGGCTTAGGCCTAGGACTTTTAAACCAGGAAGCCCTGGGCTCCAGGCACACTGCAGCTGCGAAAGGCATCCCAAGGGGAGCGCAAAAGTGACACAACTTGGCTGCCACCACTGATATTTCCATGAGACCATCCCGAACCATAGTCTGATTTTCCTTCCTAGGGTTAAGGTTTGAGTTACGCCTGGGGTAAGGGTTCTATTAACCAGAAAGACCTGAGCTCCAAGAACACAGCAGCTGCGAAGGACTACCCAAGAAGAACGCAAAAGTACCACAACATGCCTGCCTCCACAGCTTTTTCCTTGGGGACATGCCTAATTCCTGGCTGATTTGCTTTTCTCGTCTTAGGGTTGGGGTTCGGCCTAGGGCTAGGATTTTTTTAACTAGGAAGCCCTGAGTTCCAGGCTTACTGCATCTGCCAAAGGCATCCCAAAGGGAGTGCAGAAGTGCCACAACATGGCTGCTTTCACGGCTTTTCCCTTAGGAAGAACCCTAATACGCGGCTGATTTACCTTCCTAGGGTTACTGTTAGGCTTAGGCCTAGGACTTTTAAAACCAGGAAGCCCTGGGCTCCAGGCACACTGCAGCTGCGAAAGGCATCCCAAGGGGAGCGCAAAAGTGACACAACTTGGCTGCCACCACTGATATTTCCATGAGACCATCCCGAACCATAGGCTGATTTTCCTTCCTAGGGTTAAGGTTTGAGTTACGCCTGGGGTAAGGGTTCTATTAACCAGAAAGCCCTGAGTTCCAAGAACACAGCAGCTGCGAAGGACTAGCCAAGAAGAGCGCAAAAGTACCACAACATGCCTGCCTCCACAGCTTTTTCCTTGGGGACATGCCTAATTCCTGGCTGATTTGCCTTTCTCGTCTTAGGGTTGGGGTTCGGCCTAGGGCTAGGATTTTTTTAACTAGGAAGCCCTGAGTTCCAGGCTTACTGCATCTGCCAAAGGCATCCCAAAGGGAGTGCAGAAGTGCAACAACATGGCAGCTTTCACAGCTTTTTCCTTGGCACCATCCCTATACCTAGGCTGTTTTATCTGCCTAGGGTAAGGGTTGGGGTTCGGCCTAGGGCTAGGATATTTTTAACTAGGAAGCCCTGAGTTCCAGGCTTACTGCATCTGCCAAAGGCATCCCAAAGGGAGTGCAGAAGTGCCACAACATGGCTGCTTTCACGGCTTTTCCCTTAGGAAAAACCCTAATACCTGGCAGATTTACCTTCCTAGGGTTACTGTTAGGCTTAGGCCTAGGACTTTTAAAACCAGGAAGCCCTGGGCTCCAGGCACACTGCAGCTGCGAAAGGCATCCCAAGGGGAGCGCAAAAGTGACACAACTTGGCTGCCACCACTGATATTTCCATGAGACCATCCCGAACCATAGGCTGATTTTCCTTCCTAGGGTTAAGGTTTGAGTTACGCCTAGGGTAAGGGTTCTATTAACCAGAAAGTCCTGAGTTCCAAGAACACAGCAGCTGTGAAGGACTACCCAAGAAGAGCGCAAAAGTACCACAACATGCCTGCCTCCACAGCTTTTTCCTTGGGGACATGCCTAATTCCTGGCTGATTTGCCTTTCTCGTCTTAGGGTTGGGGTTCGGCCTAGGGCTAGGATTTTTAAAATCAGGAAGCCCTGAGTTCCAGGCACACTGGAGCTGTGAAAGGCATTCAAAAGGGAGTGCAAAAGTGCCACAACATGGTTGCTTTCACGGCTTTTTCCTTGGCAAGAAGCTTAACACCAGGCTGATTTCCCTTCCCAGGGTTACTGTTAGGCTTAGGCCTAGGGCTAGGAATTTTAAAATTAGGAAGCCCGTAGCTCTAGGCACACTGCAGCTGTTCAAGGCATCCCAAGGGGAGTACAAAAGTGAAACAACATGGCAGCTTTCACAGCTTTTTCCTTGGCACCATCCCTATACCTAGGCTGTTTTATCTGCCTAGGGTAAGGGTTAGGGTTCAGCCTAGGGCTTGGAGATTTTTAAGCAGGAAGCCCTGAGTTCCAGGCTTACTGCATCTGCCAAAGGCATCCCAAAGGGAGTGCAAAAGTGCCACAACATGGCTGCTTTCACGGCTTTTCCCTTAGGAAGAACCCTAATACCCGGCAGATTTACCTTCCTAGGGTTACTGTTAGGCTTAGGCCTAGGACTTTTAAAACCAGGAAGCCCTGGGCTCCAGGCACACTGCAGCTGCGAAAGGCATCCCAAGGGGAGCGCAAAAGTGACACAACTTGGCTGCCACCACTGATATTTCCATGAGACCATCCCGAACCATAGGCTGATTTTCCTTCCTAGGGTTAAGGTTTGAGTTACGCCTAGGGTAAGGGTTCTATTAACCAGAAAGCCCTGAGTTCCAAGAACACAGCAGCTGCGAAGGACTAGCCAAGAAGAGCGCAAAAGTACCACAACATGCCTGCCTCCACAGCTTTTTCCTTGGGGACATGCCTAATTCCTGGCTGATTTGCCTTTCTCGTCTTAGGGTTGGGGTTCGGCCTAGGGCTAGGATTTTTAAAATCAGGAAGCCCTGAGTTCCAGGCACACTGGAGCTGTTAAGGCATCCAAAAGGGAGTGCAAAAGTGCCACAACATGGTTGCTTTCACGGCTTTTTCCTTGGCAAGAAGCTTAACACCAGGCTGATTTCCCTTCCCAGGGTTACTGTTAGGCTTAGGCCTAGGGCTAGGATTTTTAAAACTAGGAAGCCCTTAGATCCAGGCACACTGCAGCTGTTCAAGGCATCCCAAGGGGAGTACAAAAGTGCAACAACATGGCAGCTTTCACAGCTTTTTCCTTGGCACCATCCCTATACCTAGGCTGTTTTATCTGCCTAGGGTTAGGGTTAGGGTTCAGCCTAGGGCTTGGAGTTTTTTAACCAGGAAGCCCTGAGTTCCAGGCTTACTGCATCTGCCAAAGGCATCCCAAAGGAGTGCAGAAGTGCCACAAGATGGCTGCTTTCACGGCTTTTCCCTTAGGAAGAACCCTAATACCCGGCTGATTTACCTTCCTAGGGTTACTGTTAGGCTTAGGCCTAGGACTTTTAAACCAGGAAGCCCTGGGCTCCAGGCACACTGCAGCTGCGAAAGGCATCCCAAGGGGAGCGCAAAAGTGACACAACTTGGCTGCCACCACTGATATTTCCATGAGACCATCCCGAACCATAGTCTGATTTTCCTTCCTAGGGTTAAGGTTTGAGTTACGCCTGGGGTAAGGGTTCTATTAACCAGAAAGCCCTGAGTTCCAAGAACACAGCAGCTGCGAAGGACTACCCAAGAAGAACGCAAAAGTACCACAACATGCCTGCCTCCACAGCTTTTTCCTTGGGGACATGCCTAATTCCTGGCTGATTTGCCTTTCTCGTCTTAGGGTTGGGGTTCGGCCTAGGGCTAGGATTTTTTTAACTAGGAAGCCCTGAGTTCCAGGCTTACTGCATCTGCCAAAGGCATCCCAAAGGGAGTGCAGAAGTGCCACAACATGGCTGCTTTCACGGCTTTTCCCTTAGGAAGAACCCTAATACGCGGCTGATTTACCTTCCTAGGGTTACTGTTAGGCTTAGGCCTAGGACTTTTAAAACCAGGAAGCCCTGGGCTCCAGGCACACTGCAGCTGCGAAAGGCATCCCAAGGGGAGCGCAAAAGTGACACAACTTGGCTGCCACCACTGATATTTCCATGAGACCATCCCGAACCATAGGCTGATTTTCCTTCCTAGGGTTAAGGTTTGAGTTACGCCTGGGGTAAGGGTTCTATTAACCAGAAAGCCCTGAGTTCCAAGAACACAGCAGCTGCGAAGGACTACCCAAGAAGAGCGCAAAAGTACCACAACATGCCTGCCTCCACAGCTTTTTCCTTGGGGACATGCCTAATTCCTGGCTGATTTGCCTTTCTCGTCTTAGGGTTGGGGTTCGGCCTAGGGCTAGGATTTTTTTAACTAGGAAGCCCTGAGTTCCAGGCTTACTGCATCTGCCAAAGGCATCCCAAAGGGAGTGCAGAAGTGCAACAACATGGCAGCTTTCACAGCTTTTTCCTTGGCACCATCCCTATACCTAGGCTGTTTTATCTGCCTAGGGTAAGGGTTAGGGTTCAGCCTAGGGCTTGGAGATTTTTAAGCAGGAAGCCCTGAGTTCCAGGCTTACTGCATCTGCCAAAGGCATCCCAAAGGGAGTGCAAAAGTGCCACAACATGGCTGCTTTCACGGCTTTTCCCTTAGGAAGAACCCTAATACCCGGCAGATTTACCTTCCTAGGGTTACTGTTAGGCTTAGGCCTAGGACTTTTAAAACCAGGAAGCCCTGGGCTCCAGGCACACTGCAGCTGCGAAAGGCATCCCAAGGGGAGCGCAAAAGTGACACAACTTGGCTGCCACCACTGATATTTCCATGAGACCATCCCGAACCATAGGCTGATTTTCCTTCCTAGGGTTAAGGTTTGAGTTACGCCTAGGGTAAGGGTTCTATTAACCAGAATGCCCTGAGTTCCAAGAACACAGCAGCTGTGAAGGACTACCCAAGAAGAGCGCAAAAGTACCACAACATGCCTGCCTCCACAGCTTTTTCCTTGGGGACATGCCTAATTCCTGGCTGATTTGCCTTTCTCGTCTTAGGGTTGGGGTTCGGCCTAGGGCTAGGATTTTTAAAATCAGGAAGCCCTGAGTTCCAGGCACACTGGAGCTGTGAAAGGCATCCAAAAGGGAGTGCAAAAGTGCCACAACATGGTTGCTTTCACGGCTTTTTCCTTGGCAAGAAGCTTAACACCAGGCTGATTTCCCTTCCCAGGGTTACTGTTAGGCTTAGGCCTAGGGCTAGGATTTTTAAAACTAGGAAGCCCTTAGATCCAGGCACACTGCAGCTGTTCAAGGCATCCCAAGGGGAGTACAAAAGTGCAACAACATGGCAGCTTTCACAGCTTTTTCCTTGGCACCATCCCTATACCTAGGCTGTTTTATCTGCCTAGGGTTAGGGTTAGGGTTCAGCCTAGGGCTTGGAGTTTTTTAACCAGGAAGCCCTGAGTTCCAGGCTTACTTCATCTGCCAAAGGCATCCCAAAGGAGTGCAAAAGTGCCACAAGATGGCTGCTTTCACGGCTTTTCCCTTAGGAAGAACCCTAATACCCGGCTGATTTACCTTCCTAGGGTTACTGTTAGGCTTAGGCCTAGGACTTTTAAACCAGGAAGACCTGGGCTCCAGGCACACTGCAGCTGCGAAAGGCATCCCAAGGGGAGCGCAAAAGTGACACAACTTGGCTGCCACCACTGATATTTCCATGAGACCATCCCGAACCATAGTCTGATTTTCCTTCCTAGGGTTAAGGTTTGAGTTACGCCTGGGGTAAGGGTTCTATTAACCAGAAAGCCCTGAGTTCCAAGAACACAGCAGCTGCGAAGGACTACCCAAGAAGAACGCAAAAGTACCACAACATGCCTGCCTCCACAGCTTTTTCCTTGGGGACATGCCTAATTCCTGGCTGATTTGCTTTTCTCGTCTTAGGGTTGGGGTTCGGCCTAGGGCTAGGACTTTTTTAACTAGGAAGCCCTGAGTTCCAGGCTTACTGCATCTGCCAAAGGCATCCCAAAGGGAGTGCAGAAGTGCCACAACATGGCTGCTTTCACGGCTTTTCCCTTAGGAAGAACCCTAATACGCGGCTGATTTACCTTCCTAGGGTTACTGTTAGGCTTAGGCCTAGGACTTTTAAAACCAGGAAGCCCTGGGCTCCAGGCACACTGCAGCTGCGAAAGGCATCCCAAGGGGAGCGCAAAAGTGACACAACTTGGCTGCCACCACTGATATTTCCATGAGACCATCCCGAACCATAGGCTGATTTTCCTTCCTAGGGTTAAGGTTTGAGTTACGCCTGGGGTAAGGGTTCTATTAACCAGAAAGCCCTGAGTTCCAAGAACACAGCAGCTGCGAAGGACTAGCCACGAAGAGCGCAAAAGTACCACAACATGCCTGCCTCCACAGCTTTTTCCTTGGGGACATGCCTAATTCCTGGCTGATTTGCCTTTCTCGTCTTAGGGTTGGGGTTCGGCCTAGGGCTAGGATTTTTTTAACTAGGAAGCCCTGAGTTCCAGGCTTACTGCATCTGCCAAAGGCATCCCAAAGGGAGTGCAAAAGTGCCACAACATGGCTGCCTTCACAGCTTTTCCCTTAGGAAGAACCCTAATACCCGGCAGATTTACCTTCCTAGGGTTACTGTTAGGCTTAGGCCTAGGACTTTTAAAACCAGGAAGCCCTGGGCTCCAGGCACATGCAGCTGCGAAAGGCATCCCAAGAGGGCCGCAGAAGTGACACAACTTGGCTGCCTCTGCTTCTATTCTCATGAGACCATCCTGAACCATAGTCTGATTTTCCTTCCTAGGGTTAAGGTTTGAGTTACGCCTAGGGTAAGAGTTCTATTAACCAGAAAGACCTGAGTTCCAAGAACACAGCAGCTGCGAAGGACTACCCAAGAAGAGCGCAAAAGTACCACAACGTGCCTGCCTCCACAGCTTTTTCCTTGGGGACATGCCTAATTCCTGGCTGATTTGCCTTTCTCGTCTTAGGGTTGGGGTTCGGCCTAGGGCTAGGATATTTTTAACTAGGAAGCCCTGATTTCCAGGCTTACTTCATCTGCCAAAGGCATCCCAAAGGGAGTGCAAAAGTGCCACAACATGGCTGCTTTCACAGCTTTTCCCTTAGGAAGAACCCTAATACCCGGCAGATTTACCTTCCTAGGGTTACTGTTAGGCTTAGGACTAGGACTTTTAAAACCAGGAAGCCCTGGGCTCCAGGCACACTGCAGCTGCGAAAGGCATCCCAGGGGGAGCGCAAAAGTGACACAACTTGGCTGCCACCACTGATATTTCCATGAGACCATCCCGAACCATAGGCTGATTTTCCTTCCTAGGGTTAAGGTTTGAGTTACGCCTAGGGTAAGGGTTCTATTAACCAGAAAGCCCTGAGTTCCAAGAACACAGCAGCTGCGAAGGACTAGCCAAGAAGAGCGCAAAAGTACCACAACATGCCTGCCTCCACAGCTTTTTCCTTGGGGACATGCCTAATTCCTGGCTGATTTGCCTTTCTCGTCTTAGGGTTGGGGTTCGGCCTAGGGCTAGGATTTTTAAAATCAGGAAGCCCTGAGTTCCAGGCACACTGGAGCTGTGAAAGTCATTCAAAAGGGAGTGCAAAAGTGCCACAACATGGTTGCTTTCACGGCTTTTTCCTTGGCAAGAAGCTTAACACCAGGCTGATTTCCCTTCCCAGGGTAACTGTTAGGCTTAGGCCTAGGGCTAGGAATTTTAAAACTAGGAAGCCCTTAGCTCCAGGCACACTGCAGCTGTTCAAGGCATCCCAAGGGGAGTACAAAAGTGCAACAACATGGCAGCTTTCACAGCTTTTTCCTTGGCACCATCCCTATACCTAGGCTGTTTTATCTGCCTAGGGTAAGGGTTAGGGTTCAGCCTATGGCTTGGAGATTTTTAACCAGGAAGCCCTGAGTTCCAGGCTTACTGCATCTGCCAAAGGCATCCCAAAGGGAGTGCAAAAGTGCCACAACATGGCTGCTTTCACAGCTTTTCCCTTAGGAAGAACCCTAATACCCGGCTGATTTACCTTCCTAGGGTTACTGTTAGGCTTAGGCCTAGGACTTTTAAAACCAGGAAGCCCTGGGCTCCAGGCACACTGCAGCTGCGAAAGGCATCCCAAGGGGAGCGCAAAAGTGACACAACTTGGCTGCCACCACTGATATTTCCATGAGACCATCCCGAACCATAGGCTGATTTTCCTTCCTAGGGTTAAGGTTTGAGTTAGGCCTAGTGTAAGGGTTCTATTAACCAGAAAGCCCTGAGTTCCAAGAACACAGCAGCTGCGAAGGACTTCCCAAGAAGAGCGCAAAAGTACCACAACATGCCTGCCTCCACAGCTTTTTCCTTGGGGACATGCCTAATTCCTGGCTGATTTGCTTTTCTCGTCTTAGGGTTGGGGTTCGGCCTAGGGCTAGGATTTTTTTAACTAGGAAGCCCTGAGTTCCAGGCTTACTTCATCTGCCAAAGGCATCCCAAAGGGAGTGCAAAAGTGCCACAACATGGCTGCTTTCACGGCTTTTCCCTTTGGAAGAACCCTAATACCCAGCTGATTTACCTTCCTAGGGTTACTGTTAGGCTTATGCCTAGGACTTTTAAAACCAGGAAGCCCTGGGCTCCAGGCACATGCAGCTGCGAAAGGCATCCCAAGAGGGCCGCAGAAGTGACACAACTTGGCTGCCACCACTGATATTTCCATGAGACCATCCCGAACCATAGGCTGATTTTCCTTCCTAGGGTTAAGGTTTGAGTTACGCCTAGGGTAAGGGTTCTATTAACCAGAAAGCCCTGAGTTCCAAGAACACAGCAGCTGCGAAGGACTAGCCAAGAAGAGCGCAAAAGTACCACAACATGCCTGCCTCCACAGCTTTTTCCTTGGGGACATGCCTAATTCCTGGCTGATTTGCCTTTCTCGTCTTAGGGTTGGGGTTCGGCCTAGGGCTAGGATTTTTTTAACTAGGAAGCCCTGAGTTCCAGGCTTACTTCATCTGCCAAAGGCATCCCAAAGGGAGTGCAGAAGTGCCACAACATGGCTGCTTTCACGGCTTTTCCCTTAGGAAGAACCCTAATACGCGTCTGATTTACCTTCCTAGGGTTACTGTTAGGCTTAGGCCTAGGACTTTTAAAACCAGGAAGCTCTGGGCTCCAGGCACACTGCAGCTGCGAAAGGCATCCCAAGGGGAGCGCAAAAGTGACACAACTTGGCTGCCACCACTGATATTTCCATGAGACCATCCCGAACCATAGGCTGATTTTCCTTCCTAGGGTTAAGGTTTGAGTTACGCCTGGGGTAAGGGTTCTATTAAGCAGAAAGCCCTGAGTTCCAAGAACACAGCAGCTGCGAAGGACTAGCCAAGAAGAGCGCAAAAGTACCACAACATGCCTGCCTCCACAGCTTTTTCCTTGGGGACATGCCTAATTCCTGGCTGATTTGCCTTTCTCGTCTTAGGGTTGGGGTTTGGCCTAGGGCTAGGTTTTTTTTTACTAGGAAGCCCTGAGTTCCAGGCTTATTTCATCTGCAAAAAGCATCCCAAAGGGAGTGCAAAAGTGCCACAACATGGTTGCTTTCACGGCTTTTTCCTTGGCAAGAAGCTTAACACCAGGCTGATTTCCCTTCCTAGGGTTACTGTTAGGCTTAGGCCTAGGGCTAGGAATTTTAAAACTAGGAAGCCCTTAGCTCCAGGCACACTGCAGCTGTTCAAGGCATCCCAAGGGGAGTACAAAAGTGCAACAACATGGCAGCTTTCACAGCTTTTTCCTTGGCACCATCCCTATACCTTGGCTGTTTTATCTGCCTAGGGTAAGGGTTAGGGTTCAGCCTATGGCTTGGAGATTTTTAACCAGGAAGCCCTGAGTTCCAGGCTTACTGCATCTGCCAAAGGCATCCCAAAGGGAGTGCAAAAGTGCCACAAGATGGCTTCTTTCACAGCTTTTCCCTTAGGAAGAACCCTAATACCCGGCTGATTTACCTTCCTAGGGTTACTGTTAGGCTTATGCCTAGGACTTTTAAAACCAGGAAGCCCTGGGCTCCAGGCACACTGCAGCTGCGAAAGGCATCCCAAGGGGAGCGCAAAAGTGACACAACTTGGATGCCACCACTGATATTTCCATGAGACCATCCCGAACCATAGTCTGATTTTCCTTCCTAGGGTTAAGGTTTGAGTTACGCCTAGGGTAAGGGTTCTATTAACCAGAAAGCCCTGAGTTCCAAGAACACAGCAGCTGCGAAGGACTTCCCAAGAAGAGCGCAAAAGTACCACAACATGCCTGCCTCCACAGCTTTTTCCTTGGGGACATGCCTAATTCCTGGCTGATTTGCCTTTCTCGTCTTAGGGTTGGGGTTCGGCCTAGGGCTAGGATTTTTTTAACTAGGAAGCCCTGAGTTCCAGGCTTACTTCATCTGCCAAAGGCATCCCAAAGGGAGTGCAAAAGTGCCACAACATGGCTGCTTTCACGGCTTTTCCCTTAGGAAGAACCCTAATACCCAGCTGATTTACCTTCCTAGGGTTACTGTTAGGCTTAGGCCTAGGACTTTTAAAACCAGGAAGCCCTGGGCTCCAGGCACATGCAGCTGTTAAAGGCATCCCAAGAGGGCTGCAGAAGTGACACAACTTGGCTTCCTCTGCTGCTATTCTCATGGGACCATCCCGAACCATAAGCTGATTTTCCTTCCTAGGGTTAAGATTTGAGTTATGCCTAGGGTAAGGGTTCTATTAACCAGAAAGCCCTGAGTTCCAAGAACACAGCAACTGTGAAGGACTTACCAAGAAGAGCGCAAAAGTACCACAACATGCCTGCCTCCACAGCTTTTTCCTTGGGGACATGCCTAATTCCTGGCTGATTTGCCTTTCTCGTCTTAGGGTTGGGGTTCGGCCTAGGGCTATGATTTTTAAAATCAGGAAGCCCTGAGTTCCAGGCACATTGGAGCTGTGAAAGGCATCCAAAAGGGAGTGCAAAAGTGCCACAACATGGTTGCTTTCACGGCTTTTTCCTTGGCAAGAAGCTTAACACCAGGCTGATTTCCCTTCCCAGGGTTGCAGTTAGGCTTAGGCCTAGGGCTAGGATTTTTAAAACTAGGAAGCCCTTAGATCCAGGCACACTGCAGCGTTCAAGGCATCCCAAGGGTAGTACAAAAGTGCAACAACATGGCAGCTTTCACAGCTTTTTCCTTGGCACCATCGCTATACCTAGGCTGTTTTATCTGCCTAGGGTTAGGGTTAGGGTTCAGCCTAGGGCTTGGAGTTTTTTAACCAGGAAGCCCTGAGTTCCAGGCTTACTGCATCTGCCAAAGGCATCCCAAAGGGAGTGCAGAAGTGCCACAACATGGCTGCTTTCACGGCTTTTCCCTTAGGAAGAACCCTAATACGCGGCTGATTTACCTTCCTAGGGTTACTGTTAGGCTTAGGCCTAGCACTTTTAAAACCAGGAAGCCCTGGGCTCCAGGCACACTGCAGCTGCGAAAGGCATCCCAAGGGGAGCGAAAAAGTGACACAACTTGGCTGCCACCACTGATATTTCCATGAGACCATCCCGAACCATAGTCTGATTTTCCTTCCTAGGATTACGGTTTGAGTTACGCCTGGGGTAAGGGTTCTATTAACCAGAAAGACCTGAGTTCCAAGAACACAGCAGCTGCGAAGGACTAGCCAAGAAGAACGCTAAAGTACCACAACATGCCTGCCTCCACAGCTTTTTCCTTGGGGACATGCCTAATTCCTGGCTGATTTGCTTTTCTCGTCTTAGGGTTGGGGTTCGGCCTAGGGCTAGGATTTTTTTAACTAGGAAGCCCTGAGTTCCAGGCTTACTGCATCTGCCAAAGGCATCCCAAAGGGAGTGCAGAAGTGCCACAACATGGCTGCTTTCACGGCTTTTCCCTTAGGAAGAACCCTAATACGCGGCTGATTTACCTTCCTAGGGTTACTGTTAGGCTTAGGCCTAGGACTTTTAAAACCAGGAAGCCCTGGGCTCCAGGCACACTGCAGCTGCGAAAGGCATCCCAAGGGGAGCGCAAAAGTGACACAACTTGGCTGCCACCACTGATATTTCCATGAGACCATCCCGAACCATAGGCTGATTTTCCTTCCTAGGGTTAAGGTTTGAGTTACGCCTAGGGTAAGGGTTCTATTAACCAGAAAGCCCTGAGTTCCAAGAACACAGAAGCTGCGAAGGACTACCCAAGAAGAGCGCAAAAGTACCACAACATGCCTGCCTCCACAGCTTTTTCCTTGGGGACATGCCTAATTCCTGGCTGATTTGCCTTTCTCATCTTAGGGTTGGGGTTCGGCCTAGGGCTAGGATTTTTAAAATCAGGAAGCCCTGAGTTCCAGGCACACTGGAGCTGTGAAAGGCATCCAAAAGGGAGTGCAAAAGTGCCACAACATGGTTGCTTTCACGGCTTTTTCCTTGGCAAGAAGCTTAACACCAGGCTGATTTCCCTTCCCAGGGTTACTGTGAGGCTTAGGCCTAGGGCTAGGATTTTTAAAACTAGGAAGCCCTTAGCTCCAGGCACACTGCAGCTGTTAAAGGCATCCCAAGGGGAGTACAAAAGTGCAACAACATGGCAGCTTTCACAGCTTTTTCCTTGGCACCATCCCTACACCTAGGCTGATTTATCTGCCTAGGGTAAGGGTTAGGGTTCAGCCTAGGGCTTGGAGATTTTTAACCAGGAAGCCCTGAGTTCCAGACTTACTGCATCTGCCAAAGGCATCCCAAAGGGAGTGCAAAAGTGCCACAACACGTGGCTGCTTTCACGGCTTTTCCCTTAGGAAGAACCCTAATACCCAGCTGATTTACCTTCCTAGGGTTACTGTTAGGCTTAGGCCTAGGACTTTTAAAACCAGGAAGCCCTGGGCTCCAGGCACATGCAGCTGTTAAAGGCATCCCAAGAGGGCTGCAGAAGTGACACAACTTGGCTTCCTCTGCTTCTATTCTCATGAGACCATCCCGAACCATAGGCTGATTTTCCTTCCTAGGGTTAAGGTTTGAGTTACGCCTAGCGTAAGAGTTCTATTAACCAGAAAGCCCTGAGTTCCAAGAACACAGCAGCTGCGAAGGACTACCCAAGAAGAGCGCAAAAGTACCACAACATGCCTGCCTCCACAGCTTTTTCCTTGGGGACATGCCTAATTCCTGGCTGATTTGCCTTTCTCGTCTTAGGGTTGGAGTTCGGCCTAGGGCTAGGATTTTTTTAACTAGGAAGCCCTGAGTTCCAGGCTTACTGCATCTGCCAAAGGCATCCCAAAGGGAGTGCAGAAGTGCCACAACATGGCTGCTTTCACGGCTTTTCCCTTAGGAAGAACCCTAATACGCGGCTGATTTACCTTCCTAGGGTTACTGTTAGGCTTAGGCCTAGGACTTTTAAAACCAGGAAGCTCTGGGCTCCAGGCACACTGCAGCTGCGAAAGGCATCCTAAGGGGAGCGCAAAAGTGACACAACTTGGCTGCCACCACTGATATTTCCATGAGACCATCCCGAACCATAGGCTGATTTTCCTTCCTAGGGTTAAGGTTTGAGTTACGCCTGGGGTAAGGGTTCTATTAACCAGAAAGCCCTGAGTTCCAAGAACACAGCAGCTGCGAAGGACTAGCCAAGAAGAGCGCAAAAGTACCACAACATGCCTGCCTCCACAGCTTTTTCCTTGGGGACATGCCTAATTCCTGGCTGATTTGCCTTTCTCGTCTTAGGGTTGGGGTTCGGCCTAGGGCTAGGATTTTTTTAACTAGGAAGCCCTGAGTTCCAGGCTTACTTCATCTGCCAAAGGCATCCCAAAGGGAGTGCAAAAGTGCCACAACATGGCTGCTTTCACGGCTTTTCCCTTAGGAAGAACACTAATATCCGGCAGATTTACCTTCCTAGGGTTACTGTTAGGCTTATGCCTAGGAATTTTAAAACCAGGAAGCCCTGGGCTCCAGGCACATGCAGCTGTTAAAGGCATCCCAAGAGGGCTGCAGAAGTGACACAACTTGTCTGCCTCTGCTGCTAGTCTCATGGGACCATCCCGAATCATAGGCTGATTTTCCTTCCTAGGGTTAAGGTTTGAGTTACACCTAGGGTAAGGGTTCTATTAACCAGAAAGCCCTGAGTTCCAAGAACACAGCAGCTGTGAAGGACTTCCCAAGAAGAGCGCAAAAGTACCACAACATGCCTGCCTCCACAGCTTTTTCCTTGGGGACATGCCTAATTCCTGGCTGATTTGCCTTTCTCGTCTTAGGGTTGGGGTTCGGCCTAGGGCTAGGATTTTTAAAATCAGGAAGCCCTGAGTTCCAGGCACATTGGAGCTGTGAAAGGCATCCAAAAGGGAGTGCAAAAGTGCCACAACATGGTTGCTTTCACGGCTTTTTCCTTGGCAAGAAGCTTAACACCAGGCTGATTTCCCTTCCCAGGGTTACAGTTAGGCTTAGGCCTAGGGCTAGGATTTTTAAAACTAGGAAGCCCTTAGATCCAGGCACACTGCAGCTGTTCAAGGCATCCCAAGGGGAGTACAAAAGTGCAACAACATGGCAGCTTTCACAGCTTTTTCCTTGGCACCATCCCTATACATAGGCTGATTTATCTGCCTAGGGTTAGGGTTAGGGTTCAGCCTAGGGCTTGGAGTTTTTTAACCAGGAAGCCCTGAGTTCCAGGCTTACTGCATCTGCCAAAGGCATCCCAAAGGGAGTGCAAAAGTGCCACAAGATGGCTGCTTTCACAGCTTTTCCCTTAGGAAGAACCCTAATACGCGGCTGATTTACCTTCCTAGGGTTACTGTTAGGCTTAGGCCTAGCACTTTTAAAACCAGGAAGCCCTGGGCTCCAGGCACACTGCAGCTGCGAAAGGCATCCCAAGGGGAGCGCAAAAGTGACACAACTTGGCTGCCACCACTGATATTTCCATGAGACCATCCCGAACCATAGGCTGATTTTCCTTCCTAGGGTTAAGGTTTGAGTTACGCCTAGGGTAAGGGTTCTATTAACCAGAAAGCCCAGAGTTCCAAGAACACAGCAGCTGCAAAGGACTACCCAAGAAGAGCGCAAAAGTACCACAACATGCCTGCCTCCACAGCTTTTTCCTTGGGGACATGCCTAATTCCTGGCTGATTTGCCATTCTCGTCTTAGGGTTGGGGTTTGGCCTAGGGCTAGGATTTTTTTAACTAGGAAGCCCTGGGCTCCAGGCACATGCAGCTGCGAAAGGCATCCCAAGAGGGCCGCAGAAGTGACACAACTTGGCTGCCTCTGCTGCTATTCTCATGAGAACATCCTGAACCATAGGCTGATTTTCCTTCCTAGGGTTATGGTTTGAGTTACGCCTGGGGTAAGGGTTCTATTAACCAGAAAGCCCTGAGTTCCAAGAACACAGCAGCTGCGAAGGACTAGCCAAGAAGAGTGCAAAAGTACCACAACATGCCTGCCTCCACAGCTTTTTCCTTGGGGACATGCCTAATTCCTGGCTGATTTGCCTTTCTCGTCTTAGGGTTGGGGTTCGGCCTAGGGCTAGGATTTTTAAAATCAGGAAGCCCTGAGTTCCAGGCTTTTTTCATCTGCCAAAGGCATCCCAAAGGGAGTGCAAAAGTGCCACAACATGGCTGCTTTCACGGCTTTTTCCTTGGCAAGAAGCCTAACACCAGGCTGATTTCCCTTGCCAGGGTTACTGTAAGGCTTAGGCCTAGCGCTAGGATTTTTAAAACTAGGAAGCCCTTAGCTCCAGGCACACTGCAGCTGCGAAAGGCATCCCAAGGGGAGTACAAAAGTGCAACAACATGGCAGCTTTCACAGCTTTTTCCTTGGCACCATCCCTATACCTAGGCTGTTTTATCTGCCTACGGTAAGGGTTAGGGTTCAGCCTAGGGCTTGGAGATTTTAACCAGGAAGCCCTGAGTTCCAGGCTTACTGCATCTGCCAAAGGCATCCCAAAGGGAGTGCAGAAGTGCCACAACATGGCTGCTTTCACAGCTTTTTCCTTGGCAAGAAGCCTAACACCAGGCTGATTTCCCTTCCCAGGGTTATTGTGAGGCTTAGGCCTAGTGCTAGGATTTTTAAAACTAGGAAGCCCTGAGTTCCAGGCTTACTGCATCTGCCAAAGGCATCCCAAAGGGAGTGCAGAAGTGCCACAACATGGCTGCTTTCAAGGCTTTTCCCTTAGGAAGAACCCTAATACGCGGCTGATTTACCTTCTTAGGGTTACTGTTAGGCTTAGGCCTAGGACTTTTAAAACCAGGAAGCCCTGGGCTCCAGGCATATGCAGCTGTTAAAGGCATCCCAAGAGGGCCGCAGAAGTTACACAACTTGGCTGCCTCTGCTTCCATTCTCATGAGACCATCCTGAAACATAGGCAGATTTTCCTTCCTAGGGTTAAGGTTTGAGTTACACCTAGCGTAACAGTTCTATTAACCAGAAAGACCTGAGTTCCAAGAACACAGCAGCTGCGAAGGACTACCCAAGAAGAGCGCAAAAGTACCACAACATGCCTGCCTCCACAGCTTTTTCCTTGGGGACATGCCTAATTCCTGGCTGATTTGCCTTTCTCGTCTTAGGGTTGGGGTTCGGCCTAGGGCTAGGATTTTTTTAACTAGGAAGCCCTGAGTTCCAGGCTTACTTCATCTGCCAAAGGCATCCCAAAGGGAGTGCAGAAGTGCCACAACATGGCTGCTTTCACGGCTTTTCCCTTAGGAAGAACCCTAATACGCGGCTGATTTACCTTCCTAGGGTTACTGTTAGGCTTAGGCCTAGGACTTTTAAAACCAGGAAGCCCTGGGCTCCAGGCACACTGCAGCTGCGAAAGGCATCCCAAGTGGAGCGCAAAAGTGACACAACTTGGCTGCCACCACTGATATTTCCATGAGACCATCCCGAACCATAGGCTGATTTTCCTTCCTAGGGTTAAGGTTTGAGTTACGCCTAGGGTAAGGGTTCTATTAACCAGAAAGCCCTGAGTTCCAAGAACACAGCAGCTGCGAAGGACTACCCAAGAAGAGCGCAAAAGTACCACAACATGCCTGCCTCCACAGCTTTTTCCTTGGGGACATGCCTAATTCCTGGCTGATTTGCCTTTCTCGTCTTAGGGTTGGGGTTCGGCCTAGGGCTTGGAGTTTTTTAACCAGGAAGCCCTGAGTTCCAGGCTTACTGCATCTGCCAAAGGCATCCCAAAGGGAGTGCAAAAGTGCCACAAGATGGCTGCTTTCACAGCTTTTCCCTTAGGAAGAACCATAATACGCGGCTGATTTACCTTCCTAGGGTTACTGTTAGGCTTAGGCCTAGGACTTTTAAAACCAGGAAGCCCTGGGCTCCAGGCACATGCAGCTGTTAAAGGCATCCCAAGAGGGCTGCAGAAGTGACACAACTTGGCTGCCTCTGCTGCTAGTCTCATGGGACCATCCCGAATCATAGGCTGATTTTCCTTCCTAGGGTTAAGGTTTGAGTTACACCTAGGGTAAGGGTTCTATTAACCAGAAAGCCCTGACTTCCAAGAACACAGCAGCTGCGAATGACTACCCAAGAACAGCGCAAAAGTACCACAACATGCCTGCCTCCACAGATTTTCCTTGGGGACATGCCTAATTCCTGGCTGATTTGCCTTTCTCGTCTTAGGGTTGGGGTTTGGCCTAGGGCTAGGATTTTTTTAACTAGGAAGCCCTGGGCTCCAGGCACACTGCAGCTGCGAAAGGCATCCCAAGAGGGCCGCAGAAGTTACACAACTTGGCTGCCTCTGCTGCTATTCTCATGAGAACATCCTGAACCATAGGCTGATTTTCCTTCCTAGGGTTAAGGTTTGAGTTACGCCTGGGGTAAGGGTTCTATTAACCAGAAAGCCCTGAGTTCCAAGAACACAGCAGCTGCGAAGGACTACCCAAGAAGAGTGCAAAAGTACCACAACATGCCTGCCTCCACAGCTTTTTCCTTGGGGACATGCCTAATTCCTGGCTGATTTGCCTTTCTCGTCTTAGGGTTGGGGTTCGGCCGAGGGCTAGGATTTTTAAAATCAGGAAGCCCTGAGTTCCAGGCTTACTTCATCTGCCAAAGGCATCCCAAAGGGAGTGCAAAAGTTCCACAACATGGCTGCTTTCACGGCTTTTTCCTTGGCAAGAAGCCTAACACCAGGCTGATTTCCCTTGCCAGGGTTACTGTAAGGCTTAGGCCTAGCGCTAGGATTTTTAAAACTAGGAAGCCCTTAGCTCCAGGCACACTGCAGCTGCGAAAGGCATCCCAAGGGGAGTAAAAAAGTGCAACAACATGGCAGCTTTCACAGCGTTTTCCTTGGCACCATCCCTATACCTAGGCTGTTTTATCTGCCTAGGGTAAGGGTTAGGGTTCAGCCTAGGGCTTGGAGATTTTAACCAGGAAGCCCTGAGTTCCTGGCTTACTGCATCTGCCAAAGGCATCCCAAAGGGAGTGCAGAAGTGCCACAACATGGCTGCTTTCACGGCTTTTCCCTTAGGAAGAACCCTAATACGCGGCTGATTTACTTTCCTAGGGTTACTGTTAGGCTTAGGCCTAGGACTTTTAAAACCAGGAAGCCCTGGGCTCCAGGCATATGCAGCTGTTAAAGGCATCCCAAGAGGGCCGCAGAAGTGACACAACTTGGCTGCCTCTGCTTCTATTCTCATGAGACCATCCTGAAACATAGGCAGATTTTCCTTCCTAGGGTTAAGGTTTGAGTTACGCCTAGCGTAAGAGTTCTATTAACCAGAAAGCCCTGAGTTCCAAGAACACAGCAGCTGCGAAGGACTACCCAAGAAGAGCGCAAAAGTACCACAACATGCCTGCCTCCACAGCTTTTTCCTTGGGGACATGCCTAATTCCTGGCTGATTTGCCTTTCTCGTCTTAGGGTTGGGGTTCGGCCTAGGGCTAGGATTTTTAAAATCAGGAAGCCCTGACTTCTAGGCACATTGGAGCTGTGAAAGGCATCCAAAAGGGAGTGCAAAAGTGCCACAACATGGTTGCTTTCACGGCTTTTTTCTTGGCAAGAAGCTTAAAACCAGGCTGATTTCCCTTCCCAGGGTTACTGTTAGGCTTAGGCCTAGGGCTAGGATTTTTAAAAATAGGAAGCCCTTAGATCCAGGCACACTGCAGCTGTTCAAGGCATCCCAAGGGGAGTACAAAAGTGCAACAACATGGCAGCTTTCAAAGCTTTTTCCTTGGCACCATCCCTATACCTAGGCTGATTTATCTGCCTAGGGTTAGGGTTAGGGTTCAGCCTATGGCTTGGAGTTTTTTAACCAGGAAGCCCTGAGTTCCAGGCTTACTGCATCTGCCAAAGGCATCCCAAAGGGAGAGCAAAAGTGCCACAAGATGGCAGCTTTCACAGCTTTTCCCTTAGGAAGAACCCTAATACGCGGCTGATTTACCTTCCTAGGGTTACTGTTAGGCTTAGGCCTAGGACTTTTAAAACCAGGAAGCCCTGGGCTCCAGGCACTCTGCAGCTGCGAAAGGCATCCCAAGGGGAGCGCAAAAGTGACACAACTTGGCTGCCACCACTGATATTTCCATGAGACCATCCCGAACCATAGGCTGATTTTCCTTCCTAGGGTTAAGGTTTGAGTTACGCCTAGGGTAAGGGTTCTATTAACCAGAAAGCCCTGAGTTCCAAGAACACAGCAGCTGCGAAGGACTACCCAAGAAGAGCGCAAAAGTACCACAACATGCCTGCCTCCACAGCTTTTTCCTTGGGGACATGCCTAATTCCTGGCTGATTTGCCTTTCTCGTCTTAGTGTTGGGGTTCGGCCTAGGGCTAGGATTTTTTTAACTAGGAAGCCCTGAGTTCCAGGCTTACTGCATCTGCCAAAGGCATCCCAAAGGGAGTGCAGAAGTGCCACAACATGGCTGCTTTCACGGCTTTTCCCTTAGGAAGAACCCTAATACGCGGCTGATTTACCTTCCTAGGGTTACTGTTAGGCTTAGGCCTAGGACTTTTAAAACCAGGAAGCCCTGGGCTCCAGGCACACTGCAGCTGCGAAAGGCATCCCAAGGGGAGCGCAAAAGTGACACAACTTGGCTGCCACCACTGATATTTCCATGAGACCATCCCGAACCATAGGCTGATTTTCCTTCCTAGGGTTAAGGTTTGAGTTACCCCTGGGGTAAGGGTTCTATTAACCAGAAAGCCCTGAGTTCCAAGAACACAGCAGCTGCGAAGGACTAGCCAAGAAGAGCGCAAAAGTACCACAACATGCCTGCCTCCACAGCTTTTTCCTTGGGGACATGCCTAAATCCTGGCTGATTTGCCTTTCTCGCCTTAGGGTTGGGATTTGGCCTAGGGCTAGGATTTTTTTAACTACGAAGCCCTGGGCTCCAGGCACATGCAGCTGCGAAAGGCATCCCAAGAGGGCCGCAGAGGTGACACAACTTGGCTGCCTCTGCTGCTATTCTCATGAGAACATCCTGAACCATAGGCTGATTTTCCTTCCTAGGGTTAAGGTTTGAGTTACGCCTAGGGTAAGAGTTCTATTAACCAGAAAGACCTGAGTTCCAAGAACACAGCAGCTGCGAAGGACTACCCAAGAAGAGCGCAAAAGTACCACAACGTGCCTGCCTCCACAGCTTTTTCCTTGGGGACATGCCTAATTCCTGGCTGATTTGCCTTTCTCGTCTTAGGGTTGGGGTTCAGCCTAGGGCTAGGATATTTTTAACTAGGAAGCCCTGAGTTCCAGGCTTACTTCATCTGCCAAAGGCATCCCAAAGGGAGTGCAAAAGTGCCACAACATGGCTGCTTTCACGGCTTTTCCCTTAGGAAGAACCCTAATACGCGGCTGATTTACCTTCCTAGGGTTACTGTTAGGCTTAGGCCTAGGACTTTTAAAACCAGGAAGCCCTGGGCTCCAGGCAGACTGCAGCTGCGAAAGGCATCCCAAGGGGAGCGCAAAAGTGACACAACTTGGCTGCCACCACTGATATTTCCATGAGACCATCCCGAACCATAGGCTGATTTTCCTTCCTAGGGTTAAGGTTTGAGTTATGCCTGGGGTAAGGGTTCTATTAACCAGAAAGCCCTGAGTTCCAAGAACACAGCAGCTGCAAAGGACGAGCCAAGAAGAGCGCAAAAGTACCACAACGTGCCTGCCTCCACAGCTTTTTCCTTGGGGACATGCCTAATTCCTGGCTGATTTGCCTTTCTCGTCTTAGGGTTGGGGTTCGGCCTAGGGCTAGGATTTTTAAAATCAGGAAGCCCTGAGTTCCAGGCTTACTTCATCTGCCAAAGGCATCCCAAAGGGAGTGCAAAAGTGCCACAACATGGCTGCTTTCACGGCTTTTTCCTTGGCAAGAAGCCTAACACCAGGCTGATTTCCCTTCCCAGGGTTACTGTAAGGCTTAGGCCTAGCGCTAGGATTTTTAAAACTAGGAAGCCCTTAGCTCCAGGCACACTGCAGCTGCGAAAGGCATCCCAAGGGGAGTACAAAAGTGCAACAACATGGCAGCTTTCACAGCGTTTTCCTTGGCACCATCCCTATAGCTAGGCTGTTTTATCTGCCTAGGGTAAGGGTTAGGGTTCAGCCTAGGGCTTGGAGATTTTAACCAGGAAGCCCTGAGTTCCAGGCTTACTGCATCTGCCAAAGGCATCCCAAAGGGAGTGCAGAAGTGCCACAACATGGCTGCTTTCACGGCTTTTTCCTTGGCAAAAAGCCTAACACCAGGCTGATTTCCCTTCCCAGGGTTACTGTTAGGCTTAGGCCTAGTGCTAGGATTTTTAAAACTAGGAAGCCCTGAGTTCCAGGCTTACTGCATCTGCCAAAGGCATCCCAAAGGGAGTGCAGAAGTGCCACAACATGGCTGCTTTCAAGGCTTTTCCCTTAGGAAGAACCCTAATACGCGGCTGATTTACCTTCCTAGGGTTACTGTTAGGCTTAGGCCTAGGACTTTTAAAACCAGGAAGCCCTGGGCTCCAGGCATATGCAGCTGTTAAAGGCATCCCAAGAGGGCCGCAGAAGTGACACAACTTGGCTGCCTCTGCTTCTATTCTCATGAGACCATCCTGAAACATAGGCAGATTTTCCTTCCTAGGGTTAAGGTTTGAGTTACGCCTAGCGTAAGAGTTCTATTAACCAGAAAGCCCTGAGTTCCAAGAACACAGCAGCTGCGAAGGACTAGCCAAGAAGAGCGCAAAAGTACCACAACATGCCTGCCTCCACAGCTTTTTCCTTGGGGACATGCCTAATTCCTGGCTGATTTGCCTTTCTCGTCTTAGGGTTGGGGTTCGGCTTAGGACTAGAATTTTTTTAACTAGGAAGCCCTGAGTTCCAGGCTTACTGCATCTGCCAAAGGCATCCAAAAGGGAGTGCAAAAGTGCCACAACATGGCTGCTTTCACGGCTTTTCCCTTAGGAAGAACCCTAATACGCGGCTGATTTACCTTCCTAGGGTTACTGTTAGGCTTAGGCCTAGGACTTCTAAAACCAGGAAGCCCTGGGCTCCAGGCACACTGCAGCTGCGAAAGGCATCCCAAGGGGAGCGCAAAAGTGACACAACTTGGCTGCCACCACTGATATTTCCATGAGACCATCCCGAACCATAGGCTGATTTTCCTTCCTAGGGTTAAGGTTTGAGTTACGCCTAGGGTAAGGGTCCTATTAACCAGAAAGCCCTGAGTTCCAAGAACACAGCAGCTGTGAAGGACTTCCCAAGAAGAGCGCAAAAGTACCACAACATGCCTGCCTCCACAGCTTTTTCCTTGGGGACATGCCTAATTCCTGGCTGATTTGCCTTTCTCGTCTTAGGGTTGGGGTTCGGCCTAGGGCTAGGATTTTTAAAATCAGGAAGCCCTGAGTTCCAGGCACATTGGAGCTGTGAAAGGCATCCAAAAGGGAGTGCAAAAGTGCCACAACATGGTTGCTTTCACGGCTTTTTCCTTGGCAAGAAGCTTAACACCAGGCTGATTTACCTTCCTAGGGTTACTGTTAGGCTTAGGCCTAGGGCTAGGATTTTTAAAAATAGGAAGCCCTTAGATCCAGGCACACTGCAGCTGTTCAAGGCATCCCAAGGGGAGTACAAAAGTGCAACAACATGGCAGCTTTCAAAGCTTTTTCCTTGGCACCATCCCTATACCTAGGCTGATTTATCTGCCTAGGGTTAGGGTTAGGGTTCAGCCTAGGGCTTGGAGTTTTTTAACCAGGAAGCCCTGAGTTCCAGGCTTACTGCATCTGCCAAAGGCATCCCAAAGGGAGTGCAAAAGTGCCACAAGATGGCTGCTTTCACAGCTTTTCCCTTAGGAAGAACCCTAATACGCGGCTGATTTACCTTCCTAGGGTTACTGTTAGGCTTAGGCCTAGGACTGTTAAAACCAGGAAGCCCTGGGCTCCAGGCACTCTGCAGCTGCGAAAGGCATCCCAAGGGGAGCGCAAAAGTGACACAACTTGGCTGCCACCACTGATATTTCCATGAGACCATCCCGAACCATAGGCTGATTTTCCTTCCTAGGGTTAAGGTTTGAGTTACGCCTAGGGTAAGGGTTCTATTAACCAGAAAGCCCTGAGTTCCAAGAACACAGCAGCTGCGAAGGACTACCCAAGAAGAGCGCAAAAGTACCACAACATGCCTGCCTCCACAGCTTTTTCCTTGGGGACATGCCTAATTCCTGGCTGATTTGCCTTTCTCGTCTTAGGGTTGGGGTTCGGCCTAGGGCTAGGATTTTTTTAACTAGGAAGCCCTGAGTTCCAGGCTTACTGCATCTGCCAAAGGCATCCCAAAGGGAGTGCAGAAGTGCCACAACATGGCTGCTTTCACGGCTTTTCCCTTAGGAAGAACCCTAATACGCGGCTGATTTACCTTCCTAGGGTTACTGTTAGGCTTAGGCCTAGGACTTTTAAAACCAGGAAGCCCTGGGCTCCAGGCACACTGCAGCTGCGAAAGGCATCCCACGGGGAGCGCAAAAGTGACACAACTTGGCTGCCACCACTGATATTTCCATGAGACCATCCCGAACCATAGGCTGATTTTCCTTCCTAGGGTTAAGGTTTGAGTTACGCCTGGGGTAAGGGTTCTATTAACCAGAAAGCCCTGAGTTCCAAGAACACAGCAGCTGCGAAGGACTACCCAAGAAGAGCGCAAAAGTACCACAACATGCCTGCCTCCACAGCTTTTTCCTTGGGGACATGCCTAATTCCTGGCTGATTTGCCTTTCTCGTCTTAGGGTTGGGATTTGGCCTAGGGCTAGGATTTTTTTAACTACGAAGCCCTGGGCTCCAGGCACATGCAGCTGCGAAAGGCATCCCAAGAGGGCCGCAGAGGTGACACAACTTGGCTGCCTCTGCTGCTATTCTCATGAGAACATCCTGAACCATAGGCTGATTTTCCTTCCTAGGGTTAAGGTTTGAGTTACGCCTAGGGTAAGAGTTCTATTAACCAGAAAGACCTGAGTTCCAAGAACACAGCAGCTGCGAAGGACTACCCAAGAAGAGCGCAAAAGTACCACAACGTGCCTGCCTCCACAGCTTTTTCCTTGGGGACATGCCTAATTCCTGGCTGATTTGCCTTTCTCGTCTTAGGGTTGGGGTTCAGCCTAGGGCTAGGATATTTTTAACTAGGAAGCCCTGAGTTCCAGGCTTACTTCATCTGCCAAAGGCATCCCAAAGGGAGTGCAAAAGTGCCACAACATGGCTGCTTTCACGGCTTTTCCCTTAGGAAGAACCCTAATACGCGGCTGATTTACCTTCCTAGGGTTACTGTTAGGCTTAGGCCTAGGACTTTTAAAACCAGGAAGCCCTGGGCTCCAGGCACACTGCAGCTGCGAAAGGCATCCCAAGGGGAGCGCAAAAGTGACACAACTTGGCTGCCACCACTGATATTTCCATGAGACCATCCCGAACCATAGGCTGATTTTCCTTCCTAGGGTTAAGGTTTGAGTTACGCCTGGGGTAAGGGTTCTATTAACCAGAAAGCCCTGAGTTCCAAGAACACAGCAGCTGCGAAGGACTACCCAAGAAGAGCGCAAAAGTACCACAACATGCCTGCCTCCACAGCTTTTTCCTTGGGGACATGCCTAATTCCTGGCTGATTTGCCTTTCTCGTCTTAGGGTTGGGATTTGGCCTAGGGCTAGGATTTTTTTAACTACGAAGCCCTGGGCTCCAGGCACATGCAGCTGCGAAAGGCATCCCAAGAGGGCCGCAGAGGTGACACAACTTGGCTGCCTCTGCTGCTATTCTCATGAGAACATCCTGAACCATAGGCTGATTTTCCTTCCTAGGGTTAAGGTTTGAGTTACGCCTAGGGTAAGAGTTCTATTAACCAGAAAGACCTGAGTTCCAAGAACACAGCAGCTGCGAAGGACTACCCAAGAAGAGCGCAAAAGTACCACAACGTGCCTGCCTCCACAGCTTTTTCCTTGGGGACATGCCTAATTCCTGGCTGATTTGCCTTTCTCGTCTTAGGGTTGGGGTTCAGCCTAGGGCTAGGATATTTTTAACTAGGAAGCCCTGAGTTTCAGGCTTACTTCATCTGCCAAAGGCATCCCAAAGGGAGTGCAAAAGTGCCACAACATGGCTGCTTTCACGGCTTTTCCCTTAGGAAGAACCCTAATACGCGGCTGATTTAGCTTCCTAGGGTTACTGTTAGGCTTAGGCCTAGGACTTTTAAAACCAGGAAGCCCTGGGCTCCAGGCACACTGCAGCTGCGAAAGGCATCCCAAGGGGAGCGCAAAAGTGACACAACTTGGCTGCCACCACTGATATTTCCATGAGACCATCCCGAACCATAGGCTGATTTTCCTTTCTAGGTTTAAGGTTTGAGTTATGCCTGGGGTAAGGGTTCTATTAACCAGAAAGCCCTGAGTTCCAAGAACACAGCAGCTGCAAAGGACTAGCCAAGAAGAGCGCAAAAGTACCACAACGTGCCTGCCTCCACAGCTTTTTCCTTGGGGACATGCCTAATTCCTGGCTGATTTGCCTTTCTCGTCTTAGGGTTGGGGTTCAGCCTAGGGCTAGGATATTTTTAACTAGGAAGCCCTGAGTTCCAGGCTTACTTCATCTGCCAAAGGCATCCCAAAGGGAGTACAAAAGTGCCACAACATGGCTGCTTTCACGGCTTTTCCCTTAGGAAGAACCCTAATACCCGGCTGATTTACCTTCCTAGGGTTACTGTTAGGCTTAGGCCTAGGACTTTTAAAACCAGGAAGCCCTGGGCTCCAGGCACACTGCAGCTGCGAAAGGCATCCCAAGGGGAGCGCAAAAGTGACACAACTTGGCTGCCACCACTGATATTTCCATGAGACCATCCCGAACCATAGGCTGATTTTCCTTCCTAGGGTTAAGGTTTGAGTTACGCCTGGGGTAAGGGTTCTATTAACCAGAAAGCCCTGAGTTCCAAGAACACAGCAGCTGCAAAGGACTTCCCAAGAAGAGCGCAAAAGTACCAAAACATGCCTGCGTCCACAGCTTTTTCCTTGGGGACATGCCTAATTCCTGGCTGATTTGCCTTTCTCGTCTTAGTGTTGGGGTTCGGCCTAGGGCTAGGATTTTTTTAACTAGGAAGCCCTGAGTTCCAGGCTTACTGCATCTGCCAAAGGCATCCCAAAGGGAGTGCAAAAGTGCCACAACATGGTTGCTTTCACGGCTTTTTCCTTGGCAAGAAGCTTAACACCAGGCTGATTTCCCTTCCCAGGGTTACTGTAAGGCTTAGGCCTAGCGCTAGAATTTTTAAAACTAGGAAGCCGTTAGCTCTAGGCACACTGCAGCTGTTCAAGGCATCCCAAGGGGAGTACAAAAGTGCAACAACATGGCAGCTTTCACAGCTTTTTCCTTGGCACCATCCCTATACCTAGGCTGATTTATCTGCCTAGAGTTAGGGTTAGGGTTCAGCCTAGGGCTTGGAGATTTTAACCAGGAAGCCCTGAGTTCCAGGCACACTGGAGCTGTGAAAGGCATCCAAAAGGGAGTGCAAAAGTGCCACAACATGGTTGCTTTCACGGCTTTTTCCTTGGCAAGAAGCCTAACACCAGGCTGATTTACCTTCCTAGGGTTACTGTAAGGCTTAGGCCTAGCGCTAGGATTTTTGAAACTAGGATGCCCTTAGCTCCAGGCACACTGCAGCTGTTCAAGGCATCCCAAGAGGGCCGCAGAACTGACACAACTTGGCTGCCTCTGCTGCTATTCTCATGAGTCCATCCCGAACCATAGGCTGATTTTCCTTCCTAGGGTGAGGGTTAGAGTTACGCCTAGGGTTAGTGTTTTTTTAACCAGAAGGCCTTGAGTTCTAAGAACACAGCAGCTGCGAAGGACTACCCAAGAGGAGGGGAAAAGTGCCACAACATGGCTGCCTCCAGCGCTTTTTCCTTGGGACCATCATTGAACCTAGGCTGATTTACTTGCCTCCAGTTGCACCTATGGTCACGCCAAGGGATAGGGATTTTAAATCAGTAAACCCTGAGCTCCAGACCCAGTGCAGCTGCAAAAGGCTTCCCAAGGGCAGCCAAAAATTGCCTCAACATGCTCCTTCCAGTGCTTTTTTCCTTGGGAACATCCCTATACCCAGGCTGATTTATCTGCCTAGGCTTAGGGTTAGGGTTCAGCCTAGAGATAGGATTTTTTCAAACAGGAAGCCCTGAATTCCAGGCACACTGCAGCTGTTAAAGGCAGTGTTCTACGTCAACCGCAACTTAGTCTGAAATAAATGCTTTTTCCCTGAGAGCATCTGAGAGGTTTGCATGAAGCACTGATATCTGACATTTCCAATTTTGAATAGGAGAGGAGAAAGAAAATGGGAAGAAGTTTTTAATTTTAGTGGTTTCAATGTTAATTTCCGTACACTTTTTCAAAACTTGTCAGCTCAAATGCCCATCAACATCTTTTAGTCATCTGTAAGTCAGTATTCATATAAAATGTGCTTCAAATCAAAAGAATTTCAAATTTGCACTCCAAATTTCTATGCCTAGATTTATGATTTCCTACACATATTAGATGAAAGGAAGGCCTTTTTTACTGTGGGAGTGCTGGAACACTGGAACAGGTTGCCCAGGGAAGTTGTGGGTGTCCCATCCCTGAAAGTATTCAAGGTCAGCTTGGACGGGGCTTGGAGCAGCAACAAAGGAGAAGCTTGATGGTAGAGAAACAAAGTTGGACTATAGAAGAAACTGGGATTGAAGTATAGGAGCAAGTTTTCTCTCAGCTCTTGGGGTAAATTCAAAGTTGTACAAAATTACATTTATCTGTGCTATTCACTACTGTAACAGAAATGTTCATGAAAACTGTACAGAAGATAGCAAATTTTAAAAGAGATAAGAATTACAGCATAAAATCCATGGGATGGGTTACAACATGAGACACTCTCTAAGAGAAAATCTCTGTGTTTCAGCACTTCATCATGGTAAGATTTCATGAAGTGCCAAAGAAGGCGGAAAAATATCATTCGGGACGTTATTTCCTGGAATTCAGCCTGGCCATTAGTAGGAACTGGGTTTGAACACATCATGTAGATATACCACACACACTTGCCCTTCACTGAAAAATGACTGTTTACAACGAAGAAGCAATTGACAATCAAAATTGATTGAAATCATCTTAAACATGTCGAGTATTTCATTGTAGATGATCTGTGATCCAAATGCTTCTTCCACCTTCGAGAGGGACAGAACAATTCTTCCATATCATGATGGTTTAAAATTGTATCAACCAATGTTTTCTGCTGAAAAGATAGCATCTATTTTTTTCTATTTTTGGAAGAAAATATTCCTAGACATACAACAGGTGAGAACTAAGTAATTTTAAAGAAACAAATGAAAAGAAAATATTCTGTAAATAGAATGAAATGAAAAGCTGTGTTTTAAATAGGAGCTAAATATGAAACAGAATTTTTGTACCAGGCATTTGAATTACTGCACCAGCTCTTTTGCCCATCAAGAGAGGCGTTTAGCATTTCAGTCTTTTCCAAGGTGTTCATGATCTGCTATGCTGATCTCTGTGTGTGCCTAGGTGTGTGTGGAAGGGGGGGCATGTGAAGGGGAGTGTGTATGTTTGCTTTACAATTGTTGTGGCAGATTCATGCCTCAGCTCCACATTTTGTTTTAGAAAGGTCACACAGAGTGGATGTGAAGTTTACTATCAACAAGAGATCAATTCCCAAATCATCCATTTGACTCTACCTTATAAATCATGTGCTTTGTTGCATATTTTATCAAATCTACTTTCAAGCCAGATGGAGGAAGGAGGATGTGGCAATCCCTCCACCATCTTGCAACTTTTATGCAAGTAGGTTTTCAAGAAAATCATCATTTCTCTTTGAAATATGTCTGGAACAGGCATGATGGTAGTGTCAACCTGTTGGAGTTTTTGTTGCTGGAAGAAGTTATACAAAAGGATTGGTTTTTACATTGACCAGTTACTGAATCAAGCGCAGGAATACATTGGAAATTCAACTGGGGCTTCCTTTCCCCGGCAGACTACTTCTAGAACGAGCTTGTACACTGAAGCTTACTCTTTTGCCCTCTTTTTGTTTCTTTCCTATTTTCTTGGCTTCTTTGCCACTCTCTAGACAATTTTGGAACTTTTTTCCCAACTCAAATGGTTTCAATAGTCTGATTGTGATCATACATTTTTACAAGGAATTTTTAAAATCTTTCCTCCAGTTAAGAAAGTCAAGGACTTAGGTCTTTTTCTTCCCTTATCAATATTGCAATGAAATTGATAAGTAAAGACCAACTCTTTCTTTTTGTTTTTAACCCAAGCAGATAATTCCCATCCATTCATCCATTTGGTGGACCAATGGTTGCCATTCTGATGGAAGTTGTCACTTCTTAACAATAGGCATTCTGTGACTATGTTGACAGCACTTTGGGTGAAGATCCTAACTGGTCTTAGATACACATAGGGAGAAATTTGCTCAGCCAGTGTCAGTCTTAAGCATGCGTATCAGAAGATCTTTCTAGAGCTGGGAATTTTCCCATGAAAGGGATTCAGTTAGGGAAGAGACACTTGCCCCAGAGGTTTACATTCTTCTTGAAGACTGCTTAAGGAACTTAGATGCCATGTCCATTTGGATCTGTGTCTGCACAGAACTTTGTCATGCCAGTGCTTGAAATGCATCTTGAAGAGAATTCACTAGCACAGAATGAATGAGAGTGGAAGGGGTTGGTGGGGCTAACCAGGCCCAACCCCCCTGCCTAAACCAGGATACCTAGAGCCTCTTGCCCAGGATTCTATCTGGGTGTACTTTTAATGTCTTCAAAGATCCAGGCTCCACAATCTTTCTGGGCAGTCTGTGCCGTGGTTCACTCACCCTCACAGTAAAGAATCATTTCCTGATGTTCCTGTATTTCAGTGTGTGCCCACTGCCTCTTGTCTTTTCACTCAGCATCACTGAAAAGACACTGATTCCCTCCCCTTTGCACTATTGCTTCCATATGGATGTGTGCTGCCATGTAGAGATATGTCAAAAACCTCCCTGAAGCCCAGGCAGATAATATTCCCTTCATCTACCAGTCAAGTTGATTCATCAGAGGAGTTTAAAGTTATGTTCAGCATGAAATGCCCCTGAAAAATCATGCTAACTACATTATTGTGTCGTCTTTCATGTGCCTGGCAAGGTTTTCCAGGAAGAGCTGCTTCATCAACTTCCTGGGTATAAAAAAGAGGCTGGCTGGTTTGTACGATTGCGAGTCCACCTAATTGCCTTTTTTGAAGATGAGTGTCATTTGCTTACATCGAGTCCTTAGCCTCTCTTGTCGTCTACATCTTAGCAAAAGGCTTTTCCACTATGTCTGCCAAGGAGAAATTGTGCCAGCACAGAAAACATCTCCTATCGTGTTCTAGACGTTGCACGGAGGTGTGCCGAGTGTTTGGCATGAAGAAAAGAAAACTTGTCCAAAACAGCTTCCAATCGAATGTTCATGTGATTGGAAAAGTCAGGGGAGTGCAAAGGTACTGTTTTCTATCAGTTGGCAAGCTGCGCACACAATCCCAGTGTTGTACAGCTTCCTTCTTCACCTTTCCGAAGGTGCCGCTCTCTCCGGCTCCCGGAGGCGAAGAAGCGGCTTCTTCGCGCAAAGACGATTGTGCCGCTCACTGTGCACTCCTTAGCGCGGCTTCTGCCGAAAGACGCCCGGGAGCGGCTCTTAGCTCCGGAGAGCATCGTACCTTCGTCTTTAGCGTCTCTTCTCGTCTACATCTTAGACAAAAAGCTTTTCTACTATGTATGGCGAGGAAAAACCGTGCCAGCACAGAAAACATCTCCCATCGTGTTCTAGACGTTGCACGATCCCCATACTTAGGCTTATTTTCCTTCCTGGGGATAGGGTTAGGCTTCAGCCTAGGGCTTGGAGTTTTTTAACCAGGAATCCCTGAGTTCCAGGCTTACTGCATCTGCCAAAGGCATCCCAAAGGGAGTGCAAAAGTGCCACAACATGGCTGCTTTCACGGCTTTTCCCTTAGGAAGAACCCTAATACGCGGCTGATTTACCTTCCTAGGGTTACTGTTAGGCTTAGGCCTAGGACTTTTAAAACCAGGAAGCCCTGGGCTCCAGGCATATGCAGCTGTTAAAGGCATCCCAAGAGGGCCGCAGAAGTGACACAACTTGGCTGCCTCTGCTTCTATTCTCATGAGACCATCCCAAACCATAGGCTGATTTTCCTTCCTAGGGTTAAGGTTTGAGTTTCGCCTAGGGTAAGAGTTCTATTAACCAGAAAGCCCTGAGTTACAAGAACACAGCAGCTGCGAAGGACTACCCAAGAAGAGCGCAAAAGTACCACAACGTGCCTGCCTCCACAGCTTTTTCCTTGGGGACATGCCTAATTCCTGGCTGATTTGCCTTTCTCGTCTTAGGGTTGGGGTTCAGCCTAGGGCTAGGATTTTTTTAACTCAGAAGCCCTGAGTTCCAGGCTTACTGCATCTGCCAAAGGCATCCCAAAGGGAGTGCAGAAGTGCCACAACATGGCTGCTTTCACGGCTTTTCCCTTAGGAAGAACCCTAATACGCGGCTGATTTACCTTCCTAGGGTTACTGTTAGGCTTAGGCCTAGGACTTTTTAAACCAGGAAGCCCTGGGCTCCAGGCACACTGCAGCTGCGAAAGGCATCCCAAGGGGAGCGCAAAAGTGACACAACTTGTCTGCCACCACTGATATTTCCATGAGACCATCCCGAACCATAGGCTGATTTTCCTTCCTAGGGTTAAGGTTTGAGTTACGCCTGGGGTAAGGGTTCTATTAACCAGAAAGCCCTGAGTTCCAAGAACACAGCAGCTGTGAAGGACTTCCCAAGAAGAGCGCAAAAGTACCACAACATGCCTGCCTCCACAGCTTTTTCCTTGGGGACATGCCTAATTCCTGGCTGATTTGCCTTTCTCGTCTTAGGGTTGGGGTTCGGCCTAGGGCTAGGATTTTTTTAACTAGGAAGCCCTGAGTTCCAGGCTTACTTCATCTGCCAAAAGCATCCCAAAGGGAGTGCAGAAGTGCCACAACATGGCTGCTTTCACGGCTTTTCCCTTAGGAAGAACCCTAATACCCGGCAGATTTACCTTCCTAGGGTTACTGTTAGGCTTAGGCCTAGGACTTTTAAAACCAAGAAGCCCTGGGCTCCAGGCACATGCAGCTGTTAAAGGCATCCCAAGAGGGCCGCAGAAGTGACACAACTTGGCAGCCTCTGCTGCTATTCTCATGAGACCATCCCGAACCACAGGCTGATTTTCCTTCCTAGGGTTAAGGTTTGAGTTACGCCTAGGGTAAGAGTTCTATTAACCAGAAAGCCCTGAGTTCCAAGAACACAGCAGCTGCGAAGGACTACCCAAGAAGAGCGCAAAAGTACCACAACATGCCTGCCTCCACAGCTTTTTCCTTGGGGACATGCCTAATTCCTGGCTGATTTGCCTTTCTCGTCTTAGGGTTGGGGTTCGGCCTAGGGCTAGGATTTTTTTAACTAGGAAGCCCTGACTTCCAGGCACACTGGAGCTGTGAAAGGCATCCAAAAGGGAGTGCAAAAGTGCCACAACATGGTTGCTTTCACGGCTTTTTCCTTGGCAAAAAGCTTAACACCAGGCTGATTTCCCTTGCCAGGGTTACTGTTAGGCTTAGGCCTAGGGCTAGGATTTTTAAAACTAGGAAGCCCTTAGATCCAGGCACACTGCAGCTGTTCAAGGCATCCCAAGGGGAGTACAAAAGTGCAACAACATGGCAGCTTTCACAGCTTTTTCCTTGGCACCATCCCTATACCTAGGCTGTTTTATCTGCCTAGGGTTAGGGTTAGGGTTCAGCCTAGGGCTTGGAGTTTTTTAACCAGGAAGCCCTGAGTTCCAGGCTTACTTCATCTGCCAAAGGCATCCCAAAGGGAGTGCAGAAGTGCCACAACATGGCTGCTTTCACGGCTTTTCCCTTAGGAAGAACCCTAATACACGGCTGATTTAACTTCCTAGGGTTACTGTTAGGCTTAGGCCTAGGACTTTTAAAACCAGGAAGCCCTGGGCTCCAGGCACACTGCAGCTGCGAAAGGCATCCCAAGGGGAGCGCAAAAGTGACACAACTTGGCTGCCACCACTGATATTTCCATGAGACCATCCCGAACCATAGGCTGATTTTCCTTCCTAGGGTTAAGGTTTGAGTTACGCCTGGGGTAAGGGTTCTATTAACCAGAAAGCCCTGAGTTCCAAGAACACAGCACCTGCAAAGGACTACCCAAGAAGAGCGCAAAAGTACCACAACATGCCTGCCTCCACAGCTTTTTCCTTGGGGACATGCCTAATTCCTGGCTGATTTGCCTTTCTCGTCTTAGGGTTGGGGTTCGGCCTAGGGCTAGGATTTTTTTAACTCGGAAGCCCTGAGTTCCAGGCTTACTGCATCTGCCAAAGGCATCCCAAAGGGAGTGCAGAAGTGCCACAACATGGCTGCTTTCACGGCTTTTCCCTTAGAAAGAATTCTAATACGCGGCTGATTTACCTTCCTAGGGTTACTGTTAGGCTTAGGCCTAGGACTTTTAAAACCAGGAAGCCCTGGGCTCCAGGCACACTGCAGCTGCGAAAGGCATCCCAAGGGGAGCGCAAAAGTGACACAACTTGGCTGCCTCTGCTGCTATTCTCATGAGACCATCCCGAACCATAGGCTGATTTTCCTTCCTAGGATTAAGGTTTGAATTACGCCTGGTGTAAGGGTTCTATTAACCAGAAAGCCCTGAGTTCCAAGAACACAGCAGCTGCGAAGGACTACCCAAGAAGAGCGCAAAAGTACCACAACGTGCCTGCCTCCACAGCTTTTTCCTTGGGGACATGCCTAATTCCTGGCTGATTTGCCTTTCTCGTCTTAGGGTTGGGGTTCAGCCTAGGGCTAGGATTTTTTTAACTCGGAAGCCCTGAGTTCCAGGCTTACTGCATCTGCCAAAGGCATCCCAAAGGGAGTGCAGAAGTGCCACAACATGGCTGCTTTCACGGCTTTTCCCTTAGGAAGAACCCTAATACCCGGCAGATTTACCTTCCTAGGGTTACTGTTAGGCTTAGGCCTAGGACTTTTAAAACCAAGAAGCCCTGGGCTCCAGGCACATGCAGCTGTTAAAGGCATCCCAAGAGGGCCGCAGAAGTGACACAACTTGGCTGCCTCTGCTGCTATTCTCATGAGACCATCCCGAACCACAGGCTGATTTTCCTTCCTAGGGTTAAGGTTTGAGTTACGCCTAGGGAAAGGGTTCTATTAACCAGAAAGCCCTGAGTTCCAAGAACACAGCAGCTGCGAAGGACTACCCAAGAAGAGCGCAAAAGTACCACAACGTGCCTGCCTCCACAGCTTTTTCCTTGGGGACATGCCTAATTCCTGGCTGATTTGCCTTTCTCGTCTTAGGGTTGGGGTTCGGCCTAGGGCTAGGATTTTTAAAATCAGGAAGCCCTGAGTTCCAGGCACACTGGAGCTGTGAAAGGCATCCAAAAGGGAGTGCAAAAGTGCCACAACATGGTTGCTTTCACGGCTTTTTCCTTGGCAAGAAGCTTAACGCCAGGCTGATTTCCCTTCCCAGGGTTACTGTTAGGCTTAGGACTAGGGCAAGGATTTTTAAAACTCGGAAGCCCTTAGATCCAGGCACACTGCAGCTGTTCAAGACATCCCAAGGGGAGTACAAAAGTGCAACAACATGGCAGCTTTCACAGCTTTTTCCTTGGAACCATCCCTATACCTAGGCTGTTTTATCTGCCTAGGGTTAGGGTTAGGGTTCAGCCTAGTGCTTGGAGTTTTTTAACCAGGAAGCCCTGAGTTCCAGGCTTACTGCATCTGCCAAAGGCATCCCAAAGGGAGTGCAAAAGTGCCACAACATGGCTGCTTTCACAGCTTTTCCCTTAGGAAGAACCCTAATACGCGGCTGATTTACCTTCCTAGGGTTACTGTTAGGCTTAGGCCTAGGACTTTTAAAACCAGGAAGCCCTGGGCTCCAGGCACACTGCAGCTGCGAAAGGCATCCCAAGGGGAGTGCAAAAGTGACACAACTTGGCTGCCTCTGCAGCTATTCCCATGAGACCATCCCGAACCATAATCTGATTTTCCTTCCTAGGGTTAAGGTTTGAGTTACGCCTGGGGTAAGGGTTCTATTAACCAGAAAGCCCTGAGTTCCAAGAACACAGCAGCTGCGAAGGACTACCCAAGAAGAGCGCAAAAGTACCACAACATGCCTGCCTCCACAGCATTTTCCTTGGGGACATGCCTAATTCCTGGCTGATTTGCCTTTCTCGTCTTAGGGTTGGGGTTCGGCCTAGGGCTAGGATATTTTTAACTAGGAAGCCCTGAGTTCCAGGCTTACTTCATCTGCCAAAGGCATCCCAAAGGGAGTGCAGAAGTGCCACAACATGGCTGCTTTCACGGCTTTTCCCTTAGGAAGAACCCTAATACCCGGCTGATTTACCTTCCTAGGGTTACTGTTAGGCTTAGGCCTAGGACTTTTAAAACCAGGAAGACCTGGGCTCCAGGCACATGCAGGTACGAAAGGCATCCCAAGAGGGCCGCAGAAGTGACACAACTTGGCTGCCTCTGCTTCTATTCTCATGAGACCATCCCGAACCATAGGCTGATTTTCCTTCCTAGGGTTAAGGTTTGAGTTACGCCTAGGGTAAGGGTTCTATTAACCAGAAAGCCCTGAGTTCCAAGAACACAGCAGCTGCGAAGGACTACCCAAGAAGAGCGCAAAAGTACCACAACATGCCTGCCTCCACAGCTTTTTCCTTGGGGACATGCCTAATTCCTGGCTGATTTGCCTTTCTCGTCTTAGGGTTGGGGTTCGGCCTAGGGCTAGGATTTTTAAAATCAGGAAGCCCTGAGTTCCAGGTTTACGGCATCTGCCAAAGGCATCCCAAAGGGAGTGCAGATGTGCCACAACATGGCTGCTTTCACGGCTTTTCCCTTAGGAAGAACCCTAATACTCGGCTGATTTACCTTCCTAGGGTTACTGTTAGGCTTAGGCCTAGGACTTTTAAAACCAGGAAGCCATGGGCTCCAGGCACATGCAGCTGTTAAAGGCATCCCAAGAGGGCTGCAGAAGTGACACAACTTGGCTGCCTCTGCTGCTATTCTCATGACACCATCCCGAACCATAGGCTGATTTTCCTTCCTAGGGTTAAGGTTTGAGTTACGCCTAGGGTAAGGGTTCTATTAACCAGAAAGCCCTGAGTTCCAAGAACACAGCAGCTGCGAAGGACTTCCCAAGAAGAGAGCAAAAGTACCACAACATGCCTGCCTCCACAGCTTTTTCCTTGGGGACATGCCTAATTCCTGGCTGATTTGCCTTTCTCGTCTTAGGGTTGGGGTTCGGCCTAGGGCTAGGATTTTTAAAATCAGGAAGCCCTGAGTTCCAGGCACACTGGAGCTGTGAAAGGCATCCAAAAGGGAGTGCAAAAGTGCCACAACATGGTTGCTTTCACGGCTTTTTCCTTGGCAAGAAGCTTAACGCCAGGCTGATTTCCCTTCCCAGGGTTACTGTTAGGCTTAGGACTAGGGCAAGGATTTTTAAAACTCGGAAGCCCTTAGATCCAGGCACACTGCAGCTGTTCAAGACATCCCAAGGGGAGTACAAAAGTGCAACAACATGGCAGCTTTCACAGCTTTTTCCTTGGCACCATCCCTATACCTAGGCTGTTTTATCTGCCTAGGGTTAGGGTTAGGGTTCAGCCTAGTGCTTGGAGTTTTTTAACCAGGAAGCCCTGAGTTCCAGGCTTACTGCATCTGCCAAAGGCATCCCAAAGGGAGTGCAAAAGTGCCACAACATGGCTGCTTTCACAGCTTTTCCCTTAGGAAGAACCCTAATACGCGGCTGATTTACCTTCCTAGGGTTACTGTTAGGCTTAGGCCTAGGACTTTTAAAACCAGGAAGCCCTGGGCTCCAGGCACACTGCAGCTGTTAAAGGCATCCCAAGGGGAGCGCAAAAGTGACACAACTTGGCTGCCACCACTGATATTTCCATGAGACCATCCCGAACCATAGGCTGATTTTCCTTCCTAGGGTTAAGGTTTGAGTTACGCCTAGGGTAAGGGTTCTATTAACCAGAAAGCCCTGAGTTCCAAGAACACAGCAGCTGCGAAGGACTAGCCAAGAAGAGCGCAAAAGTACCACAACGTGCCTGCCTCCACAGCTTTTTCCTTGGGGACATGCCTAATTCCTGGCTGATTTGCCTTTCTCGTCTTAGGGTTGGGGTTCGGCCTAGGGCTAGGATTTTTTTAACTCGGAAGCCCTGAGTTCCAGGCTTACTGCATCTGCCAAAGGCATCCCAAAGGGAGTGCAGAAGTGCCACAACATGGCTGCTTTCACGGCTTTTCCCTTAGGAAGAACCCTAATACGCGGCTGATTTACCTTCCTAGGGTTACTGTTAGGCTTAGGCCTAGGACTTTTAAAACCAGGAAGCCCTGGGCTCCAGGCACACTGCAGCTGCGAAAGGCATCCCACGGGGAGCGCAAAAGTGACACAACTTGGCTGCCACCACTGATATTTCCATGAGACCATCCCGAAACATAGGCTGATTTTCCTTCCTAGGGTTAAGGTTTGAGTTACGCCTGGGGTAAGGGTTCTATTAACCAGAAAGCCCTGAGTTCCAAGAACACAGCAGCTGCGAAGGACTACCCAAGAAGAGCGCAAAAGTACCACAACATGCCTGCCTCCACAGCTTTTTCCTTGGGGACATGCCTAATTCCTGGCTGATTTGCCTTTCTCGTCTTAGGGTTGGGATTTGGCCTAGGGCTAGGATTTTTTTAACTACGAAGCCCTGGGCTCCAGGCACATGCAGCTGCGAAAGGCATCCCAAGAGGGCCGCAGAGGTGACACAACTTGGCAGCCTCTGCTGCTATTCTCATGAGAACATCCTGAACCATAGGCTGATTTTCCTTCCTAGGGTTAAGGTTTGAGTTACGCCTAGGGTAAGAGTTCTATTAACCAGAAAGACCTGAGTTCCAAGAACACAGCAGCTGCGAAGGACTACCCAAGAAGAGCGCAAAAGTACCACAACGTGCCTGCCTCCACAGCTTTTTCCTTGGGGACATGCCTAATTCCTGGCTGATTTGCCTTTCTCGTCTTAGGGTTGGGGTTCAGCCTAGGGCTAGGATATTTTTAACTAGGAAGCCCTGAGTTTCAGGCTTACTTCATCTGCCAAAGGCATCCCAAAGGGAGTGCAAAAGTGCCACAACATGGCTGCTTTCACGGCTTTTCCCTTAGGAAGAACCCTAATACGCGGCTGATTTACCTTCCTAGGGTTACTGTTAGGCTTAGGCCTAGGACTTTTAAAACCAGGAAGCCCTGGGCTCCAGGCACACTGCAGCTGCGAAAGGCATCCCAAGGGGAGCGCAAAAGTGACACAACTTGGCTGCCACCACTGATATTTCCATGAGACCATCCCGAACCATAGGCTGATTTTCCTTCCTAGGGTTAAGGTTTGAGTTACGCCTGGGGTAAGGGTTCTATTAACCAGAAAGCCCTGAGTTCCAAGAACACAGCAGCTGCGAAGGACTACCCAAGAAGAGCGCAAAAGTACCACAACATGCCTGCCTCCACAGCTTTTTCCTTGGGGACATGCCTAATTCCTGGCTGATTTGCCTTTCTCGTCTTAGGGTTGGGATTTGGCCTAGGGCTAGGATTTTTTTAACTACGAAGCCCTGGGCTCCAGGCACATGCAGCTGCGAAAGGCATCCCAAGAGGGCCGCAGAGGTGACACAACTTGGCTGCCTCTGCTGCTATTCTCATGAGAACATCCTGAACCATAGGCTGATTTTCCTTCCTAGGGTTAAGGTTTGAGTTACGCCTAGGGTAAGAGTTCTATTAACCAGAAAGACCTGAGTTCCAAGAACACAGCAGCTGCGAAGGACTACCCAAGAAGAGCGCAAAAGTACCACAACGTGCCTGCCTCCACAGCTTTTTCCTTGGGGACATGCCTAATTCCTGGCTGATTTGCCTTTCTCGTCTTAGGGTTGGGGTTCAGCCTAGGGCTAGGATATTTTTAACTAGGAAGCCCTGAGTTTCAGGCTTACTTCATCTGCCAAAGGCATCCCAAAGGGAGTGCAAAAGTGCCACAACATGGCTGCTTTCACGGCTTTTCCCTTAGGAAGAACCCTAATACGCGGCTGATTTACCTTCCTAGGGTTACTGTTAGGCTTAGGCCTAGGACTTTTAAAACCAGGAAGCCCTGGGCTCCAGGCACACTGCAGCTGCGAAAGGCATCCCAAGGGGAGCGCAAAAGTGACACAACTTGGCTGCCACCACTGATATTTCCATGAGACCATCCCGAACCATAGGCTGATTTTCCTTCCTAGGGTTAAGGTTTGAGTTATGCCTGGGGTAAGGGTTCTATTAACCAGAAAGCCCTGACTTCCAAGAACACAGCAGCTGCAAAGGACTAGCCAAGAAGAGCGCAAAAGTACCACAACGTGCCTGCCTCCACAGCTTTTTCCTTGGGGACATGCCTAATTCCTGGCTGATTTGCCTTTCTCGTCTTAGGATTGGGGTTCAGCCTAGGGCTAGGATATTTTTAACTAGGAAGCCCTGAGTTCCAGGCTTACTTCATCTGCCAAAGGCATCCCAAAGGGAGTGCAAAAGTGCCACAACATGGCTGCTTTCACGGCTTTTCCCTTAGGAAGAGCCCTAATACCCGGCTGATTTACCTTCCTAGGGTTACTGTTAGGCTTAGGCCTAGGACTTTTAAAACCAGGAAGCCCTGGGCTCCAGGCACACTGCAGCTGCGAAAGGCATCCCAAGGGGAGCGCAAAAGTGACACAACTTGGCTGCCACCACTGATATTTCCATGAGACCATCCCGAACCATAGGCTGATTTTCCTTCCTAGGGTTAAGGTTTGAGTTACGCCTGGGGTAAGGGTTCTATTAACCAGAAAGCCCTGAGTTCCAAGAACACAGCAGCTGCAAAGGACTTCCCAAGAAGAGCGCAAAAGTACCAAAACATGCCTGCGTCCACAGCTTTTTCCTTGGGGACATGCCTAATTCCTGGCTGATTTGCCTTTCTCGTCTTAGTGTTGGGGTTCGGCCTAGGGCTAGGATTTTTTTAACTAGGAAGCCCTGAGTTCCAGGCTTACTGCATCTGCCAAAGGCATCCCAAAGGGAGTGCAAAAGTGCCACAACATGGTTGCTTTCACGGCTTTTTCCTTGGCAAGAAGCTTAACACCAGGCTGATTTCCCTTCCCAGGGTTACTGTAAGGCTTAGGCCTAGCGCTAGAATTTTTAAAACTAGGAAGCCGTTAGCTCTAGGCACACTGCAGCTGTTCAAGGCATCCCAAGGGGAGTACAAAAGTGCAACAACATGGCAGCTTTCACAGCTTTTTCCTTGGCACCATCCCTATACCTAGGCTGATTTATCTGCCTAGAGTTAGGGTTAGGGTTCAGCCTAGGGCTTGGAGATTTTAACCAGGAAGCCCTGAGTTCCAGGCACACTGGAGCTGTGAAAGGCATCCAAAAGGGAGTGCAAAAGTGCCACAACATGGTTGCTTTCACGGCTTTTTCCTTGGCAAGAAGCCTAACACCAGGCTGATTTACCTTCCTAGGGTTACTGTAAGGCTTAGGCCTAGCGCTAGGATTTTTAAAACTAGGATGCCCTTAGCTCCAGGCACACTGCAGCTGTTCAAGGCATCCCAAGAGGGCCGCAGAACTAACACAACTTGGCTGCCTCTGCTGCTATTCTCATGAGTCCATCCCGAACCATAGGCTGATTTTCCTTCCTAGGGTGAGGGTTAGAGTTACGCCTAGGGTTAGTGTTTTTTTAACCAGAAGGCCTTGAGTTCTAAGAACACAGCAGCTGCGAAGGACTACCCAAGAGGAGGGGAAAAGTGCCACAACATGGCTGCCTCCAGCGCTTTTTCCTTGGGACCATCATTGAACCTAGGCTGATTTACTTGCCTCCAGTTGCACCTATGGTCACGCCAAGGGACAGGGATTTTAAATCAGTAAACCCTGAGCTCCAGACCCAGTGCAGCTGCAAAAGGCTTCCCAAGGGCAGCCAAAAATTGCCTCAACATGCTCCTTCCAGTGCTTTTTTCCTTGGGAACATCCCTATACCCAGGCTGATTTATCTGCCTAGGCTTAGGGTTAGGGTTCAGCCTAGAGATAGGATTTTTTCAAACAGGAAGCCCTGAATTCCAGGCACACTGCAGCTGTTAAAGGCAGTGTTCTACGTCAACCGCAACTTAGTCTGAAATAAATGCTTTTTCCCTGAGAGCATCTGAGAGGTTTGCATGAAGCACTGATATCTGACATTTCCAATTTTGAATAGGAGAGGAGAAAGAAAATGGGAAGAAGTTTTTAATTTTAGTGGTTTCAATGTTAATTTCCGTACACTTTTTCAAAACTTGTCAGCTCAAATGCCCATCAACATCTTTTAGTCATCTGTAAGTCAGTATTCATATAAAATGTGCTTCAAATCAAAAGAATTTCAAATTTGCACTCCAAATTTCTATGCCTAGATTTATGATTTCCTACACATATTAGATGAAAGGAAGGCCTTTTTTACTGTGGGAGTGCTGGAACACTGGAACAGGTTGCCCAGGGAAGTTGTGGGTGTCCCATCCCTGAAAGTATTCAAGGTCAGCTTGGACGGGGCTTGGAGCAGCAACAAAGGAGAAGCTTGATGGTAGAGAAACAAAGTTGGACTATAGAAGAAACTGGGATTGAAGTATAGGAGCAAGTTTTCTCTCAGCTCTTGGGGTAAATTCAAAGTTGTACAAAATGACATTTATCTGTGCTATTCACTACTGTAACAGAAATGTTCATGAAAACTGTACAGAAGATAGCAAATTTTAAAAGAGATAAGAATTACAGCATAAAATCCATGGGATGGGTTACAACATGAGACACTCTCTAAGAGAAAATCTCTGTGTTTCAGCACTTCATCATGGTAAGATTTCATGAAGTGCCAAAGAAGGCGGAAAAATATCATTCGGGACGTTATTTCCTGGAATTCAGCCTGGCCATTAGTAGGAACTGGGTTTGAACACATCATGTAGATATACCACACACACTTGCCCTTCACTGAAAAATGACTGTTTACAACGAAGAAGCAATTGACAATCAAAATTGATTGAAATCATCTTAAACATGTCGAGTATTTCATTGTAGATGATCTGTGATCCAAATGCTTCTTCCACCTTCGAGAGGGACAGAACAATTCTTCCATATCATGATGGTTTAAAATTGTATCAACCAATGTTTTCTGCTGAAAAGATAGCATCTATTTTTTTCTATTTTTGGAAGAAAATATTCCTAGACATACAACAGGTGAGAACTAAGTAATTTTAAAGAAACAAATGAAAAGAAAATATTCTGTAAATAGAATGAAATGAAAAGCTGTGTTTTAAATAGGAGCTAAATATGAAACAGAATTTTTGTACCAGGCATTTGAATTACTGCACCAGCTCTTTTGCCCATCAAGAGAGGCGTTTAGCATTTCAGTCTTTTCCAAGGTGTTCATGATCTGCTATGCTGATCTCTGTGTGTGCCTAGGTGTGTGTGGAAGGGGGGGCATGTGAAGGGGAGTGTGTATGTTTGCTTTACAATTGTTGTGGCAGATTCATGCCTCAGCTCCACATTTTGTTTTAGAAAGGTCACACAGAGTGGATGTGAAGTTTACTATCAACAAGAGATCAATTCCCAAATCATCCATTTGACTCTACCTTATAAATCATGTGCTTTGTTGCATATTTTATCAAATCTACTTTCAAGCCAGATGGAGGAAGGAGGATGTGGCAATCCCTCCACCATCTTGCAACTTTTATGCAAGTAGGTTTTCAAGAAAATCATCATTTCTCTTTGAAATATGTCTGGAACAGGCATGATGGTAGTGTCAACCTGTTGGAGTTTTTGTTGCTGGAAGAAGTTATACAAAAGGATTGGTTTTTACATTGACCAGTTACTGAATCAAGCGCAGGAATACATTGGAAATTCAACTGGGGCTTCCTTTCCCCGGCAGACTACTTCTAGAACGAGCTTGTACACTGAAGCTTACTCTTTTGCCCTCTTTTTGTTTCTTTCCTATTTTCTTGGCTTCTTTGCCACTCTCTAGACAATTTTGGAACTTTTTTCCCAACTCAAATGGTTTCAATAGTCTGATTGTGATCATACATTTTTACAAGGAATTTTTAAAATCTTTCCTCCAGTTAAGAAAGTCAAGGACTTAGGTCTTTTTCTTCCCTTATCAATATTGCAATGAAATTGATAAGTAAAGACCAACTCTTTCTTTTTCTTTTTAACCCAAGCAGATAATTCCCATCCATTCATCCATTTGGTGGACCAATGGTTGCCATTCTGATGGAAGTTGTCACTTCTTAACAATAGGCATTCTGTGACTATGTTGACAGCACTTTGGGTGAAGATCCTAACTGGTCTTAGATACACATAGGGAGAAATTTGCTCAGCCAGTGTCAGTCTTAAGCATGCGTATCAGAAGATCTTTCTAGAGCTGGGAATTTTCCCATGAAAGGGATTCAGTTAGGGAAGAGACACTTGCCCCAGAGGTTTACATTCTTCTTGAAGACTGCTTAAGGAACTTAGATGCCATGTCCATTTGGATCTGTGTCTGCACAGAACTTTGTCATGCCAGTGCTTGAAATGCATCTTGAAGAGAATTCACTAGCACAGAATGAATGAGAGTGGAAGGGGTTGGTGGGGCTAACCAGGCCCAACCCCCCTGCCTAAACCAGGATACCTAGAGCCTCTTGCCCAGGATTCTATCTGGGTGTACTTTTAATGTCTTCAAAGATCCAGGCTCCACAATCTTTCTGGGCAGTCTGTGCCGTGGTTCACTCACCCTCACAGTAAAGAATCATTTACTGATGTTCCTGTATTTCAGTGTGTGCCCACTGCCTCTTGTCTTTTCACTCAGCATCACTGAAAAGACACTGATTCCCTCCCCTTTGCACTATTGCTTCCATATGGATGTGTGCTGCCATGTAGAGATATGTCAAAAACCTCCCTGAAGCCCAGGCAGATAATATTCCCTTCATCTACCAGTCAAGTTGATTCATCAGAGGAGTTTAAAGTTATGTTCAGCATGAAATGCCCCTGAAAAATCATGCTAACTACATTATTGTGTCGTCTTTCATGTGCCTGGCAAGGTTTTCCAGGAAGAGCTGCTTCATCAACTTCCTGGGTATAAAAAAGAGGCTGGCTGGTTTGTACGATTGCGAGTCCACCTAATTGCCTTTTTTGAAGATGAGTGTCATTTGCTTACATCGAGTCCTTAGCCTCTCTTGTCGTCTACATCTTAGCAAAAGGCTTTTCCACTATGTCTGCCAAGGAGAAATTGTGCCAGCACAGAAAACATCTCCTATCGTGTTCTAGACGTTGCACGGAGGTGTGCCGAGTGTTTGGCATGAAGAAAAGAAAACTTGTCCAAAACAGCTTCCAATCGAATGTTCATGTGATTGGAAAAGTCAGGGGAGTGCAAAGGTACTGTTTTCTATCAGTTGGCAAGCTGCGCACACAATCCCAGTGTTGTACAGCTTCCTTCTTCACCTTTCCGAAGGTGCCGCTCTCTCCGGCTCCCGGAGGCGAAGAAGCGGCTTCTTCGCGCAAAGACGATTGTGCCGCTCACTGTGCACTCCTTAGCGCGGCTTCTGCCGAAAGACGCCCGGGAGCGGCTCTTAGCTCCGGAGAGCATCGTACCTTCGTCTTTAGCGTCTCTTCTCGTCTACATCTTAGACAAAAAGCTTTTCTACTATGTCTGGCGAGGAAAAACCGTGCCAGCACAGAAAACATCTCCCATCGTGTTCTAGACGTTGCACGATCCCCATACTTAGGCTTATTTTCCTTCCTGGGGATAGGGTTAGGCTTCAGCCTAGGGCTTGGAGTTTTTTAACCAGGAATCCCTGAGTTCCAGGCTTACTGCATCTGCCAAAGGCATCCCAAAGGGAGTGCAAAAGTGCCACAACATGGCTGCTTTCACGGCTTTTCCCTTAGGAAGAACCCTAATACCCGGCTGATTTACCTTCCTAGGGTTACTGTTAGGCTTAGGCCTAGGACTTTTAAAACCAGGAAGCCCTGGGCTCCAGGCATATGCAGCTGTTAAAGGCATCCCAAGAGGGCCGCAGAAGTGACACAACTTGGCTCCCTCTGCTTCTATTCTCATGAGACCATCCCAAACCATAGGCTGATTTTCCTTCCTAGGGTTAAGGTTTGAGTTTCGCCTAGGGTAAGAGTTCTATTAACCAGAAAGCACTGAGTTACAAGAACACAGCAGCTTCGAAGGACTACCCAAGAAGAGCGCAAAAGTACCACAACGTGCCTGCCTCCACAGCTTTTTCCTTGGGGACATGCCTAATTCCTGGCTGATTTGCCTTTCTCGTCTTAGGGTTGGGGTTCAGCCTAGGGCTAGGATTTTTTTAACTCAGAAGCCCTGAGTTCCAGGCTTACTGCATCTGCCAAAGGCATCCCAAAGGGAGTGCAGAAGTGCCACAACATGGCTGCTTTCACGGCTTTTCCCTTAGGAAGAACCCTAATACGCGGCTGATTTACCTTCCTAGGGTTACTGTTAGGCTTAGGCCTAGGACTTTTTAAACCAGGAAGCCCTGGGCTCCAGGCACACTGCAGCTGCGAAAGGCATCCCAAGGGGAGCGCAAAAGTGACACAACTTGTCTGCCACCACTGATATTTCCATGAGACCATCCCGAACCATAGGCTGATTTTCCTTCCTAGGGTTAAGGTTTGAGTTTCGCCTAGAGTAAGGGTTCTATTAACCAGAAAGCCCTGAGTTCCAAGAACACAGCAGCTGTGAAGGACTTCCCAAGAAGAGCGCAAAAGTACCACAACATGCCTGCCTCCACAGCTTTTTCCTTGGGGACATGCCTAATTCCTGGCTGATTTGCCTTTCTCGTCTTAGGGTTGGGGTTCGGCCTAGGGCTAGGATTTTTTTAACTAGGAAGCCCTGAGTTCCAGGCTTACTTCATCTGCCAAAAGCATCCCAAAGGGAGTGCAGAAGTGCCACAACATGGCTGCTTTCACGGCTTTTCCCTTAGGAAGAACCCTAATACCCGGCAGATTTACCTTCCTAGGGTTACTGTTAGGCTTAGGCCTAGGACTTTTAAAACCAAGAAGCCCTGGGCTCCAGGCACATGCAGCTGCGAAAGGCATCCCAAGAGGGCCGCAGAAGTGACACAACTTGGCAGCCTCTGCTGCTATTCTCATGAGACCATCCCGAACCACAGGCTGATTTTCCTTCCTAGGGTTAAGGTTTGAGTTACGCCTAGGGTAAGAGTTCTATTAACCAGAAAGCCCTGAGTTCCAAGAACACAGCAGCTGCGAAGGACTACCCAAGAAGAGCGCAAAAGTACCACAACATGCCTGCCTCCACAGCTTTTTCCTTGGGGACATGCCTAATTCCTGGCTGATTTGCCTTTCTCGTCTTAGGGTTGGGGTTCGGCCTAGGGCTAGGATTTTTTTAACTAGGAAGCCCTGAGTTCCAGGCACACTGGAGCTGTGAAAGGCATCCAAAAGGGAGTGCAAAAGTGCCACAACATGGTTGCTTTCACGGCTTTTTCCTTGGCAAAAAGCTTAACACCAGGCTGATTTCCCTTGCCAGGGTTACTGTTAGGCTTAGGCCTAGGGCTAGGATTTTTAAAACTAGGAAGCCCTTAGATCCAGGCACACTGCAGCTGTTCAAGGCATCCCAAGGGGAGTACAAAAGTGCAACAACATGGCAGCTTTCACAGCTTTTTCCTTGGCACCATCCCTATACCTAGGCTGTTTTATCTGCCTAGGGTTAGGGTTAGGGTTCAGCCTAGGGCTTGGAGTTTTTTAACCAGGAAGCCCTGAGTTCCAGGCTTACTTCATCTGCCAAAGGCATCCCAAAGGGAGTGCAGAAGTGCCACAACATGGCTGCTTTCACGGCTTTTCCCTTAGGAAGAACCTTAATACACGGCTGATTTAACTTCCTAGGGTTACTGTTAGGCTTAGGCCTAGGACTTTTAAAACCAGGAAGCCCTGGGCTCCAGGCACACTGCAGCTGCGAAAGGCATCCCAAGGGGAGCGCAAAAGTGACACAACTTGGCTGCCACCACTGATATTTCCATGAGACCATCCCGAACCATAGGCTGATTTTCCTTCCTAGGGTTAAGGTTTGAGTTACGCCTAGGGTAAGGGTTCTATTAACCAGAAAGCCCTGAGTTCCAAGAACACAGCAGCTGCGAAGGACTAGCCAAGAAGAGCGCAAAAGTACCACAACATGCCTGCCTCCTCAGCTTTTTCCTTGGGGACATGCCTAATTCCTGGCTGATTTGCCTTTCTCGTCTTAGGGTTGGGGTTCGGCCTAGGGCTAGGATTTTTTTAACTAGGAAGCCCTGAGTTCCAGGCTTACTGCATCTGCCAAAGGCATCCAAAAGGGAGTGCAAAAGTGCCACAACATGGTTGCTTTCACGGCTTTTTCCTTGGCAAAAAGCTTAACACCAGGCTGATTTCCCTTGCCAGGGTTACTGTTAGGCTTAGGCCTAGGGCTAGGATTTTTAAAACTAGGAAGCCCTTAGATCCAGGCACACTGCAGCTGTTCAAGGCATCCCAAGGGGAGTACAAAAGTGCAACAACATGGCAGCTTTCACAGCTTTTTCCTTGGCACCATCCCTATACCTAGGCTGTTTTATCTGCCTATGGTTAGGGTTAGGGTTCAGCCTAGGGCTTGGAGTTTTTTAACCAGGAAGCCCTGAGTTCCAGGCTTACTTCATCTGCCAAAGGCATCCCAAAGGGAGTGCAGAAGTGCCACAACATGGCTGCTTTCACGGCTTTTCCCTTAGGAAGAACCCTAATACACGGTTGATTTAACTTCCTAGGGTTACTGTTAGGCTTAGGCCTAGGACTTTTAAAACCAGGAAGCCCTGGGCTCCAGGCACACTGCAGCTGCGAAAGGCATCCCAAGGGGAGCGCAAAAGTGACACAACTTGGCTGCCACCACTGATATTTCCATGAGACCATCCCGAACCATAGGCTGATTTTCCTTCCTAGGGTTAAGGTTTGATTTACGCCTGGGGTAAGGGTTCTATTAACCAGAAAGCCCTGAGTTCCAAGAACACAGCAGCTGCGAAGGACTAGCCAAGAAGAGCGCAAAAGTACCACAACATGCCTGCCTCCTCAGCTTTTTCCTTGGGGACATGCCTAATTCCTGGCTGATTTGCCTTTCTCGTCTTAGGGTTGGGGTTCGGCCTAGGGCTAGGATTTTTTTAACTAGGAAGCCCTGAGTTCCAGGCTTACTGCATCTGCCAAAGGCATCCCAAAGGGAGTGCAGAAGTGCCACAACATGGCTGCTTTCACGGCTTTTCCCTTAGGAAGAACCCTAATACGCGGCTGATTTACCTTCCTAGGGTTACTGTTAGGCTTAGGCCTAGGACTTTTAAAACCAGGAAGCCCTGGGCTCCAGGCACATGCAGCTGTTAAAGGCATCCCAAGAGGGCTGCAGAAGTTACACAACTTGGCTGCCTCTGCTGCTATTCTCATGAGACCATCCCGAATCATAGGCTGATTTTCCTCCCTAGGGTTAAGGTTTGAGTTACGCCTGGGGTAAGAGTTCTATTAACCAGAAAGCCCTGAGTCCCAAGAACACAGCAGCTGCGAAGGACTAGCCAAGAAGAGCGCAAAAGTACCACAACATGCCTGCCTCCACAGCTTTTTCCTTGGGGACATGCCTAATTCCTGGCTGATTTGCCTTTCTCGTCTTAGGGTTGGGGTTCGGCCTAGGGCTAGGATTTTTAAAATCAGGAAGCCCTGAGTTCCAGGCACACTGGAGCTGTGAAAGGCATCCAAAAGGGAGTGCAAAAGTGCCACAACATGGTTGCTTTCACGGCTTTTTCCTTGGCAGGACGCTTAACACCAGGCTGATTTCCCTTCCCAGGGTTACTGTTAGGCTTAGGCCTAGGGCTAGGACTTTTAAAACTAGGAAGCCCTTAGATCCAGGCACACTGCAGCTGTTCAAGGCATCCCAAGGGGAGTACAAAAGTGCAACAAAATGGCAGCTTTCACAGCTTTTTCCTTGGAACCATCCCTATACCTACGCTGTTTTATCTGCCTAGGGTTAGGGTTAGGGTTCAGCCTAGGGCTTGGAGTTTTTAACCAGGAAGCCCTGAGTTCCAGGCTTACTGCATCTGCCAAAGGCATCCCAAAGGGAGTGCAAAAGTGCCACAACATGGCTGCTTTCACGGCTTTTCCCTTAGGAAGAACCCTAAAACCCGGCTGATTTACCTTCCTAGGGTTACTGTAAGGCTTAGGCCTAGGACTTTTAAAACCAGGAAGCCCTGGGCTCCAGGCACACTGCAGCTGTGGAAGGCATCCCAAGGGGAGCGCAAAAGTGACACAACTTGGCTGCCTCTGCTGCTATTCTCATGAGACCATACCGAATCATAGGCTGATTTTCCTTCCTAGGGTTAAGGTTTGAGTTACGCCTGGGGTAAGGGTTCTATTAACCAGAAAGCCCTGAGTTCCAAGAACACAGCAGCTGCGAAGGACTAGCCAAGAAGAGCGCAAAAGTACCACAACATGCCTGCCTCCACAGCTTTTTCCTTGGGGACATGCCTAATTCCTGGCTGATTTGCCTTTCTCGTCTTAGGGTTGGGGTTCGGCCTAGGGCTAGGATTTTTTTAACTCGGAAGCCCTGAGTTCCAGGCTTACTGCATCTGCCAAAGGCATCCCAAAGGGAGTGCAGAAGTGCCACAACATGGCTGCTTTCACGGCTTTTCCCTTAGAAAGAATTCTAATACGCGGCTGATTTACCTTCCTAGGGTTACTGTTAGGCTTAGGCCTAGGACTTTTAAAACCAGGAAGCCCTGGGCTCCAGGCACACTGCAGCTGCGAAAGGCATCCCAAGGGGAGCGCAAAAGTGACACAACTTGGCTGCCTCTGCTGCTATTCTCATGAGACCATCCCGAACCATAGGCTGATTTTCCTTCCTAGGATTAAGGTTTGATTTACGCCTGGGGTAAGGGTTCTATTAACCAGAAAGCCCTGAGTTCCAAGAACACAGCAGCTGCGAAGGACTACCCAAGAAGAGCGCAAAAGTACCACAACGTGCCTGCCTCCACAGCTTTTTCCTTGGGGACATGCCTAATTCCTGGCTGATTTGCCTTTCTCGTCTTAGGGTTGGGGTTCAGCCTAGGGCTAGGATTTTTTTAACTCGGAAGCCCTGAGTTCCAGGCTTACTGCATCTGCCAAAGGCATCCCAAAGGGAGTGCAGAAGTGCCACAACATGGCTGCTTTCACAGCTTTTCCCTTAGGAAGAACCCTAATACGCGGCTGATTTACCTTCCTAGGGTTACTGTTAGGCTTAGGCCTAGGACTTTTAAAACCAGGAAGCCCTGGGCTCCAGGCACACTGCAGCTGCGAAAGGCATCCCAAGGGGAGTGCAAAAGTGACACAACTTGGCTGCCTCTGCTGCTATTCCCATGAGACCATCCCGAACCATAGTCTGATTTTCCTTCCTAGGGTAAAGGTTTGAGTTACGCCTGGGGTAAGGGTTCTATTAACCAGAAAGCCCTGAGTTCCAAGAACACAGCAGCTGCGAAGGACTACCCAAGAAGAGCGCAAAAGTACCACAACATGCCTGCCTCCACAGCTTTTTCCTTGGGGACATGCCTAATTCCTGGCTGATTTGCCTTTCTCATCTTAGGGTTGGGGTTCGGCCTAGGGCTAGGATTTTTTTAACTAGGAAGCCCTGAGTTCCAGGCTTACTTCATCTGCCAAAGGCATCCCAAAGGGAGTGCAGAAGTGCCACAACATGGCTGCTTTCACGGCTTTTCCCTTAGGAAGAACCCTAATACCCGGCTGATTTACCTTCCTAGGGTTACTGTTAGGCTTAGGCCTAGGACTTTTAAAACCAGGAAGACCTGGGCTCCAGGCACATGCAGCTACGAAAGGCATCCCAAGAGGGCCGCAGAAGTGACACAACTTGGCTGCCTCTGCTTCTATTCTCATGAGACCATCCCGAACCATAGGCTGATTTTCCTTCCTAGGGTTAAGGTTTGAGTTACGCCTAGGGTAAGGGTTCTATTAACCAGAAAGCCCTGAGTTCCAAGAACACAGCAGCTGCGAAGGACTAGCCAAGAAGAGCGCAAAAGTACCACAACATGCCTGCCTCCACAGCTTTTTCCTTGGGGACATGCCTAATTCCTGGCTGATTTGCCTTTCTCGTCTTAGGGTTGGGGTTCGGCCTAGGGCTAGGATTTTTAAAATCAGGAAGCCCTGAGTTCCAGGTTTACGGCATCTGCCAAAGGCATCCCAAAGGGAGTGCAGATGTGCCACAACATGGCTGCTTTCACGGCTTTTCCCTTAGGAAGAACCCTAATACCCGGCTGATTTACCTTCCTAGGGTTACTGTTAGGCTTAGGCCTAGGACTTTTAAAACCAGGAAGCCATGGGCTCCAGGCACATGCAGCTGTTAAAGGCATCCCAAGAGGGCTGCAGAAGTGACACAACTTGGCTGCCTCTGCTGCTATTCTCATGACACCATCCCGAACCATAGGCTGATTCTCCTTCCTAGGGTTAAGGTTTGAGTTACGCCTAGGGTAAGGGTTCTATTAACCAGAAAGCCCTGAGTTCCAAGAACACAGCAGCTGCGAAGGACTTCCCAAGAAGAGCGCAAAAGTACCACAACATGCCTGCCTCCACAGCTTTTTCCTTGGGGACATGCCTAATTCCTGGCTGATTTGCCTTTCTCGTCTTAGGGTTGGGGTTCGGCCTAGGGCTAGGATTTTTAAAATCAGGAAGCCCTGAGTTCCAGGTTTACGGCATCTGCCAAAGGCATCCCAAAGGGAGTGCAGATGTGCCACAACATGGCTGCTTTCACGGCTTTTCCCTTAGGAAGAACCCTAATACCCGGCTGATTTACCTTCCTAGGGTTACTGTTAGGCTTAGGCCTAGGACTTTTAAAACCAGGAAGCCATGGGCTCCAGGCACATGCAGCTGTTAAAGGCATCCCAAGAGGGCTGCAGAAGTGACACAACTTGGCTGCCTCTGCTGCTATTCCCATGAGACCATCCCGAACCATAGTCTGATTTTCCTTCCTAGGGTTAAGGTTTGAGTTACGCCTGGGGTAAGGGTTCTATTAACCAGAAAGCCCTGAGTTCCAAGAACACAGCAGCTGCGAAGGACTACCCAAGAAGAGCGCAAAAGTACCACAACATGCCTGCCTCCACAGCATTTTCCTTGGGGACATGCCTAATTCCTGGCTGATTTGCCTTTCTCGTCTTAGGGTTGGGGTTCGGCCTAGGGCTAGGATATTTTTAACTAGGAAGCCCTGAGTTCCAGGCTTACTTCATCTGCCAAAGGCATCCCAAAGGGAGTGCAGAAGTGCCACAACATGGTTGCTTTCACGGCTTTTCCCTTAGGAAGAACCCTAATACCCGGCTGATTTACCTTCCTAGGGTTACTGTTAGGCTTAGGCCTAGGACTTTTAAAACCAGGAAGACCTGGGCTCCAGGCACATGCAGGTACGAAAGGCATCCCAAGAGGGCCGCAGAAGTGACACAACTTGGCTGCCTCTGCTTCTATTCTCATGAGACCATCCCGAACCATAGGCTGATTTTCCTTCCTAGGGTTAAGGTTTGAGTTACGCCTAGGGTAAGGGTTCTATTAACCAGAAAGCCCTGAGTTCCAAGAACACAGCAGCTGCGAAGGACTACCCAAGAAGAGCGCAAAAGTACCACAACATGCCTGCCTCCACAGCTTTTTCCTTGGGGACATGCCTAATTCCTGGCTGATTTGCCTTTCTCGTCTTAGGGTTGGGGTTCGGCCTAGGGCTAGGATTTTTAAAATCAGGAAGCCCTGAGTTCCAGGTTTACGGCATCTGCCAAAGGCATCCCAAAGGGAGTGCAGATGTGCCACAACATGGCTGCTTTCACGGCTTTTCCCTTAGGAAGAACCCTAATACTCGGCTGATTTACCTTCCTAGGGTTACTGTTAGGCTTAGGCCTAGGACTTTTAAAACCAGGAAGCCATGGGCTCCAGGCACATGCAGCTGTTAAAGGCATCCCAAGAGGGCTGCAGAAGTGACACAACTTGGCTGCCTCTGCTGCTATTCTCATGACACCATCCCGAACCATAGGCTGATTTTCCTTCCTAGGGTTAAGGTTTGAGTTACGCCTAGGGTAAGGGTTCTATTAACCAGAAAGCCCTGAGTTCCAAGAACACAGCAGCTGCGAAGGACTTCCCAAGAAGAGAGCAAAAGTACCACAACATGCCTGCCTCCACAGCTTTTTCCTTGGGGACATGCCTAATTCCTGGCTGATTTGCCTTTCTCGTCTTAGGGTTGGGGTTCGGCCTAGGGCTAGGATTTTTAAAATCAGGAAGCCCTGAGTTCCAGGCACACTGGAGCTGTGAAAGGCATCCAAAAGGGAGTGCAAAAGTGCCACAACATGGTTGCTTTCACGGCTTTTTCCTTGGCAAGAAGCTTAACGCCAGGCTGATTTCCCTTCCCAGGGTTACTGTTAGGCTTAGGACTAGGGCAAGGATTTTTAAAACTCGGAAGCCCTTAGATCCAGGCACACTGCAGCTGTTCAAGACATCCCAAGGGGAGTACAAAAGTGCAACAACATGGCAGCTTTCACAGCTTTTTCCTTGGCACCATCCCTATACCTAGGCTGTTTTATCTGCCTAGGGTTAGGGTTAGGGTTCAGCCTAGTGCTTGGAGTTTTTTAACCAGGAAGCCCTGAGTTCCAGGCTTACTGCATCTGCCAAAGGCATCCCAAAGGGAGTGCAAAAGTGCCACAACATGGCTGCTTTCACAGCTTTTCCCTTAGGAAGAACCCTAATACGCGGCTGATTTACCTTCCTAGGGTTACTGTTAGGCTTAGGCCTAGGACTTTTAAAACCAGGAAGCCCTGGGCTCCAGGCACACTGCAGCTGTTAAAGGCATCCCAAGGGGAGCGCAAAAGTGACACAACTTGGCTGCCACCACTGATATTTCCATGAGACCATCCCGAACCATAGGCTGATTTTCCTTCCTAGGGTTAAGGTTTGAGTTACGCCTAGGGTAAGGGTTCTATTAACCAGAAAGCCCTGAGTTCCAAGAACACAGCAGCTGCGAAGGACTAGCCAAGAAGAGCGCAAAAGTACCACAACGTGCCTGCCTCCACAGCTTTTTCCTTGGGGACATGCCTAATTCCTGGCTGATTTGCCTTTCTCGTCTTAGGGTTGGGGTTCGGCCTAGGGCTAGGATTTTTAAAATCAGGAAGCCCTGAGTTCCAGGCACACTGGAGCTGTGAAAGGCATCCAAAAGGGAGTGCAAAAGTGCCACAACATGGTTGCTTTCACGGCTTTTTCCTTGGCAGGACGCTTAACACCAGGCTGAATTCCCTTCCCAGGGTTACTGTTAGGCTTAGGCCTAGGGCTAGGATTTTTAAAACTAGGAAGCCCTTAGATCCAGGCACACTGCAGCTGTTCAAGGCATCCCAAGGGGAGTACAAAAGTGCAACAAAATGGCAGCTTTCACAGCTTTTTCCTTGGCACCATCCCTATACCTCTGCTGTTTTATCTGCCTAGGGTTAGGGTTAGGGTTCAGCCTAGGGCTTGGAGTTTTTAACCAGGAAGCCCTGAGTTCCAGGCTTACTGCATCTGCCAAAGGCATCCCAAAGGGAGTGCAGAAGTGCCACAACATGGCTGCTTTCACAGCTTTTCCCTTAGGAAGAACCCTAATACGCGGCTGATTTACCTTCCTAGGGTTACTGTTAGGCTTAGGCCTAGGACTTTTAAAACCAGGAAGCCCTGGGCTCCAGGCACACTGCAGCTGCGAAAGGCATCCCAAGGGGAGTGCAAAAGTGACACAACTTGGCTGCCTCTGCTGCTATTCCCATGAGACCATCCCGAACCATAGTCTGATTTTCCTTCCTAGGGTTAAGGTTTGAGTTACGCCTGGGGTAAGGGTTCTATTAACCAGAAAGCCCTGAGTTCCAAGAACACAGCAGCTGCGAAGGACTAGCCAAGAAGAGCGCAAAAGTACCACAACATGCCTGCCTCCACAGCATTTTCCTTGGGGACATGCCTAATTCCTGGCTGATTTGCCTTTCTCGTCTTAGGGTTGGGGTTCGGCCTAGGGCTAGGATATTTTTAACTAGGAAGCCCTGAGTTCCAGGCTTACTTCATCTGCCAAAGGCATCCCAAAGGGAGTGCAGAAGTGCCACAACATGGCTGCTTTCACGGCTTTTCCCTTAGGAAGAACCCTAATACCCGGCTGATTTACCTTCCTAGGGTTACTGTTAGGCTTAGGCCTAGGACTTTTAAAACCAGGAAGACCTGGGCTCCAGCCACATGCAGCTACGAAAGGCATCCCAAGAGGGCCGCAGAAGTGACACAACTTGGCTGCCTCTGCTTCTATTCTCATGAGACCATCCCGAACCATAGGCTGATTTTCCTTCCTAGGGTTAAGGTTTGAGTTACGCCTAGGGTAAGGGTTCTATTAACCAGAAAGCCCTGAGTTCCAAGAACACAGCAGCTGCGAAGGACTAGCCAAGAAGAGCGCAAAAGTACCACAACATGCCTGCCTCCACAGCTTTTTCCTTGGGGACATGCCTAATTCCTGGCTGATTTGCCTTTCTCGTCTTAGGGTTGGGGTTCGGCCTAGGGCTAGGATTTTTAAAATCAGGAAGCCCTGAGTTCCAGGTTTACGGCATCTGCCAAAGGCATCCCAAAGGGAGTGCAGATGTGCCACAACATGGCTGCTTTCACGGCTTTTCCCTTAGGAAGAACCCTAATACCCGGCTGATTTACCTTCCTAGGGTTACTGTTAGGCTTAGGCCTAGGACTTTTAAAACCAGGAAGCCATGGGCTCCAGGCACATGCAGCTGTTAAAGGCATCCCAAGAGGGCTGCAGAAGTGACACAACTTGGCTGCCTCTGCTGCTATTCTCATGACACCATCCCGAACCATAGGCTGATTTTCCTTCCTAGGGTTAAGGTTTGAGTTACGCCTAGGGTAAGGGTTCTATTAACCAGAAAGCCCTGAGTTCCAAGAACACAGCAGCTGCGAAGGACTTCCCAAGAAGAGCGCAAAAGTACCACAACATGCCTGCCTCCACAGCTTTTTCCTTGGGGACATGCCTAATTCCTGGCTGATTTGCCTTTCTCGTCTTAGGGTTGGGGTTCGGCCTAGGGCTAGGATTTTTAAAATCAGGAAGCCCTGAGTTCCAGGTTTACGGCATCTGCCAAAGGCATCCCAAAGGGAGTGCAGATGTGCCACAACATGGCTGCTTTCACGGCTTTTCCCTTAGGAAGAACCCTAATACCCGGCTGATTTACCTTCCTAGGGTTACTGTTAGGCTTAGGCCTAGGACTTTTAAAACCAGGAAGCCATGGGCTCCAGGCACATGCAGCTGTTAAAGGCATCCCAAGAGGGCTGCAGAAGTGACACAACTTGGCTGCCTCTGCTGCTATTCTCATGACACCATCCCGAACCATAGGCTGATTTTCCTTCCTAGGGTTAAGGTTTGAGTTACGCCTAGGGTAAGGGTTCTATTAACCAGAAAGCCCTGAGTTCCAAGAACACAGCAGCTGCGAAGGACTTCCCAAGAAGAGCGCAAAAGTACCACAACATGCCTGCCTCCACAGCTTTTTCCTTGGGGACATGCCTAATTCCTGGCTGATTTGCCTTTCTCGTCTTAGGGTTGGGGTTCGGCCTAGGGCTAGGATTTTTAAAATCAGGAAGCCCTGAGTTCCAGGCACACTGGAGCTGTGAAAGGCATCCCAAAGGGAGTGCAAAAGTGCCACAACATGGCTGCTTTCACAGCTTTTCCCTTAGGAAGAACCCTAATACGCGGCTGATTTACCTTCCTAGGGTTACTGTTAGGCTTAGGCCTAGGACTTTTAAAACCAGGAAGCCCTGGGCTCCAGGCACACTGCAGCTGCGAAAGGCATCCCAAGGGGAGTGCAAAAGTGACACAACTTGGCTGCCTCTGCTGCTATTCCCATGAGACCATCCCGAACCATAGTCTGATTTTCCTTCCTAGGGTTAAGGTTTGAGTTACGCCTGGGGTAAGGGTTCTATTAACCAGAAAGCCCTGAGTTCCAAGAACACAGCAGCTGCGAAGGACTACCCAAGAAGAGCGCAAAAGTACCACAACATGCCTGCCTCCACAGCATTTTCCTTGGGGACATGCCTAATTCCTGGCTTATTTGCCTTTCTCGTCTTAGGGTTGGGGTTCGGCCTAGGGCTAGGATATTTTTAACTAGGAAGCCCTGAGTTCCAGGCTTACTTCATCTGCCAAAGGCATCCCAAAGGGAGTGCAGAAGTGCCACAACATGGCTGCTTTCACGGCTTTTCCCTTAGGAAGAACCCTAATACCCGGCTGATTTACCTTCCTAGGGTTACTGTTAGGCTTAGGCCTAGGACTTTTAAAACCAGGAAGACCTGGGCTCCAGGCACATGCAGGTACGAAAGGCATCCCAAGAGGGCCGCAGAAGTGACACAACTTGGCTGCCTCTGCTTCTATTCTCATGAGACCATCCCGAACCATAGGCTGATTTTCCATCCTAGGGTTAAGGTTTGAGTTACGCCTAGGGTAAGGGTTCTATTAACCAGAAAGCCCTGAGTTCCAAGAACACAGCAGCTGCGAAGGACTAGCCAAGAAGAGCGCAAAAGTACCACAACATGCCTGCCTCCACAGCTTTTTCCTTGGGGACATGCCTAATTCCTGGCTGATTTGCCTTTCTCGTCTTAGGGTTGGGGTTCGGCCTAGGGCTAGGATTTTTAAAATCAGGAAGCCCTGAGTTCCAGGTTTACGGCATCTGCCAAAGGCATCCCAAAGGGAGTGCAGATGTGCCACAACATGGCTGCTTTCACGGCTTTTCCCTTAGGAAGAACCCTAATACCCGGCTGATTTACCTTCCTAGGGTTACTGTTAGGCTTAGGCCTAGGACTTTTAAAACCAGGAAGCCATGGGCTCCAGGCACATGCAGCTGTAAAAGGCATCCCAAGAGGGCTGCAGAAGTGACACAACTTGGCTGCCTCTGCTGCTATTCTCATGACACCATCCCGAACCATAGGCTGATTTTCCTTCCTAGGGTTAAGGTTTGAGTTACGCCTAGGGTAAGGGTTCTATTAACCAGAAAGCCCTGAGTTCCAAGAACACAGCAGCTGCGAAGGACTTCCCAAGAAGAGCGCAAAAGTACCACAACATGCCTGCCTCCACAGCTTTTTCCTTGGGGACATGCCTAATTCCTGGCTGATTTGCCTTTCTCGTCTTAGGGTTGGGGTTCGGCCTAGGGCTAGGATTTTTAAAATCAGGAAGCCCTGAGTTCCAGGCACACTGGAGCTGTGAAAGGCATCCAAAAGGGAGTGCAAAAGTGCCACAACATGGTTGCTTTCACGGCTTTTTCCTTGGCAAGAAGCTTAACGCCAGGCTGATTTCCCTTCCCAGGGTTACTGTTAGGCTTAGGACTAGGGCTAGGATTTTTAAAACTAGGAAGCCCTTAGATCCAGGCACACTGCAGCTGTTCAAGACATCCCAAGGGGAGTACAAAAGTGCAACAACATGGCAGCTTTCACAGCTTTTTCCTTGGCACCATCCCTATACCTAGGCTGTTTTATCTGCCTAGGGTTAGGGTTAGGGTTCAGCCTAGTGCTTGGAGTTTTTTAACCAGGAAGCCCTGAGTTCCAGGCTTACTGCATCTGCCAAAGGCATCCCAAAGGGAGTGCAAAAGTGCCACAACATGGCTGCTTTCACAGCTTTTCCCTTAGGAAGAACCCTAATACGCGGCTGATTTACCTTCCTAGGGTTACTGTTAGGCTTAGGCCTAGGACTTTTAAAACCAGGAAGCCCTGGGCTCCAGGCACACTGCAGCTGTTAAAGGCATCCCAAGGGGAGCGCAAAAGTGACACAACTTGGCTGCCACCACTGATATTTCCATGAGACCATCCCGAACCATAGGCTGATTTTCCTTCCTAGGGTTAAGGTTTGAGTTACGCCTAGGGTAAGGGTTCTATTAACCAGAAAGCCCTGAGTTCCAAGAACACAGCAGCTGCAAAGGACTACCCAAGAAGAGCGCAAAAGTACCACAACATGCCTGCCTCCACAGCTTTTTCCTTGGGGACATGCCTAATTCCTGGCTGATTTGCCTTTCTCGTCTTAGGGTTGGGGTTCGGCCTAGGGCTAGGATATTTTTACTCGGAAGCCCTGAGTTCCAGGCTTACTGCATCTGCCAAAGGCATCCCAAAGGGAGTGCAGAAGTGCCACAACATGGCTGCTTTCACGGCTTTTCCCTTAGGAAGAATTCTAATACGCGGCTGATTTAGCTTCCTAGGGTTACTGTTAGGCTTAGGCCTAGGACTTTTAAAACCAGGAAGCCCTGGGCTCCAGGCACACTGCAGATGCGAAAGGCATCCCAAGGGGAGCGCAAAAGTGACACAACTTGGCTGCCTCTGCTGCTATTCTCATGAGACCATCCCGAACCATAGGCTGATTTTCCTTCCTAGGATTAAGGTTTGAATTACGCCTGGTGTAAGGGTTCTATTAACCAGAAAGCCCTGAGTTCCAAGAACACAGCAGCTGCGAAGGACTACCCAAGAAGAGCGCAAAAGTACCACAACATGCCTGCCTCCACAACTTTTTCCTTGGGGACATGCCTAATTCCTGGCTGATTTGCCTTTCTCGTCTTAGGGTTGGGGTTCAGCCTAGGGCTAGGATTTTTTTAACTCGGAAGCCCTGAGTTCCAGGCTTACTGCATCTGCCAAAGGCATCCCAAAGGGAGTGCAGAAGTGCCACAACATGGCTGCTTTCACAGCTTTTCCCTTAGGAAGAACCCTAATACGCGGCTGATTTACCTTCCTAGGGTTACTGTTAGGCTTAGGCCTAGGACTTTTAAAACCAGGAAGCCCTGGGCTCCAGGCACACTGCAGCTGCGAAAGGCATCCCAAGGGGAGCGCAAAAGTGACACAACTTGGCTGCCACCACTGATATTTCCATGAGACCATCCCGAACCATAGGCTGATTTTCCTTCCTAGGGTTAAGGTTTGAGTTACGCCTAGGGTAAGGGTTCTATTAACCAGAAAGCCCTGAGTTCCAAGAACACAGCAGCTGCGAAGGACTTCCCAAGAAGAGCGCAAAAGTACCACAACATGCCTGCCTCCACAGCTTTTTCCTTGGGGACATGCCTAATTCCTGGCTGATTTGCCTTTCTCGTCTTAGGGTTGGGGTTCGGCCTAGGGCTAGGATTTTTTTAACTAGGAAGCCCTGAGTTCCAGGCTTACTTCATCTGCCAAAGGCATCCAAAAGGGTGTGCAAAAGTGCCACAACATGGCTGCTTTCACGGCTTTTCCCTTAGGAAGAACCCTAATACCCGGCTGATTTACCTTCCTAGGGTTACTATTAGGCTTAGGCCTAGGACTTTTAAAACCAGGAAGCCCTGGGCTCCAGGCACACTGCAGCTGCGAAAGGCATCCCAAGGGGAGTACAAAAGTGACACAACTTGGCTGCCACCACTGATATTTCCATGAGACCATCCCGAACCATAGGCTGATTTTCCTTCCTAGGGTTAAGGTTTGAGTTACGCCTAGGGAAAGGGCTCTATTAACCAGAAAGCCCTGAGTTCCAAGAACACAGCAGCTGTGAAGGACTAGCCAAGAAGAGCGCAAAAGTACCACAACATGCCTGCCTCCACAGCTTTTTCCTTGGGGACATGCCTAATTCCTGGCTGATTTGCCTTTCTCGTCTTAGGGTTGGGGTTCGGCCTAGGGCTAGGATTTTTAAAATCAGGAAGCCCTGAGTTCCAGGCACACTGGAGCTGCGAAAGGCATCCAAAAGGGAGTGCAAAAGTGCCACAACATGGTTGCTTTCACGGCTTTTTCCTTGGCAAGAAGCTTAACACCAGGCTTATTTCCCTTGCCAGGGTTACTGTTAGGCTTAGGCCTAGGGCTAGGATTTTTAAAACTAGGAAGCCCTTAGATCCAGGCACACTGCAGGTGTTCAAGGCATCCCAAGGGGAGTACAAAAGTGCAACAAAATGGCAGCTTTCACAGCTTTTTCCTTGGCACCATCCCTATACCTCTGCTGTTTTATCTGCCTAGGGTAAGGTTTAGGGTTCAGCCTAGGGCTTGGAGTTTTTTAACCAGGAAGCCCTGAGTTCCAGGCTTACTGCATCTGCCAAAGGCATCCCAAAGGGAGTGCAAAAGTGCCACAACATGGCTGCTTTCACGGCTTTTCGCTTAGGAAGAACCCTAATACCCGGCTGATTTACCTTCCTAGGGTTACTGTTAGGCTTAGTCCTAGGACTTTTAAAACCAGGAAGCCCTGGGCTCCAGGCACACTGCAGATGCGAAAGGCATCCCAAGGGGAGTGCAAAAGTGACACAACTTGGCTGCCTCTGCTGCTATTCTCATGAGACCATCCCGAACCATAGGCTGATTTTCCTTCCTAGGGTTAAGGTTTGAGTTACGCCTGGGGTAAGGGTTCTATTAACCAGAAAGCCCTGAGTTCCAAGAACACAGCAGCTGCGAAGGACTAGCCAAGAAGAGCGCAAAAGTACCACAACATGCCTGCCTCCACAGCTTTTTCCTTGGGGACATGCCTAATTCCTGGCTGATTTGCCTTTCTCGTCTTAGGGTTGGGGTTCGGCCTAGGGCTAGGATTTTTTTAACTAGGAAGCCCTGAGTTCCAGGCTTACTGCATCTGCCAAAGGCATCCCAAAGGGAGTGCAGAAGTGCCACAACATGGCTGCTTTCACGGCTTTTCCCTTAGGAAGAACCCTAATACGCGGCTGATTTACCTTCCTAGGGTTACTGTTAGGCTTAGGCCTAGGACTTTTAAAACCAGGAAGCCCTGGGCTCCAGGCACACTGCAGCTGCCAAAGGCATCCCAAAGGGAGTGCAGAAGTGCCACAACATGGCTGCTTTCACGGCTTTTCCCTTAGGAAGAACCCTAATACCCGGCTGATTTACCTTCCTAGGGTTACTGTTAGGCTTAGGCCTAGGACTTTTAAAACCAGGAAGCCCTGGGCTCCAGGCACATGCAGCTGCGAAAGGCATCCCAAGAGGGCTGCAGAAGTGACACAACTTGGCTGCCTCTGCTTCTATTCTCATGAGACCATCCTGAACCATAGGCTGATTTTCCTTCCTAGGGTTAAGGTTTGAGTTACGCCTAGGGTAAGGGTTCTATTAACCAGAAAGCCCTGAGTTCCAAGAACACAGCAGCTGCGAAGGACTTCCCAAGAAGAGCGCAAAAGTGCCACAACATGCCTGCCTCCACAGCTTTTTCCTTGGGGACATGCCTAATTCCTGGCTGATTTGCCTTTCTCGTCTTAGGGTTGGGGTTCGGCCTAGGGCTAGGATTTTTAAAATCAGGAAGCCCTGAGTTCCAGGCACACTGGAGCTGTGAAAGGCATCCAAAAGGGAGTGCAAAAGTGCCACAACATGGTTGCTTTCACGGCTTTTTCCTTGGCAAGAAGCTTAACGCCAGGCTGATTTCCCTTCCCAGGGTTACTGTTAGGCTTAGGCCTAGGGCAAGGATTTTTAAAACTCGGAAGCCCTTAGATCCAGGCACACTGCAGCTGTTCAAGACATCCCAAGGGGAGTACAAAAGTGCAACAACATGGCAGCTTTCACAGCTTTTTCCTTGGCACCATCCCTATACCTTGGCTGTTTTATCTGCCTAGGGTTAGGGTTAGGGTTCAGCCTAGTGCTTGGAGTTTTTTAACCAGGAAGCCCTGAGTTCCAGGCTTACTGCATCTGCCAAAGGCATCCCAAAGGGAGTGCAGAAGTGCCACAACATGGCTGCTTTCACGGCTTTTCCCTTAGGAAGAACCCTAATACGCGGCTGATTTACCTTCCTAGGGTTACTGTTAGGCTTAGGCCTAGGACTTTTTAAACCAGGAAGCCCTGGGCTCCAGGCACACTGCAGCTGTTAAAGGCATCCCAAGAGGGCCGCAGAAGTGACACAACTTGGCTGCCTCTGCTTCTATTCTCATGAGACCATCCTGAACCATAGGCAGATTTTCCTTCCTAGGGTTAAGGTTTGAGTTTCGCCTAGGGTAAGAGTTCTATTAACCAGAAAGCCCTGAGTTCCAAGAACACAGCAGCTGCGAAGGACTAGCCAAGAAGAGCGCAAAAGTACCACAACATGCCTGCCTCCACAGCTTTTTCCTTGGGGACATGCCTAATTCCTGGCTGATTTGCCTTTCTCGTCTTAGGGTAGGGGTTCGGACTAGGGCTAGGATTTTTTTAACTAGGAAGCCCTGAGTTCCAGGCTTACTGCATCTGCCAAAGGCATCCCAAAGGGAGTGCAGAAGTGCCACAACATGGCTGCTTTCACGGCTTTTCCCTTTGGAAGAACCCTAATACGCGGCTGATTTACCTTCCTAGGGTTACTGTTAGGCTTAGGCCTAGGACTTTTAAAACCAGGAAGCCCTGGGCTCCAGGCACACTGCAGCTGCGAAAGGCATCCCAAGGGGAGCGCAAAAGTGACACAACTTGGCTGCCTGTGCTGCTATTCTCATGAGACCATCCTGAACCATAGGCTGATTTTCCTTCCTAGGGTTAAGGTTTGAGTTACGCCTAGGGTAAGAGTTCTATTAACCAGAAAGCCCTGAGTTCCAAGAACACAGCAGCTGCGAAGGACTAGCCAAGAAGAGCGCAAAAGTACCACAACGTGCCTGCCTCCACAGCTTTTTCCTTGGGGACATGCCTAATTCCTGGCTGATTTGCCTTTCTCATCTTAGGGTTGGGGTTCGGCCTAGGGCTAGGATTTTTTAACTCGGAAGCCCTGAGTTCCACGCTTACTGCATCTGCCAAACGCATCCCAAAGGGAGTGCAGAAGTGCCACAACATGGCTGCTTTCATGGCTTTTCCCTTAGGAAGAACCCTAATACGCGGCTGATTTACCTTCCTAGGGTTACTGTTAGGCTTAGGCCTAGGACTTTTAAAACCAGGAAGCCCTGGTCTCCAGGCACACTGCAGCTGCGAAAGGCATCCCAAGGGGAGCGCAAAAGTGACACAACTTGGCTGCCTCTGCTGCTATTCTCATGAGACCATCCCGAATCATAGGCTGATTTTCCTTCCTAGGGTTAAGGTTTGAGTTACGCCTAGGGTAAGGGTTCTATTAACCAGAAAGCCCTGAGTTCCAAGAACACAGCAGCTGCGAAGGACTACCCAAGAAGAGCGCAAAAGTACCACAACATGCCTGCCTCCACAGCTCTTTCCTTGGGGACATGCCTAATTCCTGGCTGATTTGCCTTTCTCGTCTTAGGGTTGGGGTTCGGCCTAGGGCTAGGATATTTTTAACTAGGAAACCCTGAGTTCCAGGCTTACTGCATCTGCCAAAGGCATCCCAAAGGGAGTGCAGAAGTGCCACAACATGGCTGCTTTCATGGCTTTTCCCTTAGGAAGAACCCTAATACGCGGCTGATTTACCTTCCTAGGGTTACTGTTAGGCTTAGGCCTAGGACTTTTAAAACCAGGAAGCCCTGGGCTCCAGGCACACTGCAGCTGCGAAAGGCATCCCAAGGGGAGCGCAAAAGTGACACAACTTGGCTGCCACCACTGATATTTCCATGAGACCATCCTGAACCATAGGCTGATTTTCCTTCCTAGGGTTAAGGTTTGAGTTACGCCTAGGGTAAGGGTTCTATTAACCAGAAAGCCCTGACTTCCAAGAACACAGCAGCTGCGAAGGACTACCCAAGAAGAGCGCAAAAGTACCACAACATGCCTGCCTCCACAGCTTTTTCCTTGGGGACATGCCTAATTCCTGGCTGATTTGCCTTTCTCGTCTTAGGGTTGGGGTTCGGCCTAGTGCTAGGATTTTTAAAATCAGGAAGCCCTGAGTTCCAGGCAAACTGGAGCTGTGAAAGTCATCCAAAAGGGAGTGCAAAAGTGCCACAACATGGTTGCTTTCACGGCTTTTTCCTTGGCAAGAAGCTTAACACCAGGCTGATTTCCCTTGCCAGGGTTACTGTTAGGCTTAGGCCTAGGGCTAGGATTTTTAAAACTCGGAAGCCCTTAGATCCAGGCACACTGCAGCTGTTCAAGGCATCCCAAGGGGAGTACAAAAGTGCAACAACATGGCAGCTTTCACAGCTTTTTCCTTGGCACCATCCCTATACCTAGGCTGTTTTATCTGCCTAGGGTAAGGGTTAGGGTTCAGCCTAGGGCTTGGAGTTTTTTAACCAGGAAGCCCTGAGTTCCAGGCTTACTGCATCTGCCAAAGGCATCCCAAAGGGAGTGCAAAAGTGCCACAACATGGCTGCTTTCACAGCTTTTCCCTTAGGAAGAACCCTAATACGCGGCTGATTTACCTTCCTAGGGTTACTGTTAGGCTTAGGCCTAGGACTTTTAAAACCAGGAAGCCCTGGGCTCCAGGCACACTGCAGCTGTAAAACGCATCCCAAGAGGGCCTCAGAAGTGACACAACTTGGCTGCCTCTGCTTCTATTCTCATGAGACCATCCTGAACCATAGGCAGATTTTCCTTCCTAGGCTTAAGGTTTGAGTTTCGCCTAGAGTAAGAGTTCTATTAACCAGAAAGACCAGAGTTCAAAGAACACAGCAGCTGCAAAGGACTACCCAAGAAGAGCGCAAAAGTACCACAACATGCCTGCCTCCACAGCTTTTTCCTTGGGGACATGCCTAATTCCTGGCTGATTTGCCTTTCTCGTCTAAGGGTTTAGGTTCGGCCTAGGGCTAGGATTTTTTTAGCTAGGAAGCCCTGAGTTCCAGGCTTACTGCATCTGCCAAAGGCATCCCAAAGGGAGTGCAGAAGTGCCACAACATGGCTGCTTTCACGGCTTTTCGCTTAGGAAGAACCCTAATACGCGGCTGATTTACCTTCCTAGGGTTACTGTTAGGCTTAGGCCTAGGACTTTTAAAACCAGGAAGCCCTGGGCTCCAGGCACACTGCAGCTGCGAAAGGCATCCCAAGGGGAGTGCAAAAGTGACACAACTTGGCTGCCTCTGCTGCTATTCTCATGAGACCATCCCGAACCATAGGCTGATTTTCCTTCCTAGGATTAAGGTTTGAATTACGCCTGGTGTAAGGGTTCTATTAACCAGAAAGCCCTGAGTTCCAAGAACACAGCAGCCTGCGAAGGACTACCAAGAAGAGCGCAAAAGTACCACAACATGCCTGCCTCCACAGCTTTTTCCTTGGGGACATGCCTAATTCCTGGCTGATTTGCCTTTCTCGTCTTAGGGTTGGGGTTCGGCCTAGGGCTAGATTTTTTTAACTAGGAAGCCCTGAGTTCCAGGCTTACTTCATCCGCCAAAGGCATCCCAAAGGGTGTGCAAAAGTGCCACAACATGGCTGCTTTCACGGCTTTTCCCTTAGGAAGAACCCTAATACGCGGATGATTTACCTTCCTAGGGTTACTGTTAGGCTTAGGCCTTGACTTTAAAACCAGGAAGCCCTGGCTCCAGGCACACTGCAGCTGCGAAAGGCATCCCAAGGGAGCGCACAAGTGACACAACTTGGCTGCCACCACTGATATTTCCATGAGACCATCCCGAACCATAGGCTGATTTCCTTCCTAGGGTTAAGGTTTGAGTTACGCCTAGGGTAAGGGTTCTATTAACCAGAAAGCCCTGAGTTCCAAGAACACAGCAGCTGCGAAGGACTAGCCAAGAAGAGCGCAAAAGTACCACAACATGTCTACCTCCACAGCTTTTTCCTTGGGGACATGCCTAATTCCTGCCTGATTTGCCTTTCTCGTCTTAGGGTTGGGGTTCGGCCTAGGGCTAGGATATTTTTAACTAGGAAGCCCTGAGTTCCAGGCTTACTGCATCTGCCAAAGGCATCCTAAAGGGAGTGCAGAAGTGCCACAACATGGCTGCTTTCACGGCTTTTCGCTTAGGAAGAACCCTAATACGCGGCTGATTTACCTTCCTAGGGTTACTGTTAGGCTTAGGCCTAGGACTTTTAAAACCAGGAAGCCCTGGGCTCCAGGCACACTGCAGCTGCGAAAGGCATCCCAAGGGGAGCGCAAAAGTGACACAACTTGGCTGCCACCACTGATATTTCCATGAGACCATCCTGAACCATAGGCTGATTTTCCTTCCTAGGGTTAAGGTTTGAGTTACGCCTAGGGTAAGGGTTCTATTAACCAGAAAGCCCTGACTTCCAAGAACACAGCAGCTGCGAAGGACTACCCAAGAAGAGCGCAAAAGTACCACAACATGCCTGCCTCCACAGCTTTTTCCTTGGGGACATGCCTAATTCCTGGCTGATTTGCCTTTCTCGTCTTAGGGTTGGGGTTCGGACTAGGGCTAGGATTTTTTTAACTAGGCAGCCCTGAGTTCCAGGCTTACTTCATCTGCCAAAGGCATCCCAAAGGGAGTGCAAAAGTGCCACAACATGGCTGCTTTCACGGCTTTTCCCTTAGGAAGAACCCTAATACGCGGCTGATTTACCTTCCTAGGGTTACTGTTAGGCTTAGGCCTAGGACTTTTTAAACCAGGAAGCCCTGGGCTCCAGGAACATGCAGCTGTTAAAGGCATCCCAAGAGGGCTGCAGAAGTGACACAACTTGGCTGCCTCTGCTGCTATTCTCATGAGACCATCCCGAACCATAGGCTGATTTTCCTTCCTAGGGTTAAGATATGAGTTACGCCTGGGGTAAGGGTTCTATTAACCAGAAAGCCCTGAGTTCCAAGAACACAGCAGCTGCGAAGGACTAGCCAAGAAGAGCGCGAAAGTACCACAACATGCCTGCCTCCACAGCTTTTTCCTTGGGGACATGCCTAATTCCTGGCTGATTTGCCTTTCTCGTCTTAGGGTTGGGGTTCGGCCTAGGGCTAGGATATTTTTAACTAGGAAGCCCTGAGTTCCAGGCTTACTGCATCTGCCAAAGGCATCCCAAAGGGAGTGCAGAAGTGCCACAACATGGCTGCTTTCACGGCTTTTCCCTTAGGAAGAACCCTAATACCCGGCTGATTTACCTTCCTAGGGTTACTGTTAGGCTTAGGCCTAGGACTTTTAAAACCAGGAAGCCCTGGGCTCCAGGCACATGCAGCTGCGAAAGGCATCCCAAGAGGGCCACAGAAGTGACACAACTTGGCTGCCTCTGCTTCTATTCTCATGAGACCATCCTGAACCATAGTCTTATTTTCCTTCCTAGGGTTAAGGTTTGAGTTACGCCTAGGGTAAGAGTTCTATTAACCAGAAAGCCCTGAGTTCCAAGAACACAGCAGCTGCGAAGGACTACCCAAGAAGAGCGCAAAAGTACCACAACGTGCCTGCCTCCACAGCTTTTTCCTTGGGGACATGCCTAATTCCTGGCTGATTTGCCTTTCTCGTCTTAGGGTTGGGGTTCGGCCTAGGGCTAGGATTTTTTTAACTCGGAAGCCCTGAGTTCCAGGCTTACTGCATCTGCCAAAGGCATCCCAAAGGGAGTGCAGAAGTGCCACAACATGGCTGCTTTCACGGCTTTTCCCTTAGGAAGAACCCTAATACGCGGCTGATTTACCTTCCTAGGGTTACTGTTAGGCTTAGGCCTAGGACTTTTTAAACCAGGAAGCCCTGGGCTCCAGGCACACTGCAGCTGTTAAAGGCATCCCAAGAGGGCCGCAGAAGTGACACAACTTGGCTGCCTCTGCTTCTATTCTCATGAGACCATCCTGAACCATAGGCAGATTTTCCTTCCTAGGGTTAAGGTTTGAGTTTCGCCTAGGGTAAGAGTTCTATTAACCAGAAAGACCTGAGTTCCAAGAACACAGCAGCTGCGAAGGACTAGCCAAGAAGAGCGCAAAAGTACCACAACATGCCTGCCTCCACAGCTTTTTCCTTGGGGACATGCCTAATTCCTGGCTGATTTGCCTTTCTCGTCTTAGGGTAGGGGTTCGGACTAGGGCTAGGATTTTTTTAACTAGGAAGCCCTGAGTTCCAGGCTTACTGCATCTGCCAAAGGCATCCCAAAGGGAGTGCAGAAGTGCCACAACATGGCTGCTTTCACGGCTTTTCCCTTTGGAAGAACCCTAATACGCGGCTGATTTACCTTCCTAGGGTTACTGTTAGGCTTAGGCCTAGGACTTTTAAAACCAGGAAGCCCTGGGCTCCAGGCACACTGCAGCTGCGAAAGGCATCCCAAGGGGAGCGCAAAAGTGACACAACTTGGCTGCCTGTGCTGCTATTCTCATGAGACCATCCCGAACCATAGGCTGATTTTCCTTCCTAGGGTTAAGGTTTGAGTTACGCCTAGGGTAAGAGTTCTATTAACCAGAAAGCCCTGAGTTCCAAGAACACAGCAGCTGCGAAGGACTAGCCAAGAAGAGCGCAAAAGTACCACAACGTGCCTGCCTCCACAGCTTTTTCCTTGGGGACATGCCTAATTCCTGGCTGATTTGCCTTTCTCATCTTAGGGTTGGGGTTCGGCCTAGGGCTAGGATTTTTTAACTCGGAAGCCCTGAGTTCCAGGCTTACTGCATCTGCCAAACGCATCCCAAAGGGAGTGCAGAAGTGCCACAACATGGCTGCTTTCATGGCTTTTCCCTTAGGAAGAACCCTAATACGCGGCTGATTTACCTTCCTAGGGTTACTGTTAGGCTTAGGCCTAGGACTTTTAAAACCAGGAAGCCCTGGGCTCCAGGCACACTTCATCTGCGAAAGGCATCCGAAGCGGAGCGCAAAAGTGACACAACTTGGCTGCCACCACTGATATTTCCATGAGACCATCCCGAACCATAGGCTGATTTCCCTTCCTAGGGTTAAGTTTTGAGTTACGCCTAGGGAAAGAGTTCTATAAACCAGAAAGCCCTGAGTTCCAAGAACACAGCAGCTGCGAAGGACTACCCAAGAAGAGCGCAAAAGTACCACAATATGCCTGCCTCCACAGCTTTTTCCTTGGGGACATGCCTAATTCCTGGCTGATTTGCCTTTCTCGTCTTAGGGTTGGGGTTCGGCCTAGGGCTAGGATATTTTTATCTAGGAAGCCCTGAGTTCCAGGCTTACTTCATCCGCCAAAGGCATCCCAAAGGGTGTGCAAAAGTGCCACAACATGGCTGCTTTCACGGCTTTTCCCTTAGGAAGAACCCTAATACGCGGCTGATTTACCTTCCTAGGGTTACTGTTAGGCTTAGGCCTAGGACTTTTAAAACCAGGAAGCCCTGGTCTCCAGGCACACTGCAGCTGCGAAAGGCATCCCAAGGGGAGCGCAAAAGTGACACAACTTGGCTGCCTCTGCTGCTATTCTCATGAGACCATCCCGAATCATAGGCTGATTTTCCTTCCTAGGGTTAAGGTTTGAGTTACGCCTAGGGTAAGGGTTCTATTAACCAGAAAGCCCTGAGTTCCAAGAACACAGCAGCTGCGAAGGACTACCCAAGAAGAGCGCAAAAGTACCACAACATGCCTGCCTCCACAGCTCTTTCCTTGGGGACATGCCTAATTCCTGGCTGATTTGCCTTTCTCGTCTTAGGGTTGGGGTTCGGCCTAGGGCTAGGATATTTTTAACTAGGAAACCCTGAGTTCCAGGCTTACTGCATCTGCCAAAGGCATCCCAAAGGGAGTGCAGAAGTGCCACAACATGGCTGCTTTCATGGCTTTTCCCTTAGGAAGAACCCTAATACGCGGCTGATTTACCTTCCTAGGGTTACTGTTAGGCTTAGGCCTAGGACTTTTAAAACCAGGAAGCCCTGGGCTCCAGGCACACTGCAGCTGCGAAAGGCATCCCAAGGGGAGCGCAAAAGTGACACAATTTGGCTGCCACCACTGATATTTCCATGAGACCATCCTGAACCATAGGCTGATTTTCCTTCCTAGGGTTAAGGTTTGAGTTACGCCTAGGGTAAGGGTTCTATTAACCAGAAAGCCCTGACTTCCAAGAACACAGCAGCTGCGAAGGACTACCCAAGAAGAGCGCAAAAGTACCACAACATGCCTGCCTCCACAGCTTTTTCCTTGGGGACATGCCTAATTCCTGGCTGATTTGCCTTTCTCGTCTTAGGGTTGGGGTTCGGCCTAGTGCTAGGATTTTTAAAATCAGGAAGCCCTGAGTTCCAGGCAAACTGGAGCTGTGAAAGTCATCCAAAAGGGAGTGCAAAAGTGCCACAACATGGTTGCTTTCACGGCTTTTTCCTTGGCAAGAAGCTTAACACGAGGCTGATTTCCCTTGCCAGGGTTACTGTTAGGCTTAGGCCTAGGGCTAGGATTTTTAAAACTCGGAAGCCCTTAGATCCAGGCACACTGCAGCTGTTCAAGGCATCCCAAGGGGAGTACAAAAGTGCAACAACATGGCAGCTTTCACAGCTTTTTCCTTGGCACCATCCCTATACCTAGGCTGTTTTATCTGCCTAGGGTAAGGGTTAGGGTTCAGCCTAGGGCTTGGAGTTTTTTAACCAGGAAGCCCTGAGTTCCAGGCTTACTGCATCTGCCAAAGGCATCCCAAAGGGAGTGCAAAAGTGCCACAACATGGCTGCTTTCACAGCTTTTCCCTTAGGAAGAACCCTAATACGCGGCTGATTTACCTTCCTAGGGTTACTGTTAGGCTTAGGCCTAGGACTTTTAAAACCAGGAAGCCCTGGGCTCCAGGCACACTGCAGCTGTAAAACGCATCCCAAGAGGGCCTCAGAAGTGACACAACTTGGCTGCCTCTGCTTCTATTCTCATGAGACCATCCTGAACCATAGGCAGATTTTCCTTCCTAGGCTTAAGGTTTGAGTTTCGCCTAGAGTAAGAGTTCTATTAACCAGAAAGACCAGAGTTCAAAGAACACAGCAGCTGCAAAGGACTACCCAAGAAGAGCGCAAAAGTACCACAACATGCCTGCCTCCACAGCTTTTTCCTTGGGGACATGCCTAATTCCTGGCTGATTTGCCTTTCTCGTCTAAGGGTTTAGGTTCGGCCTAGGGCTAGGATTTTTTTAGCTAGGAAGCCCTGAGTTCCAGGCTTACTGCATCTGCCAAAGGCATCCCAAAGGGAGTGCAGAAGTGCCACAACATGGCTGCTTTCACGGCTTTTCGCTTAGGAAGAACCCTAATACGCGGCTGATTTACCTTCCTAGGGTTACTGTTAGGCTTAGGCCTAGGACTTTTAAAACCAGGAAGCCCTGGGCTCCAGGCACACTGCAGCTGCGAAAGGCATCCCAAGGGGAGTGCAAAAGTGACACAACTTGGCTGCCTCTGCTGCTATTCTCATGAGACCATCCCTAACCATAGGCTGATTTTCCTTCCTAGGATTAAGGTTTGAATTACGCCTGGTGTAAGGGTTCTATTAACCAGAAAGCCCTGAGTTCCAAGAACACAGCAGCTGCGAAGGACTACCCAAGAAGAGCGCAAAAGTACCACAACATGCCTGCCTCCACAGCTTTTTCCTTGGGGACATGCCTAATTCCTGGCTGATTTGCCTTTCTCGTCTTAGGGTTGGGGTTCGGCCTAGGGCTAGGATTTTTTTAACTAGGAAGCCCTGAGTTCCAGGCTTACTTCATCCGCCAAAGGCATCCCAAAGGGTGTGCAAAAGTGCCACAACATGGCTGCTTTCACGGCTTTTCCCTTAGGAAGAACCCTAATACGCGGCTGATTTACCTTCCTAGGGTTACTGTTAGGCTTAGGCCTTGGACTTTTAAAACCAGGAAGCCCTGGGCTCCAGGCACACTGCAGCTGCGAAAGGCATCCCAAGGGGAGCGCAAAAGTGACACAACTTGGCTGCCACCGCTGATATTTCCATGAGACCATCCCGAACCATAGGCTGATTTTCCTTCCTAGGGTTAAGGTTTGAGTTACGCCTAGGGTAAGGGTTCTATTAACCAGAAAGCCCTGAGTTCCAAGAACACAGCAGCTGCGAAGGACTAGCCAAGAAGAGCGCAAAAGTACCACAACATGTCTACCTCCACAGCTTTTTCCTTGGGGACATGCCTAATTCCTGGCTGATTTGCCTTTCTCGTCTTAGGGTTGGGGTTCGGCCTAGGGCTAGGATATTTTTAACTAGGAAGCCCTGAGTTCCAGGCTTACTGCATCTGCCAAAGGCATCCCAAAGGGAGTGCAGAAGTGCCACAACATGGCTGCTTTCACGGCTTTTCGCTTAGGAAGAACCCTAATACGCGGCTGATTTACCTTCCTAGGGTTACTGTTAGGCTTAGGCCTAGGACTTTTAAAACCAGGAAGCCCTGGGCTCCAGGCACACTGCAGCTGCGAAAGGCATCCCAAGGGGAGCGCAAAAGTGACACAACTTGGCTGCCACCACTGATATTTCCATGAGACCATCCTGAACCATAGGCTGATTTTCCTTCCTAGGGTTAAGGTTTGAGTTACGCCTAGGGTAAGGGTTCTATTAACCAGAAAGCCCTGACTTCCAAGAACACAGCAGCTGCGAAGGACTACCCAAGAAGAGCGCAAAAGTACCACAACATGCCTGCCTCCACAGCTTTTTCCTTGGGGACATGCCTAATTCCTGGCTGATTTGCCTTTCTCGTCTTAGGGTTGGGGTTCGGACTAGGGCTAGGATTTTTTTAACTAGGCAGCCCTGAGTTCCAGGCTTACTTCATCTGCCAAAGGCATCCCAAAGGGAGTGCAAAAGTGCCACAACATGGCTGCTTTCACGGCTTTTCCCTTAGGAAGAACCCTAATACGCGGCTGATTTACCTTCCTAGGGTTACTGTTAGGCTTAGGCCTAGGACTTTTTAAACCAGGAAGCCCTGGGCTCCAGGAACATGCAGCTGTTAAAGGCATCCCAAGAGGGCTGCAGAAGTGACACAACTTGGCTGCCTCTGCTGCTATTCTCATGAGACCATCCCGAACCATAGGCTGATTTTCCTTCCTAGGGTTAAGATATGAGTTACGCCTGGGGTAAGGGTTCTATTAACCAGAAAGCCCTGAGTTCCAAGAACACAGCAGCTGCGAAGGACTAGCCAAGAAGAGCGCGAAAGTACCACAACATGCCTGCCTCCACAGCTTTTTCCTTGGGGACATGCCTAATTCCTGGCTGATTTGCCTTTCTCGTCTTAGGGTTGGGGTTCGGCCTAGGGCTAGGATATTTTTAACTAGGAAGCCCTGAGTTCCAGGCTTACTGCATCTGCCAAAGGCATCCCAAAGGGAGTGCAGAAGTGCCACAACATGGCTGCTTTCACGGCTTTTCCCTTAGGAAGAACCCTAATACCCGGCTGATTTACCTTCCTAGGGTTACTGTTAGGCTTAGGCCTAGGACTTTTAAAACCAGGAAGCCCTGGGCTCCAGGCACATGCAGCTGCGAAAGGCATCCCAAGAGGGCCACAGAAGTGACACAACTTGGCTGCCTCTGCTTCTATTCTCATGAGACCATCCTGAACCATAGTCTTATTTTCCTTCCTAGGGTTAAGGTTTGAGTTACGCCTAGGGTAAGAGTTCTATTAACCAGAAAGCCCTGAGTTCCAAGAACACAGCAGCTGCGAAGGACTACCCAAGAAGAGCGCAAAAGTACCACAACGTGCCTGCCTCCACAGCTTTTTCCTTGGGGACATGCCTAATTCCTGGCTGATTTGCCTTTCTCGTCTTAGGGTTGGGGTTCGGCCTAGGGCTAGGATTTTTTTAACTCGGAAGCCCTGAGTTCCAGGCTTACTGCATCTGCCAAAGGCATCCCAAAGGGAGTGCAGAAGTGCCACAACATGGCTGCTTTCACGGCTTTTCCCTTAGGAAGAACCCTAATACGCGGCTGATTTACCTTCCTAGGGTTACTGTTAGGCTTAGGCCTAGGACTTTTAAAACCAGGAAGCCCTGGGCTCCAGGCACACTGCAGCTGCGAAAGGCATTCCAAGGGGAGTGCAAAAGGGACACAACTTGGCTGCCTCTGCTGCTATTCTCATGAGACCATCCCGAATCATAGGCTGATTTTCCTTCCTAGGGTTAAGGTTTGAGTTACGCCTAGGGTAAGGGTTCTATTAACCAGAAAGCCCTGAGTTCCAAGAACACAGCAGCTGCGAAGGACTAGCCAAGAAGAGCGCGAAAGTACCACAACATCCCTGCCTCCACAGCTTTTTCCTTGGGGACATGCCTAATTCCTGGCTGATTTGCCTTTCTCGTCTTAGGGTTGGGGTTCGGCCTAGGGCTAGGATATTTTTAACTAGGAAGCCCTGAGTTCCAGGCTTACTGCATCTGCCAAAGGCATCCCAAAGGGAGTGCAGAAGTGCCACAACATGGCTGCTTTCACGGCTTTTCCCTTAGGAAGAACCCTAATACGCGGCTGATTTACCTTCCTAGGGTTACTGTTAGGCTTAGGCCTAGGACTTTTAAAACCAGGAAGCCCTGGGCTCCAGGCACATGCAGCTGCGAAAGGCATCCCAAGAGGGCCACAGAAGTGACACAACTTGGCTGCCTCTGCTTCTATTCTCATGAGACCATCCTGAACCATAGGCTGATTTTCCTTCCTAGGGTTAAGGTTTGAGTTACGCCTAGGGTAAGGGTTCTATTAACCAGAAAGCCCTGAGTTCCAAGAACACAGCAGCTGCGAAGGACTACCCAAGAAGAGCGCAAAAGTACCACAACGTGCCTGCCTCCACAGCTTTTTCCTTGGGGACATGCCTAATTCCTGGCTGATTTGCCTTTCTCGTCTTAGGGTTGGGGTTCGGCCTAGGGCTAGGATTTTTTTAACTCGGAAGCCCTGAGTTCCAGGCTTACTGCATCTGCCAAAGGCATCCCAAAGGGAGTGCAGAAGTGCCACAACATGGCTGCTTTCACGGCTTTTCCCTTAGGAAGAACCCTAATACGCGGCTGATTTACCTTCCTAGGGTTACTGTTAGGCTTAGGCCTAGGACTTTTAAAACCAGGAAGCCCTGGGCTCCAGGCACACTGCAGCTGCGAAAGGCATCCCAAGGGGAGTGCAAAAGTGACACAACTTGGCTGCCTCTGCTGCTATTCTCATGAGACCATCCCGAATCATAGGCTGATTTTCCTTCCTAGGGTTAAGGTTTGAGTTACGCCTAGGGTAAGGGTTCTATTAACCAGAAAGCCCTGAGTTCCAAGAACACAGCAGCTGCAGAGGACTACCCAAGAAGAGCGCAAAAGTACCACAACATGCCTGCCTCCACAGCTTTTTCCTTGGGGACATGCCTAATTCCTGGCTGATTTGCCTTTCTCGTCTTAGGGTTGGGGTTCGGCCTAGGGCTAGGATATTTTTAACTAGGAAGCCCTGAGTTCCAGGCTTACTGCATCTGCCAAAGGCATCCCAAAGGGAGTGCAGAAGTGCCACAACATGGCTGCTTTCACGGCTTTTCCCTTAGGAAGAACCCTAATACCCGGCTGATTTACCTTCCTAGGGTTACTGTTAGGCTTAGGCCTAGGACTTTTAAAACCAGGAAGCCCTGGGCTCCAGGCACATGCAGCTGCGAAAGGCATCCCAAGAGGGCCACAGAAGTGACACAACTTGGCTGCCTCTGCTTCTATTCTCATGAGACCATCCTGAACCATAGGCTGATTTTCCTTCCTAGGGTTAAGGTTTGAGTTACGCCTAGGGTAAGGGTTCTATTAACCAGAAAGCCCTGAGTTCCAAGAACACAGCAGCTGCGAAGGACTACCCAAGAAGAGCGCAAAAGTACCACAACATGCCTGCCTCCACAGCTTTTTCCTTGGGGACATGCCTAATTCCTGGCTGATTTGCCTTTCTCGTCTTAGGGTTGGGGTTCGGCCTAGGGCTAGGATTTTTAAAATCAGGAAGCCCTGAGTTCCAGGCACACTGGAGCTGTGAAAGGCATCCAAAAGGGAGTGCAAAAGTGCCACAACATGGTTGCTTTCATGGCTTTTTCCTTGGCAAGAAGCTTAACACCAGGCTGATTTCCCTTCCCAGGGTTACTGTTAGGCTTAGGCCTAGGGCAAGGATTTTAAAATCTCGGAAGCCCTTAGATCCAGGCACACTGCAGCTGTTCAAGGCATCCCAAGGGGAGTACAAAAGTGCAACAACATGGCAGCTTTCACAGCTTTTTCCTTGGCACCATCCCTATACCTAGGCTGTTTTATCTGCCTAGGGTTAGGGTTAGGGTTCAGGCTAGGGCTTGGAGTTTTTTAACCAGGAAGCCCTGAGTTCCAGGCTTACTGCATCTGCCAAAGGCATCCCAAAGGGAGTGCAAAAGTGCCACAACATGGCTGCTTTCACAGCTTTTCCCTTAGGAAGAACCCTAATACCCAGCTGATTTACCTTCCTAGGGTTACTGTTAGGCTTAGGCCTAGGACTTTTAAAACCAGGAAGCCCTGGGCTCCAGGCACACTGCAGCTGTTAAAGGCATCCCAAGAGGGCCGCAGAAGTGACACAACTTGGCTGCCTCTGCTTCTATTCTCATGAGACCATCCTGAACCATAGGCTGATTTTCCTTCCTAGGGTTAAGGTTTGAGTTACGCCTAGGGTAAGGGTTCTATTAACCAGAAAGCCCTGACTTCCAAGAACACAGCAGCTGCGAAGGACTAGCCAAGAAGAGCGCAAAAGTACCACAACATGCCTGCCTCCACAGCTTTTTCCTTGGGGACATGCCTAATTCCTGGCTGATTTGCCTTTCTCGTCTTAGGGTTGGGGTTCGGCCTAGGGCTAGGATTTTTTTAACTCGGAAGCCCTGAGTTCCAGGCTTACTTCATCTGCCAAAGGCATCCCAAAGGGAGTGCAAAAGTGCCACAACATGGCTGCTTTCACGGCTTTTCCCTTAGGAAGGACCCTAATACGCGGCTGATTTACCTTCCTAGGGTTACTGTTAGGCTTATGCCTAGGACTTTTTAAACCAGGAAGCCCTGGGCTCCAGTCACATGCAGCTGCGAAAGGCATCCCAAGAGGGCCGCAGAAGTGACACAACTTGGCTGCCTCTGCTTCTATTCTCATGAGACCATCCCGAACCATAGGCTGATTTTCCTTCCTAGGGTTAAGGTTTGAGTTACGCCTAGGGTAAGGGTTCTATTAACCAGAAAGCCCTGAGTTCCAAGAACACAGCAGCTGTGCAGGACTTGCCAAGAAGAGCGCAAAAGTACCACAACATGCCTGCCTCCACAGCTTTTTCCTTGGGGACATGCCTAATTCCTGGCTGATTTGCCTTTCTCATCTTAGGGTTGGGGTTCGGCCTAGGGCTAGGATTTTTAAAATCAGGAAGCCCTGAGTTCCAGGCACACTGGAGCTGTGAAAGGCATCCAAAAGGGAGTGCAAAAGTGCCACAACATGGTTGCTTTCACGGCTTTTTCCTTGGCAAGTAGCTTAACACCAGGCTGATTTCCTTTGCCAGGGTTACTGTTAGGCTTAGGCCTAGGGCTAGGATTTTTAAAACTCGGAAGCCCTGGGCTCCAGGCACACTGCAGCTGTTCAAAGCATCCTAAGGGGAGTACAAAAGTGCAACAACATGGCAGCTTTCACAGCTTTTTCCTTGGCACCATCCCTATACCTAGGCTGTTTTATCTGCCTAGGGTTAGGGTTAGGGTTCAGCCTAGGGCTTGGAGTTTTTTAACCAGGAAGCCCTGAGTTCCAGGCTTACTGCATCTGCCAAAGGCATCCCAAAGGGAGTGCAAAAGTGCCACAACATGGCTGCTTTCACAGCTTTTCCCTTAGGAAGAACCCTAATACGCGGCTGATTTACCTTCCTAGGGTTACTGTTAGGCTTAGGCCTAGGACTTTTAAAACCAGGAAGCCCTGGGCTCCAGGCACACTGCAGCTGTTAAACGCATCCCAAGAGGGCCTCAGAAGTGACACAACTTGGCTCCCTCTGCTTCTATTCTCATGAGACCATCCTGAACCATAGGCAGATTTTCCTTCCTAGGCTTAAGGTTTGAGTTTCGCCTAGAGTAAGAGTTCTATTAACCAGAAAGACCAGAGTTCAAAGAACACAGCAGCTGCGAGGGACTACCCAAGAAGAGCGCAAAAGTACCACAACATGCCTGCCTCCACAGCTTTTTCCTTGGGGACATGCCTAATTCCTGGCTGATTTGCCTTTCTCGTCTTAGGGTTGGGGTTCGGCCTAGGGCTAGGATTTTTTTAACTAGGAAGCCCTGAGTTCCAGGCTTACTTCATCTGCCAAAGGCATCCCAAAGGGAGTGCAAAAGTGCCACAACATGGCTGCTTTCACGGCTTTTCCCTTAGGAAGAACCCTAATACGCGGCTGATTTACCTTCCTAGGGTTACTGTTAGGCTTATGCCTAGGACTTTTTAAACCAGGAAGCCCTGGGCTCCAGGCACATGCAGCTGCGAAAGGCATCCCAAGAGGGCCGCAGAAGTGACACAACTTGGCTGCCTCTGCTTCTATTCTCATGAGACCATCCCGAATCATAGGCTGATTTTCCTTCCTCGGGTTAAGGTTTGAGTTACGCCTAGGGTAAGGGTTCTATTAACCAGAAAGCCCTGAGTTCCAAGAACACAGCAGCTGTGAAGGACTTGCCAAGAAGAGCGCAAAAGTACCACAACATGCCTGCCTCCACAGCTTTTTCCTTGGGGACATGCCTAATTCCTGGCTGATTTGCCTTTCTCGTCTTAGGGTTGGGGTTCGGCCTAGGGCTAGGATTTTAAAAATCAGGAAGCCCTGAGTTCCAGGCACACTGGAGCTGTGAAAGGCATCCAAAAGGGAGTGCAAAAGTGCCACAACATGGTTGCTTTCACGGCTTTTTCCTTGGCAAGTAGCTTAACACCAGGCTGATTTCCTTTTCCAGGGTTACTGTTAGGCTTAGGCCTAGGGCTAGGATTTTTAAAACTCGGAAGCCCTTAGATCCAGGCACACTGCAGCTGTTCAAGGCATCCCAAGGGGAGTACAAAAGTGCAACAACATGGCAGCTTTCACAGCTTTTTCCTTGGCACCATCCCTATACCTAGGCTGTTTTATCTGCCTAGGGTTAGGGTTAGGGTTCAGCCTAGTGCTTGGAGTTTTTTAACCAGGAAGCCCTGAGTTCCAGGCTTACTGCATCTGCCAAAGGCATCCCAAAGGGAGTGCAAAAGTGCCACAACATGGCTGCTTTCACAGCTTTTCCCTTAGGAAGAACCCTAATACCCAGCTGATTTACCTTCCTAGGGTTACTGTTAGGCTTAGGCCTAGGACTTTTAAAACCAGGAAGCCCTGGGCTCCAGGCACACTGCAGCTGTTAAAGGCATCCCAAGAGGGCCGCAGAAGTGACACAACTTGGCTGCCTCTGCTTCTATTCTCATGAGACCATCCTGAACCATAGGCTGATTTTCCTTCCTAGGGTTAAGGTTTGAGTTACGCCTAGGGTAAGGGTTCTATTAACCAGAAAGCCCTGACTTCCAAGAACACAGCAGCTGCGAAGGACTACCCAAGAAGAGCGCAAAAGTACCACAACATGCCTGCCTCCACAGCTTTTTCCTTGGGGACATGCCTAATTCCTGGCTGATTTGCCTTTCTCGTCTTAGGGTTGGGGTTCGGCCTAGGGCTAGGATATTTTAACTCGGAAGCCCTGAGTTCCAGGCTTACTTCATCTACCAAAGGCATCCCAAAGGGAGTGCAAAAGTGCCACAACATGGCTGCTTTCACGGCTTTTCCCTTAGGAAGGACCCTAATACGCGGCTGATTTACCTTCCTAGGGTTACTGTTAGGCTTATGCCTAGGACTTTTTAAACCAGGAAGCCCTGGGCTCCAGTCACATGCAGCTGCGAAAGGCATCCCAAGAGGGCCGCAGAAGTGACACAACTTGGCTGCCTCTGCTTCTATTCTCATGAGACCATCCCGAACCATAGGCTGATTTTCCTTCCTAGGGTTAAGGTTTGAGTTACGCCTAGGGTAAGGGTTCTATTAACCAGAAAGCCCTGAGTTCCAAGAACACAGCAGCTGTGAAGGACTTGCCAAGAAGAGCGCAAAAGTACCACAACATGCCTGCCTCCACAGCTTTTTCCTTGGGGACATGCCTAATTCCTGGCTGATTTGCCTTTCTCATCTTAGGGTTGGGGTTCGGCCTAGGGCTAGGATTTTTAAAATCAGGAAGCCCTGAGTTCCAGGCACACTGGAGCTGTGAAAGGCATCCAAAACGGAGTGCAAAAGTGCCACAACATGGTTGCTTTCACGGCTTTTTCCTTGGCAAGTAGCTTAACACCAGGCTGATTTCCTTTGCCAGGGTTACTGTTAGGCTTAGGCCTAGGGCTAGGATTTTTAAAACTCGGAAGCCCTGGGCTCCAGGCACACTGCAGCTGTTCAAGGCATCCCAAGGGGAGTACAAAAGTGCAACAACATGGCAGCTTTCACAGCTTTTTCCTTGGCACCATCCCTATACCTAGGCTGTTTTATCTGCCTAGGGTTAGGGTTAGGGTTCAGGCTAGGGCTTGGAGTTTTTTAACCAGGAAGCCCTGAGTTCCAGGCTTACTGCATCTGCCAAAGGCATCCCAAAGGGAGTGCAAAAGTGCCACAACATGGCTGCTTTCACAGCTTTTCCCTTAGGAAGAACCCTAATACGCGGCTGATTTACCTTCCTAGGGTTACTGTTAGGCTTAGGCCTAGGACTTTTTAAACCAGGAAGCCCTGGGCTCCAGGCACACTGCAGCTGTTAAACGCATCCCAAGAGGGCCTCAGAAGTGACACAACTTGGCTCCCTCTGCTTCTATTCTCATGAGACCATCCTGAACCATAGGCAGATTTTCCTTCCTAGGCTTAAGGTTTGAGTTTCGCCTAGAGTAAGAGTTCTATTAACCAGAAAGACCAGAGTTCAAAGAACACAGCAGCTGCAAAGGACTACCCAAGAAGAGCGCAAAAGTACCACAACATGCCTGCCTCCACAGCTTTTTCCTTGGGGACATGCCTAATTCCTGGCTGATTTGCCTTTCTCGTCTTAGGGTTGGGGTTCGGCCTAGGGCTAGGATTTTTTTAACTAGGAAGCCCTGAGTTCCAGGCTTACTTCATCTGCCAAAGGCATCCCAAAGGGAGTGCAAAAGTGCCACAACATGGCTGCTTTCACGGCTTTTCCCTTAGGAAGAACCCTAATACGCGGCTGATTTACCTTCCTAGGGTTACTGTTAGGCTTAGGACTAGGACTTTTTAAACCAGGAAGCCCTGGGCTCCAGGCACATGCAGCTGCGAAAGGCATCCCAAGAGGGCCGCAGAAGTGACACAACTTGGCTGCCTCTGCTTCTATTCTCATGAGACCATCCCGAACCATAGGCTGATTTTCCTTCCTAGGGTTAAGGTTTGAGTTACGCCTAGGGTAAGGGTTCTATTAACCAGAAAGCCCTGAGTTCCAAGAACACAGCAGCTGTGAAGGACTTGCCAAGAAGAGCGCAAAAGTACCACAACATGCCTGCCTCCACAGCTTTTTCCTTGGGGACATGCCTAATTCCTGGCTGATTTGCCTTTCTCGTCTTAGGGTTGGGGTTCGGCCTAGGGCTAGGATTTTTAAAATCAGGACGCCCTGAGTTCCAGGCACACTGGAGCTGTGAAAGGCATCCAAAAGGGAGTGCAAAAGTGCCACAACATGGTTGCTTTCACGGCTTTTTCCTTGGCAAGTAGCTTAACACCAGGCTGATTTCCTTTGCCAGGGTTAGTGTTAGGCTTAGGCCTAGGGCTAGGATTTTTAAAACTCGGAAGCCCTTAGATCCAGGCACACTGCAGCTGTTCAAGGCATCCCAAGGGGAGTACAAAAGTGCAACAACATGGCAGCTTTCACAGCTTTTTCCTTGGCACCATCCCTATACCTAGGCTGTTTTATCTGCCTAGGGTTAGGGTTAGGGTTCAGCCTAGGGCTTGGAGTTTTTTAACCAGGAAGCCCTGAGTTCCAGGCTTACTGCATCTGCCAAAGGCATCCCAAAGGGAGTGCAAAAGTGCCACAACATGGCTGCTTTCACAGCTTTTCCCTTAGGAAGAACCCTAATACGCGGCTGATTTACCTTCCTAGGGTTACTGTTAGGCTTAGGCCTAGGACTTTTAAAACCAGGAAGCCCTGGGCTCCAGGCACACTGCAGCTGTTAAAGGCATCCCAAGAGGGCCTCAGAAGTGACACAACTTGGCTCCCTCTGCTTCTATTCTCATGAGACCATCCTGAACCATAGGCAGATTTTCCTTCCTAGGCTTAAGGTTTGAGTTTCGCCTAGACTAAGAGTTCTATTAACCAGAAAGACCAGAGTTCAAAGAACACAGCAGCTGCAAAGGACTACCCAAGAAGAGCGCAAAAGTACCACAACATGCCTGCCTCCACAGCTTTTTCCTTGGGGACATGCCTAATTCCTGGCTGATTTGCCTTTCTCGTCTTAGGGTTGGGGTTCGGCCTAGGGCTAGGATTTTTTTAACTCGGAAGCCCTGAGTTCCAGGCTTACTGCATCTGCCAAAGGCATCCCAAAGGGAGTGCAGAAGTGCCACAACATGGCTGCTTTCACGGCTTTTCCCTTAGGAAGAACCCTAATACGCGGCTGATTTACCTTCCTAGGGTTACTGTTAGGCTTAGGCCTAGGACTTTTAAAACCAGGAAGCCCTGGGCTCCAGGCACACTGCAGCTGCGAAAGGCATCCCAAGGGGAGTGCAAAAGTGACACAACTTGGCTGCCTCTTCTGCTATTCTCATGAGACCATCCCGAACCATAGGCTGATTTTCCTTCCTAGGGTTAAGGTTTGAGTTACGCCTGGGGTAAGGGTTCTATTAACCAGAAAGCCCTGAGTTCCAAGAACACAGCAGCTGCGAAGGACTACCCAAGAAGAGCGCAAAAGTACCACAACATGCCTGCCTCCACAGCTTTTTCCTTGGGGACATGCCTAATTCCTGGCTGATTTGCCTTTCTCGTCTTAGGGTTGGGGTTCGGCCTAGGGCTAGGATTTTTTTAACTCGGAAGCCCTGAGTTCCAGGCTTACTGCATCTGCCAAAGGCATCCCAAAGGGAGTGCAGAAGTGCCACAACATGGCTGCTTTCACGGCTTTTCCCTTAGGAAGAATTCTCATACGCGGCTGATTTACCTTCCTAGGGTTACTGTTAGGCTTAGGCCTAGGACTTTTAAAACCAGGAAGCCCTGGGCTCCAGGCACATGCAGCTGCGAAAGGCATCCCAAGGGGAGCGCAAAAGTGACACAACTTGGCTGCCTCTGCTGCTATTCTCATGAGACCATCCCGAACCATAGGCTGATTTTCCTTCCTAGGATTAAGGTTTGAATTACGCCTGGTGTAAGGGTTCTATTAACCAGAAAGCCCTGAGTTCCAAGAACACAGCAGCTGCGAAGGACTACCCAAGAAGAGCGCAAAAGTACCACAACATGCCTGCCTCCACAGCTTTTTCCTTGGGGACATGCCTAATTCCTGGCTGATTTGCCTTTCTCGTCTTAGGGTTGGGGTTCGGCCTAGGGCTAGGATTTTTTTAACTAGGAAGCCCTGAGTTCCAGGCTTACTTCATCCGCCAAAGGCATCCCAAAGGGAGTGCAAAAGTGCCACAACATGGCTGCTTTCACGGCTTTTCCCTTAGGAAGAACCCTAATACGCGGCTGATTTACCTTCCTAGGGTTACTTTTAGGCTTAGGCCTAGGACTTTCAAAACCAGGAAGCCCTGGTCTCCAGGCACACTGCAGCTGCGAAAGGCATCCCAAGGGGAGCACAAAAGTGACACAACTTGGCTGCCACCACTGATATTTCCATGAGACCATCCCGAACCATAGGCTGATTTTCCTTCCTAGGGTTAAGGTTTGAGTTACGCCTAGGGTAAGGGTTCTATTAACCAGAAAGCCCTGAGTTCCAAGAACACAGCAGCTGCGAAGGACTAGCCAAGAAGAGCGCAAAAGTACCACAACATGCCTGCCTCCACAGCTTTTTCCTTGGGGACATGCCTAATTCCTGGCTGATTTGCCTTTCTCGTCTTAGGGTTGGGGTTCGGACTAGGGCTAGGATTTTTTTAACTAGGAAGCCCTGAGTTCCAGGCTTACTGCATCTGCCAAAGGCATCCCAAAGGGAGTGCAGAAGTGCCACAACATGGCTGCTTTCACGGCTTTTCCCTTAGGAAGAACCCTAATACCCGGCTGATTTACCTTCCTAGGGTTACTGTTAGGCTTAGGCCTAGGACTTTTAAAACCAGGAAGCCCTGGGCTCCAGGCACACTGCAGCTGCGAAAGGCATCCCAAGGGGAGCGCAAAAGTGACACAACTTGGCTGCCACCACTGATATTTCCATGAGACCATCCCGAACCATAGGCTGATTTTCCTTCCTAGGGTTAAGGTTTGAGTTACGCCTGGGGTAAGGGTTCTATTAACCAGAAAGCCCTGAGTTCCAAGAACACAGCAGCTGCGAAGGACTAGCCAAGAAGAGCGCAAAAGTACCACAACATGCCTGCCTCCACAGCTTTTTCCTTGGGGACATGCCTAATTCCTGGCTGATTTGCCTTTCTCGTCTTAGGGTTGGGGTTCGGCCTAGGGCTAGGATTTTTTTAACTCGGAAGCCCTGAGTTCCAGGCTTACTTCATCTGCCAAAGGCATCCCAAAGGGAGTGCAAAAGTGCCACAACATGGCTGCTTTCACGGCTTTTCCCTTAGGAAGAACCCTAATACGCGGCTGATTTACCTTCCTAGGGTTACTGTTAGGCTTAGGCCTAGGACTTTTTAAACCAGGAAGCCCTGGGCTCCAGGCACACTGCAGCTGCGAAAGGCATCCCAAGGGGAGTGCAAAAGTGACACAACTTGGCTGCCGCCACTGATATTTCCATGAGACCATCCCGAATCATAGCTGATTTCCCTTCCTAGGGTTAAGGTTTGAGTTACGCCTGGGGTAAGGGTTCTATTAACCAGAAAGCCCTGAGTTCCAAGAACACAGCAGCTGCGAAGGACTACCCAAGAAGAGTGCAAAAGTACCACAACATGCCTGCCTCCACAGCTTTTTCCTTGGGGACATGCCTAATTCCTGGCTGATTTGCCTTTCTCGTCTTAGGGTTGGGGTTCGGCCTAGGGCTAGGATTTTTTTAACTAGGAAGCCCTGAGTTCCAGGCGTACTTCATCTGCCAAAAGCATCCCAAAGGGAGTGCAGAAGTGCCACAACATGGCTGCTTTCACGGCTTTTCCCTTAGGAAGAACCCTTATACCCGGCTGATTTACCTTCCTAGGGTTACTGTTAGGCTTATGCCTAGGACTTTTAAAACCAGGAAGCCCTGGGCTCCAGGCACACTGCAGCTGCGAAAGGCATCCCAAGAGGGCCGCAGAAGTGACACAACTTGGCTGCCTCTGCTTCTATTCTCATGAGACCATCCTGAACCATAGTCTGATTTTCCTTCCTAGGGTTAAGGTTTGAGTTACGCATAGGGTAAGAGTTCTATTAACCAGAAAGCCCTGAGTTCCAAGAACACAGCAGCTGCGAAAGACTACCCAAGAAGAGCGCAAAAGTACCACAACGTGCCTGCCTCCACAGCTTTTTCCTTGGGGACATGCCTAATTCCTGGCTGATTTGCCTTTCTCGTCTTAGGGTTGGGGTTCGGCCTAGGGCTAGGATATTTTTAACTAGGAAGCCCTGAGTTCCAGGCTTACTTCATCTGCCAAAGGCATCCCAAAGGGAGTGCAAAAGTGCCACAACATGGCTGCTTTCACGGCTTTTCCCTTAGGAAGAACCCTAATACGCGGCTGATTTACCTTCCTAGGGTTACTGTTAGGCTTAGGCCTAGGACTTTTAAAACCAGGAAGCCCTGGTCTCCAGGCACACTGCAGCTGCGAAAGGCATCCCAAGGGGAGCACAAAAGTGACACAACTTGGCTGCCACCACTGATATTTCCATGAGACCATCCCGAACCATAGGCTGATTTTCCTTCCTAGGGTTAAGGTTTGAGTTACGCCTAGGGTAAGGGTTCTATTAACCAGAAAGCCCTGAGTTCCAAGAACACAGCAGCTGCGAAGGACTAGCCAAGAAGAGCGCAAAAGTACCACAACATGCCTGCCTCCACAGCTTTTTCCTTGGGGACATGCCTAATTCCTGGCTGATTTGCCTTTCTCGTCTTAGGGTTGGGGTTCGGCCTAGGGCTAGGATATTTTTAACTAGGAAGCCCTGAGTTCCAGGCTTACTTCATCTGCCAAAGGCATCCCAAAGGGAGTGCAAAAGTGCCACAACATGGCTGCTTTCACGGCTTTTCCCTTAGGAAGAACCCTAATACGCGGCTGATTTACCTTCCTAGGGTTACTGTTAGGCTTAGGCCTAGGACTTTTTAAACCAGGAAGCCCTGGGCTCCAGGCACACTGCAGCTGCGAAAGGCATCCCAAGGGGAGTGCAAAAGTGACACAACTTGGCTGCCACCACTGATATTTCCATGAGACCATCCCGAACCATAGGCTGATTTTCCTTCCTAGGGTTAAGGTTTGAGTTACGCCTAGGGTAAGGGTTCTATTAACCAGAAAGCCCTGAGTTCCAAGAACACAGCAGCTGCGAAGGACTAGCCAAGAAGAGCGCAAAAGTACCACAACATGCCTGCCTCCACAGCTTTTTCCTTGGGGACATGCCTAATTCCTGGCTGATTTGCCTTTCTCGTCTTAGGGTTGGGGTTCGGACTAGGGCTAGGATTTTTTTAACTAGGAAGCCCTGAGTTCCAGGCTTACTGCATCTGCCAAAGGCATCCCAAAGGGAGTGCAGAAGTGCCACAACATGGCTGCTTTCACGGCTTTTCGCTTAGGAAGAACCCTAATACCCGGCTGATTTAACTTCCTAGGGTTACTGTTAGGCTTAGGCCTAGGACTTTTTAAACCAGGAAGCCCTGGGCTCCAGGCACACTGCAGCTGCGAAAGGCATCCCAAGGAGAGCGCAAAAGTGACACAACTTGGCTGCCACCACTGATATTTCCATGAGACCATCCCGAAGCATAGGCTGATTTTCCTTCCTAGGGTTAAGGTTTGAGTTACGCCTAGGGTAAGGGTTCTATTAACCAGAAAGCCCTGAGTTCCAAGAACACAGCAGCTGCGAAGGACTAGCCAAGAAGAGCGCAAAAGTACCACAACATGCCTGCCTCCACAGCTTTTTCCTTGGGGACATGCCTAATTCCTGGCTGATTTGCCTTTCTCGTCTTAGGGTTGGGGTTCGGCCTAGGGCTAGGATTTTTTTAACTCGGAAGCCCTGAGTTCCAGGCTTACTTCATCTGCCAAAGGCATCCCAAAGGGAGTGCAAAAGTGCCACAACATGGCTGCTTTCACGGCTTTTCCCTTAGGAAGAACCCTAATACGCGGCTGATTTACCTTCCTAGGGTTACTGTTAGGCTTAGGCCTAGGACTTTTTAAACCAGGAAGCCCTGGGCTCCAGGCACACTGCAGCTGCGAAAGGCATCCCAAGGGGAGTGCAAAAGTGACACAACTTGGCTGCCGCCACTGATATTTCCATGAGACCATCCCGAACCATAGCTGATTTCCCTTCCTAGGGTTAAGGTTTGAGTTACGCCTGGGGTAAGGGTTCTATTAACCAGAAAGCCCTGAGTTCCAAGAACACAGCAGCTGCGAAGGACTACCCAAGAAGAGCGCAAAAGTACCACAACATGCCTGCCTCCACAGCTTTTTCCTTGGGGACATGCCTAATTCCTGGCTGATTTGCCTTTCTCGTCTTAGGGTTGGGGTTCGGCCTAGGGCTAGGATTTTTTTAACTCGGAAGCCCTGAGTTCCAGGCTTACTGCATCTGCCAAAGGCATCCCAAAGGGAGTGCAGAAGTGCCACAACATGGCTGCTTTCACGGCTTTTCCCTTAGGAAGAATTCTCATACGCGGCTGATTTACCTTCCTAGGGTTACTGTTAGGCTTAGGCCTAGGACTTTTAAAACCAGGAAGCCCTGGGCTCCAGGCACATGCAGCTGCGAAAGGCATCCCAAGGGGAGCGCAAAAGTGACACAACTTGGCTGCCTCTGCTGCTATTCTCATGAGACCATCCCGAAACATAGGCTGATTTTCCTTCCTAGGATTAAGGTTTGAATTACGCCTGGTGTAAGGGTTCTATTAACCAGAAAGCCCTGAGTTCCAAGAACACAGCAGCTGCGAAGGACTAGCCAAGAAGAGCGCAAAAGTACCACAACATGCCTGCCTCCACAGCTTTTTCCTTGGGGACATGCCTAATTCCTGGCTGATTTGCCTTTCTCGTCTTAGGGTTGGGGTTCGGCCTAGGGCTAGGATTTTTTTAACTAGGAAGCCCTGAGTTCCAGGCTTACTTCATCCGCCAAAGGCATCCCAAAGGGTGTGCAAAAGTGCCACAACATGGCTGCTTTCACGGCTTTTCCCTTAGGAAGAACCCTAATACGCGGCTGATTTACCTTCCTAGGGTTACTGTTAGGCTTAGGCCTAGGACTTTCAAAACCAGGAAGCCCTGGTCTCCAGGCACACTGCAGCTGCGAAAGGCATCCCAAGGGGAGCACAGAAGTTACACAACTTGGCTGCCACCACTGATATTTCCATGAGACCATCCCGAACCATAGGCTGATTTTCCTTCCTAAGGTTAAGGTTTGAGTTACGCCTAGGGTAAGGGTTCTATTAACCAGAAAGCCCTGAGTTCCAAGAACACAGCAGCTGCGAAGGACTAGCCAAGAAGAGCGCAAAAGTACCACAACATGCCTGCCTCCACAGCTTTTTCCTTGGGGACATGCCTAATTCCTGGCTGATTTGCCTTTCTCGTCTTAGGGTTGGGGTTCGGACTAGGGCTAGGATTTTTTTAACTAGGAAGCCCTGAGTTCCAGGCTTACTGCATCTGCCAAAGGCATCCCAAAGGGAGTGCAGAAGTGCCACAACATGGCTGCTTTCACGGCTTTTCGCTTAGGAAGAACCCTAATACCCGGCTGATTTACCTTCCTAGGGTTACTGTTAGGCTTAGGCCTAGGACTTTTAAAACCAGGAAGCCCTGGGCTCCAGGCACACTGCAGCTGCGAAAGGCATCCCAAGGGGAGCGCAAAAGTGACACAACTTGGCTGCCACCACTGATATTTCCATGAGACCATCCCGAACCATAGGCTGATTTTCCTTCCTAGGGTTAAGGTTTGAGTTACGCCTAGGGTAAGGGTTCTATTAACCAGAAAGCCCTGAGTTCCAAGAACACAGCAGCTGCGAAGGACTAGCCAAGAAGAGCGCAAAAGTACCACAACATGCCTGCCTCCACAGCTTTTTCCTTGGGGACATGCCTAATTCCTGGCTGATTTGCCTTTCTCGTCTTAGGGTTGGGGTTCGGCCTAGGGCTAGGATTTTATTAACTCGGAAGCCCTGAGTTCCAGGCTTACTTCATCTGCCAAAGGCATCCCAAAGGGAGTGCAAAAGTGCCACAACATGGCTGCTTTCACGGCTTTTCCCTTAGGAAGAACCCTAATACGCGGCTGATTTACCTTCCTAGGGTTACTGTTAGGCTTAGGCCTAGGACTTTTTAAACCAGGAAGCCCTGGGCTCCAGGCACACTGCAGCTGCGAAAGGCATCCCAAGGGGAGTGCAAAAGTGACACAACTTGGCTGCCGCCACTGATATTTCCATGAGACCATCCCGAACCATAGCTGATTTCCCTTCCTAGGGTTAAGGTTTGAGTTACGCCTAGGGTAAGAGTTCTATTAACCAGAAAGCCCTGAGTTCCAAGAACACAGCAGCTGCGAAGGACTAGCCAAGAAGAGCGCAAAAGTACCACAACATGCCTGCCTCCACAGCTTTTTCCTTGGGGACATGCCTAATTCCTGGCTGATTTGCCTTTCTCGTCTTAGGGTTGGGGTTCGGACTAGGGCTAGGATTTTTTTAACTAGGAAGCCCTGAGTTCCAGGCTTACTGCATCTGCCAAAGGCATCCCAAAGGGAGTGCAGAAGTGCCACAACATGGCTGCTTTCACGGCTTTTCGCTTAGGAAGAACCCTAATACCCGGCTGATTTACCTTCCTAGGGTTACTGTTAGGCTTAGGCCTAGGACTTTTAAAACCAGGAAGCCCTGGGCTCCAGGCACACTGCAGCTGCGAAAGGCATCCCAAGGGGAGCGCAAAAGTGACACAACTTGGCTGCCACCACTGATATTTCCATGAGACCATCCCGAACCATAGGCTGATTTTCCTTCCTAGGGTTAAGGTTTGAGTTACGCCTAGGGTAAGGGTTCTATTAACCAGAAAGCCCTGAGTTCCAAGAACACAGCAGCTGCGAAGGACTAGCCAAGAAGAGCGCAAAAGTACCACAACATGCCTGCCTCCACAGCTTTTTCCTTGGGGACATGCCTAATTCCTGGCTGATTTGCCTTTCTCGTCTTAGGGTTGGGGTTCGGCCTAGGGCTAGGATTTTTTTAACTCGGAAGCCCTGAGTTCCAGGCTTACTTCATCTGCCAAAGGCATCCCAAAGGGAGTGCAAAAGTGCCACAACATGGCTGCTTTCACGGCTTTTCCCTTAGGAAGAACCCTAATACGCGGCTGATTTACCTTCCTAGGGTTACTGTTAGGCTTAGGCCTAGGACTTTTTAAACCAGGAAGCCCTGGGCTCCAGGCACACTGCAGCTGCGAAAGGCATCCCAAGGGGAGTGCAAAAGTGACACAACTTGGCTGCCGCCACTGATATTTCCATGAGACCATCCCGAACCATAGCTGATTTCCCTTCCTAGGGTTAAGGTTTGAGTTACGCCTGGGGTAAGGGTTCTATTAACCAGAAAGCCCTGAGTTCCAAGAACACAGCAGCTGCGAAGGACTACCCAAGAAGAGCGCAAAAGTACCACAACATGCCTGCCTCCACAGCTTTTTCCTTGGGGACATGCCTAATTCCTGGCTGATTTGCCTTTCTCGTCTTAGGGTTGGGGTTCGGCCTAGGGCTAGGATTTTTTTAACTCGGAAGCCCTGAGTTCCAGGCTTACTGCATCTGCCAAAGGCATCCCAAAGGGAGTGCAGAAGTGCCACAACATGGCTGCTTTCACGGCTTTTCCCTTAGGAAGAATTCTCATACGCGGCTGATTTACCTTCCTAGGGTTACTGTTAGGCTTAGGCCTAGGACTTTTAAAACCAGGAAGCCCTGGGCTCCAGGCACATGCAGCTGCGAAAGGCATCCCAAGGGGAGCGCAAAAGTGACACAACTTGGCTGCCTCTGCTGCTATTCTCATGAGACCATCCCGAAACATAGGCTGATTTTCCTTCCTAGGATTAAGGTTTGAATTACGCCTGGTGTAAGGGTTCTATTAACCAGAAAGCCCTGAGTTCCAAGAACACAGCAGCTGCGAAGGACTAGCCAAGAAGAGCGCAAAAGTACCACAACATGCCTGCCTCCACAGCTTTTTCCTTGGGGACATGCCTAATTCCTGGCTGATTTGCCTTTCTCGTCTTAGGGTTGGGGTTCGGCCTAGGGCTAGGATTTTTTTAACTAGGAAGCCCTGAGTTCCAGGCTTACTTCATCCGCCAAAGGCATCCCAAAGGGTGTGCAAAAGTGCCACAACATGGCTGCTTTCACGGCTTTTCCCTTAGGAAGAACCCTAATACGCGGCTGATTTACCTTCCTAGGGTTACTGTTAGGCTTAGGCCTAGGACTTTCAAAACCAGGAAGCCCTGGTCTCCAGGCACACTGCAGCTGCGAAAGGCATCCCAAGGGGAGCACAGAAGTGACACAACTTGGCTGCCACCACTGATATTTCCATGAGACCATCCCGAACCATAGGCTGATTTTCCTTCCTAAGGTTAAGGTTTGAGTTACGCCTAGGGTAAGGGTTCTATTAACCAGAAAGCCCTGAGTTCCAAGAACACAGCAGCTGCGAAGGACTAGCCAAGAAGAGCGCAAAAGTACCACAACATGCCTGCCTCCACAGCTTTTTCCTTGGGGACATGCCTAATTCCTGGCTGATTTGCCTTTCTCGTCTTAGGGTTGGGGTTCGGACTAGGGCTAGGATTTTTTTAACTAGGAAGCCCTGAGTTCCAGGCTTACTGCATCTGCCAAAGGCATCCCAAAGGGAGTGCAGAAGTGCCACAACATGGCTGCTTTCACGGCTTTTCGCTTAGGAAGAACCCTAATACCCGGCTGATTTACCTTCCTAGGGTTACTGTTAGGCTTAGGCCTAGGACTTTTAAAACCAGGAAGCCCTGGGCTCCAGGCACACTGCAGCTGCGAAAGGCATCCCAAGGGGAGCGCAAAAGTGACACAACTTGGCTGCCACCACTGATATTTCCATGAGACCATCCCGAACCATAGGCTGATTTTCCTTCCTAGGGTTAAGGTTTGAGTTACGCCTAGGGTAAGGGTTCTATTAACCAGAAAGCCCTGAGTTCCAAGAACACAGCAGCTGCGAAGGACTAGCCAAGAAGAGCGCAAAAGTACCACAACATGCCTGCCTCCACAGCTTTTTCCTTGGGGACATGCCTAATTCCTGGCTGATTTGCCTTTCTCGTCTTAGGGTTGGGGTTCGGCCTAGGGCTAGGATTTTATTAACTCGGAAGCCCTGAGTTCCAGGCTTACTTCATCTGCCAAAGGCATCCCAAAGGGAGTGCAAAAGTGCCACAACATGGCTGCTTTCACGGCTTTTCCCTTAGGAAGAACCCTAATACGCGGCTGATTTACCTTCCTAGGGTTACTGTTAGGCTTAGGCCTAGGACTTTTTAAACCAGGAAGCCCTGGGCTCCAGGCACACTGCAGCTGCGAAAGGCATCCCAAGGGGAGTGCAAAAGTGACACAACTTGGCTGCCGCCACTGATATTTCCATGAGACCATCCCGAACCATAGCTGATTTCCCTTCCTAGGGTTAAGGTTTGAGTTACGCCTAGGGTAAGAGTTCTATTAACCAGAAAGCCCTGAGTTCCAAGAACACAGCAGCTGCGAAGGACTAGCCAAGAAGAGCGCAAAAGTACCACAACATGCCTGCCTCCACAGCTTTTTCCTTGGGGACATGCCTAATTCCTGGCTGATTTGCCTTTCTCGTCTTAGGGTTGGGGTTCGGACTAGGGCTAGGATTTTTTTAACTAGGAAGCCCTGAGTTCCAGGCTTACTGCATCTGCCAAAGGCATCCCAAAGGGAGTGCAGAAGTGCCACAACATGGCTGCTTTCACGGCTTTTCGCTTAGGAAGAACCCTAATACCCGGCTGATTTACCTTCCTAGGGTTACTGTTAGGCTTAGGCCTAGGACTTTTAAAACCAGGAAGCCCTGGGCTCCAGGCACACTGCAGCTGCGAAAGGCATCCCAAGGGGAGCGCAAAAGTGACACAACTTGGCTGCCACCACTGATATTTCCATGAGACCATCCCGAACCATAGGCTGATTTTCCTTCCTAGGGTTAAGGTTTGAGTTACGCCTAGGGTAAGGGTTCTATTAACCAGAAAGCCCTGAGTTCCAAGAACACAGCAGCTGCGAAGGACTAGCCAAGAAGAGCGCAAAAGTACCACAACATGCCTGCCTCCACAGCTTTTTCCTTGGGGACATGCCTAATTCCTGGCTGATTTGCCTTTCTCGTCTTAGGGTTGGGGTTCGGCCTAGGGCTAGGATTTTTTTAACTCGGAAGCCCTGAGTTCCAGGCTTACTTCATCTGCCAAAGGCATCCCAAAGGGAGTGCAAAAGTGCCACAACATGGCTGCTTTCACGGCTTTTCCCTTAGGAAGAACCCTAATACGCGGCTGATTTACCTTCCTAGGGTTACTGTTAGGCTTAGGCCTAGGACTTTTTAAACCAGGAAGCCCTGGGCTCCAGGCACACTGCAGCTGCGAAAGGCATCCCAAGGGGAGTGCAAAAGTGACACAACTTGGCTGCCGCCACTGATATTTCCATGAGACCATCCCGAACCATAGCTGATTTCCCTTCCTAGGGTTAAGGTTTGAGTTACGCCTGGGGTAAGGGTTCTATTAACCGGAAAGCCCTGAGTTCCAAGAACACAGCAGCTGCGAAGGACTACCCAAGAAGAGTGCAAAAGTACCACAACATGCCTGCCTCCACAGCTTTTTCCTTGGGGACATGCCTAATTCCTGGCTGATTTGCCTTTCTCGTCTTAGGGTTGGGGTTCGGCCTAGGGCTAGGATTTTTTTAACTAGGAAGCCCTGAGTTCCAGGCGTACTTCATCTGCCAAAAGCATCCCAAAGGGAGTGCAGAAGTGCCACAACATGGCTGCTTTCACGGCTTTTCCCTTAGGAAGAACCCTTATACCCGGCTGATTTACCTTCCTAGGGTTACTGTTAGGCTTATGCCTAGGACTTTTAAAACCAGGAAGCCCTGGGCTCCAGGCACACTGCAGCTGCGAAAGGCATCCCAAGAGGGCCGCAGAAGTGACACAACTTGGCTGCCTCTGCGTCTATTCTCATGAGACCATCCTGAACCATAGTCTGATTTTCCTTCCTAGGGTTAAGGTTTGAGTTACGCCTAGGGTAAGAGTTCTATTAACCAGAAAGCCCTGAGTTCCAAGAACACAGCAGCTGCGAAAGACTACCCAAGAAGAGCGCAAAAGTACCACAACGTGCCTGCCTCCACAGCTTTTTCCTTGGGGACATGCCTAATTCCTGGCTGATTTGCCTTTCTCGTCTTAGGGTTGGGGTTCGGCCTAGGGCTAGGATATTTTTAACTAGGAAGCCCTGAGTTCCAGGCTTACTTCATCTGCCAAAGGCATCCCAAAGGGAGTGCAAAAGTGCCACAACATGGCTGCTTTCACGGTTTTTCCCTTAGGAAGAACCCTAATACGTGGCTGATTTACCTTCCTAGGGTTACTGTTAGGCTTAGGCCTAGGACTTTTAAAACCAGGAAGCCCTGGGCTCCAGGCACACTGCAGCTGCGAAAGGCATCCCAAGGGGAGCGCAAAAGTGACACAACTTGGCTGCCTCTGCTTCTATTCTCATGAGACCATCCTGAACCATAGGCTGATTTTCCTTCCTAGGGTTAAGGTTTGAGTTACGCCTGGGGTAAGGGTTCTATTAACCAGAAAGCCCTGAGTTCCAAGAACACAGCAGCTGCGAAGGACTAGCCAAGAAGAGCGCAAAAGTACCACAACATGCCTGCCTCCACAGCTTTTTCCTTGGGGACATGCCTAATTCCTGGCTGATTTGCCTTTCTCGTCTTAGGGTTGGGGTTCGGCCTAGGGCTAGGATTTTTTTAACTCGGAAGCCCTGAGTTCCAGGCTTACTTCATCTGCCAAAGGCATCCCAAAGGGAGTGCAAAAGTGCCACAACATGGCTGCTTTCACGGCTTTTCCCTTAGGAAGAACCCTAATACGCGGCTGATTTACCTTCCTAGGGTTACTGTTAGGCTTAGGCCTAGGACTTTTTAAACCAGGAAGCCCTGGGCTCCAGGCACACTGCAGCTGCGAAAGGCATCCCAAGGGGAGTGCAAAAGTGACACAACTTGGCTGCCGCCACTGATATTTCCATGAGACCATCCCGAACCATAGCTGATTTCCCTTCCTAGGGTTAAGGTTTGAGTTACGCCTGGGGTAAGGGTTCTATTAACCAGAAAGCCCTGAGTTCCAAGAACACAGCAGCTGCGAAGGACTACCCAAGAAGAGTGCAAAAGTACCACAACATGCCTGCCTCCACAGCTTTTTCCTTGGGGACATGCCTAATTCCTGGCTGATTTGCCTTTCTCGTCTTAGGGTTGGGGTTCGGCCTAGGGCTAGGATTTTTTTAACTAGGAAGCCCTGAGTTCCAGGCGTACTTCATCTGCCAAAAGCATCCCAAAGGGAGTGCAGAAGTGCCACAACATGGCTGCTTTCACGGCTTTTCCCTTAGGAAGAACCCTTATACCCGGCTGATTTACCTTCCTAGGGTTACTGTTAGGCTTATGCCTAGGACTTTTAAAACCAGGAAGCCCTGGGCTCCAGGCACACTGCAGCTGCGAAAGGCATCCCAAGAGGGCCGCAGAAGTGACACAACTTGGCTGCCTCTGCTTCTATTCTCATGAGACCATCCCGAAACATAGGCTGATTTTCCTTCCTAGGGTTAAGGTTTGAGTTACGCCTAGGGTAAGAGTTCTATTAACCAGAAAGCCCTGAGTTCCAAGAACACAGCAGCTGCGAAAGACTACCCAAGAAGAGCGCAAACGTACCACAACGTGCCTGCCTCCACAGCTTTTTCCTTGGGGACATGCCTAATTCCTGGCTGATTTGCCTTTCTCGTCTTAGGGTTGGGGTTCGGCCTAGGGCTAGGATATTTTTAACTAGGAAGCCCTGAGTTCCAGGCTTACTTCATCTGCCAAAGGCATCCCAAAGGGAGTGCAAAAGTGCCACAACATGGCTGCTTTCACGGTTTTTCCCTTAGGAAGAACCCTAATACGTGGCTGATTTACCTTCCTAGGGTTACTGTTAGGCTTAGGCCTAGGACTTTTAAAACCAGGAAGCCCTGGGCTCCAGGCACACTGCAGCTGCGAAAGGCATCCCAAGGGGAGCGCAAAAGTGACACAACTTGGCTGCCTCTGCTTCTATTCTCATGAGACCATCCTGAACCATAGGCTGATTTTCCTTCCTAGGGTTAAGGTTTGAGTTACGCCTGGGGTAAGGGTTCTATTAACCAGAAAGCCCTGAGTTCCAAGAACACAGCAGCTGCGAAGGACTACCCAAGAAGAGCGCAAAAGTACCACAACATGCCTGCCTCCACAGCTTTTTCCTTGGGGACATGCCTAATTCCTGGCTGATTTGCCTTTCTCGTCTTAGGGTTGGGGTTCGGCCTAGGGCTAGGATTTTTTTAACTCGGAAGCCCTGAGTTCCAGGCTTACTTCATCTGCCAAAGGCATCCCAAAGGGAGTGCAAAAGTGCCACAACATGGCTGCTTTCACGGCTTTTCCCTTAGGAAGAACCCTAATACCCGGCTGATTTACCTTCCTAGGGTTACTGTTAGGCTTAGGCCTCGGACTTTTAAAACCAGGAAGCCCTGGGCTCCAGGCACACTGCAGCTGCGAAAGGCATCCCAAGGGGAGCGCAAAAGTGACACAACTTGGCTGCCACCACTGATATTTCCATGAGACCATCCCGAACCATAGGCTGATTTTCCTTCCTAGGGTTAAGGTTTGAGTTACGCCTGGGGTAAGGGTTCTATTAACCAGAAAGCCCTGAGTTCCAAGAACACAGCAGCTGCGAAGGACTAGCCAAGAAGAGCGCAAAAGTACCACAACATGCCTGCCTCCACAGCTTTTTCCTTGGGGACATGCCTAATTCCTGGCTGATTTGCCTTTCTCATCTTAGGGTTGGGGTTCGGCAAAGGGCTAGGATTTTTAAAATCAGGAAGCCCTGAGTTCCAGGCACACTGGAGCTGTGAAAGGCATCCAAAAGGGAGTGCAAAAGTGCCACAACATGGTTGCTTTCACGGCTTTTTCCATGGCAAGAAGCTTAACACCAGGCTGATTTCCCTTGCCAGGGTTACTGTTAGGCTTAGGCCTAGGGCTAGGATTTTTAAAACTCGGAAGCCCTTAGATCCAGGCACACTGCAGCTGTTCAAGGCATCCCAAGGGGAGTACAAAAGTGCAACAACATGGCAGCTTTCACAGCTTTTTCCTTGGCACCATCCCTATACCTAGGCTGTTTATCTGCCTAGGGTTAGGGTTAGGGTTCAGCCTAGGGCTTGGAGTTTTTTAACCAGGAAGCCCTGAGTTCCAGGCTTACTGCATCTGCCAAAGGCATCCCAAAGGGAGTGCAGAACTGCCACAACATGGCTGCTTTCACAGCTTTTCCCTTAGGAAGAACCCTAATACTCGGCTGATTTACCTTCCTAGGGTTACTGTTAGGCTTAGGCCTAGGACTTTTAAAACCAGGAAGCCCTGGGCTCCAGGCACACTGCAGCTGCGAAAGGCATCCCAAGGGGAGCGCAAAAGTGACACAACTTGGCTGCCACCACTGATATTTCCATGAGACCATTCCGAACCATAGGCTGATTTTCCTTCCTAGGGTTAAGGTTTGAGTTACGCCTAGGGTAAGGGTTCTATTAACCAGAAAGCCCTGAGTTCCAAGAACACAGCAGCTGCGAAGGACTAGCCAAGAAGAGCGCAAAAGTACCACAACATGCCTGCCTCCACAGCTTTTTCCTTGGGGACATGCCTAATTCCTGGCTGATTTGCCTTTCTCGTCTTAGGGTTGGGGTTCGGCCTAGGGCTAGGATTTTTTTTACTCGGAAGCCCTGAGTTCCAGGCTTACTGCATCTGCCAAAGGCATCCCAAAGGGAGTGCAAAAGTGCCACAACATGGCTGCTTTCACGGCTTTTCCCTTAGGAAGAACCCTAATACCCAGCTGATTTACCTTCCTAGGGTTACTGTTAGGCTTAGGCCTAGGACTTTTAAAACCAGGAAGCCCTGGGCTCCAGGCACATGCAGCTGTTAAAGGCATCCCAAGAGGGCTGCAGAAGTGACACAACTTGGCTGCCTCTGCTTCTATTCTCATGAGACCATCCCGAACCATAGGCTGATTTTCCTTCCTAGGGTTAAGGTTTGAGTTACTCCTGGCGTAAGGGTTCTATTAACTAGAAAGACCTGAGTTCCAAGAACACAGCAGCTGCGAAGGACTAGCCAAGAAGAGCGCAAAAGTACCACAACATGCCTGCCTCCACAGCTTTTTCCTTGGGGACATGCCTAATTCCTGGCTGATTTGCCTTTCTCGTCTTAAGGTTGGGGTTCGGCCTAGGGCTAGGATTTTTAAAATCAGGAAGCCCTGAGTTCCAGGCACACTGGAGCTGTGAAAGGCATCCAAAAGGGAGTGCAAAAGTGCCACAACATGGCTGCTTTCACGGCTTTTTCCTTGGCAAGAAGCTTAACACCAGGCTGATTTCCCTTGCCAGGGTTACTGTTAGGCTTAGGTCTAGGGCTAGGATTTTTAAAACTCGGAAGCCCTTAGATCCAGGCACACTGCAGCTGTTAAAGGCATCCCAAGGGGAGTACAAAAGTTCAACAACATGGCAGCTTTCACAGCTTTTTCCTTGGCACCATCCCTATACCTAGGCTGTTTTATCTGCCTAGGGTTAGGGTTAGGGTTCAGCCTAGGGCTTGGAGTTTTTTAACCAGGAAGCCCTGAGTTCCAGGCTTACTGCATCTGCCAAAGGCATCCCAAAGGGAGTGCAAAAGTGCCACAACATGGCTGCTTTCACAGCTTTTCCCTTAGGAAAAACCCTAATACGCGGCTGATTTACCTTCCTAGGGTTACTGTTAGGCTTATGCCTAGGACTTTTAAAACCAGGAAGCCCTGGGCTCCAGGCACATGCAGCTGCGAAAGGCATCCCAAGAGGGCCGCAGAAGTGACACAACTTGGCTGCCTCTGCTTCTATTCTCATGAGACCATCCTGAACCATAGTCTGATTTTCCTTCCTAGGGTTAATGTTTGAGTTACGCCTGGGGTACGGTTTCTATTAACCAGAAAGCCCTGAGTTCCAAGAACACAGCAGCTGCGAAGGACTACCCAAGAAGAGCGCAAAAGTACCACAACATGCCTGCCTCCACAGCTTTTTCCTTGGGGACATGCCTAATTCCTGGCTGATTTGCCTTTCTCGTCTTAGGGTTGGGGTTCGGCCTAGGGCTAGGATTTTTTTAACTAGGAAGCCCTGAGTTCCAGGCTTACTTCATCTGCCAAAAGCATCCCAAAGGGAGTGCAGAAGTGCCACAACATGGCTGCTTTCACGGCTTTTCCCTTAGGAAGAACCCTAATACGCGGCTGATTTACCTTCCTAGGGTTACTGTTAGGCTTAGGCCTAGGACTTTTAAAACCAGGAAGCCCTGGGCTCCAGGCACACTGCAGCTGCGAAAGGCATCCCAAGGGGTGCGCAAAAGTGACACAACTTGGCTGCCACCACTGATATTTCCATGAGACCATCCCGAACCATAGGCTGATTTTCCTTCCTAGGGTTAAGGTTTGAGTTACGCCTAGGGTAAGGGTTCTATTAACCAGAAAGCCCTGAGTTCCAAGAACACAGCAGCTGCGAAGGACTAGCCAAGAAGAGCGCAAAAGTACCACAACATGCCTGCCTCCACAGCTTTTTCCTTGGGGACATGCCTAATTCCTGGCTGATTTGCCTTTCTCGTCTTAGGGTTGGGGTTCGGCCTAGGGCTAGGATTTTTTTAACTAGGAAGCCCTGAGTTCCAGGCTTACTGCATCTGCCAAAGGCATCCCAAAGGGAGTGCAGAAGTGCCACAACATGGCTGCTTTCACGGCTTTTCGCTTAGGAAGAACCCTAATACCCGGCTGATTTACCTTCCTAGGGTTACTGTTAGGCTTAGGCCTAGGACTTTTAAAACCAGGAAGCCCTGGGCTCCAGGCACACTGCAGCTGCGAAAGGCATCCCAAGGGGAGCGCAAAAGTGACACAACTTGGCTGCCACCACTGATATTTCCATGAGACCATCCTGAACCATAGGCTGATTTTCCTTCCTAGGGTTATGGTTTGAGTTACGCCTAGGGTAAGGGTTCTATTAACCAGAAAGCCCTGAGTTCCAAGAACACAGCAGCTGCGAAGGACTACCCAAGAAGAGCGCAAAAGTACCACAACATGCCTGCCTCCACAGCTTTTTCCTTGGGGACATGCCTAATTCCTGGCTGATTTGCCTTTCTCGTCTTAGGGTTGCGGTTCGGCCTAGGGCTAGGATTTTTTTAACTCGGAAGCCCTGAGTTCCAGGCTTACTTCATCTGCCAAAGGCATCCCAAAGGGAGTGCAAAAGTGCCACAACATGGCTGCTTTCACGGCTTTTCCCTTAGGAAGAACCCTAGTACGCGGCTGATTTACCTTCCTAGGGTTACTGTTAGGCTTAGGCCTAGGACTTTTTAAACCAGGAAGCCCTGGGCTCCAGGCACATGCAGCTGTTAAAGGCATCCCAAGAGGGCTGCAGAAGTGACACAACTTGGCTGTCTCTGCTGCTATTCTCATGAGACCATCCCGAACCATAGGCTGATTTTCCTTCCTAGGGTTAAGATTTGAGTTACGCCTGGGGTAAGGGTTCTATTAACCAGAAAGCCCTGAGTTCCAAGAACACAGCAGCTGCGAAGGACTACCCAAGAAGAGCGCGAAAGTACCACAACATGCCTGCCTCCACAGCTTTTTCCTTGGGGACATGCCTAATTCCTGGCTGATTTGCCTTTCTCGTCTTAGGGTTGGGGTTCGGCCTAGGGCTAGGATTTTTAAAATCAGGAAGCCCTGAGTTCCAGGCACACTGGAGCTGTGAAAGGCATCCAAAAGGGAGTGCAAAAGTGCCACAACATGGTTGCTTTCACGGCTTTTTCCTTGGCAAGAAGCTTCACACCAGGCTGATTTCCCTTGCCAGGGTTACTGTTAGGCTTAGGCCTAGGGCTAGGATTTTTAAAACTCGGAAGCTCTTAGATCCAGGCACACTGCAGCTGTTCAAGGCATCCCAAGGGGAGTACAAAAGTGCAACAACATGGCAGCTTTCACAGCTTTTCCCTTGGCACCATCCCTATACCTAGGCTGTTTTATCTGCCTAGGGTTAGGGTTAGGGTTCAGCCTAGGGCTTGGAGTTTTTTAACCAGGAAGCCCTGAGTTCCAGGCTTACTGCATCTGCCAAAGGCATCCCAAAGGGAGTGCAAAAGTGCCACAACATGGCTGCTTTCACAGCTTTTCCCTTAGGAAGAACCCTAATACGCGGCTGATTTACCTTCCTAGGGTTACTGTTAGGCTTAGGCCTAGGACTTTTAAAACCAGGAAGCCCTGGTCTCCAGGCACACTGCAGCTGTTAAACGCATCCCAAGAGGGCCTCAGAAGTGACACAACTTGGCTCCCTCTGCTTCTATTCTCATGAGACCATCCTGAACCATAGGCAGATTTTCCTTCCTAGGCTTAAGGTTTGAGTTTCGCCTAGAGTAAGAGTTCTATTAACCAGAAAGACAAGAGTTCAAAGAACACAGCAGCTGCAAAGGACTACCCAAGAAGAGCGCAAAAGTACCACAACATGCCTGCCTCCACAGCTTTTTCCTTGGGGACATGCCTAATTCCTGGCTGATTTGCCTTTCTCGTCTTAGGGTTGGGGTTCGGCCTAGGGCTAGGATATTTTTAACTAGGAAGCCCTGAGTTCCAGGCTTACTGCATCTGCCAAAGGCATCCCAAAGGGAGTGCAGAAGTGCCACAACATGGCTGCTTTCACGGCTTTTCGCTTAGGAAGAACCCTAATACGCGGCTGATTTACCTTCCTAGGGTTACTGTTAGGCTTAGGCCTAGGACTTTTAAAACCAGGAAGCCCTGGGCTCCAGGCACACTGCAGCTGCGAAAGGCATCCCAAGGGGAGCGCAAAAGTGACACAACTTGGCTGCCTCTGCTTCTATTCTCATGAGACCATCCTGAACCATAGGCTGATTTTCCTTCCTAGGGTTAAGGTTTGAGTTACGCCTGGGGTAAGGGTTCTATTAACCAGAAAGCCCTGAGTTCCAAGAACACAGCAGCTGCGAAGGACTACCCAAGAAGAGCGCAAAAGTACCACAACATGCCTGCCTCCACAGCTTTTTCCTTGGGGACATGCCTAATTCCTGGCTGATTTGCCTTTCTCGTCTTAGGGTTGGGGTTCGGCCTAGGGCTAGGATTTTTTAACTCGGAAGCCCTGAGTTCCAGGCTTACTGCATCTGCCAAAGGCATCCCAAAGGGAGTGCAGAAGTGCCACAACATGGCTGCTTTCACGGCTTTTCCCTTAGGAAGAATTCTAATACGCGGCTGATTTACCTTCCTAGGGTTACTGTTAGGCTTAGGCCTAGGACTTTTAAAACCAGGAAGCCCTGGGCTCCAGGCACATGCAGCTGCGAAAGGCATCCCAAGGGGAGCGCAAAAGTGACACAACTTGGCTGCCTCTGCTGCTATTCTCATGAGACCATCCCGAACCATATGCTGATTTTCCTTCCTAGGATTAAGGTTTGAATTACGCCTGGTGTAAGGGTTCTATTAACCAGAAAGCCCTGAGTTCCAAGAACACAGCAGCTGCGAAGGACTAGCCAAGAAGAGCGCAAAAGTACCACAACATGCCTGCCTCCACAGCTTTTTCCTTGGGGACATGCCTAATTCCTGGCTGATTTGCCTTTCTCGTCTTAGGGTTGGGGTTCAGCCTAGGGCTAGGATTGTTTTAACTAGGAAGCCCTGAGTTCCAGGCTTACTTCATCCGCCAAAGGCATCCCAAAGGGTGTGCAAAAGTGCCACAACATGGCTGCTTTCACGGCTTTTCCCTTAGGAAGAACCCTAATACGCGGCTGATTTACCTTCCTAGGGTTACTGTTAGGCGTAGGCCTAGGACTTTTAAAACCAGGAAGCCCTGGGCTCCAGGCACACTGCAGCTGCGAAAGGCATCCCAAGGGGAGCGCAAAAGTGACACAACTTGGCTGCCACCACTGATATTTCCATGAGACCATCCCGAACCATAGGCTGATTTTCCTTCCTAGGGTTAAGGTTTGAGTTACGCCTAGGGTAAGGGTTCTATTAACCAGAAAGCCCTGAGTTCCAAGAACACAGCAGCTGCGAAGGACTAGCCAAGAAGAGCGCAAAAGTACCACAACATGCCTGCCTCCACAGCTTTTTCCTTGGGGACATGCCTAATTCCTGGCTGATTTGCCTTTCTCGTCTTAGGGTTGGGGTTCGGCCTAGGGCTAGGATATTTTTAACTAGGAAGCCCTGAGTTCCAGGCTTACTGCATCTGCCAAAGGCATCCCAAAGGGAGTGCAGAAGTGCCACAACATGGCTGCTTTCACGGCTTTTCGCTTAGGAAGAACCCTAATACGCGTCTGATTTACCTTCCTAGGGTTACTGTTAGGCTTAGGCCTAGGACTTTTAAAACCAGGAAGCCCTGGGCTCCAGGCACACTGCAGCTGCGAAAGGCATCCCAAGGGGAGCGCAAAAGTGACACAACTTGGCTGCCACCACTGATATTTCCATGAGACCATCCCGCACCATAGGCTGATTTTCCTTCCTAGGGTTAAGGTTTGAGTTACGCCTAGGGTAAGGGTTCTATTAACCAGAAAGCCCTGAGTTCCAAGAACACAGCAGCTGCGAAGGACTAGCCAAGAAGAGCGCAAAAGTACCACAACATGCCTGCCTCCACAGCTTTTTCCTTGGGGACATGCCTAATTCCTGGCTGATTTGCCTTTCTCGTCTTAGGGTTGGGGTTCGGCCTAGGGCTAGGATTTTTTTAACTCGGAAGCCCTGAGTTCCAGGCTTACTGCATCTGCCAAAGGCATCCCAAAGGGAGTGCAGAAGTGCCACAACATGGCTGCTTTCACGGCTTTTCCCTTAGGAAGAATTCTAATACGCGGCTGATTTACCTTCCTAGGGTTACTGTTAGGCTTAGGCCTAGGACTTTTAAAACCAGGAAGCCCTGGGCTCCAGGCACATGCAGCTGCGAAAGGCATCCCAAGGGGAGCGCAAAAGTGACACAACTTGGCTGCCTCTGCTGCTATTCTCATGAGACCATCCCGAACCATATGCTGATTTTCCTTCCTAGGATTAAGGTTTGAATTACGCCTGGTGTAAGGGTTCTATTAACCAGAAAGCCCTGAGTTCCAAGAACACAGCAGCTGCGAAGGACTAGCCAAGAAGAGCGCAAAAGTACCACAACATGCCTGCCTCCACAGCTTTTTCCTTGGGGACATGCCTAATTCCTGGCTGATTTGCCTTTCTCGTCTTAGGGTTGGGGTTCAGCCTAGGGCTAGGATTGTTTTAACTAGGAAGCCCTGAGTTCCAGGCTTACTTCATCCGCCAAAGGCATCCCAAAGGGTGTGCAAAAGTGCCACAACATGGCTGCTTTCACGGCTTTTCCCTTAGGAAGAACCCTAATACGCGGCTGATTTACCTTCCTAGGGTTACTGTTAGGCTTAGGCCTAGGACTTTTAAAACCAGGAAGCCCTGGGCTCCAGGCACACTGCAGCTGCGAAAGGCATCCCAAGGGGAGCGCAAAAGTGACACAACTTGGCTGCCACCACTGATATTTCCATGAGACCATCCTGAACCATAGGCTGATTTTCCTTCCTAGGGTTAAGGTTTGAGTTACGCCTAGGGTAAGGGTTCTATTAACCAGAAAGCCCTGAGTTCCAAGAACACAGCAGCTGCGAAGGACTAGCCAAGAAGAGCGCAAAAGTACCACAACATGCCTGCCTCCACAGCTTTTTCCTTGGGGACATGCCTAATTCCTGGCTGATTTGCCTTTCTCGTCTTAGGGTTGGGGTTCGGCCTAGGGCTAGGATATTTTTAACTAGGAAGCCCTGAGTTCCAGGCTTACTGCATCTGCCAAAGGCATCCCAAAGGGAGTGCAGAAGTGCCACAACATGGCTGCTTTCACGGCTTTTCGCTTAGGAAGAACCCTAATACCCGGCTGATTTACCTTCCTAGGGTTACTGTTAGGCTTAGGCCTAGGACTTTTAAAACCAGGAAGCCCTGGGCTCCAGGCACACTGCAGCTGCGAAAGGCATCCCAAGGGGAGCGCAAAAGTGACACAACTTGGCTGCCACCACTGATATTTCCATGAGACCATCCTGAACCATAGGCTGATTTTCCTTCCTAGGGTTAAGGTTTGAGTTACGCCTAGGGTAAGGGTTCTATTAACCAGAAAGCCCTGAGTTCCAAGAACACAGCAGCTGCGAAGGACTAGCCAAGAAGAGCGCAAAAGTACCACAACATGCCTGCCTCCACAGCTTTTTCCTTGGGGACATGCCTAATTCCTGGCTGATTTGCCTTTCTCGTCTTAGGGTTGGGGTTCGGCCTAGGGCTAGGATTTTTTTAACTCGGAAGCCCTGAGTTCCAGGCTTACTTCATCTGCCAAAGGCATCCCAAAGGGAGTGCAAAAGTGCCACAACATGGCTGCTTTCACGGCTTTTCCCTTAGGAAGAACCCTAATACGCGGCTGATTTACCTTCCTAGGGTTACTGTTAGGCTTAGGCCTAGGACTTTTTAAACCAGGAAGCCCTGGGCTCCAGGCACACTGCAGCTGCGAAAGGCATCCCAAGGGGAGTGCAAAAGTGACACAACTTGGCTGCCGCCACTGATATTTCCATGAGACCATCCCGAACCATAGCTGATTTCCCTTCCTAGGGTTAAGGTTTGAGTTACGCCTGGGGTAAGGGTTCTATTAACCAGAAAGCCCTGAGTTCCAAGAACACAGCAGCTGCGAAGGACTACCCAAGAAGAGTGCAAAAGTACCACAACATGCCTGCCTCCACAGCTTTTTCCTTGGGGACATGCCTAATTCCTGGCTGATTTGCCTTTCTCGTCTTAGGGTTGGGGTTCGGCCTAGGGCTAGGATTTTTTTAACTAGGAAGCCCTGAGTTCCAGGCTTACTTCATCTGCCAAAAGCATCCCAAAGGGAGTGCAGAAGTGCCACAACATGGCTGCTTTCACGGCTTTTCCCTTAGGAAGAACCCTTATACCCGGCTGATTTACCTTCCTAGGGTTACTGTTAGGCTTATGCCTAGGACTTTTAAAACCAGGAAGCCCTGGGCTCCAGGCACACTGCAGCTGCGAAAGGCATCCCAAGAGGGCCGCAGAAGTGACACAACTTGGCTGCCTCTGCTTCTATTCTCATGAGACCATCCTGAACCATAGTCTGATTTTCCTTCCTAGGGTTAAGGTTTGAGTTACGCCTAGGGTAAGAGTTCTATTAACCAGAAAGCCCTGAGTTCCAAGAACACAGCAGCTGCGAAAGACTACCCAAGAAGAGCGCAAAAGTACCACAACGTGCCTGCCTCCACAGCTTTTTCCTTGGGGACATGCCTAATTCCTGGCTGATTTGCCTTTCTCGTCTTAGGGTTGGGGTTCGGCCTAGGGCTAGGATTTTTTTAACTAGGAAGCCCTGAGTTCCAGGCTTACTTCATCTGCCAAAGGCATCCCAAAGGGAGTGCAAAAGTGCCACCACATGGCTGCTTTCACGGCTTTTCCCTTAGGAAGAATTCTAATACGCGGCTGATTTACCTTCCTAGGGTTACTGTTAGGCTTAGGCCTAGGACTTTTAAAACCAGGAAGCCCTGGGCTCCAGGCACATGCAGCTGCGAAAGGCATCCCAAGGGGAGCGCAAAAGTGACACAACTTGGCTGCCTCTGCTGCTATTCTCATGAGACCATCCCGAAACATATGCTGATTTTCCTTCCTAGGATTAAGGTTTGAATTACGCCTGGTGTAAGGGTTCTATTAACCAGAAAGCCCTGAGTTCCAAGAACACAGCAGCTGCGAAGGACTAGCCAAGAAGAGCGCAAAAGTACCACAACATGCCTGCCTCCACAGCTTTTTCCTTGGGGACATGCCTAATTCCTGGCTGATTTGCCTTTCTCGTCTTAGGGTTGGGGTTCGGCCTAGGGCTAGGATATTTTTAACTAGGAAGCCCTGAGTTCCAGGCTTACTGCATCTGCCAAAGGCATCCCAAAGGGAGTGCAGAAGTGCCACAACATGGCTGCTTTCACGGCTTTTCGCTTAGGAAGAACCCTAATACCCGGCTGATTTACCTTCCTAGGGTTACTGTTAGGCTTAGGCCTAGGACTTTTAAAACCAGGAAGCCCTGGGCTCCAGGCACACTGCAGCTGCGAAAGGCATCCCAAGGGGAGCGCAAAAGTGACACAACTTGGCTGCCACCACTGATATTTCCATGAGACCATCCTGAACCATAGGCTGATTTTCCTTCCTAGGGTTAAGGTTTGAGTTACGCCTAGGGTAAGGGTTCTATTAACCAGAAAGCCCTGAGTTCCAAGAACACAGCAGCTGCGAAGGACTAGCCAAGAAGAGCGCAAAAGTACCACAACATGCCTGCCTCCACAGCTTTTTCCTTGGGGACATGCCTAATTCCTGGCTGATTTGCCTTTCTCGTCTTAGGGTTGGGGTTCGGCCTAGGGCTAGGATTTTTTTAACTAGGAAGCCCTGAGTTCCAGGCTTACTGCATCTGCCAAAGGCATCCCAAAGGGAGTGCAAAAGTGCCACCACATGGCTGCTTTCACGGCTTTTCCCTTAGGAAGAACCCTAATACCCAGCTGATTTACCTTCCTAGGGTTACTGTTAGGCTTAGGCCTAGGACTTTTAAAACCAGGAAGCCCTGGGCTCCAGGCACATGCAGCTGTTAAAGGCATCCCAAGAGGGCTGCAGAAGTGACACAACTTGGCTGCCTCTGCTTCTATTCTCATGAGACCATCCCGAACCATAGGCTGATTTTCCTTCCTAGGGTTAAGGTTTGGGTTACGCCTGGCGTAAGGGTTCTATTAACCAGAAAGACCTGAGTTCCAAGAACACAGCAGCTGCGAAGGACTAGCCAAGAAGAGCGCAAAAGTACCACAACATGCCTGCCTCCACAGCTTTTTCCTTGGGGACATGCCTAATTCCTGGCTGATTTGCCTTTCTCGTCTTAAGGTTGGGGTTCGGCCTAGGGCTAGGATTTTTAAAATCAGGAAGCCCTGAGTTCCAGGCACACTGGAGCTGTGAAAGGCATCCAAAAGGGAGTGCAAAAGTGCCACAACATGGCTGCTTTCACGGCTTTTTCCTTGGCAAGAAGCTTAACACCAGGCTGATTTCCCTTGCCAGGGTTACTGTTAGGCTTAGGTCTAGGGATGGGATTTTTAAAACTCGGAAGCCCTTAGATCCAGGCACACTGCAGCTGTTAAAGGCATCCCAAGGGGAGTACAAAAGTTCAACAACATGGCAGCTTTCACAGCTTTTTCCTTGGCACCATCCCTATACCTAGGCTGTTTTATCTGCCTAGGGTTAGGGTTAGGGTTCAGCCTAGGGCTTGGAGTTTTTTAACCAGGAAGCCCTGAGTTCCAGGCTTACTGCATCTGCCAAAGGCATCCCAAAGGGAGTGCAAAAGTGCCACAACATGGCTGCTTTCACAGCTTTTCCCTTAGGAAGAACCCTAATACGCGGCTGATTTACCTTCCTAGGGTTACTGTTAGGCTTAGGCCTAGGACTTTTAAAACCAGGAAGCCCTGGGCTCCAGGCACATGCAGCTGCGAAAGGCATCCCAAGAGGGCCGCAGAAGTGACACAACTTGGCTGCCTCTGCTTCTATTCTCATGAGACCATCCTGAACCATAGTCTGATTTTCCTTCCTAGGGTTAATGTTTGAGTTACGCCTGGGGTACGGTTTCTATTAACCAGAAAGACCAGAGTTCAAAGAACACAGCAGCTGCAAAGGACTACCCAAGAAGAGCGCAAAAGTACCACAACATGCCTGCCTCCACAGCTTTTTCCTTGGGGACATGCCTAATTCCTGGCTGATTTGCCTTTCTCGTCTTAGGGTTGGGGTTCGGCCTAGGGCTAGGATTTTTTTAACTCGGAAGCCCTGAGTTCCAGGCTTACTGCATCTGCCAAAGGCATCCCAAAGGGAGTGCAGAAGTGCCACAACATGGCTGCTTTCACGGCTTTTCGCTTAGGAAGAACCCTAATACGCGGCTGATTTACCTTCCTAGGGTTACTGTTAGGCTTAGGCCTAGGACTTTTTAAACCAGGAAGCCCTGGGCTCCAGGCACACTGCAACTGCGAAAGGCATCCCAAGGGGAGTGCAAAAGTGACACAACTTGGCTGCCTCTTCTGCTATTCTCATGAGACCATCCCGAACCATAGGCTGATTTTCCTTCCTAGGGTTAAGGTTTGAGTTACGCCTGGGGTAAGGGTTCTATTAACCAGAAAGCCCTGAGTTCCAAGAACACAGCAGCTGCGAAGGACTAGCCAAGAAGAGCGCAAAAGTACCACAACATGCCTGCCTCCACAGCTTTTTCCTTGGGGACATGCCTAATTCCTGGCTGATTTGCCTTTCTCGTCTTAGGGTTGGGGTTCGGCCTAGGGCTAGGATTTTTTTAACTCGGAAGCCCTGAGTTCCAGGCTTACTGCATCTGCCAAAGGCATCCCAAAGGGAGTGCAGAAGTGCCACAACATGGCTGCTTTCACGGCTTTTCCCTTAGGAAGAACCCTAATACGCGGCTGATTTACCTTCCTAGGGTTACTGTTAGGCTTAGGCCTAGGACTTTTAAAACCAGGAAGCCCTGGGCTCCAGGCACATGCAGCTGCGAAAGGCATCCCAAGGGGAGCGCAAAAGTGACACAACTTGGCTGCCTCTGCTGCTATTCTCATGAGACCATCCCGAACCATATGCTGATTTTCCTTCCTAGGATTAAGGTTTGAATTACGCCTGGTGTAAGGGTTCTATTAACCAGAAAGCCCTGAGTTCCAAGAACACAGCAGCTGCGAAGGACTAGCCAAGAAGAGCGCAAAAGTACCACAACATGCCTGCCTCCACAGCTTTTTCCTTGGGGACATGCCTAATTCCTGGCTGATTTGCCTTTCTCGTCTTAGGGTTGGGGTTCGGCCTAGGGCTAGGATTGTTTTAACTAGGACGCCCTGAGTTCCAGGCTTACTTCATCCGCCAAAGGCATCCCAAAGGGTGTGCAAAAGTGCCACAACATGGCTGCTTTCACGGCTTTTCCCTTAGGAAGAACCCTAATACGTGGCTGATTTACCTTCCTAGGGTTACTGTTAGGCTTAGGCCTAGGACTTTTAAAACCAGGAAGCCCTGGGCTCCAGGCACACTGCAGCTGCGAAAGGCATCCCAAGGGGAGCGCAAAAGTGACACAACTTGGCTGCCACCACTGATATTTCCATGAGACCATCCCGAACCATAGGCTGATTTTCCTTCCTAGGGTTAAGGTTTGAGTTACGCCTAGGGTAAGGGTTCTATTAACCAGAAAGCCCTGAGTTCCAAGAACACAGCAGCTGCGAAGGACTAGCCAAGAAGAGCGCAAAAGTACCACAACATGCCTGCCTCCACAGCTTTTTCCTTGGGGACATGCCTAATTCCTGGCTGATTTGCCTTTCTCGTCTTAGGGTTGGGGTTCGGCCTAGGGCTAGGATATTTTTAACTAGGAAGCCCTGAGTTCCAGGCTTACTGCATCTGCCAAAGGCATCCCAAAGGGAGTGCAGAAGTGCCACAACATGGCTGCTTTCACGGCTTTTCCCTTAGGAAGAACCCTAATACCCGGCAGATTTACCTTCCTAGGGTTACTGTTAGGCTTAGGCCTAGGACTTTTAAAACCAGGAAGCCCTTGGCTCCAGGCACACTGCAGCTGCGAAAGGCATCCCAAGGGGAGCGCAAAAGTGACACAACTTGGCTGCCACCACTGATATTTCCATGAGACCATCCTGAACCATAGGCTGATTTTCCTTCCTAGGGTTAAGGTTTGAGTTACGCCTAGGGTAAGGGTTCTATTAACCAGAAAGCCCTGAGTTCCAAGAACACAGCAGCTGCGAAGGACTAGCCAAGAAGAGCGCAAAAGTACCACAACATGCCTGCCTCCACAGCTTTTTCCTTGGGGACATGCCTAATTCCTGGCTGATTTGCCTTTCTCGTCTTAGGGTTGGGGTTCGGCCTAGGGCTAGGATTTTTTTAACTAGGAAGCCCTGAGTTCCAGGCTTACTTCATCTGCCAAAGGCATCCCAAAGGGAGTGCAAAAGTGCCACAACATGGCTGCTTTCACGGCTTTTCCCTTAGGAAGAACCCTAATACGCGGCTGATTTACCTTCCTAGGGTTACTGTTAGGCTTAGGCCTAGGACTTTTTAAACCAGGAAGCCCTGGGCTCCAGGCACACTGCAGCTGCGAAAGGCATCCCAAGGGGAGTGCAAAAGTGACACAACTTGGCTGCCGCCACTGATATTTCCATGAGACCATCCCGAACCATAGCTGATTTCCCTTCCTAGGGTTAAGGTTTGAGTTACGCCTGGGGTAAGGGTTCTATTAACCAGAAAGCCCTGAGTTCCAAGAACACAGCAGCTGCGAAGGACTAGCCAAGAAGAGTGCAAAAGTACCACAACATGCCTGCCTCCACAGCTTTTTCCTTGGGGACATGCCTAATTCCTGGCTGATTTGCCTTTCTCGTCTTAGGGTTGGGGTTCGGCCTAGGGCTAGGATTTTTTTAACTAGGAAGCCCTGAGTTCCAGGCTTACTTCATCTGCCAAAAGCATCCCAAAGGGAGTGCAGAAGTGCCACAACATGGCTGCTTTCACGGCTTTTCCCTTAGGAAGAACCCTTATACCCGGCTGATTTACCTTCCTAGGGTTACTGTTAGGCTTATGCCTAGGACTTTTAAAACCAGGAAGCCCTGGGCTCCAGGCACACTGCAGCTGTTAAAGGCATCCCAAGAGGGCCGCAGAAGTGACACAACTTGGCTGCCTCTGCTTCTATTCTCATGAGACCATCCTGAACCATAGTCTGATTTTCCTTCCTAGGGTTAAGGTTTGAGTTACGCCTAGGGTAAGAGTTCTATTAACCAGAAAGCCCTGAGTTCCAAGAACACAGCAGCTGCGAAAGACTACCCAAGAAGAGCGCAAAAGTACCACAACGTGCCTGCCTCCACAGCTTTTTCCTTGGGGACATGCCTAATTCCTGGCTGATTTGCCTTTCTCGTCTTAGGGTTGGGGTTCGGCCTAGGGCTAGGATATTTTTAACTAGGAAGCCCTGAGTTCCAGGCTTACTGCATCTGCCAAAGGCATCCCAAAGGGAGTGCCAAAGTGCCACAACATGGCTGCTTTCACGGTTTTTCCCTTAGGAAGAACCCTAATACGTGGCTGATTTACCTTCCTAGGGTTACTGTTAGGCTTAGGCCTAGGACTTTTAAAACCAGGAAGCCCTGGGCTCCAGGCACACTGCAGCTGCGAAAGGCATCCCAAGGGGAGCGCAAAAGTGACACAACTTGGCTGCCTCTGCTTCTATTCTCATGAGACCATCCTGAACCATAGGCTGATTTTCCTTCCTAGGGTTAAGGTTTGAGTTACGCCTGGGGTAAGGGTTCTATTAACCAGAAAGCCCTGAGTTCCAAGAACAAAGCAGCTGCGAACGACTAGCCAAGAAGAGCGCAAAAGTACCACAACGTGCCTGCCTCCACAGCTTTTTCCTTGGGGACATGCCTAATTCCTGGCTGATTTGCCTTTCTCGTCTTAGGGTTGGGGTTCGGCCTAGGGCTAGGATTTTTTTAACTAGGAAGCCCTGAGTTCCAGGCTTACTTCATCTGCCAAAGGCATCCCAAAGGGAGTGCAAAAGTGCCACAACATGGCTGCTTTCACGGCTTTTCCCTTAGGAAGAATTCTAATACGCGGCTGATTTACCTTCCTAGGGTTACTGTTAGGCTTAGGCCTAGGACTTTTAAAACCAGGAAGCCCTGGGCTCCAGGCACATGCAGCTGCGAAAGGCATCCCAAGGGGAGCGCAAAAGTGACACAACTTGGCTGCCTCTGCTGCTATTCTCATGAGACCATCCCGAACCATATGCTGATTTTCCTTCCTAGGATTAAGGTTTGAATTACGCCTGGTGTAAGGGTTCTATTAACCAGAAAGCCCTGAGTTCCAAGAACACAGCAGCTGCGAAGGACTACCCAAGAAGAGCGCAAAAGTACCACAACATGCCTGCCTCCACAGCTTTTTCCTTGGGGACATGCCTAATTCCTGGCTGATTTGCCTTTCTCGTCTTAGGGTTGGGGTTCAGCCTAGGGCTAGGATTGTTTTAACTAGGAAGCCCTGAGTTCCAGGCTTACTTCATCCGCCAAAGGCATCCCAAAGGGTGTGCAAAAGTGCCACAACATGGCTGCTTTCACGGCTTTTCCCTTAGGAAGAACCCTAATACGCGGCTGATTTACCTTCCTAGGGTTACTGTTAGGCTTAGGCCTAGGACTTTTAAAACCAGGAAGCCCTGGGCTCCAGGCACACTGCAGCTGCGAAAGGCATCCCAAGGGGAGCGCAAAAGTGACACAACTTGGCTGCCACCACTGATATTTCCATGAGACCATCCCGAACCATAGGCTGATTTTCCTTCCTAGGGTTAGGGTTTGAGTTACGCCTAGGGTAAGGGTTCTATTAACCAGAAAGCCCTGAGTTCCAAGAACACAGCAGCTGCGAAGGACTAGCCAAGAAGAGCGCAAAAGTACCACAACATGCCTGCCTCCACAGCTTTTTCCTTGGGGACATGCCTAATTCCTGGCTGATTTGCCTTTCTCGTCTTAGGGTTGGGGTTCGGCCTAGGGCTAGGATATTTTTAACTAGGAAGCCCTGAGTTCCAGGCTTACTGCATCTGCCAAAGGCATCCCAAAGGGAGTGCAGAAGTGCCACAACATGGCTGCTTTCACGGCTTTTCCCTTAGGAAGAACCCTAATACCCGGCTGATTTACCTTCCTAGGGTTACTGTTAGGCTTAGGCCTAGGACTTTTAAAACCAGGAAGCCCTGGGCTCCAGGCACACTGCAGCTGCGAAAGGCATCCCAAGGGGAGCGCAAAAGTGACACAACTTGGCTGCCACCACTGATATTTCCATGAGACCATCCTGAACCATAGGCTGATTTTCCTTCCTAGGGTTAAGGTTTGAGTTACGCCTAGGGTAAGGGTTCTATTAACCAGAAAGCCCTGAGTTCCAAGAACACAGCAGCTGCGAAGGACTAGCCAAGAAGAGCGCAAAAGTACCACAACATGCCTGCCTCCACAGCTTTTTCCTTGGGGACATGCCTAATTCCTGGCTGATTTGCCTTTCTCGTCTTAGGGTTGGGGTTCGGCCTAGGGCTAGGATTTTTTTAACTCGGAAGCCCTGAGTTCCAGGCTTACTTCATCTGCCAAAGGCATCCCAAAGGGAGTGCAAAAGTGCCACAACATGGCTGCTTTCACGGCTTTTCCCTTAGGAAGAACCCTAATACGCGTCTGATTTACCTTCCTAGGGTTACTGTTAGGCTTAGGCCTAGGACTTTTTAAACCAGGAAGCCCTGGGCTCCAGGCACACTGCAGCTGCGAAAGGCATCCCAAGGGGAGTGCAAAAGTGACACAACTTGGCTGCCGCCACTGATATTTCCATGAGACCATCCCGAACCATAGCTGATTTCCCTTCCTAGGGTTTAGGTTTGAGTTACGCCTGGGGTAAGGGTTCTATTAACCAGAAAGCCCTGAGTTCCAAGAACACAGCAGCTGCGAAGGACTACCCAAGAAGAGTGCAAAAGTACCACAACATGCCTGCCTCCACAGCTTTTTCCTTGGGGACATGCCTAATTCCTGGCTGATTTGCCTTTCTCGTCTTAGGGTTGGGGTTCGGCCTAGGGCTAGGATTTTTTTAACTAGGAAGCCCTGAGTTCCAGGCTTACTTCATCTGCCAAAAGCATCCCAAAGGGAGTGCAGAAGTGCCACAACATGGCTGCTTTCACGGCTTTTCCCTTAGGAAGAACCCTTATACCCGGCTGATTTACCTTCCTAGGGTTACTGTTAGGCTTAGGCCTAGGACTTTTAAAACCAGGAAGCCCTGGGCTCCAGGCACACTGCAGCTGCGAAAGGCATCCCAAGAGGGCCGCAGAAGTGACACAACTTGGCTGCCTCTGCTTCTATTCTCATGAGACCATCCTGAACCATAGTCTGATTTTCCTTCCTAGGGTTAAGGTTTGAGTTACGCCTAGGGTAAGAGTTCTATTAACCAGAAAGACCTGAGTTCCAAGAACACAGCAGCTGCGAAAGACTACCCAAGAAGAGCGCAAAAGTACCACAACGTGCCTGCCTCCACAGCTTTTTCCTTGGGGACATGCCTAATTCCTGGCTGATTTGCCTTTCTCGTCTTAGGGTTGGGGTTCGGCCTAGGGCTAGGATATTTTTAACTAGGAAGCCCTGAGTTCCAGGCTTACTGCATCTGCCAAAGGCATCCCAAAGGGAGTGCAAAAGTGCCACAACATGGCTGCTTTCACGGTTTTTCCCTTAGGAAGAACCCTAATACGTGGCTGATTTACCTTCCTAGGGTTACTGTTAGGCTTAGGCCTAGGACTTTTAAAACCAGGAAGCCCTGGGCTCCAGGCACACTGCAGCTGCGAAAGGCATCCCAAGGGGAGCGCAAAAGTGACACAACTTGGCTGCCTCTGCTGCTATTCTCATGAGACCATCCTGAACCATAGGCTGATTTTCCTTCCTAGGGTTAAGGTTTGAGTTACGCCTGGGGTAAGGGTTCTATTAACCAGAAAGCCCTGAGTTCCAAGAACAAAGCAGCTGCGAAGGACTACCCAAGAAGAGCGCAAAAGTACCACAACGTGCCTGCCTCCACAGCTTTTTCCTTGGGGACATGCCTAATTCCTGGCTGATTTGCCTTTCTCGTCTTAGGGTTGGGGTTCGGCCTAGGGCTAGGATTTTTTTAACTAGGAAGCCCTGAGTTCCAGGCTTACTTCATCTGCCAAAGGCATCCCAAAGGGAGTGCAAAAGTGCCACAACATGGCTGCTTTCACGGCTTTTCCCTTAGGAAGAATTCTAATACGCGGCTGATTTACCTTCCTAGGGTTACTGTTAGGCTTAGGCCTAGGACTTTTAAAACCAGGAAGCCCTGGGCTCCAGGCACATGCAGCTGCGAAAGGCATCCCAAGGGGAGCGCAAAAGTGACACAACTTGGCTGCCTCTGCTGCTATTCTCATGAGACCATCCCGAACCATATGCTGATTTTCCTTCCTAGGATTAAGGTTTGAATTACGCCTGGTGTAAGGGTTCTATTAACCAGAAAGCCCTGAGTTCCAAGAACAAAGCAGCTGCGAAGGACTACCCAAGAAGAGCGCAAAAGTACCACAACATGCCTGCCTCCACAGCTTTTTCCTTGGGGACATGCCTAATTCCTGGCTGATTTGCCTTTCTCGTCTTAGGGTTGGGGTTCGGCCTAGGGCTAGGATTTTTAAAATCAGGAAGCCCTGAGTTCCAGGCACACTGGAGCTGTGAAAGGCATCCAAAAGGGAGTGCAAAAGTGCCACAACATGGTTGCTTTCACAGCTTTTTCCATGGCAAGAAGCTTAACACCAGGCTGATTTCCCTTGCCAGGGTTACTGTTAGGCTTAGGCCTAGGGCTAGGATTTTTAAAACTCGGAAGCCCTTAGATCCAGGCACACTGCAGCTGTTCAAGGCATCCCAAGGGGACTACAAAAGTGCAACAACATGGCAGCTTTCACAGCTTTTTCCTTGGCACCATCCCTATACCTAGGCTGTTTATCTGCCTAGGGTTAGGGTTAGGGTTCAGCCTAGGGCTTGGAGTTTTTTAACCAGGAAGCCCTGAGTTCCAGGCTTACTGCATCTGCCAAAGGCATCCCAAAGGGAGTGCAGAAGTGCCACAACATGGCTGCTTTCACGGCTTTTCCCTTAGGAAGAACCCTAATACGCGGCTGATTTACCTTCCTAGGGTTACTGTTAGGCTTAGGCCTAGGACTTTTAAAACCAGGAAGCCCTGGGCTCCAGGCACACTGCAGCTGTGGAAGGCATCCCAAGGGGAGCGCAAAAGTGACACAACTTGGCTGCCACCACTGATATTTCCATGAGACGATCCCGAACCATAGGCTGATTTTCCTTCCTAGGGTTAAGGTTTGAGTTACGCCTAGGGTAAGGGTTCTATTAACCAGAAAGCCCTGAGTTCCAAGAACACAGCAGCTGCGAAGGACTAGCCAAGAAGAGCGCAAAAGTACCACAACATGCCTGCCTCCACAGCTTTTTCCTTGGGGACATGCCTAATTCCTGGCTGATTTGCCTTTCTCGTCTTAGGGTTGGGGTTCGGCCTAGGGCTAGGATTTTTTTAACTAGGAAGCCCTGAGTTCCAGGCTTACTTCATCTGCCAAAGGCATCCCAAAGGGAGTGCAAAAGTGCCACAACATGGCTGCTTTCACGGCTTTTCCCTTAGGAAGAACCCTAATACCCAGCTGATTTACCTTCCTAGGGTTACTGTTAGGCTTAGGCCTAGGACTTTTAAAACCAGGAAGCCCTGGGCTCCAGGCACATGCAGGTGTTAAAGGCATCCCAAGAGGGCTGCAGAAGTGACACAATTTGGCTGCCTCTGCTTCTATTCTCATGAGACCATCCCGAACCATAGGCTGATTTTCCTTCCTAGGGTTAAGTTTTGAGTTACGCCTGGGGTAAGGGTTCTATTAACCAGAAAGCCCTGAGTTCCAAGAACACAGCAGCTGCGAAGGACTACCCAAGAAGAGCGCAAAAGTACCACAACATGCCTGCCTCCACAGCTTTTTCCTTGGGGACATGCCTAATTCCTGGCTGATTTGCCTTTCTCGTCTTAGGGTTGGGGTTCGGCCTAGGGCTAGGATTTTTAAAATCAGGAAGGCCTGAGTTCCAGGCACACTGGAGCTGTGAAAGGCATCCAAAAGGGAGTGCAAAAGTGCCACAACATGGCTTCTTTCACGGCTTTTTCCTTGGCAAGAAGCTTAACACCAGGCTGATTTCCCTTGCCAGGGTTACTGTTAGGCTTAGGTCTAGGGCTAGGATTTTTAAAACTCGGAAGCCCTTAGATCCAGGCACACTGCAGCTGTTAAAGGCATCCCAAGGGGAGTACAAAAGTTCAACAACATGGCAGCTTTCACAGCTTTTCCCTTGGCACCATCCCTATACCTAGGCTGTTTTATCTGCCTAGGGTTAGGGTTAGGGTTCAGCCTAGGGCTTGGAGTTTTTTAACCAGGAAGCCCTGAGTTCCAGGCTTACTGCATCTGCCAAAGGCATCCCAAAGGGAGTGCAAAAGTGCCACAACATGGCTGCTTTCACAGCTTTTCGCTTAGGAAGAACCCTAATACGCGGCTGATTTACCTTCCTAGGGTTACTGTTAGGCTTATGCCTAGGACTTTTAAAACCAGGAAGCCCTGGGCTCCAGGCACATGCAGCTGCGAAAGGCATCCCAAGAGGGCCGCAGAAGTGACACAACTTGGCTGCCTCTGCTTCTATTCTCATGAGACCATCCTGAAACATAGTCTGATTTTCCTTCCTAGGGTTAAGGTTTGAGTTACGCCTGGGGTACGGTTTCTATTAACCAGAAAGCCCTGAGTTCCAAGAACACAGCAGCTGCGAAGGACTACCCACGAAGAGCGCAAAAGTACCACAACATGCCTGCCTCCACAGCTTTTTCCTTGGGGACATGCCTAATTCCTGGCTGATTTGCCTTTCTCGTCTTAGGGTTGGGGTTCGGCCTAGGGCTAGGATTTTTTTAACTAGGAAGCCCTGAGTTCCAGGCTTACTTCATCTGCCAAAAGCATCCCAAAGGGAGTCCAGAAGTGCCACAACATGGCTGCTTTCACGGCTTTTCCCTTAGGAAGAACCCTAATACGCGGCTGATTTACCTTCCTAGGGTTACTGTTAGGCTTAGGCCTAGGACTTTTTAAACCAGGAAGCCCTGGGCTCCAGGCACACTGCAGCTGCGAAAGGCATCCCAAGGGGAGCGCAAAAGTGACACAACTTGGCTGCCTCTGCTGCTATTCTCATGAGACCATCCCGAATCATAGGCTGATTTTCCTTCCTAGGGTTAAGATTTGAGTTACGCCTGGGGTAAGGGTTCTATTAACCAGAAAGCCCTGAGTTCCAAGAACACAGCAGCTGCGAAGGACTAGCCAAGAAGAGCGCGAAAGTACCAATACATGCCTGCCTCCACAGCTTTTTCCTTGGGGACATGCCTAATTCCTGGCTGATTTGCCTTTCTCGTCTTAGGGTTGGGGTTCGGCCTAGGGCTAGGATATTTTTAACTAGGAAGCCCTGAGTTCCAGGCTTACTGCATCTGCCAAAGGCATCCCAAAGGGAGTGCAGAAGTGCCACAACATGGCTGCTTTCACGGCTTTTCCCTTAGGAAGAACCCTAATACGCGGCTGATTTCCCTTGCCAGGGTTACTGTTAGGCTTAGGCCTAGGACTTTTAAAACCAGGAAGCCCTGGGCTCCAGGCACACTGCAGCTGCGAAAGGCATCCCAAGAGGGCCGCAGAAGTTACACAACTTGGCTGCCTCTGCTTCTATTCTCATGAGACCATCCCGAACCATAGGCTGATTTTCCTTCCTAGGGTTAAGGTTTGAGTTACGCCTGGGGTAAGGGTTCTATTAACCAGAAAGCCCTGAGTTCCAAGAACACAGCAGCTGCGAAGGACTAGCCAAGAAGAGCGCAAAAGTACCACAACATGCCTGCCTCCACAGCTTTTTCCTTGGGGACATGCCTAATTCCTGGCTGATTTGCCTTTCTCGTCTTAGGGTTGGGGTTCGGCCTAGGGCTAGGATTTTTAAAATCAGGAAGCCCTGAGTTCCAGGCACACTGGAGCTGTGAAAGGCATCCAAAAGGGAGTGCAAAAGTGCCACAACATGGTTGCTTTCACGGCTTTTTCCTTGGCAAGAAGCTTCACACCAGGCTGATTTCCCTTGCCAGGGTTACTGTTAGGCTTAGGCCTAGGGCTAGGATTTTTAAAACTCGGAAGCTCTTAAATCCAGGCACACTGCAGCTGTTCAAGGCATCCCAAGGGGAGTACAAAAGTGCAACAACATGGCAGCTTTCACAGCTTTTCCCTTGGCACCATCCCTATACCTAGGCTGTTTTATCTGCCTAGGGTTAGGGTTAGGGTTCAGCCTAGGGCTTGGAGTTTTTTAACCAGGAAGCCCTGAGTTCCAGGCTTACTGCATCTGCCAAAGGCATCCCAAAGGGAGTGCAAAAGTGCCACAACATGGCTGCTTTCACGGCTTTTCCCTTAGGAAGAACCCTAATACGCGGCTGATTTACCTTCCTAGGGTTACTGTTAGGCTTAGGCCTAGGACTTTTAAAACCAGGAAGCCCTGGGCTCCAGGCACATGCATCTGCGAAAGGCATCCCAAGAGGGCCGCAGAAGTGACACAACTTGGCTGCCTCTGCGTCTATTCTCATGAGACCATCCTGAACCATAGGCTGATTTTCCTTCCTAGGGTTAAGGTTTGAGTTACACCTGGGGTAAGGGTTCTATTAACCAGAAAGCCCTGAGTTCCAAGAACACAGCAGCTGCGAAGGACTAGCCAAGAAGAGCGCAAAAGTACCACAACATGCCTGCCTCCACAGCTTTTTCCTTGGGGACATGCCTAATTCCTGGCTGATTTGCCTTTCTCGTCTTAGGGTGGGGTTCGGCCTAGGGCTAGGATTTTTTTAACTAGGAAGCCCTGAGTTCCAGGCTTACTGCATCTGCCAAAGGCATCCCAAAGGGAGTGCAGAAGTGCCACAACATGGCTGCTTTCACGGCTTTTCCCTTAGGAAGAACCCTAATACGCGGCTGATTTACCTTCCTAGGGTTACTGTTAGGCTTAGGCCTAGGACTTTTAAAACCAGGAAGCCCTGGGCTCCAGGCACATGCAGCTGCGAAAGGCATCCCAAGAGGGCCGCAGAAGTGACACAACTTGGCTGCCTCTGCGTCTATTCTCATGAGACCATCCTGACCCATAGTCTGATTTTCCTTCTTAGGGTTAAGGTTTGAGTTACGCCTAGGGTAAGAGTTCTATTAACCAGAAAGCCCTGAGTTCCAAGAACACAGCAGCTGCGAAGGACTAGCCAAGAAGAGCGCAAAAGTACCACAACATGCCTGCCTCCACAGCTTTTTCCTTGGGGACATGCCTAATTCCTGGCTGATTTGCCTTTCTCGTCTTAGGGTTGGGGTTCGGCCTAGGGCTAGGATTTTTAAAATCAGGAAGCCCTGAGTTCCAGGCACACTGGAGCTGTGAAAGGCATCCAAAAGGGAGTGCAAAAGTGCCACAACATGGTTGCTTTCACGGCTTTTTCCTTGGCAAGAAGCTTAACACCAGGCTGATTTCCCTTCCCAGGGTTACTGTTAGGCTTAGGCCTAGGGCTAGGATTTTTAAAACTCGGAAGCCCTTAGATCCAGGCACACTGCAGCTGTTCAAGGCATCCCAAGGGGAGTACAAAAGTGCAACAACATGGCAGCTTTCACAGCTTATTCCTTGGCACCATCCCTATACCTAGGCTGTTTATCTGCCTAGGGTTAGGGTTAGGGTTCAGCCTAGGGCTTGGAGTTTTTTAACCAGGAAGCCCTGAGTTCCAGGCTTACTGCATCTGCCAAAGGCATCCCAAAGGGAGTGCAGAAGTGCCACAACATGGCTGCTTTCACGGCTTTTCCCTTAGGAAGAACCCTAATACGCGGCTGATTTACCTTCCTAGGGTTACTGTTAGGCTTAGGCCTAGGACTTTTAAAACCAGGAAGCCGTGGGCTCCAGGCACACTGCAGCTGCAAAAGGCATAACAAGGAGAGCGCAAAAGTGACACAACATGGCTGCCTCTGCTTCTATTCTCATGAGACCATCAGGAACCATAGGCTGATTTTCCTTCCTAGGTTTAAGGTTTGAGTTACGCCTGGGGTAAGGGTTCTTTTAACCAGAAAGCCCTGAGTTCCAAGAACACAGCAGCTGCGAAGGACTAGCCAAGAAGAGCGCAAAAGTACCACAACATGCCTGCCTCCACAGCTTTTTCCTTGGGGACATGCCTAATTCCTGGCTGATTTGCCTTTCTCGTCTTAGGGTTGGGGTTCGGCCTAGGGCTAGGATTTTTAAAATCAGGAAGCCCTGAGTTCCAGGCACACTGGAGCTGTGAAAGGCATCCAAAAGGGAGTGCAAAAGTGCCACAACATGGCTGCTTTCACGGCTTTTTCCTTGGCAAGAAGCTTAACACCAGATGATTTCCCTTGCCAGGGTTACTGTTAGGCTTAGGCCTAGGGCTAGGATTTTTAAAACTCGGAAGCCCTTAGATCCAGGCACACTGCAGCTGTTAAAGGCATCCCAAGGGGAGTACAAAAGTTCAACAACATGGCAGCTTTGACAGCTTTTTCCTTGGCACCATCCCTATACCTAGGCTGTTTTATCTGCCTAGGGTTAGGGTTAGGGTTCAGCCTAGGGCTTGGAGTTTTTTAACCAGGAAGCCCTGAGTTCCAGGCTTACTGCATCTGCCAAAGGCAACCCAAAGGGAGTGCAGAAGTGCCACAACATGGCTGCTTTCACAGCTTTTCCCTTAGGAAGAACCCTAATACCCGGCTGATTTACCTTCCTAGGGTTACTGTTAGGCTTAGGCCTAGGACTTTTAAAACCAGGAAGCCCTGGGCTCCAGGCACACTGCAGCTGTTAAACGCATCCCATGAGGGCCTCAGAGGTGACACAACTTGGCTGCCTCTGCTTCTATTCTCATGAGACCATCCTGAACCATAGGCAGATTTTCCTTCCTAGGGTTAAGGTTTGAGTTACGCCTAGGGTAAGAGTTCTATTAACCAGAAAGACCTGAGTTCAAAGAACACAGCAGCTGCGAAGGACTACCCAAGAAGAGCGCAAAAGTACCACAACATGCCTGCCTCCACAGCTTTTTCCTTGGGGACATGCCTAATTCCTGGCTGATTTGCCTTTCTCGTCTTAGGGTTGGGGTTCGGCCTAGGTCTAGGATTTTTTTAACTAGGAAGCCCTGAGTTCCAGGCTTACTTCATCTGCCAAAGGCATCCCAAAGGGTGTGCAAAAGTGCCACAACATGGCTGCTTTCACGGCTTTTCCCTTAGGAAGAACCCTAATACGCGGCTGATTTACCTTCCTAGGGTTACTGTTAGGCTTAGGCCTAGGACTTTTAAAACCAGGAAGCCCTGGGCTCCAGGCACACTGCAGCTGTTAAACGCATCCCAAGGGGAGCGCAAAAGTGACACAACTTGGCTGCCACCACTGATATTTCCATGAGACCATCCCAAACCATAGGCTGATTTTCCTTCCTAGGGTTAAGGTGTGAGTTACGCCTGGGGTAAGGGTTCTATTAACCAGAAAGCCCTGACTTCCAAGAACACAGCAGCTGCGAAGGACTACCCAAGAAGAGCGCAAAAGTACCACAACATGCCTGCCTCCACAGCTTTTTCCTTGGGGACATGCCTAATTCCTGGCTGATTTGCCTTTCTCGTCTTAGGGTTGGGGTTCGGCCTAAGGCTAGGATTTTTTTAACTAGGAAGCCCTGAGTTCCAGGCTTACTTCATCTGCCAAAGGCATCCCAAAGGGAGTGCAAAAGTGCCACAACATGGCTGCTTTCACGGCTTTTCCCTTAGGAAGAACCCTAATACGCGGCTGATTTCCCTTCCTAGGGTTACTGTTAGGCTTAGGCCTAGGACTTTTAAAACCAGGAAGCCCTGGGCTCCAGGCACATTCAGCTGCGAAAGGCATCCCAAGAGGGCCGCAGAAGTGACACAACTTGGCTGCCTCTGCTGCTATTCTCATGAGACCATCCTGAACCATAGGCTGATTTTCCTTCCTAGGGTTAAGGTTTGAGTTACGCCTAGGGTAAGAGTTCTATTAACCAGAAAGCCCTGAGTTCCAAGAACACAGCAGCTGCGAAGGACTACCCAAGAAGAGCGCAAAAGTACCACAACGTGCCTGCCTCCACAGCTTTTTCCTTGGGGACATGCCTAATTCCTGGCTGATTTGCCTTTCTCGTCTTAGGGTTGGGGTTCGGCCTAGGGCTAGGATTTTTTTAACTAGGAAGCCCTGAGTTCCAGGCTTACTTAATCTGCAAAAAGCATCCCAAAGGGTGTGCAAAAGTACCACAACATGGCTGCTTTCACGGCTTTTCCCTTAGGAAGAACCCTAATACGCGGCTGATTTACCTTCCTAGGGTTACTGTTAGGCTTAGGCCTAGGACTTTTAAAACCAGGAAGCCCTGGGCTCCAGGCACACTGCAGCTGCGAAAGGCATCCCAAGGGGTGCGCAAAAGTGACACAACTTGGCTGCCACCACTGATATTTCCATGAGACCATCCCGAACCATAGGCTGATTTTCCTTCCTAGGGTTAAGGTTTGAGTTACGCCTAGGGTAAGAGTTCTATTAACCAGAAAGCCCTGAGTTCCAAGAACACAGCAGCTGCGAAGGACTACCCAAGAAGAGCGCAAAAGTACCACAACGTGCCTGCCTCCACAGCTTTTTCCTTGGGGACATGCCTAATTCCTGGCTGATTTGCCTTTCTCGTCTTAGGGTTGGGGTTCGGCCTAGGGCTAGGATTTTTAAAATCAGGAAGCCCTGAGTTCCAGGCACACTGGAGCTGTGAAAGGCATCCAAAAGGGAGTGCAAAAGTGCCACAACATGGTTGCTTTCACGGCTTTTTCCTTGGCAAGAAGCTTAACACCAGGCTGATTTCCCTTCCCAGGGTTACTGTTAGGCTTAGGCCTAGGGCTAGGATTTTTAAAACTCGGAAGCCCTTAGATCCAGGCACACTGCAGCTGTTCAAGGCATCCCAAGGGGAGTACAAAAGTGCAACAACATGGCAGCTTTCACAGCTTTTTCCTTGGCACCATCCCTATACCTAGGCTGTTTTATCTGCCTAGGGTTAGGGTTAGGCTTCAGCCTAGGGCTTGGAGTTTTTTAACCAGGAAGCCCTGAGTTCCAGGCTTACTGCATCTGCCAAAGGCATCCCAAAGGGAGTGCAAAAGTGCCACAACATGGCTGCTTTCACGGCTTTTCCCTTAGGAAGAACCCTAATACCCAGCTGATTTACCTTCCTAGGGTTACTGTTAGGCTTAGGCCTAGGACTTTTAAAACCAGGAAGCCCTGGGCTCCAGGCACACTGCAGCTGTTAAACGCATCCCAAGAGGGCCTCAGAGGTGACACAACTTGGCTGCCTCTGCTTCTATTCTCATGAGACCATCTTGAACCATAGGCAGATTTTCCTTCCTAGGGTTAAGGTTTGAGTTACGCCTAGGGTAAGAGTTCTATTAACCAGAAAGACCTGAGTTCAAAGAACACAGCAGCTGCGAAGGACTACCCAAGAAGAGCGCAAAAGTACCACAACATGCCTGCCTCCACAGCTTTTTCCTTGGGGACATGCCTAATTCCTGGCTGATTTGCCTTTCTCGTCTTAGGGTTGGGGTTCGGCCTAGGGCTAGGATTTTTTTAATTAGGAAGCCCTGAGTTCCAGGCTTACTGCATCTGCCAAAGGCATCCCAAAGGGAGTGCAGAAGTGCCACAACATGGCTGCTTTCACGGCTTTTCCCTTAGGAAGAACCCTAATACGCGGCTGATTTACCTTCCTAGGGTTACTGTTAGGCTTAGGCCTAGGACTTTTAAAACCAGGAAGCCCTGGGCTCCAGGCACACTGCAGCTGCGAAAGGCATCCCAAGGGGAGTGCAAAAGTGACACAACTTGGCTGCCACCGCTGATATTTCCATGAGACCATCCCGAACCATAGGCTGATTTTCCTTCCTAGGGTTAAGGTTTGAGTTACGCCTGGGGTAAGGGTTCTATTAACCAGAAAGCCCTGAGTTCCAAGAACACAGCAGCTGCGAAGGACTACCCAAGAAGAGCGCAAAAGTACCACAACATGCCTGCCTCCACAGCTTTTTCCTTGGGGACATGCCTAATTCCTGGCTGATTTGCCTTTCTCGTCTTAGGGTTGGGGTTTGGCCTAGGGCGAGGATTTTTTTAACTAGGAAGCCCTGAGTTCCAGGCTTACTTCATCTGAAAAAAGCATCCCAAAGGGAGTGCAGAAGTGCCACAACATGGCTGCTTTCACGGCTTTTCCCTTAGGAAGAACCCTAATACGCGGCTGATTTCCCTTCCTAGGGTTACTGTTAGGCTTAGGCCTAGGACTTTTAAAACCAGGAAGCCCTGGGCTCCAGGCACATTCAGCTGCGAAAGGCATCCCAAGAGGGCCGCAGAAGTGACACAACTTGGCTGCCTCTGCTGCTATTCTCATGAGACCATCCTGAACCATAGGCTGATTTTCCTTCCTAGGGTTAAGGTTTGAGTTACGCCTAGGGTAAGAGTTCTATTAACCAGAAAGCCCTGAGTTCCAAGAACACAGCAGCTGCGAAGGACTACTCAAGGAGAGCGCAAAAGTACCACAACGTGCCTGCCTCCACAGCTTTTTCCTTGGGGACATGCCTAATTCCTGGCTGATTTGCCTTTCTCGTCTTAGGGTTGGGGTTCGGCCTAGGGCTAGGATTTTTTTAACTAGGAAGCCCTGAGTTCCAGGCTTACTTCATCTGCAAAAAGCATCCCAAAGGGTGTGCAAAAGTACCACAACATGGCTGCTTTCACGGCTTTTCCCTTAGGAAGAACCCTAATACGCGGCTGATTTACCTTCCTAGGGTTACTGTTAGGCTTAGGCCTAGGACTTTTAAAACCAGGAAGCCCTGGGCTCCAGGCACACTGCAGCTGCGAAAGGCATCCCAAGGGGTGCGCAAAAGTGACACAACTTGGCTGCCACCACTGATATTTCCATGAGACCATCCCGAACCATAGGCTGATTTTCCTTCCTAGGGTTAAGGTTTGAGTTACGCCTAGGGTAAGAGTTCTATTAACCAGAAAGCCCTGAGTTCCAAGAACACAGCAGCTGCGAAGGACTAGCCAAGAAGAGCGCAAAAGTACCACAACATGCCTGCCTCCACAGCTTTTTCCTTGGGGACATGCCTAATTCCTGGCTGATTTGCCTTTCTCGTCTTAGGGTTGGGGTTCGGCCTAGGGCTAGGATTTTTAAAATCAGGAAGCCCTGAGTTCCAGGCACACTGGAGCTGTGAAAGGCATCCAAAAGGGAGTGCAAAAGTGCCACAACATGGTTGCTTTCACGGCTTTTTCCTTGGCAAGAAGCTTAACACCAGGCTGATTTCCCTTGCCAGGGTTACTGTTAGGCTTAGGCCTAGGGCTAGGATTTTTAAAACTCGGAAGCCCTTAGATCCAGGCACACTGCAGCTGTTCAAGGCATCCCAAGGGGAGTACAAAAGTGCAACAACATGGCAGCTTTCACAGCTTTTTCCTTGGCACCATCCCTATACCTAGGCTGTTTTATCTGCCTAGGGTTAGGGTTAGGCTTCAGCCTAGGGCTTGGAGTTTTTTAACCAGGAAGCCCTGAGTTCCAGGCTTACTGCATCTGCCAAAGGCATCCCAAAGGGAGTGCAAAAGTGCCACAACATGGCTGCTTTCACGGCTTTTCCCTTAGGAAGAACCCTAATACCCAGCTGATTTACCTTCCTAGGGTTACTGTTAGGCTTAGGCCTAGGACTTTTAAAACCAGGAAGCCCTGGGCTCCAGGCACATGCAGCTGTTAAAGGCATCCCAAGAGGGCTGCAGAAGTGACACAACTTGGCTGCCTCTGCTTCTATTCTCATGAGACCATCCCGAACCAAAGCTTATTTTCCTTCCTAGGGTTAAGGTTTGAGTTACGCCTGGGGTAAGGGTTCTATTAACCAGAAAGACCTGAGTTCCAAGAACACAGCAGCTGCGAAGGACTACCCAAGAAGAGCGCAAAAGTACCACAACATGCCTGCCTCCACAGCTTTTTCCTTGGGGACATGCCTAATTCCTGGCTGATTTGCCTTTCTCGTCTTAGGGTTGGGGTTCGGCCTAGGGCTAGGATTTTTAAAATCAGGAAGCCCTGAGTTCCAGGCCACTGGAGCTGTGAAAGGCATCCAAAAGGGAGTGCAAAAGTGCCACAACATGGTTGCTTTCACGGCTTTTTCCTTGGCAAGAAGCTTAACACCAGGCTGATTTCCCTTGCCAGGGTTACTGTTAGGCTTAGGCCTAGGGCTAGGATTTTTAAAACTCGGAAGCCCTTAGATCCAGGCACACTGCAGCTGCGAAAGGCATCCCAAGGGGAGTACAAAAGTGCAACAACATGGCAGCTTTCACAGCTTTTTCCTTGGCACCATCCCTATACCTAGGCTGTTTATCTGCCTAGGGTTAGGGTTAGGGTTCAGCCTAGGGCTTGGAGTTTTTTAACTAGGAAGCCCTGAGTTCCAGGCTTACTGCATCTGCCAAAGGCAACCCAAAGGGAGTGCAGAAGTGCCACAACATGGCTGCTTTCACAGCTTTTCCCTTAGTAAGATCCCTAATACCCGGATGATTTACCTTCCTAGGGTTAAGGTTTGAGTTACACCTGGGGTAAGGGTTCTATTAACCAGAAAGCCCTGAGTTCCAAGAACACAGCAGCTGCGAAGGACTAGCCAAGAAGAGCGCAAAAGTACCACAACATGCCTTCCTCCACAGCTTTTTCCTTGGGGACATGCCTAATTCCTGGCTGATTTGCCTTTCTCGTCTTAGGGTTGGGGTTCGGCCTAGGGCTAGGATATTTTTAACTAGGAAGCCCTGAGTTCCAGGCTTACTGCATCTGCCAAAGGCATCCCAAAGGGAGTGCAGAAGTGCCACAACATGGCTGCTTTCACGGCTTTTCCCTTAGGAAGAACCCTAATACGCGGCTGATTTACCTTCCTAGGGTTACTGTTAGGCTTAGGCCTAGGACTTTTAAAACCAGGAAGCCCTGGGCTCCAGGCACATGCATCTGCGAAAGGCATCCCAAGAGGGCCGCAGAAGTGACACAACTTGGCTGCCTCTGCGTCTATTCTCATGAGACCATCCTGACCCATAGTCTGATTTTCCTTCCTAGGGTTAAGGTTTGAGTTACGCCTAGGGTAAGAGTTCTATTAACCAGAAAGCCCTGAGTTCCAAGAACACAGCAGCTGCGAAGGACTACCCAAGAAGAGCGCAAAAGTACCACAACGTGCATGCCTCCACAGCTTTTTCCTTGGGGACATGCCTAATTCCTGGCTGATTTGCCTTTCTCGTCTTAGGGTTGGGGTTCGGCCTAGGGCTAGGATTTTTTTAACTCGGAAGCCCTGAGTTCCAGGCTTACTGCATCTGCCAAAGGCATCCCAAAGGGAGTGCAGAAGTGCCACAACATGGCTGCTTTCACGGCTTTTCGCTTAGGAAGAACCCTAATACCCGGCTGATTTACCTTCCTAGGGTTACTGTTAGGCTTAGGCCTAGGACTTTTAAAACCAGGAAGCCCTGGGCTCCAGGCACACTGCAGCTGCGAAAGGCATCCCAAGGGGAGCGCAAAAGTGACACAACTTGGCTGCCACCACTGATATTTCCATGAGACCATCCTGAACCATAGGCTGATTTTCCTTCCTAGGGTTATGGTTTGAGTTACGCCTAGGGTAAGGGTTCTATTAACCAAAAAGCCCTGAGTTCCAAGAACACAGCAGCTGCGAAGGACTAGCCAAGAAGAGCGCAAAAGTACCACAACATGCCTGCCTCCACAGCTTTTTCCTTGGGGACATGCCTAATTCCTGGCTGATTTGCCTTTCTCGTCTTAGGGTTGGGGTTCGGCCTAGGGCTAGGATTTTTTTAACTCGGAAGCCCTGAGTTCCAGGCTTACTTCATCTGCCAAAGGCATCCCAAAGGGAGTGCAAAAGTGCCACAACATGGCTGCTTTCACGGCTTTTCCCTTAGGAAGAACCCTAATACGCGGCTGATTTACCTTCCTAGGGTTACTGTTAGGCTTAGGCCTAGGACTTTTTAAACCAGGAAGCCCTGGGCTCCAGGCACATGCAGCTGTTAAAGGCATCCCAAGAGGGCTGCAGAAGTGACACAACTTGGCTGCCTCTGCTGCTATTCTCATGAGACCATCCCGAACCATAGGCGGATTTTCCTTCCTAGGGTTAAGATTTGAATTACGCCTGGGGTAAGGGTTCTATTAACCAGAAAGCCCTGAGTTCCAAGAACACAGCAGCTGCGAAGGACTACCCAAGAAGAGCGCAAAAGTACCAATACATGCCTGCCTCCACAGCTTTTTCCTTGGGGACATGCCTAATTCCTGGCTGATTTGCCTTTCTCGTCTTAGGGTTGGGGTTCGGCCTAGGGCTAGGATATTTTTAACTAGGAAGCCCTGAGTTCCAGGCTTACTGCATCTGCCAAAGGCATCCCAAAGGGAGTGCAGAAGTGCCACAACATGGCTGCTTTCACGGCTTTTCCCTTAGGAAGAACCCTAATACGCGGCTGATTTCCCTTGCCAGGGTTACTGTTAGGCTTAGGCCTAGGACTTTTAAAACCAGGAAGCCCTGGGCTCCAGGCACACTGCAGCTGCGAAAGGCATCCCAAGAGGGCCGCAGAAGTTACACAACTTGGCTGCCTCTGCTTCTATTCTCATGAGACCATCCCGAACCATAGGCTGATTTTCCTTCCTAGGGTTAAGGTTTGAGTTACGCCTGGGGTAAGGGTTCTATTAACCAGAAAGCCCTGAGTTCCAAGAACACAGCAGCTGCGAAGGACTAGCCAAGAAGAGCGCAAAAGTACCACAACATGCCTGCCTCCACAGCTTTTTCCTTGGGGACATGCCTAATTCCTGGCTGATTTGCCTTTCTCGTCTTAGGGTTGGGGTTCGGCCTAGGGCTAGGATTTTTAAAATCAGGAAGCCCTGAGTTCCAGGCACACTGGAGCTGTGAAAGGCATCCAAAAGGGAGTGCAAAAGTGCCACAACATGGTTGCTTTCACGGCTTTTTCCTTGGCAAGAAGCTTAACACCAGGCTGATTTCCCTTGCCAGGGTTACTGTTAGGCTTAGGCCTAGGGCTAGGATTTTTAAAACTCGGAAGCTCTTAGATCCAGGCACACTGCAGCTGTTCAAGCATCCCAAGGGGAGTACAAAAGTGCAACAACATGGCAGCTTTCACAGCTTTTCCCTTGGCACCATCCCTATACCTAGGCTGTTTTATCTGCCTAGGGTTAGGGTTAGGGTTCAGCCTAGGGCTTGGAGTTTTTTAACCAGGAAGCCCTGAGTTCCAGGCTTACTGCATCTGCCAAAGGCATCCCAAAGGGAGTGCAAAAGTGCCACAAGATGGCTGCTTTCACGGCTTTTCCCTTAGGAAGAACCCTAATACCCGGCTGATTTACCTTCCTAGGGTTACTGTTAGGCTTAGGCCTAGGACTTTTAAAACCAGGAAGCCCTGGGCTCCAGGCACACTGCAGCTGCGAAAGGCATCCCAAGGGGAGCGCAAAAGTGACACAACTTGGCTGCCTCTGCTTCTATTCTCATGAGACCATCCTGAACCATAGGCTGATTTTCCTTCCTAGGGTTAAGGTTTGAGTTACATCTGGGGTAAGGGTTCTATTAACCAGAAAGCCCTGAGTTCCAAGAACACAGCAGCTGCGAAGGACTAGTCAAGAAGAGCGCAAAAGTACCACAACATGCCTGCCTCCACAGCTTTTTCCTTGGGGACATGCCTAATTCCTGGCTGATTTGCCTTTCTCGTCTTAGGGTGGGGTTCGGCCTAGGGCTAGGATTTTTTTAACTAGGAAGCCCTGAGTTCCAGGCTTACTGCATCTGCCAAAGGCATCCCAAAGGGAGTGCAGAAGTGCCACAACATGGCTGCTTTCACGGCTTTTCCCTTAGGAAGAATTCTAATACGCGGCTGATTTACCTTCCTAGGGTTACTGTTAGGCTTAGGCCTAGGACTTTTAAAACCAGGAAGCCCTGGGCTCCAGGCACATGCAGCTGCGAAAGGCATCCCAAGGGGAGCGCAAAAGTGACACAACTTGGCTGCCTCTGCGTCTATTCTCATGAGACCATCCTGACCCATAGTCTGATTTTCCTTCCTAGGGTTAAGGTTTGAGTTACGCCTAGGGTAAGAGTTCTATTAACCAGAAAGCCCTGAGTTCCAAGAACACAGCAGCTGCGAAGGACTAGCCAAGAAGAGCGCAAAAGTACCACAACATGCCTGCCTCCACAGCTTTTTCCTTGGGGACATGCCTAATTCCTGGCTGATTTGCCTTTCTCGTCTTAGGGTTGGGGTTCGGCCTAGGGCTAGGATTTTTAAAATCAGGAAGCCCTGAGTTCCAGGCACACTGGAGCTGTGAAAGGCATCCAAAAGGGAGTGCAAAAGTGCCACAACATGGTTGCTTTCACGGCTTTTTCCTTGGCAAGAAGCTTAACACCAGGCTGATTTCCCTTGCCAGGGTTACTGTTAGGCTTAGGCCTAGGGCTAGGATTTTTAAAACTCGGAAGCCCTTAGATCCAGGCACACTGCAGCTGTTCAAGGCATCCCAAGGGGAGTACAAAAGTGCAACAACATGGCAGCTTTCACAGCTTATTCCTTGGCACCATCCCTATACCTAGGCTGTTTATCTGCCTAGGGTTAGGGTTAGGGTTCAGCCTAGGGCTTGGAGTTTTTTAACCAGGAAGCCCTGAGTTCCAGGCTTACTGCATCTGCCAAAGGCATCCCAAAGGGAGTGCAGAAGTGCCACAACATGGCTGCTTTCACGGCTTTTCCCTTAGGAAGAACCCTAATACGCGGCTGATTTACCTTCCTAGGGTTACTGTTAGGCTTAGGCCTAGGACTTTTAAAACCAGGAAGCCCTGGGCTCCAGGCACACTGCAGCTGCAAAAGGCATAACAAGGAGAGCGCAAAAGTGACACAACATGGCTGCCTCTGCTTCTATTCTCATGAGACCATCCCGAACCATAGGCTGATTTTCCTTCCTAGGTTTAAGGTTTGAGTTACGCCTGGGGTAAGGGTTCTTTTAACCAGAAAGCCCTATGTTCCAAGAACACAGCAGCTGCGAAGGACTAGCCAAGAAGAGCGCAAAAGTACCACAACATGCCTGCCTCCACAGCTTTTTCCTTGGGGACATGCCTAATTCCTGGCTGATTTGCCTTTCTCGTCTTAGGGTTGGGGTTCGGCCTAGGGCTAGGATTTTTAAAATCAGGAAGCCCTGAGTTCCAGGCGCACTGGAGCTGTGAAAGGCATCCAAAAGGGAGTGCAAAAGTGCCACAACATGGCTGCTTTCACGGCTTTTTCCTTGGCAAGAAGCTTAACACCAGATGATTTCCCTTGCCAGGGTTACTGTTAGGCTTAGGCCTAGGGCTAGGATTTTTAAAACTCGGAAGCCCTTAGATCCAGGCACACTGCAGCTGTTAAAGGCATCCCAAGGGGAGTACAAAAGTTCAACAACATGGCAGCTTTGACAGCTTTTTCCTTGGCACCATCCCTATACCTAGGCTGTTTTATCTGCCTAGGGTTAGGGTTAGGGTTCAGCCTAGGGCTTGGAGTTTTTTAACCAGGAAGCCCTGAGTTCCAGGCTTACTGCATCTGCCAAAGGCAACCCAAAGGGAGTGCAGAAGTGCCACAACATGGCTGCTTTCACAGCTTTTCCCTTAGGAAGAACCCTAATACCCGGCTGATTTACCTTCCTAGGGTTACTGTTAGGCTTAGGCCTAGGACTTTTAAAACCAGGAAGCCCTGGGCTCCAGGCACACTGCAGCTGTTAAACGCATCCCATGAGGGCCTCAGAGGTTACACAACTTGGCTGCCTCTGCTTCTATTCTCATGAGACCATCCTGAACCATAGGCAGATTTTCCTTCCTAGGGTTAAGGTTTGAGTTACGCCTAGGGTAAGAGTTCTATTAACCAGAAAGACCTGAGTTCAAAGAACACAGCAGCTGCGAAGGACTACCCAAGAAGAGCGCAAAAGTACCACAACATGCCTGCCTCCACAGCTTTTTCCTTGGGGACATGCCTAATTCCTGGCTGATTTGCCTTTCTCGTCTTAGGGTTGGGGTTCGGCCTAGGTCTAGGATTTTTTTAACTAGGAAGCCCTGAGTTCCAGGCTTACTTCATCTGCCAAAGGCATCCCAAAGGGTGTGCAAAAGTGCCACAACATGGCTGCTTTCACGGCTTTTCCCTTAGGAAGAACCCTAATACGCGGCTGATTTACCTTCCTAGGGTTACTGTTAGGCTTAGGCCTAGGACTTTTAAAACCAGGAAGCCCTGGGCTCCAGGCACACTGCAGCTGTTAAACGCATCCCAAGGGGAGCGCAAAAGTGACACAACTTGGCTGCCACCACTGATATTTCCATGAGACCATCCCAAACCATAGGCTGATTTTCCTTCCTAGGGTTAAGGTGTGAGTTACGCCTGGGGTAAGGGTTCTATTAACCAGAAAGCCCTGAGTTCCAAGAACACAGCAGCTGCGAAGGACTACCCAAGAAGAGCGCAAAAGTACCACAACATGCCTGCCTCCACAGCTTTTTCCTTGGGGACATGCCTAATTCCTGGCTGATTTGCCTTTCTCGTCTTAGGGTTGGGGTTCGGCCTAAGGCTAGGATTTTTTTAACTAGGAAGCCCTGAGTTCCAGGCTTACTTCATCTGCCAAAGGCATCCCAAAGGGAGTGCAAAAGTGCCACAACATGGCTGCTTTCACGGCTTTTCCCTTAGGAAGAACCCTAATACACGGCTGATTTACCTTCCTAGGGTTACTGTTAGGCTTAGGCCTAGGACTTTTAAAACCAGGAAGCCCTGGGCTCCAGGCACATTCAGCTGCGAAAGGCATCCCAAGAGGGCCGCAGAAGTGACACAACTTGGCTGCCTCTGCGTCTATTCTCATGAGACCATCCTGAACCATAGGCTGATTTTCCTTCCTAGGGTTAAGGTTTGAGTTACGCCTAGGGTAAGAGTTCTATTAACCAGAAAGCCCTGAGTTCCAAGAACACAGCAGCTGCGAAGGACTACCCAAGAAGAGCGCAAAAGTACCACAACGTGCCTGCCTCCACAGCTTTTTCCTTGGGGACATGCCTAATTCCTGGCTGATTTGCCTTTCTCGTCTTAGGGTTGGGGTTCGGCCTAGGGCTAGGATTTTTTTAACTAGGAAGCCCTGAGTTCCAGGCTTACTTAATCTGCAAAAAGCATCCCAAAGGGTGTGCAAAAGTACCACAACATGGCTGCTTTCACGGCTTTTCCCTTAGGAAGAACCCTAATACGCGGCTGATTTACCTTCCTAGGGTTACTGTTAGGCTTAGGCCTAGGACTTTTAAAACCAGGAAGCCCTGGGCTCCAGGCACACTGCAGCTGCGAAAGGCATCCCAAGGGGTGCGCAAAAGTGACACAACTTGGCTGCCACCACTGATATTTCCATGAGACCATCCCGAACCATAGGCTGATTTTCCTTCCTAGGGTTAAGGTTTGAGTTACGCCTAGGGTAAGAGTTCTATTAACCAGAAAGCCCTGAGTTCCAAGAACACAGCAGCTGCGAAGGACTACCCAAGAAGAGCGCAAAAGTACCACAACGTGCCTGCCTCCACAGCTTTTTCCTTGGGGACATGCCTAATTCCTGGCTGATTTGCCTTTCTCGTCTTAGGGTTGGGGTTCGGCCTAGGGCTAGGATTTTTAAAATCAGGAAGCCCTGAGTTCCAGGCACACTGGAGCTGTGAAAGGCATCCAAAAGGGAGTGCAAAAGTGCCACAACATGGTTGCTTTCACGGCTTTTTCCTTGGCAAGAAGCTTAACACCAGGCTGATTTCCCTTGCCAGGGTTACTGTTAGGCTTAGGCCTAGGGCTAGGATTTTTAAAACTCGGAAGCCCTTAGATCCAGGCACACTGCAGCTGTTCAAGGCATCCCAAGGGGAGTACAAAAGTGCAACAACATGGCAGCTTTCACAGCTTTTTCCTTGGCACCATCCCTATACCTAGGCTGTTTTATCTGCCTAGGGTTAGGGTCAGGCTTCAGCCTAGGGCTTGGAGTTTTTTAACCAGGAAGCCCTGAGTTCCAGGCTTACTGCATCTGCCAAAGGCATCCCAAAGGGAGTGCAAAAGTGCCACAACATGGCTGCTTTCACGGCTTTTCTCTTAGGAAGAACCCTAATACCCAGCTGATTTACCTTCCTAGGGTTACTGTTAGGCTTAGGCCTAGGACTTTTAAAACCAGGAAGCCCTGGGCTCCAGGCACACTGCAGCTGTTAAACGCATCCCAAGAGGGCCTCAGAGGTGACACAACTTGGCTGCCTCTGCTTCTATTCTCATGAGACCATCCTGAACCATAGGCAGATTTTCCTTCCTAGGGTTAAGGTTTGAGTTACGCCTAGGGTAAGAGTTCTATTAACCAGAAAGACCTGAGTTCAAAGAACACAGCAGCTGCGAAGGACTACCCAAGAAGAGCGCAAAAGTACCACAACATGCCTGCCTCCACAGCTTTTTCCTTGGGGACATGCCTAATTCCTGGCTGATTTGCCTTTCTCGTCTTAGGGTTGGGGTTCGGCCTAGGGCTAGGATTTTTTTAATTAGGAAGCCCTGAGTTCCAGGCTTACTGCATCTGCCAAAGGCATCCCAAAGGGAGTGCAGAAGTGCCACAACATGGCTGCTTTCACGGCTTTTCCCTTAGGAAGAACCCTAATACGCGGCTGATTTACCTTCCTAGGGTTACTGTTAGGCTTAGGCCTAGGACTTTTAAAACCAGGAAGCCCTGGGCTCCAGGCACACTGCAGCTGCGAAAGGCATCCCAAGGGGAGTGCAAAAGTGACACAACTTGGCTGCCACCACTGATATTTCCATGAGACCATCCCGAACCATAGGCTGATTTTCCTTCCTAGGGTTAAGGTTTGAGTTACGCCTGGGGTAAGGGTTCTATTAACCAGAAAGCCCTGAGTTCCAAGAACACAGCAGCTGCGAAGGACTACCCAAGAAGAGCGCAAAAGTACCACAACATGCCTGCCTCCACAGCTTTTTCCTTGGGGACATGCCTAATTCCTGGCTGATTTGCCTTTCTCGTCTTAGGGTTGGGGTTCGGCCTAGGGCTAGGATTTTTTTAACTAGGAAGCCCTGAGTTCCAGGCTTACTTCATCTGCAAAAAGCATCCCAAAGGGAGTGCAGAAGTGCCACAACATGGCTGCTTTCACGGCTTTTCCCTTAGGAAGAACCCTAATACGCGGCTGATTTCCCTTCCTAGGGTTACTGTTAGGCTTAGGCCTAGGACTTTTAAAACCAGGAAGCCCTGGGCTCCAGGCACATTCAGCTGCGAAAGGCATCCCAAGAGGGCCGCAGAAGTGACACAACTTGGCTGCCTCTGCTGCTATTTTCATGACACCATCCTGAACCATAGGCTGATTTTCCTTCCTAGGGTTAAGGTTTGAGTTACGCCTAGGGTAAGAGTTCTATTAACCAGAAAGCCCTGAGTTCCAAGAACACAGCAGCTGCGAAGGACTACTCAAGGAGAGCGCAAAAGTACCACAACGTGCCTGCCTCCACAGCTTTCTCCTTGGGGACATGCCTAATTCCTGGCTGATTTGCCTTTCTCGTCTTAGGGTTGGGGTTCGGCCTAGGGCTAGGATTTTTTTAACTAGGAAGCCCTGAGTTCCAGGCTTACTTCATCTGCAAAAAGCATCCCAAAGGGTGTGCAAAAGTACCACAACATGGCTGCTTACACGGCTTTTCCCTTAGGAAGAACCCTAATACGCGGCTGATTTACCTTCCTAGGGTTACTGTTAGGCTTAGGCCTAGGACTTTTAAAACCAGGAAGCCCTGGGCTCCAGGCACACTGCAGCTGCGAAAGGCATCCCAAGGGGTGCGCAAAAGTGACACAACTTGGCTGCCACCACTGATATTTCCATGAGACCATCCCGAACCATAGGCTGATTTTCCTTCCTAGGGTTAAGGTTTGAGTTACGCCTAGGGTAAGAGTTCTATTAACCAGAAAGCCCTGAGTTCCAAGAACACAGCAGCTGCGAAGGACTACCCAAGAAGAGCGCAAAAGTACCACAACGTGCCTGCCTCCACAGCTTTTTCCTTGGGGACATGCCTAATTCCTGGCTGATTTGCCTTTCTCGTCTTAGGGTTGGGGTTCGGCCTAGGGCTAGGATTTTTAAAATCAGGAAGCCCTGAGTTCCAGGCACACTGGAGCTGTGAAAGGCATCCAAAAGGGAGTGCAAAAGTGCCACAACATGGTTGCTTTCACGGCTTTTTCCTTGGCAAGAAGCTTAACACCAGGCTGATTTCCCTTGCCAGGGTTACTGTTAGGCTTAGGCCTAGGGCTAGGATTTTTAAAACTCGGAAGCCCTTAGATCCAGGCACACTGCAGCTGTTCAAGGCATCCCAAGGGGAGTACAAAAGTGCAACAACATGGCAGCTTTCACAGCTTTTTCCTTGGCACCATCCCTATACCTAGGCTGTTTTATCTGCCTAGGGTTAGGGTTAGGCTTCAGCCTAGGGCTTGGAGTTTTTTAACCAGGAAGCCCTGAGTTCCAGGCTTACTGCATCTGCCAAAGGCATCCCAAAGGGAGTGCAGAAGTGCCACAACATGGCTGCTTTCACGGCTTTTCCCTTAGGAAGAACCCTAATACCCAGCTGATTTACCTTCCTAGGGTTACTGTTAGGCTTAGGCCTAGGACTTTTAAAACCAGGAAGCCCTGGGCTCCAGGCACACTGCAGCTGTTAAACGCATCCCAAGAGGGCCTCAGAGGTGACACAACTTGGCTGCCTCTGCTTCTATTCTCATGAGACCATCCTGAACCATAGGCAGATTTTCCTTCCTAGGGTTAAGGTTTGAGTTACGCCTAGGGTAAGAGTTCTATTAACCAGAAAGACCTGAGTTCAAAGAACACAGCAGCTGCGAAGGACTACCCAAGAAGAGCGCAAAAGTACCACAACATGCCTGCCTCCACAGCTTTTTCCTTGGGGACATGCCTAATTCCTGGCTGATTTGCCTTTCTCGTCTTAGGGTTGGGGTTCGGCCTAGGGCTAGGATTTTTTTAATTAGGAAGCCCTGAGTTCCAGGCTTACTGCATCTGCCAAAGGCATCCCAAAGGGAGTGCAGAAGTGCCACAACATGGCTGCTTTCACGGCTTTTCCCTTAGGAAGAACCCTAATACGCGGCTGATTTACCTTCCTAGGGTTACTGTTAGGCTTAGGCCTAGGACTTTTAAAACCAGGAAGCCCTGGGCTCCAGGCACACTGCAGCTGCGAAAGGCATCCCAAGGGGAGTGCAAAAGTGACACAACTTGGCTGCCACCACTGATATTTCCATGAGACCATCCCGAACCATAGGCTGATTTTCCTTCCTAGGGTTAAGGTTTGAGTTACGCCTGGGGTAAGGGTTCTATTAACCAGAAAGCCCTGAGTTCCAAGAACACAGCAGCTGCGAAGGACTACCCAAGAAGAGCGCAAAAGTACCACAACATGCCTGCCTCCACAGCTTTTTCCTTGGGGACATGCCTAATTCCTGGCTGATTTGCCTTTCTCGTCTTAGGGTTGGGGTTCGGCCTAGGGCTAGGATTTTTTTAACTAGGAAGCCCTGAGTTCCAGGCTTACTTCATCTGCAAAAAGCATCCCAAAGGGAGTGCAGAAGTGCCACAACATGGCTGCTTTCACGGCTTTTCCCTTAGGAAGAACCCTAATAGGCGGCTAATTTACCTTCCTAGGGTTACTGTTAGGCTTATGCCTAGGACTTTTAAAACCAGGAAGCCCTGGGCTCCAGGCACATTCAGCTGCGAAAGGCATCCCAAGAGGGCCGCAGAAGTGACACAACTTGGCTGCCTCTGCTTCTATTCTCATGAGACCATCCTGAACCATAGTCTGATTTTCCTTCCTAGGGTTAAGGTTTGAGTTACGCCTAGGGTAAGAGTTCTATTAACCAGAAAGCCCTGAGTTCCAAGAACACAGCAGCTGCGAAAGACTACCCAAGAAGAGCGCAAAAGTACCACAACGTGCCTGCCTCCACAGCTTTTTCCTTGGGGACATGCCTAATTCCTGGCTGATTTGCCTTTCTCATCTTAGGGTTGCGGTTCGGCCTAGGGCTAGGATTTTTAAAATCAGGAAGCCCTGAGTTCCAGGCACACTGGAGCTGTGAAAGGCTTTCAAAAGGGAGTGCAAAAGTGCCACAACATGGTTGCTTTCACGGCTTTTTCCTTGGCAAGAAGCTTAACACCAGGCTGATTTCCCTTGCCAGGGTTACTGTTAGGCTTAGGCCTAGGGCTAGGATTTTTAAAACTCGGAAGCCCTTAGATCCAGGCACACTGCAGCTGCGAAAGGCATCCCAAGGGGAGTACAAAAGTGCAACAACATGGCAGCTTTCACAGCTTATTCCTTGGCACCATCCCTATACCTAGGCTGTTTATCTGCCTAGGGTTAGGGTTAGGGTTCAGCCTAGGGCTTGGAGTTGTTTAACCAGGAAGCCCTGAGTTCCAGGCTTACTGCATCTGCCAAAGGCATCCCAAAGGGAGTGCAGAAGTGCCACAACATGGCTGCTTTCACGGCTTTTCCCTTAGGAAGAACCCTAATACGCGGCTGATTTACCTTCCTAGGGTTACTGTTAGGCTTAGGCCTAGGACTTTTAAAACCAGGAAGCCCTGGGCTCCAGGCACACTGCAGCTGCGAAAGGCATCCCAAGGGGAGCGCAAAAGTGACACAACTTGGCTGCCACCACTGATATTTCCATGAGACCATCCCGAAGCATAGGCTGATTTTCCTTCCTAGGGTTAAGGTTTGAGTTACGCCTGGGGTAAGGGTTCTATTAACCAGAAAGCCCTGAGTTCCAAGAACACAGCAGCTGCGAAGGACTTCCCAAGAAGAGCGCAAAAGTACCACAACATGCCTGCCTCCACAGCTTTTTCCTTGGGGACATGCCTAATTCCTGGCTGATTTGCCTTTCTCGTCTTAGGGTTGGGGTTCGGCCTAGGGCTAGGATTTTTTTAACTAGGAAGCCCTGAGTTCCAGGCTTACTTCATCTGCCAAAGGCATCCCAAAGGGAGTGCAGAAGTGCCACAACATGGCTGCTTTCACGGCTTTTCCCTTAGGAAGAACCCTAATACCCAGCTGATTTACCTTCCTAGGGTTACTGTTAGGCTTAGGCCTAGGACTTTTAAAACCAGGAAGCCCTGGGCTCCAGGCACATGCAGCTGTTAAAGGCATCCCAAGAGGGCTGCAGAAGTGACACAACTTGGCTGCCTCTGCTTCTATTCTCATGAGACCATCCCGAACCAAAGCTTATTTTCCTTCCTAGGGTTAAGGTTTGAGTTACGCCTGGGGTAAGGGTTCTATTAACCAGAAAGACCTGAGTTCCAAGAACACAGCAGCTGCGAAGGACTACCCAAGAAGAGCGCAAAAGTACCACAACATGCCTGCCTCCACAGCTTTTTCCTTGGGGACATGCCTAATTCCTGGCTGATTTGCCTTTCTCGTCTTAGGGTTGGGGTTCGGCCTAGGGCTAGGATTTTTAAAATCAGGAAGCCCTGAGTTCCAGGCCACTGGAGCTGTGAAAGGCATCCAAAAGGGAGTGCAAAAGTGCCACAACATGGTTGCTTTCACGGCTTTTTCCTTGGCAAGAAGCTTAACACCAGGCTGATTTCCCTTGCCAGGGTTACTGTTAGGCTTAGGCCTAGGGCTAGGATTTTTAAAACTCGGAAGCCCTTAGATCCAGGCACACTGCAGCTGCGAAAGGCATCCCAAGGGGAGTACAAAAGTGCAACAACATGGCAGCTTTCACAGCTTTTTCCTTGGCACCATCCCTATACCTAGGCTGTTTATCTGCCTAGGGTTAGGGTTAGGGTTCAGCCTAGGGCTTGGAGTTTTTTAACTAGGAAGCCCTGAGTTCCAGGCTTACTGCATCTGCCAAAGGCAACCCAAAGGGAGTGCAGAAGTGCCACAACATGGCTGCTTTCACAGCTTTTCCCTTAGTAAGATCCCTAATACCCCGATGATTTACCTTCCTAGGGTTACTGTTAGGCTTAGGCCTAGGACTTTTAAAACCAGGAAGCCCTGGGCTCCAGGCACACTGCAGCTGTTAAACGCATCCCAAGAGGGCCTCAGAGGTGACACAACTTGGCTGCCTCTGCTTCTATTCTCATGAGACCATCCTGAACCATAGGCAGATTTTCCTTCCTAGTGTTAAGGTTTGAGTTACGCCTAGGGTAAGAGTTCTATTAACCAGAAAGACCTGAGTTCAAAGAACACAGCAGCTGCAAAGGACTACGCAAGAAGAGCGCAAAAGTACCACAACATGCCTGCCTCCACAGCTTTTTCCTTGGGGACATGCCTAATTCCTGGCTGATTTGCCTTTCTCGTCTTAGGGTTGGGGTTCGGCCTAGGGCTAGGATTTTTTGAACTAGGAAGCCCTGAGTTCCAGGCTTACTTCATCTGCAAAAAGCATCCCAAAGGGAGTGCAGAAGTGCCACAACATGGCTGCTTTCACGGCTTTTCCCTTAGGAAGAACCCTAATACGCGGCTGATTTACCTTCCTAGGGTTACTGTTAGGCTTAGGCCTAGGACTTTTAAAACCAGGAAGCCCTGGGCTCCAGGCACACTGCAGCTGCGAAAGGCATCCCAGGGGGAGCGCAAAAGTGACACAACTTGGCTGCCACCACTGATATTTCCATGAGACCATCCCGAACCATACGCTGATTTTCCTTCCTAGGGTTAAGGTTTGAGTTACGCCTGGGGTAAGGGTTCTATTAACCAGAAAGCCCTGAGTTCCAAGAACACAGCAGCTGCGAAGGACTAGCCAAGAAGAGCGCAAAAGTACCACAACATGCCTGCCTCCACAGCTTTTTCCTTGGGGACATGCCTAATTCCTGGCTGATTTGCCTTTCTCGTCTTAGGGTTGGGGTTCGGCCTAGGGCTAGGATTTTTTTAACCAGGAAGCCCTGAGTTCCAGGCTTACTTCATCTGTAAAAAGCATCCCAAAGGGAGTGCAGAAGTGCCACAACATGGCTGCTTTCACGGCTTTTCCCTTAGTAAGAGCTCTAATACGCGGCTGATTTACCTTCCTAGGGTTACTGTTAGGCTTAGGCCTAGGACTTTTAAAACCAGGAAGCCATGGGCTCCAGGCATATGCAGCTGCGAAAGGCATCCCAAGAGGGACGCAGAAGTGACACAACTTGGCTGCCTCTGCTTCTATTCTCATGAGACCATCCTGAACCATAGGCTGATTTTCCTTCCTAGGGTTAAGGTTTGAGTTACGCCTAGGGTAAGAGTTCTATTAACCAGAAAGACCTGAGTTCCAAGAACACAGCAGCTGCGAAGGATAGCCAAGAAGAGCGCAAAAGTACCACAACGTGCCTGCCTCCACAGCTTTTTCCTTGGGGACATGCCTAATTCCTGGCTGATTTGCCTTTCTCGTCTTAGGGTTGGGGTTCGGCCTAGGGCTAGGATTTTTTTAACTAGGAAGCCCTGAGTTCCAGGCTTACTTCATCTGCCAAAGGCATCCCAAAGGGTGTGCAAAAGTGCCACAACATGGCTGCTTTCACGGCTTTTCCCTTAGGAAGAACCCTAATACGCGGCTGATTTACCTTCCTAGGGTTACTGTTAGGCTTAGGCCTAGGACTTTTAAAACCAGGAAGCCCTGGGCTCCAGGCACACTGCAGCTGCGAAAGGCATCCCAAGGGGAGCGCAAAAGTGACACAACTTGGCTGCCACCACTGATATTTCCATGAGACCATCCCGAACCATAGGCTGATTTTCCTTCCTAGGGTTAAGGTTTGAGTTACGCCTGGGGTAAGGGTTCTATTAACCAGAAAGCCCTGAGTTCCAAGAACACAGCAGCTGCGAAGGACTACCCAAGAAGAGCGCAAAAGTACCACAACATGCCTGCCTCCACAGCTTTTTCCTTGGGGACATGCCTAATTCCTGGCTGATTTGCCTTTCTCGTCTTAGGGTTAGGGTTCGGCCTAGGGCTAGGATTTTTTTAACTAGGAAGCCCTGAGTTCCAGGCTTACTTCATCTGTAAAAAGCATCCCAAAGGGAGTGCAGAAGTGCCACAACATGGCTGCTTTCACGGCTATTCCCTTAGGAAGAACCCTAATACGCGGCTGATTTACCTTCCTAGGGTTACTGTTAGGCTTAGGCCTAGGACTTTTAAAACCAGGAAGCCCTGGGCTCCAGGCACATTCAGCTGCGAAAGGCATCCCAAGAGGGCCGCAGAAGTGACACAACTTGGCTGCCTCTGCTGCTATTCTCATGAGACCATCCTGAACCATAGTCTGATTTTCCTTCCTAGGGTTAAGGTTTGAGTTACGCCTAGGGTAAGAGTTCTATTAACCAGAAAGCCCTGAGTTCCAAGAACACAGCAGCTGCGAAGGATAGCCAAGAAGAGCGCAAAAGTACCACAACGTGCCTGCCTCCACAGCTTTTTCCTTGGGGACATGCCTAATTCCTGGCTGATTTGCCTTTCTCGTCTTAGGGTTGGGGTTCGACCTAGGGCTAGGATATTTTTAACTAGGAAGCCCTGAGTTCCAGGCTTACTTCATCTGCCAAAGGCATCCCAAAGGGAGTGCAAAAGTGCCACAACATGGCTGCTTTCACGGTTTTTCCCTTAGGAAGAACCCTTATACGTGGCTGATTTACCTTCCTAGGGTTACTGTTAGGCTTAGGCCTAGGACTTTTAAAACCAGGAAGCCCTGGGCTCCAGGCACACTGCAGCTGCGAAAGGCATCCCAAGGGGAGCGGAAAAGTGACACAACTTGGCTGCCACCACTGATACTTCCATGAGACCATCCCGAAAAATAGGCTGATTTTCCTTCCTAGGGTTAAGGTTTGAGTTACGCCTGGGGTAAGGGTTCTATTAACCAGAAAGCCCTGAGTTCCAAGAACACAGCAGCTGCGAAGGAGTACCCAAGAATAGCGCAAAAGTACCACAACATGCCTGCCTCCACAGCTTTTTCCTTGGGGACATGCCTAATTCCTGGCTGATTTGCCTTTCTCGTCTTAGGGTTAGGGTTCGGCCTAGGGCTAGGATTTTTTTAACTAGGAAGCCCTGAGTTCCAGGCTTACTTCATCTGCAAAAAGCATCCCAAAGGGAGTGCAGAAGTGCCACAACATGGCTGCTTTCACGGCTATTCCCTTAGGAAGAACCCTAATACGCGGCTGATTTACCTTCCTAGGGTTACTGTTAGGCTTATGCCTAGGACTTTTAAAACCAGGAAGCCCTGGGCTCCAGGCACATTCAGCTGCGAAAGGCATCCCAAGAGGGCCGCAGAAGTGACACAACTTGGCTGCCTCTGCTGCTATTCTCATGAGACCATCCTGAACCATAGTCTGATTTTCCTTCCTAGGGTTAAGGTTTGAGTTACGCCTAGGGTAAGAGTTCTATTAACCAGAATGCCCTGAGTTCCAAGAACACAGCAGCTGCGAAGGACTACCCAAGAAGAGCGCAAAAGTACCACAACGTGCCTGCCTCCACAGCTTTTTCCTTGGGGACATGCCTAATTCCTGGCTGATTTGCCTTTCTCGTCTTAGGGTTGGGGTTCGGCCTAGGGCTAGGATTTTTTTAACTAGGAAGCCCTGAGTTCCAGGCTTACTTCATCTTCCAAAGGCATCCCAAAGGGAGTGCAAAAGTGCCACAACATGGCTGCTTTCACGGCTTTTCCCTTAGGAAGAACCCTAATACCCGGCTGATTTACCTTCCTAGGGTTACTGTTAGGCTTAGGCCTAGGACTTTTAAAACCAGGAAGCCCTGGGCTCCAGGCACATGCAGCTGTTAAAGGCATCCCAAGAGGGCTGCAGAAGTGACACAACTTGGCTGCCTCTGCTTCTATTCTCATGAGACCATCCCGAACCAAAGGCTTTTTTTCCTTCCTAGGGTTAAGGTTTGAGTTACGCCTGGGGTAAGGGTTCTATTAACCAGAAAGACCTGAGTTCCAAGAACACAGCAGCTGCGAAGGACTACCCAAGAAGAGTGCAAAAGTACCACAACATGCCTGCCTCCACAGCTTTTTCCTTGGGGACATGCCTAATTCCTGGCTGATTTGCCTTTCTCGTCTTAGGGTTGGGGTTCGGCCTAGGGCTAGGATTTTTAAAATCAGGAAGCCCTGAGTTCCAGGCACACTGGAGCTGTGAAAGGCATCCAAAAGGGAGTGCAAAAGTGCCACAACATGGCTGCTTTCACGGCTTTTTCCTTGGCAAGAAGCTTAACACCAGGCTGATTTCCCTTGCCAGGGTTACTGTTAGGCTTAGGCCTAGGGCTAGGATTTTTAAAACTCGGAAGCCCTTAGATCCAGGCACACTGCAGCTGTTCAAGGCATCCCATGGGGAGTACAAAAGTTCAACAACATGGCAGCTTTCACAGCTTTTTCCTTGGCACCATCCCTATACCTAGGCTGTTTTATCTGCCTAGGGTTAGGGTTAGGGTTCAGCCTAGGGCTTGGAGTTTTTTAACCAAGAAGCCCTGAGTTCCAGGCTTACTGCATCTGCCAAAGGCATCCCAAAGGGAGTGCAAAAGTGCCACAACATGGCTGCTTTCACAGCTTTTCCCTTAGGAATAACCCTAATACCCGGCTGATTTACCTTCCTAGGGTTACTGTTAGGCTTATGCCTAGGACTTTTAAAACCAGGAAGCCCTGGGCTCCAGGCAGACTGCAGCTGTTAAACGCATCCCAAGAGGGCCTCAGAGGTGACACAACTTGGCTGCCTCTGCTTCTATTCTCATGAGACCATCCTGAACCATAGGCAGATTTTCCTTCCTAGGGTTAAGGTTTGAGTTACGCCTAGGGTAAGAGTTCTATTAACCAGAAAGCCCTGAGTTCCAAGAACACAGCAGCTGCGAAGGACTAGCCAAGAAGAGCGCAAAAGTACCACAACATGCCTGCCTCCACATCTTTTTCCTTGGGGACATGCCTAATTCCTGGCTGATTTGCCTTTCTCGTCTTAGGGTTGGGGTTCGGCCTAGGGCTAGGATTTTTTTAATTAGGAAGCCCTGAGTTCCAGGCTTACTGCATCTGCCAAAGGCATCCCAAAGGGAGTGCAGAAGTGCCACAACATGGCTGCTTTCACGGCTTTTCCCTTAGGAAGAACCCTAATACGCGGCTGATTTACCTTCCTAGGGTTACTGTTAGGCTTAGGCCTAGGACTTTTAAAACCAGGAAGCCCTGGGCTCCAGGCACACTGCAGCTGCGAAAGGCATCCCAAGGGGAGTGCAAAAGTGACACAACTTGGCTGCCACCACTGATATTTCCATGAGACCATCCCGAACCATACGCTGATTTTCCTTCCTAGGGTTAAGGTTTGAGTTACGCCTAGGGTAAGAGTTCTATTAACCAGAAAGACCTGAGTTCCAAGAACACAGCAGCTGCGAAGGACTACACAAGAAGAGCGCAAAAGTACCACAACATGCCTGCCTCCACAGCTTTTTCCTTGGGGACATGCCTAATTCCTGGCTGATTTGCCTTTCTCGTCTTAGGGTTGGGGTTCGGCCTAGGGCTAGGATTTTTTTAACTAGGAAGCCCTGAGTTCCAGGCTTACTTCATCTGCCAAAGGCATCCCAAAGGGTGTGCAAAAGTGCCACAACATGGCTGCTTTCACGGCTTTTCCCTTAGGAAGAACCCTAATACCCGGCTGATTTACCTTCCTAGGGTTACTGTTAGGCTTAGGCCTAGGACTTTTAAAACCAGGAAGCCCTGGGCTCCAGGCACACTGCAGCTGTTAAAGGCATCCCAAGGGGAGCGCAAAAGTGACACAACTTGGCTGCCACCACTGATATTTCCATGAGACCATCCCGAACCATAGGCTGATTTTCCTTCCTAGGGTTAAGGTTTGAGTTACGCCTGGGGTAAGGGTTCTATTAACCAGAAAGCCCTGAGTTCCAAGAACACAGCAGCTGCGAAGAACTAGCCAAGAAGAGCGCAAAAGTACCACAACATGCCTGCCTCCACAGCTTTTTCCTTGGGGACATGCCTAATTCCTGGCTGATTTGCCTTTCTCATCTTAGGGTTGGGGTTCGGCCTAGGGCTAGGATTTTTAAAACTCGGAAGCCCTTAGATCCAGGCACACTGCAGCTGCGAAAGGCATCCCAAGGGGAGTACAAAAGTGCAACAACATGGCAGCTTTCAGAGCTTTTTCCTTGGCACCATCCCTATACCTAGGCTGTTTATCTGCCTAGGGTTAGGGTTAGGGTTCAGCCTAGGGCTTGGAGTTTTTTAACTAGGAAGCCCTGAGTTCCAGGCTTACTGCATCTGCCAAAGGCAACCCAAAGGGAGTGCAGAAGTGCAACAACATGGCTGCTTTCACAGCTTTTCCCTTAGTAAGATCCCTAATACCCGGCTGATTTACCTTCCTAGGGTTACTGTTAGGCTTAGGCCTAGGACTTTTAAAACCAGGAAGCCCTGGGCTCCAGGCACACTGCAGCTGTTAAACGCATCCCAAGAGGGCCTCAGAGGTGACACAACTTGGCTGCCTCTGCTTCTATTCTCATGAGACCATCCTGAACCATAGGCAGATTTTCCTTCCTAGTGTTAAGGTTTGAGTTACGCCTAGGGTAAGAGTTCTATTAACCAGAAAGACCTGAGTTCAAAGAACACAGCAGCTGCAAAGGACTACGCAAGAAGAGCGCAAAAGTACCACAACATGCCTGCCTCCACAGCTTTCTCCTTGGGGACATGCCTAATTCCTGGCTGATTTGCCTTTCTCGTCTTAGGGTTGGGGTTCGGCCTAGGGCTAGGATTTTTTTAACTAGGAAGCCCTGAGTTCCAGGCTTACTTCATCTGCCAAAGGCATCCCAAAGGGAGTGCAAAAGTGCCACAACATGGCTGCTTTCACGGCTTTTCCCTTAGGAAGAACCCTAATACCCAGCTGATTTACCTTCCTAGGGTTACTGTTAGGCTTAGGCCTAGGACTTTTAAAACCAGGAAGCCCTGGGCTCCAGGCACATGCAGCTGTTAAAGGCATCCCAAGAGGGCTGCAGAAGTGACACAACTTGGCTGCCTCTGCTTCTATTCTCATGAGACCATCCTGAACCAAAGTCTTTTTTTCCTTCCTAGGGTTAAGGTTTGAGTTACGCCTGGGGTAAGGGTTCTTTTAACCAGAAAGACCTGAGTTCCAAGAACACAGCAGCTGCGAAGGACTTCCCAAGAAGAGCGCAAAAGTACCACAACATGCCTGCCTCCACAGCTTTTTCCTTGGGGACATGCCTAATTCCTGGCTGATTTGCCTTTCTCGTCTTAGGGTTGGGGTTCGGCCTAGGGCTAGGATTTTTAAAATCAGGAAGCCCTGAGTTCCAGGCACACTGGAGCTGTGAAAGGCATCCAAAAGGGAGTGCAAAAGTGCCACAACATGGCTGCTTTCACGGCTTTTTCCTTGGCAAGAAGCTTATACCAGGCTGATTTCCCTTCCAAGGGTTACTGTTAGGCTTAGGCCTAGGGCTAGGATTTTTAAAACTCGGAAGCCCTTAGATCCAGGCACACTGCAGCTGTTCAAGGCATCCCAAGGGGAGTACAAAAGTTCAAAAACATGGCAGCTTTCACAGCTTTTTCCTTCGCACCATCCCTATACCTAGGCTGATTTATCTGCCTAGGGTTAGGGTTAGGGTTCAGCTTAGGGCTTGGAGTTTTTTAACCAAGAAGCCCTGAGTTCCAGGCTTACTGCATCTGCCAAAGGCATCCCAAAGGGAGTGCAAAAGTGCCACAAGATGGCTGCTTTCACAGCTTTTCCCTTAGGAAGAACCCTAATACCCGGCTGATTTACCTTCCTAGGGTTACTGTTAGGCTTATGCCTAGGACTTTTAAAACCAGGAAGCCCTGGGCTCCAGGCAGACTGCAGCTGTTAAACGCATCCCAAGTGGGCCTCAGAGGTGACACAACTTGGCTGCCTCTGCTTCTATTCTCATGAGACCATCCTGAACCATAGGCAGATTTTCCTTCCTAGGGTTAAGGTTTGAGTTACGCCTAGGGTAAGAGTTCTATTAACCAGAAAGACCTGAGTTCAAAGAACACAGCAGCTGCGAGGGACTACCCAAGAAGAGCGCAAAAGTACCACAACATGCCTGCCTCCACAGCTTTTTCCTTGGGGACATGCCTAATTCCTGGCTGATTTGCCTTTCTCGTCTTAGGGTTGGGGTTCGGCCAAGGGCTAGGATTTTTTTAATTAGGAAGCCCTGAGTTCCAGGCTTACTGCATCTGCCAAAGGCATCCCAAAGGGAGTGCAGAAGTGCCACAACATGGCTGCTTTCACGGCTTTTCCCTCAGGAAGAACCCTAATACGCGGCTGATTTACCTTCCTAGGGTTACTGTTAGGCTTAGGCCTAGGACTTTTAAAACCAGGAAGCCCTGGGCTCCAGGCACACTGCAGCTGCGAAAGGAATCCCAAGGGGAGCGCAAAAGTGACACAACTTGGCTGCCACCACTGATATTTCCATGAGACCATCCCGAACCATAGGCTGATTTTCCTTCCTAGGGTTAAGGTTTGAGTTACGCCTAGGGTAAGAGTTCTATTAACCAGAAAGACCTGAGTTCCAAGAACACAGCAGCTGCGAAGGACTACACAAGAAGAGCGCAAAAGTACCACAACGTGCCTGCCTCCACAGCTTTTTCCTTGGGGACATGCCTAATTCCTGGCTGATTTGCCTTTCTCGTCTTAGGGTTGGGGTTCGGCCTAGGGCTAGGATTTTTTTAACTAGGAAGCCCTGAGTTCCAGGCTTACTTCATCTGCCAAAGGCATCCCAAAGGGTGTGCAAAAGTGCCACAACATGGCTGCTTTCACGGCTTTTCCCTTAGGAAGAACCCTAATACCCGGCTGATTTACCTTCCTAGGGTTACTGTTAGGCTTAGGCCTAGGACTTTTAAAACCAGGAAGCCCTGGGCTCCAGGCACACTGCAGCTGCGAAAGGCATCCCAAGGGGAGCGCAAAAGTTACACAACTTGGCTGCCACCACTGATATTTCCATGAGACCATCCCGAACCATAGGCTGATTTTCCTTCCTAGGGTTAAGGTTTGAGTTACGCCTGGGGTAAGGGTTCTATTAACCAGAAAGCCCTGAGTTCCAAGAACACAGCAGCTGCGAAGAACTAGCCAAGAAGAGCGCAAAAGTACCACAACATGCCTGCCTCCACAGCTTTTTCCTTGGGGACATGCCTAATTCCTGGCTGATTTGCCTTTCTCGTCTTAGGGTTGGGGTTCGGCCTAGGGCTAGGATTTTTAAAATCAGGAAGCCCTGAGTTCCAGGCACACTGGAGCTGTGAAAGGCATCCAAAAGGGAGTGCAAAAGTGCCACAACATGGTTGCTTTCACGGCTTTTTCCTTGGCAAGAAGCCTAACACCAGGCTGATTTCCCTTCCCAGGGTTACTGTTAGGCTTAGGCCTAGGGCTAGGATTTTTAAAACTCGGAAGCCCTTAGATCCAGGCACACTGCAGCTGCGAAAGGCATCCCAAGGGGAGTACAAAAGTTCAACAACATGGCAGCTTTCACAGCTTTTTCCTTGGCACCATCCCTATACCTAGGCGGTTTATCTGCCTAGGGTTAGGGTTAGGGTTCAGCCTAGGGCTTGGAGTTTTTTAACTAGGAAGCCCTGAGTTCCAGGCTTACTACATCTGCCAAAGGCAACCCAAAGGGAGTGCAGAAGTGCCACAAGATGGCTGCTTTCACAGCTTTTCCCTTAGTAAGATCCCTAATACCCGGCTGATTTACCTTCCTAGGGTTACTGTTAGGCTTAGGCCTAGGACTTTTAAAACCAGGAAGCCCTGGGCTCCAGGCACACTGCAGCTGTTAAGCGCATCCCAAGAGGGCCTCAGAGGTGACACAACTTGGCTGCCTCTGCTGCTATTCTCATGAGACCATCCTGAACCATAGGCAGATTTTCCTTCCTAGTGTTAAGGTTTGAGTTACGCCTAGGGTAAGAGTTCTATTAACCAGAAAGACCTGAGTTCAAAGAACACAGCAGCTGAAAAGGACTACGCAAGAAGAGCGCAAAAGTACCACAACATGCCTGCCTCCACAGCTTTTTCCTTGGGGACATGCCTAATTCCTGGCTGATTTGCCTTTCTCGTCTTAGGGTTGGGGTTCGGCCTAGGGCTAGGATTTTTTGAACTAGGAAGCCCTGAGTTCCAGGCTTACTTCATCTGCAAAAAGCATCCCAAAGGGAGTGCAGAAGTGCCACAACATGGCTGCTTTCACGGCTTTTCCCTTAGGAAGAACCCTAATACGCGGCTGATTTACCTTCCTAGGGTTACTGTTAGGCTTAGGCCTAGGACTTTTAAAACCATGAAGCCCTGGGCTCCAGGCACATGCAGCTGCGAAAGGCATCCCAAGAGGGCCGCAGAAGTGACACAACTTGGCTGCCTCTGCTTCTATTCTCATGAGACCATCCTGAACCATTGTCTGATTTTCCTTCCTAGGGTTAAGGTTTGAGTTACGCCTAGGGTAAGAGTTCTATTAACCAGAAAGCCCTGAGTTCCAAGAACACAGCAGCTGCGAAAGACTACCCAAGAAGAGCGCAAAAGTACCACAACGTGCCTGCCTCCACAGCTTTTTCCTTGGGGACATGCCTAATTCCTGGCTGATTTGCCTTTCTCGTCTTAGGGTTGGGGTTCGACCTAGGGCTAGGATATTTTTAACTAGGAAGCCCTGAGTTCCAGGCTTACTTCATCTGCCAAAGGCATCCCAAAGGGAGTGCAAAAGTGCCACAACATGGCTGCTTTCACGGTTTTTCCCTTAGGAAGAACCCTTATACGTGGCTGATTTACCTTCCTAGGGTTACTGTTAGGCTTAGGCCTAGGACTTTTAAAACCAGGAAGCCCTGGGCTCCAGGCACACTGCAGCTGCGAAAGGCATCCCAGGGGGAGCGCAAAAGTGACACAACTTGGCTGCCACCACTGATATTTCCATGAGACCATCCCGAACCATAGGCTGATTTTCCTTCCTAGGGTTAAGGTTTGAGTTACGCCTGGGGTAAGGGTTCTATTAACCAGAAAGCCCTGAGTTCCAAGAACACAGCAGCTGCGAAGGACTAGCCAAGAAGAGCGCAAAAGTACCACAACATGCCTGCCTCCACAGCTTTTTCCTTGGGGACATGCCTAATTCCTGGCTGATTTGCCTTTCTCGTCTTAGGGTTGGGGTTCGGCCTAGGGCTAGGATTTTTTTAACTAGGAAGCCCTGAGTTCCAGGCTTACTTCATCTGTAAAAATCATCCCAAAGGGAGTGCAGAAGTGCCACAACATGGCTGCTTTCACGGCTTTTCCCTTAGGAAGAGCTCTAATACGCGGCTGATTTACCTTCCTAGGGTTACTGTTAGGCTTAGGCCTAGGACTTTTAAAACCAGGAAGCCATGGGCTCCAGGCATATGCAGCTGCGAAAGGCATCCCAAGAGGGCCGCAGAAGTGACACAACTTGGCTGCCTCTGCTTCTATTCTCATGAGACCATCCTGAACCATAGGCTGATTTTCCTTCCTAGGGTTAAGGTTTGAGTTACGCCTAGGGTAAGAGTTCTATTAACCAGAAAGACCTGAGTTCCAAGAACACAGCAGCTGCGAAGGATAGCCAAGAAGAGCGCAAAAGTACCACAACGTGCCTGCCTCCACAGCTTTGTCCTTGGGGACATGCCTAATTCCTGGCTGATTTGCCTTTCTCGTCTTAGGGTTGGGGTTCGGCCTAGGGCTAGGATTTTTTTAACTAGGAAGCCCTGAGTTCCAGGCTTACTTCATCTGCCAAAGGCATCCCAAAGGGTGTGCAAAAGTGCCACAACATGGCTGCTTTCATGGCTTTTCCCTTAGGAAGAACCCTAATACCCGGCTGATTTACCTTCCTAGGGTTACTGTTAGGCTTAGGCCTAGGACTTTTAAAACCAGGAAGCCCTGGGCTCCAGGCACACTGCAGCTGCGAAAGGCATCCCAAGGGGAGCGCAAAAGTGACACAACTTGGCTGCCACCACTGATATTTCCATGAGACCATCCCGAACCATAGGCTGATTTTCCTTCCTAGGGTTAAGGTTTGAGTTACGCCTGGGGTAAGGGTTCAATTAACCAGAAAGCCCTGAGTTCCAAGAACACAGCAGCTGCGAAGGACTACCCAAGAAGAGCGCAAAAGTACCACAACATGCCTGTCTCCACAGCTTTTTCCTTGGGGACATGCCTAATTCCTGGCTGATTTGCCTTTCTCATCTTAGGGTTGGGGTTCGGCCTAGGGCTAGGATTTTTAAAATCAGGAAGCCCTGAGTTCCAGGCACACTGGAGCTGTGAAAGGCATCCAAAAGGGAGTGCAAAAGTGCCACAACATGGTTGCTTTCACGGCTTTTTCCTTGGCAAGAAGCCTAACACCAGGCTGATTTCCCTTCCCAGGGTTACTGTTAGGCTTAGGCCTAGGGCTAGGATTTTTAAAACTCGGAAGCCCTTAGATCCAGGCACACTGCAGCTGCGAAAGGCATCCCAAGGGGAGTACAAAAGTGCAACAACATGGCAGCTTTCACAGCTTTTTCCTTGGCATCATCCCTATACCTAGGCTGTTTATCTGCCTAGGGTTAGGGTTAGGGTTCAGCCTAGGGCTTGGAGTTTTTTAACTAGGAAGCCCTGAGTTCCAGGCTTACTGCATCTGCCAAAGGCAACCCAAAGGGAGTGCAGAAGTGCCACAACATGGCTGCTTTCACAGCTTTTCCCTTAGTAAGATCCCTAATACCCGGCTGATTTACCTTCCTAGGCTTACTGTTAGGCTTAGGCCTAGGACTTTTAAAACCAGGAAGCCCTGGGCTCCAGGCACACTGCAGCTGTTAAACGCATCCCAAGAGGGCCTCAGAGGTGACACAACTTGGCTGCCTCTGCTTCTATTCTCATGAGACCATCCTGAAACATAGGCAGATTTTCCTTCCTAGTGTTAAGGTTTGAGTTACGCCTAGGGTAAGAGTTCTATTAACCAGAAAGACCTGAGTTCAAAGAACACAGCAGCTGCAAAGGACTACGCAAGAAGAGCGCAAAAGTACCACAACATGCCTGCCTCCACAGCTTTTTCCTTGGGGACATGCCTAATTCCTGGCTGATTTGCCTTTCTCGTCTTAGGGTTGGGGTTCGGCCTAGGGCTAGGATTTTTTGAACTAGGAAGCCCTGAGTTCCAGGCTTACTTCATCTGCAAAAAGCATCCCAAAGGGTGTGCAGAAGTGCCACAACATGGCTGCTTTCACGGCTTTTCCCTTAGGAAGAACCCTAATACGCGGCTGATTTACCTTCCTAGGGTTACTGTTAGGCTTAGGCCTAGGACTTTTAAAACCAGGAAGCCCTGGGCTCCAGGCACATGCAGCTGCGAAAGGCATCCCAAGGGTAGCGCAAAAGTGACACAACTTGTCTGCCACCACTGATATTTCCATGAGACCATCCCGAACCATAGGCTGATTTTCCTTCCTAGGGTTAAGGTTTGAGTTACGCCTAGGGTAAGGGTTCTATTAACCAGAAAGCCCTGAGTTCCAAGAACACAGCAGCTGCGAAGGACTTCCCAAGAAGAGCGCAAAAGTACCACAACATGCCTGCCTCCACAGCTTTTTCCTTGGGGACATGCCTAATTCCTGGCTGATTTGCCTTTCTCGTCTTAGGGTTGGGGTTCGGCCTAGGGCTAGGATTTTTTAACTAGGAAGCCCTGAGTTCCAGGCTTACTTCATCTGCCAAAGGCATCCCAAAGGGAGTGCAAAAGTGCCACAACATGGCTGCTTTCACGGCTTTTCCCTTAGGAAGAACCCTAATACCCAGCTGATTTACCTTCCTAGGGTTACTGTTAGGCTTAGGCCTAGGACTTTTAAAACCAGGAAGCCCTGGGCTCCAGGCACATTCAGCTGTTAAAGGCATCCCAAGAGGGCTGCAGAAGTGACACAACTTGGCTGCCTCTGCTTCTATTCTCATGAGACCATCCCGAACCAAAGGCTTATTTTCCTTCCTAGGGTTAAGGTTTGAGTTACGCCTGGGGTAAGGGTTCTATTAACCAGAAAGCCCTGAGTTCCAAGAACACAGCAGCTGCGAAGGACTACCCAAGAAGAGCGCAAAAGTACCACAACATGCCTGCCTCCACAGCTTTTTCCTTGGGGACATGCCTAATTCCTGGCTGATTTGCCTTTCTCGTCTTAAGGTTGGGGTTCGGCCTAGGGCTAGGATTTTTAAAATCAGGAAGCCCTGAGTTCCAGGCACACTGGAGCTGTGAAAGGCATCCAAAAGGGAGTGCAAAAGTGCCACAACATGTTGCTTTCACTTCTTTTTCCTTGGCAAGAAGCTTAACACCAGGCTGATTTCCCTTCCCAGGGTTACTCCTAGGCTTAGGCCTAGGGCTAGGATTTTTAAAACTAGGAAGCCCTTAGATCCAGGCACACTGCAGCTGTTCAAGGCTTCCCAAGGGGAGTACAAAAGTGCAACAACATGGCAGCTTTCACAGCTTTTTCCTTTGCACCATCCCTATACCTAGGCTGATTTATCTGCCTAGGGTTAGGGTTAGGGTTCAGCCTAGGGCTTGGAGTTTTTTAACCAAGAAGCCCTGAGTTCCAGGCTTACTGCATCTGCCAAAGGCATCCCAAAGGGAGTGCAAAAGTGCCACAACATGGCTGCTTTCACGGCTTTTCGCTTAGGAAGAACCCTAATACCCGGCTGATTTACCTTCCTAGGGTTACTGTTAGGCTTAGGCCTAGGACTTTTAAAACCAGGAAGCCCTGGGCTCCAGGCACACTGCAGCTGTTAAACGCATCCCAAGAGGGCCTCAGAGGTGACACAACTTGGCTGCCTCTGCTTCTATTCTCATGAGACCATCCTGAACCATAGGCAGATTTTCCTTCCTAGGGTTAAGGTTTGAGTTACGCCTAGGGTAAGAGTTCTATTAACCAGAAAGACCTGAGTTCAAAGAACACAGCAGCTGCGAAGGACTACCCAAGAAGAGCGCAAAAGTACCACAACATGCCTGCCTCCACAGCTTTTTCCTTGGGGACATGCCTAATTCCTGGCTGATTTGCCTTTCTCGTCTTAGGGTTGGGGGTTCGGCCAATGGCTAGGATTTTTTTAATTAGGAAGCCCTGAGTTCCAGGCTTACTGCATCTGCCAAAGGCATCCCAAAGGGAGTGCAGAAGTGCCACAACATGGCTGCTTTCACGGCTTTTCCCTTAGGAAGAACCCTAATACCCAGCTGATTTACCTTCCTAGGGTTACTGTTAGGCTTAGGCCTAGGACTTTTAAAACCAGGAAGCCCTGGGCTCCAGGCTTACTTCATCTGCCAAAGGCATCCCAAGGGGAGTGCAAAAGTGACACAACTTGGCTGCCACCACTGATATTTCCATGAGACCATCCCAAACCATAGGCTGATTTTCCTTCCTAGGGTTAAGGTGTGAGTTACGCCTGGGGTAAGGGTTCTATTAACCAGAAAGCCCTGAGTTCCAAGAACACAGCAGCTGCGAAGGACTAGCCAAGAAGAGCGCAAAAGTACTACAACATGCCTGCCTCCACAGCTTTTTCCTTGGGGACATGCCTAATTCCTGGCTGATTTGCCTTTCTCGTCTTACGGTTGGGGTTCGGCCTAGGGCTAGGATTTTTAAAATCAGGAAGCCCTGAGTTCCAGGCACACTGGAGCTGTGAAAGGCATCCCAAAGGGAGTGCAAAAGTGCCACAACATGGCTTCTTTCACGGCTTTTTCCTTGGCAAGAAGCCTAACACCAGGCTGATTTCCCTTGCCAGGGTTACTGTAAGGCTTAGGCCTAGCGCTAGGATTTTTAAAACTAGGAAGCACTGGGGTCCAGGCAAACTGCAGCTGTTCAAGGCATCCCAAGAGGAGTAAAAAAGTGCAACAACATGGCAGCTTTCACAGCTTTTTCCTTGGCAACATCCCTATACCTAGGCTGTTTTATCTGCCTAGGGTTAGGGTTAGGGTTCAGCCTAGGGCTTGGAGTTTTTTAACCAGGAAACCCTGAGATCCAGGCTTACTGCATCTGCCAAAGGCATCCCAAAGGGAGTGCAGAAGTGCCACAACATGGCTGCTTTCACGGCTTTTCCCTTAGGAAGAACCCTAATACCCGGCTGATTTACCTTCCTAGCTAGGGTTACTGTTAGGCTTAGGCCTAGGACTTTTAAAACCAGGAAGCCCTGGGCTCCAGGCACACTGCAGCTGCGAAAGGCATCCCAAGGGGAGCGCAAAAGTGACACAACTTGGCTGCCACCACTGATATTTCCATGAGACCATCCCGAACCATAGGCTGATTTTCCTTCCTAGGGTTAAGGTTTGAGTTACGCCTAGGGTAAGGGTTCTATTAACCAGAAAGCCCTGAGTTCCAAGAACACAGCAGCTGCGAAGGACTAGCCAAGAAGAGCGCAAAAGTACCACAACATGCCTGCCTCCACAGCTTTTTCCTTGGGGACATGCCTAATTCCTGGCTGATTTGCCTCTCTCGTCTTAGGGTTGGGGTTCGGCCTAGGGCTAGGATTTTTTTAACTAGGAAGCCCTGAGTTCCAGGCTTACTTCATCTTCCAAAAGCATCCAAAAGGGAGTGCAGAAGTGCCACAACATGGCTGCTTTCACGGTCTTTCCCTTAGGAAGAACCCTAATACGCGGCTGATTTACCTTCCTAGGGTTACTGTTAGGCTTAGGCCTAGGACTTTTAAAACTAGGAAGCCCTTAGCTCCAGGCACACTGCAGCTGTTCAAGGCATCCCAAGGGGAGTACTAACGTACCACAACATGGCAGCTTTCACTGCTTTTTCCTTGGCACCATCCCTATACCTAGGCTGATTTATCTGCCTAGGGTTAGGGTTAGGGTTCAGCCTAGGGCTTGGAGTTTTTTAACCAGGAAGCCCTGAGTTCCAGGCTTACTGCATCTGCCAAAGGCATCCCAAAGGGAGTGCAAAAGTGCCACAACATGGCTGCTTTCACAGCTTTTCCCTTAGGAAGAACCCTTATACCCGGCTGATTTACCTTCCTAGGGTTACTGTTAGGCTTAGGCCTAGGACTTTTAAAACCAGGAAGCCCTGGGCTCCAGGCACACTGCAGCTGCGAAAGGCATCCCAAGGGGAGCGCAAAAGTGACACAACTTGGCTGCCACCACTGATATTTCCATGAGACCATCCCGAACCATAGGCTGATTTTCCTTCCTAGGGTTAAGGTTTGAGTTATGCCTGGGGTAAGGGTTCTATTAACCAGAAAGCCCTGAGTTCCAAGAACACAGCAGCTGCGAAGGACTTCCCAAGAAGAGCGCAAAAGTACCACAACATGCCTGCCTCCACAGCTTTTTCCTTGGGGACATGCCTAATTCCTGGCTGATTTGCCTTTCTCATCTTAGGGTTGGGGTTCGGCCTAGGGCTAGGATTTTTTTAACTAGGAAGCCCTGAGTTCCAGGCTTACTGCATCTGCCAAAGGCATCCCAAAGGGAGTGCCAAAGTGCCACAACATGGCTGCTTTCACGGGTTTTCCCTTAGGAAGAACCCTAATACCCGGCTGATTTACCTTCCTAGGGTTACTGTTAGGCTTAGGCCTAGGACTTTTAAAACCAGGAAGCCCTGGGCTCCAGGCACACTGCAGCTGCGAAAGGCATCCCAAGGGGAGCGCAAAAGTGACACAACTTGGCTGCCACCACTGATATTTCCATGAGACCATCCCGAACCATAGGCTGATTTTCCTTCCTAGGGATAAAGTTTGAGTTATGCCTGGGGTAAGGGTTCTATTAACCAGAAAGCCCTGAGTTCCAAGAACACAGCAGCTGCGAAGGACTAGCCAAGAAGAGCGCAAAAGTACCACAACATGCCTGCCTCCACAGCTTTTTCCTTGGGGACATGCCTAATTCCTGGCTGATTTGCCTTTCTCGTCTTAGGGTTGGGGTTCGGCCTAGGGCTAGGATTTTTTTAACAAGGAAGCCCTGAGTTCCAGGCTTACTTCATCTTCCAAAAGCATCCAAAAGGGAGTGCAGAAGTGCCACAACATGGCTGCTTTCACGGCTTTTCCCTTAGGAAGAACCCTAATACCCGGCTGATTTACCTTCCTAGGGTTACTGTTAGGCTTAGGCCTAGGACTTTTAAAACCAGGAAGCCCTGGGCTCCAGGCACATGCAGCTGTTAAAGGCATCCCAAGAGGGCAGCAGAAGTGACACAACTTGGCTGCCTCTGCTGCTATTTCCATGAGACCATCCCGAACCATAGGCTGATTTTCCTTCCTAGGGTTAAGGTTTGAGTTACGCCTAGGGTAAGAGTTCTATTAACCAGAAAGCCCTGAGTTCCAAGAACACAGCAGCTGCGAAGGACTACCCAAGAAGAGCGCAAAAGTACCACAACGTGCCTGCCTCCACAGCTTTTTCCTTGGGGACATGCCTAATTCCTGGCTGATTTGCCTTTCTCGTCTTAGGGTTGGGGTTCGGCCTAGGGCTAGGATATTTTTAACCAGGAAGCCCTGAGTTCCAGGCTTTTTTCATCTGCCAAAGGCATCCCAAAGGGAGTGCAGAAGTGCCACAACATGGCTGCTTTCACGGCTTTTTCCTTAGGAAGAACCCTAATATCCGGCTGATTTACCTTCCCAGGGTTACTGTTAGGCTTAGGCCTAGGACTTTTAAAACTAGGAAGCCCTTAGATCCAGGCACACTGCAGCTGTTCAAGGCATCCCAAGGGGAGTACTAAAGTACCACAACATGGCAGCTTTCACAGCTTTTTCCTTGGCACCATCCCTATACATAGGCTGATTTATCTGCCTAGGGTTAGGGTTAGGGTTCAGCCTAGGGCTTGGAGTTTTTTAACCAGGAAGCCCTGAGTTCCAGGCTTACTGCATCTGCCAAAGGCATCCCAAAGGGAGTGCAAAAGTGCCACAACATGGCTGCTTTCACGGCTTTTCCCTTAGGAAGAACCCTAATACCCGGCTGATTTACCTTCCTAGGGTTACTGTTAGGCTTAGGCCTAGGACTTTTAAAACCAGGAAGCCCTGGGCTCCAGGCACACTGCAGCTGCGAAAGGCATCCCAAGGGGAGCGCAAAAGTGACACAACTTGGCTGCCACCACTGATATTTCCATGAGACCATCCCGAACCATAGGCTGATTTTCCTTCCTAGGGTTAAGGTTTGAGTTACGCCTGGGGTAAGGGTTCTATTAACCAGAAAGCCCTGAGTTCCAAGAACACAGCAGCTGCGAAGGACTTCCCAAGAAGAGCGCAAAAGTACCACAACATGCCTGCCTCCACAGCTTTTTCCTTGGGGACATGCCTAATTCCTGGCCGATTTGCCTTTCTCATCTTAGGGTTGGGGTTCGGCCTAGGGCTAGGATTTTTTTAACTAGGAAGCCCTGAGTTCCAGGCTTACTGCATCTGCCAAAGGCATCCCAAAGGGAGTGCAGAAGTGCAACAACATGGCTGCTTTCACGGCTTTTCCCTTAGGAAGAACCCTAATACCCGGCTGATTTACCTTCCTAGGGTTACTGTTAGGCTTAGGCCTAGGACTTTTAAAACCAGGAAGCCCTGGGCTCCAGGCACACTGCAGCTGCGAAAGGCATCCCAAGGGGAGCGCAAAAGTGACACAACTTGGCTGCCACCACTGATATTTCCATGAGACCATCCTGAACCATAGGCTGATTTTCCTTCCTAGGGTTAAGGTTTGAGTTACGCCTAGGGTAAGGGTTCTATTAACCAGAAAGCCCTGAGTTCCAAGAACACAGCAGCTGCGAAGGACTAGCCAAGAAGAGCGCAAAAGTACCACAACATGCCTGCCTCCACAGCTTTTTCCTTGGGGACATGCCTAATTCCTGGCTGATTTGCCTTTCTCGTCTTAGGGTTGGGGTTCGGCCTAGGGCTAGGATTTTTTTAACTAGGAAGCCCTGAGTTCCAGGCTTACTTCATCTGCCAAAGGAATCCCAAAGGGTGTGCAAAAGTGCCACAACATGGCTGCTTTCACGGCTTTTCCCTTAGGAAGAACCCTAATACCCGGCTGATTTACCTTCCTAGCTAGGGTTACTGTTAGGCTTAGGCCTAGGACTTTTAAAACCAGGAAGCCCTGGGCTCCAGGCACACTGCAGCTGCGAAAGGCATCCCAAGGGGAGCGCAAAAGTGACACAACTTGGCTGCCACCACTGATATTTCCATGAGACCATCCCGAACCATAGGCTGATTTTCCTTCCTAGGGTTAAGGTTTGAGTTACGCCTAGGGTAAGGGTTCTATTAACCAGAAAGCCCTGAGTTCCAAGAACACAGCAGCTGCGAAGGACTAGCCAAGAAGAGCGCAAAAGTACCACAACATGCCTGCCTCCACAGCTTTTTCCTTGGGGACATGCCTAATTCCTGGCTGATTTGCCTCTCTCGTCTTAGGGTTGGGGTTCGGCCTAGGGCTAGGATTTTTTTAACTAGGAAGCCCTGAGTTCCAGGCTTACTTCATCTTCCAAAAGCATCCAAAAGGGAGTGCAGAAGTGCCACAACATGGCTGCTTTCACGGCTTTTCCCTTAGGAAGAACCCTAATACGCGGCTGATTTACCTTCCTAGGGTTACTGTTAGGCTTAGGCCTAGGACTTTTAAAACTAGGAAGCCCTTAGCTCCAGGCACACTGCAGCTGTTCAAGGCATCCCAAGGGGAGTACTAACGTACCACAACATGGCAGCTTTCACTGCTTTTTCCTTGGCACCATCCCTATACCTAGGCTGATTTATCTGCCTAGGGTTAGGGTTAGGGTTCAGCCGAGGGCTTGGAGTTTTTTAACCAGGAAGCCCTGAGTTCCAGGCTTACTGCATCTGCCAAAGGCATCCCAAAGGGAGTGCAAAAGTGCCACAACATGGCTGCTTTCACAGCTTTTCCCTTAGGAAGAACCCTTATACCCGGCTGATTTACCTTCCTAGGGTTACTGTTAGGCTTAGGCCTAGGACTTTTAAAACCAGGAAGCCCTGGGCTCCAGGCACACTGCAGCTGCGAAAGGCATCCCAAGGGGAGCGCAAAAGTGACACAACTTGGCTGCCACCACTGATATTTCCATGAGACCATCCCGAACCATAGGCTGATTTTCCTTCCTAGGGATAAAGTTTGAGTTATGCCTGGGGTAAGGGTTCTATTAACCAGAAAGCCCTGAGTTCCAAGAACACAGCAGCTGCGAAGGACTAGCCAAGAAGAGCGCAAAAGTACCACAACATGCCTGCCTCCACAGCTTTTTCCTTGTGGATATCCCTGATTCCTGGCTGATTTGCCTTTCTCATCTTAGGGTTGGGGTTCGGCCTAGGGGTAGGATTTTTTTAACTAGGAAGCCCTGAGTTCCAGGCTTACTGCATCTGCCAAAGGCATCCCAAAGGGAGTGAAAAAGTGCCACAACATGGCTGCTTTCACAGCTTTTCCCTTAGGAAGAACCCTAATACCCGGCTGATTTACCTTCCTAGGGTTACTGTTAGGCTTAGGCCTAGGACTTTTAAAACCAGGAAGCCCTGGGCTCCAGGCACATGCAGCTGTTAAAGGCATCCCAAGAGGGCCACAGAAGTGACACAACTTGGCTGCCTCTGCTGCTATTTCCATGAGACCATCCCGAACCATAGGCTGATTTTCCTTCCTAGGGTTAAGGTTTGAGTTACGCCTAGGGTAAGAGTTCTATTAACCAGAAAGCCCTGAGTTCCAAGAACACAGCAGCTGCGAAGGACTACCCAAGAAGAGCGCAAAAGTACCACAACGTGCCTGCCTCCACAGCTTTTTCCTTGGGGACATGCCTAATTCCTGGCTGATTTGCCTTTCTCGTCTTAGGGTTGGGGTTCGGCCTAGGGCTAGGATATTTTTAACCAGGAAGCCCTGAGTTCCAGGCTTATTTCATCTGCCAAAGGCATCCCAAAGGGAGTGCAGAAGTGCCACAACATGGCTGCTTTCACGGCTTTTCCCTTAGGAAGAACCCTAATATCCGGCTGATTTACCTTCCTAGGGTTACTGTTAGGCTTAGGACTAGGACTTTTAAAACTAGGAAGCCCTTAGCTCCAGGCACACTGCAGCTGTTCAAGGCATCCCAAGGGGAGTACTAAAGTACCACAACATGGCAGCTTTCACAGTTTTTCCTTGGCACCATCCCTATACATAGGCTGATTTATCTGCCTAGGGTTAGGGTTAGGGTTCAGCCTAGGGCTTGGAGTTTTTTAACCAGGAAGCCCTGAGTTCCAGGCTTACTGCATCTGCCAAAGGCATCCCAAAGGGAGTGAAAAAGTGCCACAACATGGCTGCTTTCACGGCTTTTCCCTTAGGAAGAACCCTAATACGCGGCTGATTTACCTTCCTAGGGTTACTGTTAGGCTTAGGCCTAGGACTTTTAAAACCAGGAAGCCCTGGGCTCCAGGCACACTGCAGCTGCGAAAGGCATCCCAAGGGGAGCGCAAAAGTGACACAACTTGGCTGCCACCACTGATATTTCCATGAGACCATCCCGAACCATAGTCTGATTTTCCTTCCTAGGGTTAAGGTTTGAGTTACGCCTGGGGTAAGGGTTCTATTAACCAGAAAGCCCTGAGTTCCAAGAACACAGCAGCTGCGAAGGACTAGCCAAGAAGAGCACAAAAGTACCACAACATGCCTGCCTCCACAGCTTTTTCCTTGGGGACATGCCTAATTCCTGGCTGATTTGCCTTTCTCGTCTTAGGGTTGGGGTTCGGCCTAGGGCTAGGATTTTTTTAACTAGGAAGCCCTGAGTTCCAGGCTTACTGCATCTGCCAAAGGCATCCCAAAGGGAGTGCAGAAGTGCCACAACATGGCTGCTTTCACGGCTTTTCCCTTAGGAAGAACCCTAATATCCGGCTGATTTACCTTCCTAGGGTTACTGTTAGGCTTAGGCCTAGGACTTTTAAAACCAGGAAGCCCTTAGCTCCAGGCACACTGCAGCTTTTCAAGGCATCCCAAGGGGAGTACTAAAGTACCACAACATGGCAGCTTTCACAGCTTTTTCCTTGGCACCATCCCTATACCTAGGCTGATTTATCTGCCTAGGGTTGGGTTTAGGGTTCAGCGTAGGGCTTGGAGTTTTTTAACCAGGAAGCCCTGAGTTCCAGGCTTACTGCATCTGCCAAAGGCATCCCAAAGGGAGTGAAAAAGTGCCACAACATGGCTGCTTTCACGGCTTTTCCCTTAGGAAGAACCCTAATACGCGGCTGATTTACCTTCCTAGGGTTACTGTTAGGCTTAGGCCTAGGACTTTTAAAACCAGGAAGCCCTGGGCTCCAGGCACACTGCAGCTGCGAAAGGCATCCCAAGGGGAGCGCAAAAGTGACACAACTTGGCTGCCACCACTGATATTTCCATGAGACCATCCCGAACCATAGGCTGATTTTCCTTCCTAGGGTTAAGGTTTGAGTTACGCCTGGGGTAAGGGTTCTATTAACCAGAAAGCCCTGAGTTCCAAGAACACAGCAGCTGCGAAGGACTAGCCAAGAAGAGCGCAAAAGTACCACAACATGCCTGCCTCCACAGCTTTTTCCTTGGGGACATGCCTAATTCCTGGCTGATTTGCCTTTCTCGTCTTAGGGTTGGGGTTCGGCCTAGGGCTAGGATTTTTAAAATCAGGAAGCCCTGAGTTCCAGGCACACTGGAGCTGTGAAAGGCATCCAAAAGGGAGTGCAAAAGTGCCACAACATGGTTGCTTTCACGGCTTTTTCCTTGGCAAGAAGCTTAACACCAGGCTGATATCCCTTCCCAGGGTTACTGTTAGGCTTAGGCCTAGGACTTTTAAAACCAGGAAGCCCTGGGCTCCAGGCACACTGCAGCTGCGAAAGGCATCCCAAGGGGAGCGCAAAAGTGACACAACTTGGCTGCCACCACTGATATTTCCATGAGACCATCCCGAACCATAGGCTGATTTTCCTTCCTAGGGTTAAGGTTTGAGTTACGCCTAGGGTATGGGTTCTATTAACCAGAAAGCCCTGAGTTCCAAGAACACAGCAGCTGCGAAGGACTTCCCAAGAAGAGCGCAAAAGTACCACAACATGCCTGCCTCCACAGCTTTTTCCTTGGGGACATGCCTAATTCCTGGCCGATTTGCCTTTCTCATCTTAGGGTTGGGGTTCGGCCTAGGGCTAGGATTTTTTTAACTAGGAAGCCCTGAGTTCCAGGCTTACTGCATCTGCCAAAGGCATCCCAAAGGGAGTGCAGAAGTGCCACAACATGGCTGCTTTCACGGCTTTTCCCTTAGGAAGAACCCTAATACCCGGCTGATTTACCTTCCTAGGGTTACTGTTAGGCTTAGGCCTAGGACTTTTAAAACCAGGAAGCCCTGGGCTCCAGGCACACTGCAGCTGTTAAAGGCATCCCAATAGGGCCGCAGAAGTGACACAACTTGGCTGCCTCTGCTGTTATTTCCATGAGACCATCCCGAACCATAGGCTGATTTTCCTTCCTAGGGTTAAGGTTTGAGTTACGCCTAGGGTAAGAGTTCTATTAACCAGAAAGCCCTGAGTTCCAAGAACACAGCAGCTGCGAAGGACTACCCAAGAAGAGCGCAAAAGTACCACAACGTGCCTGCCTCCACAGCTTTTTCCTTGGGGACATGCCTAATTCCTGGCTGATTTGCCTTTCTCGTCTTAGGGTTGGGGTTCGGCCTAGTGCTAGGATATTTTAACCAGGAAGCCCTGAGTTCCAGGGTTATTTCATCTGCCAAAGGCATCCCAAAGGGAGTGCAGAAGTGCCACAACATGGCTGCTTTCACGGCTTTTCCCTTAGGAAGAACCCTAATATCCGGCTGATTTACCTTCCTAGGGTTACTGTTAGGCTTAGGCCTAGGACTTTTAAAACTAGGAAGCCCTTAGATCCAGGCACACTGCAGCTGTTCAAGGCATCCCAAGGGGAGTACTAAAGTACCACAACATGGCAGCTTTCACAGTTTTTCCTTGGCACCATCCCTATACATAGGATGATTTATCTGCCTAGGGTTAGGGTTAGGGTTCAGCCTAGGGCTTGGAGTTTTTTAACCAGGAAGCCCTGAGTTCCAGGCTTACTGCATCTGCCAAAGGCATCCCAAAGGGAGTGAAAAAGTGCCACAACATGGCTGCTTTCACGGCTTTTCCCTTAGGAAGAACCCTAATACCCGGCTGATTTACCTTCCTAGGGTTACTGTTAGGCTTAGGCCTAGGACTTTTAAAACCAGGAAGCCCTGGGCTCCAGGCACACTGCAGCTGCGAAAGGCATCCCAAGGGGAGCGCAAAAGTGACACAACTTGGCTGCCACCACTGATATTTCCATGAGACCATCCCGAACCATAGGCTGATTTTCCTTCCTAGGGTTAAGGTTTGAGTTACGCCTGGGGTAAGGGTTCTATTAACCAGAAAGCCCTGAGTTCCAAGAACACAGCAGCTGCGAAGGACTAGCCAAGAAGAGCGCAAAAGTACCACAACATGCCTGCCTCCACAGCTTTTTCCTTGGGGACATGCCTAATTCCTGGCTGATTTGCCTTTCTCGTCTTAGGGTTGGGGTTCGGCCTAGGGCTAGGATTTTTTTAACTAGGAAGCCCTGAGTTCCAGGCTTACTGCATCTGCCAAAGGCATCCCAAAGGGAGTGCAGAAGTGCCACAACATGGCTGCTTTCACAGCTTTTCCCTTAGGAAGAACCCTAATACGCGGCTGATTTACCTTCCTAGGGTTACTGTTAGGCTTAGGCCTAGGACTTTTAAAACCAGGAAGCCCTGGGCTCCAGGCACACTGCAGATGTTCAAGGCATCCCAAGGGGAGTACTAAAGTACCACAACATGGCAGCTTTCACAGCTTTTTCCTTGGCACCATCCCTATACCTAGGCTGATTTATCTGCCTAGGGTTAGGGTTTAGGGTTCAGCCTAGGGCTTGGAGTTTTTTAACCAGGAAGCCCTGAGTTCCAGGCTTACTGCATCTGCCAAAGGCATCCCAAAGGGAGTGAAAAAGTGCCACAACATGGCTGCTTTCACGGCTTTTCCCTTAGGAAGAACCCTAATACGCGGCTGATTTACCTTCCTAGGGTTACTGTTAGGCTTAGGCCTAGGACTTTTAAAACCAGGAAGCCCTGGGCTCCAGGCACACTGCAGCTGCGAAAGGCATCCCAAGGGGAGCGCAAAAGTGACACAACTTGGCTGCCACCACTGATATTTCCATGAGACCATCCCGAACCATAGGCTGATTTTCCTTCCTAGGGTTAAGGTTTGAGTTACGCCTGGGGTAAGGGTTCTATTAACCAGAAAGCCCTGAGTTCCAAGAACACAGCAGCTGCGAAGGACTAGCCAAGAAGAGCGCAAAAGTACCACAACATGCCTGGCTCCACAGCTTTTTCCTTGGGGACATGCCTAATTCCTGGCTGATTTGCCTTTCTCGTCTTAGGCTTGGGGTTCGGCCTAGGGCTAGGATTTTTAAAATCAGGAAGCCCTGAGTTCCAGGCACACTGGAGCTGTGAAAGGCATCCAAAAGGGAGTGCAAAAGTGCCACAACATGGTTGCTTTCACGGCTTTTTCCTTGGCAAGAAGCTTAACACCAGGCTGATTTCCCTTCCCAGGGTTACTGTTAGGCTTAGGCCTAGGGCTAGGATTTTTAAAACTAGGAAGCCCTTAGATCCAGGCACACTGCAGCTGTTCAAGGCATCCCAAGGGGAGCACAAAAGTGCAACAACATGGCAGCTTTCACAGCTTTTTCCTTGGCACCATCCCTATACCTAGGCTGTTTTATCTGCCTAGAGTTAGTGTTAGGGTTCAGCCTAGGGCTTCGAGATTTTTAACCAGGAAGCCCTTAGTTCCAGGCTTACTGCATCTGCCAAAGGCATCCCAAAGGGAGTGAAAAAGTGCCACAACATGGCTGCTTTCACGTCTTTTCCCTTAGGAAGAACCCTAATACACGGCTGATTTACCTTCCTAGGGTTACTGTTAGGCTTAGGCCTAGGACTTTTAAAACCAGGAAGCCCTGGGCTCCAGGCACACTGCAGCTGCGAAAGACATCCCAAGGGGAGTGCAAAAGTGACACAACTTGGCTGCCACCACTGATATTTCCATGAGACCATCCCGAACCATAGGCTGATTTTCCTTCCTAGGGTTAAGGTTTGAGTTACGCCTGGGGTAAGGGTTCTATTAACCAGAAAGCCCTGAGTTCCAAGAACACAGCAGCTGCGAAGGACTACCCAAGAAGAGCGCAAAAGTACCACAACGTGCCTGCCTCCACAGCTTTTTCCTTGGGGACATGCCTAATTCCTGGCTGATTTGCCTTTCTCGTCTTAGGGTTGGGGTTCGGCCTAGGGCTAGGATTTTTTTAACCAGGAAGCCCTGAGTTCCAGGCTTACTTCATCTGCCAAAGGCATCCCAAAGGGAGTGCAGAAGTGCCACAACATGGCTGCTTTCACGGCTTTTCCCTTAGGAAGAACCCTAATATCCGGCTGATTTACCTTCCTAGGGTTACTGTTAGGCTTAGGCCTAGGACTTTTAAAACTAGGAAGCCCTTTGACCCAGGCACACTGCAGCTGTTCAAGGCATCCCAAGGGGAGTACTAAAGTACCACAACATGGCAGCTTTCACAGCTTTTTCCTTGGCACCATCCCTATACATAGGCTGATTTATCTGCCTAGGGTTAGGGTTAGGGTTCAGCCTAGGGCTTGGAGGTTTTTAACCAGGAAGCCCTGAGTTCCAGGCTTACTGCATCTGCCAAAGGCATCCCAAAGGGAGTGCAAAAGGTCCACAACATGGCTGCTTTCACGGCTTTTCCCTTAGGAAGAACCCTAATACGCGGCTGATTTACCTTCCTAGGGTTACTGTTAGGCTTAGGCCTAGGACTTTTAAAACCAGGAAGCCCTGGGCTCCAGGCACACTGCAGCTGCGAAAGGCATCCCAAGGGGAGCGCAAAAGTGACACAACTTGGCTGCCACCACTGATATTTCCATGAGACCATCCCGAACCATAGGCTGATTTTCCTTCCTAGGGTTAAGGTTTGAGTTACGCCTGGGGTAAGGGTTCTATTAACCAGAAAGCCCTGAGTTCCAAGAACACAGCAGCTGCGAAGGACTAGCCAAGAAGAGCGCAAAAGTACCACAACATGCCTGCCTCCACAGCTTTTTCCTTGGGGACATGCCTGATTCCTGGCTGATTTGCCTTTCTCGTCTTAGGGTTGGGGTTCGGCCTAGGGCTAGGATTTTTTTAACTAGGAAGCCCTGAGTTCCAGGCTTACTGCATCTGCAAAAAGCATCCCAAAGGGAGTGCAGAAGCGCCACAACATGGCTGCTTTCACGGCTTTTCCCTTAGGAAGAACCCTAATACGCGGCTGATTTACCTTCCTAGGGTTACTGTTAGGCTTATGCCTAGGACTTTTAAAACCAGGAAGCCCTGGGCTCCAGGCACACTGCAGCTGCGAAAGGCATCCCAAGGGGAGCGCAAAAGTGACACAACTTGGCTGCCACCACTGATATTTCCATGAGACCATCCCGAACCATAGGCTGATTTTCCTTCCTAGGGTTAAGGTTTGAGTTACGCCTAGGGTATGGGTTCTATTAACCAGAAAGCCCTGAGTTCCAAGAACACAGCAGCTGCGAAGGACTTCCCAAGAAGAGCGCAAAAGTACCACAACATGCCTGCCTCCACAGCTTTTTCCTTGGGGACATGCCTAATTCCTGGCCGATTTGCCTTTCTCATCTTAGGGTTGGGGTTCGGCCTAGGGCTAGGATTTTTTTAACTAGGAAGCCCTGAGTTCCAGGCTTACTGCATCTGCCAAAGGCATCCCAAAGGGAGTGCAGAAGTGCCACAACATGGCTGCTTTCACGGCTTTTCCCTTAGGAAGAACCCTAATACCCGGCTGATTTACCTTCCTAGGGTTACTGTTAGGCTTAGGCCTAGGACTTTTAAAACCAGGAAGCCCTGGGCTCCAGGCACACTGCAGCTGTTAAAGGCATCCCAATAGGGCCGCAGAAGTGACACAACTTGGCTGCCTCTGCTGTTATTTCCATGAGACCATCCCGAACCATAGGCTGATTTTCCTTCCTAGGGTTAAGGTTTGAGTTACGCCTAGGGTAAGAGTTCTATTAACCAGAAAGCCCTGAGTTCCAAGAACACAGCAGCTGCGAAGGACTACCCAAGAAGAGCGCAAAAGTACCACAACGTGCCTGCCTCCACAGCTTTTTCCTTGGGGACATGCCTAATTCCTGGCTGATTTGCCTTTCTCGTCTTAGGGTTGGGGTTCGGCCTAGTGCTAGGATATTTTAACCAGGAAGCCCTGAGTTCCAGGGTTATTTCATCTGCCAAAGGCATCCCAAAGGGAGTGCAGAAGTGCCACAACATGGCTGCTTTCACGGCTTTTCCCTTAGGAAGAACCCTAATATCCGGCTGATTTACCTTCCTAGGGTTACTGTTAGGCTTAGGCCTAGGACATTTAAAACTAGGAAGCCCTTAGCTCCAGGCACACTGCAGCTGTTCAAGGCATCCCAAGGGGAGTACTAAAGTACCACAACATGGCAGCTTTCACAGTTTTTCCTTGGCACCATCCCTATACATAGGATGATTTATCTGCCTAGGGTTAGGGTTAGGGTTCAGCCTAGGGCTTGGAGTTTTTTAACCAGGAAGCCCTGAGTTCCAGGCTTACTGCATCTGCCAAAGGCATCCCAAAGGGAGTGAAAAAGTGCCACAACATGGCTGCTTTCACGGCTTTTCCCTTAGGAAGAACCCTAATACCCGGCTGATTTACCTTCCTAGGGTTACTGTTAGGCTTAGGCCTAGGACTTTTAAAACCAGGAAGCCCTGGGCTCCAGGCACACTGCAGCTGCGAAAGGCATCCCAAGGGGAGCGCAAAAGTGACACAACTTGGCTGCCACCACTGATATTTCCATGAGACCATCCCGAACCATAGGCTGATTTTCCTTCCTAGGGTTAAGGTTTGAGTTACGCCTGGGGTAAGGGTTCTATTAACCAGAAAGCCCTGAGTTCCAAGAACACAGCAGCTGCGAAGGACTAGCCAAGAAGAGCGCAAAAGTACCACAACATGCCTGCCTCCACAGCTTTTTCCTTGGGGACATGCCTAATTCCTGGCTGATTTGCCTTTCTCGTCTTAGGGTTGGGGTTCGGCCTAGGGCTAGGATTTTTTTAACTAGGAAGCCCTGAGTTCCAGGCTTACTGCATCTGCCAAAGGCATCCCAAAGGGAGTGCAGAAGTGCCACAACATGGCTGCTTTCACAGCTTTTCCCTTAGGAAGAACCCTAATACGCGGCTGATTTACCTTCCTAGGGTTACTGTTAGGCTTAGGCCTAGGACTTTTAAAACCAGGAAGCCCTGGGCTCCAGGCACACTGCAGCTGTTCAAGGCATCCCAAGGGGAGTACTAAAGTACCACAACATGGCAGCTTTCACAGCTTTTTCCTTGGCACCATCCCTATACCTAGGCTGATTTATCTGCCTAGGGTTGGGTTTAGGGTTCAGCCTAGGGCTTGGAGTTTTTTAACCAGGAAGCCCTGAGTTCCAGGCTTACTGCATCTGCCAAAGGCATCCCAAAGGGAGTGAAAAAGTGCCACAACATGGCTGCTTTCACGGCTTTTCCCTTAGGAAGAACCCTAATACGCGGCTGATTTACCTTCCTAGGGTTACTGTTAGGCTTAGGCCTAGGACTTTTAAAACCAGGAAGCCCTGGGCTCCAGGCACACTGCAGCTGCGAAAGGCATCCCAAGGGGAGCGCAAAAGTGACACAACTTGGCTGCCACCACTGATATTTCCATGAGACCATCCCGAACCATAGGCTGATTTTCCTTCCTAGGGTTAAGGTTTGAGTTACGCCTGGGGTAAGGGTTCTATTAACCAGAAAGCCCTGAGTTCCAAGAACACAGCAGCTGCGAAGGACTAGCCAAGAAGAGCGCAAAAGTACCACAACATGCCTGGCTCCACAGCTTTTTCCTTGGGGACATGCCTAATTCCTGGCTGATTTGCCTTTCTCGTCTTAGGCTTGGGGTTCGGCCTAGGGCTAGGATTTTTAAAATCAGGAAGCCCTGAGTTCCAGGCACACTGGAGCTGTGAAAGGCATCCAAAAGGGAGTGCAAAAGTGCCACAACATGGTTGCTTTCACGGCTTTTTCCTTGGCAAGAAGCTTAACACCAGGCTGATTTCCCTTCCCAGGGTTACTGTTAGGCTTAGGCCTAGGGCTAGGATTTTTAAAACTAGGAAGCCCTTAGATCCAGGCACACTGCAGCTGTTCAAGGCATCCCAAGGGGAGCACAAAAGTGCAACAACATGGCAGCTTTCACAGCTTTTTCCTTGGCACCATCCCTATACCTAGGCTGTTTTATCTGCCTAGAGTTAGTGTTAGGGTTCAGCCTAGGGCTTCGAGATTTTTAACCAGGAAGCCCTTAGTTCCAGGCTTACTGCATCTGCCAAAGGCATCCCAAAGGGAGTGAAAAAGTGCCACAACATGGCTGCTTTCACGTCTTTTCCCTTAGGAAGAACCCTAATACACGGCTGATTTACCTTCCTAGGGTTACTGTTAGGCTTAGGCCTAGGACTTTTAAAACCAGGAAGCCCTGGGCTCCAGGCACACTGCAGCTGCGAAAGACATCCCAAGGGGAGTGCAAAAGTGACACAACTTGGCTGCCACCACTGATATTTCCATGAGACCATCCCGAACCATAGGCTGATTTTCCTTCCTAGGGTTAAGGTTTGAGTTACGCCTGGGGTAAGGGTTCTATTAACCAGAAAGCCCTGAGTTCCAAGAACACAGCAGCTGCGAAGGACTACCCAAGAAGAGCGCAAAAGTACCACAACGTGCCTGCCTCCACAGCTTTTTCCTTGGGGACATGCCTAATTCCTGGCTGATTTGCCTTTCTCGTCTTAGGGTTGGGGTTCGGCCTAGGGCTAGGATTTTTTTAACCAGGAAGCCCTGAGTTCCAGGCTTACTTCATCTGCCAAAGGCATCCCAAAGGGAGTGCAGAAGTGCCACAACATGGCTGCTTTCACGGCTTTTCCCTTAGGAAGAACCCTAATATCCGGCTGATTTACCTTCCTAGGGTTACTGTTAGGCTTAGGCCTAGGACTTTTAAAACTAGGAAGCCCTTTGACCCAGGCACACTGCAGCTGTTCAAGGCATCCCAAGGGGAGTACTAAAGTACCACAACATGGCAGCTTTCACAGCTTTTTCCTTGGCACCATCCCTATACATAGGCTGATTTATCTGCCTAGGGTTAGGGTTAGGGTTCAGCCTAGGGCTTGGAGGTTTTTAACCAGGAAGCCCTGAGTTCCAGGCTTACTGCATCTGCCAAAGGCATCCCAAAGGGAGTGCAAAAGGTCCACAACATGGCTGCTTTCACGGCTTTTCCCTTAGGAAGAACCCTAATACGCGGCTGATTTACCTTCCTAGGGTTACTGTTAGGCTTAGGCCTAGGACTTTTAAAACCAGGAAGCCCTGGGCTCCAGGCACACTGCAGCTGCGAAAGGCATCCCAAGGGGAGCGCAAAAGTGACACAACTTGGCTGCCACCACTGATATTTCCATGAGACCATCCCGAACCATAGGCTGATTTTCCTTCCTAGGGTTAAGGTTTGAGTTACGCCTGGGGTAAGGGTTCTATTAACCAGAAAGCCCTGAGTTCCAAGAACACAGCAGCTGCGAAGGACTAGCCAAGAAGAGCGCAAAAGTACCACAACGTGCCTGCCTCCACAGCTTTTTCCTTGGGGACATGCCTAATTCCTGGCTGATTTGCCTTTCTCGTCTTAGGGTTGGGGTTCGGCCTAGGGCTAGGATTTTTTTAACCAGGAAGCCCTGAGTTCCAGGCTTACTTCATCTGCCAAAGGCATCCCAAAGGGAGTGCAGAAGTGCCACAACATGGCTGCTTTCACGGCTTTTCCCTTAGGAAGAACCCTAATATCCGGCTGATTTACCTTCCTAGGGTTACTGTTAGGCTTAGGCCTAGGACTTTTAAAACTAGGAAGCCCTTAGATCCAGGCACACTGCAGCTGTTCAAGGCATCCCAAGGGGAGTACTAAAGTACCACAACATGGCAGCTTTCACAGCTTTTTCCTTGGCACCATCCCTATACATAGGCTGATTTATCTGCCTAGGGTTAGGGTTAGGGTTCAGCCTAGGGCTTGGATTTTTTTAACCAGGAAGCCCTGAGTTCCAGGCTTACTGCATCTGCCAAAGGCATCCCAAAGGGAGTGCAAAAGTGCCACAACATGGCTGCTTTCACGGCTTTTCCCTTAGGAAGAACCCTAATACCCGGCTGATTTACCTTCCTAGGGTTACTGTTAGGCTTAGGCCTAGGACTTTTAAAACCAGGAAGCCCTGGGCTCCAGGCACACTGCAGCTGCGAAAGGCATCCCAAGGGGAGCGCAAAAGTGACACAACTTGGCTGCCACCACTGATATTTCCATGAGACCATCCCGAACCATAGGCTGATTTTCCTTCCTAGGGTTAAGGTTTGAGTTACGCCTGTGGTAAGGGTTCTATTAACCAGAAAGCCCTGAGTTCCAAGAACACAGCAGCTGCGAAGGACTTCCCAAGAAGAGCGCAAAAGTACCACAACATGCCTGCCTCCACAGATTTTTCCTTGGGGACATGCCTAATTCCTGGCTGATTTGCCTTTCTCGTCTTAGGGTTGGGGTTCGGCCTAGGGCTAGGATTTTTAAAATCAGGAAGCCCTGAGTTCCAGGCACACTGGAGCTGTGAAAGGCATCCAAAAGGGAGTGCAAAAGTGCCACAACATGGTTGCTTTCACGGCTTTTTCCTTGGCAAGAAGCTTAACACCAGGCTGATTTCCCTTCCCAGGGTTACTGTTAGGCTTAGGCCTAGGGCTAGGATTTTTAAAACTAGGAAGCCCTTAGATCCAGGCACACTGCAGCTGTTCAAGGCATCCCAAGGGGAGTACTAAAGTGCAACAACATGGCAGCTTTCACAGCTTTTTCCTTGGCACCATCCCTATACCTAGGCTGTTTTATCTGCCTAGGGTTAGGGTTAGGGTTCAGCCTAGGGCTTGGAGATTTTTAACCAGGAAGCCCTGAGTTCCAGGCTTACAGCATCTGCCAAAGGCATCCCAAAGGGAGTGCAAAAGTGCCACAACATGGCTGCTTTCACAGCTTTTCCCTTAGGAAGAACCCTAATACCCGGCTGATTTACCTTCCTAGGGTTACTGTTAGGCTTAGGCCTAGGACTTTTAAAACCAGGAAGCCCTGGGCTCCAGGCACACTGCAGCTGCGAAAGGCATCCCAAGGGGAGCGTAAAAGTGACACAACTTGGCTGCCTACACTGATATTTCCATGAGACCATCCCGAACCATAGGCTGATTTTTCTTCCTAGGGTTAAGGTTTGAGTTACGCCTGGGGTAAGAGTTCTATTAACCAGAAAGCCCTGAGTTCCAAGAACACAGCAGCTGCGAAGGACTTCCCAAGAAGAGCGCAAAAGTACCACAACATGCCTGCCTCCACAGCTTTTTCCTTGGGGACATGCCTAATTCCTGGCTGATTTGCCTTTCTCGTCTTAGGGTTGGGGTTCGGCCTAGGGCTAGGATTTTTTTAACTAGGAAGCCCTGAGTTCCAGGCTTACTGCATCTACCAAAGGCATCCCAAAGGGAGTGCAGAAGTGCCACAACATGGCTGCTTTCACGGCTTTTCCCTTAGGAAGAACCCTAACACCCGGCTGATTTACCTTCCTAGGGTTACTGTTAGGCTTAGGCCTAGGACTTTTAAAACCAGGAAGCCCTGGGCTCCAGGCACACTGCAGCTGCGAAAGGCATCCCAAGGGGAATACTAAAGTACCACAACATGGCAGCTTTCACAGCTTTTTCCTTGGCACCATCCCTATACATAGGCTGATTTATCTGCCTAGGGTTAGGGTTAGGGTTCAGCCTAGGGCTTGGAGATTTTTAACCAGGAAGCCCTGAGTTCCAGGCTTACTGCATCTGCCAAAGGCATCCCAAAGGGAGTGCAAAAGTGCCACAACATGGCTGCTTTCACGGCTTTTCCCTTAGGAAGAACCCTAATACGCGGCTGATTTACCTTCCTAGGGTTACTGTTAGGCTTAGGCCTAGGACTTTTAAAACCAGGAAGCCCTGGTCTCCAGGCACACTGCAGCTGCGAAAGGCATCCCAAGGGGAGCGCAAAAGTGACACAACTTGGCTGCCACCACTGATATTTCCATGAGACCATCCCGAACCATAGGCTGATTTTCCTTCCTAGGGTTAAGGTTTGAGTTACGCCTAGGGTAAGGGTTCTATTAACCAGAAAGCCCTGAGTTCCAAGAACACAGCAGCTGCGAAGGACTACCAAAGAAGAGCGCAAAAGTACCACAACATGCCTGCCTCCACAGCTTTTTCCTTGGGGACATGCCTGATTCCTGGCTGATTTGCCTTTCTCGTCTTAGGGTTGGGGTTCGGCCTAGGGCTAGGATTTTTTTAACTAGGAAGCCCTGAGTTCCAGGCTTACTGCATCTGCAAAAAGCATCCCAAAGGGAGTGCAGAAGTGCCACAACATGGCTGCTTTCACGGCTTTTCCCTTAGGAAGAACCCTAATACGCGGCTGATTTACCTTCCTAGGGTTACTGTTAGGCTTATGCCTAGGACTTTTAAAACCAGGAAGCCCTGGGCTCCAGGCACACTGCAGCTGCGAAAGGCATCCCAAGGGGAGCGCAAAAGTGACACAACTTGGCTGCCACCACTGATATTTCCATGAGACCATCCCGAACCATAGGCTGATTTTCCTTCCTAGGGTTAAGGTTTGAGTTACGCCTAGGGTAAGGGTTCTATTAACCAGAAAGCCCTGAGTTCCAAGAACACAGCAGCTGCGAAGGACTTCCCAAGAAGAGCGCAAAAGTGCCAAAACATGCCTGCCTCCACAGCTTTTTCCTTGGGGACATGCCTAATTCCTGGCTGATTTGCCTTTCTCGTCTTAGTGTTGGGGTTGGGCCTAGGGCTAGGATTTTTTTAACTAGGAAGCCCTGAGTTCCAGGCTTACTGCATCTGCCAAAGGCATCCCAAAGGGAGTGCAGAAGTGCCACAACATGGCTGCTTTCACGGCTTTTCCCTTAGGAAGAACCCTAATACGCGGCTGATTTACCTTCCTAGGGTTACTGTTAGGCTTAGGCCTAGGAATTTTAAAACTTGGAAGCCCTTAGATCCAGGCACACTGCAGCTGCGAAAGGCATCCCAAGGGGAGCGCAAAAGTGACACAACTTGGCTGCCACCACTGATATTTCCATTAGACCATCCTGAACCATAGGCTGATTTTCCTTCCTAGGGTTAAGGTTTGAGTTACGCCTGGGGTATGGGTTCTATTAACCAGAAAGCCCTGAGTTCCAAGAACACAGCAGCTGCGAAGGACTAGCCAAGAAGAGCGCAAAAGTACCACAACATGCCTGCCTCCACAGCTTTTTCCTTGGGGACATGCCTAATTCCTGGCTGATTTGCCTTTCTCGTCTTAGGCTTGGGGTTCGGCCTAGGGCTAGGATTTTTAAAATCAGGAAGCCCTGAGTTCCAGGCACACTGGAGCTGTGAAAGGCATCCAAAAGGGAGTGCAAAAGTGCCACAACATGGTTGCTTTCACGGCTTTTTCCTTGGCAAGAAGCTTAACACCAGGCTGATTTCCCTTCCCAGGGTTACTGTTAGGCTTAGGCCTAGGGCTAGGATTTTTAAAAGTAGGAAGCCCTTAGATCCAGGCACACTGCAGCTGTTCAAGGCATCCCAAGGGGAGTACAAAAGTGCAACAACATGGCAGCTTTCACAGCTTTTTCCTTGGCACCATCCCTATACCTAGGCTGATTTATCTGCCTAGGGTTAGGGTTAGGGTTCAGCCTAGGGCTTGGAGATTTTTAACCAGGAAGCCCTGAGTTCCAGGCTTACAGCATCTGCCAAAGGCATCCCAAAGGGAGTGCAAAAGTGCCACAACATGGCTGCTTTCACGGCTTTTCCCTTAGGAAGAACCCTAATACCCGGCTGATTTACCTTCCTAGGGTTACTGTTAGGCTTAGGCCTAGGACTTTTAAAACCAGGAAGCCCTGGGCTCCAGGCACACTGCAGCTGCGAAAGGCATCCCAAGGGGAGCGCAAAAGTGACACAACTTGGCTGCCACCACTGATATTTCCATGAGACCATCCCGAACCATAGGCTGATTTTCCTTCCTAGGGTTAAGGTTTGAGTTACGCCTGGGGTAAGAGTTCTATTAACCAGAAAGCCCTGAGTTCCAAGAACACAGCAGCTGCGAAGGACTTCCCAAGAAGAGCGCAAAAGTACCACAACATGCCTGCCTCCACAGCTTTTTCCTTGGGGACATGCCTAATTCCTGGCTGATTTGCCTTTCTCGTCTTAGGGTTGGGGTTCGGCCTAGGGCTAGGATTTTTTTAACTAGGAAGCCCTGAGTTCCAGGCTTACTGCATCTGCCAAAGGCATCCCAAAGGGAGTGCAGAAGTGCCACAACATGGCTGCTTTCACGGCTTTTCCCTTAGGAAGAACCCTAATATCTGGCTGATTTACCTTCCTAGGGTTACTGTTAGGTTAGGCCTAGGACTTTTAAAACCAGGAAGCCCTTAGCTCCAGGCACACTGCAGCTGTTCAAGGCATCCCAAGGGGAATACTAAAGTACCACAACATGGCAGCTTTCACAGCTTTTTCCTTGGCACCATCCCTACACATGGGCTGATTTATCTGCCGAGGGTTAGGGTTAGGGTTCAGCCTAGGGCTTGGAGTTTTTTAACCAAGAAGCCCTGAGTTCCAGGCTTACTGCATCTGCCAAAGGCATCCCAAAGGGAGTGCAAAAGGTCCACAACATGGCTGCTTTCACGGCTTTTCCCTTAGGAAGAACCCTAATACCCGGCTGATTTACCTTCCTAGGGTTACTGTTAGGCTTAGGCCTAGGACTTTTAAAACCAGGAAGCCCTGGGCTCCAGGCACATGCAGCTGCGAAAGGCATCCCAAGAGGGCCGCAGAAGTGACACAACTTGGCTGCCTCTGCTTCTATTCTCATGAGACCATCCTGAACCTTAGGCTGATTTTCCTTCCTAGGGTTAAGGTTTGAGTTAAGCCTAGGGTAAGAGTTCTATTAACCAGAAAGCCCTGAGTTCCAAGAACACAGCAGCTGCGAAGGACTACCAAAGAAGAGCGCAAAAGTACCACAACATGCCTGCCTCCACAGCTTTTTCCTTGGGGACATGCCTGATTCCTGGCTGATTCGCCTTTCTCGTCTTAGGGTTGGGGTTCGGCCTAGGGCTAGGTTTTTTTTAACTAGGAAGACCTGAGTTCCAGGCTTACTGCATCTGCCAAAGGCATCCCAAAGGGAGTGCAGAAGTGCCACAACATGGCTGCTTTCACGGCTTTTCCCTTAGGAAGAACCCTAATACCCGGCTGATTTACCTTCCTAGGGTTACTGTTAGGCTTAGGCCTAGGAATTTTAAAACTAGGAAGCCCTTAGATCCAGGCACACTGCAGCTGCGAAAGGCATCCCAAGGGGAGCGCAAAAGTGACACAACTTGGCTGCCACCACTGATATTTCCATGAGACCATCCTGAACCATAGGCTGATTTTCCTTCCTAGGGTTAAGGTTTGAGTTACGCCTGGGGTAAGGGTTCTATTAACCAGAAAGCCCTGAGTTCCAAGAACACAGCAGCTGCGAAGGACTACCCAAGAAGAGCGCAAAAGTACCACAACATGCCTGCCTCCACAGCTTTTTCCTTGGGGACATGCCTAATTCCTGGCTGATTTGCCTTTCTCGTCTTAGGGTTGGGGTTCGGCCTAGGGCTAGGATTTTTAAAATCAGGAAGCCCTGAGTCCCAGAAACACTGGAGCTGTGAAAGGCATCCAAAAGGGATTGCAAAAGTGCCACAACATGGCTGCTTTCACGGCTTTTTCCTTGGCAAGAAGCCTAACACCAGGCTGATTTCCCTTACCAGGGTTACTGTTAGGCTTAGGCCTAGCGCTAGGATTTTTAAAACTAGGAAGCCCTTAGCTCCAGGCACACTGCAGCTGTTCAAGGCATCCCAAGTGGAGTACAAAAGTGCAACAACATGGCAGCTTTCACAGCTTTTTCCTTGGCACCATCCCTATACCTAGGCTGTTTTATCTGCCTAGGGTTAGGGTTAGGGTTCAGCCTAGGGCTTGGAGATTTTAACCAGGAAGCCCTGAGTTCCAGGCTTACTGCATCTGCCAAAGGCATCCCAAAGGGAGTGCAGAAGTGCCACAACATGGCAGCTTTCACAGCTTTTCCCTTAGGAAGAACCCTAATACCCGGCTGATTTACCTTCCTAGGGTTACTGTTAGGCTTAGGCCTAGGACTTTTAAAACCAGGAAGCCCTGGGCTCCAGGCACACTGCAGCTGCGAAAGGCATCCCAAGGGGAGCGCAAAAGTGACACAACTTGGCTGCCACCACTGATATTTCCATGAGACCATCCCGAACCATAGGCTGATTTTCCTTCCTAGGGTTAAGGTTTGAGTTACGCCTGGGGTAAGGGTTCTATTAACCAGAAAGCCCTGAGTTCCAAGAACACAGCAGCTGCGAAGGACTTCCCAAGAAGAGCGCAAAAGTACCACAACATGCCTGCCTCCACAGCTTTTTCCTTGGGGACATGCCTAATTCCTGGCTGATTTGCCTTTCTCCTCTTAGGGTTGGGGTTCGGACTAGGGCTAGGATTTTTAAATTCAGGAAGCCCTGAGTTCCAGGCACACTGGAGCTGTGAAAGGCATCCAAAAGGGAGTGCAGAAGTGCCACAACATGGTTGCTTTCACGGCTTTTTCCTTGGCAAGAAGCCTAACACCAGGCTGATTTACCTTCCTAGGGTTACTGTAAGGCTTAGGCCTAAGGCTAGGATTTTTAAATCTAGGAAGCCCTTAGCTCCAGGCACACTGCAGCTGTTCAAGGCATCCCAAGAGGGCCGTAGAAGTGACACAACTTGGCTGCCTCTGCTGCTATTCTCATGAGTCCATCCCGAACCATAGGCTGATTTTCCTTCCTAGGGTGAGGGTTAGAGTTACGCCTAGGGTTAGTGTTTTTTTAACCAGAAAGCCCTGAGTTCCAAGAACACAGCAGCTGCCAAGGACTACCCAAGAGGAGGGGAAAAGTGCCACAACATGCCTGCCTCCACAGCTTTTTCCTTGGGACCATCATTGAACCTAGGCTGATTTACTTGCCTCCAGTTGCACCTATGGTCACGCCAAGGGACAGGGATTTTAAATCAGTAAACCCTGAGCTCCAGACCCAGTGCAGCTGCAAAAGGCTTCCCAAGGGCAGCCAAAAATTGCCTCAACATGCTCCTTCCAGTGCTTTTTTCCTTGGGAACATCCCTATACCCAGGCTGATTTATCTGCCTAGGGTTAGGGTTAGGGTTCAGCCTAGAGATAGGATTTTTTCAAACCGGAAGCCCTGAATTCCAGGCACACTGCAGCTGTTAAAGGCAGTGTTCTACGTCAACCGCAACTTAGTCTGAAATAAATGCTTTTTCCCTGAGAGCATCTGAGAGGTTTGCATGAAGCACTGATATCTGACATTTGCAATTTTGAATAGGAGAGGAGAAAGAAAATGGGAAGAAGTTTTTAATTTTAGTGGTTTCAATGTTAATTTCCGTACACTTTTTCAAAACTTGTCAGCTCAAATGCCCATCAACATCTTTTAGTCATCTGTAAGTCAGTATTCATATAAAATGTGCTTCAAATCAAAAGAATTTCAAATTTGCACTCCAAATTTCTATGCCTAGATTTATGATTTCCTACACATATTAGATGAAAGGAAGGCCTTTTTTACTGTGGGAGTGCTGGAACACTGGAACAGGTTGCCCAGGGAAGTTGTGGGTGTCCCATCCCTGAAAGTATTCAAGGTCAGCTTGGACGGGGCTTGGAGCAGCAACAAAGGAGAAGCTTGATGGTAGAGAAACAAAGTTGGACTATAGAAGAAACTGGGATTGAAGTATAGGAGCAAGTTTTCTCTCAGCTCTTGGGGTAAATTCAAAGTTGTACAAAATGACATTTATCTGTGCTATTCACTACTGTAACAGAAATGTTCATGAAAACTGTACAGAAGATAGCAAATTTTAAAAGAGATAAGAATTACAGCATAAAATCCATGGGATGGGTTACAACATGAGACACTCTCTAAGAGAAAATCTCTGTGTTTCAGCACTTCATCATGGTAAGATTTCATGAAGTGCCAAAGAAGGCGGCAAAATATCATTCGGGACGTTATTTCCTGGAATTCAGCCTGGCCATTAGTAGGAACTGGGTTTGAACACATCATGTAGATATACCACACACACTTGCCCTTCACTGAAAAATGACTGTTTACAACGAAGAAGCAATTGACGATCAAAATTGATTGAAATCATCTTAAACATGTCAAGTATTTCATTGTAGATGATCTGTGATCCAAATGCTTCTTCCACCTTCGAGAGGGACAGAAAAATTCTTCCATATCATGATGGTTTAAAATTGTATCAACCAATGTTTTCTGCTGAAAAGATAGCATCTATTTTTTTCTATTTTTGGAAGAAAATATTCCTAGACATACAACAGGTGAGAACTAAGTAATTTTAAAGAAACAAATGAAAAGAAAATATTCTGTAAATAGAATGAAATGAAAAGCTGTGTTTTAAATAGGAGCTAAATATGAAACAGAATTTTTGTACCAGGCATTTGAATTACTGCACCAGCTCTTTTGCCCATCAAGAGAGGCGTTTAGCATTTCAGTCTTTTCCAAGGTGTTCATGATCTGCTATGCTGATCTCTGTGTGTGCCTAGGTGTGTGTGGAAGGGGGGGCATGTGAAGGGGAGTGTGTATGTTTGCTTTACAATTGTTGTGGCAGATTCATGCCTCAGCTCCACATTTTGTTTTAGAAAGGTCACACAGAGTGGATGTGAAGTTTACTATCAACAAGAGATCAATTCCCAAATCATCCATTTGACTCTACCTTATAAATCATGTGCTTTGTTGCATATTTTATCAAATCTACTTTCAAGCCAGATGGAGGAAGGAGGATGTGGCAATCCCTCCACCATCTTGCAACTTTTATGCAAGTAGGTTTTCAAGAAAATCATCATTTCTCTTTGAAATATGTCTGGAACAGGCATGATGGTAGTGTCAACCTGTTGGAGTTTTTGTTGCTGGAAGAAGTTATACAAAAGGATTGGTTTTTACATTGACCAGTTACTGAATCAAGCGCAGGAATACATTGGAAATTCAACTGGGGCTTCCTTTCCCCGGCAGACTACTTCTAGAACGAGCTTGTACACTGAAGCTTACTCTTTTGCCCTCTTTTTGTTTCTTTCCTATTTTCTTGGCTTCTTTGCCACTCTCTAGACAATTTTGGAACTTTTTTCCCAACTCAAATGGTTTCAATAGTCTGATTGTGATCATACATTTTTACAAGGAATTTTTAAAATCTTTCCTCCAGTTAAGAAAGTCAAGGACTTAGGTCTTTTTCTTCCCTTATCAATATTGCAATGAAATTGATAAGTAAAGACCAACTCTTTCTTTTTGTTTTTAACCCAAGCAGATAATTCCCATCCATTCATCCATTTGGTGGACCAATGGTTGCCATTCTGATGGAAGTTGTCACTTCTTAACAATAGGCATTCTGTGACTATGTTGACAGCACTTTGGGTGAAGATCCTAACTGGTCTTAGATACACATAGGGAGAAATTTGCTCAGCCAGTGTCAGTCTTAAGCATGCGTATCAGAAGATCTTTCTAGAGCTGGGAATTTTCCCATGAAAGGGATTCAGTTAGGGAAGAGACACTTGCCCCAGAGGTTTACATTCTTCTTGAAGACTGCTTAAGGAACTTAGATGCCATGTCCATTTGGATCTGTGTCTGCACAGAACTTTGTCATGCCAGTGCTTGAAATGCATCTTGAAGAGAATTCACTAGCACAGAATGAATGAGAGTGGAAGGGGTTGGTGGGGCTAACCAGGCCCAACCCCCCTGCCTAAACCAGGATACCTAGAGCCTCTTGCCCAGGATTCTATCTGGGTGTACTTTGAATGTCTTCAAAGATCCAGGCTCCACAATCTTTCTGGGCAGTCTGTGCCGTGGTTCACTCACCCTCACAGTAAAGAATCATTTCCTGATGTTCCTGTATTTCAGTGTGTGCCCACTGCCTCTTGTCTTTTCACTCAGCATCACTGAAAAGACACTGATTCCCTCCCCTTTGCACTATTGCTTCCATATGGATGTGTGCTGCCATGTAGAGATATGTCAAAAACCTCCCTGAAGCCCAGGCAGATAATATTCCCTTCATCTACCAGTCAAGTTGATTCATCAGAGGAGTTTAAAGTTATGTTCAGCATGAAATGCCCCTGAAAAATCATGCTAACTACATTATTGTGTCGTCTTTCATGTGCCTGGCAAGGTTTTCCAGGAAGAGCTGCTTCATCAACTTCCTGGGTATAAAAAAGAGGCTGGCTGGTTTGTACGATTGCGAGTCCACCTAATTGCCTTTTTTGAAGATGAGTGTCATTTGCTTACATCGAGTCCTTAGCCTCTCTTGTCGTCTACATCTTAGCAAAAGGCTTTTCCACTATGTCTGCCAAGGAGAAATTGTGCCAGCACAGAAAACATCTCCTATCGTGTTCTAGACGTTGCACGGAGGTGTGCCGAGTGTTTGGCATGAAGAAAAGAAAACTTGTCCAAAACAGCTTCCAATCGAATGTTCATGTGATTGGAAAAGTCAGGGGAGTGCAAAGGTACTGTTTTCTATCAGTTGGCAAGCTGCGCACACAATCCCAGTGTTGTACAGCTTCCTTCTTCACCTTTCCGAAGGTGCCGCTCTCTCCGGCTCCCGGAGGCGAAGAAGCGGCTTCTTCGCGCAAAGACGATTGTGCCGCTCACTGTGCACTCCTTAGCGCGGCTTCTGCCGAAAGACGCCCGGGAGCGGCTCTTAGCTCCAGACAGCATCGTACCTTCGTCTTTAGCGTCTCTTCTCGTCTACATCTTAGCAAAAAGCTTTTCCACTATGTCTGGCGAGGAAAAACTGTGCCAGCACAGAAAACATCTCCCATCGTGTTCTAGACGTTGCACGGAGGTGTGCCGAGTGTTTGGCATGAAGAAAAGAAAAGTTGTCCAAAACAGCTTCCAATCGAATGTTCATGTGATTGGAAAAGTCAGGAGAGTGCAAAGGTACTGTTTTCTATCAGTTGGCAAGCTGCGCACACAATCCCAGTGTTGTACAGCTTCCTTCTTCACCTTTCCGAAGGTGCCGCTCTCTCCGGCTCCCGGAGGCGAAGAAGCGGCTTCTTCGCGCAAAGACGATTGTGCCGCTCACTGTGCACTCCTTAGCGCGGCTTCTGCCGAAAGACGCCCGGGAGCGGCTCTTAGCTCCGGACAGCATCGTACCTTCGTCTTTAGCGTCTCTTCTCGTCTACATCTTAGCAAAAAGCTTTTCTACTATGTCTGGCGATGAAAAACTGTGCCAGCACAGAAAACATCTCCTATCGTGTTCCAGACGTTGCACGGAGGTGTGCCGAGTGTTTGGCATGAAGAAAAGAAAAGTTGTCCAAAACAGCTTCCAATCGAATGTTCATGTGATTGGAAAAGTCAGGAGAGTGCAAAGGTACTGTTTTCTAGCAGTTGGCAAGCTGCGCACACAATCCCAGTGTTGTACAGCTTCCTTCTTCACCTTTCCGATGCTGCCGCTCTCTCCGGCTCCCGGAGGCGAAAAAGCGGCTTCTTCGCGCAAAGACGATTGTGCCGCTCACTGTGCACTCTTTAGCGCGGCTTCTGCCAAAAGACGCCCGGGAGCGGCTCTTAGCTCCGGACAGCATCGTACCTTCGTCTTTAGCGTCTCTTCTCGTCTACATCTAAGCAAAAAGCTTTTCCACTATGTCTGGCTCGGAAAAACTGTGCCAGCACAGAAAACATCTCCCATCGTGTTCTAGACGTTGCACGATCCCTATACTTAGGCTGATTTTCATTCCTGGGGATAGGGTTAGGCTTCAGCCTAGGGCTTGGAGTTTTTTAACCAGGAAGCCCTGAATTCCAGGCTTACTGCATCTGCCAAAGGCATCCCAAAGGGAGTGTAGAAGTGCCACAACATGGCTGCTTTCACGGCTTTTCCCTTAGGAACAACCCTAATACCCGGCTGATTTACCTTCCTAGGGTTACTGTTAGGCTTAGGCCTAGGACTTTTAAAACCAGGAAGCCCTGGGCTCCAGGCACACTGCAGCTGCGAAAGGCATCCCAAGGGGAGCGCAAAAGTGACACAACTTGGCTGCCACCACTGATATTTCCATGAGACCATCCCGAACCATAGGCTGATTTTCCTTCCTAGGGTTAAGGTTTGAGTTACGCCTGGGGTAAGGGTTCTATTAACCAGAAAGCCCTGAGTTCCAAGAACACAGGAGCTGCGAAGGACTACCCAAGAAGAGCACAAAAGTACCACAACATGCCTGCCTCCACAGCTTTTTCCTTGGGGACATGCCTAATTCCTGGCTGATTTGCCTATCTCGTCTTAGGGTTGGGGTTCGGCCTAGGGCTAGGATTTTTAAAATCAGGAAGCCCTGAGTTCCAGGCACACTGGAGCTGTGAAAGGCATCCAAAAGGGAGTGCAAAAGTGCCACAACATGGTTGCTTTCCCGGCTTTTTCCTTGGCAAGAAGCCTAACACCAGGCTGATTTACCTTCCCAGGGTTACTGTAAGGCTTAGGCTTATGGCTAGGATTTTTTAAACTAGGAAGCCCTTAGCTCCAGGCACACTGCATCTGTTCAAGGCATCCCAAGTGGAGTAAAAAAGTGCAACAACATGGCAGCTTTCACATCTTTTCCTTGGCACCATCCCTATACCTAGGCTGTTTTATTTGCCTAGGGTTAGGGTTAGGGTTCAGCCTAGGGCTTGGAGTTTTTTAACCAGGAAGCCCTGAGTTCCAGGCTTACTGCATCTGCCAAAGGCATCCCAAAGGGAGTGCAAAAGTGCCACAAGATGGCTGTTTCACAGCTTTCCCCTTAGGAAAACCCTAATACGCGGCTGATTTACCTTCCTAGGGTTACTGTTAGGCTTAGGCCTAGGACTTTTAAAACCAGGAAGCCCTGGGCTCCAGGCACACTGCAGCTGTTAAAGGCATCCCAAGAGGGCCGAAGAAGTGACACAACGTGGCTTGCCTCTGCTTCTATTCTCATGAGACCATCCCGAACCATAGGCTGATTTTCCTTCCTAGGGTTAAGGTTTGAGTTTCGCCTAGGGTAAGAGTTCTATTAACCAGAAAGACCTGAGTTCCAAGAACACAGCAGCTGCGAAGGACTACCCAAGAAGAGCGCAAAAGTACCACAACATGCGTGCCTCCACAGCTTTTTCCTTGGGGACATGCCTAATTCCTGGCTGATTTGCCTTTCTCGTCTTAGGGTTGGGGTTCGGCCTAGGGCTAGGATTTTTAAAATCAGGAAGCCCTGAGTTCCAGGCACACTGGAGCTGTGAAAGGCATCCAAAAGGGAGTGCAAAAGTGCCACAACATGGCTGCTTTCACGGCTTTTTCCTTGGCAAGAAGCCTAACACCAGGCTGATTTCCCTTCCCAGGTTTACTGTAAGGCTTAGGCCTAGGGCTAGGATTTTTAAAACTAGGGAGCCCTTAGTTCCAGGCACACTGCAGCTGCGAAAGGCATCCCAAGGGGAATACAAAAGTGCAACAACATGGCAGCTTTCACAGCTTTTTCCTTGGCACCATCCCTATACCTAGGCTGATTTATCTGCCTAGGGTTAGGGTTAGGCTTCCGCCTAGGGCTTGGAGTTTTTTAACCAGGAAGCCCTGAGTTCCAGGCTTACTGCATCTGCCAAAGGCATCCCAAAGGGAGTGCAGAAGTGCCACAACTTGGCTGCTTTCACGGCTTTTCCCTTAGGAAGAACCCTAGTACGCGGCTGATTTACCTTCCTAGGGTTACTGTTAGGCTTAGGCCTAGGACTTTTAAAACCAGGAAGCCCTGGGCTCCAGGCACATGCAGCTGTTAAAGGCATCCCAAGAGGGCCGCAGAAGTGACACAACTTGGCTGCCTCTGCTGCTATTCTCATGAGACCATCCCGAACCATAGGCTGATTTTCCTTCCTAGGGTTAAGGTTTGAGTTACGCCTAGGGTAAGAGTTCTATTAACCAGAAAGCCCTGAGTTCCAAGAACACAGCAGCTGCGAAGGACTACCCACGAAGAGCGCAAAAGTACCACAACATGCCTGCCTCCACAGCTTTTTCCTTGGGGACATGCCTAATTCCTGGCTGATTTGCCTTTCTCGTCTTAGGGTTGGGGTTCGGCCTAGGGCTAGGATTTTTTTAACTAGGAAGCCCTGAGTTCCAGACTTACTTCATCTGCCAAAGGCATCCCAAAGGGTGTGCAAAAGTGCCACAACATGGCTGCTTTAATGGCTTTTCCCTTAGGAAGAACCCTAATACGCGGCTGATTTACCTTCCTAGGGTTACTGTTAGGCTTAGGCCTAGGACTTTTAAAACCAGGAAGCCCTGGGATCCAGGCACATGCAGTTGTTTAAGGAATCCCAAGAGGGCCGCAGAAGTGACACAACTTGGCTGCCTCTGCTGCTATTCTCATGGGACCATTCCGAACCATAGGCTGATTTTCTTTCCTAGGGTTAAGGTTTGAGTTACGCCTAGGGTAAGAGTTCTATTAACCAGAAAGCCCTGAGTTCCAAGAACACAGCAGCTGTGAAGGACTTCCCAAGAAGAGCGCAAAAGTACCACAACATGCCTGCCTCCACAGCTTTTTCCTTGGGGACATGCCTAATTCCTGGCTGATTTGCCTTTCTCGTCTTAGGGTTGGGGTTCGGCCTAGGGCTAGGATTTTTTTAACTAGGAAGCCCTGAGTTCCAGGCTTACTGCATCTGCCAAAGGCATCCCAAAGGGAGTGCAGAAGTGCCACAACATGGCTGCTTTCACGGCTTTTCCCTTAGGAAGAACCCTAATACGCGGCTGATTTACCTTCCTAGGGTTACTGTTAGGCTTAGGCCTAGGACTTTTAAAACCAGGAAGCCCTGGGCTCCAGGCACACTGCAGCTGCGAAAGGCATCCCAAGGGGAGCGCAAAAGTGACACAACTTGGCTGCCACCACTGATATTTCCATGAGACCATCCCGAACCATAGGCTGATTTTCCTTCCTAGGGTTAAGGTTTGAGTTACGCCTGGGGTAAGGGTTCTATTAACCAGAAAGCCCTGAGTTCCAAGAACACAGCAGCTGCGAAGGACTACCCAAGAAGAGCGCAAAAGTACCACAACATGCCTGCCTCCACAGCTTTTTCCTTGGGGACATGCCTAATTCCTGGCTGATTTGCCTTTCTCGTCTTAGGGTTGGGGTTCGGCCTAGGGCTAGGATTTTTTAACTAGGAAGCCCTGAGTTCCAGGCTTACTTCATCTGCCAAAGGCATCCCAAAGGGTGTGCAAAAGTGCCACAACATGGCTGCTTTCACGGCTTTTCCCTTAGGAAGAACCCTAATACGCGGCTGATTTACCTTCCTAGGGTTACTGTTAGGCTTAGGCCTAGGACTTTTAAAACCAGGAAGCCCTGGGCTCCAGGCACACTGCAGCTGCGAAAGGCATCCCAAGGGGAGCGCAAAAGTGACGCTACTTGGTTGCCACCACTGATATTTCCATGAGACCATCCCGAATCATAGGCTGATTTTCCTTCCTAGGGTTAAGGTTTGAGTTACGCCTAGGGTAAGGGTTCTATTAACCAGAAAGCCCTGAGTTCCAAGAACACAGCAGCTGCGAAGGACTAGCCAAGAAGAGCGCAAAAGTACCACAACATGCCTGCCTCCACAGCTTTTTCCTTGGGGACATGCCTAATTCCTGGCTGATTTGCCTATCTCGTCTTAGGGTTGGGGTTCGGCCTAGGGCTAGGATTTTTAAAATCAGGAAGCCCTGAGTTCCAGGCTTACTGCATCTGCCAAAGGCATCCAAAAGGGAGTGCAAAAGTGCCACAACATGGCTGCTTTCACGGCTTTTTCCTTGGCAAGAAGCCTAACACCAGGCTGATTTCCCTTCCCAGGGTTACTGTAAGGCTTAGGCCTAGGGCTAGGATTTTTAAAACTAGGAAGCCCTTAGCTCCAGGCACACTGCAGCTGTTCAAGGCATCCCAAGGGGAGTACAAAAGTGCAACAACATGGCAGCTTTCACCGCTTTTTCCTTGGCACCATCCCTATACCTAGGCTAATTTATCTGCCTAGGGTTAGGGTTAGGGTTCAGCCTAGGGCTTGGAGATTTTAACCAGGAAGCCCTGAGTTCCAGGCTTACTGCATCTGCCAAAGGCATCCCAAAGGGAGAGCAGAAGTGCCACAACATTGCTGCTTTCACGGCTTTTCCCTTAGGAAGAACCCTAATACGCGGCTGATTTACCTTCCTAGGGTTACTGTTAGGCTTATGCCTCGGACTTTTAAAACCAGGAAGCCCTGGGCTCCAGGCACACTGCAGCTGCGAAAGGCATCCCAAGGGGAGCGCAAAAGTGACACAACTTGGCTGCCACCACTGATATTTCCATGAGACCATCCTGAACCATAGGCTGATTTCCTTCCTAGGGTTAAGGTTTGAGTTACGCCTAGGGTAAGAGTTCTATTAACCAAAAAGCCCTGAGTTCCAAGAACACAGCAGCTGCGAAGGACTAGCCAAGAAGAGCGCAAAAGTACCACAACATGCCTGCCTCCACAGCTTTTTCCTTGGGGACATGCCTAATTCCTGGCTGATTTGCCTTTCTCGTCTTAGGGTTGGGGTTCGGCCTAGGGCTAGGATTTTTAAAATCAGGAAGCCCTGAGTTCCAGGCACACTGGAGCTGTGAAAGGCATCCAAAAGGGAGTGCAAAAGTTCCACAACATGGTTGCTTTCACGGCTTTTTCCTTGGCAAGAAGCCTAACACCAGGCTGATTTACCTTCCTTGGGTTACTGTAAGGCTTAGGCCTAGGGCTAGGATTTTTAAAACCAGGAAGCCCTTAGCTCCAGGCACACTGCAGCTGTTCAAGGCATCCCAAGAGGGCCGCAGAACTGACACAACTTGGCTGCCTCTGCTGCTATTCTCATGAGTCCATCCCGAACCATAGGCTGATTTTCCTTCCTAGGGTGAGGGTTAGAGTTACGCCTAGGGTTAGTGTTTTTTTAACCAGAAAGCCCTGAGTTCCAAGAACACAGCAGCTGCCAAGGACTACCCAAGAAGAGCGCAAAAGTACCACAACATGCCTGCCTCCACAGCTTTTTCCTTGGGGACATGCCTAATTCCTGGCTGATTTGCCTTTCTCGTCTTAGGGTTGGGGTTCGGCCTAGGGCTAGGATTTTTTAACTAGGAAGCCCTGAGTTCCAGGCTTACTTCATCTGCCAAAGGCATCCCAAAGGGTGTGCAAAAGTGCCACAACATGGCTGCTTTCACGGCTTTTCCCTTAGGAAGAACCCTAATACGCGGCTGATTTACCTTCCTAGGGTTACTGTTAGGCTTAGGCCTAGGACTTTTAAAACCAGGAAGCCCTGGGCTCCAGGCACACTGCAGCTGCGAAAGGCATCCCAAGGGGAGCGCAAAAGTGACGCTACTTGGTTGCCACCACTGATATTTCCATGAGACCATCCCGAATCATAGGCTGATTTTCCTTCCTAGGGTTAAGGTTTGAGTTACGCCTAGGGTAAGGGTTCTATTAACCAGAAAGCCCTGAGTTCCAAGAACACAGCAGCTGCGAAGGACTAGCCAAGAAGAGCGCAAAAGTACCACAACATGCCTGCCTCCACAGCTTTTTCCTTGGGGACATGCCTAATTCCTGGCTGATTTGCCTATCTCGTCTTAGGGTTGGGGTTCGGCCTAGGGCTAGGATTTTTAAAATCAGGAAGCCCTGAGTTCCAGGCTTACTGCATCTGCCAAAGGCATCCAAAAGGGAGTGCAAAAGTGCCACAACATGGCTGCTTTCACGGCTTTTTCCTTGGCAAGAAGCCTAACACCAGGCTGATTTCCCTTCCCAGGGTTACTGTAAGGCTTAGGCCTAGGGCTAGGATTTTTAAAACTAGGAAGCCCTTAGCTCCAGGCACACTGCAGCTGTTCAAGGCATCCCAAGGGGAGTACAAAAGTGCAACAACATGGCAGCTTTCACCGCTTTTTCCTTGGCACCATCCCTATACCTAGGCTAATTTATCTGCCTAGGGTTAGGGTTAGGGTTCAGCCTAGGGCTTGGAGATTTTAACCAGGAAGCCCTGAGTTCCAGGCTTACTGCATCTGCCAAAGGCATCCCAAAGGGAGAGCAGAAGTGCCACAACATTGCTGCTTTCACGGCTTTTCCCTTAGGAAGAACCCTAATACGCGGCTGATTTACCTTCCTAGGGTTACTGTTAGGCTTATGCCTCGGACTTTTAAAACCAGGAAGCCCTGGGCTCCAGGCACACTGCAGCTGCGAAAGGCATCCCAAGGGGAGCGCAAAAGTGACACAACTTGGCTGCCACCACTGATATTTCCATGAGACCATCCTGAACCATAGGCTGATTTCCTTCCTAGGGTTAAGGTTTGAGTTACGCCTAGGGTAAGAGTTCTATTAACCAAAAAGCCCTGAGTTCCAAGAACACAGCAGCTGCGAAGGACTAGCCAAGAAGAGCGCAAAAGTACCACAACATGCCTGCCTCCACAGCTTTTTCCTTGGGGACATGCCTAATTCCTGGCTGATTTGCCTTTCTCGTCTTAGGGTTGGGGTTCGGCCTAGGGCTAGGATTTTTAAAATCAGGAAGCCCTGAGTTCCAGGCACACTGGAGCTGTGAAAGGCATCCAAAAGGGAGTGCAAAAGTTCCACAACATGGTTGCTTTCACGGCTTTTTCCTTGGCAAGAAGCCTAACACCAGGCTGATTTACCTTCCTTGGGTTACTGTAAGGCTTAGGCCTAGGGCTAGGATTTTTAAAACTAGGAAGCCCTTAGCTCCAGGCACACTGCAGCTGTTCAAGGCATCCCAAGAGGGCCGCAGAACTGACACAACTTGGCTGCCTCTGCTGCTATTCTCATGAGTCCATCCCGAACCATAGGCTGATTTTCCTTCCTAGGGTGAGGGTTAGAGTTACGCCTAGGGTTAGTGTTTTTTTAACCAGAAAGCCCTGAGTTCCAAGAACACAGCAGCTGCCAAGGACTACCCAAGAGGAGGGGAAAAGTGCCACAACATGCCTGCCTCCACAGCTTTTTCCTTGGGACCATCATTGAACCTAGGCTGATTTACTTGCCTCCAGTTGCACCTATGGTCACGCCAAGGGACAGGGATTTTAAATCAGTAAACCCTGAGCTCCAGACCCAGTGCAGCTGCAAAAGGCTTCCCAAGGGCAGCCAAAAATTGCCTCAACATGCTCCTTCCAGTGCTTTTTTCCTTGGGAACATCCCTATACCCAGGCTGATTTATCTGCCTAGGGTTAGGGTTAGGGTTCAGCCTAGAGATAGGATTTTTTCAAACCGGAAGCCCTGAATTCCAGGCACACTGCAGCTGTTAAAGGCAGTGTTCTACGTCAACCGCAACTTAGTCTGAAATAAATGCTTTTTCCCTGAGAGCATCTGAGAGGTTTGCATGAAGCACTGATATCTGACATTTGCAATTTTGAATAGGAGAGGAGAAAGAAAATGGGAAGAAGTTTTTAATTTTAGTGGTTTCAATGTTAATTTCCGTACACTTTTTCAAAACTTGTCAGCTCAAATGCCCATCAACATCTTTTAGTCATCTGTAAGTCAGTATTCATATAAAATGTGCTTCAAATCAAAAGAATTTCAAATTTGCACTCCAAATTTCTATGCCTAGATTTATGATTTCCTACACATATTAGATGAAAGGAAGGCCTTTTTTACTGTGGGAGTGCTGGAACACTGGAACAGGTTGCCCAGGGAAGTTGTGGGTGTCCCATCCCTGAAAGTATTCAAGGTCAGCTTGGACGGGGCTTGGAGCAGCAACAAAGGAGAAGCTTGATGGTAGAGAAACAAAGTTGGACTATAGAAGAAACTGGGATTGAAGTATAGGAGCAAGTTTTCTCTCAGCTCTTGGGGTAAATTCAAAGTTGTACAAAATTACATTTATCTGTGCTATTCACTACTGTAACAGAAATGTTCATGAAAACTGTACAGAAGATAGCAAATTTTAAAAGAGATAAGAATTACAGCATAAAATCCATGGGATGGGTTACAACATGAGACACTCTCTAAGAGAAAATCTCTGTGTTTCAGCACTTCATCATGGTAAGATTTCATGAAGTGCCAAAGAAGGCGGCAAAATATCATTCGGGACGTTATTTCCTGGAATTCAGCCTGGCCATTAGTAGGAACTGGGTTTGAACACATCATGTAGATATACCACACACACTTGCCCTTCACTGAAAAATGACTGTTTACAACGAAGAAGCAATTGACAATCAAAATTGATTGAAATCATCTTAAACATGTCGAGTATTTCATTGTAGATGATCTGTGATCCAAATGCTTCTTCCACCTTCGAGAGGGACAGAACAATTCTTCCATATCATGATGGTTTAAAATTGTATCAACCAATGTTTTCTGCTGAAAAGATAGCATCTATTTTTTTCTATTTTTGGAAGAAAATATTCCTAGACATACAACAGGTGAGAACTAAGTAATTTTAAAGAAACAAATGAAAAGAAAATATTCTGTAAATAGAATGAAATGAAAAGCTGTGTTTTAAATAGGAGCTAAATATGAAACAGAATTTTTGTACCAGGCATTTGAATTACTGCACCAGCTCTTTTGCCCATCAAGAGAGGCATTTAGCATTTCAGTCTTTTCCAAGGTGTTCATGATCTGCTATGCTGATCTCTGTGTGTGCCTAGGTGTGTGTGGAAGGGGGGGCATGTGAAGGGGAGTGTGTATGTTTGCTTTACAATTGTTGTGGCAGATTCATGCCTCAGCTCCACATTTTGTTTTAGAAAGGTCACACAGAGTGGATGTGAAGTTTACTATCAACAAGAGATCAATTCCCAAATCATCCATTTGACTCTACCTTATAAATCATGTGCTTTGTTGCATATTTTATCAAATCTACTTTCAAGCCAGATGGAGGAAGGAGGATGTGGCAATCCCTCCACCATCTTGCAACTTTTATGCAAGTAGGTTTTCAAGAAAATCATCATTTCTCTTTGAAATATGTCTGGAACAGGCATGATGGTAGTGTCAACCTGTTGGAGTTTTTGTTGCTGGAAGAAGTTATACAAAAGGATTGGTTTTTACATTGACCAGTTACTGAATCAAGCGCAGGAATACATTGGAAATTCAACTGGGGCTTCCTTTCCCCGGCAGACTACTTCTAGAACGAGCTTGTACACTGAAGCTTACTCTTTTGCCCTCTTGTTGTTTCTTTCCTATTTTCTTGGCTTCTTTGCCACTCTCTAGACAATTTTGGAACTTTTTTCCCAACTCAAATGGTTTCAATAGTCTGATTGTGATCATACATTTTTACAAGGAATTTTTAAAATCTTTCCTCCAGTTAAGAAAGTCAAGGACTTAGGTCTTTTTCTTCCCTTATCAATATTGCAATGAAATTGATAAGTAAAGACCAACTCTTTCTTTTTGTTTTTAACCCAAGCAGATAATTCCCATCCATTCATCCATTTGGTGGACCAATGGTTGCCATTCTGATGGAAGTTGTCACTTCTTAACAATAGGCATTCTGTGACTATGTTGACAGCACTTTGGGTGAAGATCCTAACTGGTCTTAGATACACATAGGGAGAAATTTGCTCAGCCAGTGTCAGTCTTAAGCATGCGTATCAGAAGATCTTTCTAGAGCTGGGAATTTTCCCATGAAAGGGATTCAGTTAGGGAAGAGACACTTGCCCCAGAGGTTTACATTCTTCTTGAAGACTGCTTAAGGAACTTAGATGCCATGTCCATTTGGATCTGTGTCTGCACAGAACTTTGTCATGCCAGTGCTTGAAATGCATCTTGAAGAGAATTCACTAGCACAGAATGAATGAGAGTGGAAGGGGTTGGTGGGGCTAACCAGGCCCAACCCCCCTGCCTAAACCAGGATACCTAGAGCCTCTTGCCCAGGATTCTATCTGGGTGTACTTTTAATGTCTTCAAAGATCCAGGCTCCACAATCTTTCTGGGCAGTCTGTGCCGTGGTTCACTCACCCTCACAGTAAAGAATCATTTACTGATGTTCCTGTATTTCAGTGTGTGCCCACTGCCTCTTGTCTTTTCACTCAGCATCACTGAAAAGACACTGATTCCCTCCCCTTTGCACTATTGCTTCCATATGGATGTGTGCTGCCATGTAGAGATATGTCAAAAACCTCCCTGAAGCCCAGGCAGATAATATTCCCTTCATCTACCAGTCAAGTTGATTCATCAGAGGAGTTTAAAGTTATGTTCAGCATGAAATGCCCCTGAAAAATCATGCTAACTACATTATTGTGTCGTCTTTCATGTGCCTGGCAAGGTTTTCCAGGAAGAGCTGCTTCATCAACTTCCTGGGTATAAAAAAGAGGCTGGCTGGTTTGTACGATTGCGAGTCCACCTAATTGCCTTTTTTGAAGATGAGTGTCATTTGCTTACATCCAGTCCTTAGCCTCTCTTGTCGTCTACATCTTAGCAAAAGGCTTTTCCACTATGTCTGCCAAGGAGAAATTGTGCCAGCACAGAAAACATCTCCTATCGTGTTCTAGACGTTGCACGGAGGTGTGCCGAGTGTTTGGCATGAAGAAAAGAAAACTTGTCCAAAACAGCTTCCAATCGAATGTTCATGTGATTGGAAAAGTCAGGGGAGTGCAAAGGTACTGTTTTCTATCAGTTGGCAAGCTGCGCACACAATCCCAGTGTTGTACAGCTTCCTTCTTCACCTTTCCGAAGGTGCCGCTCTCTCCGGCTCCCGGAGGCGAAGAAGCGGCTTCTTCGCGCAAAGACGATTGTGCCGCTCACTGTGCACTCCTTAGCGCGGCTTCTGCCGAAAGACGCCCGGGAGCAGCTCTTAGCTCCGGAGAGCATCGTACCTTCGTCTTTAGCGTCTCTTCTCGTCTACATCTTAGCAAAAAGCTTTTCCACTATGTCTGGCGAGGAAAAACTGTGCCAGCACAGAAAACATCTCCCATCGTGTTCTAGACGTTGCACGGAGGTGTGCCGAGTGTTTGGCATGAAGAAAAGAAAAGTTGTCTAAAACAGCTTCCAATCGAATGTTCATGTGATTGGAAAAGTCAGGAGAGTGCAAAGGTACTGTTTTCTATCAGTTGGCAAGCTGCGCACACAATCCCAGTGTTGTACAGCTTCCTTCTTCACCTTTCCGAAGGTGCCGCTCTCTCCGGCTCCCGGAGGCGAAGAAGCGGCTTCTTCGCGCAAAGACGATTGTGCCGCTCACTGTGCACTCTTTAGCGCGGCTTCTGCCGAAAGACGCCCGGGAGCGGCTCTTAGCTCCGGACAGCATCGTACCTTCGTCTTTAGCGTCTCTTCTCGTCTACATCTTAGCAAAAAGCTTTTCCACTATGTCTGGCTCGGAAAAACTGTGCCAGCACAGAAAACATCTCCCATCGTGTTCTAGACGTTGCACGATCCCTATACTTAGGCTGATTTTCCTTCCTGGGGATAGGGTTAGGCTTCAGCCTAGGGCTTGGAGTTTTTTAACCAGGAAGCCCTGAGTTCCAGGCTTACTGCATCTGCCAAAGGCATCCCAAAGGGAGTGCAGAAGTGCCACAACATGGCTGCTTTCACGGCTTTTCCCTTAGGAAGAACCCTAATACGCGGCTGATTTACCTTCCTAGGGTTACTGTTAGGCTTAGGCCTAGGACTTTTAAAACCACGAAGCCCTGGGCTCCAGGCACACTGCAGCTGCGAAAGGCATCCCAAGGGGAGCGCAAAAGTGACACAACTTGGCTGCCACCACTGATATTTCAATGAGACCATCCCGAACCATAGGCTGATTTTCCTTCCTAGGGTTAAGGTTTGAGTTACGCCTGGGGTAAGGGTTCTATTAACCAGAAAGCCCTGAGTTCCAAGAACACAGCAGCTGCGAAGGACTACCCAAGAATAGCGCAAAAGTACCACAACATGCCTGCCTCCACAGCTTTTTCCTTGGGGACATGCCTAATTCCTGGCTGATTTGCCTATCTCGTCTTAGGGTTGGGGTTCGGCCTAGGGCTAGGATATTTAAAATCAGGAAGCCCTGAGTTCCAGGCACACTGGAGCTGTGAAAGGAATCCAAAAGGGAGTGCAAAAGTGCCACAACATGGTTGCTTTCCCGGCTTTTTCCTTGGCAAGAATCCTAACACCAGATTGATTTCCCTTCCCAGGGTTACTGTAAGGCTTAGGCTTAGGGCTAGGATTTTTAAAACTAGGAAGCCCTTAGCTCCAGGCACACTGCATCTGTTCAAGGCATCCCAAGTGGAGTAAAAAAGTGCAACAACATGGCAGCTTTCACAGCTTTTTCCTTGGCACCATCCCTATACCTAGGCTGTTTTATTTGCCTAGGGTTAGGGTTAGGGTTCAGCCTAGGGCTTGGAGTTTTTTAACCAGGAAGCCCTGAGTTCCAGGCTTACTGCATCTGCCAAAGGCATCCCAAAGGGAGTGCAAAAGTGCCACAAGATGGCTGTTTCACAGCTTTCCCCTTAGGAAAACCCTAATACGCGGCTGATTTACCTTCCTAGGGTTACTGTTAGGCTTAGGCCTAGGACTTTTAAAACCAGGAAGCCCTGGGCTCCAGGCACACTGCAGCTGTTAAACGCATCCCAAGAGGGCCGCAGAAGTGACACAACTTGGCTTGCCTCTGCTTCTATTCTCATGAGACCATCCTGAACCATAGGCTGATTTCCTTCCTAGGGTTAAGATTTGAGTTACGCCTAGGGTAAGAGTTCTATTAACCAGAAAGACCTGAGTTCCAAGAACACAGCAGCTGCGAAGGACTACCCAAGAAGAGCGCAAAAGTACCACAACATGCCTGCCTCCACAGCTTTTTCCTTGGGGACATGCCTAATTCCTGGCTGATTTGCCTTTCTCGTCTTAGGGTTGGGGTTCGGCCTAGGGCTAGGATTTTTAAAATCAGGAAGCCCTGAGTTCCAGGCTTACTGCATCTGCCAAAGGCATCCAAAAGGGAGTGCAAAAGTTCCACAACATGGTTGCTTTCACGGCTTTTTCCTTGGCAAGAAGCCTAACACCAGGCTGATTTACCTTCCTAGGGTTACTGTAAGGCTTAGGCCTAGGGCTAGGATTTTTAAAACTAGGAAGCCCTTAGCTCCAGGCACACTGCAGCTGTTCAAGGCATCCCAAGAGGGCCGCAGAACTGACACAACTTGGCTGCCTCTGCTGCTATTCTCATGAGTCCATCCCGAACCATAGGCTGATTTTCCTTCCTAGGGTGAGGGTTAGAGTTACGCCTAGGGTTAGTGTTTTTTTAACCAGAAAGCCCTGAGTTCCAAGAACACAGCAGCTGCCAAAGACTACCCAAGAGGAGGGGAAAAGTGCCACAACATGCCTGCCTCCACAGCTTTTTCCTTGGGACCATCATTGAACCTAGGCTGATTTACTTGCCTCCAGTTGCACCTATGGTCACGCCAAGGGACAGGGATTTTAAATCAGTAAACCCTGAGCTCCAGACCCAGTGCAGCTGCAAAAGGCTTCCCAAGGGCAGCCAAAAATTGCCTCAACATGCTCCTTCCAGTGCTTTTTTCCTTGGGAACATCCCTATACCCAGGCTGATTTATCTGCCTAGGGTTAGGGTTAGGGTTCAGCCTAGAGATAGGATTTTTTCAAACCCGAAGCCCTGAATTCCAGGCACACTGCAGCTGTTAAAGGCAGTGTTCTACGTCAACCGCAACTTAGTCTGAAATAAATGCTTTTTCCCTGAGAGCATCTGAGAGGTTTGCATGAAGCACTGATATCTGACATTTGCAATTTTGAATAGGAGAGGAGAAAGAAAATGGGAAGAAGTTTTTAATTTTAGTGGTTTCAATGTTAATTTCCGTACACTTTTTCAAAACTTGTCAGCTCAAATGCCCATCAACATCTTTTAGTCATCTGTAAGTCAGTATTCATATAAAATGTGCTTCAAATCAAAAGAATTTCAAATTTGCACTCCAAATTTCTATGCCAAGATTTATGATTTCCTACACATATTAGATGAAAGGAAGGCCTTTTTTACTGTGGGAGTGCTGGAACACTGGAACAGGTTGCCCAGGGAAGTTGTGGGTGTCCCATCCCTGAAAGTATTCAAGGTCAGCTTGGACGGGGCTTGGAGCAGCAACAAAGGAGAAGCTTGATGGTAGAGAAACAAAGTTGGACTATAGAAGAAACTGGGATTGAAGTATAGGAGCAAGTTTTCTCTCAGCTCTTGGGGTAAATTCAAAGTTGTACAAAATTACATTTATCTGTGCTATTCACTACTGTAACAGAAATGTTCATGAAAACTGTACAGAAGATAGCAAATTTTAAAAGAGATAAGAATTACAGCATAAAATCCATGGGATGGGTTACAACATGAGACACTCTCTAAGAGAAAATCTCTGTGTTTCAGCACTTCATCATGGTAAGATTTCATGAAGTGCCAAAGAAGGCGGCAAAATATCATTCGGGACGTTATTTCCTGGAATTCAGCCTGGCCATTAGTAGGAACTGGGTTTGAACACATCATGTAGATATACCACACACACTTGCCCTTCACTGAAAAATGACTGTTTACAACGAAGAAGCAATTGACAATCAAAATTGATTGAAATCATCTTAAACATGTCGAGTATTTCATTGTAGATGATCTGTGATCCAAATGCTTCTTCCACCTTCGAGAGGGACAGAACAATTCTTCCATATCATGATGGTTTAAAATTGTATCAACCAATGTTTTCTGCTGAAAAGATAGCATCTATTTTTTTCTATTTTTGGAAGAAAATATTCCTAGACATACAACAGGTGAGAACTAAGTAATTTTAAAGAAACAAATGAAAAGAAAATATTCTGTAAATAGAATGAAATGAAAAGCTGTGTTTTAAATAGGAGCTAAATATGAAACAGAATTTTTGTACCAGGCATTTGAATTACTGCACCAGCTCTTTTGCCCATCAAGAGAGGCGTTTAGCATTTCAGTCTTTTCCAAGGTGTTCATGATCTGCTATGCTGATCTCTGTGTGTGCCTAGGTGTGTGTGGAAGGGGGGGCATGTGAAGGGGAGTGTGTATGTTTGCTTTACAATTGTTGTGGCAGATTCATGCCTCAGCTCCACATTTTGTTTTAGAAAGGTCACACAGAGTGGATGTGAAGTTTACTATCAACAAGAGATCAATTCCCAAATCATCCATTTGACTCTACCTTATAAATCATGTGCTTTGTTGCATATTTTATCAAATCTACTTTCAAGCCAGATGGAGGAAGGAGGATGTGGCAATCCCTCCACCATCTTGCAACTTTTATGCAAGTAGGTTTTCAAGAAAATCATCATTTCTCTTTGAAATATGTCTGGAACAGGCATGATGGTAGTGTCAACCTGTTGGAGTTTTTGTTGCTGGAAGAAGTTATACAAAAGGATTGGTTTTTACATTGACCAGTTACTGAATCAAGCGCAGGAATACATTGGAAATTCAACTGGGGCTTCCTTTCCCCGGCAGACTACTTCTAGAATGAGCTTGTACACTGAAGCTTACTCTTTTGCCCTCTTTTTGTTTCTTTCCTATTTTCTTGGCTTCTTTGCCACTCTCTAGACAATTTTGGAACTTTTTTCCCAACTCAAATGGTTTCAATAGTCTGATTGTGATCATACATTTTTACAAGGAATTTTTAAAATCTTTCCTCCAGTTAAGAAAGTCAAGGACTTAGGTCTTTTTCTTCCCTTATCAATATTGCAATGAAATTGATAAGTAAAGACCAACTCTTTCTTTTTGTTTTTAACCCAAGCAGATAATTCCCATCCATTCATCCATTTGGTGGACCAATGGTTGCCATTCTGATGGAAGTTGTCACTTCTTAACAATAGGCATTCTGTGACTATGTTGACAGCACTTTGGGTGAAGATCCTAACTGGTCTTAGATACACATAGGGAGAAATTTGCTCAGCCAGTGTCAGTCTTAAGCATGCGTATCAGAAGATCTTTCTAGAGCTGGGAATTTTCCCATGAAAGGGATTCAGTTAGGGAAGAGACACTTGCCCCAGAGGTTTACATTCTTCTTGAAGACTGCTTAAGGAACTTAGATGCCATGTCCATTTGGATCTGTGTCTGCACAGAACTTTGTCATGCCAGTGCTTGAAATGCATCTTGAAGAGAATTCACTAGCACAGAATGAATGAGAGTGGAAGGGGTTGGTGGGGCTAACCAGGCCCAACCCCCCTGCCTAAACCAGGATACCTAGAGCCTCTTGCCCAGGATTCTATCTGGGTGTACTTTTAATGTCTTCAAAGATCCAGGCTCCACAATCTTTCTGGGCAGTCTGTGCCGTGGTTCACTCACCCTCACAGTAAAGAATCATTTACTGATGTTCCTGTATTTCAGTGTGTGCCCACTGCCTCTTGTCTTTTCACTCAGCATCACTGAAAAGACACTGATTCCCTCCCCTTTGCACTATTGCTTCCATATGGATGTGTGCTGCCATGTAGAGATATGTCAAAAACCTCCCTGAAGCCCAGGCAGATAATATTCCCTTCATCTACCAGTCAAGTTGATTCATCAGAGGAGTTTAAAGTTATGTTCAGCATGAAATGCCCCTGAAAAATCATGCTAACTACATTATTGTGTCGTCTTTCATGTGCCTGGCAAGGTTTTCCAGGAAGAGCTGCTTCATCAACTTCCTGGGTATAAAAAAGAGGCTGGCTGGTTTGTACGATTGCGAGTCCACCTAATTGCCTTTTTTGAAGATGAGTGTCATTTGCTTACATCCAGTCCTTAGCCTCTCTTGTCGTCTACATCTTAGCAAAAGGCTTTTCCACTATATCTGCCAAGGAGAAATTGTGCCAGCACAGAAAACATCTCCTATCGTGTTCTAGACGTTGCACGGAGGTGTGCCGAGTGTTTGGCATGAAGAAAAGAAAACTTGTCCAAAACAGCTTCCAATCGAATGTTCATGTGATTGGAAAAGTCAGGGGAGTGCAAAGGTACTGTTTTCTATCAGTTGGCAAGCTGCGCACACAATCCCAGTGTTGTACAGCTTCCTTCTTCACCTTTCCGAAGGTGCCGCTCTCTCCGGCTCCCGGAGGCGAAGAAGCGGCTTCTTCGCGCAAAGACGATTGTGCCGCTCACTGTGCACTCCTTAGCGCGGCTTCTGCCGAAAGACGCCCGGGAGCGGCTCTTAGCTCCGGACAGCATCGTACCTTCGTCTTTAGCGTCTCTTCTCGTCTACATCTTAGCAAAAAGCTTTTCCACTATGTCTGGCTCGGAAAAACTGTGCCAGCACAGAAAACATCTCCCATCGTGTTCTAGACGTTGCACGGAGGTGTGCCGAGTGTTTGGCATGAAGGAAAGAAAAGTTGTCCAAAACAGCTTCCAATCAAATGTTCATGTGATTGGAAAAGTCAGGAGAGTGCAAAGGTACTGTTTTCTAGCAGTTGGCAAGCTGCGCACACAATCCCAGTGTTGTACAGCTTCCTTCTTCACCTTTCCGAAGGTGCCGCTCTCTCCGGCTCCCGGATGCGAAGAAGCGGCTTCTTCGCGCAAAGACGATTGTGCCGCTCACTGTGCACTCCTTAGCGCGGCTTCTGCCAAAAGACGCCCGGGAGCGGCTCTTAGCTCCGGACAGCATCGTACCTTCGTCTTTAGCGTCTCTTCTCGTCTACATCTTAGCAAAAAGCTTTTCTACTATGTCTGGCGAGGAAAAACTGTGCCAGCACAGAAAACATCTCCCATCGTGTTCTAGACGTTGCACAGAGGTGTGCCGAGTGTTTGGCATGAAGGAAAGAAAAGTTGTCCAAAACAGCTTCCAATCGAATGTTCATGTGATTGGAAAAGTCAGGAGAGTGCAAAGGTACTGTTTTCTAGCAGTTGGCAAGCTGCGCACACAATCCCAGTGTTGTACAGCTTCCTTCTTCACCTTTCCGAAGGTGCCGCTCTCTCCGGCTCCCGGAGGCGAAGAAGCGGCTTCTTCGCGCAAAGACGATTGTGCCGCTCACTGTGCACTCCTTAGCGCGGCTTCTGCCGAAAGACGCCCGGGAGCGGCTCTTAGCTCCGGACAGCATCGTACCTTCGTCTTTAGCGTCTCTTCTCGTCTACATCTTAGCAAAAAGCTTTTCTACTATGTCTGGCGAGGAAAAACTGTGCCAGCACAGAAAACATCTCCCATCGTGTTCTAGACGTTGCACAGAGGTGTGCCGAGTGTTTGGCATGAAGGAAAGAAAAGTTGTCCAAAACAGCTTCCAATCGAATGTTCATGTGATTGGAAAAGTCAGGAGAGTGCAAAGGTACTGTTTTCTAGCAGTTGGCAAGCTGCGCACACAATCCCAGTGTTGTACAGCTTCCTTCTTCACCTTTCCGAAGGTGCCGCTCTCTCCGGCTCCCAGAGGCGAAGAAGCGGCTTCTTCGCGCAAAGACGATTGTGCCGCTCACTGTGCACTCCTTAGCGCGGCTTCTGCCGAAAGACGCCCGGGAGCGGCTCTTAGCTCCGGACACCATCGTACCTTCGTCTTTACCGTCTCTTCTCGTCTACATCTTAGCAAAAAGCTTTTCTACTATGTCTGGCGAGGAAAAACTGTGCCAGCACAGAAAACATCTCCCATCGTGTTCTAGACGTTGCACGGAGGTGTGCCGAGTGTTTGGCATGAAGGAAAGAAAAGTTGTCCAAAACAGCTTCCAATCAAATGTTCATGTGATTGGAAAAGTCAGGAGAGTGCAAAGGTACTGTTTTCTAGCAGTTGGCAAGCTGCGCACACAATCCCAGTGTTGTACAGCTTTCTTCTTCACCTTTCCGAAGGTGCCGCTCTCTCCGGCTCCCGGAGGCGAAGAAGCGGCTTCTTCGCGCAAAGACGATTGTGCCGCTCACTGTGCACTCCTTAGCGCGGCTTCTGCCGAAAGACGCCCGGGAGCGGCTCTTAGCTCCGGACAGCATCGTACCTTCGTCTTTAGCGTCTCTTCTCGTCTACATCTTAGCAAAAAGCTTTTCTACTATGTCTGGCGAGGAAAAACTGTGCCAGCACAGAAAACATCTCCCATCGTGTTCTAGACGTTGCACGGAGGTGTGCCGAGTGTTTGGCATGAAGGAAAGAAAAGTTGTCCAAAACAGCTTCCAATCAAATGTTCATGTGATTGGAAAAGTCAGGAGAGTGCAAAGGTACTGTTTTCTAGCAGTTGGCAAGCTGCGCACACAATCCCAGTGTTGTACAGCTTCCTTCTTCACCTTTCCGAAGGTGCCGCTCTCTCCGGCTCCCGGAGGCGAAGAAGCGGCTTCTTCGCGCAAAGACGATTGTGCCGCTCACTGTGCACTCCTTAGCGCGGCTTCTGCCGAAAGACGCCCGGGAGCGGCTCTTAGCTCCGGAGAGCATCGTACCTTCGTCTTTAGCGTCTCTTCTCGTCTACATCTTAGCAAAAAGCTTTTCCACTATGTCTGGCGAGGAAAAACTGTGCCAGCACAGAAAACATCTCCCATCGTGTTCTAGACGTTGCACGGAGGTGTGCCGAGTGTTTGGCATGAAGGAAAGAAAAGTTGTCCAAAACAGCTTCCAATCGAATGTTCATGTGATTGGAAAAGTCAGGAGAGTGCAAAGGTACTGTTTTCTAGCAGTTGGCAAGCTGCGCACACAATCCCAGTGTTGTACAGCTTCCTTCTTCACCTTTCCGAAGGTGCCGCTCTCTCCGGCTCCCGGAGGCGAAGAAGCGGCTTCTTCGCGCAAAGACGATTGTGCCGCTCACTGTGCACTCCTTAGCGCGGCTTCTGCCGAAAGACGCCCGGGAGCGGCTCTTAGCTTTGGACAGCATCGTACCTTCGTCTTTAGCGTCTCTTCTCGTCTACATCTTAGCAAAAAGCTTTTCTACTATGTCTGGCGAGGAAAAACTGTGCCAGCACAGGAAACATCTCCCATCGTGTTCTAGACGTTGCACGGAGGTGTGCCGAGTGTTTGGCATGAAGAAAAGAAAACTTGTCCAAAACAGCTTCCAATCGAATGTTCATGTGATTGGAAAAGTCAGGAGAGTGCAAAGGTACTGTTTTCTAGCAGTTGGCAAGCTGCGCACACAATCCCAGTGTTGTACAGCTTCCTTCTTCACCTTTCCGAAGGTGCCGCTCTCTCCGGCTCCCGGAGGCGAAGAAGCGGCTTCTTCGCGCAAAGACGATTGTGACGCTCACTGTGCACTCCTTAGCGCGGCTTCTGCCGAAAGACGCCCGGGAGCGGCTCTTAGCTCCGGACAGCATCGTACCTTCGTCTTTAGCGTCTCTTCTCGTCTACATCTTAGCAAAAAGCTTTTCTACTATGTCTGGCGAGGAAAAACTGTGCCAGCACAGAAAACATCTCCCATCGTGTTCTAGACGTTGCACGGAGGTGTGCCGAGTGTTTGGCATGAAGGAAAGAAAAGTTGTCCAAAACAGCTTCCAATCGAATGTTCATGTGATTGGAAAAGTCAGGAGAGTGCAAAGGTACTGTTTTCTAGCAGTTGGCAAGCTGCGCACACAATCCCAGTGTTGTACAGCTTCCTTCTTCACCTTTCCGAAGGTGCCGCTCTCTCCGGCTCCCGGAGGCGAAGAAGCGGCTTCTTCGCGCAAAGACGATTGTGCCGCTCACTGTGCACTCCTTAGCGCGGCTTCTGCCGAAAGACGCCCGGGAGCGGCTCTTAGCTCCGGAGAGCATCGTACCTTCGTCTTTAGCGTCTCTTCTCGTCTACATCTTAGACAAAAAGCTTTCATACTATGTATGGCGAGGAAAAACTGTGCCAGCACAGAAAACATCTCCCATCGTGTTCTAGACGTTGCACGATCCCTATACTTAGGCTGATTTTCCTTCCTGGGGATAGGGTTAGGCTTCAGCCTAGGGCTTGGAGTTTTTTAACCAGGAAGCCCTGAGTTCCAGGCTTACTGCATCTGCCAAAGGCATCCCAAAGGGAGTGCAGAAGTGCCACAACATGGCTGCTTTCACGGCTTTTCCTTTAGGAAGAACCCTAATACGCGGCTGATTTACCTTCCTAGGGTTACTGTTAGGCTTAGGCTTAGGACTTTTAAAACCAGGAAGCCCTGGGCTCCAGGCACACTGCAGCTGCGAAAGGCATCCCAAGGGGAGCGCAAAAGTGACACAACTTGGCTGCCACCACTGATATTTCCATGAGACCATCCCGAACCATAGGCTGATTTTCCTTCCTAGGGTTAAGGTTTGAGTTACGCCCGGGGTAAGGGTTCTATTAACCAGAAAGCCCTGAGTTCCAAGAACACAGCAGCTACGAAGGACTACCCAAGAAGAGCGCAAAAGTACCACAACATGCCTGGCTCCACAGCTTTTTCCTTGGGGACATGCCTAAGTCCTGGCTGATTTGCCTTTCTCGTCTTAGGGTTGGGGTTTGGCCTAGGGCTAGGATTTTTTTAACTAGGAAGCCCTGAGTTCCAGGCTTACTTCATCTGCAAAAAGCATCCCAAAGGGAGTGCAGAAGTGCCACAACATGGCTGCTTTCACGGCTTTTCCCTTAGGAAGAACCCTAATACGCGGCTGATTTACCTTCTTAGGTTTATTGTTAGACTTAGGACTAGGAGTTTTAAAACCAGGAAGCCCTGGGCTCCAGGCACATGCAGCTGTTAAAGGCATCCCAAGAGGGCCGCAGAAGTGACACAACTTGGCTGCCTCTGCTGCTATTCTCATGAGACCATCCCGAACCATAGGCTGATTTTCCTTCCTAGGGTTAAGGTCTGAATTACGCCTGGGGTAAGGGTTCTATTAACCAGAAAGCCCTGAGTTCCAAGAACACAGCAGCTGCGAAGGACTTCCCAAGAAGAGCGCAAAAGTACCACAACATGCCTGCCTCCACAGCTTTTTCCTTGGGGACATGCCTAATTCCTGGCTGATTTGCCTTTCTCGTCTTAGGCTTGGGGTTCGGACTAGGGCTAGGATTTTTAAAATCAGGAAGCCCTGAGTTCCAGGCGCACTGGAGCTGTGAAAGGCATCCAAAAGGGAGTGCAAAAGTGCCACAACATGGTTGCTTTCACGGCTTTTTCCTTGGCAAGAAGCTTAACACCAGGCTGATTTCCCTTCCCAGGGTTACTGTAAGGCTTAGGCCTAGGGCTAGGATTTTTAAAACTAGGAAGCCCTTAGCTCCAGGCACACTGCAGCTGTTCAAGGCATCCCAAGGGGAGTACAAAAGTGCAACAACATGGCAGCTTTCACAGCTTTTTCCTTGGCACCATCCCTATACCTAGGCTGTTTTATCTGCCTAGGGTTATCGTTAGGGTTCAGCCTAGGGCTTGGTGATTTTTACCCAGGAAGCCCTGAGTTCCAGGCTTACTGCATCTGCCAAAGGCATCCCAAAGGGAGTGCAAAAGTGCCACAAGATGGCTGCTTTCACGGCTTTTCCCTTAGGAAGAACCCTAATACCCGGCTGATTTACCTTCCTAGGGTTACTGTTAGGCTTAGGCCTAGGACTTTTAAAACCAGGAAGCCCTGGGCTCCAGGCACACTGCAGCTGCGAAAGGCATCCCAAGGGGAGCGCAAAAGTGACACAACTTGGCTGCCACCACTGATATTTCCATGAGACCATCCCGAACCATAGCCTGATTTTCCTTCCTAGGGTTAAGGTTTGAGTTACGCCTAGGGTAAGGGTTCTATTAACCAGAAAGCCCTGAGTTCCAAAAACACAGCAGCTGCGAAGGACTACCCAAGAAGAGCGCAAAAGTACCACAACATGCCTGCCTCCACAGCTTTTTCCTTGGGGACATGCCTAATTCCTGGCTGATTTGCCTTTCACGTCTTAGGGTTGGGGTTTGGCCTAGGGCTAGGATTTTTTTAACTAGGAAGCCCTGAGTTCCAGGCTTACTTCATCTGCAAAAAGCATCCCAAAGGGAGTGCAGAAGTGCCACAACATGGCTGCTTTCACGGCTTTTCCCTTAGGAAGAACCCTAATACGCGGCTGATTTACCTTCCTAGGGTTACTGTTAGGCTTAGGCCTAGGACTTTTAAAACCAGGAAGCCCTGGGCTCTAGCCACACTGCAGCTGCGAAAGGCATCCCAAGGGGAGCGCAAAAGTGACACAACTTGGCTGCCACCACTGATATTTCCATGAGACCATCCCAAACCATAGGCTGATTTTCCTTCCTAGGGTTACGGTTTGAGTTACGCCTAGAGTAAGGGTTCTATTAACCAGAAAGCCCTGAGTTCCAAGAACACAGCAGCTGCGAAGGACTACCCAAGAAGAGCGCAAAAGTACCACAACATGCCTGCCTCCACAGCTTTTTCCTTGGGGACATGCCTAATTCCTGGCTGATTTGCCTTTCTCGTCTTATGGTTGGGGTTCGGCCTAGGGCTAGGATTTTTAAAATCAGGAAGCCCTGAGTTCCAGGCACACTGGAGCTGTGAAAGGCATCCAAAAGGGAGTGCAAAAGTGCCACAACATGGCTGCTTTCACGGCTTTTTCCTTGGCAAGAAGCCTAACACCAGGCTGATTTCCCTTCCCAGGGTTACTGTAAGGCTTAGGCCTAGCGCTAGGATTTTTAAAACTAGGAAGCCCTTAGCTCCAGGCACACTGCAGCTGTTCAAGGCATCACAAGGGGAGTACTAAAGTACCACAACATGGCAGCTTTCACAGCTTTTTCCTTGGCACCATCCCTATACCTAGGCTGATTTATCTGCCTAGGGTTAGGGTTAGGGTTCAGCCTAGGGCTTGGAGATTTTAACCAGGAAGCCCTGAGTTCCAGGCTTACTGCATCTGCCAAAGGCATCCCAAAGGGAGTGCAGAAGTGCCACAACATGGCAGCTTTCACAGCTTTTCCCTTAGGAAGAACACTAATACCCGGCTGATTTACCTTCCTAGGGTTACTGTTAGGCTTAGGCCTAGGACTTTTAAAACCAGGAAGCCCTGGGCTCCAGGCACACTGCAGCTGCGAAAGGCATCCCAAGGGGAGCGCAAAAGTGACACAACTTGGCTGCCACCACTGATATTCTCATGAGACCATCCTGAACCACAGGCTGATTTTCCTTCCTAGGGTTAAGGTTTGAGTTACGCCTGGGGTAAGGGTTCTATTAACCAGAAAGCCCTGAGTTCCAAGAACACAGCAGCTGTGAAGGACTTCCCAAGAAGAGCGCAAAAGTACCACAACATGCCTGCCTCCACAGCTTTTTCCTTGGGGACATGCCTAATTCCTGGCTGATTTGCCTTTCTCGTCTTAGGGTTGGGGTTCGGCCTAGGGCTAGGATTTTTTTAACTAGGAAGCCCTGAGTTCCAGGCACACTGGAGCTGTGAAAGGCATCCAAAAGGGAGTGCAAAAGTTCCACAACATGGTTGCTTTCACGGCTTTTTCCTTGGCAAGAAGCCTAACACCAGGCTGATTTACCTTCCTAGGGTTACTGTAAGGCTTAGGCCTAGGGCTAGGATTTTTAAAACTAGGAAGCCCTTAGCTCCAGGCACACTACAGCTGTTCAAGGCATCCCAAGAGGGCCGCAGAACTGACACAACTTGGCTGCCTCTGCTGCTATTCTCATGAGTCCATCCCGAACCATAGGCTGATTTTCCTTCCTAGGGTGAGGGTTAGAGTTACGCCTAGGGTTAGTGTTTTTTTAACCAGAAAGCCCTGAGTTCCAAGAACACAGCAGCTGCCAAAGACTACCCAAGAGGAGGGGAAAAGTGCCACAACATGCCTGCCTCCACAGCTTTTTCCTTGGGACCATCATTGAACCTAGGCTGATTTACTTGCCTCCAGTTGCACCTATGGTCACGCCAAGGGACAGGGATTTTAAATCAGTAAACCCTGAGCTCCAGACCCAGTGCAGCTGCAAAAGGCTTCCCAAGGGCAGCCAAAAATTGCCTCAACATGCTCCTTCCAGTGCTTTTTTCCTTGGGAACATCCCTATACCCAGGCTGATTTATCTGCCTAGGGTTAGGGTTAGGGTTCAGCCTAGAGATAGGATTTTTTCAAACCGGAAGCCCTGAATTCCAGGCACACTGCAGCTGTTAAAGGCAGTGTTCTACGTCAACCGCAACTTAGTCTGAAATAAATGCTTTTTCCCTGAGAGCATCTGAGAGGTTTGCATGAAGCACTGATATCTGACATTTGCAATTTTGAATAGGAGAGGAGAAAGAAAATGGGAAGAAGTTTTTAATTTTAGTGGTTTCAATGTTAATTTCTGTACACTTTTTCAAAACTTGTCAGCTCAAATGCCCATCAACATCTTTTAGTCATCTGTAAGTCAGTATTCATATAAAATGTGCTTCAAATCAAAAGAATTTCAAATTTGCACTCCAAATTTCTATGCCTAGATTTATGATTTCCTACACATATTAGATGAAAGGAAGGCCTTTTTTACTGTGGGAGTGCTGCAACACTGGAACAGGTTGCCCAGGGAAGTTGTGGGTGTCCCATCCCTGAAAGTATTCAAGGTCAGCTTGGACGGGGCTTGGAGCAGCAACAAAGGAGAAGCTTGATGGTAGAGAAACAAAGTTGGACTATAGAAGAAACTGGGATTGAAGTATAGGAGCAAGTTTTCTCTCAGCTCTTGGGGTAAATTCAAAGTTGTACAAAATTACATTTATCTGTGCTATTCACTACTGTAACAGAAATGTTCATGAAAACTGTACAGAAGATAGCAAATTTTAAAAGAGATAAGAATTACAGCATAAAATCCATGGGACGGGTTACAACATGAGACACTCTCTAAGAGAAAATCTCTGTGTTTCAGCACTTCATCATGGTAAGATTTCATGAAGTGCCAAAGAAGGCGGCAAAATATCATTCGGGACGTTATTTCCTGGAATTCAGCCTGGCCATTAGTAGGAACTGGGTTTGAACACATCATGTAGATATACCACACACACTTTCCCTTCACTGAAAAATGACTGTTTACAACGAAGAAGCAATTGACAATCAAAATTGATTGAAAGCATCTTAAACATGTCAAGTATTTCATTGTAGATGATCTGTGATCCAAATGCTTCTTCCACCTTCGAGAGGGACAGAACAATTCTTCCATATCATGATGGTTTAAAATTGTATCAACCAATGTTTTCTGCTGAAAAGATAGCATCTATTTTTTTCTATTTTTGGAAGAAAATATTCCTAGACATACAACAGGTGAGAACTAAGTAATTTTAAAGAAACAAATGAAAAGAAAATATTCTGTAAATAGAATGAAATGAAAAGCTGTGTTTTAAATAGGAGCTAAATATGAAACAGAATTTTTGTACCAGGCATTTGAATTACTGCACCAGCTCTTTTGCCCATCAAGAGAGGCGTTTAGCATTTCAGTCTTTTCCAAGGTGTTCATGATCTGCTATGCTGATCTCTGTGTGTGCCTAGGTGTGTGTGGAAGGGGGGGCATGTGAAGGGGAGTGTGTATGTTTGCTTTACAATTGTTGTGGCAGATTCATGCCTCAGCTCCACATTTTGTTTTAGAAAGGTCACACAGAGTGGATGTGAAGTTTACTATCAACAAGAGATCAATTCCCAAATCATCCATTTGACTCTACCTTATAAATCATGTGCTTTGTTGCATATTTTATCAAATCTACTTTCAAGCCAGATGGAGGAAGGAGGATGTGGCAATCCCTCCACCATCTTGCAACTTTTATGCAAGTAGGTTTTCAAGAAAATCATCATTTCTCTTTGAAATATGTCTGGAACAGGCATGATGGTAGTGTCAACCTGTTGGAGTTTTTGTTGCTGGAAGAAGTTATACAAAAGGATTGGTTTTTACATTGACCAGTTACTGAATCAAGCGCAGGAATACATTGGAAATTCAACTGGGGCTTCCTTTCCCCGGCAGACTACTTCTAGAACGAGCTTGTACACTGAAGCTTACTCTTTTGCCCTCTTGTTGTTTCTTTCCTATTTTCTTGGCTTCTTTGCCACTCTCTAGACAATTTTGGAACTTTTTTCCCAACTCAAATGGTTTCAATAGTCTGATTGTGATCATACATTTTTACAAGGAATTTTTAAAATCTTTCCTCCAGTTAAGAAAGTCAAGAACTTAGGTCTTTTTCTTCCCTTATCAATATTGCAATGAAATTGATAAGTAAAGACCAACTCTTTCTTTTTGTTTTTAACCCAAGCAGATAATTCCCATCCATTCATCCATTTGGTGGACCAATGGTTGCCATTCTGATGGAAGTTGTCACTTCTTAACAATAGGCATTCTGTGACTATGTTGACAGCACTTTGGGTGAAGATCCTAACTGGTCTTAGATACACATAGGGAGAAATTTGCTCAGCCAGTGTCAGTCTTAAGCATGCGTATCAGAAGATCTTTCTAGAGCTGGGAATTTTCCCATGAAAGGGATTCAGTTAGGGAAGAGACACTTGCCCCAGAGGTTTACATTCTTCTTGAAGACTGCTTAAGGAACTTAGATGCCATGTCCATTTGGATCTGTGTCTGCACAGAACTTTGTCATGCCAGTGCTTGAAATGCATCTTGAAGAGAATTCACTAGCACAGAATGAATGAGAGTGGAAGGGGTTGGTGGGGCTAACCAGGCCCAACCCCCCTGCCTAAACCAGGATACCTAGAGCCTCTTGCCCAGGATTCTATCTGGGTGTACTTTGAATGTCTTCAAAGATCCAGGCTCCACAATCTTTCTGGGCAGTCTGTGCCGTGGTTCACTCACCCTCACAGTAAAGAATCATTTCCTGATGTTCCTGTATTTCAGTGTGTGCCCACTGCCTCTTGTCTTTTCACTCAGCATCACTGAAAAGACACTGATTCCCTCCCCTTTGCACTATTGCTTCCATATGGATGTGTGCTGCCATGTAGAGATATGTCAAAAACCTCCCTGAAGCCCAGGCAGATAATATTCCCTTCATCTACCAGTCAAGTTGATTCATCAGAGGAGTTTAAAGTTATGTTCAGCATGAAATGCCCCTGAAAAATCATGCTAACTACATTATTGTGTCGTCTTTCATGTGCCTGGCAAGGTTTTCCAGGAAGAGCTGCTTCATCAACTTCCTGGGTATAAAAAAGAGGCTGGCTGGTTTGTACGATTGCGAGTCCTCCTAATTGCCTTTTTTGAAGATGAGTGTCATTTGCTTACATCCAGTCCTTAGCCTCTCTTGTCGTCTACATCTTAGCAAAAAGCTTTTCCAGTATGTCTGGCAAGGAGAAATTGTGCCAGCACAGAAAACATCTCCTATCGTGTTCTAGACGTTGCACGGAGGTTTGCCGAGTGTTTGGCATGAAGGAAAGAAAACTTGTCCAAAACAGCTTCCAATCGAATGTTCATGTGATTGGAAAAGTCAGGGGAGTGCAAAGGTACTGTTTTCTATCAGTTGGCAAGCTGCGCACACAATCCCAGTGTTGTACAGCTTCCTTCTTCACCTTTCCGAAGGTGCCGCTCTCTCCGGCTCCCGGAGGCGAAGAAGCAGCTTCTTCGCGCAAAGACGATTGTGCCGCTCACTGTGCACTCCTTAGCGCGGCTTCTGCCGAAAGACGCCCGGGAGCGGCTCTTAGCTCCGGACAGCATCGTACCTTCGTCTTTAGCGTCTCTTCTCGTCTACATCTTAGCAAAAAGCTTTTCTACTATGTCTGGCGAGGAAAAACTGTGCCAGCACACAAAACATCGCCTATCGTGTTCTAGACGTTGCACGGAGGTGTGCCGAGTGTTTGGCATGAAGGAAAGAAAAGTTGTCCAAAACAGCTTCCAATCAAATGTTCATGTGATTGGAAAAGTCAGGAGAGTGCAAAGGTACTGTTTTCTAGCAGTTGGCAAGCTGCGCACACAATCCCAGTGTTGTACAGCTTCCTTCTTCACCTTTCCGAAGGTGCCGCTCTCTCCGGCTCCCGGAGGCGAAGAAGCGGCTTCTTCGCGCAAAGACGATTGTGCCGCACACTGTGCTCTCCTTAGCGTGGCTTCTGCCGAAAGACGCCCGGGAGCGGCTCTTAGCTCCGGAGAGCATCGTACCTTCGTCTTTAGCGTCTCTTCTCGTCTACATCTTAGCAAAAAGCTTTTCTACTATGTCTGGCGAGGAAAAACTGTGCCAGCACAGAAAACATCTCCCATCGTGTTCTAGACGTTGCACGATCCCTATACTTAGGCTGATTTTCCTTCCTGGGGATAAGGTTAGGCTTCAGCCGAGGGCTTGGAGTTTTTTAACCAGGAAGCCCTGATTTCCAGGCTTACTGCATCTGCCAAAGGCATCCCAAAGGGAGTGCAGAAGTGCCACAACATGGCTGCTTTCACGGCTTTTCCCTTAGGAAGATCCCTAATACCCGGCTGATTTACCTTCCTAGGGTTACTGTTAGGCTTAGGCCTAGGACTTTTAAAACCAGGAAGCCCTGGGCGCCAGGCACACTGCAGCTGCGAAAGGCATCCCAAGGGGAGCGCAAAAGTGACACAACTTGTCTGCCACCACTGATATTTCTATGAGACCATCCCGAACCATAGGCTGATTTTCCTTCCTAGGGTTAAGGTTTGAGTTACGCCTGGGGTAAGGGTTCTATTAACCAGAAAGCCCTGAGTTCCAAGAACACAGCAGCTGCGAAGGACTACCCAAGAAGAGTGCAAAAGTACCACAACATGCCTGCCTCCACAGCTTTTTCCTTGGGGACATGCCTAATTCCTGGCTGATTTGCCTTTCTCGTCTTAGGGTTGGGGTTCGGCCTAGGGCTAGGATTTTTAAAATCAGGAAGCCCTGAGTTCCAGGCACACTGGAGCTGTGAAAGGCATCCAAAAGGGAGTGCAAAAGTGCCACAACATGGTTGCTTTCACGGCTTTTTCCTTGGCAAGAAGCTTAACACCAGGCTGATTTCCCTTCCCAGGGTTTCTGTTAGGCTTAGGCCTAGGGCTAGGATTTTTAAAACTAGGAAGCCCTTAGATCCAGGGACACTGCAGCTGTTCAAGGCATCCCAAGGGGAGTACAAAAGTGCAACAACATGGCAGCTTTCACAGCTTTTCCCTTAGGAAGAACCCTAATACCCGGTTGATTTACCTTCGTAGGGTTACTGTTAGGCTTAGGCCTAGGACTTTTAAAACCAGGAAGCCCTGGGCTCCAGGCACACTGCAGCTGTCAAAGGCATCCCAAGAGGGCCGCAGAAGTGACACAACTTGGCTTGCCTCTGCTTCTATTCTCATGAGACCATCCTGAACCATAGGCTGATTTCCTTCCTAGGGTTAAGGTTTGAGTTTCGCCTAGGGTAAGAGTTCTATTAACCAGAAAGCCCTGAGTTCCAAGAACACAGCAGCTGCGAAGGACTACCCAAGAAGAGCACAAAAGTACCACAACATGCCTGCCTCCACAGCTTTTTCCTTGGGGACATGCCTAATTCCTGGCTGATTTGCCTTTCTCGTCTTAGGGTTGGGGTTCGGCCTAGGGCTAGGATTTTTAAAATCAGGAAGCCTTGAGTTCCAGGCACACTGGAGCTGTGAAAGGCATCCAAAAGGGAGTGCAAAAGTGCCACAACATGGCTGCTTTCACGGCTTTTTCCTTGGCAATAAGCCTAACACCAGGCTGATTTCCCTTCCCAGGTTTACTGTTAGGCTTAGGCCTAGGGCTAGGATTTTTAAAACTAGGAAGCCCTTAGATCCAGGGACACTGCAGCTGTTCAAGGCATCCCAAGGGGAGTACAAAAGTGCAACAACATGGCAGCTTTCACAGCTTTTCCCTTAGGAAGAACCCTAATACCCGGTTGATTTACCTTCCTAGGGTTACTGTTAGGCTTAGGCCTAGGACTTTTAAAACCAGGAAGCCCTGGGCTCCAGGCACACTGCAGCTGTCAAAGGCATCCCAAGAGGGCCGCAGAAGTGACACAACTTGGCTTGCCTCTGCTTCTATTCTCATGAGACCATCCTGAACCATAGGCTGATTTCCTTCCTAGGGTTAAGGTTTGAGTTTCGCCTAGGGTAAGAGTTCTATTAACCAGAAAGCCCTGAGTTCCAAGAACACAGCAGCTGCGAAGGACTACCCAAGAAGAGCACAAAAGTACCACAACATGCCTGCCTCCACAGCTTTTTCCTTGGGGACATGCCTAATTCCTGGCTGATTTGCCTTTCTCGTCTTAGGGTTGGGGTTCGGCCTAGGGCTAGGATTTTTAAAATCAGGAAGCCTTGAGTTCCAGGCACACTGGAGCTGTGAAAGGCATCCAAAAGGGAGTGCAAAAGTGCCACAACATGGCTGCTTTCACGGCTTTTTCCTTGGCAATAAGCCTAACACCAGGCTGATTTCCCTTCCCAGGTTTACTGTTAGGCTTAGGCCTAGGGCTAGGACTTTTAAAACCAGGAAGCCCTTAGTTCCAGGCACACTGCAGCTGCGAAAGGCATCCCAAGGGGAGTACAAAAGTGCAACAACATGGCAGCTTTCACAGCTTTTTCCTTGGCACCATCCCTATACCTAGGCTGATTTATCTGCCTAGGGTTAGGGTTAGGCTTCCGCCTAGGTCTTGGAGTTTTTTAACCAGGAAGCCCTGAGTTCCAGGCTTACTGCATCTGCCAAAGGCATCCCAAAGGGAGTGCAGAAGTGCCACAACATGGCTGCTTTCACGGCTTTTCCCTTAGGAAGAACCCTAATACGCGGCTGATTTACCTTCCTAGGGTTACTGTTAGGCTTAGGCCTAGGACTTTTAAAACCAGGAAGCCCTGGGCTCCAGGCACATGCAGCTGTTAAAGGCATCCCAAGAGGGCCGCAGAAGTGACACAACTTGGCTGCCTCTGCTGCTATTCTCATGAGACCATCCCGAACCATAGGCTGATTTTCCTTCCTAGGGTTAAGGTTTGAGTTACGCCTAGGGTAAGAGTTCTATTAACCAGAAAGCCCTGAGTTCCAAGAACACAGCAGCTGCGAAGGACTACCCAAGAAGAGCGCAAAAGTACCACAACATGCCTGCCTCCACAGCTTTTTCCTTGGGGACATGCCTAATTCCTGGCTGATTTGCCTTTCTCCTCTTAGGGTTGGGGTTCGGACTAGGGCTAGGATTTTTAAAATCAGGAAGCCCTGAGTTCCAGGCACACTGGAGCTGTGAAAGGCATCCAAAAGGGAGTGCAAAAGTTCCACAACATGGTTGCTTTCACGGCTTTTTCCTTGGCAAGAAGCCTAACACCAGCCTGATTTACCTTCCTAGGGTTACTGTAAGGCTTAGGCCTAGGGCTAGGATTTTTAAAACTAGGAAGCCCTTAGCTCCAGGCACACTGCAGCTGCGAAAGGCATCCCAAGAGGGCCGCAGAAGTGACACAACTTGGCTGCCTCTGCTTCTATTCTCATGAGACCATCCCGAACCATAGGCTGATTTTCCTTCCTAGGGTGAGGGTTAGAGTTACGCCTAGGTTTAGTGTTTTTTTAACCAGAAAGCCCTGAGTTCCAAGAACACAGCAGCTGCCAAGGACTACCCAAGAGGAGGGGAAAAGTGCCACAACATGCCTGCCTCCACAGCTTTTTCCTTGGGACCATCATTGAACCTAGGCTGATTTACTTGCCTCCAGTTGCACCTATGGTCTCGCCAAGGGACAGGGATTTTAAATCAGTAAACCCTGAGCTCCAGACCCAGTGCAGCTGCAAAAGGCTTCCCAAGGGCAGCCAAAAATTGCCTCAACATGCTCCTTCCAGTGCTTTTTTCCTTGGGAACATCCCTATACCCAGGCTGATTTATCTGCCTAGGGTTAGGGTTAGGGTTCAGCCTAGAGATAGGATTTTTTCAAACCGGAAGCCCTGAATTCCAGGCACACTGCAGCTGTTAAAGGCAGTGTTCTACGTCAACCGCAACTTAGTCTGAAATAAATGCTTTTTCCCTGAGAGCATCTGAGAGGTTTGCATGAAGCACTGATATCTGACATTTGCAATTTTGAATAGGAGAGGAGAAAGAAAATGGGAAGAAGTTTTTAATTTTAGTGGTTTCAATGTTAATTTCCGTACACTTTTTCAAAACTTGTCAGCTCAAATGCCCATCAACATCTTTTAGTCATCTGTAAGTCAGTATTCATATAAAATGTGCTTCAAATCAAAAGAATTTCAAATTTGCACTCCAAATTTCTATGCCTAGATTTATGATTTCCTACACATATTAGATGAAAGGAAGGCCTTTTTTACTGTGGGAGTGCTGCAACACTGGAACAGGTTGCCCAGGGAAGTTGTGGGTGTCCCATCCCTGAAAGTATTCAAGGTCAGCTTGGACGGGGCTTGGAGCAGCAACAAAGGAGAAGCTTGATGGTAGAGAAACAAAGTTGGACTATAGAAGAAACTGGGATTGAAGTATAGGAGCAAGTTTTCTCTCAGCTCTTGGGGTAAATTCAAAGTTGTACAAAATTACATTTATCTGTGCTATTCACTACTGTAACAGAAATGTTCATGAAAACTGTACAGAAGATAGCAAATTTTAAAAGAGATAAGAATTACAGCATAAAATCCATGGGATGGGTTACAACATGAGACACTCTCTAAGAGAAAATCTCTGTGTTTCAGCACTTCATCATGGTAAGATTTCATGAAGTGCCAAAGAAGGCGGCAAAATATCATTCGGGACGTTATTTCCTGGAATTCAGCCTGGCCATTAGTAGGAACTGGGTTTGAACACATCATGTAGATATACCACACACACTTTCCCTTCACTGAAAAATGACTGTTTACAACGAAGAAGCAATTGACAATCAAAATTGATTGAAAGCATCTTAAACATGTCAAGTATTTCATTGTAGATGATCTGTGATCCAAATGCTTCTTCCACCTTCGAGAGGGACAGAACAATTCTTCCATATCATGATGGTTTAAAATTGTATCAACCAATGTTTTCTGCTGAAAAGATAGCATCTATTTTTTTCTATTTTTGGAAGAAAATATTCCTAGACATACAACAGGTGAGAACTAAATAATTTTAAAGAAACAAATGAAAAGAAAATATTCTGTAAATAGAATGAAATGAAAAGCTGTGTTTTAAATAGGAGCTAAATATGAAACAGAATTTTTGTACCAGGCATTTGAATTACTGCACCAGCTCTTTTGCCCATCAAGAGAGGCATTTAGCATTTCAGTCTTTTCCAAGGTGTTCATGATCTGCTATGCTGATCTCTGTGTGTGCCTAGGTGTGTGTGGAAGGGGGGGCATGTGAAGGGGAGTGTGTATGTTTGCTTTACAATTGTTGTGGCAGATTCATGCCTCAGCTCCACATTTTGTTTTAGAAAGGTCACACAGAGTGGATGTGAAGTTTACTATCAACAAGAGATCAATTCCCAAATCATCCATTTGACTCTACCTTATAAATCATGTGCTTTGTTGCATATTTTATCAAATCTACTTTCAAGCCAGATGGAGGAAGGAGGATGTGGCAATCCCTCCACCATCTTGCAACTTTTATGCAAGTAGGTTTTCAAGAAAATCATCATTTCTCTTTGAAATATGTCTGGAACAGGCATGATGGTAGTGTCAACCTGTTGGAGTTTTTGTTGCTGGAAGAAGTTATACAAAAGGATTGGTTTTTACATTGACCAGTTACTGAATCAAGCGCAGGAATACATTGGAAATTCAACTGGGGCTTCCTTTCCCCGGCAGACTACTTCTAGAACGAGCTTGTACACTGAAGCTTACTCTTTTGCCCTCTTTTTGTTTCTTTCCTATTTTCTTGGCTTCTTTGCCACTCTCTAGACAATTTTGGAACTTTTTTCCCAACTCAAATGGTTTCAATAGTCTGATTGTGATCATACATTTTTACAAGGAATTTTTAAAATCTTTCCTCCAGTTAAGAAAGTCAAGAACTTAGGTCTTTTTCTTCCCTTATCAATATTGCAATGAAATTGATAAGTAAAGACCAACTCTTTCTTTTTGTTTTTAACCCAAGCAGATAATTCCCATCCATTCATCCATTTGGTGGACCAATGGTTGCCATTCTGATGGAAGTTGTCACTTCTTAACAATAGGCATTCTGTGACTATGTTGACAGCACTTTGGGTGAAGATCCTAACTGGTCTTAGATACACATAGGGAGAAATTTGCTCAGCCAGTGTCAGTCTTAAGCATGCGTATCAGAAGATCTTTCTAGAGCTGGGAATTTTCCCATGAAAGGGATTCAGTTAGGGAAGAGACACTTGCCCCAGAGGTTTACATTCTTCTTGAAGACTGCTTAAGGAACTTAGATGCCATGTCCATTTGGATCTGTGTCTGCACAGAACTTTGTCATGCCAGTGCTTGAAATGCATCTTGAAGAGAATTCACTAGCACAGAATGAATGAGAGTGGAAGGGGTTGGTGGGGCTAACCAGGCCCAACCCCCCTGCCTAAACCAGGATACCTAGAGCCTCTTGCCCAGGATTCTATCTGGGTGTACTTTGAATGTCTTCAAAGATCCAGGCTCCACAATCTTTCTGGGCAGTCTGTGCCGTGGTTCACTCACCCTCACAGTAAAGAATCATTTCCTGATGTTCCTGTATTTCAGTGTGTGCCCACTGCCTCTTGTCTTTTCACTCAGCATCACTGAAAAGACACTGATTCCCTCCCCTTTGCACTATTGCTTCCATATGGATGTGTGCTGCCATGTAGAGATATGTCAAAAACCTCCCTGAAGCCCAGGCAGATAATATTCCCTTCATCTACCAGTCAAGTTGATTCATCAGAGGAGTTTAAAGTTATGTTCAGCATGAAATGCCCCTGAAAAATCATGCTAACTACATTATTGTGTCGTCTTTCATGTGCCTGGCAAGGTTTTCCAGGAAGAGCTGCTTCATCAACTTCCTGGGTATAAAAAAGAGGCTGGCTGGTTTGTACGATTACGAGTCCTCCTAATTGCCTTTTTTGAAGATGAGTGTCATTTGCTTACATCCAGTCCTTAGCCTCTCTTGTCGTCTACATCTTAGCAAAAAGCTTTTCCAATATGTCTGCCAAGGAGAAATTGTGCCAGCACAGAAAACATCTCCTATCGTGTTCTAGACGTTGCACGGAGGTGTGCCGAGTGTTTGGCATGAAGAAAAGAAAACTTGTCCAAAACAGCTTCCAATCGAATGTTCATGTGATTGGAAAAGTCAGGAGAGTGCAAAGGTACTGTTTTCTAGCAGTTGGCAAGCTGCGCACACAATCCCAGTGTTGTACAGCTTCCTTCTTCACCTTTCCGAAGGTGCCGCTCTCTCCGGCTCCCGGAGGCGAAGAAGCGGCTTCTTCGCGCAAAGACGATTGTGCCGCTCACTGTGCTCTCCTTAGCGTGGCTTCTGCCGAAAGACGCCCGGGAGCGGCTCTTAGCTCCGGAGAGCATCGTACCTTCGTCTTTAGCGTCTCTTCTCGTCTACATCTTAGCAAAAAGCTTTTCTACTATGTCTGGCGAGGAAAAATTGTGCCAGCACAGAAAACATCTCCCATCGTTTTCTAGACATTGCAGGATCCCTATACTTAGGCTGATTTTCCTTCCTGGGGATAGGGTTAGGCTTCAGCCGAGGGCTTGGAGTTTTTTAACCAGGAAGCCCTGAGTTCCAGGCTTACTGCATCTGCCAAAGGCATCCCAAAGGGAGTGCAAAAGTGCCACAACATGGCTGCTTTCACAGCTTTTCCCTTAGGAAGATCCCTAATACCCGGCTGATTTACCTTCCTAGGGTTACTGTTAGGCTTAGGCCTAGGACTTTTAAAACCAGGAAGCCCTGGGCTCCAGGCACACTGCAGCTGCAAAAGGCATCCCAAGGGGAGCGCAAAAGTGACACAACTTGGCTGCCACCACTGATATTTCCATGAGACCATCCCAAACCATAGGCTGATTTTCCTTCCTAGGGTTAAGGTTTGAGTTACGCCTGGGGTAAGGGTTCTATTAACCAGAAAGCCCTGAGTTCCAAGAACACAGCAGCTGCGAAGGACTACCCAAGAAGAGTGCAAAAGTACCACAACATGCCTGCCTCCACAGCTTTTTCCTTGGGGACATGCCTAATTCCTGGCTGATTTGCCTTTCTCGTCTTAGGGTTGGGGTTCGGCCTAGGGCTAGGATTTTTAAAATCAGGAAGCCCTGAGTTCCAGGCACACTGGAGCTGTGAAAGGCATCCAAAAGGGAGTGCAAAAGTTCTACAACATGGTTGCTTGGCAAGAAGCTTAACACCAGGCTGATTTCCCTTCCCAGGGTTTCTGTTAGGCTTAGACCTAGGGCTAGGATTTTTAAAACTAGGAAGCCCTTAGATCCAGGGACACTGCAGCTGTTCAAGGCATCCCAAGGGGAGTACAAAAGTGCAACAACATGGCAGCTTTCACAGCTTTTCCCTTAGGAAGAACCCTAATACCCGGTTGATTTACCTTCCTAGGGTTACTCTTAGGCTTAGGCCTAGGACTTTTAAAACCAGGAAGCCCTGGGCTCCAGGCACACTGCAGCTGTTAAAGGCATCCCAAGAGGGCCGCAGAAGTGACACAACTTGGCTTGCCTCTGCTTCTATTCTCATGAGACCATCCTGAACCATAGGCTGATTTCCTTCCTAGGGTTAAGGTTTGAGTTTCGCCTAGGGTAAGAGTTCTATTAACCAGAAAGACCTGAGTTCCAAGAACACAGCAGCTGCGAAGGACTACCCAAGAAGAGCGCAAAAGTACCACGACATGCCTGCCTCCACAGCTTTTTCCTTGGGGACATGCCTAATTCCTGGCTGATTTGCCTTTCTCGTCTTAGGGTTGGGGTTCGGCCTAGGGCTAGGATATTTTTAACTAGGAAGCCCTGAGTTCCAGTCTTACTTCATCTGCCAAAGGCATCCCACAGGGTGTGCAAAAGTGCCACAACATGGCTGCTTTCACGGCTTTTCCCTTAGGAAGAACCCTAATACGCGGCTGATTTACCTTCCTAGGCTTACTGTTAGGCTTAGGCCTAGGACTTTTAAAACCAGGAAGCCCTGGGCTCCAGGCACATGCAGCTGCGAAAGGCATCCCAAGGGGAGCGCAAAAGTGAAACAACTTGGCTGCCTCTGCTTCTATTCTCATGAGACCATCCTGAACCATAGGCTGATTTTCCTTCCTAGGGTTAAGGTTTGAGTTACGCCTAGGGTAAGGGTTTTATTAACCAGAAAGCCCTGAGTTCCAAGAACACAGCAGCTGCGAAGGACTACCCAAGAAGAGCGCAAAAGTACCACAACATGCCTGCCTCCAAAGCTTTTTCCTTGGGGACATGCCTAATTCCTGGCTGATTTGCCTTTCTCGTCTTAGGGTTGGGGTTCGGCCTAGGGCTAGGATTTTTAAAATCAGGAAGCCTTGAGTTCCAGGCACACTGGAGCTGTGAAAGGCATCCAAAAGGGAGTGCAAAAGTGCCACAACTTGGCTGCTTTCACGGCTTTTTCCTTGGCAAGAAGCCTAACACCAGGCTGATTTCCCTTCCCAGGTTTACTGTTAGGCTTAGGCCTAGGGCTAGGATTTTTAAAACTAGGAAGCCCTTAGCTCCAGGCACACTGCAGCTGCGAAAGGCATCCCAAGGGGAGTACAAAAGTGCAACAACATGGCAGCTTTCACAGCTTTTTCCTTGGCACCATCCCTATACCTAGGCTGCTTTATCTGCCTAGGGTTAGGGTTAGGCTTCCGCCTAGGGCTTGGAGTTTTTTAACCAGGAAGCCCTGAGTTCCAGGCTTACTGCATCTGCCAAAGGCATCCCAAAGGGAGTGCAGAAGTGCCACAACATGGCTGCTTTCACGGCTTTTCCCTTAGGAAGAACCCCAATACCCGGCTGATTTACCTTCCTAGGGTTACTGTTAGGCTTAGGCCTAGGACTTTTAAAACCAGGAAGCCCTGGGCTCCAGGCATATGCAGCTGTTAAAGGCATCCCAAGAGGGCCGCAGAAGTGACACAACATGGCTGCCTCTGCTTCTATTCTCATGAGACCATCCTGAACCATAGGCAGATTTTCCTTCCTAGGGTTAAGGTTTAAGTTTCGCCTAGCGTAAGAGTTCTATTAACCAGAAAGCCCTGAGTTCCAAGAACACAGCAGCTGCGAAGGACTACCCAAGAAGAGCGCAAAAGTACCACAACGTGCCTGCCTCCACAGCGTTTTCCTTGGGGACATGCCTAATTCCTGGCTGATTTGCCTTTCTCGTCTTAGGGTTGGGGTTCGGCCTAGGGCTAGGATATTTTTAACTAGGAAGCCCTGAGTTCCAGGCTTACTTCATCTGCCAAAGGCATCCCAAAGGGAGTGCAGAAGTGCCACAACATGGCTGCTTTCACGGCTTTTCCCTTAGGAAGAACCCTAATACCCGGATGATTTACATTCCTAGGGTTACTGTTAGGCTTAGGCCTAGGACTTTTAAAACCAGGAAGCCTTGGGCTCCAGGCACATGCAGCTGCGAAAGGCATCCCAAGAGGGCCGCAGAAGTGACACAACTTGGCTGCCTCTGCTGCTATTCTCATGAGACCATCCCGAACCATAGGCTGATTTTCCTTCCTAGGGTTAAGGTTTGAGTTACGCCTAGGGTAACAGTTCTATTAACCAGAAAGCCCTGTGTTCCAAGAACACAGCAGCTGCGAAGGACTACCCAAGAAGAGCGCAAAAGTACCACAACGTGCCTGCCTCCACAGCTTTTTCCTTGGGGACATGCCTAATTCCTGGCTGATTTGCCTTTCTCGTCTTAGGGTTGGGGTTCGGCCTAGGGCTAGGATATTTTTAACTAGGAAGCCCTGAGTTCCAGGCTTACTGCATCTGCCAAAGGCATCCCAAAGGGTGTGCAAAAGTGCCACAACATGGTTGCTTTCACGGCTTTTCCCTTAGGAAGAACCCTAATACGCGGCTGATTTACCTTCCTAGGGTTACTGTTAGGCTTAGGCCTAGGACTTTTAAAACCAGGAAGCCCTGGGCTCCAGGCACTCTGCAGCTGCGAAAGGCATCCCAAGGGGAGCGCAAAAGTGACGCTACTTGATTGCCACCACTGATATTTCCATGAGACCATCCCGAACCATAGGCTGATTTTCCTTCCTAGGGTTAAGGTTTGAGTTACGCCTGGGGTAAGGGTTCTATTAACCAGAAAGCCCTGAGTTCCAAGAACACAGCAGCTGCGAAGGACTACCCAAGAAGAGCGCAAAAGTACCACAACGTGCCTGCCTCCACAGCTTTTTCCTTGGGGACATGCCTAATTCCTGGCTGATTTGCCTTTCTCGTCTTAGGGTTGGGGTTCGGCCTAGGGCTAGGATTTTTTTAACTAGGAAGCCCTGAGTTCCAGGCTTACTGCATCTGCCAAAGGCATCCCAAAGGGAGTGCAGAAGTGCCACAACATGGCTGCTTTCACGGCTTTCCCCTTAGGAAGAAAGCTAATATCCGGCTGATTTACCTTCCTAGGGTTACTGTTAGGCTTAGGCCTAGGACTTTTAAAACCAGGAAGCCCTGGGCTCCAGGCATATGCAGCTGTTAAAGGCATCCCAAGAGGGCCGCAGAAGTGACACAACATGGCTGCCTCTGCTTCTATTCTCATGAGACCATCCTGAACCATAGGCAGATTTTCCTTCCTAGGGTTAAGGTTTAAGTTTTGCCTAGCGTAAGGGTTCTATTAACCAGAAAGCCCTGAGTTCCAAGAACACAGCAGCTGCGAAGGACTACCCAAGAAGAGCGCAAAAGTACCACAACATGCCTGCCACCACAGCTTTTTCCTTGGGGACATGCCTAATTCCTGGCTGATTTGCCTTTCTCGTCTTAGGGTTGGTGTTCGGCCTAGGGCTAGGATTGTTTTAACTAGGAAGCCCTGAGTTCCAGGCTTACTTCATCTGCCAAAGGCATCCCAAAGGGAGTGCAGAAGTGCCACAACATGGCTGCTTTCACGGCTTTTCCCTTAGGAAGAACCCTAATACGCGGCTGATTTACCTTCCTAGGGTTACTGTTAGGCTTAGGCCTAGGACTTTTAAAACCAGGAAGCCCTGGGCTCCAGGCACACTGCAGCTGCGAAAGGCATCCCAAGGGGAGCGCAAAAGTGACACAACTTGGCTGCCACCACTGATATTTCCATGAGACCATCCCGAACCATAGGCTGATTTTCCTTCCTAGGGTTAAGGTTTGAGTTACGCCTGGGGTAAGGGTTCTATTAACCAGAAAGCCCTGAGTTCCAAGAACACAGCAGCTGCGAAGGACTACCCAAGAAGAGCACAAAAGTACCACAACATGCCTGCCTCCACAGCTTTTTCCTTGGGGACATGCCTAATTCCTGGCTGATTTGCCTTTCTCGTCTTTGTGTTGGGGTTCGGCCTAGGGCTAGGATTTTTTTAACTAGGAAGCCCTGAGTTCCAGGCTTACTTCATCTGCCAAAGGCATCCCAAAGGGAGTGCAAAAGTGCCACAACATGGCTGCTTTCACGGCTTTTCCCTTAGGAAGAACCCTAATACGCGGCTGATTTACCTTCCTAGGGTTACTGTTACGCTTAGGCCTAGGACTTTTAAAACCAGGAAGCCCTGGGCTCCAGGCACACTGCAGCTGCGAAAGGCATCCCAAGGGGAGCGCAAAAGTGACACAACTTGGCTGCCACCACTGATATTTCCATGAGACCATCCCGAACCATAGGCTGATTTTCCTTCCTAGGGTTAAGGTTTGAGTTACGCCTAGGGTAAGGGTTCTATTAACCAGAAAGCCCTGAGTTCCAAGAACACAGCAGCTGCGAAGGACTACCCAAGAAGAGCGCAAAAGTACCACAACATGCCTGCCTCCACAGCTTTTTCCTTGGGGACATGCCTAATTCCTGGCTGATTTGCCTTTCTCGTCTTAGGGTTGGGGTTCGGCCTAGGGCTAGGATTTTTTTAACTAGGAAGCCCTGAGTTCCAGGCTTACTTCATCTGCAAAAAGCATCCCAAAGGGAGTGCAGAAGTGCCACAACTTGGCTGCTTTCACGGCTATCCCCTTAGGAAGAACCCTTATACGCGGCTGATTTACCTTCCTAGGGTTGCTGTTAGGCTTAAGCCTAGGACTTTTAAAACCAGGAAGCCCTGGGCTCCAGGCACATGCAGCTGCGAAAGGCATCCCAAGAGGGCCGAAGAAGTGACACAACTTGGCTGCCTCTGCTTCTATTCTCATGAGACCATCCTGAACCATAGGCTGATTTTCCTTCCTAGGGTTAAGTTTTGAGTTACGCCTAGGTTAAGAGTTCTATTAACCAGAAAGCCCTGAGTTCCAAGAACACAGCAGCTGCGAAGGACTAGCCAAGAAGAGCGCAAAAGTACCACAACATGCCTGCCTCCACAGCTTTTTCCTTGGGGACATGCCTAATTCCTGGCTGATTTGCCTTTCTCGTCTTAGGGTTGGGGTTCGGCCAAGGGCTAGGATATTTTTAACTAGGAAGCCCTGAGTTCCAGGCTTACTTCATCTGCCAAAGGCATCCCAAAGGGTGTGCAAAAGTGCCACAACATGGCTGCTTTCATGGCTTTTCCCTTAGGAAGAAGCCTAATACGCAGCTGATTTACCTTCCTAGGGTTACTGTTAGGCTTAGGCCTAGGACTTTTAAAACCAGGAAGCCCTGGGCTCCAGGCACTCTGCAGCTGCGAAAGGCATCCCAAGGGGAGCGCAAAAGTGACGCTACTTGATTGCCACCACTGATATTTCCATGAGACCATCCCGAACCATAGGCTGATTTTCCTTCCTAGGGTTAAGGTTTGAGTTACGCCTAGGGTAAGGGTTCTATTAACCAGAAAGCCCTGAGTTCCAAGAACACAGCAGCTGCGAAGGACTACCCAAGAAGAGCGCAAAAGTACCACAACGTGCCTGCCTCCACAGCTTTTTCCTTGGGGACATGCCTAATTCCTGGCTGATTTGCCTTTCTCGTCTTAGGGTTGGAGTTCGGCCTAGGGCTAGGATTTTTTTAACTAGGAAGCCCTGAGTTCCAGGCTTACTGCATCTGCCAAAGGCATCCCAAAGGGAGTGCAGAAGTGCCACAACATGGCTGCTTTCACGGCTTTCCCCTTAGGAAGAACCCTAATATCCGGCTGATTTACCTTCCTAGGGTTACTGTAAGGCTTAGGCCTAGGACTTTTAAAACTAGGAAGCCCTTAGCTCCAGGCACACTGCAGCTGTTCAAGGCATCCAAGGGGAGTACTAAAGTACCACAACATGGCAGCTTTCACAGCTTTTTCCTTGGCACCATCCCTATACATAGGCTGATTTATCTGCCTAGGGTTAGGGTTAGGGTTCAGCCTAGGGCTTGGAGTTATTTAACCAGGAAGCCCTGAGTTCCAGGCTTACTGCATCTGCCAAAGGCATCCCAGAGGGAGTGCAAAAGTGCCACAACATGGCTGCTTTCACGGCTTTTCCCTTAGGAAGAACCCTAATACGCGGCTGATTTACCTTCCTAGGGTTACTGTTAGGCTTAGGCCTAGGACTTTTAAAACCAGGAAGCCCTGGGCTCCAGGCACACTGCAGCTGCGAAAGGCATCCCAAGGGGAGCGCAAAAGTGACACAACTTGGCTGCCACCACTGATATTTCCATGAGACCATCCCGAACCATAGGCTGATTTTCCTTCCTAGGGTTAAGGTTTGAGTTACGCCTGGGGTAAGGGTTCTATTAACCAGAAAGACCTGAGTTCCAAGAACACAGCAGCTGCGAAGGACTACCCAAGAAGAGCGCAAAAGTACCACAACATGCCTGCCTCCACAGCTTTTTCCTTGGGGACATGCCTAATTCCTGGCTGATTTGCCTTTCTCGTCTTAGGGTTGGGGTTCGGCCTAGGGCTAGGATTTTTAATATCAGGAAGCCCTGAGTTCCAGGCACACTGCAGCTGTTCAAGGCATCCCAAGGGGAGTACAAAAGTGCAACAACATGGCAGCTTTCACAGCTTTTTCCTTGCCACCATCCTTTTACCTAGGCTGATTTATCTGCCTAGGGTTAGGGTTAGGCTTCCGCCTAGGGCTTGGAGTTTTTTAACCAGGAAGCCCTGAGTTCCAGGCTTACTGCATCTGCCAAAGGCATCCCAAAGGGAGTGCAGAAGTGCCACAACTTGGCTGCTTTCACGGCTTTTCCCTTAGGAAGAACCCTAATACGCGGCTGATTTACCTTCCTAGGGTTACTGTTAGGCTTAGGCCTAGGACTTTTAAAACCAGGAAGCCCTGGGCTCCAGGCACATGCAGCTGTTAAAGGCATCCCAAGGGGAGCGCAAAAGTGACGCTACTTGATTGCCACCACTGATATTTCCATGAGACCATCCCGAACCATAGGCTGATTTTCCTTCCTAGGGTTAAGGTTTGAGTTACGCCTAGGGTAAGAGTTCTATTAACCAGAAAGCCCTGAGTTCCAAGAACACAGCAGCTGCGAAGGACTACCCAAGAAGAGCGCAAAAGTACCACAACGTGCCTGCCTCCACAGCTTTTTCCTTGGGGACATGCCTAATTCCTGGCTGATTTGCCTTTCTCGTCTTAGGGTTGGGGTTCGGCCTAGGGCTAGGATTTTTTTAACTAGGAAGCCCTGAGTTCCAGGCTTACTGCATCTGCCAAAGGCATCCCAAAGGGAGTGCAGAAGTGCCACAACATGGCTGCTTTCACGGCTTTCCCCTTAGGAAGAACCCTAATATCCGGCTGATTAACCTTCCTAGGGTTACTGTAAGGCTTAGGCCTAGGACTTTAAAACTAGGAAGCCCTTAGCTCCAGGCACACTGCAGCTGTTCAAGGCATCCCAAGGGGAGTACTAAAGTACCACAACATGGCAGCTTTCACAGCTTTTTCCTTGGCACCATCCCTATACATAGGCTGATTTATCTGCCTAGGGTTAGGGTCAGGGTTCAGCCTAGGGCTTGGAGTTTTTTAACCAGGAAGCCCTGAGTTCCAGGCTTACTGCATCTGCCAAAGGCATCCCAAAGGGAGTGCAAAAGTGCCACAACATGGCTGCTTTCACGGCTTTTCCCTTAGGAAGAACCCTAATACGCGGCTGATTTACCTTCCTAGGGTTACTGTTAGGCTTAGGCCTAGGACTTTTAAAACCAGGAAGCCCTGGGCTCCAGGCACACTGCAGCTGCGAAAGGCATCCCAAGGGGAGCGCAAAAGTGACACAACTTGGCTGCCACCACTGATATTTCCATGAGACCATCCCGAACCATAGGCTGATTTTCCTTCCTAGGGTTAAGGTTTGAGTTACGCCTGGGGTAAGGGTTCTATTAACCAGAAAGCCCTGAGTTCCAAGAACACAGCAGCTGCGAAGGACTACCCAAGAAGAGCGCAAAAGTACCACAACATGCCTGCCTCCACAGCTTTTTCCTTGGGGACATGCCTAATTCCTGGCTGATTTGCCTTTCTCGTCTTAGGCTTGGGGTTCGGCCTAGGGCTAGGATTTTTAAAATCAGGAAGCCCTGAGTTCCAGGCACACTGGAGCTGTGAAAGGCATCCAAAAGGGAGTGCAAAAGTGCCACAACATGGTTGCTTTCACGGCTTTTTCCTTGGCAAGAAGCCTAACACCAGGCTGATTTCCCTTCCCAGGGTTACTGTTAGGCTTAGGCCTAGGGCTAGGATTTTTAAAACTAGGAAGCCCTTAGATCCAGGCACACTGCAGCTGTTCAAGGCATCCCAAGGGGAGTACAAAAGTGCAACAACATGGCAGCTTTCACAGCTTTTTCCTTGGCACCATCCTTTTACCTAGGCTGATTTATCTGCCTAGGGTTAGGGTTAGGCTTCCGCCTAGGGCTTGGAGTTTATTAACCAGGAAGCCCTGAGTTCCAGGCTTACTGCATCTGCCAAAGGCATCTCAAAGGGAGTGCAGAAGTGCCACAACTTGGCGGCTTTCACGGCTTTTCCCTTAGGAAGAACCCTAATACGCGGCTGATTTACCTTCCTAGGGTTACTGTTAGGCTTAGGCCTAGGACTTTTAAAACCAGGAAGCCCTGGGCTCCAGGCACATGCAGCTGTTAAATGCATCCCAACAGGGCCGCAGAAGTGACACAACTTGGCTGCCTCTGCTGCTATTCTCATGAGACCATCCGGAACCATAGGCTGATTTTCCTTCCTAGGGTTAAGGTTTGAGTTACGCCTAGGGTAAGAGTTCTATTAACCAGAAAGCCCTGAGTTCCAAGAACACAGCAGCTGCGAAGGACTACCCAAGAAGAGCGCAAAAGTACCACAACATGCCTGCCTCCACAGCTTTTTCCTTGGGGACATGCCTAATTCCTGGCTGATTTGCCTTTCTCGTCTTAGGGTTGGGGTTCGGCCTAGGGCTAGGATTTTTTTAACTAGGAAGCCCTGAGTTCCAGGCTTACTGCATCTGCCAAAGGCATCCCAAAGGGAGTGCAGAAGTGCCACAACATGGCTGCTTTCACGGCTTTCCCCTTAGGAAGAACCCTAATATCCGGCTGATTAACCTTCCTAGGGTTACTGTAAGGCTTAGGCCTAGGACTTTTAAAACTAGGAAGCCCTGGGATCCAGGCACATGCAGCTGTTTAAGGAATCCCAAGAGGGCTGCAGAAGTGACACAACTTGGCTGCCTCTGCTGCTATTCTCATGGGACCATTCCGAACCATAGGCTGATTTTCTTTCCTAGGGTTAAGGTTTGAGTTACGCCTAGGGTAAGGGTTCTATTAACCAGAAAGCCCTGAGTTCCAAGAACACAGCAGCTGTGAAGGACTTCCCAAGAAGAGCGCAAAAGCACCACAACGTGCCTGCCTCCACAGCTTTTTCCTTGGGGACGTGCCTAATTCCTGGCTGATTTGCCTTTCTCGTCTTAGGGTTGGGGTTCGGCCTTGGGCTAGGATTTTTTTAACTAGGAAGCCCTGAGTTCCAGGCTTACTGCATCTGCCAAAGGCATCCCAAAGGGAGTGCAGAAGTGCCACAACATGGCTGCTTTCACAGCTTTTCCCTTAGGAAGAACCCTAATACGCGGCTCATTTACCTTCCTAGGGTTACTGTTAGGCTTAGGCCTAGGACTTTTAAAACCAGGAAGCCCTGGGCTCCAGGCACATGCAGCTTTTAAAGGCATCCCAAGGGGAGCGCAAAAGTGACACTACTTGGCTGCCACCACTGATATTTCCATGAGACCATCCCGAACCATAGGCTGATTTTCCTTCCTAGGGTTAAGGTTTGAGTTACGCCTAGGGTAAGGGTTCTATTAACCAGAAAGCCCTGAGTTCCAAGAACACAGCAGCTGCGAAGGACTAGCCAAGAAGAGCGCAAAAGTACCACAACGTGCCTGCCTCCACAGCTTTTTCCTTGGGGACATGCCTAATTCCTGGCTGATTTGCCTTTCTCGTCTTAGGGTTGGGGTTCGGCCTAGGGCTAGGATTTTTTTAACTAGGAAGCCCTGAGTTCCAGGCTTACTGCATCTGCCAAAGGCATCCCAAAGGGAGTGCAGAAGTGCCACAACATGGCTGCTTTCACGGCTTTCCCCTTAGGAAGAACCCTAATATCCGGCTGATTTACCTTCCTAGGGTTACTGTAAGGCTTAGGCCTAGGACTTTTAAAACTAGGAAGCCCTTAGCTCCAGGCACACTGCAGCTGTTCAAGGCATCCCAAGGGGAGTACTAAAGTACCACAACATGGCAGCTTTCACAGCTTTTTCCTTGGCACCATCCCTATACATAGGCTGATTTATCTGCCTAGGGTTAGGGTCAGGGTTCAGCCTAGGGCTGGGAGTTTTTTAACCAGGAAGCCCTGAGTTCCAGGCTTACTGCATCTGCCAAAGGCATCCCAAAGGGAGTGCAAAAGTGCCACAACATGGCTGCTTTCACGGCTTTTCCCTTAGGAAGAACCCTAATACCCGGCTGATTTACATTCCTAGGGTTACTGATAGGCTTAGGCCTAGGACTTTTAAAACCAGGAAGCCCTGGGCTCCAGGCACACTGCAGCTGCGAAAGGCATCCCAAGGGGAGCGCAAAAGTGACACAACTTGGCTGCCACCACTGATATTTCCATGAGACCATCCCGAACCATAGGCTGATTTTCCTTCCTAGGGTTAAGGTTTGAGTTACGCCTGGGGTAAGGGTTCTATTAACCAGAAAGCCCTGAGTTCCAAGAACACAGCAGCTGCGAAGGACTACCCAAGAAGAGCGCAAAAGTACCACAACATGCCTGCCTCCACAGCTTTTTCCTTGGGGACATGCCTAATTCCTGGCTGATTTGCCTTTCTCGTCTTAGGGTTGGGGTTCGGCCTAGGGCTAGGATTTTTAAAATCAGGAAGCCCTGAGTTCCAGGCACACTGGAGCTGTGAAAGGCATCCAAAAGGGAGTGCAAAAGTGCCACAACATGGTTGCTTTCACGGCTTTTTCCTTGGCAAGAAGCCTAACACCAGGCTGATTTCCCTTCCCAGGGTTACTGTTAGGCTTAGGCCTAGGACTAGGATTTTTAAAACTAGGAAGCCCTTAGTTCCAGGCACACTGCAGCTGCGAAAGGCATCCCAAGGGGAGTACAAAAGTGCAACAACATGGCAGCTTTCACAGCTTTTTCCTTGGCACCATCCCTATACATAGGCTGATTTATCTGCCTAGGGTTAGGGCTAGGCTTCCGCCTAGGGCATGGAGTTTTTTAACCAGGAAGCCTTGAGTTCCAGGCTTACTTCATCTGCCAAAGGCATCCCAAAGGGAGTGCAGAAGTGCCACAACTTGGCTGCTTTCACGGCTTTTCCCTTAGGAAGAACCCTAACACCAGGCTGATTTACCTTCCTAGGGTTACTGTTAGGCTTAGGCCTAGGACTTTTAAAACCAGGAAGCCCTGGGCTCCAGGCACATGCAGCTGTTAAAGGCATCCCAAGAGGGCGGCAGAAGTGACACAACTTGGCTGCCTCTGCTGCTATTCTCATGAGACCATCCCGAACCATAGGCTGATTTTCCTTCCTAGGGTTAAGGTTTGAGTTACGCCTAGGGTAAGAGTTCTATTAACCAGAAAGCCCTGAGTTCCAAGAACACAGCAGCTGCGAAGGACTACCCAAGAAGAGCGCAAAAGTACCACAACATGCCTGCCTCCACAGCTTTTTCCTTGGGGACATGCCTAATTCCTGGCTGATTTGCCTTTCTCGTCTTAGGGTTGGGGTTCGGCCTAGGGCTAGGATTTTTTTAACTAGGAAGCCCTGAGTTCCAGGCTTACTTCATCTGCCAAAGGCATCCCAAAGGGTGTGCAAAAGTGCCACAACATGGCTGCTTTCACGGCTTTTCCCTTAGGAAGAACCCTAATACGCGGCTGATTTACCTTCCTAGGGTTACTGTTAGGCTTAGGCCTAGGACTTTTAAAACCAGGAAGCCCTGGGATCCAGGCGCATGCAGCTGTTTAAGGTATCCCAAGAGGGCTGCAGAAGTGACACAACTTGGCTGCCTCTGCTGCTATTCGCATGGGACCATTCCGAACCATAGGCTGATTTTCTTTCCTAGGGTTAAGGTTTGAGTTACGCCTAGGGTAAGGGTTCTATTAACCAGAAAGCCCTGAGTTCCAAGAACACAGCAGCTGTGAAGGACTTCCCAAGAAGAGCGCAAAAGTACCACAACGTGCCTGCCTCCACAGCTTTTTCCTTGGGGACATGCCTAATTCCTGGCTGATTTGCCTTTCTCGTCTTAGGCTTGGGGTTCGGCCTAGGGCTAGGATTTTTAAAATCAGGAAGCCCTGAGTTCCAGGCTTACTGCATCTGCCAAAGGCATCCCAAAGGGAGTGCAGAAGTTCCACAACATGGCTGCTTTCACAGCTTTTCCCTTAGGAAGAACCCTAATACGCGGCTGATTTACCTTCCTAGGGTTACTGTTAGGCTTAGGCCTAGGACTTTTAAAACCAGGAAGCCCTGGGCTCCAGGCACATGCAGCTGCGAAAGACATCCCAAGGGGAGCGCAAAAGTGACACAACTTGGCTGCCACCACTGATATTTCCATGAGACCATCCCGAACCATAGGCTGATTTTCCTTCCTAGGGTTAAGGTTTGAGTTACGCCTAGGGTAAGGGTTCTATTAACCAGAAAGCCCTGAGTTCCAAGAACACAGCAGCTGCGAAGCACTAGCCAAGAAGAGCGCAAAAGTACCACAACATGCCTGCCTCCACAGCTTTTTCCTTGGGGACATGCCTAATTCCTGGCTGATTTGCCTTTCTCGTCTTAGGGTTGGGGTTCGGCCTAGGGCTAGGATTTTTTAACTAGGAAACCCTGAGTTCCAGGCTTACTTCATCTGCCAAAGGCATCCCAAAGGGTGTGCAAAAGTGCCACAACATGGCTGCTTTCACGGCTTTTCCCTTAGGAAGAACCCTAATACGCGGCTGATTTACCTTCCTAGGGTTACTGTTAGGCTTAGGCCTAGGACTTTTAAAACCAGGAAGCCCTGGGCTCCAGGCACACTGCAGCTGCGAAAGGCATCCCAAGGGGAGCGCAAAAGTGACGCTACTTGGTTGCCACCACTGATATTTCCATGAGACCATCCCGAATCATAGGCTGATTTTCCTTCCTAGGGTTAAGGTTTGAGTTACGCCTAGGGTAAGGGTTCTATTAACCAGAAAGCCCTGAGTTCCAAGAACACAGCAGCTGCGAAGGACTACCCAAGAAGAGCGCAAAAGTACCACAACATGCCTGCCACCACAGCTTTTTCCTTGGGGACATGCCTAATTCCTGGCTGATTTGCCTTTCTCGTCTTAGGGTTGGGGTTCGGCCTAGGGCTAGGATTGTTTTAACTAGGAAGCCCTGAGTTCCAGGCTTACTTCATCTGCAAAAGGCATCCCAAAGGGTGTGCAGAAGTGCCACAACATGGCTGCTTTCACGGCTTTTCCCTTAGGAAGAACCCTAATACCCGGCTGATTTACCTTCCTAGGGTTACTGTTAGGCTTAGGCCTAGGACTTTTAAAACCAGGAAGCCCTGGGCTCCAGGCACACTGCAGCTGCGAAAGGCATCCCAAGGGGAGCGCAAAAGTGACACAACTTGGCTGCCACAACTGATATTTCCATGAGACCATCCCGAACCATAGGCTGATTTTCCTTCCTAGGGTTAAGGTTTGAGTTACGCCTGGGGTAAGGGTTCTATTAACCAGAAAGCCCTGAGTTCCAAGAACACAGCAGCTGCGAAGGACTACCCAAGAAGAGCGCAAAAGTACCACAACGTGCCTGCCTCCACAGCTTTTTCCTTGGGGACATGCTTATTCCTGGCTGATTTGCCTTTCTCGTCTTAGGGTTGGGGTTCGGCCTAGGGCTAGGATTTTTAAAATCAGGAAGCCCTGAGTTCCAGGCACACTGCAGCTGTGAAAGGCATCCAAAAGGGAGTGCAAAAGTGCCACAACATGGCTGCTTTCATGGCTTTTTCCTTGGCAAGAAGCCTAACACCAAGCTGATTTCCCTTCTTAGGGTTACTGTAAGGCTTAGGCCTAGCACTAGGATTTTTAAAACTAGGAAGCCCTTAGCTCCAGGCACACTGCAGCTGTTCAAGGCATCCCAAGGGGAGTACAAAAGTGCAACAACATGGCAGCTTTCACAGCTTTTTCCTTGGCACCATCCCTATACCTAGGCTGATTTATCTGCCTAGGGTTAGGGTTAGGGTTCAGCCTAGGGCTTGGAGATTTTAACCAGGAAGCCCTGAGTTCCAGGCTTACTGCATCTGCCAAAGGCATCCCAAAGGGAGTGCAGAAGTGCCACAACATGGCTGCTTTCACGGCTTTTCCCTTAGGAAGAACCCTAATACGCGGCTGATTTACCTTCCTAGGGTTACTGTTAGGCTTAGGCCTAGGACTTTTAAAACCAGGAAGCCCTGGGCTCCAGGCACACTGCAGCTGCGAAAGGCATCCCAAGGGGAGCGCAAAATGACACAACTTGGCTGCCACCACTGATATTTCCATGACACCATCCTGAACCATAGGCTGATTTTCCTTCCTAGGGTTAAGGTTTGAGTTACGCCTAGGGTAAGGGTTCTATTAAGCAGAAAGCCCTGAGTTCCAAGAACACAGCAGCTGCGAAGGACTTCCCAAGAAGAGCGCAAAAGTACCACAACATGCCTGCCTCCACAGCTTTTTCCTTGGGGACATGCCTAATTCCTGGCTGATTTGCCTTTCTCGTCTTAGGGTTGGGGTTCGGCCTAGGGCTAGGATTTTTAAATCTAGGAAGCCCTTAGCTCCAGGCACACTGCAGCTGTTCAAGGCATCCCAAGAGGGCCGCAGAACTGACACAACTTGGCTGCCTCTGCTGCTATTCTCATGAGACCATCCCGAACCATAGGCTGATTTTCCTTCCTAGGGTGAGGGTTAGAGTTACGCCTAGGGTTAGTGTTTTTTTAACCAGAAAGCCCTGAGTTCCAAGAACGCAGCAGCTGCCAAGGACTACCCAAGAGGATGGGAAAAGTGCCACAACATGCCTGCCTCCACAGCTTTTTCCTTGGGACCATCATTGAACCTAGGCTGATTTACTTGCCTCCAGTTGCACCTATGGTCACGCCAAGGGACAGGGATTTTAAATCAGTAAACCCTGAGCTCCAGACCCAGTGCAGCTGCAAAAGGCTTCCCAAGGGCAGCCAAAAATTGCCTCAACATGCTCCTTCCAGTGCTTTTTTCCTTGGGAACATCCCTATACCCAGGCTGATTTATCTGCCTAGGGTTAGGGTTAGGGTTCAGCCTAGAGATAGGATTTTTTCAAACCGGAAGCCCTGAATTCCAGGCACACTGCAGCTGTTAAAGGCAGTGTTCTACGTCAACCGCAACTTAGTCTGAAATAAATGCTTTTTCCCTGAGAGCATATGAGAGGTTTGCATGAAGCACTGATATCTGACATTTGCAATTTTGAATAGGAGAGGAGAAAGAAAATGGGAAGAAGTTTTTAATTTTAGTGGTTTCAATGTTAATTTCCGTACACTTTTTCAAAACTTGTCAGCTCAAATGCCCATCAACATCTTTTAGTCATCTGTAAGTCAGTATTCATATAAAATGTGCTTCAAATCAAAAGAATTTCAAATTTGCACTCCAAATTTCTATGCCTAGATTTATGATTTCCTACACATATTAGATGAAAGGAAGGCCTTTTTTACTGTGGGAGTGCTGGAACACTGGAACAGGTTGCCCAGGGAAGTTGTGGGTGTCCCATCCCTGAAAGTATTCAAGGTCAGCTTGGACGGGGCTTGGAGCAGCAACAAAGGAGAAGCTTGATGGTAGAGAAACAAAGTTGGACTATAGAAGAAACTGGGATTGAAGTATAGGAGCAAGTTTTCTCTCAGCTCTTGGGGTAAATTCAAAGTTGTACAAAATTACATTTATCTGTGCTATTCACTACTGTAACAGAAATGTTCATGAAAACTGTACAGAAGATAGCAAATTTTAAAAGAGATAAGAATTACAGCATAAAATCCATGGGATGGGTTACAACATGAGACACTCTCTAAGAGAAAATCTCTGTGTTTCAGCACTTCATCATGGTAAGATTTCATGAAGTGCCAAAGAAGGCGGCAAAATATCATTCGGGACGTTATTTCCTGGAATTCAGCCTGGCCATTAGTAGGAACTGGGTTTGAACACATCATGTAGATATACCACACACACTTGCCCTTCACTGAAAAATGACTGTTTACAACGAAGAAGCAATTGACAATCAAAATTGATTGAAATCATCTTAAACATGTCGAGTATTTCATTGTAGATGATCTGTGATCCAAATGCTTCTTCCACCTTCGAGAGGGACAGAACAATTCTTCCATATCATGATGGTTTAAAATTGTATCAACCAATGTTTTCTGCTGAAAAGATAGCATCTATTTTTTTCTATTTTTGGAAGAAAATATTCCTAGACATACAACAGGTGAGAACTAAGTAATTTTAAAGAAACAAATGAAAAGAAAATATTCTGTAAATAGAATGAAATGAAAAGCTGTGTTTTAAATAGGAGCTAAATATGAAACAGAATTTTTGTACCAGGCATTTGAATTACTGCACCAGCTCTTTTGCCCATCAAGAGAGGCGTTTAGCATTTCAGTCTTTTCCAAGGTGTTCATGCTCTGCTATGCTGATCTCTGTGTGTGCCTAGGTGTGTGTGGAAGGGGGGGCATGTGAAGGGGAGTGTGTATGTTTGCTTTACAATTGTTGTGGCAGATTCATGCCTCAGCTCCACATTTTGTTTTAGAAAGGTCACACAGAGTGGATGTGAAGTTTACTATCAACAAGAGATCAATTCCCAAATCATCCATTTCACTCTACCTTATAAATCATGTGCTTTGTTGCATATTTTATCAAATCTACTTTCAAGCCAGATGGAGGAAGGAGGATGTGGCAATCCCTCCACCATCTTGCAACTTTTATGCAAGTAGGTTTTCAAGAAAATCATCATTTCTCTTTGAAATATGTCTGGAACAGGCATGATGGTAGTGTCAACCTGTTGGAGTTTTTGTTGCTGGAAGAAGTTATACAAAAGGATTGGTTTTTACATTGACCAGTTACTGAATCAAGCTCAGGAATACATTGGAAATTCAACTGGGGCTTCCTTTCCCCGGCAGACTACTTCTAGAACGAGCTTGTACACTGAAGCTTACTCTTTTGCCCTCTTGTTGTTTCTTTCCTATTTTCTTGGCTTCTTTGCCACTCTCTAGACAATTTTGGAACTTTTTTCCCAACTCAAATGGTTTCAATAGTCTGATTGTGATCATACATTTTTACAAGGAATTTTTAAAATCTTTCCTCCAGTTAAGAAAGTCAAGGACTTAGGTCTTTTTCTTCCCTTATCAATATTGCAATGAAATTGATAAGTAAAGACCAACTCTTTCTTTTTGTTTTTAACCCAAGCAGATAATTCCCATCCATTCATCCATTTGGTGGACCAATGGTTGCCATTCTGATGGAAGTTGTCACTTCTTAACAATAGGCATTCTGTGACTATGTTGACAGCACTTTGGGTGAAGATCCTAACTGGTCTTAGATACACATAGGGAGAAATTTGCTCAGCCAGTGTCAGTCTTAAGCATGCGTATCAGAAGATCTTTCTAGAGCTGGGAATTTTCCCATGAAAGGGATTCAGTTAGGGAAGAGACACTTGCCCCAGAGGTTTACATTCTTCTTGAAGACTGCTTAAGGAACTTAGATGCCATGTCCATTTGGATCTGTGTCTGCACAGAACTTTGTCATGCCAGTGCTTGAAATGCATCTTGAAGAGAATTCACTAGCACAGAATGAATGAGAGTGGAAGGGGTTGGTGGGGCTAACCAGGCCCAACCCCCCTGCCTAAACCAGGATACCTAGAGCCTCTTGCCCAGGATTCTATCTGGGTGTACTTTTAATGTCTTCAAAGATCCAGGCTCCACAATCTTTCTGGGCAGTCTCTGCCGTTGTTCAGTCACCCTCACAGTAAAGAATCATTTCCTGATGTTCCTGTATTTCAATGTGTGCCCACTGCCTCTTGTCTTTTCACTCAGCATCACTGAAAAGACACTGATTCCCTCCCCTTTGCACTATTGCTTCCATATGGATGTGTGCTGCCATGTAGAGATATGTCAAAAACCTCCCTGAAGCCCAGGCAGATAATATTCCCTTCATCTACCAGTCAAGTTGATTCATCAGAGGAGTTTAAAGTTATGTTCAGCATGAAATGCCCCTGAAAAATCATGCTAACTACATTATTGTGTCGTCTTTCATGTGCCTGGCAAGGTTTTCCAGGAAGAGCTGCTTCATCAACTTCCTGGGTATAAAAAAGAGGCTGGCTGGTTTGTACGATTGCGAGTCCTCCTAATTGCCTTTTTTGAAGATGAGTGTCATTTGCTTACATCCAGTCCTTAGCCTCTCTTGTCGTCTACATCTTAGCAAAAAGCTTTTCCACTATGTCTGGCGAGGAAAAACTGAGCCAGCACAGAAAACATCTCCCATCGTGTTCTAGACGTTGCACGGAGGTGTGCGAGTGTTTGGCATGAAGGAAAGAAAAGTTGTCCAAAACAGCTTCCAATCGAATGTTCATGTGATTGGAAAAGTCAGGAGAGTGCAAAGGTACTGTTTTTTAGCAGTTGGCAAGCTGCGCACACAATCCCAGTGTTGTACAGCTTCCTTCTTCACCTTTCCGAAGGTGCCGCTCTCTCCGGCTCCCGGAGGCGAAGAAGCGGCTTCTTCGCGCAAAGACGATTGTGCCGCTCACTGTGCACTCCTTAGCGCGGCTTCTGCCGAAAGACGCCCGGGAGCGGCTCTTAGCTCCGGACAGCATCGTACCTTCGTCTTTAGCGTCTCTTCTCGTCTACATCTTAGCAAAAAGCTTTTCTACTATGTCTGGCGAGGAAAAACTGTGCCAGCACAGGAAACATCTCCCATCGTGTTCTAGACGTTGCACGGAGGTGTGCCGAGTGTTTGGCATGAAGGAAAGAAAAGTTGTCCAAAACAGCTTCCAATCGAATGTTCATGTGATTGGAAAAGTCAGGAGAGTGCAAAGGTACTGTTTTCTATCAGTTGGCAAGCTGCGCACACAATCCCAGTGTTGTACAGCTTCCTTCTTCACCTTTCCGAAGGTGCCGCTCTCTCCGGCTCCCGGAGGCGAAGAAGCGGCTTCTTCGCGCAAAGACGATAGTGCCGCTCACTGTGCACTCCTTAGCGCGGCTTCTGCCGAAAGACGCCGGGGAGCGGCTCTTAGCTCCGGACAGCATCGTACCTTCGTCTTTAGCGTCTCTTCTCGTCTACATCTTAGCAAAAAGCTTTTCTACTATGTCTGGCGAGGAAAAACTGTGCCAGCACAGAAAACATCTCCCATCGTGTTCTAGACATTGCACGGAGGTGTGCCGAGTGTTTGGCATGAAGGAAAGAAAAGTTGTCCAAAACAGCTTCCAATCGAATGTTCATGTGATTGGAAAAGTCAGGAGAGTGCAAAGGTACTGTTTTCTAGCAGTTGGCAAGCTGCGCACACAATCCCAGTGTTGTACAGCTTCCTTCTTCACCTTTCCAAAGGTGCCGCTCTCTCCGGCTCCCGGAGGCGAAGAAGCGGCTTCTTCGCGCAAAGACGATTGTGCCGCTCACTGTGCACTCTTTAGCGCGGCTTCTGCCGAAAGACGCCCGGGAGCGGCTCTTAGCTCCGGACAGCATCGTACCTTCGTCTTTAGCGTCTCTTCTCGTCTACATCTTAGCAAAAAGCTTTTCTACTATGTCTGGCGAGGAAAAACTGTGCCAGCACAGAAAACATCTCCCATCGTGTTCTAGACGTTGCACGGAGGTGTGCCGAGTGTTTGGCATGAAGGAAAGAAAAGTTGTCCAAAACAGCTTCCAATCGAATGTTCATGTGATTGGAAAAGTCAGGAGAGTGCAAAGGTACTGTTTTCTAGCAGTTGGCAAGCTGCGCACACAATCCCAGTGTTGTACAGCTTCCTTCTTCACCTTTCCGAAGGTGCCGCTCTCTCCGGCTCCCGGAGGCGAAGAAGCGGCTTCTTCGCGCAAAGACGATTGTGCCGCTCACTGTGCACTCTTTAGCGCGGCTTCTGCCGAAAGACGCCCGGGAGCGGCTCTTAGCTCCGGACAGCATCGTACCTTCGTCTTTAGCGTCTCTTCTCGTCTACATCTTAGCAAAAAGCTTTTCTACTATGTCTGGCGAGGAAAAACTGTGCCAGCACAGAAAACATCTCCCATCGTGTTCTACAGTTGCACGGAGGTGTGCCGAGTGTTTGGCATGAAGGAAAGAAAAGTTGTCCAAAACAGCTTCCAATCGAATATTCATGTGATTGGAAAAGTCAGGAGAGTGCAAAGGTACTGTTTTCTAGCAGTTGGCAAGCTGCGCACACAATCCCAGTGTTGTACAGCTTCCTTCTTCACCTTTCCGAAGGTGCCGCTCTCTCCGGCTCCCGGAGGCGAAGAAGCGGCTTCTTCGCGCAAAGACGATTGTGCCGCTCACTGTGCACTCTTTAGCGCGGCTTCTGCCGAAAGACGCCCGGGAGCGGCTCTTAGCTCCGGAGAGCATCGTACCTTCGTCTTTAGCATCTCTTCTCGTCTACATCTTAGCAAAAAGCTTTTCTACTATGTCTGGCGAGGAAAAACTGTGCCAGCACAGAAAACATCTCCCATCGTGTTCTAGACGTTGCACGGAGGTGTGCCGAGTGTTTGGCATGAAGGAAAGAAAAGTTGTCCAAAACAGCTTCCAATCGAATGTTCATGTGATTGGAAAAGTCAGGAGAGTGCAAAGGTACTGTTTTCTAGCAGTTGGCAAGCTGCGCACACAATCCCAGTGTTGTACAGCTTCCTTCTTCACCTTTCCGAAGGTGCCGCTCTCTCCGGCTCCCGGAGGCGAAGAAGCGGCTTCTTCGCGCAAAGACGATTGTGCCGCTCACTGTGCACTCCTTAGCGCGGCTTCTGCCGAAAGACGCCCGGGAGCGGCTCTTAGCTCCGGACAGCATCGTACCTTTGTCTTTAGCGTCTCTTCTCGTCTACATCTTAGCAAAAAGCTTTTCTACTATGTCTGGCGAGGAAAAACTGTGCCAGCACAGAAAACATCTCCCATCGTGTTCTAGACGTTGCACGGAGGTGTGCCGAGTGTTTGGCATGAAGGAAAGAAAAGTTGTCCAAAACAGCTTCCAATCGAATGTTCATGTGATTGGAAAAGTCAGGAGAGTGCAAAGGTACTGTTTTCTAGCAGTTGGCAAGCTGCGCACACAATCCCAGTGTTGTACAGCTTCCTTCTTCACCTTTCCGAAGGTGCCGCTATCTCCGGCTCCCGGAGGCGAAGAAGCGGCTTCTTCGCGCAAAGACGATTGTGCCGCTCACTGTGCACTCTTTAGCGCGGCTTCTGCCGAAAGACGCCCGGGAGCGGCTCTTAGCTCCGGACAGCATCGTACCTTCGTCTTTAGCGTCTCTTCTCGTCTACATCTTAGCAAAAAGCTTTTCTACTATGTCTGGCGAGGAAAAACTGTGCCAGCACAGAAAACATCTCCCATCGTGTTCTAGACGTTGCACGGAGGTGTGCCGAGTGTTTGGCATGAAGGAAAGAAAAGTTGTCCAAAACAGCTTCCAATCGAATGTTCATGTGATTGGAAAAGTCAGGAGAGTGCAAAGGTACTGTTTTCTATCAGTTGGCAAGCTGCGCACACAATCCCAGTGTTGTACAGCTTCCTTCTTCACCTTTCCGAAGGTGCCGCTCTCTCCGGCTCCCGGAGGCGAAGAAGCGGCTTCTTCGCGCAAAGACGATTGTGCCGCTCACTGTGCACTCCTTAGCGCGGCTTCTGCCGAAAGACGCCCGGGAGCGGCTCTTAGCTCCGGACAGCATCGTACCTTCGTCTTTAGCGTCTCTTCTCGTCTACATCTTAGCAAAAAGCTTTTCTACTATGTCTGGCGAGGAAAAACTGTGCCAGCACAGAAAACATCTCCCATCGTGTTCTAGACGTTGCACGGAGGTGTGCCGAGTGTTTGGCATGAAGGAAAGAAAAGTTGTCCAAAACAGCTTCCAATCGAATGTTCATGTGATTGGAAAAGTCAGGAGAGTGCAAAGGTACTGTTTTCTAGCAGTTGGCAAGCTGTGCACACAATCCCAGTGTTGTACAGCTTCCTTCTTCACCTTTCCGAAGGTGCCGCTCTCTCCGGCTCCCGGAGGCGAAGAAGCGGCTTCTTCGCGCAAAGACGATTGTGCCGCTCACTGTGCACTCCTTAGCGCGGCTTCTGCCGAAAGACGCCCGGGAGCGGCTCTTAGCTCCGGACAGCATCGTACCTTCGTCTTTAGCGTCTCTTCTCGTCTACATCTTAGCAAAAAGCTTTTCTACTATGTCTGGCGAGGAAAAACTGAGCCAGCACAGAAAACATCTCCCATCGTGTTCTAGACGTTGCACGGAGGTGTGCCGAGTGTTTGGCATGAAGGAAAGAAAAGTTGTCCAAAACAGCTTCCAATCGAATGTTCATGTGATTGGAAAAGTCAGGAGAGTGCAAAGGTACTGTTTTCTAGCAGTTGGCAAGCTGCGCACACAATCCCAGTGTTGTACAGCTTCCTTCTTCACCTTTCCGAAGGTGCCGCTCTCTCCGGCTCCCGGAGGCGAAGAAGCGGCTTCTTCGCGCAAAGACGATTGTGCCGCTCACTGTGCACTCCTTAGCGCGGCTTCTGCCGAAAGACGCCCTGGAGCGGCTCTTAGCTCCGGAGAGCATCGTACCTTCATCTTTAGCGTCTCTTCTCGTCTACATCTTAGCAAAAAGCTTTTCTACTATGTCTGGCGAGGAAAAACTGTGCCAGCACAGAAAACATCTCCCATCGTGTTCTAGACGTTGCACGGAGGTGTGCCGAGTGTTTGGCATGAAGGAAAGAAAAGTTGTCCAAAACAGCTTCCAGTCGAATGTTCATGTGATTGGAAAAGTCAGGAGAGTGCAAAGGTACTGTTTTCTAGCAGTTGGCAAGCTGCGCACACAATCCCAGTGTTGTACAGCTTCCTTCTTCACCTTTCCGAAGGTGCCGCTATCTCCGGCTCCCGGAGGCGAAGAAGCGGCTTCTTCGCGCAAAGACGATTGTGCCGCTCACTGTGCACTCTTTAGCGCGGCTTCTGCCGAAAGACGCCCGGGAGCGGCTCTTAGCTCCGGACAGCATCGTACCTTCGTCTTTAGCGTCTCTTCTCGTCTACATCTTAGCAAAAAGCTTTTCTACTATGTCTGGCGAGGAAAAACTGTGCCAGCACAGAAAACATCTCCCATCGTGTTCTAGACGTTGCACGGAGGTGTGCCGAGTGTTTGGCATGAAGGAAAGAAAAGTTGTCCAAAACAGCTTCCAATCGAATGTTCATGTGATTGGAAAAGTCAGGAGAGTGCAAAGGTACTGTTTTCTAGCAGTTGGCAAGCTGCGCACACAATCCCAGTGTTGTACAGCTTCCTTCTTCACCTTTCCGAAGGTGCCGCTCTCTCCGGCTCCCGGAGGCGAAGAAGCGGCTTCTTCGCGCAAAGACGATTGTGCCGCTCACTGTGCACTCCTTAGCGCGGCTTCTGCCGAAAGACGCCCGGGAGCGGCTCTTAGCTCCGGACAGCATCGTACCTTCGTCTTTAGCGTCTCTTCTCGTCTACATCTTAGCAAAAAGCTTTTCTACTATGTCTGGCGAGGAAAAACTGTGCCAGCACAGGAAACATCTCCCATCGTGTTCTAGACGTTGCACGGAGGTGTGCCGAGTGTTTGGCATGAAGGAAAGAAAAGTTGTCCAAAACAGCTTCCAATCGAATGTTCATGTGATTGGAAAAGTCAGGAGAGTGCAAAGGTACTGTTTTCTATCAGTTGGCAAGCTGCGCACACAATCCCAGTGTTGTACAGCTTCCTTCTTCACCTTTCCGAAGGTGCCGCTCTCTCCGGCTCCCGGAGGCGAAGAAGCGGCTTCTTCGCGCAAAGACGATTGTGCCGCTCACTGTGCACTCCTTAGCGCGGCTTCTGCCGAAAGACGCCCGGGAGCGGCTCTTAGCTCCGGACAGCATCGTACCTTCGTCTTTAGCGTCTCTTCTCGTCTACATCTTAGCAAAAAGCTTTTCTACTATGTCTGGCGAGGAAAAACTGTGCCAGCACAGAAAACATCTCCCATCGTGTTCTAGACGTTGCACGGAGGTGTGCCGAGTGTTTGGCATGAAGGAAAGAAAAGTTGTCCAAAACAGCTTCCAGTCGAATGTTCATGTGATTGGAAAAGTCAGGAGAGTGCAAAGGTACTGTTTTCTAGCAGTTGGCAAGCTGCGCACACAATCCCAGTGTTGTACAGCTTCCTTCTTCACCTTTCCGAAGGTGCCGCTCTCTCCCGCTCCCGGAGGCGAAGAAGCGGCTTCTTCGCGCAAAGACGATAGTGCCGCTCACTGTGCACTCCTTAGCGCGGCTTCTGCCGAAAGATGCCCGGGAGCGGCTCTTAGCTCCGGACAGCATCGTACCTTCGTCTTTAGCGTCTCTTCTCGTCTACATCTTAGCAAAAAGCTTTTCTACTATGTCTGGCGAGGAAAAACTGTGCCAGCACAGAAAACATCTCCCATCGTGTTCTAGAGGTTGCACGGAGGTGTGCCGAGTGTTTGGCATGAAGGAAAGAAAAGTTGTCCAAAACAGCTTCCAATCGAATGTTCATGTGATTGGAAAAGTCAGGAGAGTGCAAAGGTACTGTTTTCTATCAGTTGGCAAGCTGCGCACACAATCCCAGTGTTGTACAGCTTCCTTCTTCACCTTTCCGAAGGTGCCGCTCTCTCCGGCTCCCGGAGGCGAAGAAGCGGCTTCTTCGCGCAAAGACGATTGTGCCGCTCACTGTGCACTCCTTAGCGCGGCTTCTGCCGAAAGACGCCCGGGAGCGGCTCTTAGCTCCGGAGAGCATCGTACTTTCGTCTTTAGCGTCTCTTCTCGTCTACATCTTAGCAAAAAGCTTTTCTACTATGTCTGGCGAGGAAAAACTGTGCCAGCACAGAAAACATCTCCCATCGTGTTCTAGACGTTGCACGGAGGTGTGCCGAGTGTTTGGCATGAAGGAAAGAAAAGTTGTCCAAAACAGCTTCCAATCGAATGTTCATGTGATTGGAAAAGTCAGGAGAGTGCAAAGGTACTGTTTTCTAGCAGTTGGCAAGCTGCGCACACAATCCCAGTGTTGTACAGCTTCCTTCTTCACCTTTCCGAAGGTGCCGCTCTCTCCGGCTCCCGGAGGCGAAGAAGCGGCTTCTTCGCGCAAAGACGATTGTGCCGCTCACTGTGCACTCCTTAGCGCGGCTTCTGCCGAAAGACGCCCGGGAGCGGCTCTTAGCTCCGGACAGCATGGTACCTTCGTCTTTAGCGTCTCTTCTCGTCTACATCTTAGCAAAAAGCTTTTCTACTATGTCTGGCGAGGAAAAACTGTGCCAGCACAGAAAACATCTGCCATCGTGTTCTAGACGTTGCACGGAGGTGTGCCGAGTGTTTGGCATGAAGGAAAGAAAAGTTGTCCAAAACAGCTTCCAATCGAATGTTCATGTGATTGGAAAAGTCAGGAGAGTGCAAAGGTACTGTTTTCTATCAGTTGGCAAGCTGCGCACACAATCCCAGTGTTGTAGAGCTTCCTTCTTCACCTTTCCGAAGGTGCCGCTCTCTCCGGCTCCCGGAGGCGAAGAAGCGGCTTCTTCGCGCAAAGACGATTGTGCCGCTCACTGTGCTCTCCTTAGCGCGGCTTCTGCCGAAAGACGCCCGGGAGCGGCTCTTAGCTCCGGAGAGCATCGTACCTTCGTCTTTAGCGTCTCTTCTCGTCTACATCTTAGCAAAAAGCTTTTCTACTATGTCTGGCAAGGAAAAACTGTGCCAGCACAGAAAACATCTCCCATCGTGTTCTAGACGTTGCACGGAGGTGTGCCGAGTGTTTGGCATGAAGGAAAGAAAAGTTGTCCAAAACAGCTTCCAATCGAATGTTCATGTGATTGGAAAAGTCAGGAGAGTGCAAAGGTACTGTTTTCTATCAGTTGGCAAGCTGCGCACACAATCCCAGTGTTGTACAGCTTCCTTCTTCACCTTTCCGAAGGTGCCGCTCTCTCCGGCAACCGGAGGCGAAGAAGCAGCTTCTTCGCGCAAAGACGATAGTGCCGCTCACTGTGCACTCCTTAGCGCGGCTTCTGCCGAAAGACGCCCGGGAGCGGCTCTTAGCTCCGGACAGCATCGTACCTTCGTCTTTAGCGTCTCTTCTCGTCTACATCTTAGCAAAAAGCTTTTCTACTATGTCTGGCGAGGAAAAACTGTGCCAGCACAGAAAACATCTCCCATCGTGTTCTAGACGTTGCACGGAGGTGTGCCGAGTGTTTGGCATGAAGGAAAGAAAAGTTGTCCAAAACAGCTTCCAGTCGAATGTTCATGTGATTGGAAAAGTCAGGAGAGTGCAAAGGTACTGTTTTCTAGCAGTTGGCAAGCTGCGCACACAATCCCAGTGTTGTACAGCTTCCTTCTTCACCTTTCCGAAGGTGCCGCTCTCTCCCGCTCCCGGAGGCGAAGAAGCGGCTTCTTCGCGCAAAGACGATAGTGCCGCTCACTGTGCACTCCTTAGCGCGGCTTCTGCCGAAAGATGCCCGGGAGCGGCTCTTAGCTCCGGACAGCATCGTACCTTCGTCTTTAGCGTCTCTTCTCGTCTACATCTTAGCAAAAAGCTTTTCTACTATGTCTGGCGAGGAAAAACTGTGCCAGCACAGAAAACATCTCCCATCGTGTTCTAGAGGTTGCACGGAGGTGTGCCGAGTGTTTGGCATGAAGGAAAGAAAAGTTGTCCAAAACAGCTTCCAATCGAATGTTCATGTGATTGGAAAAGTCAGGAGAGTGCAAAGGTACTGTTTTCTAGCAGTTGGCAAGCTGCGCACACAATCCCAGTGTTGTACAGCTTCCTTCTTCACCTTTCCGAAGGTGCCGCTCTCTCCGGCTCCCGGAGGCGAAGAAGCCGCTTCTTCGCGCAAAGACGATTGTGCCGCTCACTGTGCACTCCTTAGCGCGGCTTCTGCCGAAAGACGCCCGGGAGCGGCTCTTAGCTCCGGACAGCATCGTACCTTCGTCTTTAGCGTCTCTTCTCGTCTACATCTTAGCAAAAAGCTTTTCTACTATGTCTGGCGAGGAAAAACTGTGCCAGCACAGGAAACATCTCCCATCGTGTTCTAGACCTTGCACGGAGGTGTGCCGAGTGTTTGGCATGAAGGAAGGAAAGTTGTCCAAAACAGCTTCCAATCGAATGTTCATGTGATTGGAAAAGTCAGGAGAGTGCAAAGGTACTGTTTTCTATCAGTTGGCAAGCTGCGCACACAATCCCAGTGTTGTACAGCTTCCTTCTTCACCTTTCCGAAGGTGCCGCTCTCTCCGGCTCCCGGAGGCGAAGAAGCGGCTTCTTCGCGCAAAGACGATTGTGCCGCTCACTGTGCACTCCTTAGCGCGGCTTCTGCCGAAAGACGCCCGGGAGCGGCTCTTAGCTCCGGACAGCATCGTACCTTCGTCTTTAGCGTCTCTTCTCGTCTACATCTTAGCAAAAAGCTTTTCTACTATGTCTGGCGAGGAAAAACTGTGCCAGCACAGGAAACATCTCCCATCGTGTTCTAGACCTTGCACGGAGGTGTGCCGAGTGTTTGGCATGAAGGAAAGAAAAGTTGTCCAAAACAGCTTCCAATCGAATGTTCATGTGATTGGAAAAGTCAGGAGAGTGCAAAGGTACTGTTTTCTAGCAGTTGGCAAGCTGCGCACACAATCCCAGTGTTGTACAGCTTCCTTCTTCACCTTTCCGAAGGTGCCGCTCTCTCCGGCTCCCGGAGGCGAAGAAGCGGCTTCTTCGCGCAAAGACGATTGTGCCGCTCACTGTGCACTCCTTAGCGCGGCTTCTGCCGAAAGACGCCCGGGAGCGGCTCTTAGCTCCGGACAGCATCGTACCTTCGTCTTTAGCGTCTCTTCTCGTCTACATCTTAGCAAAAAGCTTTTCTACTATGTCTGGCGAGGAAAAACTGTGCCAGCACAGAAAACATCTCCCATCGTGTTCTAGACGTTGCACGATCCCTATACTTAGGCTGATTTTCGTTCCTGGGGATAGGGTTAGGCTTCAGCCTAGGGCTTGGAGTTTTTAAACCAGGAAGCCCTGAGTTCCAGGCTTACTGCATCTGCCAAAGGCATCCCAAAGGGAGTGCAAAAGTGCCACAACATGGCTGCTTTCACGGCTTTTCCCTTAGGAAGAACCCTAATACGCGGCTGATTTACCTTCCTAGGGTTACTGTTAGGCTTAGGCCTAGGACTTTTAAAACCAGAAAGCCCTGGGCTCCAGGCACAATGCAGCTGCGAAACGCATACCAAGGGGAGCGCAAAAGTGACACAACTTGGCTGCCACCACTGATATTTCCATGAGACCATCCTGAACCATAGGCTGATTTTCCTTCCTAGGGTTAAGGTTTGAGTTACGCCTGGGGTAAGGGTTCTATTAACCAGAAAGCCCTGAGTTCCAAGAACACAGCAGCTGCGAAGGACTAGCCAAGAAGAGCGCAAAAGTACCACAACATGCCTGCCTCCACAGCTTTTTCCTTGGGGACATGCCTAATTCCTGGCTGATTTGCCTTTCTCGTCTTAGGCTTGGGGTTCGTTCTAGGGCTAGGATTTTTAAAATCAGGAAGCCCTTAGATCCAGGCACACAGCAGCATTTCAAGGCATCCCAAGGGGAGTACAAAAGTGCAACAACATGGCAGCTTTCACAGCTTTTTCCTTGGCACCATCCCTATACCTAGGCTTTTTTATCTGCCTAGGGTTAGGGTTAGGGTTCAGCCTAGGGCTTGGAGTTTTTTAACCAGGAAGCCCTGAGTTCCAGGCTTACTGCATCTGCCAAAGGCATCCCAAAGGGAGTGCAGAAGTGCCACAACATGGCTGCTTTCACAGCTTTTCCCTTAGGAAGTACCCTAATACCCGGCTGATTTACCTTCCTAGGGTTACTGTTAGGCTTAGGCCTAGGACTTTTAAAACCAGGAAGCCCTGGGCTCCAGGCACACTGCAGCTGCGAAAGGCATCCCAAGGGGAGCGCAAAAGTGACACAACTTGGCTGCCACCACTGATATTTCCATGAGACCATCCCGAACCATAGGCTGATTTTCCTTCCTAGGGTTAAGGTTTGAGTTACGCCTAGGGTAAGGGTTCTATTAACCAGAAAGCCCTGAGTTCCAAGAACACAGCAGCTGCGAAGGACTACCCAAGAAGAGCGCAAAAGTACCACAACATGCCTGCCTCCACAGCTTTTTCCTTGGGGACATGCCTAATTCCTGGCTGATTTGCCTTTCTCGTCTTAGGGTTGGGGTTCGGCCTAGGGCTAGGATTTTTTTAACTAGGAAGCCATGAGTTCCAGGCTTACTTCATCTGCCAAAGGCATCCTAAAGGGAGTGCAGAAGTGCCACAACATGGCTGCTTTCACAGCTTTTCCCTTAGGAAGAACCCTAATACCCGGCAGATTTACCTTCCTAGGGTTACTCTTAGGCTTAGGCCTAGGACTTTTAAAACCAGGAAGCCCTGGGCTCCAGACACATGCAGCTGTTAAAGGAATCCCAAGAGGGCTGCAGAAGTTACACAACTTGGCTGCCTCTGCTGCTATTCTCATGGGACCATCCCGAACCATAGGCTGATTTTCCTTCCTAGGGTTAAGGTTTGAGTTACGCCTAGGGTAAGAGTTCTATTAACCAGAATTACCTGAGTTCCAAGAACACAGCAGCTGTGAAGGACTTCCCAAGAAGAGCGCAAAAGTACCACAACATGGCTGCCTCCACAGCTTTTTCCTTGGGGACATGCCTAATTCCTGGCTGATTTGCCTTTCTCGTCTTAGGGTTGGGGTTCGGCCTAGGGCTAGGATTTTTAAAATCAGGAAGCCCTGAGTTCCAGGCACACTGGAGCTGTGAAAGGCATCCAAAAGGGAGTGCAAAAGTGCCACAACATGGTTGCTTTCATGGCTTTTTCCTTGGCAAGAAGCTTAACACCAGGCTGATTTCCCTTCCCAGGGTTACTGTTAGGCTTAGGCCTAGGGCCAGGATTTTTACAACTAGGAAGCCCTTAGATCCAGGCACACTGCAGCTGTTCAAGGCATCCCAAGGGGAGTACAAAAGTGCAACAACATCGCAGCTTTCACAGCTTTTTCCTTGGCACCATCCCTATACCTAGGCTGTTTTATCTGCCTAGGGTTAGGGTTAGGCTTCAGCCTAGGGCTTGGAGTTTTTTAACCAGGAAGCCCTGAGTTCCAGGCTTACTGCATCTGCCAAAGGCATCCCAAAGGGTGTGCAAAAGTGTAACAACATGGCTGCTTTCACGGCTTTTCCCTTAGGAAGAACCCTAATACGCGGCTGATTTACCTTCCTAGGGTTACTGTTAGGCTTAGGCCTAGGACTTTTAAAACCAGGAAGCCCTGGGCTCCAGGCACACTGCAGCTGCGAAAGGCATCCCAAGGGGAGCGCAAAAGTGACGCTACTTGGTTGCCACCACTGATATTTCCATGAGACCATCCCGAACCATAGGCTGATTTTCCTTCCTAGGGTTAAGGTTTGAGTTACGCCTAGGGTAAGGGTTCTATTAACCAGAAAGCCCTGAGTTCCAAGAACACAGCAGCTGCGAAGGACTACCCAAGAAGAGCGCAAAAGTACCACAACGTGCCTGCCTCCACAGCTTTTTCCTTGGGGACATGCCTAATTCCTGGCTGATTTGCCTTTCTCGTCTTAGGGTTGGGGTTCGGCCTAGGGCTAGGTTTTTTTTAACTAGGAAGACCTGAGTTCCAGGCACACTGCAGCTGTTCAAGGCATCCCAAGGGGAGTACAAAAGTGCAACAACATGGCAGCTTTCACAGCTTTTTCCTTGGCACCATCCCTATACCTAGGCTGATTTATCTGTCTAGGTTTAGGGTTAGGGTTCAGCCTAGGGCTTGGAGATTTTAACCAGGAAGCCCTGAGTTCCAGGCTTACTGCATCTGCCAAAGGCATCCCAAAAGGAGTGCAGAAGTGCCACAACATGGCAGCTTTCACAGCTTTTCCCTTAGGAAGAACCCTAATACACGGCTGATTTACCTTCCTAGGGTTACTGTTAGGCTTAGGCCTAGGACTTTTAAAACCAGGAAGCCCTGGGCTCCAGGCACACTGCAGCTGCGAAAGGCATCCCAAGGGGAGCGCAAAAGTGACACAACTTGGCTGCCACCACTGATATTTCCATGAGACCATCCCGAACCATAGGCTGATTTTCCTTCCTAGGGTTAAGATTTGAGTTACGCCTAGGGTAAGGGTTCTATTAACCAGAAAGCCCTGAGTTCCAAGAACACAGCAGCTGCGAAGGACTACCCAAGAAGAGCGCAAAAGTACCACAACGTGCCTGCCTCCACAGCTTTTTCCTTGGGGACATGCCTAATTCCTGGCTGATTTGCCTTTCTCGTCTTAGGGTTGGGGTTCGGACTAGGGCTAGGATTTTTAAAATCAGGAAGCCCTGAGTTCCAGGCACACTGGAGCTGTGAAAGGCATCCAAAAGGGAGTGCAAAAGTTCCACAACATGGTTGATTTCACGGCTTTTTCCTTGGCAAGAAGCCTAACACCAGGCTGATTTACCTTCCTAGGGTTACTGTAAGGCTTAGGCCTAGGGCTAGGATTTTTAAAACTAGGAAGCCCTTAGCTCCAGGCACACTGCAGCTGTTCAAGGCATCCCAAGAGGGCCGCAGAACTGACACAACTTGGCTGCCTCTGCTGCTATTCTCATGAGTCCATCCCGAACCATAGGCTGATTTTCCTTCCTAGGGTGAGGGTTAGAGTTACGCCTAGGGTTAGTGTTTTTTTAACCAGAAAGCCCTGAGTTCCAAGAACACAGCTGCTGCCAAGGAGTACCCAAGAGGAGGGGAAAAGTGCCACAACATGCCTGCCTCCACAGCTTTTTCCTTGGGACCATCATTGAACCTAGGCTGATTTACTTGCCTCCAGTTGCACCTATGGTCACGCCAAGGGACAGGGATTTTAAATCAGTAAACCCTGAGCTCCAGACCCAGTGCAGCTGCAAAAGGCTTCCCAAGGGCAGCCAAAAATTGCCTCAACATGCTCCTTCCAGTGCTTTTTTCCTTGGGAACATCCCTATACCCAGGCTGATTTATCTGCCTAGGGTTAGGGTTAGGGTTCAGCCTAGAGATAGGATTTTTTCAAACCGGAAGCCCTGAATTCCAGGCACACTGCAGCTGTTAAAGGCAGTGTTCTACGTCAACCGCAACTTAGTCTGAAATAAATGCTTTTTCCCTGAGAGCATCTGAGAGGTTTGCATGAAGCACTGATATCTGACATTTGCAATTTTGAATAGGAGAGGAGAAAGAAAATGGGAAGAAGTTTTTAATTTTAGTGGTTTCAATGTGAATTTCCGTACACTTTTTCAAAACTTGTCAGCTCAAATGCCCATCAACATCTTTTAGTCATCTGTAAGTCAGTATTCATATAAAATGTGCTTCAAATCAAAATAATTTCAAATTTGCACTCCAAATTTCTATGCCTAGATTTATGATTTCCTACACATATTAGATGAAAGGAAGGCCTTTTTTACTGTGGGAGTGCTGGAACACTGGAACAGGTTGCCCAGGGAAGTTGTGGGTGTCCCATCCCTGAAAGTATTCAAGGTCAGCTTGGACGGGGCTTGGAGCAGCAACAAAGGAGAAGCTTGATGGTAGAGAAACAAAGTTGGACTATAGAAGAAACTGGGATTGAAGTATAGGAGCAAGTTTTCTCTCAGCTCTTGGGGTAAATTCAAAGTTGTACAAAATTACATTTATCTGTGCTATTCACTACTGTAACAGAAATGTTCATGAAAACTGTACAGAAGATAGCAAATTTTAAAAGAGATAAGAATTACAGCATAAAATCCATGGGATGGGTTACAACATGAGACACTCTCTAAGAGAAAATCTCTGTGTTTCAGCACTTCATCATGGTAAGATTTCATGAAGTGCCAAAGAAGGTGGCAAAATATCATTCGGGACGTTATTTCCTGGAATTCAGCCTGGCCATTAGTAGGAACTGGGTTTGAACACATCATGTAGATATACCACACACACTTTCCCTTCACTGAAAAATGACTGTTTACAACGAAGAAGCAATTGACAATCAAAATTGATTGAAAGCATCTTAAACATGTCGAGTATTTCATTGTAGATGATCTGTGATCCAAATGCTTCTTCCACCTTCGAGAGGGACAGAACAATTCTTCCATATCATGATGGTTTAAAATTGTATCAACCAATGTTTTCTGCTGAAAAGATAGCATCTATTTTTTTCTATTTTTGGAAGAAAATATTCCTAGACATACAACAGGTGAGAACTAAGTAATTTTAAAGAAACAAATGAAAAGAAAATATTCTGTAAATAGAATGAAATGAAAAGCTGTGTTTTAAATAGGAGCTAAATATGAAACAGAATTTTTGTACCAGGCATTTGAATTACTGCACCAGCTCTTTTGCCCATCAAGAGAGGCGTTTAGCATTTCAGTCTTTTCCAAGGTGTTCATGCTCTGCTATGCTGATCTCTGTGTGTGCCTAGGTGTGTGTGGAAGGGGGGGCATGTGAAGGGGAGTGTGTATGTTTGCTTTACAATTGTTGTGGCAGATTCATGCCTCAGCTCCACATTTTGTTTTAGAAAGGTCACACAGAGTGGATGTGAAGTTTACTATCAACAAGAGATCAATTCCCAAATCATCCATTTCACTCTACCTTATAAATCATGTGCTTTGTTGCATATTTTATCAAATCTACTTTCAAGCCAGATGGAGGAAGGAGGATGTGGCAATCCCTCCACCATCTTGCAACTTTTATGCAAGTAGGTTTTCAAGAAAATCATCATTTCTCTTTGAAATATGTCTGGAACAGGCATGATGGTAGTGTCAACCTGTTGGAGTTTTTGTTGCTGGAAGAAGTTATACAAAAGGATTGGTTTTTACATTGACCAGTTACTGAATCAAGCTCAGGAATACATTGGAAATTCAACTGGGGCTTCCTTTCCCCGGCAGACTACTTCTAGAACGAGCTTGTACACTGAAGCTTACTCTTTTGCCCTCTTGTTGTTTCTTTCCTATTTTCTTGGCTTCTTTGCCACTCTCTAGACAATTTTGGAACTTTTTTCCCAACTCAAATGGTTTCAATAGTCTGATTGTGATCATACATTTTTACAAGGAATTTTTAAAATCTTTCCTCCAGTTAAGAAAGTCAAGGACTTAGGTCTTTTTCTTCCCTTATCAATATTGCAATGAAATTGATAAGTAAAGACCAACTCTTTCTTTTTGTTTTTAACCCAAGCAGATAATTCCCATCCATTCATCCATTTGGTGGACCAATGGTTGCCATTCTGATGGAAGTTGTCACTTCTTAACAATAGGCATTCTGTGACTATGTTGACAGCACTTTGGGTGAAGATCCTAACTGGTCTTAGATACACATAGGGAGAAATTTGCTCAGCCAGTGTCAGTCTTAAGCATGCGTATCAGAAGATCTTTCTAGAGCTGGGAATTTTCCCATGAAAGGGATTCAGTTAGGGAAGAGACACTTGCCCCAGAGGTTTACATTCTTCTTGAAGACTGCTTAAGGAACTTAGATGCCATGTCCATTTGGATCTGTGTCTGCACAGAACTTTGTCATGCCAGTGCTTGAAATGCATCTTGAAGAGAATTCACTAGCACAGAATGAATGAGAGTGGAAGGGGTTGGTGGGGCTAACCAGGCCCAACCCCCCTGCCTAAACCAGGATACCTAGAGCCTCTTGCCCAGGATTCTATCTGGGTGTACTTTTAATGTCTTCAAAGATCCAGGCTCCACAATCTTTCTGGGCAGTCTGTGCCGTGGTTCACTCACCCTCACAGTAAAGAATCATTTCCTGATGTTCCTGTATTTCAGTGTGTGCCCACTGCCTCTTGTCTTTTCACTCAGCATCACTGAAAAGACACTGATTCCCTCCCCTTTGCACTATTGCTTCCATATGGATGTGTGCTGCCATGTAGAGATATGTCAAAAACCTCCCTGAAGCCCAGGCAGATAATATTCCCTTCATCTACCAGTCAAGTTGATTCATCAGAGGAGTTTAAAGTTATGTTCAGCATGAAATGCCCCTGAAAAATCATGCTAACTACATTATTGTGTCGTCTTTCATGTGCCTGGCAAGGTTTTCCAGGAAGAGCTGCTTCATCAACTTCCTGGGTATAAAAAAGAGGCTGGCTGGTTTGTACGATTGCGAGTCCTCCTAATTGCCTTTTTTGAAGATGAGTGTCATTTGCTTACATCCAGTCCTTAGCCTCTCTTGTCGTCTACATGTTAGCAAAAAGCTTTTCCACTATGTCTGGCAAGGAGAAATTGTACGAGCACAGAAAACATCTCCTATCGTGTTCTAGACGTTGCACGGAGGTGTGCCGAGTGTTTGGCATGAAGAAAAGAAAACTTGTCCAAAACAGCTTCCAATCGAATGTTCATGTGATTGGAAAAGTCAGGGGAGTGCAAAGGTACTGTTTTCTAGCAGTTGGCAAGCTGCGCACACAATCCCAGTGTTGTACAGCTTCCTTCTTCACCTTTCCGAAGGTGCCGCTCTCTCCGGCTCCCGGAGGCGAAGAAGCGGCTTCTTCGCGCAAAGACGATTGTGCCGCTCACTGTGCACTCCTTAGCGCGGCTTCTGCCGAAAGACGCCCGGGAGCGGCTCTTAGCTCCGGACAGCATCGTACCTTCGTCTTTAGCGTCTCTTCTCGTCTACATCTTAGCAAAAAGCTTTTCTACTATGTCTGGCGAGGAAAAACTGTGCCAGCACAGGAAACATCTCCCATCGTGTTCTAGACGTTGCACGGAGGTGTGCCGAGTGTTTGGCATGAAGGAAAGAAAAGTTGTCCAAAACAGCTTCCAATCGAATGTTCATGTGATTGGAAAAGTCAGGAGAGTGCAAAGGTACTGTTTTCTATCAGTTGGCAAGCTGCGCACACAATCCCAGTGTTGTACAGCTTCCTTCTTCACCTTTCCGAAGGTGCCGCTCTCTCCGGCTCCCGGAGGCGAAGAAGCGGCTTCTTCGCGCAAAGACGATTGTGCCGCTCACTGTGCACTCCTTAGCGCGGCTTCTGCCGAAAGACGCCCGGGAGCGGCTCTTAGCTCCGGAGAGCATCGTACCTTCGTCTTTAGCGTCTCTTCTCGTCTACATCTAAGCAAAAAGCTTTTCCACTATGTCTGGCTCGGAAAAATTGTGCCAGCACAGAAAACATCTCCCAACGTGTTCTAGACGTTGCACGATCCCTATACTTAGGCTGATTTTCCTTCCTGGTGATAGGGTTAGGCTTCAGCCTAGGGCTTGGAGTTTTTTAACCAGGAAGCCCTGAGTTCCAGGCTTACTGCATCTGCCAAAGGTATCCCAAAGGGAGTGCAGAAGTGCCACAACATGGCTGCTTTCACGGCTTTTCCATTAGGAAGAACCCTAATACGCGGCTGATTTACCTTCCTAGGGTTACTGTTAGGCTTAGGCCTAGGACTTTTAAAACCAGGAAGCCCTGGGCTCCAGGCACACTGCAGCTGCGAAAGGCATCCCAAGGGGAGCGCAAAAGTGACACAACTTGGCTGCCACCACTGATATTTCCATGAGACCATCCCGAACCATAGGCTGATTTTCCTTCCTAGGGTTAAGGTTTGAGTTACGCCTGGGGTAAGGGTTCTATTAACCAGAAAGCCCTGAGTTCCAAGAACACAGCAGCTGTGAAGGACTTCCCAAGAAGAGCGCAAAAGTACCACAACATGCCTGCCTCCACAGCTTTTTCCTTGGGGACATGCCTAATTCCTTGCTGATTTTCCTTTCTCGTCTTAGGGTTGGGGTTCGGACTAGGGCTAGGATTTTTTTAACCAGGAAGCCCTGAGTTCCAGGCTTACTGCATCTGCCAAAGGCATCCCAAAGGGAGTGCAGAAGTGCCACAACATGGCTGCTTTCACGGCTTTTTCCTTGGCAAGAAGCCTAACACCAGGCTGATTTCCCTTCCCAGGTTTACTGTTAGGCTTAGGCCTAGGGCTCGGATTTTTAAAACTAGGAAGCCTTTAATTCCAGGCACACTGCAGCTGCGAAAGGCATCCCAAGGGGAGTACAAAAGTGCAACAACATGGCAGCTTTCACAGCTTTTTCCTTGGCACCATCCCTATACCTAGACTGATTTATCTGCCTAGGGTTAGGGTTAGGCTTCCGCCTAGGTCTTGGAGATTTTAACCAGGAAGCCCTGAGTTCCAGGCTTACTGCATCTGCCAAAGGCATCCCAAAGGGAGTGCAGAAGTGCCACAACATGGCTGCTTTCACGGCTTTTCCCTTAGGAAGAACCCTAATACCCGGCTGATTTACCTTCCTAGGGTTACTGTTAGGCTTAGGCCTAGGACTTTTAAAACCAGGAAGCCCTGGGCTCCAGGCACACTGCAGCTGCGAAAGGCATCCCAAGGGGAGCGCAAAAGTGACACAACTTGGCTGCCTCTGCTTCTATTCTCATGTGACCATCCTGAACCATAGGCTGATTTTCCTTCCTAGGGTTAAGGTTTAAGTTTCGCCTAGCGTAAGAGTTCTATTAACCAGAAAGCCCTGAGTTCCAAGAACACAGCAGCTGCGAAGGACTACCCAAGAAGAGCGCAAAAGTACCACAACATGCCTGCCTCCACAGCTTTTTCCTTGGGGACATGCCTAATTCCTGGCTGATTTGCCTTTCTCGTCTTAGGGTTGGGGTTCGGCCTAGGGCTAGGATATTTTTAACTAGGAAGCCCTGAGTTCCAGGCTTACTTCATCTGCCAAAGGCATCCCAAAGGGAGTGCAGAAGTGCCACAACATGGCTGCTTTCACGGCTTTTCCCTTAGGAAGAACCCTAATACGCGGCTGATTTACCTTCCTAGGGTTACTGTTAGGCTTAGGCCTAGGACTTTTAAAACCAGGAAGCCCTGGGCTTCAGGCACATGCAGCTGTTAAAGGCATCCCAAGAGGGCCGCAGAAGTGACACAACTTGGCTGCCTCTGCTGCTATTCTCATGAGACCATCCCGAACCATAGGCTGATTTTCCTTCCTAGGGTTAAGGTTTGAGTTACGCCTAGGGTAAGAATTCTATTAACCAGAAAGCCCTGAGTTCCAAGAACACAGCAGCTGTGAAGGACTTCCCAAGAAGAGCGCAAAAGTACCACAACATGCCTGCCTCCACAGCTTTTTCCTTGGGGACATGCCTAATTCCTGGCTGATTTGCCTTTCTCGTCTTAGGGTTGGGGTTCGGCCTAGGGCTAGGATTTTTTTAACTAGGAAGCCCTGAGTTCCAGGCTTACTGCATCTGCCAAAGGCATCCCAAAGGGAGTGCAGAAGTGCCACAACATGGCTGCTTTCACGGCTTTTCCCTTAGGAAGAACCCTAATACCCGGCTGATTTACCTTCCTAGGGTTACTGTTAGGCTTAGGCCTAGGACTTTTAAAACCAGGAAGCCCTGGGCTCCAGGCACACTGCAGCTGCGAAAGGCATCCCAAGGGGAGCGCAAAAGTGACACAACTTGGCTGCCACCACTGATATTTCCATGAGACCATCCAGAACCATAGGCTGATTTTCCTTCCTAGGGTTAATGTTTGAGTTAGGCCTGGGGTAAGGGTTCTATTAACCAGAAAGCCCTGAGTTCCAAGAACACAGCAGCTGCGAAGGACTACCCAAGAAGAGCGCAAAAGTACCACAACATGCCTGCCTCCACAGCTTTTTCCTTGGGGACATGCCTAATTCCTGGCTGATTTGCCTTTCTCGTCTTAGGGTTGGGGTTCGGCCTAGGGCCAGGATTTTTAAAATCAGGAAGCCCTGAGTTCCAGGCACACTGGAGCTGTGAAAGGCATCCAAAAGGGAGTGCAAAAGTGCCACAACATGGCTGCTTTCACAGCTTTTCCCTTAGGAAGAACCCTAATACCCGACTGATTTACCTTCCCAGGGTTACTGTTAGGCTTAGGCCTAGGGCTAGGATTTTTAAAACTAGGAAGCCCTTAGCTACAGGCACACTGCATCTGTTCAAGGCATCCCAAGAGGAGTAAAAAAGTGCAACAACATGGCAGCTTTCACAGCTTTTTCCTTGGTACCATCCCTATACCTTGGCTCATTTATCTGCCTAGGGTTAGGGTTAGGGTTAGCCAAGGGCTTGGAGTTTTTTAACCAGGAAACCCTGAGTTCCAGGCTTACTGCATCTGCCAAAGGCATACCAAAGGGAGTGCAGAAGTGCCACAACATGCCTGCCTCCACAGCTTTTTCCTTGGGGACATGCCTAATTCCTGGCTGATTTGCCTTTCTCGTCTTAGGTTTGGGGTTCGGCCTAGGGCTAGGATATTTTTAACTAGGAAGCCCTGAGTTCCAGGCTTACTTCATCTGCCAAAGGCATCCCACAGGGTGTGCAAAAGTGCCACAACATGGCTGCTTTCACGGCTTTTCCCTTAGGAAGAACCCTAATACCCGGCTGATTTACCTTCCTAGGGTTACTGTTAGGCTTAGGCCTAGGACTTTTAAAACCAGGAAGCCCTGGGCTCCAGGCACACTGCAGCTGCGAAAGGCATCCCAAGGGGAGCGCAAAAGTGACACAACTTGGCTGCCACCACTGATATTTCCATGAGACCATCCCGAACCATAGGCTGATTTTCCTTCCTAGGGTTAAGGTTTGAGTTACGCCTGGGGTAAGGGTTCTATTAACCAGAAAGCCCTGAGTTCCAAGAACACAGCAGCTGCGAAGGACTAGCCAAGAAGGGCGCAAAAGTACCACAACATGCCTGCCTCCACAGCTTTTTCCTTGGGGACATGCCTAATTCCTGGCTGATTTGCCTTTCTCGTCTTAGGGTTGGGGTTCGGCCTAGGGCTAGGATTTTTAAAATCAGGAAGCCCTGAGTTCCAGGCTTACTTCATCTGCCAAAGGCATCCAAAAGGGAGTGCAAAAGTGCCACAACATGGCTGCTTTCACGGCTTTTTCCTTGGCAAGAAGCCTAACACCAGGCTGATTTCCCTTCCCAGGTTTACTGTTAGGCTTAGGCCTAGGGCTCGGATTTTTAAAACTAGGAAGCCTTTAATTCCAGGCACACTGCAGCTGCGAAAGGCATCCCAAGGGGAGTACAAAAGTGCAACAACATGGCAGCTTTCACAGCTTTTTCCTTGGCACCATCCCTATACCTAGACTGATTTATCTGCCTAGGGTTAGGGTTAGGCTTCCGCCTAGGTCTTGGAGATTTTAACCAGGAAGCCCTGAGTTCCAGGCTTACTGCATCTGCCAAAGGCATCCCAAAGGGAGTGCAGAAGTGCCACAACATGGCTGCTTTCACGGCTTTTCCCTTAGGAAGAACCCTAATACCCGGCTGATTTACCTTCCTAGGGTTACTGTTAGGCTTAGGCCTAGGACTTTTAAAACCAGGAAGCCCTGGGCTCCAGGCACACTGCAGCTGCGAAAGGCATCCCAAGGGGAGCGCAAAAGTGACACAACTTGGCTGCCTCTGCTTCTATTCTCATGTGACCATCCTGAACCATAGGCTGATTTTCCTTCCTAGGGTTAAGGTTTAAGTTTCGCCTAGCGTAAGAGTTCTATTAACCAGAAAGCCCTGAGTTCCAAGAACACAGCAGCTGCGAAGGACTACCCAAGAAGAGCGCAAAAGTACCACAACATGCCTGCCTCCACAGCTTTTTCCTTGGGGACATGCCTAATTCCTGGCTGATTTGCCTTTCTCGTCTTAGGGTTGGGGTTCGGCCTAGGGCTAGGATATTTTTAACTAGGAAGCCCTGAGTTCCAGGCTTACTTCATCTGCCAAAGGCATCCCAAAGGGAGTGCAGAAGTGCCACAACATGGCTGCTTTCACGGCTTTTCCCTTAGGAAGAACCCTAATACGCGGCTGATTTACCTTCCTAGGGTTACTGTTAGGCTTAGGCCTAGGACTTTTAAAACCAGGAAGCCCTGGGCTTCAGGCACATGCAGCTGTTAAAGGCATCCCAAGAGGGCCGCAGAAGTGACACAACTTGGCTGCCTCTGCTGCTATTCTCATGAGACCATCCCGAACCATAGGCTGATTTTCCTTCCTAGGGTTAAGGTTTGAGTTACGCCTAGGGTAAGGGTTCTATTAACCAGAAAGCCCTGAGTTCCAAGAACACAGCAGCTGTGAAGGACTTCCCAAGAAGAGCGCAAAAGTACCACAACATGCCTGCCTCCAAAGCTTTTTCCTTGGGGACATGCCTAATTCCTGGCTGATTTGCCTTTCTCGTCTTAGGGTTGGGGTTCGGCCTAGGGCTAGGATTTTTTTAACTAGGAAGCCCTGAGTTCCAGGCTTACTGCATCTGCCAAAGGCATCCCAAAGGGAGTGCAGAAGTGCCACAACATGGCTGCTTTCACGGCTTTTCCCTTAGGAAGAACCCTAATACCCGGCTGATTTACCTTCCTAGGGTTACTGTTAGGCTTAGGCCTAGGACTTTTAAAACCAGGAAGCCCTGGGCTCCAGGCACACTGCAGCTGCGAAAGGCATCCCAAGGGGAGCGCAAAAGTGACACAACTTGGCTGCCTCTGCTTCTATTCTCATGAGACCATCCTGAACCATAGGCAGATTTTCCTTCCTAGGGTTAAGGTTTAAGTTTCGCCTAGCGTAAGAATTCAATTAACCAGAAAGCCCTGAGTTCCAAGAACACAGCAGCTGTGAAGGACTTCCCAAGAAGAGCGCAAAAGTACCACAACATGCCTGCCTCCACAGCTTTTTCCTTGGGGACATGCCTAATTCCTGGCTGATTTGCCTTTCTCGTCTTAGGGTTGGGGTTCGGCCTAGGGCTAGGATTTTTTTAACTAGGAAGCCCTGAGTTCCAGGCTTACTTCATCTGCCAAAGGCATCCCAAAGGGAGTGCAGAAGTGCCACAACATGGCTGCTTTCACGGCTTTTCCCTTAGGAAGAAGCCTAATACGCGGCTGATTTACCTTCCTAGGGTTACTGTTAGGCTTAGGCCTAGGACTTTTAAAACCAGGAAGCCCTGGGCTCCAGGCACATGCAGCTGTTAAAGGCATCCCAAGAGGGCCGCAGAAGTGACACAACTTGGCTGCCTCTGCTGCTATTCTCATGAGGCCATCCCGAACCATAGGCTGATTTTCCTTCCTAGGGTTAAGGTTTGAGTTACGCCTAGGGTAAGAATTCTATTAACCAGAAAGCCCTGAGTTCCAAGAACACAGCAGCTGTGAAGGACTTCCCAAGAAGAGCGCAAAAGTACCACAACATGCCTGCCTCCACAGCTTTTTCCTTGGGGACATGCCTAATTCCTGGCTGATTTGCCTTTCTCGTCTTAGGGTTGGCGTTCGGCCTAGGGCTAGGATTTTTTTAACTAGGAAGCCCTGAGTTCCAGGCTTACTGCATCTGCCAAAGGCATCCCAAAGGGAGTGCAGAAGTGCCACAACATGGCTGCTTTCACGGCTTTTCCCTTAGGAAGAACCCTAATACCCGGCTGATTTACCTTCCTAGGGTTACTGTTAGGCTTAGGCCTAGGACTTTTAAAACCAGGAAGCCCTGGGCTCCAGGCACACTGCAGCTGCGAAAGGCATCCCAAGGGGAGCGCAAAAGTGACACAACTTGGCTGCCTCTGCTTCTATTCTCATGAGACCATCCTGAACCATAGGCAGATTTTCCTTCCTAGGGTTAAGGTTTAAGTTTCGCCTAGCGTAAGAGTTCTATTAACCAGAAAGCCCTGAGTTCCAAGAACACAGCAGCTGCGAAGGACTACCCAAGAAGAGCGCAAAAGTACCACAACATGCCTGCCTCCACAGCTTTTTCCTTGGGGACATGCCTAATTCCTGGCTGATTTGCCTTTCTCGTCTTAGGGTTGGGGTTCGGCCTTGGGCTTGGAGTTTTTTAACCAGGAAGCCCTGAGTTCCAGGCTTACTGCATCTGCCAAAGGCATCCCAAAGGAGTGCAGAAGTGCCACAACATGGCTGCTTTCACGGCTTTTCCCTTAGGAAGAACCCTAATACCCGGCTGATTTACCTTCCTAGGGTTACTGTTAGGCTTAGGCCTAGGACTTTTAAAACCAGGAAGCCCTGGGCTCCAGGCACACTGCAGCTGCGAAAGGCATCCCAAGGGGAGCGCAAAAGTGACACAACTTGGCTGCCTCTGCTTCTATTCTCATGTGACCATCCTGAACCATAGGCTGATTTTCCTTCCTAGGGTTAAGGTTTAGGTTTGGCCTAGCGTAAGAGTTCTATTAACCAGAAAGCCCTGAGTTCCAAGAACACAGCAGCTGCGAAGGACTACCCAAGAAGAGCGCAAAAGTACCACAACATGCCTGCCTCCACAGCTTTTTCCTTGGGGACATGCCTAATTCCTGGCTGATTTGCCTTTCTCGTCTTAGGGTTGGGGTTCGGCCTAGGGCTAGGATATTTTTAACTAGGAAGCCCTGAGTTCCAGGCTTACTTCATCTGCCAAAGGCATCCCAAAGGGAGTGCAGAAGTGCCACAACATGGCTGCTTTCACGGCTTTTCCCTTAGGAAGAACCCTAATACGCGGCTGATTTACCTTCCTAGGGTTACTGTTAGGCTTAGGCCTAGGACTTTTAAAACCAGGAAGCCCTGGGCTTCAGGCACATGCAGCTGTTAAAGGCATCCCAAGAGGGCCGCAGAAGTGACACAACTTGGCTGCCTCTGCTTCTATTCTCATGAGACCATCCTGAACCATAGGCAGATTTTCCTTCCTAGGGTTAAGGTTTAAGTTTCGCATAGCGTAAGAATTATATTAACCAGAAAGCCCTGAGTTCCAAGAACACAGCAGCTGTGAAGGACTTCCCAAGAAGAGCGCAAAAGTACCACAACATGCCTGCCTCCACAGCTTTTTCCTTGGGGACATGCCTAATTCCTGGCTGATTTGCCTTTCTCGTCTTAGGGTTGGGGTTCGGCCTAGGGCTAGGATATTTTTAACTAGGAAGCCCTGAGTTCCAGGCTTACTTCATCTGCCAAAGGCATCCCAAAGGGAGTGCAGAAGTGCCACAACATGGCTGCTTTCACGGCTTTTCCCTTAGGAAGAAGCCTAATACGCGGCTGATTTACCTTCCTAGGGTTACTGTTAGGCTTAGGCCTAGGACTTTTAAAACCAGGAAGCCCTGGGCTCCAGGCACATGCAGCTGTTAAAGGCATCCCAAGAGGGCCGCAGAAGTGACACAACTTGGCTGCCTCTGCTGCTATTCTCATGAGGCCATCCCGAACCATAGGCTGATTTTCCTTCCTAGGGTTAAGGTTTGAGTTACGCCTAGGGTAAGAATTCTATTAACCAGAAAGCCCTGAGTTCCAAGAACACAGCAGCTGTGAAGGACTTCCCAAGAAGAGCGCAAAAGTACCACAACATGCCTGCCTCCACAGCTTTTTCCTTGGGGACATGCCTAATTCCTGGCTGATTTGCCTTTCTCGTCTTAGGGTTGGGGTTCGGCCTAGGGCTAGGATATTTTTAACTAAGAAGCCCTGAGTTCCAGGCTTACTGCATCTGCCAAAGGCATCCCAAAGGGAGTGCAGAAGTGCCACAACATGGCTGCTTTCACGGCTTTTCCCTTAGGAAGAACCCTAATACCCGGCTGATTTACCTTCCTAGGGTTACTGTTAGGCTTAGGCCTAGGACTTTTAAAACCAGGAAGCCCTGGGCTCCAGGCACACTGCAGCTGCGAAAGGCATCCCAAGGGGAGCGCAAAAGTGACACAACTTGGCTGCCTCTGCTTCTATTCTCATGAGACCATCCTGAACCATAGGCAGATTTTCCTTCCTAGGGTTAAGGTTTAAGTTTCGCCTAGCGTAAGGGTTCTATTAACCAGAAAGCCCTGAGTTCCAAGAACACAGCAGCTGCGAAGGACTAGCCAAGAAGAGCGCAAAAGTACCACAACATGCCTGCCTCCACAGCTTTTTCCTTGGGGACATGCCTAATTCCTGGCTGATTTGCCTTTCTCGTCTTAGGGTTGGGGTTCGGCCTTGGGCTTTGAGTTTTTTAACCAGGAAGCCCTGAGTTCCAGGCTTACTGCATCTGCCAAAGGCATCCCAAAGGGAGTGCAGAAGTGCCACAACATGGCTGCTTTCACGGCTTTTCCCTTAGGAAGAAGCCTAATACGCGGCTGATTTACCTTCCTAGGGTTACTGTTAGGCTTAGGCCTAGGACTTTTAAAACCAGGAAGCCCTGGGCTCCAGGCACACTGCAGCTGCGAAAGGCATCCCAAGAGGGCCGCAGAAGTGACACAACTTGGCTGCCTCTGCTGATATTTCCATGAGACCATCCCGAACCATAGGCTGATTTTCCTTCCTAGGGTTAAGGTTTGAGTTACGCCTAGGGTAAGGGTTCTATTAACCAGAAAGCCCTGAGTTCCAAGAACACAGCAGCTGCGAAGGACTAGCCAAGAAGAGCGCAAAAGTACCACAACATGCCTGCCTCCACAGCTTTTTCCTTGGGGACATGCCTAATTCCTGGCTGATTTGCCTTTCTCGTCTTAGGGTTGGGGTTCGGCCTAGGGCTAGGTTTTTTAAAATCAGGAAGCCCTGAGTTCCAGGCACACTGGAGCTGTGAAAGGCATCCAAAAGGGAGTGCAAAAGTGCCACAACATGGTTGCTTTCACGGCTTTTTCCTTGGCAAGAAGCTTAACATCAGGCTGATTTGCTTTCCTAGGGTTACTGTTAGGCTTAGGCCTAGGGCTAGGATTTTTAAAACTAGGAAGCCCTTAGCTCCAGCCACACTGCATCTGTTCAAGACATCCCAAGAGGAGTACAAAAGTGCAACAACATGGCGGCTTTCACAGCTTTTTCCTTGGTACCATCCCTATACCTTGGCTCATTTATCTGCCTAGGGTTAGGGTTAGGGTTAGCGTAGGGCTTGGAGTTTTTTAACCAGGAAACCCTGAGTTCCAGGCTTACTGCATCTGCTAAAGGCATCCCAAAGGGAGTGCAGAAGTGCCACAACATGCCTGCCTCCACAGCTTTTTCCTTGGGGACATGCCTAATTCCTGGCTGATTTGCCTTTCTCGTCTTAGGGTTGGGGTTCGGCCTAGGGCTTACATATTTTTAACTAGGAAGCCCTGAGTTCCAGGCTTACTTCATCTGCCAAAGGCATCCCACAGGGTGTGCAAAAGTGCCACAACATGGCTGCTTTCACGGCTTTTCCCTTAGGAAGAACCCTAATACCCGGCTGATTTACCTTCCTAGGGTTACTGTTAGGCTTAGGCCTAGGACTTTTAAAACCAGGAAGCCCTGGGCTCCAGGCACACTGCAGCTGCGAAAGGCATCCCAAGGGGAGCGCAAAAGTGACACAACTTGGCTGCCACCACTGATATTTCCATGAGACCATCCCGAACGTTAGGCTGATTTTCCTTCCTAGGGTTAAGGTTTGAGTTACGCCTGGGGTAAGGGTTCTATTAACCAGAAAGCCCTGAGTTCCAAGAACACAGCAGCTGCGAAGGACTAGCCAAGAAGAGCGCAAAAGTACCACAACATGCCTGCCTCCACAGCTTTTTCCTTGGGGACATGCCTAATTCCTGGCTGATTTGCCTTTCTCGTCTTAGGCTTGGGGTTCGGCCTAGGGCTAGGATTTTTAAAATCAGGAAGCCCTGAGTTCCAGGCACACTGGAGCTGTGAAAGGCATCCAAAAGGGAGTGCAAAAGTGCCACAACATGGCTGCTTTCACGGCTTTTTCCTTGGCAAGAAGCCTAACACCAGGCTGATTTCCCTTCCCAGGTTTACTGTTAGGCTTAGGCCTAGGGCTCGGATTTTTAAAACTAGGAAGCCTTTAATTCCAGGCACACTGCAGCTGCGAAAGGCATCCCAAGGGGAGTACAAAAGTGCAACAACATGGCAGCTTTCACAGCTTTTTCCTTGGCACCATCCCTATACCTAGACTGATTTATCTGCCTAGGGTTAGGGTTAGGCTTCCGCCTAGGTCTTGGAGATTTTAACCAGGAAGCCCTGAGTTCCAGGCTTACTGCATCTGCCAAAGGCATCCCAAAGGGAGTGCAGAAGTGCCACAACATGGCTGCTTTCACGGCTTTTCCCTTAGGAAGAACCCTAATACCCGGCTGATTTACCTTCCTAGGGTTACTGTTAGGCTTAGGCCTAGGACTTTTAAAACCAGGAAGCCCTGGGCTCCAGGCACACTGCAGCTGTTAAAGGCATCCCAAGGGGAGCGCAAAAGTGACACAACTTGGCTGCCTCTGCTTCTATTCTCATGAGACCATCCTGAACCATAGGCTGATTTTCCTTCCTAGGGTTAAGGTTTAAGTTTCGCCTAGCGTAAGAGTTCTATTAACCAGAAAGCCCTGAGTTCCAAGAACACAGCAGCTGCGAAGGACTAGCCAAGAAGAGCGCAAAAGTACCACAACATGCCTGCCTCCACAGCTTTTTCCTTGGGGACATTCCTAATTCCTGGCTGATTTGCCTTTCTCGTCTTAGGGTTGGGGTTCGGCCTAGGGCTAGGATATTTTTAACTAGGAAGCCCTGAGTTCCAGGCTTACTTCATCTGCCAAAGGCATCCCAAAGGGAGTGCAGAAGTGCCACAACATGGCTGCTTTCACGGCTTTTCCCTTAGGAAGAACCCTAATACGCGGCTGATTTACCTTCCTAGGGTTACTGTTAGGCTTAGGCCTAGGACTTTTAAAACCAGGAAGCCCTGGGCTCCAGGCACATGCAGCTGTTAAAGGCATCCCAAGAGGGCCGCAGAAGTGACACAACTTGGCTGCCTCTGCTGCTATTCTCATGAGACCATCCCGAACCATACGCTGATTTTCCTTCCTAGGGTTAAGGTTTGAGTTACGCCTAGGGTAAGAATTCTATTAACCAGAAAGCCCTGAGTTCCAAGAACACAGCAGCTGTGAAGGACTTCCCAAGAAGAGCGCAAAAGTACCACAACATGCCTGCCTCCACAGCTTTTTCCTTGGGGACATGCCTAATTCCTGGCTGATTTGCCTTTCTCGTCTTAGGGTTGGGGTTCGGCCTAGGGCTAGGATATTTTTAACTAGGAAGCCCTGAGTTCCAGGCTTACTTCATCTGCCAAAGGCATCCCACAGGGTGTGCAAAAGTGCCACAACATGGCTGCTTTCACGGCTTTTCCCTTAGGAAGAAGCCTAATACGCGGCTGATTTACCTTCCTAGGGTTACTGTTAGGCTTAGGCCTAGGACTTTTAAAACCAGGAAGCCCTGGGCTCCAGGCACATGCAGCTGTTAAAGGCATCCCAAGAGGGCCGCAGAAGTGACACAACTTGGCTGCCTCTGCTGCTATTCTCATGAGGCCATCCCGAACCATAGGCTGATTTTCCTTCCTAGGGTTAAGGTTTGAGTTACGCCTAGGGTAAGAATTCTATTAACCAGAAAGCCCTGAGTTCCAAGAACACAGCAGCTGTGAAGGACTTCCCAAGAAGAGCGCAAAAGTACCACAACATGCCTGCCTCCACAGCTTTTTCCTTGGGGACATGCCTAATTCCTGGCTGATTTGCCTTTCTCGTCTTAGGGTTGGGGTTCGGCCTAGGGCTAGGATATTTTTAACTAAGAAGCCCTGAGTTCCAGGCTTACTGCATCTGCCAAAGGCATCCCAAAGGGAGTGCAGAAGTGCCACAACATGGCTGCTTTCACGGCTTTTCCCTTAGGAAGAACCCTAATACCCGGCTGATTTACCTTCCTAGGGTTACTGTTAGGCTTAGGCCTAGGACTTTTAAAACCAGGAAGCCCTGGGCTCCAGGCACACTGCAGCTGCGAAAGGCATCCCAAGGGGAGCGCAAAAGTGACACAACTTGGCTGCCTCTGCTTCTATTCTCATGAGACCATCCTGAACCATAGGCAGATTTTCCTTCCTAGGGTTAAGGTTTAAGTTTCGCCTAGCGTAAGAGTTCTATTAACCAGAAAGCCCTGAGTTCCAAGAACACAGCAGCTGCGAAGGACTACCCAAGAAGAGCGCAAAAGTACCACAACATGCCTGCCTCCACAGCTTTTTCCTTGGGGACATGCCTAATTCCTGGCTGATTCGCCTTTCTCGTCTTAGGGTTGGGGTTCGGCCTTGGGCTTGGAGTTTTTTAACCAGGAAGCCCTGAGTTCCAGGCTTACTGCATCTGCCAAAGGCATCCCAAAGGGAGTGCAGAAGTGCCACAACATGGCTGCTTTCACTGCTTTTCCCTTAGGAAGAACCCTAATACCCGGCTGATTTACCTTCCTAGGGTTACTGTTAGGCTTAGGCCTAGGACTTTTAAAACCAGGAAGCCCTGGGCTCCAGGCACACTGCAGCTGCGAAAGGCATCCCAAGGGGAGCGCAAAAGTGACACAACTTGGCTGCCACCACTGATATTTCCATGAGACCATCCCGAACCATAGGCTGATTTTCCTTCCTAGGGTTAAGGTTTGAGTTACGCCTGGGGTAAGGGTTCTATTAACCAGAAAGCCCTGAGTTCCAAGAACACAGCAGCTGCGAAGGACTAGCCAAGAAGGGCGCAAAAGTACCACAACATGCCTGCCTCCACAGCTTTTTCCTTGGGGACATGCCTAATTCCTGGCTGATTTGCCTTTCTCGTCTTAGGCTTGGGGTTCGGCCTAGGGCTAGGATTTTTAAAATCAGGAAGCCCTGAGTTCCAGGCACACTGGAGCTGTGAAAGGCATCCAAAAGGGAGTGCAGAAGTGCCACAACATGGCTGCTTTCACGGTTTTTCCCTTAGGAAGAAGCCTAATACGCGGCTGATTTGCCTTCCTAGGGTTACTGTTAGGCTTAGGCCTAGGACTTTTAAAACCAGGAAGCCCTGGGCTCCAGGCACATGCAGCTGTTAAAGGCATCCCAAGAGGGCCGCAGAAGTGACACAACTTGGCTGCCTCTGCTGCTATTCTCATGAGGCCATCCCGAACCATAGGCTGATTTTCCTTCCTAGGGTTAAGGTTTGAGTTACGCCTAGGGTAAGAATTCTATTAACCAGAAAGCCCTGAGTTCCAAGAACACAGCAGCTGTGAAGGACTTCCCAAGAAGAGCGCAAAAGTACCACAACATGCCTGCCTCCACAGCTTTTTCCTTGGGGACATGCCTAATTCCTGGCTGATTTGCCTTTCTCGTCTTAGGGTTGGGGTTCGGCCTAGGGCTAGGATTTTTTTAACTAGGAAGCCCTGAGTTCCAGGCTTACTGCATCTGCCAAAGGCATCCCAAAGGGAGTGCAGAAGTGCCACAACATGGCTGCTTTCACGGCTTTTCCCTTAGGAAGAACCCTAATACCCGGCTGATTTACCTTCCTAGGGTTACTGTTAGGCTTAGGCCTAGGACTTTTAAAACCAGGAAGCCCTGGGCTCCAGGCACACTGCAGCTGCGAAAGGCATCCCAAGGGGAGCGCAAAAGTGACACAACTTGGCTGCCTCTGCTTCTATTCTCATGAGACCATCCTGAACCATAGGCAGATTTTCCTTCCTAGGGTTAAGGTTTAAGTTTCGCCTAGCGTAAGAGTTCTATTAACCAGAAAGCCCTGAGTTCCAAGAACACAGCAGCTGCGAAGGACTACCCAAGAAGAGCGCAAAAGTACCACAACATGCCTGCCTCCACAGCTTTTTCCTTGGGGACATGCCTAATTCCTGGCTGATTTGCCTTTCTCGTCTTAGGGTTGGGGTTCGGCCTTGGGCTTGGAGTTTTTTAACCAGGAAGCCCTGAGTTCCAGGCTTACTGCATCTGCCAAAGGCATCCCAAAGGGAGTGCAGAAGTGCCACAACATGGCTGCTTTCACTGCTTTTCCCTTAGGAAGAACCCTAATACCCGGCTGATTTACCTTCCTAGGGTTACTGTTAGGCTTAGGCCTAGGACTTTTAAAACCAGGAAGCCCTGGGCTCCAGGCACACTGCAGCTGCGAAAGGCATCCCAAGGGGAGCGCAAAAGTGACACAACTTGGCTGCCACCACTGATATTTCCATGAGACCATCCCGAACCATAGGCTGATTTTCCTTCCTAGGGTTAAGGTTTGAGTTACGCCTGGGGTAAGGGTTCTATTAACCAGAAAGCCCTGAGTTCCAAGAACACAGCAGCTGCGAAGGACTAGCCAAGAAGGGCGCAAAAGTACCACAACATGCCTGCCTCCACAGCTTTTTCCTTGGGGACATGCCTAATTCCTGGCTGATTTGCCTTTCTCGTCTTAGGCTTGGGGTTCGGCCTAGGGCTAGGATTTTTAAAATCAGGAAGCCCTGAGTTCCAGGCACACTGGAGCTGTGAAAGGCATCCAAAAGGGAGTGCAAAAGTGCCACAACATGGCTGCTTTCACGGCTTTTTCCTTGGCAAGAAGCCTAACACCAGGCTGATTTCCCTTCCCAGGTTTACTGTTAGGCTTAGGCCTAGGGCTCGGATTTTTAAAACTAGGAAGCCTTTAATTCCAGGCACACTGCAGCTGCGAAAGGCATCCCAAGGGGAGTACAAAAGTGCAACAACATGGCAGCTTTCACAGCTTTTTCCTTGGCACCATCCCTATACCTAGACTGATTTATCTGCCTAGGGTTAGGGTTAGGCTTCCGCCTAGGTCTTGGAGATTTTAACCAGGAAGCCCTGAGTTCCAGGCTTACTGCATCTGCCAAAGGCATCCCAAAGGGAGTGCAGAAGTGCCACAACATGGCTGCTTTCACGGCTTTTCCCTTAGGAAGAACCCTAATACCCGGCTGATTTACCTTCCTAGGGTTACTGTTAGGCTTAGGCCTAGGACTTTTAAAACCAGGAAGCCCTGGGCTCCAGGCACACTGCAGCTGCGAAAGGCATCCCAAGGGGAGCGCAAAAGTGACACAACTTGGCTGCCTCTGCTTCTATTCTCATGTGACCATCCTGAACCATAGGCTGATTTTCCTTCCTAGGGTTAAGGTTTAAGTTTCGCCTAGCGTAAGAGTTCTATTAACCAGAAAGCCCTGAGTTCCAAGAACACAGCAGCTGCGAAGGACTACCCAAGAAGAGCGCAAAAGTACCACAACATGCCTGCCTCCACAGCTTTTTCCTTGGGGACATGCCTAATTCCTGGCTGATTTGCCTTTCTCGTCTTAGGGTTGGGGTTCGGCCTAGGGCTAGGATATTTTTAACTAGGAAGCCCTGAGTTCCAGGCTTACTTCATCTGCCAAAGGCATCCCAAAGGGAGTGCAGAAGTGCCACAACATGGCTGCTTTCACGGCTTTTCCCTTAGGAAGAACCCTAATACGCGGCTGATTTACCTTCCTAGGGTTACTGTTAGGCTTAGGCCTAGGACTTTTAAAACCAGGAAGCCCTGGGCTTCAGGCACATGCAGCTGTTAAAGGCATCCCAAGAGGGCCGCAGAAGTGACACAACTTGGCTGCCTCTGCTGCTATTCTCATGAGACCATCCCGAACCATAGCCTGATTTTCCTTCCTAGGGTTAAGGTTTGAGTTACGCCTAGGGTAAGGGTTCTATTAACCAGAAAGCCCTGAGTTCCAAGAACACAGCAGCTGCGAAGGACTACCCAAGAAGAGCGCAAAAGTACCACAACGTGCCTGCCTCCACAGCTTTTTCCTTGGGGACATGCCTAATTCCTGGCTGATTTGCCTTTCTCGTCTTAGGGTTGGGGTTCGGCCTAGGGCTAGGATTTTTTTAACTAGGAAGCCCTGAGTTCCAGGCTTACTGCATCTGCCAAAGGCATCCCAAAGGGAGTGCAGAAGTGCCACAACATGGCTGCTTTCACGGCTTTTCCCTTAGGAAGAACCCTAATACGCGGCTGATTTACCTTCCTAGGGTTACTGTTAGGCTTAGGCCTAGGACTTTTAAAACCAGGAAGCCCTGGGCTCCAGGCACACTGCAGCTGCGAAAGGCATCCCAAGGGGAGCGCAAAAGTGACACAACTTGGCTGCCACCACTGATATTTCCATGAGACCATCCCGAACCATAGGCTGATTTTCCTTCCTAGGGTTAAGGTTTGAGTTACGCCTAGGGTAAGGGTTCTATTAACCAGAAAGCCCTGAATTCCAAGAACACAGCAGCTGCGAAGGACTAGCCAAGAAGAGCGCAAAAGTACCACAACATGCCTGCCTCCACAGCTTTTTCCTTGGGGACATGCCTAATTCCTGGCTGATTTGCCTTTCTCGTCTTAGGGTTGGGGTTCGGCCTAGGGCTAGGTTTTTTAAAATCAGGAAGCCCTGAGTTCCAGGCACACTGGAGCTGTGAAAGGCATCCAAAAGGGAGTGCAAAAGTGCCACAACATGGTTGCTTTCACGGCTTTTTCCTTGGCAAGAAGCTTAACACCAGGCTGATTTGCCTTCCTAGGGTTACTGTTAGGCTTAGGCCTAGGGCTAGGATTTTTAAAACTAGGAAGCCCTTAGCTCCAGGCACACTGCATCTGTTCAAGACATCCCAAGAGGAGTACAAAAGTGCAACAACATGGCGGCTTTCACAGCTTTTTCCTTGGTACCATCCCTATACCTTGGCTCATTTATCTGCCTAGGGTTAGGGTTAGGGTTAGCGTAGGGCTTGGAGTTTTTTAACCAGGAAACCCTGAGTTCCAGGCTTACTGCATCTGCCAAAGGCATCCCAAAGGGAGTGCAGAAGTGCCACAACATGCCTGCCTCCACAGCTTTTTCCTTGGGGACATGCCTAATTCCTGGCTGATTTGCCTTTCTCGTCTTAGGGTTGGGGTTCGGCCTAGGGCTAGGATATTTTTAACTAGGAAGCCCTGAGTTCCAGGCTTACTTCATCTGCCAAAGGCATCCCACAGGGTGTGCAAAAGTGCCACAACATGGCTGCTTTCACAGCTTTTCCCTTAGGAAGAACCCTAATACCCGGCTGATTTACCTTCCTAGGGTTACTGTTAGGCTTAGGCCTAGGACTTTTAAAACCAGGAAGCCCTGGGCTCCAGGCACACTGCAGCTGCGAAAGGCATCCCAAGGGGAGCGCAAAAGTGACACAACTTGGCTGCCACCACTGATATTTCCATGAGACCATCCCGAACCATAGGCTGATTTTCCTTCCTAGGGTTAAGGTTTGAGTTACGCCTGGGGTAAGGGTTCTATTAACCAGAAAGCCCTGAGTTCCAAGAACACAGCAGCTGCGAAGGACTAGCCAAGAAGAGCGCAAAAGTACCACAACATGCCTGCCTCCACAGCTTTTTCCTTGGGGACATGCCTAATTCCTGGCTGATTTGCCTTTCTCGTCTTAGGGTTGGGGTTCGGCCTAGGGCTAGGATTTTTAAAATCAGGAAGCCCTGAGTTCCAGGCACACTGGAGCTGTGAAAGGCATCCAAAAGGGAGTGCAAAAGTGCCACAACATGGCTGCTTTCACGGCTTTTTCCTTGGCAAGAAGCCTAACACCAGGCTGATTTCCCTTCCCAGGTTTACTGTTAGGCTTAGGCCTAGGGCTCGGATTTTTAAAACTAGGAAGCCTTTAATTCCAGGCACACTGCAGCTGCGAAAGGCATCCCAAGGGGAGTACAAAAGTGCAACAACATGGCAACTTTCACAGCTTTTTCCTTGGCACCATCCCTATACCTAGACTGATTTATCTGCCTAGGGTTAGGGTTAGGCTTCCGCCTAGGTCTTGGAGATTTTAACCAGGAAGCCCTGAGTTCCAGGCTTACTGCATCTGCCAAAGGCATCCAAAAGGGAGTGCAGAAGTGCCACAACATGGCTGCTTTCACGGCTTTTCCCTTAGGAAGAACCCTAATACCCGGCTGATTTACCTTCCTAGGGTTACTGTTAGGCTTAGGCCTAGGACTTTTAAAACCAGGAAGCCCTGGGCTCCAGGCACACTGCAGCTGTTAAGGCATCCCAAGGGGAGCGCAAAAGTGACACAACTTGGCTGCCTCTGCTTCTATTCTCATGAGACCATCCTGAACCATAGGCAGATTTTCCTTCCTAGGGTTAAGGTTTAAGTTTCGCCTAGCGTAAGAGTTCTATTAACCAGAAAGCCCTGAGTTCCAAGAACACAGCAGCTGCGAAGGACTAGCCAAGAAGAGCGCAAAAGTACCACAACATGCCTGCCTCCACAGCTTTTTCCTTGGGGACATGCCTAATTCCTGGCTGATTTGCCTTTCTCGTCTTAGGGTTGGGGTTCGGCCTAGGGCTAGGATATTTTTAACTAGTAAGCCCTGAGTTCCAGGCTTACTTCATCTGCCAAAGGCATCCAAAAGGGAGTGCAGAAGTGCCACAACATGGCTGCTTTCACGGCTTTTCCCTTAGGAAGAACCCTAATACGCGGCTGATTTACCTTCCTAGGGTTACTGTTAGGCTTAGGCCTAGGACTTTTAAAACCAGGAAACCCTGGGCTCCAGGCACATGCATCTGTTAAAGGCATCCCAAGAGGGCCGCAGAAGTGACACAACTTGGCTGCCTCTGCTGCTATTCTCATGAGACCATCCCGAACCATAGGCTGATTTTCCTTCCTAGGGTTAAGGTTTGAGTTACGCCTAGGGTAAGAATTCTATTAACCAGAAAGCCCTGAGTTCCAAGAACACAGCAGCTGCGAAGGACTTCCCAAGAAGAGCGCAAAAGTACCACAACATGCCTGCCTCCACAGCTTTTTCCTTGGGGACATGCCTAATTCCTGGCTGATTTGCCTTTCTCGTCTTAGGTTTGGGGTTCGGCCTAGGGCTAGGATTTTTTTAACTAGGAAGCCCTGACTTCCAGGCTTACTTCATCTGCCAAAAGCATCCCAAAGGGAGTGCAGAAGTGCCACAACATGGCTGCTTTCACGGCTTTTCCCTTAGGAAGAACCCTAATACGCGGCTGATTTACCTTCCTAGGGTTACTGTTAGGCTTAGGCCTAGGACTTTTAAAACCAGGAAGCCCTGGGCTCCAGGCACACTGCAGCTGCGAAAGGCATCCCAAGGGGAGCGCAAAAGTGACACTACTTGGCTGCCACCACTGATATTTCCATGAGACCATCCCGAACCATAGGCTGATTTTCCTTCCTAGGGTTAAGGTTTGAGTTACGCCTGGGGTAAGGGTTCTATTAACCAGAAAGCCCTGAGTTCCAAGAACACAGCAGCTGCGAAGGACTTCCCAAGAAGAGCGCAAAAGTACCACAACATGCCTGCCTCCACAGCTTTTTCCTCGGGGACATGCCTAATTCCTGGCTGATTTGCCTTTCTCGTCTTAGGGTTGGGGTTCGGCCTAGGGCTAGGTTTTTTAAAATCAGGAAGCCCTGAGTTCCAGGCACACTGGAGCTGTGAAAGGCATCCAAAAGGGAGTGCAAAAGTGCCACAACATGGTTGCTTTCACGGCTTTTTCCTTGGCAAGAAGCTTAACACCAGGCTGATTTCCCTTCCCAGGGTTTCTGTTAGGCTTAGGACTAGGGATAGGATTTTTAAAACTAGGAAGCCCTTAGTTCCAGGCACACTGCAGCTGTTCAAGGCATCCCAAGGGGAGTACAAAAGTGCAACAACATGGCAGCTTTCACAGCTTTTTCCTTGGCACCATCCCTATACCTAGGCTGTTTTATCTGCCTAGGGTTAGGGTTAGGGTTCAGCCTAGGGCTTGGAGTTTTTTAACCAGGAAACCCTGAGTTCCAGGCTTACTGCATCTGCCAAAGGCATCCCAAAGGGTTTGCAGAAGTGCCACAACATGCCTGCCTCCACAGCTTTTTCCTTTGGGACATGCCTAAAGCCTGGCTGATTTGCCTTTCTCGTCTTAGGGTTGGGGTTCGGCCTAGGGCTAGGATATTTTTAACTAGGAAGCCCTGAGTTCCAGGCTTACTTCATCTGCCAAAGGCATCCCACAGGGTGTGCAAAAGTGCCACAACATGGCTGCTTTCACGGCTTTTCCCTTAGGAAGAACCCTAATACCCGGCTGATTTACCTTCCTAGGGTTACTGTTAGGCTTAGGCCTAGGACTTTTAAAACCAGGAAGCCCTGGGCTCCAGGCACACTGCAGCTGCGAAAGGCATCCCAAGGGGAGCGCAAAAGTGACGCTACTTGGTTGCCACCACTGATATTTCCATGAGACCATCCCGAACCATAGGCTGATTTTCCTTCCTAGGGTTAAGGTTTGAGTTACGCCTAGGGTAAGGGTTCTATTAACCAGAAAGCCCTGAGTTCCAAGAACACAACAGCTGCGAAGGACTTCCCAAGAAGAGCGCAAAAGTACCACAACATGCCTGCCTCCACAGCTTTTTCCTTGGGGACATGCCTAATTCCTGGCTGATTTGCCTTTCTCGTCTTAGTGTTGGGGTTCGGCCTTGGGCCAGGATTTTTAAAATCAGGAAGCCCTGAGTTCCAGGCACACTGGAGCTGTGAAAGGCATCCAAAAGGGAGTGCAAAAGTGCCACAACATGGCTGCGTTCACGGCTTTTCCCTTAGGAAGAACCCTAATACCCGGCTGATTTACCTTCCTAGGGTTACTGTTAGGCTTAGGCCTAGGGCTAGGATTTTTAAAACTAGGAAGCCCTTAGCTCCAGGCACACTGCATCTGTTCAAGGCATCCCAAGAGGAGTAAAAAAGTGCAACAACATGGCAGCTTTCACAGCTTTTTTCTTGGTACCATCCCTATACCTTGGCTCATTTATCTGCCTAGGGTTAGGGTTAGGCTTAGCCAAGGGCTTGGAGTTTTTTAACCAGGAAACACTGAGTTCCAGGCTTACTGCATCTGCCAAAGGCATCCCAAAGGGAGTGCAGAAGTGCCACAACATGCCTGCCTCCACAGCTTTTTCCTTTGGGACATGCCTAATTCCTGGCTGATTTGCCTTTCTCGTCTTAGGGTTGGGGTTCGGCCTAGGGCTAGGATTTTTTTAACTAGGAAGCCCTGAGTTCCAGGCTTACTTCATCTGCCAAAGGCATCCCACAGGGTGTGCAAAAGTGCCACAACATGGCTGCTTTCACGGCTTTTCCCTTAGGAAGAACCCTAATACGCGGCTGATTTACCTTCCTAGGGTTACTGTTAGGCTTAGGCCTAGGACTTTTAAAACCAGGAAGCCCTGGGCTCCAGGCACACTGCAGCTGCGAAAGGCATCCCAAGGGGAGCGCAAAAGTGACACTACTTGGCTGCCACCACTGATATTTCCATGAGACCATCCCGAACCATAGGCTGATTTTCCTTCCTAGGGTTAAGGTTTGAGTTACGCCTGGGGTAAGGGTTCTATTAACCAGAAAGCCCTGAGTTCCAAGAACACAGCAGCTGCGAAGGACTTCCCAAGAAGAGCGCAAAAGTACCACAACATGCCTGCCTCCACAGCTTTTTCCTCGGGGACATGCCTAATTCCTGGCTGATTTGCCTTTCTCGTCTTAGGGTTGGGGTTCGGCCTAGGGCTAGGTTTTTTAAAATCAGGAAGCCCTGAGTTCCAGGCACACTGGAGCTGTGAAAGGCATCCAAAAGGGAGTGCAAAAGTGCCACAACATGGTTGCTTTCACGGCTTTTTCCTTGGCAAGAAGCTTAACACCAGGCTGATTTCCCTTCCCAGGGTTTCTGTTAGGCTTAGGACTAGGGATAGGATTTTTAAAACTAGGAAGCCCTTAGTTCCAGGCACACTGCAGCTGTTCAAGGCATCCCAAGGGGAGTACAAAAGTGCAACAACATGGCAGCTTTCACAGCTTTTTCCTTGGCACCATCCCTATACCTAGGCTGTTTTATCTGCCTAGGGTTAGGGTTAGGGTTCAGCCTAGGGCTTGGAGTTTTTTAACCAGGAAACCCTGAGTTCCAGGCTTACTGCATCTGCCAAAGGCATCCCAAAGGGTGTGCAGAAGTGCCACAACATGCCTGCCTCCACAGCTTTTTCCTTTGGGACATGCCTAAAGCCTGGCTGATTTGCCTTTCTCGTCTTAGGGTTGGGGTTCGGCCTAGGGCTAGGATATTTTTAACTAGGAAGCCCTGAGTTCCAGGCTTACTTCATCTGCCAAAGGCATCCCACAGGGTGTGCAAAAGTGCCACAACATGGCTGCTTTCACGGCTTTTCCCTTAGGAAGAACCCTAATACGCGGCTGATTTACCTTCCTAGGGTTACTGTTAGGCTTAGGCCTAGGACTTTTAAAACCAGGAAGCCCTGGGCTCCAGGCACACTGCAGCTGCGAAAGGCATCCCAAGGGGAGCGCAAAAGTGACGCTACTTGGTTGCCACCACTGATATTTCCATGAGACCATCCCGAACCATAGGCTGATTTTCCTTCCTAGGGTTAAGGTTTGAGTTACGCCTAGGGTAAGGGTTCTATTAACCAGAAAGCCCTGAGTTCCAAGAACACAACAGCTGCGAAGGACTTCCCAAGAAGAGCGCAAAAGTACCACAACATGCCTGCCTCCACAGCTTTTTCCTTGGGGACATGCCTAATTCCTGGCTGATTTGCCTTTCTCGTCTTAGTGTTGGGGTTCGGCCTTGGGCCAGGATTTTTAAAATCAGGAAGCCCTGAGTTCCAGGCACACTGGAGCTGTGAAAGGCATCCAAAAGGGAGTGCAAAAGTGCCACAACATGGCTGCGTTCATGGCTTTTCCCTTAGGAAGAACCCTAATACCCGGCTGATTTACCTTCCTAGGGTTACTGTTAGGCTTAGGCCTAGGGCTAGGATTTTTAAAACTAGGAAGCCCTTAGCTCCAGGCACACTGCATCTGTTCAAGGCATCCCAAGAGGAGTAAAAAAGTGCAACAACATGGCAGCTTTCACAGCTTTTTTCTTGGTACCATCCCTATACCTTGGCTCATTTATCTGCCTAGGGTTAGGGTTAGGCTTAGCCAAGGGCTTGGAGTTTTTTAACCAGGAAACACTGAGTTCCAGGCTTACTGCATCTGCCAAAGGCATCCCAAAGGGAGTGCAGAAGTGCCACAACATGCCTGCCTCCACAGCTTTTTCCTTTGGGACATGCCTAATTCCTGGCTGATTTGCCTTTCTCGTCTTAGGGTTGGGGTTCGGCCTAGGGCTAGGATATTTTTAACTAGGAAGCCCTGAGTTCCAGGCTTACTTCATCTGCCAAAGGCATCCCACAGGGTGTGCAAAAGTGCCACAACATGGCTGCTTTCACGGCTTTTCCCTTAGGAAGAACCCTAATACGCGGCTGATTTACCTTCCTAGGGTTACTGTTAGGCTTAGGCCTAGGACTTTTAAAACCAGGAAGCCCTGGGCTCCAGGCACACTGCAGCTGCGAAAGGCATCCCAGGGGGAGCGCAAAAGTGACACAACATGGCTGCTTTCACGGCTTTTTCCTTGGCAAGAAGCCTAACACCAGGCTGATTTCCCTTCCCAGGTTTACTGTTAGGCTTAGGCCTAGGGCTAGGATTTTTAAAACTAGGAAGCCTTTAATTCCAGGAACACTGCAGCTGCGAAAGGCATCCCAAGGGGAGTACAAAAGTGCAACAACATGGCAGCTTTCACAGCTTTTTCCTTGGCACCATCCCTATACCTAGGCTGATTTATCTGCCTAGGGTTAGGGTTAGGCTTCCGCCTAGGTCTTGGAGATTTTAACCAGGAAGCCCTGAGTTCCAGGCTTACTGCATCTGCCAAAGGCATCCCAAAGGGAGTGCAGAAGTGCCACAACATGGCTGCTTTCACGGCTTTTCCCTTAGGAAGAACCCTAATACGCGGCTGATTTACCTTCCTAGGGTTACTGTTAGGCTTAGGCCTAGGACTTTTAAAACCAGGAAGCCCTGGGCTCCAGGCACACTGCAGCTGCGAAAGGCATCCCAAGGGGAGCGCAAAAGTGACACAACTTGGCTGCCTCTGCTTCTATTCTCATGAGACCATCCTGAACCATAGGCTGATTTTCCTTCCTAGGGTTAAGGTTTAAGTTTCGCCTAGCGTAAGAGTTCTATTAACCAGAAAGCCCTGAGTTCCAAGAACACAGCAGTTGCGAAGGACTAGCCAAGAAGAGCGCAAAAGTACCACAACATGCCTGCCTCCACAGCTTTTTCCTTGGGGACATGCCTAATTCCTGGCTGATTTGCCTTTCTCGTCTTAGGGTTGGGGTTCGGCCTAGGGCTAGGATATTTTTAACTAGGAAGCCCTGAGTTCCAGGCTTACTTCATCTGCCAAAGGCATCCCAAAGGGAGTGCAGAAGTGCCACAACATGGCTGCTTTCACGGCTTTTCCCTTAGGAAGAACCCTAATACGCGGCTGATTTACCTTCCTAGGGTTACTGTTAGGCTTAGGCCTAGGACTTGTAAAACCAGGAAGCCCTGGACTCCAGGCACATGCAGCTGTTAAAGGCATCCCAAGAGGGCCGCAGAAGTGACACAACTTGGCTGCCTCTGCTGCTATTCTCATGAGACCATCCCGAATCATAGGCTGATTTTCCTTCCTAGGGTTAAGGTTTGAGTTACGCCTAGGGTAAGGGTTCTATTAACCAGAAAGCCCTGAGTTCCAAGAACACAGCAGCTGCGAAGGACTTCCCAAGAAGAGCGCAAAAGTACCACAACATGCCTGCCTCCACAGCTTTTTCCTTGGGGACATGCCTAATTCCTGGCTGATTTGCCTTTCTCGTCTTAGGGTTGGGGTTCGGCCTAGGGCCAGGATTTTTAAAATCAGGAAGCCCTGAGTTCCAGGCACACTGGAGCTGTGAAAGGCATCCAAAAGGGAGTGCAAAAGTGCCACAACATGGCTGCTTTCACAGCTTTTCCCTTAGGAAGAACCCTAATACCCGGCTGATTTACCTTCCTAGGGTTACTGTTAGGCTTAGGCCTAGGGCTAGGATTTTTAAAACTAGGAAGCCCTTAGCTCCAGGCACACTGCATCTGTTCAAGGCATCCCAAGAGGAGTAAAAAAGTGCAACAACATGGCAGCTTTCACAGCTTTTTCCTTGGTACCATCCCTATACCTTGGCTCATTTATCTGCCTAGGGTTAGGGTTAGGGTTAGCCTAGGGCTTGGAGTTTTTTAACCAGGAAACCCTGAGTTCCAGGCTTACTGCATCTGCCAAAGGCATCCCAAAGGGAGTGCAGAAGTGCCACAACATGCCTGCCTCCACAGCTTTTTCCTTGGGGACATGCCTAATTCCTGGCTGATTTGCCTTTCTCGTCTTAGGGTTGGGGTTCGGCCTAGGGCTAGGATATTTTTAACTAGTAAGCCCTGAGTTCCAGGCTTACTTCATCTGCCAAAGGCATCCCACAGGGTGTGCAAAAGTGCCACAACATGGCTGCTTTCACGGCTTTTCCCTTAGGAAGAACCCTAATACGCGGCTGATTTACCTTCCTAGGGTTACTGTTAGGCTTAGGCCTAGGACTTTTAAAACCAGGAAGCCCTGGGCTCCAGGCACACTGCAGCTGCGAAAGGCATCCCAAGGGGAGCGCAAAGTGACACAACTTGGCTGCCACCACTGATATTTCCATGAGACCATCCCGAACCATAGGCTGATTTTCCTTCCTAGGGTTAAGGTTTGAGTTACGCCTGGGGTAAGGGTTCTATTAACCAGAAAGCCCTGAGTTCCAAGAACACAGCAGCTGCGAAGGACTAGCCAAGAAGAGCGCAAAAGTACCACAACATGCCTGCCTCCACAGCTTTTTCCTTGGGGACATGCCTAATTCCTGGCTGATTTGCCTTTCTCGTCTTAGGGTTGGGGTTCGGCCTAGGGCTAGGATTTTTAAAATCAGGAAGCCCTGAGTTCCAGGCACACTGGAGCTGTGAAAGGCATCCAAAAGGGAGTGCAAAAGTGTCACAACATGGCTGCTTTCACGGCTTTTTCCTTGGCAAGAAGCCTAACACCAGGCTGATTTCCCTTCCCAGGTTTACTGTTAGGCTTAGGCCTAGGGCTAGGATTTTTAAAACTAGGAAGCCTTTAATTCCAGGCACACTGCAGCTGTGAAAGGCATCCCAAGGGGAGTACAAAAGTGCAACAACATGGCAGCTTTCACAGCTTTTTCCTTGGCACCATCCCTATACCTAGGCTGATTTATCTGCCTAGGGTTAGGGTTAGGCTTCCGCCTAGGTCTTGGAGATTTTAACCAGGAAGCCCTGAGTTCCAGGCTTCCTGCATCTGCCAAAGGCATCCCAAAGGGAGTGCAGAAGTGCCACAACATGGCTGCTTTCACGGCTTTTCCCTTAGGAAGAACCCTAATACGCGGCTGATTTACCTTCCTAGGGTTACTGTTAGGCTTAGGCCTAGGACTTTTAAAACCAGGAAGCCCTGGGCTCCAGGCACACTGCAGCTGCGAAAGGCATCCCAAGGGGAGCGCAAAAGTGACACAACTTGGCTGCCTCTGCTTCTATTCTCATGAGACCATCCTGAACCATAGGCAGATTTTCCTTCCTAGGGTTAAGGTTTAAGTTTCGCCTAGCGTAAGAGTTCTATTAACCAGAAAGCCCTGAGTTCCAAGAACACAGTAGCTGCGAAGGACAAGCCAAGAAGAGCGCAAAAGTACCACAACATGCCTGCCTCCACAGCTTTTTCCTTGGGGACATGCCTAATTCCTGGCTGATTTGCCTTTCTCGTCTTAGGGTTGGGGTTCGGCCTAGGGCTAGGATATTTTTAACTAGGAAGCCCTGAGTTCCAGGCTTACTTCATCTGCCAAAGGCATCCCAAAGGGAGTGCAGAAGTGCCACAACATGGCTGCTTTCACGGCTTTTCCCTTAGGAAGAACCCTAATACGCGGCTGATTTACCTTCCTAGGGTTACTGTTAGGCTTAGGCCTAGGACTTGTAAAACCAGGAAGCCCTGGACTCCAGGCACATGCAGCTGTTAAAGGCATCCCAAGAGGGCCGCAGAAGTGACACAACTTGGCTGCCTCTGCTGCTATTCTCATGAGACCATCCCGAATCATAGGCTGATTTTCCTTCCTAGGGTTAAGGTTTGAGTTACGCCTAGGGTAAGGGTTCTATTAACCAGAAAGCCCTGAGTTCCAAGAACACAGCAGCTGCGAAGGACTTCCCAAGAAGAGCGCAAAAGTACCACAACATGCCTGCCTCCACAGCTTTTTCCTTGGGGACATGCCTAATTCCTGGCTGATTTGCCTTTCTCGTCTTAGGGTTGGGGTTCGGCCTAGGGCCAGGATTTTTAAAATCAGGAAGCCCTGAGTTCCAGGCACACTGGAGCTGTGAAAGGCATCCAAAAGGGAGTGCAAAAGTGCCACAACATGGCTGCTTTCACAGCTTTTCCCTTAGGAAGAACCCTAATACCCGGCTGATTTACCTTCCTAGGGTTACTGTTAGGCTTAGGCCTAGGGCTAGGATTTTTAAAACTAGGAAGCCCTTAGCTCCAGGCACACTGCATCTGTTCAAGGCATCCCAAGAGGAGTAAAAAAGTGCAACAACATGGCAGCTTTCACAGCTTTTTCCTTGGTACCATCCCTATACCTTGGCTCATTTATCTGCCTAGGGTTAGGGTTAGGGTTAGCCTAGGGCTTGGAGTTTTTTAACCAGGAAACCCTGAGTTCCAGGCTTACTGCATCTGCCAAAGGCATCCCAAAGGGAGTGCAGAAGTGCCACAACATGCCTGCCTCCACAGCTTTTTCCTTGGGGACATGCCTAATTCCTGGCTGATTTGCCTTTCTCGTCTTAGGGTTGGGGTTCGGCCTAGGGCTAGGATATTTTTAACTAGTAAGCCCTGAGTTCCAGGCTTACTTCATCTGCCAAAGGCATCCCACAGGGTGTGCAAAAGTGCCACAACATGGCTGCTTTCACGGCTTTTCCCTTAGGAAGAACCCTAATACGCGGCTGATTTACCTTCCTAGGGTTACTGTTAGGCTTAGGCCTAGGACTTTTAAAACCAGGAAGCCCTGGGCTCCAGGCACACTGCAGCTGCGAAAGGCATCCCAAGGGGAGCGCAAAGTGACACAACTTGGCTGCCACCACTGATATTTCCATGAGACCATCCCGAACCATAGGCTGATTTTCCTTCCTAGGGTTAAGGTTTGAGTTACGCCTGGGGTAAGGGTTCTATTAACCAGAAAGCCCTGAGTTCCAAGAACACAGCAGCTGCGAAGGACTAGCCAAGAAGAGCGCAAAAGTACCACAACATGCCTGCCTCCACAGCTTTTTCCTTGGGGACATGCCTAATTCCTGGCTGATTTGCCTTTCTCGTCTTAGGGTTGGGGTTCGGCCTAGGGCTAGGATTTTTAAAATCAGGAAGCCCTGAGTTCCAGGCACACTGGAGCTGTGAAAGGCATCCAAAAGGGAGTGCAAAAGTGTCACAACATGGCTGCTTTCACGGCTTTTTCCTTGGCAAGAAGCCTAACACCAGGCTGATTTCCCTTCCCAGGTTTACTGTTAGGCTTAGGCCTAGGGCTAGGATTTTTAAAACTAGGAAGCCTTTAATTCCAGGCACACTGCAGCTGTGAAAGGCATCCCAAGGGGAGTACAAAAGTGCAACAACATGGCAGCTTTCACAGCTTTTTCCTTGGCACCATCCCTATACCTAGGCTGATTTATCTGCCTAGGGTTAGGGTTAGGCTTCCGCCTAGGTCTTGGAGATTTTAACCAGGAAGCCCTGAGTTCCAGGCTTACTGCATCTGCCAAAGGCATCCCAAAGGGAGTGCAGAAGTGCCACAACATGGCTGCTTTCACGGCTTTTCCCTTAGGAAGAACCCTAATACCCGGCTGATTTACCTTCCTAGGGTTACTGTTAGGCTTAGGCCTAGGACTTTTAAAACCAGGAAGCCCTGGGCTCCAGGCACACTGCAGCTGCGAAAGGCATCCCAAGGGGAGCGCAAAAGTGACACAACTTGGCTGCCTCTGCTTCTATTCTCATGAGACCATCCTGAACCATAGGCAGATTTTCCTTCCTAGGGTTAAGGTTTAAGTTTCGCCTAGCGTAAGAGTTCTATTAACCAGAAAGCCCTGAGTTCCAAGAACACAGTAGCTGCGAAGGACAAGCCAAGAAGAGCGCAAAAGTACCACAACATGCCTGCCTCCACAGCTTTTTCCTTGGGGACATGCCTAATTCCTGGCTGATTTGCCTTTCTCGTCTTAGGGTTGGGGCTCGGCCTAGGGCTAGGATTTTTTTAACTAGGAAGCCCTGAGTTCCAGGCTTACTTCATCTGCCAAAGGCATCCAAAAGGGAGTGCAGAAGTGCCACAACATGGCTGCTTTCACGGCTTTTCCCTTAGGAAGAACCCTAATACGCGGCTGATTTACCTTCCTAGGGTTACTGTTAGGCTTAGGCCTAGCACTTTTAAAACCAGGAAGCCCTGGGCTCCAGGCACACTGCAGCTGCGAAAGGCATCCCAAGGGGAGCGCAAAAGTGACACTACTTGGCTGCCACCACTGATATTTCCATGAGACCATCCCGAACCATAGGCTGATTTTCCTTCCTAGGGTTAAGGTTTGAGTTACGCCTGGGGTAAGGGTTCTATTAACCAGAAAGCCCTGAGTTCCAAGAACACAGCAGCTGCGAAGGACTTCCCAAGAAGAGCGCAAAAGTACCACAACATGCCTGCCTCCACAGCTTTTTCCTCGGGGACATGCCTAATTCCTGGCTGATTTGCCTTTCTCGTCTTAGGGTTGGGGTTCGGCCTAGGGCTAGGTTTTTTAAAATCAGGAAGCCCTGAGTTCCAGGCACACTGGAGCTGTGAAAGGCATCCAAAAGGGAGTGCAAAAGTGCCACAACATGGTTGCTTTCACGGCTTTTTCCTTGGCAAGAAGCTTAACACCAGGCTGATTTCCCTTCCCAGGGTTTCTGTTAGGCTTAGGACTAGGGATAGGATTTTTAAAACTAGGAAGCCCTTAGTTCCAGGCACACTGCAGCTGTTCAAGGCATCCCAAGGGGAGTACAAAAGTGCAACAACATGGCAGCTTTCACAGCTTTTTCCTTGGCACCATCCCTATACCTAGGCTGTTTTATCTGCCTAGGGTTAGGGTTAGGGTTCAGCCTAGGGCTTGGAGTTTTTTAACCAGGAAACCCTGAGTTCCAGGCTTACTGCATCTGCCAAAGGCATCCCAAAGGGAGTGCAGAAGTGCCACAACATGCCTGCCTCCACAGCTTTTTCCTTTGGGACATGCCTAAAGCCTGGCTGATTTGCCTTTCTCGTCTTAGGGTTGGGGTTCGGCCTAGGGCTAGGATATTTTTAACTAGGAAGCCCTGAGTTCCAGGCTTACTTCATCTGCCAAAGGCATCCCACAGGGTGTGCAAAAGTGCCACAACATGGCTGCTTTCACGGCTTTTCCCTTAGGAAGAACCCTAATACGCGGCTGATTTACCTTTCTAGGGTTACTGTTAGGCTTAGGCCTAGGACTTTTAAAACCAGGAAGCCCTGGGCTCCAGGCACACTGCAGCTGCGAAAGGCATCCCAAGGGGAGCGCAAAAGTGACGCTACTTGGTTGCCACCACTGATATTTCCATGAGACCATCCCGAACCATAGGCTGATTTTCCTTCCTAGGGTTAAGGTTTGAGTTACGCCTAGGGTAAGGGTTCTATTAACCAGAAAGCCCTGAGTTCCAAGAACACAGCAGCTGCGAAGGACTAGCCAAGAAGAGCGCAAAAGTACCACAACATGCCTGCCTCCACAGCTTTTTCCTTGGGGACATGCCTAATTCCTGGCTGATTTGCCTTTCTCGTCTTAGTGTTGGGGTTCGGCCTTGGGCCAGGATTTTTAAAATCAGGAAGCCCTGAGTTCCAGGCACACTGGAGCTGTGAAAGGCATCCAAAAGGGAGTGCAAAAGTGCCACAACATGGCTGCTTTCACGGCTTTTCCCTTAGGAAGAACCCTAATACCCGGCTGATTTACCTTCCTAGGGTTACTGTTAGGCTTAGGCCTAGGGCTAGGATTTTTAAAACTAGGAAGCCCTTAGCTCCAGGCACACTGCATCTGTTCAAGGCATCCCAAGAGGAGTAAAAAAGTGCAACAACATGGCAGCTTTCACAGCTTTTTTCTTGGTACCATCCCTATACCTTGGCTCATTTATCTGCCTAGGGTTAGGGTTAGGCTTAGCCAAGGGCTTGGAGTTTTTTAACAAGGAAACACTGAGTTCCAGGCTTACTGCATCTGCCAAAGGCATCCCAAAGGGAGTGCAGAAGTGCCACAACATGCCTGCCTCCACAGCTTTTTCCTTTGGGACATGCCTAAAGCCTGGCTGATTTGCCTTTCTCGTCTTAGGGTTGGGGTTCGGCCTAGGGCTAGGATATTTTTAACTAGGAAGCCCTGAGTTCCAGGCTTACTTCATCTGCCAAAGGCATCCCACAGGGTGTGCAAAAGTGCCACAACATGGCTGCTTTCACGGCTTTTCCCTTAGGAAGAACCCTAATACCCGGCTGATTTACCTTCCTAGGGTTACTGTTAGGCTTAGGCCTAGGACTTTTAAAACCAGGAAGCCCTGGGCTCCAGGCACACTGCAGCTGCGAAAGGCATCCCAGGGGGAGCGCAAAAGTGACACAACATGGCTGCTTTCACGGCTTTTTCCTTGGCAAGAAGCCTAACACCAGGCTGATTTCCCTTCCCAGGTTTACTGTTAGGCTTAGGCCTAGGGCTAGGATTTTTAAAACTAGGAAGCCTTTAATTCCAGGAACACTGCAGCTGCGAAAGGCATCCCAAGGGGAGCGCAAAAGTGACACAACTTGGCTGCCACCACTGATATTTCCATGAGACCATCCCGAATCATAGGCTGATTTTCCTTCCTAGGGTTAAGGTTTGAGTTACGCCTAGGGTAAGGGTTCTATTAACCAGAAAGCCCTGAGTTCCAAGAACACAGCAGCTGCGAAGGACTTCCCAAGAAGAGCGCAAAAGTACCACAACATGCCTGCCTCCACAGCTTTTTCCTTGGGGACATGCCTAATTCCTGGCTGATTTGCCTTTCTCGTCTTAGGGTTGGGGTTCGGCCTAGGGCCAGGATTTTTAAAATCAGGAAGCCCTGAGTTCCAGGCACACTGGAGCTGTGAAAGGCATCCAAAAGGGAGTGCAAAAGTGCCACAACATGGCTGCTTTCACAGCTTTTCCCTTAGGAAGAACCCTAATACCCGGCTGATTTACCTTCCTAGGGTTACTGTTAGGCTTAGGCCTAGGGCTAGGATTTTTAAAACTAGGAAGCCCTTAGCTCCAGGCACACTGCATCTGTTCAAGGCATCCCAAGAGGAGTAAAAAAGTGCAACAACATGGCAGCTTTCACAGCTTTTTCCTTGGTACCATCCCTATACCTTGGCTCATTTATCTGCCTAGGGTTAGGGTTAGGGTTAGCCAAGGGCTTGGAGTTTTTTAACCAGGAAACCCTGAGTTCCAGGCTTACTGCATCTGCCAAAGGCATCCCAAAGGGAGTGCAGAAGTGCCACAACATGCCTGCCTCCACAGCTTTTTCCTTGGGGACATGCCTAATTCCTGGCTGATTTGCCTTTCTCGTCTTAGGGTTGGGGTTCGGCCTAGGGCTAGGATATTTTTAACTAGTAAGCCCTGAGTTCCAGGCTTACTTCATCTGCCAAAGGCATCCCACAGGGTGTGCAAAAGTGCCACAACATGGCTGCTTTCACGGCTTTTCCCTTAGGAAGAACCCTAATACGCGGCTGATTTACCTTCCTAGGGTTACTGTTAGGCTTAGGCCTAGGACTTTTAAAACCAGGAAGCCCTGGGCTCCAGGCACACTGCAGCTGCGAAAGGCATCCCAAGGGGAGCGCAAAGTGACACAACTTGGCTGCCACCACTGATATTTCCATGAGACCATCCCGAACCATAGGCTGATTTTCCTTCCTAGGGTTAAGGTTTGAGTTACGCCTGGGGTAAGGGTTCTATTAACCAGAAAGCCCTGAGTTCCAAGAACACAGCAGCTGCGAAGGACTAGCCAAGAAGAGCGCAAAAGTACCACAACATGCCTGCCTCCACAGCTTTTTCCTTGGGGACATGCCTAATTCCTGGCTGATTTGCCTTTCTCGTCTTAGGGTTGGGGTTCGGCCTAGGGCTAGGATTTTTAAAATCAGGAAGCCCTGAGTTCCAGGCACACTGGAGCTGTGAAAGGCATCCAAAAGGGAGTGCAAAAGTGCCACAACATGGCTGCTTTCACGGCTTTTTCCTTGGCAAGAAGCCTAACACCAGGCTGATTTCCCTTCCCAGGTTTACTGTTAGGCTTAGGCCTAGGGCTAGGATTTTTAAAACTAGGAAGCCTTTAATTCCAGGCACACTGCAGCTGCGAAAGGCATCCCAAGGGGAGTACAAAAGTGCAACAACATGGCAGCTTTCACAGCTTTTTCCTTGGCACCATCCCTATACCTAGGCTGATTTATCTGCCTAGGGTTAGGGTTAGGCTTCCGCCTAGGTCTTGGAGATTTTAACCAGGAAGCCCTGAGTTCCAGGCTTACTGCATCTGCCAAAGGCATCCCAAAGGGAGTGCAGAAGTGCCACAACATGGCTGCTTTCACGGCTTTTCCCTTAGGAAGAACCCTAATACCCGGCTGATTTACCTTCCTAGGGTTACTGTTAGGCTTAGGCCTAGGACTTTTAAAACCAGGAAGCCCTGGGCTCCAGGCACACTGCAGCTGCGAAAGGCATCCCAAGGGGAGCGCAAAAGTGACACAACTTGGCTGCCTCTGCTTCTATTCTCATGAGACCATCCTGAACCATAGGCAGATTTTCCTTCCTAGGGTTAAGGTTTAAGTTTCGCCTAGCGTAAGAGTTCTATTAACCAGAAAGCCCTGAGTTCCAAGAACACAGCAGCTGCGAAGGACTTCCCAAGAAGAGCGCAAAAGTACCACAACATGCCTGCCTCCACAGCTTTTTCCTTGGGGACATGCCTAATTCCTGGCTGATTTGCCTTTCTCGTCTTAGGGTTGGGGTTCGGCCTAGGGCTAGGATATTTTTAACTAGGAAGCCCTGAGTTCCAGGCTTACTTCATCTGCCAAAGGCATCCAAAAGGGAGTGCAGAAGTGCCACAACATGGCTGCTTTCACGGCTTTTCCCTTAGGAAGAACCCTAATACGCGGCTGATTTACCTTCCTAGGGTTACTGTTAGGCTTAGGCCTAGGACTTTTAAAACCAGGAAGCCCTGGGCTCCAGGCACATGCAGCTGTTAAAGGCATCCCAAGAGGGCCGCAGAAGTGACACAACTTGGCTGCCTCTGCTGCTATTCTCATGAGACCATCCCGAACCATAGGCTGATTTTCCTTCCTAGGGTTAAGGTTTGAGTTACGCCTAGGGTAAGAATTCTATTAACCAGAAAGCCCTGAGTTCCAAGAACACAGCAGCTGTGAAGGACTTCCCAAGAAGAGCGCAAAAGTACCACAACATGCCTGCCTCCACAGCTTTTTCCTTGGGGACATGCCTAATTCCTGGCTGATTTGCCTTTCTCGTCTTAGGGTTGGGGTTCGGCCTAGGGCTAGGATTTTTTTAACTAGGAAGCCCTGAGTTCCAGGCTTACTGCATCTGCCAAAGGCATCCCAAAGGGAGTGCAGAAGTGCCACAACATGGCTGCTTTCACGGCTTTTCCCTTAGGAAGAACCCTAATACCCGGCTGATTTACCTTCCTAGGGTTACTGTTAGGCTTAGGCCTAGGACTTTTAAAACCAGGAAGCCCTGGGCTCCAGGCACACTGCAGCTGCGAAAGGCATCCCAAGGGGAGCGCAAAAGTGACACAACTTGGCTGCCACCACTGATATTTCCATGAGACCATCCCGAACCATAGGCTGATTTTCCTTCCTAGGGTTAAGGTTTGAGTTACGCCTGGGGTAAGGGTTCTATTAACCAGAAAGCCCTGAGTTCCAAGAACACAGCAGCTGCGAAGGACTTCCCAAGAAGAGCGCAAAAGTACCACAACATGCCTGCCTCCACAGCTTTTTCCTTGGGGACATGCCTAATTCCTGGCTGATTTGCCTTTCTCGTCTTAGGGTTGGGGTTCGGCCTAGGGCTAGGATTTTTAAAATCAGGAAGCCCTGAGTTCCAGGCACACTGGAGCTGTGAAAGGCATCCAAAAGGGAGTGCAAAAGTGCCACAACATGGCTGCTTTCACGGCTTTTTCCTTGGCAAGAAGCCTAACACCAGGCTGATTTCCCTTCCCAGGTTTACTGTTAGGCTTAGGCCTAGGGCTAGGATTTTTAAAACTAGGAAGCCTTTAATTCCAGGCACACTGCAGCTGCGAAAGGCATCCCAAGGGGAGTACAAAAGTGCAACAACATGGCAGCTTTCACAGCTTTTTCCTTGGCACCATCCCTATACCTAGGCTGATTTATCTGCCTAGGGTTAGGGTTAGGCTTCCGCCTAGGTCTTGGAGATTTTAACCAGGAAGCCCTGAGTTCCAGGCTTACTGCATCTGCCAAAGGCATCCCAAAGGGAGTGCAGAAGTGCCACAACATGGCTGCTTTCACGGCTTTTCCCTTAGGAAGAACCCTAATACGCGGCTGATTTACCTTCCTAGGGTTACTGTTAGGCTTAGGCCTAGGACTTTTAAAACCAGGAAGCCCTGGGCTCCAGGCACATGCAGCTGTTAAAGGCATCCCAAGAGGGCCGCAGAAGTGACACAACTTGGCTGCCTCTGCTGCTATTCTCATGAGACCATCCCGAACCATAGGCTGATTTTCCTTCCTAGGGTTAAGGTTTGAGTTACGCCTAGGGTAAGAATTCTATTAACCAGAAAGCCCTGAGTTCCAAGAACAGAGCAGCTGTGAAGGACTTCCCAAGAAGAGCGCAAAAGTACCACAACATGCCTGCCTCCACAGCTTTTTCCTTGGGGACATGCCTAATTCCTGGCTGATTTGCCTTTCTCGTCTTAGGGTTGGGGTTCGGCCTAGGGCTAGGATATTTTTAACTCGGAAGCCCTGAGTTCCAGGCTTACTGCATCTGCCAAAGGCATCCCAAAGGGAGTGCAGAAGTGCCACAACATGGCTGCTTTCACGGCTTTTCCCTTAGGAAGAACCCTAATACCCGGCTGATTTACCTTCCTAGGGTTACTGTTAGGCTTAGGCCTAGGACTTTTAAAACCAGGAAGCCCTGGGCTCCAGGCACACTGCAGCTGCGAAAGGCATCCCAAGGGGAGCGCAAAAGTGACACAACTTGGCTGCCACCACTGATATTTCCATGAGACCATCCCGAACCATAGGCTGATTTTCCTTCCTAGGGTTAAGGTTTGAGTTACGCCTAGGGTAAGGGTTCTATTAACCAGAAAGCTCTGAGTTCCAAGAACACAGCAGCTGCGAAGGACTTCCCAAGAAGAGCGCAAAAGTACCACAACATGCCTGCCTCCACAGCTTTTTCCTTGGGGACATGCCTAATTCCTGGCTGATTTGCCTTTCTCGTCTTAGGGTTGGGGTTCGGCCTAGGGCCAGGATTTTTAAAATCAGGAAGCCCTGAGTTCCAGGCACACTGGAGCTGTGAAAGGCATCCAAAAGGGAGTGCAAAAGTGCCACAACATGGCTGCTTTCACGGTTTTTCCCTTAGGAAGAACCCTAATACCCGGCTGATTTACCTTCCTAGGGTTACTGTTAGGCTTTGGCCTAGGGCTAGGATTTTTAAAACTAGGAAGCCCTTAGCTCCAGGCACACTGCATCTGTTCAAGGCATCCCAAGAGGAGTAAAAAAGTGCAACAACATGGCAGCTTTCACAGCTTTTTTCTTGGTACCATCCCTATACCTTGGCTCATTTATCTGCCTAGGGTTAGGGTTAGGCTTAGCCAAGGGCTTGGAGTTTTTTAACCAGGAAACCCTGAGTTCCAGGCTTACTGCATCTGCCAAAGGCATCCCAAAGGGAGTGCAGAAGTGCCACAACATGCCTGCCTCCACAGCTTTTTCCTTTGGGACATGCCTAATTCCTGGCTGATTTGCCTTTCTCGTCTTAGGGTTGGGGTTCGGCCTAGGGCTAGGATATTTTTAACTAGGAAGCCCTGAGTTCCAGGCTTACTTCATCTGCCAAAGGCATCCCACAGGGTGTGCAAAAGTGCCACAACATGGCTGCTTTCACGGCTTTTCCCTTAGGAAGAACCCTAATACGCGGCTGATTTACCTTCCTAGGGTTACTGTTAGGCTTTAGCCTAGGACTTTTAAAACCAGGAAGCCCTGGGCTCCAGGCACACTGCAGCTGCGAAAGGCATCCCAAGGGGAGCGCAAAAGTGACACAACTTCGCTGCCACCACTGATATTTCCATGAGACCATCCCGAACCATAGGCTGATTTTCCTTCCTAGGGTTAAGGTTTGAGTTACGCCTGGGGTAAGGGTTCTATTAACCAGAAAGCCCTGAGTTCCAAGAACACAGCAGCTGCGAAGGACTAGCCAAGAAGAGCGCAAAAGTACCACAACATGCCTGCCTCCACAGCTTTTTCCTTGGGGACATGCCTAATTCCTGGCTGATTTGCCTTTCTCGTCTTAGGGTTGGGGTTCGGCCTAGGGCTAGGATTTTTATAATCAGGAAGCCCTGAGTTCCAGGCACACTGGAGCTGTGAAAGGCATCCAAAAGGGAGTGCAAAAGTGCCACAACATGGCTGCTTTCACGGCTTTTTCCTTGGCAAGAAGCCTAACACCAGGCTGATTTCCCTTCCCAGGTTTACTGTTAGGCTTAGGCCTAGGGCTAGGATTTTTAAAACTAGGAAGCCTTTAATTCCAGGCACACTGCAGCTGCGAAAGGCATCCCAAGGGGAGTACAAAAGTGCAACAACATGGCAGCTTTCACAGCTTTTTCCTTGGCACCATCCCTATACCTAGGCTGATTTATCTGCCTAGGGTTAGGGTTAGGCTTCCGCCTAGGTCTTGGAGATTTTAACCAGGAAGCCCTGAGTTCCAGGCTTACTGCATCTGCCAAAGGCATCCCAAAGGGAGTGCAGAAGTGCCACAACATGGCTGCTTTCACGGCTTTTCCCTTAGGAAGAACCCTAATACCCGGCTGATTTACCTTCCTAGGGTTACTGTTAGGCTTAGGCCTAGGACTTTTAAAACCAGGAAGCCCTGGGCTCCAGGCACACTGCAGCTGCGAAAGGCATCCCAAGGGGAGCGCAAAAGTGACACAACTTGGCTGCCTCTGCTTCTATTCTCATGAGACCATCCTGAACCATAGGCTGATTTTCCTTCCTAGGGTTAAGGTTTAAGTTTCGCCTAGCGTAAGAGTTCTATTAACCAGAAAGCCCTGAGTTCCAAGAACACAGCAGCTGCGAAGGACTAGCCAAGAAGAGCGCAAAAGTACCACAACATGCCTGCCTCCACAGCTTTTTCCTTGGGGACATGCCTAATTCCTGGCTGATTTGCCTTTCTCGTCTTAGGGTTGGGGTTCGGCCTAGGGCTAGGATATTTTTAACTAGGAAGCCCTGAGTTCCAGGCTTACTTCATCTGCCAAAGGCATCCCAAAGGGAGTGCAGAAGTGCCACAACATGGCTGCTTTCACGGCTTTTCCCTTAGGAAGAACCCTAATACGCGGCTGATTTACCTTCCTAGGGTTACTGTTAGGCTTAGGCCTAGGACTTTTAAAACCAGGAAGCCCTGGGCTCCAGGCACATGCAGCTGTTAAAGGCATCCCAAGAGGGCCGCAGAAGTGACACAACTTGGCTGCCTCTGCTGCTATTCTCATGAGACCATCCCGAAACATAGGCTGATTTTCCTTCCTAGGGTTAAGGTTTGAGTTACGCCTAGGGTAAGGGTTCTATTAACCAGAAAGCCCTGAGTTCCAAGAACACAGCAGCTGCGAAGGACTTCCCAAGAAGAGCGCAAAAGTACCACAACATGCCTGCCTCCACAGCTTTTTCCTTGGGGACATGCCTAATTCCTGGCTGATTTGCCTTTCTCGTCTTAGGGTTGGGGTTCGGCCTAGGGCCAGGATTTTTAAAATCAGGAAGCCCTGAGTTCCAGGCACACTGGAGATGTGAAAGGCATCCAAAAGGGAGTGCAAAAGTGCCACAACATGGCTGCTTTCACGGCTTTTCCCTTAGGAAGAACCCTAATACCCGGCTGATTTACCTTCCTAGGGTTACTGTTAGGCTTAGGCCTAGGACTAGGATTTTTAAAACTAGGAAGCCCTTAGCTCCAGGCACACTGCATCTGTTCAAGGCATCCCAAGAGGAGTAAAAAAGTGCAACAACATGGCAGCTTTCACAGCTTTTTCCTTGGTACCATCCCTATACCTTGGCTCATTTATCTGCCTAGGGTTTGGGTAAGGGTTAGCCTAGGGCTTGGAGTTTTTTAACCAGGAAACCCTGAGTTCCAGGCTTACTGCATCTGCCAAAGGCATCCCAAAGGGAGTGCAGAAGTGCCACAACATGCCTGCCTCCACAGCTTTTTCCTTGGGGACATGCCTAATTCCTGGCTCATTTGCCTTTCTCGTCTTAGGGTTGGGGTTCGGCCTAGGGCTAGGATATTTTTAACTAGGAAGCCCTGAGTTCCAGGCTTACTTCATCTGCCAAAGGCATCCCAAAGGGAGTGCAGAAGTGCCACAACATGGCTGCTTTCACGGCTTTTCCCTTAGGAAGAACCCTAATACGCGGCTGATTTACCTTCCTAGGGTTACTGTTAGGCTTAGGCCTAGGACTTTTAAAACCAGGAAGCCCTGGGCTCCAGGCACACTGCAGCTGCGAAAGGCATCCCAAGGGGAGCGCAAAAGTGACACAACTTGGCTGCCACCACTGATATTTCCATGAGACCATCCCGAACCATAGGCTGATTTTCCTTCCTAGGGTTAAGGTTTGAGTTACGCCTGGGGTAAGGGTTCTATTAACCAGAAAGCCCTGAGTTCCAAGAACACAGCAGCTGCGAAGGACTAGCCAAGAAGAGCGCAAAAGTACCACAACATGCCTGCCTCCACAGCTTTTTCCTTGGGGACATGCCTAATTCCTGGCTGATTTGCCTTTCTCGTCTTAGGGTTGGGGTTCGGCCTAGGGCTAAGATTTTTAAAATCAGGAAGCCCTGAGTTCCAGGCACACTGGAGCTGTGAAAGGCATCCAAAAGGGAGTGCAAAAGTGCCACAACATGGCTGCTTTCACGGCTTTTTCCTTGGCAAGAAGCCTAACACCAGGCTGATTTCCCTTCCCAGGTTTACTGTTAGGCTTAGGCCTAGGGCTAGGATTTTTAAAACTAGGAAGCCTTTAATTCCAGGAACACTGCAGCTGCGAAAGGCATCCCAAGGGGAGTAAAAAAGTGCAACAACATGGCAGCTTTCAGAGCTTTTTCCTTGGCACCATCCCTATACCTAGGCTGATTTATCTGCCTAGGGTTAGGGTTAGGCTTCCGCCTAGGTCTTGGAGATTTTAACCAGGAAGCCCTGAGTTCCAGGCTTACTGCATCTGCCAAAGGCATCCCAAAGGGAGTGCAGAAGTGCCACAACATGGCTGCTTTCACGGCTTTTCCCTTAGGAAGAACCCTAATACCCGGCTGATTTACCTTCCTAGGGTTACTGTTAGGCTTAGGCCTAGGACTTTTAAAACCAGGAAGCCCTGGGCTCCAGGCACACTGCAGCTGCGAAAGGCATCCCAAGGGGAGCGCAAAAGTGACACAACTTGGCTGCCTCTGCTTCTATTCTCATGAGACCATCCTGAACCATAGGCAGATTTTCCTTCCTAGGGTTAAGGTTTAAGTTTCGCCTAGCGTAAGAGTTCTATTAACCAGAAAGCCCTGAGTTCCAAGAACACAGCAGCTGCGAAGGACTACCCAAGAAGAGCGCAAAAGTACCACAACATGCCTGCCTCCACAGCTTTTTCCTTGGGGACATGCCTAATTCCTGGCTGATTTGCCTTTCTCGTCTTAGGGTTGGGGTTCGGCCTAGGGCTAGGATATTTTTAACTAGGAAGCCCTGAGTTCCAGGCTTACTTCATCTGCCAAAGGCATCCCAAAGGGAGTGCAGAAGTGCCACAACATGGCTGCTTTCACGGCTTTTCCCTTAGGAAGAACCCTAATACCCGGCTGATTTACCTTCCTAGGGTTACTGTTAGGCTTAGGCCTAGGACTTTTAAAACCAGGAAGCCCTGGGCTCCAGGCACATGCAGCTGTTAAAGGCATCCCAAGAGGGCCGCAGAAGTGACACAACTTGGCTGCCTCTGCTGCTATTCTCATGAGACCATCCCGAACCATAGGCTGATTTTCCTTCCTAGGGTTAAGGTTTGAGTTACGCCTAGGGTAAGAATTCTATTAACCAGAAAGCCCTGAGTTCCAAGAACACAGCAGCTGTGAAGGACTTCCCAAGAAGAGCGCAAAAGTACCACAACATGCCTGCCTCCACAGCTTTTTCCTTGGGGACATGCCTAATTCCTGGCTGATTTGCCTTTCTCGTCTTAGGGTTGGGGTTCTGCCTAGGGCTAGGATTTTTTTAACTAGGAAGCCCTGAGTTCCAGGCTTACTGCATCTGCCAAAGGCATCCCAAAGGGAGTGCAGAAGTGCCACAACATGGCTGCTTTCACGGCTTTTCCCTTAGGAAGAACCCTAATACCCGGCTGATTTACCTTCCTAGGGTTACTGTTAGGCTTAGGCCTAGGACTTTTAAAACCAGGAAGCCCTGGGCTCCAGGCACACTGCAGCTGCGAAAGGCATCCCAAGGGGAGCGCAAAAGTGACACAACTTGGCTGCCACCACTGATATTTCCATGAGACCATCCCGAACCATAGGCTGATTTTCCTTCCTAGGGTTAAGGTTTGAGTTACGCCTGGGGTAAGGGTTCTATTAACCAGAAAGCCCTGAGTTCCAAGAACACAGCAGCTGCGAAGGACTACCCAAGAAGAGCGCAAAAGTACCACAACATGCCTGCCTCCACAGCTTTTTCCTTGGGGACATGCCTAATTCCTGGCTGATTTGCCTTTCTCGTCTTAGGGTTGGGGTTCGGCCTAGGGCTAGGATTTTTAAAATCAGGAAGCCCTGAGTTCCAGGCACACTGGAGCTGTGAAAGGCATCCAAAAGGGAGTGCAAAAGTGCCACAACATGGCTGCTTTCACGGCTTTTTCCTTGGCAAGAAGCCTAACACCAGGCTGATTTCCCTTCCCAGGTTTACTGTTAGGCTTAGGCCTAGGGCTAGGATTTTTAAAACTAGGAAGCCTTTAATTCCAGGCACACTGCAGCTGCGAAAGGCATCCCAAGGGGAGTACAAAAGTGCAACAACATGGCAGCTTTCACAGCTTTTTCCTTGGCACCATCCCTATACCTAGGCTGATTTATCTGCCTAGGGTTAGGGTTAGGCTTCCGCCTAGGTCTTGGAGATTTTAACCAGGAAGCCCTGAGTTCCAGGCTTACTGCATCTGCCAAAGGCATCCCAAAGGGAGTGCAGAAGTGCCACAACATGGCTGCTTTCACGGCTTTTCCCTTAGGAAGAACCCTAATACCCGGCTGATTTACCTTCCTAGGGTTACTGTTAGGCTTAGGCCTAGGACTTTTAAAACCAGGAAGCCCTGGGCTCCAGGCACACTGCAGCTGCAAAAGGCATCCCAAGGGGAGCGCAAACGTGACACAACTTGGCTGCCTGTGCTTCTATTCTCATGAGATCATCCTGAACCCTAGGCAGATTTTCCTTCCTAGGGTTAAGGTTTAAGTTTCGTCTAGCGTAAGAGTTCTATTAACCAGAAAGCCCTGAGTTCCAAGAACACAGCAGCTGCGAAGGACTACCCAAGAAGAGCGCAAAAGTACCACAACATGCCTGCCTCCACAGCTTTTTCCTTGGGGACATGCCTAATTCCTGGCTGATTTGCCTTTCTCGTCTTAGGGTTGGGGTTCGGCCTAGGGCTAGGATTTTTTTAACTAGGAAGCCCTGAGTTCCAGGCTTACTTCATCTGCCAAAGGCATCCCACAGGGTGTGCAAAAGTGCCACAACATGGCTGCTTTCACGGCTTTTCCCTTAGGAAGAACCCTAATACGCGGCTGATTTACCTTCCTAGGGTTACTGTTAGGCTTAGGCCTAGGACTTTTAAAACCAGGAAGCCCTGGGCTCCAGGCACACTGCAGCTGCGAAAGGCATCCCAGGGGGAGCGCAAAAGTGACACAACATGGCTGCTTTCACGGCTTTTTCCTTGGCAAGAAGCCTAACACCAGGCTGATTTCCCTTCCCAGGTTTACTGTTAGGCTTAGGCCTAGGGCTAGGATTTTTAAAACTAGGAAGCCTTTAATTCCAGGAATACTGCAGCTGCGAAAGGCATCCCAAGGGGAGTACAAAAGTGCAACAACATGGCAGCTTTCACAGCTTTTTCCTTGGCACCATCCCTATACCTAGGCTGATTTATCTGCCTAGGGTTAGGGTTAGGCTTCCGCCTAGGTCTTGGAGATTTTAACCAGGAAGCCCTGAGTTCCAGGCTTACTGCATCTGCCAAAGGCATCCCAAAGGGAGTGCAGAAGTGCCACAACATGGCTGCTTTCACGGCTTTTCCCTTAGGAAGAACCCTAATACCCGGCTGATTTACCTTCCTAGGGTTACTGTTAGGCTTAGGCCTAGGACTTTTAAAACCAGGAAGCCCTGGGCTCCAGGCACACTGCAGCTGCGAAAGGCATCCCAAGGGGAGCGCAAAAGTGACACAACTTGGCTGCCTCTGCTTCTATTCTCATGAGACCATCCTGAACCATAGGCAGATTTTCCTTCCTAGGGTTAAGGTTTAAGTTTCGCCTAGCGTAAGAGTTCTATTAACCAGAAAGCCCTGAGTTCCAAGAACACAGCAGTTGCGAAGGACTAGCCAAGAAGAGCGCAAAAGTACCACAACATGCCTGCCTCCACAGCTTTTTCCTTGGGGACATGCCTAATTCCTGGCTGATTTGCCTTTCTGGTCTTAGGGTTGGGGTTCGGCCTAGGGCTAGGATATTTTTAACTAGGAAGCCCTGAGTTCCAGGCTTACTTCATCTGCCAAAGGCATCCCAAAGGGAGTGCAGAAGTGCCACAACATGGCTGCTTTCACGGCTTTTCCCTTAGGAAGAACCCTAATACGCGGCTGATTTACCTTCCTAGGGTTACTGTTAGGCTTAGGCCTAGGACTTGTAAAACCAGGAAGCCCTGGACTCCAGGCACATGCAGCTGTTAAAGGCATCCCAAGAGGGCCGCAGAAGTGACACAACTTGGCTGCCTCTGCTGCTATTCTCATGAGACCATCCCGAATCATAGGCTGATTTTCCTTCCTAGGGTTAAGGTTTGAGTTACGCCTAGGGTAAGGGTTCTATTAACCAGAAAGCCCTGAGTTCCAAGAACACAGCAGCTGCGAAGGACTTCCCAAGAAGAGCGCAAAAGTACCACAACATGCCTGCCTCCACAGCTTTTTCCTTGGGGACATGCCTAATTCCTGGCTGATTTGCCTTTCTCGTCTTAGGGTTGGGGTTCGGCCTAGGGCCAGGATTTTTAAAATCAGGAAGCCCTGAGTTCCAGGCACACTGGAGCTGTGAAAGGCATCCAAAAGGGAGTGCAAAAGTGCCACAACATGGCTGCTTTCACAGCTTTTCCCTTAGGAAGAACCCTAATACCCGGCTGATTTACCTTCCTAGGGTTACTGTTAGGCTTAGGCCTAGGGCTAGGATTTTTAAAACTAGGAAGCCCTTAGCTCCAGGCACACTGCATCTGTTCAAGGCATCCCAAGAGGAGTAAAAAAGTGCAACAACATGGCAGCTTTCACAGCTTTTTCCTTGGTACCATCCCTATACCTTGGCTCATTTATCTGCCTAGGGTTAGGGTTAGGGTTAGCCTAGGGCTTGGAGTATTTTAACCAGGAAACCCTGAGTTCCAGGCTTACTGCATCTGCCAAAGGCATCCCAAAGGGAGTGCAGAAGTGCCACAACATGCCTGCCTCCACAGCTTTTTCCTTGGGGACATGCCTAATTCCTGGCTGATTTGCCTTTCTCGTCTTAGGGTTGGGGTTCGGCCTAGGGCTAGGATATTTTTAACTAGTAAGCCCTGAGTTCCAGGCTTACTTCATCTGCCAAAGGCATCCCACAGGGTGTGCAAAAGTGCCACAACATGGCTGCTTTCACGGCTTTTCCCTTAGGAAGAACCCTAATACGCGGCTGATTTACCTTCCTAGGGTTACTGTTAGGCTTAGGCCTAGGACTTTTAAAACCAGGAAGCCCTGGGCTCCAGGCACACTGCAGCTGCGAAAGGCATCCCAAGGGGAGCGCAAAGTGACACAACTTGGCTGCCACCACTGATATTTCCATGAGACCATCCCGAACCATAGGCTGATTTTCCTTCCTAGGGTTAAGGTTTGAGTTACGCCTGGGGTAAGGGTTCTATTAACCAGAAAGCCCTGAGTTCCAAGAACACAGCAGCTGCGAAGGACTAGCCAAGAAGAGCGCAAAAGTACCACAACATGCCTGCCTCCACAGCTTTTTCCTTGGGGACATGCCTAATTCCTGGCTGATTTGCCTTTCTCGTCTTAGGGTTGGGGTTCGGCCTAGGGCTAGGATTTTTTTAACTAGGAAGCCCTGAGTTCCAGGCTTACTTCATCTGCCAAAGGCATCCCAAAGGGAGTGCAGAAGTGCCACAACATGGCTGCTTTCACGGCTTTTCCCTTAGGAAGAACCCTAATACCCGGCTGATTTACCTTCCTAGGGTTACTGTTAGGCTTAGGCCTAGGACTTTTAAAACCAGGAAGCCCTGGGCTCCAGGCACACTGCAGCTGCGAAAGGCATCCCAAGGGGAGCGCAAAAGTGACACAACTTGGCTGCCACCACTGATATTTCCATGAGACCATCCCGAACCATAGGCTGATTTTCCTTCCTAGGGTTAAGGTTTGAGTTACGCCTGGGGTAAGGGTTCTATTAACCAGAAAGCCCTGAGTTCCAAGAACACAGCAGCTGCGAAGGACTAGCCAAGAAGAGCGCAAAAGTACCACAACATGCCTGCCTCCACAGCTTTTTCCTTGGGGACATGCCTAATTCCTGGCTGATTTGCCTTTCTCGTCTTAGGGTTGGGGTTCGGCCTAGGGCTAGGATTTTTAAAATCAGGAAGCCCTGAGTTCCAGGCACACTGGAGCTGTGAAAGGCATCCAAAAGGGAGTGCAAAAGTGCCACAACATGGCTGCTTTCACGGCTTTTTCCTTGGCAAGAAGCCTAACACCAGGCTGATTTCCCTTCCCAGGTTTACTGTTAGGCTTAGGCCTAGGGCTAGGATTTTTAAAACTAGGAAGCCTTTAATTCCAGGCACACTGCAGCTGCGAAAGGCATCACAAGGGGAGTACAAAAGTGCAACAACATGGCAGCTGTCACAGCTTTTTCCTTGGCACCATCCCTATACCTAGGCTGATTTATCTGCCTAGGGTTAGGGTTAGGCTTCCGCCTAGGTCTTGGAGATTTTAACCAGGAAGCCCTGAGTTCCAGGCTTACTGCATCTGCCAAAGGCATCCCAAAGGGAGTGCAGAAGTGCCACAACATGGCTGCTTTCACGGCTTTTCCCTTAGGAAGAACCCTAATACCCGGCTGATTTACCTTCCTAGGGTTACTGTTAGGCTTAGGCCTAGGACTTTTAAAACCAGGAAGCCCTGGGCTCCAGGCACACTGCAGCTGCGAAAGGCATCCCAAGGGGAGCGCAAAAGTGACACAACTTGGCTGCCTCTGCTTCTATTCTCATGAGACCATCCTGAACCATAGGCAGATTTTCCTTCCTAGGGTTAAGGTTTAAGTTTCGCGTAGCGTAAGAGTTCTATTAACCAGAAAGCCCTGAGTTCCAAGAACACAGCAGCTGCGAAGGACTACCCAAGAAGAGCGCAAAAGTACCACAACATGCCTGCCTCCACAGCTTTTTCCTTGGGGACATGCCTAATTCCTGGCTGATTTGCCTTTCTCGTCTTAGGGTTGGGGTTCGGACTAGGGCTAGGATATTTTTAACTAGGAAGCCCTGAGTTCCAGGCTTACTTCATCTGCCAAAGGCATCCAAAAGGGAGTGCAGAAGTGCCACAACATGGCTGCTTTCACGGCTTTTCCCTTAGGAAGAACCCTAATATGCGGCTGATTTACCTTCCTAGGGTTACTGTTAGGCTTAGGCCTAGGACTTTTAAAACCAGGAAGCCCTGGGCTCCAGGCACATGCAGCTGTTAAAGGCATCCCAAGAGGGCCGCAGAAGTGACACAACTTGGCTGCCTCTGCTGCTATTCTCATGAGACCATCCCGAACCATAGGCTGATTTTCCTTCCTAGGGTTAAGGTTTGAGTTACGCCTAGGGTAAGAATTCTATTAACCAGAAAGCCCTGAGTTCCAAGAACACAGCAGCTGTGAAGGACTTCCCAAGAAGAGCGCAAAAGTACCACAACATGCCTGCCTCCACAGCTTTTTCCTTGGGGACATGCCTAATTCCTGGCTGATTTGCCTTTCTCGTCTTAGGGTTGGGGTTCGGCCTAGGGCTAGGATTTTTTTAACTAGGAAGCCCTGAGTTCCAGGCTTACTGCATCTGCCAAAGGCATCCCAAAGGGAGTGCAGAAGTTCCACAACATGGCTGCTTTCACGGCTTTTCCCTTAGGAAGAACCCTAATACCCGGCTGATTTACCTTCCTAGGGTTACTGTTAGGCTTAGGCCTAGGACTTTTAAAACCAGGAAGCCCTGGGCTCCAGGCACACTGCAGCTGCGAAAGGCATCCCAAGGGGAGCGCAAAAGTGACACAACTTGGCTGCCACCACTGATATTTCCATGAGACCATCCCGAACCATAGGCTGATTTTCCTTCCTAGGGTTAAGGTTTGAGTTACGCCTGGGGTAAGGGTTCTATTAACCAGAAAGCCCTGAGTTCCAAGAACACAGAAGCTGCGAAGGACTACCCAAGAAGAGCGCAAAAGTACCACAACATGCCTGCCTCCACAGCTTTTTCCTTGGGGACATGCCTAATTCCTGGCTGATTTGCCTTTCTCGTCTTAGGGTTGGGGTTCGGCCTAGGGCTAGGATTTTTAAAATCAGGAAGCCCTGAGTTCCAGGCACACTGGAGCTGTGAAAGGCATCCAAAAGGGAGTGCAAAAGTGCCACAACATGGCTGCTTTCACGGCTTTTTCCTTGGCAAGAAGCCTAACACCAGGCTGATTTCCCTTCCCAGGTTTACTGTTAGGCTTAGGCCTAGGGCTAGGATTTTTAAAACTAGGAAGCCTTTAATTCCAGGCACACTGCAGCTGCGAAAGGCATCCCAAGGGGAGTACAAAAGTGCAACAACATGGCAGCTTTCACAGCTTTTTCCTTGGCACCATCCCTATACCTAGGCTGATTTATCTGCCTAGGGTTAGGGTTAGGCTTCCGCCTAGGTCTTGGAGATTTTAACCAGGAAGCCCTGAGTTCCAGGCTTACTGCATCTGCCAAAGGCATCCCAAAGGGAGTGCAGAAGTGCCACAACATGGCTGCTTTCACGGCTTTTCCCTTAGGAAGAACCCTAATACGCGGCTGATTTACCTTCCTAGGGTTACTGTTAGGCTTAGGCCTAGGACTTTTAAAACCAGGAAGCCCTGGGCTCCAGGCACACTGCAGCTGCAAAAGGCATCCCAAGGGGAGCGCAAACGTGACACAACTTGGCTGCCTGTGCTTCTATTCTCATGACACCATCCTGAACCCTAGGCAGATTTTCCTTCCTAGGGTTAAGGTTTAAGTTTCGCCTAGCGTAAGAGTTCTATTAACCAGAAAGCCCTGAGTTCCAAGAACACAGCAGCTGCGAAGGACTACCCAAGAAGAGCGCAAAAGTACCACAACATGCCTGCCTCCACAGCTTTTTCCTTGGGGACATGCCTAATTCCTGGCTGATTTGCCTTTCTCGTCTTAGGGTTGGGGTTCGGCCTAGGGCTAGGATTTTTTTAACTAGGAAGCCCTGAGTTCCAGGCTTACTTCATCTGCCAAAGGCATCCCACAGGGTGTGCAAAAGTGCCACAACATGGCTGCTTTCACGGCTTTTCCCTTAGGAAGAACCCTAATACGCGGCTGATTTACCTTCCTAGGGTTACTGTTAGGCTTAGGCCTAGGACTTTTAAAACCAGGAAGCCCTGGGCTCCAGGCACACTGCAGCTGCGAAAGGCATCCCAGGGGGAGCGCAAAAGTGACACAACATGGCTGCTTTCACGGCTTTTTCCTTGGCAAGAAGCCTAACACCAGGCTGATTTCCCTTCCCAGGTTTACTGTTAGGCTTAGGCCTAGGGCTAGGATTTTTAAAACTAGGAAGCCTTTAATTCCAGGAACACTGCAGCTGCGAAAGGCATCCCAAGGGGAGTACAAAAGTGCAACAACATGGCAGCTTTCACAGCTTTTTCCTTGGCACCATCCCTATACCTAGGCTGATTTATCTGCCTAGGGTTAGGGTTAGGCTTCCGCCTAGGTCTTGGAGATTTTAACCAGGAAGCCCTGAGTTCCAGGCTTACTGCATCTGCCAAAGGCATCCCAAAGGGAGTGCAGAAGTGCCACAACATGGCTGCTTTCACGGCTTTTCCCTTAGGAAGAACCCTAATACGCGGCTGATTTACCTTCCTAGGGTTACTGTTAGGCTTAGGCCTAGGACTTTTAAAACCAGGAAGCCCTGGGCTCCAGGCACACTGCAGCTGCGAAAGGCATCCCAAGGGGAGCGCAAAAGTGACACAACTTGGCTGCCTCTGCTTCTATTCTCATGAGACCATCCTGAACCATAGGCTGATTTTCCTTCCTAGGGTTAAGGTTTAAGTTTCGCCTAGCGTAAGAGTTCTATTAACCAGAAAGCCCTGAGTTCCAAGAACACAGCAGTTGCGAAGGACTAGCCAAGAAGAGCGCAAAAGTACCACAACATGCCTGCCTCCACAGCTTTTTCCTTGGGGACATGCCTAATTCCTGGCTGATTTGCCTTTCTCGTCTTAGGGTTGGGGTTCGGCCTAGGGCTAGGATATTTTTAACTAGGAAGCCCTGAGTTCCAGGCTTACTTCATCTGCCAAAGGCATCCCAAAGGGAGTGCAGAAGTGCCACAACATGGCTGCTTTCACGGCTTTTCCCTTAGGAAGAACCCTAATACGCGGCTGATTTACCTTCCTAGGGTTACTGTTAGGCTTAGGCCTAGGACTTGTAAAACCAGGAAGCCCTGGACTCCAGGCACATGCAGCTGTTAAAGGCATCCCAAGAGGGCCGCAGAAGTGACACAACTTGGCTGCCTCTGCTGCTATTCTCATGAGACCATCCCGAATCATAGGCTGATTTTCCTTCCTAGGGTTAAGGTTTGAGTTACGCCTAGGGTAAGGGTTCTATTAACCAGAAAGCCCTGAGTTCCAAGAACACAGCAGCTGCGAAGGACTTCCCAAGAAGAGCGCAAAAGTACCACAACATGCCTGCCTCCACAGCTTTTTCCTTGGGGACATGCCTAATTCCTGGCTGATTTGCCTTTCTCGTCTTAGGGTTGGGGTTCGGCCTAGGGCCAGGATTTTTAAAATCAGGAAGCCCTGAGTTCCAGGCACACTGGAGCTGTGAAAGGCATCCAAAAGGGAGTGCAAAAGTGCCACAACATGGCTGCTTTCACAGCTTTTCCCTTAGGAAGAACCCTAATACCCGGCTGATTAACCTTCCTAGGGTTACTGTTAGGCTTAGGCCTAGGGCTAGGATTTTTAAAACTAGGAAGCCCTTAGCTCCAGGCACACTGCATCTGTTCAAGGCATCCCAAGAGGAGTAAAAAAGTGCAACAACATGGCAGCTTTCACAGCTTTTTCCTTGGTACCATCCCTATACCTTGGCTCATTTATCTGCCTAGGGTTAGGGTTAGGGTTAGCCTAGGGCTTGGAGTTTTTTAACCAGGAAACCCTGAGTTCCAGGCTTACTGCATCTGCCAAAGGCATCCCAAAGGGAGTGCAGAAGTGCCACAACATGCCTGCCTCCACAGCTTTTTCCTTGGGGACATGCCTAATTCCTGGCTGATTTGCCTTTCTCGTCTTAGGGTTGGGGTTCGGCCTAGGGCTAGGATATTTTTAACTAGTAAGCCCTGAGTTCCAGGCTTACTTCATCTGCCAAAGGCATCCCACAGGGTGTGCAAAAGTGCCACAACATGGCTGCTTTCACGGCTTTTCCCTTAGGAAGAACCCTAATACGCGGCTGATTTACCTTCCTAGGGTTACTGTTAGGCTTAGGCCTAGGACTTTTAAAACAGGAAGCCCTGGGCTCCAGGCACACTGCAGCTGCGAAAGGCATCCCAAGGGGAGCGCAAAGTGACACAACTTGGCTGCCACCACTGATATTTCCATGAGACCATCCCGAACCATAGGCTGATTTTCCTTCCTAGGGTTAAGGTTTGAGTTACGCCTGGGGTAAGGGTTCTATTAACCAGAAAGCCCTGAGTTCCAAGAACACAGCAGCTGCGAAGGACTAGCCAAGAAGAGCGCAAAAGTACCACAACATGCCTGCCTCCACAGCTTTTTCCTTGGGGACATGCCTAATTCCTGGCTGATTTGCCTTTCTCGTCTTAGGGTTGGGGTTCGGCCTAGGGCTAGGATTTTTAAAATCAGGAAGCCCTGAGTTCCAGGCACACTGGAGCTGTGAAAGGCATCCAAAAGGGAGTGCAAAAGTGTCACAACATGGCTGCTTTCACGGCTTTTTCCTTGGCAAGAAGCCTAACACCAGGCTGATTTCCCTTCCCAGGTTTACTGTTAGGCTTAGGCCTAGGGCTAGGATTTTTAAAACTAGGAAGCCTTTAATTCCAGGCACACTGCAGCTGTGAAAGGCATCCCAAGGGGAGTACAAAAGTGCAACAACATGGCAGCTTTCACAGCTTTTTCCTTGGCACCATCCCTATACCTAGGCTGATTTATCTGCCTAGGGTTAGGGTTAGGCTTCCGCCTAGGTCTTGGAGATTTTAACCAGGAAGCCCTGAGTTCCAGGCTTACTGCATCTGCCAAAGGCATCCCAAAGGGAGTGCAGAAGTGCCACAACATGGCTGCTTTCACGGCTTTTCCCTTAGGAAGAACCCTAATACCCGGCTGATTTACCTTCCTAGGGTTACTGTTAGGCTTAGGCCTAGGACTTTTAAAACCAGGAAGCCCTGGGCTCCAGGCACACTGCAGCTGCGAAAGGCATCCCAAGGGGAGCGCAAAAGTGACACAACTTGGCTGCCTCTGCTTCTATTCTCATGAGACCATCCTGAACCATAGGCAGATTTTCCCTCCTAGGGTTAAGGTTTAAGTTTCGCCTAGCGTAAGAGTTCTATTAACCAGAAAGCCCTGAGTTCCAAGAACACAGTAGCTGCGAAGGACAAGCCAAGAAGAGCGCAAAAGTACCACAACATGCCTGCCTCCACAGCTTTTTCCTTGGGGACATGCCTAATTCCTGGCTGATTTGCCTTTCTCGTCTTAGGGTTGGGGTTCGGCCTAGGGCTAGGATTTTTTTAACTAGGAAGCCCTGAGTTCCAGGCTTACTTCATCTGCCAAAGGCATCCAAAAGGGAGTGCAGAAGTGCCACAACATGGCTGCTTTCACGGCTTTTCCCTTAGGAAGAACCCTAATACGCGGCTGATTTACCTTCCTAGGGTTACTGTTAGGCTTAGGCCTAGGACTTTTAAAACCAGGAAGCCCTGGGCTCCAGGCACACTGCAGCTGCGAAAGGCATCCCAAGGGGAGCGCAAAAGTGACACTACTTGGCTGCCACCACTGATATTTCCATGAGACCATCCCGAACCATAGGCTGATTTTCCTTCCTAGGGTTAAGGTTTGAGTTACGCCTGGGGTAAGGGTTCTATTAACCAGAAAGCCCTGAGTTCCAAGAACACAGCAGCTGCGAAGGACTTCCCAAGAAGAGCGCAAAAGTACCACAACATGCCTGCCTCCACAGCTTTTTCCTCGGGGACATGCCTAATTCCTGGCTGATTTGCCTTTCTCGTCTTAGGGTTGGGGTTCGGCCTAGGGCTAGGTTTTTTAAAATCAGGAAGCCCTGAGTTCCAGGCACACTGGAGCTGTGAAAGGCATCCAAAAGGGAGTGCAAAAGTGCCACAACATGGTTGCTTTCACGGCTTTTTCCTTGGCAAGAAGCTTAACACCAGGCTGATTTCCCTTCCCAGGGTTTCTGTTAGGCTTAGGACTAGGGATAGGATTTTTAAAACTAGGAAGCCCTTAGCTCCAGGCACACTGCATCTGTTCAAGGCATCCCAAGAGGAGTAAAAAAGTGCAACAACATGGCAGCTTTCACAGCTTTTTTCTTGGTACCATCCCTATACCTTGGCTCATTTATCTGCCTAGGGTTAGGGTTAGGCTTAGCCAAGGGCTTGGAGTTTTTTAACCAGGAAACACTGAGTTCCAGGCTTACTGCATCTGCCAAAGGCATCCCAAAGGGAGTGCAGAAGTGCCACAACATGCCTGCCTCCACAGCTTTTTCCTTTGGGACATGCCTAAAGCCTGGCTGATTTGCCTTTCTCGTCTTAGGGTTGGGGTTCGGCCTAGGGCTAGGATATTTTTAACTAGGAAGCCCTGAGTTCCAGGCTTACTTCATCTGCCAAAGGCATCCCACAGGGTGTGCAAAAGTGCCACAACATGGCTGCTTTCACGGCTTTTCCCTTAGGAAGAACCCTAATACGCGGCTGATTTACCTTCCTAGGGTTACTGTTAGGCTTAGGCCTAGGACTTTTAAAACCAGGAAGCCCTGGGCTCCAGGCACACTGCAGCTGCGAAAGGCATCCCAAGGGGAGCGCAAAGTGACACAACTTGGCTGCCACCACTGATATTTCCATGAGACCATCCCGAACCATAGGCTGATTTTCCTTCCTAGGGTTAAGGTTTGAGTTACGCCTGGGGTAAGGGTTCTATTAACCAGAAAGCCCTGAGTTCCAAGAACACAGCAGCTGCGAAGGACTAGCCAAGAAGAGCGCAAAAGTACCACAACATGCCTGCCTCCACAGCTTTTTCCTTGGGGACATGCCTAATTCCTGGCTGATTTGCCTTTCTCGTCTTAGGGTTGGGGTTCGGCCTAGGGCTAGGATTTTTATAATCAGGAAGCCCTGAGTTCCAGGCACACTGGAGCTGTGAAAGGCATCCAAAAGGGAGTGCAAAAGTGCCACAACATGGCTGCTTTCACGGCTTTTTCCTTGGCAAGAAGCCTAACACCAGGCTGATTTCCCTTCCCAGGTTTACTGTTAGGCTTAGGCCTAGGGCTAGGATTTTTAAAACTAGGAAGCCTTTAATTCCAGGCACACTGCAGCTGCGAAAGGCATCCCAAGGGGAGTACAAAAGTGCAACAACATGGCAGCTTTCACAGCTTTTTCCTTGGCACCATCCCTATACCTAGGCTGATTTATCTGCCTAGGGTTAGGGTTAGGCTTCCGCCTAGGTCTTGGAGATTTTAACCAGGAAGCCCTGAGTTCCAGGCTTACTGCATCTGCCAAAGGCATCCCAAAGGGAGTGCAGAAGTGCCACAACATGGCTGCTTTCACGGCTTTTCCCTTAGGAAGAACCCTAATACCCGGCTGATTTACCTTCCTAGGGTTACTGTTAGGCTTAGGCCTAGGACTTTTAAAACCAGGAAGCCCTGGGCTCCAGGCACACTGCAGCTGCGAAAGGCATCCCAAGGGGAGCGCAAAAGTGACACAACTTGGCTGCCTCTGCTTCTATTCTCATGAGACCATCCTGAACCATAGGCAGATTTTCCTTCCTAGGGTTAAGGTTAAAGTTTCGCCTAGCGTAAGAGTTCTATTAACCAGAAAGCCCTGAGTTCCAAGAACACAGTAGCTGCGAAGGACAAGCCAAGAAGAGCGCAAAAGTACCACAACATGCCTGCCTCCACAGCTTTTTCCTTGGGGACATGCCTAATTCCTGGCTGATTTGCCTTTCTCGTCTTAGGGTTGGGGTTCGGCCTAGGGCTAGGATATTTTTAACTAGGAAGCCCTGAGTTCCAGGCTTACTTCATCTGCCAAAGGCATCCAAAAGGGAGTGCAGAAGTGCCACAACATGGCTGCTTTCACGGCTTTTCCCTTAGGAAGAACCCTAATACGCGGCTGATTTACCTTCCTAGGGTTACTGTTAGGCTTAGGCCTAGGACTTTTAAAACCAGGAAGCCCTGGGCTCCAGGCACATGCAGCTGTTAAAGGCATCCCAAGAGGGCCGCAGAAGTGACACAACTTGGCTGCCTCTGCTGCTATTCTCATGAGACCATCCCGAACCATAGGCTGATTTTCCTTCCTAGGGTTAAGGTTTGAGTTACGCCTAGGGTAAGAATTCTATTAACCAGAAAGCCCTGAGTTCCAAGAACACAGCAGCTGTGAAGGACTTCCCAAGAAGAGCGCAAAAGTACCACAACATGCCTGCCTCCACAGCTTTTTCCTTGGGGACATGCCTAATTCCTGGCTGATTTGCCTTTCTCGTCTTAGGGTTGGGGTTCGGCCTAGGGCTAGGATTTTTTTAACTAGGAAGCCCTGAGTTCCAGGCTTACTGCATCTGCCAAAGGCATCCCAAAGGGAGTGCAGAAGTGCCACAACATGGCTGCTTTCACGGCTTTTCCCTTAGGAAGAACCCTAATACCCGGCTGATTTACCTTCCTAGGGTTACTGTTAGGCTTAGGCCTAGGACTTTTAAAACCAGGAAGCCCTGGGCTCCAGGCACACTGCAGCTGCGAAAGGCATCCCAAGGGGAGCGCAAAAGTGACACAACTTGGCTGCCACCACTGATATTTCCATGAGACCATCCCGAACCATAGGCTGATTTTCCTTCCTAGGGTTAAGGTTTGAGTTACGCCTGGGGTAAGGGTTCTATTAACCAGAAAGCCCTGAGTTCCAAGAACACAGCAGCTGCGAAGGACTTCCCAAGAAGAGCGCAAAAGTACCACAACATGCCTGCCTCCACAGCTTTTTCCTTGGGGACATGCCTAATTCCTGGCTGATTTGCCTTTCTCGTCTTAGGGTTGGGGTTCGGCCTAGGGCTAGGATTTTTAAAATCAGGAAGCCCTGAGTTCCAGGCACACTGGAGCTGTGAAAGGCATCCAAAAGGGAGTGCAAAAGTGCCACAACATGGCTGCTTTCACGGCTTTTTCCTTGGCAAGAAGCCTAACACCAGGCTGATTTCCCTTCCCAGGTTTACTGTTAGGCTTAGGCCTAGGGCTAGGATTTTTAAAACTAGGAAGCCTTTAATTCCAGGCACACTGCAGCTGCGAAAGGCATCCCAAGGGGAGTACAAAAGTGCAACAACATGGCAGCTTTCACAGCTTTTTCCTTGGCACCATCCCTATACCTAGGCTGATTTATCTGCCTAGGGTTAGGGTTAGGCTTCCGCCTAGGTCTTGGAGATTTTAACCAGGAAGCCCTGAGTTCCAGGCTTACTGCATCTGCCAAAGGCATCCCAAAGGGAGTGCAGAAGTGCCACAACATGGCTGCTTTCACGGCTTTTCCCTTAGGAAGAACCCTAATACCCGGCTGATTTACCTTCCTAGGGTTACTGTTAGGCTTAGGCCTAGGACTTTTAAAACCAGGAAGCCCTGGGCTCCAGGCACACTGCAGCTGCAAAAGGCATCCCAAGGGGAGCGCAAACGTGACACAACTTGGCTGCCTTTGCTTCTATTCTCATGAGACCATCCTGAACCCTAGGCAGATTTTCCTTCCTAGGGTTAAGGTTTAAGTTTGGCCTAGCGTAAGAGTTCTATTAACCAGAAAGCCCTGAGTTCCAAGAACACAGCAGCTGCGAAGGACTACCCAAGAAGAGCGCAAAAGTACCGCAACATGCCTGCCTCCACAGCTTTTTCCTTGGGGACATGCCTAATTCCTGGCTGATTTGCCTTTCTCGTCTTAGGGTTGGGGTTCGGCCTAGGGCTAGGATTTTTTTAACTAGGAAGCCCTGAGTTCCAGGCTTACTTCATCTGCCAAAGGCATCCAAAAGGGAGTGCAGAAGTGCCACAACATGGCTGCTTTCACGGCTTTTCCCTTAGGAAGAACCCTAATACGCGGCTGATTTACCTTCCTAGGGTTACTGTTAGGCTTAGGCCTAGGACTTTTAAAACCAGGAAGCCCTGGGCTCCAGGCACATGCAGCTGTTAAAGGCATCCCAAGAGGGCCGCAGAAGTGACACAACTTGGCTGCCTCTGCTGCTATTCTCATGAGACCATCCCGAACCATAGGCTGATTTTCCTTCCTAGGGTTAAGGTTTGAGTTACGCCTAGGGTAAGAATTCTATTAACCAGAAAGCCCTGAGTTCCAAGAACACAGCAGCTGTGAAGGACTTCCCAAGAAGAGCGCAAAAGTACCACAACATGCCTGCCTCCACAGCTTTTTCCTTGGGGACATGCCTAATTCCTGGCTGATTTGCCTTTCTCGTCTTAGGGTTGGGGTTCGGCCTAGGGCTAGGATATTTTTAACTCGGAAGCCCTGAGTTCCAGGCTTACTGCATCTGCCAAAGGCATCCCAAAGGGAGTGCAGAAGTGCCACAACATGGCTGCTTTCACGGCTTTTCCCTTAGGAAGAACCCTAATACCCGGCTGATTTACCTTCCTAGGGTTACTGTTAGGCTTAGGCCTAGGACTTTTAAAACCAGGAAGCCCTGGGCTCCAGGCACACTGCAGCTGCGAAAGGCATCCCAAGGGGAGCGCAAAAGTGACACAACTTGGCTGCCACCACTGATATTTCCATGAGACCATCCCGAACCATAGGCTGATTTTCCTTCCTAGGGTTAAGGTTTGAGTTACGCCTAGGGTAAGGGTTCTATTAACCAGAAAGCTCTGAGTTCCAAGAACACAGCAGCTGCGAAGGACTTCCCAAGAAGAGCGCAAAAGTACCACAACATGCCTGCCTCCACAGCTTTTTCCTTGGGGACATGCCTAATTCCTGGCTGATTTGCCTTTCTCGTCTTAGGGTTGGGGTTCGGCCTAGGGCCAGGATTTTTAAAATCAGGAAGCCCTGAGTTCCAGGCACACTGGAGCTGTGAAAGGCATCCAAAAGGGAGTGCAAAAGTGCCACAACATGGCTGCTTTCACGGTTTTTCCCTTAGGAAGAACCCTAATACCCGGCTGATTTAACTTCCTAGGGTTACTGTTAGGCTTTGGCCTAGGGCTAGGATTTTTAAAACTAGGAAGCCCTTAGCTCCAGGCACACTGCATCTGTTCAAGGCATCCCAAGAGGAGTAAAAAAGTGCAACAACATGGCAGCTTTCACAGCTTTTTTCTTGGTACCATCCCTATACCTTGGCTCATTTATCTGCCTAGGGTTAGGGTTAGGCTTAGCCAAGGGCTTGGAGTTTTTTAACCAGGAAACACTGAGTTCCAGGCTTACTGCATCTGCCAAAGGCATCCCAAAGGGAGTGCAGAAGTGCCACAACATGCCTGCCTCCACAGCTTTTTCCTTTGGGACATGCCTAAAGCCTGGCTGATTTGCCTTTCTCGTCTTAGGGTTGGGGTTCGGCCTAGGGCTAGGATATTTTTAACTAGGAAGCCCTGAGTTCCAGGCTTACTTCATCTGCCAAAGGCATCCCACAGGGTGTGCAAAAGTGCCACAACATGGCTGCTTTCACGGCTTTTCCCTTAGGAAGAACCCTAATACGCGGCTGATTTACCTTCCTAGGGTTACTGTTAGGCTTAGGCCTAGGACTTTTAAAACCAGGAAGCCCTGGGCTCCAGGCACACTGCAGCTGCGAAAGGCATCCCAAGGGGAGCGCAAAGTGACACAACTTGGCTGCCACCACTGATATTTCCATGAGACCATCCCGAACCATAGGCTGATTTTCCTTCCTAGGGTTAAGGTTTGAGTTACGCCTGGGGTAAGGGTTCTATTAACCAGAAAGCCCTGAGTTCCAAGAACACAGCAGCTGCGAAGGACTAGCCAAGAAGAGCGCAAAAGTACCACAACATGCCTGCCTCCACAGCTTTTTCCTTGGGGACATGCCTAATTCCTGGCTGATTTGCCTTTCTCGTCTTAGGGTTGGGGTTCGGCCTAGGGCTAGGATTTTTATAATCAGGAAGCCCTGAGTTCCAGGCACACTGGAGCTGTGAAAGGCATCCAAAAGGGAGTGCAAAAGTGCCACAACATGGCTGCTTTCACGGCTTTTTCCTTGGCAAGAAGCCTAACACCAGGCTGATTTCCCTTCCCAGGTTTACTGTTAGGCTTAGGCCTAGGGCTAGGATTTTTAAAACTAGGAAGCCTTTAATTCCAGGCACACTGCAGCTGCGAAAGGCATCCCAAGGGGAGTACAAAAGTGCAACAACATGGCAGCTTTCACAGCTTTTTCCTTGGCACCATCCCTATACCTAGGCTGATTTATCTGCCTAGGGTTAGGGTTAGGCTTCCGCCTAGGTCTTGGAGATTTTAACCAGGAAGCCCTGAGTTCCAGGCTTACTGCATCTGCCAAAGGCATCCCAAAGGGAGTGCAGAAGTGCCACAACATGGCTGCTTTCACGGCTTTTCCCTTAGGAAGAACCCTAATACCCGGCTGATTTACCTTCCTAGGGTTACTGTTAGGCTTAGGCCTAGGACTTTTAAAACCAGGAAGCCCTGGGCTCCAGGCACACTGCAGCTGCGAAAGGCATCCCAAGGGGAGCGCAAAAGTGACACAACTTGGCTGCCTCTGCTTCTATTCTCATGAGACCATCCTGAACCATAGGCAGATTTTCCTTCCTAGGGTTAAGGTTAAAGTTTCGCCTAGCGTAAGAGTTCTATTAACCAGAAAGCCCTGAGTTCCAAGAACACAGTAGCTGCGAAGGACAAGCCAAGAAGAGCGCAAAAGTACCACAACATGCCTGCCTCCACAGCTTTTTCCTTGGGGACATGCCTAATTCCTGGCTGATTTGCCTTTCTCGTCTTAGGGTTGGGGTTCGGCCTAGGGCTAGGATATTTTTAACTAGGAAGCCCTGAGTTCCAGGCTTACTTCATCTGCCAAAGGCATCCAAAAGGGAGTGCAGAAGTGCCACAACATGGCTGCTTTCACGGCTTTTCCCTTAGGAAGAACCCTAATACGCGGCTGATTTACCTTCCTAGGGTTACTGTTAGGCTTAGGCCTAGGACTTTTAAAACCAGGAAGCCCTGGGCTCCAGGCACATGCAGCTGTTAAAGGCATCCCAAGAGGGCCGCAGAAGTGACACAACTTGGCTGCCTCTGCTGCTATTCTCATGAGACCATCCCGAACCATAGGCTGATTTTCCTTCCTAGGGTTAAGGTTTGAGTTACGCCTAGGGTAAGAATTCTATTAACCAGAAAGCCCTGAGTTCCAAGAACACAGCAGCTGTGAAGGACTTCCCAAGAAGAGCGCAAAAGTACCACAACATGCCTGCCTCCACAGCTTTTTCCTTGGGGACATGCCTAATTCCTGGCTGATTTGCCTTTCTCGTCTTAGGGTTGGGGTTCGGCCTAGGGCTAGGATTTTTTTAACTAGGAAGCCCTGAGTTCCAGGCTTACTGCATCTGCCAAAGGCATCCCAAAGGGAGTGCAGAAGTGCCACAACATGGCTGCTTTCACGGCTTTTCCCTTAGGAAGAACCCTAATACCCGGCTGATTTACCTTCCTAGGGTTACTGTTAGGCTTAGGCCTAGGACTTTTAAAACCAGGAAGCCCTGGGCTCCAGGCACACTGCAGCTGCGAAAGGCATCCCAAGGGGAGCGCAAAAGTGACACAACTTGGCTGCCACCACTGATATTTCCATGAGACCATCCCGAACCATAGGCTGATTTTCCTTCCTAGGGTTAAGGTTTGAGTTACGCCTGGGGTAAGGGTTCTATTAACCAGAAAGCCCTGAGTTCCAAGAACACAGCAGCTGCGAAGGACTTCCCAAGAAGAGCGCAAAAGTACCACAACATGCCTGCCTCCACAGCTTTTTCCTTGGGGACATGCCTAATTCCTGGCTGATTTGCCTTTCTCGTCTTAGGGTTGGGGTTCGGCCTAGGGCTAGGATTTTTAAAATCAGGAAGCCCTGAGTTCCAGGCACACTGGAGCTGTGAAAGGCATCCAAAAGGGAGTGCAAAAGTGCCACAACATGGCTGCTTTCACGGCTTTTTCCTTGGCAAGAAGCCTAACACCAGGCTGATTTCCCTTCCCAGGTTTACTGTTAGGCTTAGGCCTAGGGCTAGGATTTTTAAAACTAGGAAGCCTTTAATTCCAGGCACACTGCAGCTGCGAAAGGCATCCCAAGGGGAGTACAAAAGTGCAACAACATGGCAGCTTTCACAGCTTTTTCCTTGGCACCATCCCTATACCTAGGCTGATTTATCTGCCTAGGGTTAGGGTTAGGCTTCCGCCTAGGTCTTGGAGATTTTAACCAGGAAGCCCTGAGTTCCAGGCTTACTGCATCTGCCAAAGGCATCCCAAAGGGAGTGCAGAAGTGCCACAACATGGCTGCTTTCACGGCTTTTCCCTTAGGAAGAACCCTAATACCCGGCTGATTTACCTTCCTAGGGTTACTGTTAGGCTTAGGCCTAGGACTTTTAAAACCAGGAAGCCCTGGGCTCCAGGCACACTGCAGCTGCAAAAGGCATCCCAAGGGGAGCGCAAACGTGACACAACTTGGCTGCCTTTGCTTCTATTCTCATGAGACCATCCTGAACCCTAGGCAGATTTTCCTTCCTAGGGTTAAGGTTTAAGTTTGGCCTAGCGTAAGAGTTCTATTAACCAGAAAGCCCTGAGTTCCAAGAACACAGCAGCTGCGAAGGACTACCCAAGAAGAGCGCAAAAGTACCGCAACATGCCTGCCTCCACAGCTTTTTCCTTGGGGACATGCCTAATTCCTGGCTGATTTGCCTTTCTCGTCTTAGGGTTGGGGTTCGGCCTAGGGCTAGGATTTTTTTAACTAGGAAGCCCTGAGTTCCAGGCTTACTTCATCTGCCAAAGGCATCCAAAAGGGAGTGCAGAAGTGCCACAACATGGCTGCTTTCACGGCTTTTCCCTTAGGAAGAACCCTAATACGCGGCTGATTTACCTTCCTAGGGTTACTGTTAGGCTTAGGCCTAGGACTTTTAAAACCAGGAAGCCCTGGGCTCCAGGCACATGCAGCTGTTAAAGGCATCCCAAGAGGGCCGCAGAAGTGACACAACTTGGCTGCCTCTGCTGCTATTCTCATGAGACCATCCCGAACCATAGGCTGATTTTCCTTCCTAGGGTTAAGGTTTGAGTTACGCCTAGGGTAAGAATTCTATTAACCAGAAAGCCCTGAGTTCCAAGAACACAGCAGCTGTGAAGGACTTCCCAAGAAGAGCGCAAAAGTACCACAACATGCCTGCCTCCACAGCTTTTTCCTTGGGGACATGCCTAATTCCTGGCTGATTTGCCTTTCTCGTCTTAGGGTTGGGGTTCGGCCTAGGGCTAGGATATTTTTAACTCGGAAGCCCTGAGTTCCAGGCTTACTGCATCTGCCAAAGGCATCCCAAAGGGAGTGCAGAAGTGCCACAACATGGCTGCTTTCACGGCTTTTCCCTTAGGAAGAACCCTAATACCCGGCTGATTTACCTTCCTAGGGTTACTGTTAGGCTTAGGCCTAGGACTTTTAAAACCAGGAAGCCCTGGGCTCCAGGCACACTGCAGCTGCGAAAGGCATCCCAAGGGGAGCGCAAAAGTGACACAACTTGGCTGCCACCACTGATATTTCCATGAGACCATCCCGAACCATAGGCTGATTTTCCTTCCTAGGGTTAAGGTTTGAGTTACGCCTAGGGTAAGGGTTCTATTAACCAGAAAGCTCTGAGTTCCAAGAACACAGCAGCTGCGAAGGACTTCCCAAGAAGAGCGCAAAAGTACCACAACATGCCTGCCTCCACAGCTTTTTCCTTGGGGACATGCCTAATTCCTGGCTGATTTGCCTTTCTCGTCTTAGGGTTGGGGTTCGGCCTAGGGCCAGGATTTTTAAAATCAGGAAGCCCTGAGTTCCAGGCACACTGGAGCTGTGAAAGGCATCCAAAAGGGAGTGCAAAAGTGCCACAACATGGCTGCTTTCACGGTTTTTCCCTTAGGAAGAACCCTAATACCCGGCTGATTTAACTTCCTAGGGTTACTGTTAGGCTTTGGCCTAGGGCTAGGATTTTTAAAACTAGGAAGCCCTTAGCTCCAGGCACACTGCATCTGTTCAAGGCATCCCAAGAGGAGTAAAAAAGTGCAACAACATGGCAGCTTTCACAGCTTTTTTCTTGGTACCATCCCTATACCTTGGCTCATTTATCTGCCTAGGGTTAGGGTTAGGCTTAGCCAAGGGCTTGGAGTTTTTTAACCAGGAAACCCTGAGTTCCAGGCTTACTGCATCTGCCAAAGGCATCCCAAAGGGAGTGCAGAAGTGCCACAACATGCCTGCCTCCACAGCTTTTTCCTTTGGGACATGCCTAATTCCTGGCTGATTTGCCTTTCTCGTCTTAGGGTTGGGGTTCGGCCTAGGGCTAGGATATTTTTAACTAGGAAGCCCTGAGTTCCAGGCTTACTTCATCTGCCAAAGGCATCCCACAGGGTGTGCAAAAGTGCCACAACATGGCTGCTTTCACGGCTTTTCCCTTAGGAAGAACCCTAATACGCGGCTGATTTACCTTCCTAGGGTTACTGTTAGGCTTTAGCCTAGGACTTTTAAAACCAGGAAGCCCTGGGCTCCAGGCACACTGCAGCTGCGAAAGGCATCCCAAGGGGAGCGCAAAAGTGACACAACTTCGCTGCCACCACTGATATTTCCATGAGACCATCCCGAACCATAGGCTGATTTTCCTTCCTAGGGTTAAGGTTTGAGTTACGCCTGGGGTAAGGGTTCTATTAACCAGAAAGCCCTGAGTTCCAAGAACACAGCAGCTGCGAAGGACTAGCCAAGAAGAGCGCAAAAGTACCACAACATGCCTGCCTCCACAGCTTTTTCCTTGGGGACATGCCTAATTCCTGGCTGATTTGCCTTTCTCGTCTTAGGGTTGGGGTTCGGCCTAGGGCTAGGATTTTTATAATCAGGAAGCCCTGAGTTCCAGGCACACTGGAGCTGTGAAAGGCATCCAAAAGGGAGTGCAAAAGTGCCACAACATGGCTGCTTTCACGGCTTTTTCGTTGGCAAGAAGCCTAACACCAGGCTGATTTCCCTTCCCAGGTTTACTGTTAGGCTTAGGCCTAGGGCTAGGATTTTTAAAACTAGGAAGCCTTTAATTCCAGGCACACTGCAGCTGCGAAAGGCATCCCAAGGGGAGTACAAAAGTGCAACAACATGGCAGCTTTCACAGCTTTTTCCTTGGCACCATCCCTATACCTAGGCTGATTTATCTGCCTAGGGTTAGGGTTAGGCTTCCGCCTAGGTCTTGGAGATTTTAACCAGGAAGCCCTGAGTTCCAGGCTTACTGCATCTGCCAAAGGCATCCCAAAGGGAGTGCAGAAGTGCCACAACATGGCTGCTTTCACGGCTTTTCCCTTAGGAAGAACCCTAATACCCGGCTGATTTACCTTCCTAGGGTTACTGTTAGGCTTAGGCCTAGGACTTTTAAAACCAGGAAGCCCTGGGCTCCAGGCACACTGCAGCTGCGAAAGGCATCCCAAGGGGAGCGCAAAAGTGACACAACTTGGCTGCCTCTGCTTCTATTCTCATGAGACCATCCTGAACCATAGGCTGATTTTCCTTCCTAGGGTTAAGGTTTAAGTTTCGCCTAGCGTAAGAGTTCTATTAACCAGAAAGCCCTGAGTTCCAAGAACACAGCAGCTGCGAAGGACTAGCCAAGAAGAGCGCAAAAGTACCACAACATGCCTGCCTCCACAGCTTTTTCCTTGGGGACATGCCTAATTCCTGGCTGATTTGCCTTTCTCGTCTTAGGGTTGGGGTTCGGCCTAGGGCTAGGATATTTTTAACTAGGAAGCCCTGAGTTCCAGGCTTACTTCATCTGCCAAAGGCATCCCAAAGGGAGTGCAGAAGTGCCACAACATGGCTGCTTTCACGGCTTTTCCCTTAGGAAGAACCCTAATACGCGGCTGATTTACCTTCCTAGGGTTACTGTTAGGCTTAGGCCTAGGACTTTTAAAACCAGGAAGCCCTGGGCTCCAGGCACATGCAGCTGTTAAAGGCATCCCAAGAGGGCCGCAGAAGTGACACAACTTGGCTGCCTCTGCTGCTATTCTCATGAGACCATCCCGAAACATAGGCTGATTTTCCTTCCTAGGGTTATGGTTTGAGTTACGCCTAGGGTAAGGGTTCTATTAACCAGAAAGCCCTGAGTTCCAAGAACACAGCAGCTGCGAAGGACTTCCCAAGAAGAGCGCAAAAGTACCACAACATGCCTGCCTCCACAGCTTTTTCCTTGGGGACATGCCTAATTCCTGGTTGATTTGCCTTTCTCGTCTTAGGGTTGGGGTTCGGCCTAGGGCCAGGATTTTTAAAATCAGGAAGCCCTGAGTTCCAGGCACACTGGAGATGTGAAAGGCATCCAAAAGGGAGTGCAAAAGTGCCACAACATGGCTGCTTTCACGGCTTTTCCCTTAGGAAGAACCCTAATACCCGGCTGATTTACCTTCCTAGGGTTACTGTTAGGCTTAGGCCTAGGACTAGGATTTTTAAAACTAGGAAGCCCTTAGCTCCAGGCACACTGCATCTGTTCAAGGCATCCCAAGAGGAGCAAAAAAGTGCAACAACATGGCAGCTTTCACAGCTTTTTCCTTGGTACCATCCCTATACCTTGGCTCATTTATCTGCCTAGGGTTTGGGTTAGGGTTAGCCTAGGGCTTGGAGTTTTTTAACCAGGAAACCCTGAGTTCCAGGCTTACTGCATCTGCCAAAGGCATCCCAAAGGGAGTGCAGAAGTGCCACAACATGCCTGCCTCCACAGCTTTTTCCTTGGGGACATGCCTAATTCCTGGCTCATTTGCCTTTCTCGTCTTAGGGTTGGGGTTCGGCCTAGGGCTAGGATATTTTTAACTAGGAAGCCCTGAGTTCCAGGCTTACTTCATCTGCCAAAGGCATCCCAAAGGGAGTGCAGAAGTGCCACAACATGGCTGCTTTCACGGCTTTTCCCTTAGGAAGAACCCTAATACGCGGCTGATTTACCTTCCTAGGGTTACTGTTAGGCTTAGGCCTAGGACTTTTAAAACCAGGAAGCCCTGGGCTCCAGGCACACTGCAGCTGCGAAAGGCATCCCAAGGGGAGCGCAAAAGTGACACAACTTGGCTGCCACCACTGATATTTCCATGAGACCATCCCGAACCATAGGCTGATTTTCCTTCCTAGGGTTAAGGTTTGAGTTACGCCTGGGGTAAGGGTTCTATTAACCAGAAAGCCCTGAGTTCCAAGAACACAGCAGCTGCGAAGGACTAGCCAAGAAGAGCGCAAAAGTACCACAACATGCCTGCCTCCACAGCTTTTTCCTTGGGGACATGCCTAATTCCTGGCTGATTTGCCTTTCTCGTCTTAGGGTTGGGGTTCGGCCTAGGGCTAGGATTTTTATAATCAGGAAGCCCTGAGTTCCAGGCACACTGGAGCTGTGAAAGGCATCCAAAAGGGAGTGCAAAAGTGCCACAACATGGCTGCTTTCACGGCTTTTTCCTTGGCAAGAAGCCTAACACCAGGCTGATTTCCCTTCCCAGGTTTACTGTTAGGCTTAGGCCTAGGGCTAGGATTTTTAAAACTAGGAAGCCTTTAATTCCAGGCACACTGCAGCTGCGAAAGGCATCCCAAGGGGAGTAAAAAAGTGCAACAACATGGCAGCTTTCACAGCTTTTTCCTTGGCACCATCCCTATACCTAGGCTGATTTATCTGCCTAGGGTTAGGGTTAGGCTTCCGCCTAGGTCTTGGAGATTTTAACCAGGAAGCCCTGAGTTCCAGGCTTACTGCATCTGCCAAAGGCATCCCAAAGGGAGTGCAGAAGTGCCACAACATGGCTGCTTTCACGGCTTTTCCCTTAGGAAGAACCCTAATACCCGGCTGATTTACCTTCCTAGGGTTACTGTTAGGCTTAGGCCTAGGACTTTTAAAACCAGGAAGCCCTGGGCTCCAGGCACACTGCAGCTGCAAAAGGCATCCCAAGGGGAGCGCAAAAGTGACACAACTTGGCTGCCTCTGCTTCTATTCTCCTGAGACCATCCTGAACCATAGGCAGATTTTCCTTCCTAGGGTTAAGGTTTAAGTTTCGCCTAGCGTAAGAGTTCTATTAACCAGAAAGCCCTGAGTTCCAAGAACACAGCAGCTGCGAAGGACTACCCAAGAAGAGCGCAAAAGTACCACAACATGCCTGCCTCCACAGCTTTTTCCTTGGGGACATGCCTAATTCCTGGCTGATTTGCCTTTCTCGTCTTAGGGTTGGGGTTCGGCCTAGGGCTAGGATATTTTTAACTAGGAAGCCCTGAGTTCCAGGCTTACTTCATCTGCCAAAGGCATCCAAAAGGGAGTGCAGAAGTGCCACAACATGGCTGCTTTCACGGCTTTTCCCTTAGGAAGAACCCTAATACGCGGCTGATTTACCTTCCTAGGGTTACTGTTAGGCTTAGGCCTAGGACTTTTAAAACCAGGAAGCCCTGGGCTCCAGGCACATGCAGCTGTTAAAGGCATCCCAAGAGGGCCGCAGAAGTGACACAACTTGGCTGCCTCTGCTGCTATTCTCATGAGACCATCCCGAACCATAGGCTGATTTTCCTTCCTAGGGTTAAGGTTTGAGTTACGCCTAGGGTAAGAATTCTATTAACCAGAAAGCCCTGAGTTCCAAGAACACAGCAGCTGTGAAGGACTTCCCAAGAAGAGCGCAAAAGTACCACAACATGCCTGCCTCCACAGCTTTTTCCTTGGGGACATGCCTAATTCCTGGCTGATTTGCCTTTCTCGTCTTAGGGTTGGGGTTCGGCCTAGGGCTAGGATTTTTTTAACTAGGAAGCCCTGAGTTCCAGGCTTACTGCATCTGCCAAAGGCATCCCAAAGGGAGTGCAGAAGTGCCACAACATGGCTGCTTTCACGGCTTTTCCCTTAGGAAGAACCCTAATACCCGGCTGATTTACCTTCCTAGGGTTACTGTTAGGCTTAGGCCTAGGACTTTTAAAACCAGGAAGCCCTGGGCTCCAGGCACACTGCAGCTGCGAAAGGCATCCCAAGGGGAGCGCAAAAGTGACACAACTTGGCTGCCACCACTGATATTTCCATGAGACCATCCCGAACCATAGGCTGATTTTCCTTCCTAGGGTTAAGGTTTGAGTTACGCCTGGGGTAAGGGTTCTATTAACCAGAAAGCCCTGAGTTCCAAGAACACAGCAGCTGCGAAGGACTTCCCAAGAAGAGCGCAAAAGTACCACAACATGCCTGCCTCCACAGCTTTTTCCTTGGGGACATGCCTAATTCCTGGCTGATTTGCCTTTCTCGTCTTAGGGTTGGGGTTCGGCCTAGGGCTAGGATTTTTAAAATCAGGAAGCCCTGAGTTCCAGGCACACTGGAGCTGTGAAAGGCATCCAAAAGGGAGTGCAAAAGTGCCACAACATGGCTGCTTTCACGGCTTTTTCCTTGGCAAGAAGCCTAACACCAGGCTGATTTCCCTTCCCAGGTTTACTGTTAGGCTTAGGCCTAGGGCTAGGATTTTTAAAACTAGGAAGCCTTTAATTCCAGGCACACTGCAGCTGCGAAAGGCATCCCAAGGGGAGTACAAAAGTGCAACAACATGGCAGCTTTCACAGCTTTTTCCTTGGCACCATCCCTATACCTAGGCTGATTTATCTGCCTAGGGTTAGGGTTAGGCTTCCGCCTAGGTCTTGGAGATTTTAACCAGGAAGCCCTGAGTTCCAGGCTTACTGCATCTGCCAAAGGCATCCCAAAGGGAGTGCAGAAGTGCCACAACATGGCTGCTTTCACGGCTTTTCCCTTAGGAAGAACCCTAATACCCGGCTGATTTACCTTCCTAGGGTTACTGTTAGGCTTAGGCCTAGGACTTTTAAAACCAGGAAGCCCTGGGCTCCAGGCACACTGCAGCTGCAAAAGGCATCCCAAGGGGAGCGCAAACGTGACACAACTTGGCTGCCTGTGCTTCTATTCTCATGAGACCATCCTGAACCCTAGGCAGATTTTCCTTCCTAGGGTTAAGGTTTAAGTTTCGCCTAGCGTAAGAGTTCTATTAACCAGAAAGCCCTGAGTTCCAAGAACACAGCAGCTGCGAAGGACTACCCAAGAAGAGCGCAAAAGTACCACAACATGCCTGCCTCCACAGCTTTTTCCTTGGGGACATGCCTAATTCCTGGCTGATTTGCCTTTCTCGTCTTAGGGTTGGGGTTCGGCCTAGGGCTAGGATTTTTTTAACTAGGAAGCCCTGAGTTCCAGGCTTACTTCATCTGCCAAAGGCATCCAAAAGGGAGTGCAGAAGTGCCACAACATGGCTGCTTTCACGGCTTTTCCCTTAGGAAGAACCCTAATACGCGGCTGATTTACCTTCCTAGGGTTACTGTTAGGCTTAGGCCTAGGACTTTTAAAACCAGGAAGCCCTGGGCTCCAGGCACATGCAGCTGTTAAAGGCATCCCAAGAGGGCCGCAGAAGTGACACAACTTGGCTGCCTCTGCTGCTATTCTCATGAGACCATCCCGAACCATAGGCTGATTTTCCTTCCTAGGGTTAAGGTTTGAGTTACGCCTAGGGTAAGAATTCTATTAACCAGAAAGCCCTGAGTTCCAAGAACAGAGCAGCTGTGAAGGACTTCCCAAGAAGAGCGCAAAAGTACCACAACATGCCTGCCTCCACAGCTTTTTCCTTGGGGACATGCCTAATTCCTGGCTGATTTGCCTTTCTCGTCTTAGGGTTGGGGTTCGGCCTAGGGCTAGGATATTTTTAACTCGGAAGCCCTGAGTTCCAGGCTTACTGCATCTGCCAAAGGCATCCCAAAGGGAGTGCAGAAGTGCCACAACATGGCTGCTTTCACGGCTTTTCCCTTAGGAAGAACCCTAATACCCGGCTGATTTACCTTCCTAGGGTTACTGTTAGGCTTAGGCCTAGGACTTTTAAAACCAGGAAGCCCTGGGCTCCAGGCACACTGCAGCTGCGAAAGGCATCCCAAGGGGAGCGCAAAAGTGACACAACTTGGCTGCCACCACTGATATTTCCATGAGACCATCCCGAACCATAGGCTGATTTTCCTTCCTAGGGTTAAGGTTTGAGTTACGCCTAGGGTAAGGGTTCTATTAACCAGAAAGCTCTGAGTTCCAAGAACACAGCAGCTGCGAAGGACTTCCCAAGAAGAGCGCAAAAGTACCACAACATGCCTGCCTCCACAGCTTTTTCCTTGGGGACATGCCTAATTCCTGGCTGATTTGCCTTTCTCGTCTTAGGGTTGGGGTTCGGCCTAGGGCCAGGATTTTTAAAATCAGGAAGCCCTGAGTTCCAGGCACACTGGAGCTGTGAAAGGCATCCAAAAGGGAGTGCAAAAGTGCCACAACATGGCTGCTTTCACGGTTTTTCCCTTAGGAAGAACCCTAATACCCGGCTGATTTACCTTCCTAGGGTTACTGTTAGGCTTTGGCCTAGGGCTAGGATTTTTAAAACTAGGAAGCCCTTAGCTCCAGGCACACTGCATCTGTTCAAGGCATCCCAAGAGGAGTAAAAAAGTGCAACAACATGGCAGCTTTCACAGCTTTTTTCTTGGTACCATCCCTATACCTTGGCTCATTTATCTGCCTAGGGTTAGGGTTAGGCTTAGCCAAGGGCTTGGAGTTTTTTAACCAGGAAACCCTGAGTTCCAGGCTTACTGCATCTGCCAAAGGCATCCCAAAGGGAGTGCAGAAGTGCCACAACATGCCTGCCTCCACAGCTTTTTCCTTTGGGACATGCCTAATTCCTGGCTGATTTGCCTTTCTCGTCTTAGGGTTGGGGTTCGGCCTAGGGCTAGGATATTTTTAACTAGGAAGCCCTGAGTTCCAGGCTTACTTCATCTGCCAAAGGCATCCCACAGGGTGTGCAAAAGTGCCACAACATGGCTGCTTTCACGGCTTTTCCCTTAGGAAGAACCCTAATACGCGGCTGATTTACCTTCCTAGGGTTACTGTTAGGCTTTAGCCTAGGACTTTTAAAACCAGGAAGCCCTGGGCTCCAGGCACACTGCAGCTGCGAAAGGCATCCCAAGGGGAGCGCAAAAGTGACACAACTTCGCTGCCACCACTGATATTTCCATGAGACCATCCCGAACCATAGGCTGATTTTCCTTCCTAGGGTTAAGGTTTGAGTTACGCCTGGGGTAAGGGTTCTATTAACCAGAAAGCCCTGAGTTCCAAGAACACAGCAGCTGCGAAGGACTAGCCAAGAAGAGCGCAAAAGTACCACAACATGCCTGCCTCCACAGCTTTTTCCTTGGGGACATGCCTAATTCCTGGCTGATTTGCCTTTCTCGTCTTAGGGTTGGGGTTCGGCCTAGGGCTAGGATTTTTATAATCAGGAAGCCCTGAGTTCCAGGCACACTGGAGCTGTGAAAGGCATCCAAAAGGGAGTGCAAAAGTGCCACAACATGGCTGCTTTCACGGCTTTTTCCTTGGCAAGAAGCCTAACACCAGGCTGATTTCCCTTCCCAGGTTTACTGTTAGGCTTAGGCCTAGGGCTAGGATTTTTAAAACTAGGAAGCCTTTAATTCCAGGCACACTGCAGCTGCGAAAGGCATCCCAAGGGGAGTACAAAAGTGCAACAACATGGCAGCTTTCACAGCTTTTTCCTTGGCACCATCCCTATACCTAGGCTGATTTATCTGCCTATGGTTAGGGTTAGGCTTCCGCCTAGGTCTTGGAGATTTTAACCAGGAAGCCCTGAGTTCCAGGCTTACTGCATCTGCCAAAGGCATCCCAAAGGGAGTGCAGAAGTGCCACAACATGGCTGCTTTCACGGCTTTTCCCTTAGGAAGAACCCTAATACCCGGCTGATTTACCTTCCTAGGGTTACTGTTAGGCTTAGGCCTAGGACTTTTAAAACCAGGAAGCCCTGGGCTCCAGGCACACTGCAGCTGCGAAAGGCATCCCAAGGGGAGCGCAAAAGTGACACAACTTGGCTGCCTCTGCTTCTATTCTCATGAGACCATCCTGAACCATAGGCTGATTTTCCTTCCTAGGGTTAAGGTTTAAGTTTCGCCTAGCGTAAGAGTTCTATTAACCAGAAAGCCCTGAGTTCCAAGAACACAGCAGCTGCGAAGGACTAGCCAAGAAGAGCGCAAAAGTACCACAACGTGCCTGCCTCCACAGCTTTTTCCTTGGGGACATGCCTAATTCCTGGCTGATTTGCCTTTCTCGTCTTAGGGTTGGGGTTCGGCCTAGGGCTAGGATTTTTTTAACTCGGAAGCCCTGAGTTCCAGGCTTACTTCATCTGCCAAAGGCATCCCAAAGGGAGTGCAGAAGTGCCACAACATGGCTGCTTTCACGGCTTTTCCCTTAGGAAGAACCCTAATACGCGGCTGATTTACCTTCCTAGGGTTACTGTTAGGCTTAGGCCTAGGACTTTTAAAACCAGGAAGCCCTGGGCTCCAGGCACTTGCAGCTGTTAAAGGCATCCCAAGAGGGCCGCAGAAGTGACACAACTTGGCTGCCTCTGCTGCTATTCTCATGAGACAATCCCGAAACATAGGCTGATTTTCCTTCCTAGGGTTAAGGTTTGAGTTACGCCTAGGGTAAGGGTTCTATTAACCAGAAAGCCCTGAGTTCCAAGAACACAGCAGCTGCGAAGGACTTCCCAAGAAGAGCGCAAAAGTACCACAACATGCCTGACTCCACAGCTTTTTCCTTGGGGACATGCCTAATTCCTGGCTGATTTGCCTTTCTCGTCTTAGGGTTGGGGTTCGGCCTAGGGCCAGGATTTTTAAAATCAGGAAGCCCTGAGTTCCAGGCACACTGGAGATGTGAAAGGCATCCAAAAGGGAGTGCAAAAGTGCCACAACATGGCTGCTTTCACGGCTTTTCCCTTAGGAAGAACCCTAATACCCGGCTGATTTACCTTCCTAGGGTTACTGTTAGGCTTAGGCCTAGGGCTAGGATTTTTAAAACTAGGAAGCCCTTAGCTCCAGGCACACTGCATCTGTTCAAGGCATCCCAAGAGGAGTAAAAAAGTGCAACAACATGGCAGCTTTCACAGCTTTTTCCTTGGTACCATCCCTATACCTTGGCTCATTTATCTGCCTAGGGTTTGGGTTAGGGTTAGCCTAGGGCTTGGAGTTTTTTAACCAGGAAACCCTGAGTTCCAGGCTTACTGCATCTGCCAAAGGCATCCCAAAGGGAGTGCAGAAGTGCCACAACATGCCTGCCTCCACAGCTTTTTCCTTGGGGACATGCCTAATTCCTGGCTGATTTGCCTTTCTCGTCTTAGGGTTGGGGTTCGGCCTAGGGCTAGGATTTTTATAATCAGGAAGCCCTGAGTTCCAGGCACACTGGAGCTGTGAAAGGCATCCAAAAGGGAGTGCAAAAGTGCCACAACATGGCTGCTTTCACGGCTTTTTCCTTGGCAAGAAGCCTAACACCAGGCTGATTTCCCTTCCCAGGTTTACTGTTAGGCTTAGGCCTAGGGCTAGGATTTTTAAAACTAGGAAGCCTTTAATTCCAGGCACACTGCAGCTGCGAAAGGCATCCCAAGGGGAGTACAAAAGTGCAACAACATGGCAGCTTTCACAGCTTTTTCCTTGGCACCATCCCTATACCTAGGCTGATTTATCTGCCTAGGGTTAGGGTTAGGCTTCCGCCTAGGTCTTGGAGATTTTAACCAGGAAGCCCTGAGTTCCAGGCTTACTGCATCTGCCAAAGGCATCCCAAAGGGAGTGCAGAAGTGCCACAACATGGCTGCTTTCACGGCTTTTCCCTTAGGAAGAACCCTAATACCCGGCTGATTTACCTTCCTAGGGTTACTGTTAGGCTTAGGCCTAGGACTTTTAAAACCAGGAAGCCCTGGGCTCCAGGCACACTGCAGCTGCGAAAGGCATCCCAAGGGGAGCGCAAAAGTGACACAACTTGGCTGCCTCTGCTTCTATTCTCATGAGACCATCCTGAACCATAGGCTGATTTTCCTTCCTAGGGTTAAGGTTTAAGTTTCGCCTAGGGTAAGAGTTCTATTAACCAGAAAGCCCTGAGTTCCAAGAACACAGCAGCTGCGAAGGACTAGCCAAGAAGAGCGCAAAAGTACCACAACATGCCTGCCTCCACAGCTTTTTCCTTGGGGACATGCCTAATTCCTGGCTGATTTGCCTTTCTCGTCTTAGGGTTGGGGTTCGGCCTAGGGCTAGGATATTTTTAACTAGGAAGCCCTGAGTTCCAGGCTTACTTCATCTGCCAAAGGCATCCCAAAGGGAGTGCAGAAGTGCCACAACATGGCTGCTTTCACGGCTTTTCCCTTAGGAAGAACCCTAATACGCGGCTGATTTACCTTCCTAGGGTTACTGTTAGGCTTAGGCCTAGGACTTTTAAAACCAGGAAGCCCTGGGCTCCAGGCACATGCAGCTGTTAAAGGCATCCCAAGAGGGCCGCAGAAGTGACACAACTTGGCTGCCTCTGCTGCTATTCTCATGAGACCATCCCGAAACATAGGCTGATTTTCCTTCCTAGGGTTAAGGTTTGAGTTACGCCTAGGGTAAGGGTTCTATTAACCAGAAAGCCCTGAGTTCCAAGAACACAGCAGCTGCGAAGGACTTCCCAAGAAGAGCGCAAAAGTACCACAACATGCCTGCCTCCACAGCTTTTTCCTTGGGGACATGCCTAATTCCTGGCTGATTTGCCTTTCTCGTCTTAGGGTTGGCGTTCGGCCTAGGGCCAGGATTTTTAAAATCAGGAAGCCCTGAGTTCCAGGCACACTGGAGATGTGAAAGGCATCCAAAAGGGAGTGCAAAAGTGCCACAACATGGCTGCTTTCACGGCTTTTCCCTTAGGAAGAACCCTAATACCCGGCTGATTTACCTTCCTAGGGTTACTGTTAGGCTTAGGCCTAGGACTAGGATTTTTAAAACTAGGAAGCCCTTAGCTCCAGGCACACTGCATCTGTTCAAGGCATCCCAAGAGGAGTAAAAAAGTGCAACAACATGGCAGCTTTCACAGCTTTTTCCTTGGTACCATCCCTATACCTTGGCTCATTTATCTGCCTAGGGTTTGGGTTAGGGTTAGCCTAGGGCTTGGAGTTTTTTAACCAGGAAACCCTGAGTTCCAGGCTTACTGCATCTGCCAAAGGCATCCCAAAGGGAGTGCAGAAGTGCCACAACATGCCTGCCTCCACAGCTTTTTCCTTGGGGACATGCCTAATTCCTGGCTCATTTGCCTTTCTCGTCTTAGGGTTGGGGTTCGGCCTAGGGCTAGGATATTTTTAACTAGGAAGCCCTGAGTTCCAGGCTTACTTCATCTGCCAAAGGCATCCCAAAGGGAGTGCAGAAGTGCCACAACATGGCTGCTTTCACGGCTTTTCCCTTAGGAAGAACCCTAATACGCGGCTGATTTACCTTCCTAGGGTTACTGTTAGGCTTAGGCCTAGGACTTTTAAAACCAGGAAGCCCTGGGCTCCAGGCACACTGCAGCTGCGAAAGGCATCCCAAGGGGAGCGCAAAAGTGACACAACTTGGCTGCCACCACTGATATTTCCATGAGACCATCCCGAACCATAGGCTGATTTTCCTTCCTAGGGTTAAGGTTTGAGTTACGCCTGGGGTAAGGGTTCTATTAACCAGAAAGCCCTGAGTTCCAAGAACACAGAAGCTGCGAAGGACTAGCCAAGAAGAGCGCAAAAGTACCACAACATGCCTGCCTCCACAGCTTTTTCCTTGGGGACATGCCTAATTCCTGGCTGATTTGCCTTTCTCGTCTTAGGGTTGGGGTTCGGCCTAGGGCTAGGATTTTTAAAATCAGGAAGCCCTGAGTTCCAGGCACACTGGAGCTGTGAAAGGCATCCAAAAGGGAGTGCAAAAGTGCCACAACATGGCTGCTTTCACGGCTTTTTCCTTGGCAAGAAGCCTAACACCAGGCTGATTTCCCTTCCCAGGTTTACTGTTAGGCTTAGGCCTAGGGCTAGGATTTTTAAAACTAGGAAGCCTTTAATTCCAGGCACACTGCAGCTGCGAAAGGCATCCCAAGGGGAGTAAAAAAGTGCAACAACATGGCAGCTTTCACAGCTTTTTCCTTGGCACCATCCCTATACCTAGGCTGATTTATCTGCCTAGGGTTAGGGTTAGGCTTCCGCCTAGGTCTTGGAGATTTTAACCAGGAAGCCCTGAGTTCCAGGCTTACTGCATCTGCCAAAGGCATCCCAAAGGGAGTGCAGAAGTGCCACAACATGGCTGCTTTCACGGCTTTTCCCTTAGGAAGAACCCTAATACCCGGCTGATTTACCTTCCTAGGGTTACTGTTAGGCTTAGGCCTAGGACTTTTAAAACCAGGAAGCCCTGGGCTCCAGGCACACTGCAGCTGCGAAAGGCATCCCAAGGGGAGCGCAAAAGTGACACAACTTGGCTGCCACCACTGATATTTCCATGAGACCATCCCGAACCATAGGCTGATTTTCCTTCCTAGGGTTAAGGTTTGAGTTACGCCTAGGGTAAGAATTCTATTAACCAGAAAGCCCTGAGTTCCAAGAACACAGCAGCTGTGAAGGACTTCCCAAGAAGAGCGCAAAAGTACCACAACATGCCTGCCTCCACAGCTTTTTCCTTGGGGACATGCCTAATTCCTGGCTGATTTGCCTTTCTCGTCTTAGGGTTGGGGTTCGGCCTAGGGCTAGGATATTTTTAACTAGGAAGCCCTGAGTTCCAGGCTTACTGCATCTGCCAAAGGCATCCCAAAGGGAGTGCAGAAGTGCCACAACATGGCTGCTTTCACGGCTTTTCCCTTAGGAAGAACCCTAATACCCGGCTGATTTACCTTCCTAGGGTTACTGTTAGGCTTAGGCCTAGGACTTTTAAAACCAGGAAGCCCTGGGCTCCAGGCACACTGCAGCTGCGAAAGGCATCCCAAGGGGAGCGCAAAAGTGACACAACTTGGCTGCCACCACTGATATTTCCATGAGACCATCCCGAACCATAGGCTGATTTTCCTTCCTAGGGTTAAGGTTTGAGTTACGCCTAGGGTAAGGGTTCTATTAACCAGAAAGCTCTGAGTTCCAAGAACACAGCAGCTGCGAAGGACTTCCCAAGAAGAGCGCAAAAGTACCACAACATGCCTGCCTCCACAGCTTTTTCCTTGGGGACATGCCTAATTCCTGGCTGATTTGCCTTTCTGGTCTTAGGGATGGGCTTCGGCCTAGGGCTAGGATTTTTAAAATCAGGAAGCCCTGAGTTCCAGGCACACTGGAGCTTTGAAAGGCATCCAAAAGGGAGTGCAAAAGTGCCACAACATGGTTGCTTTCACGGCTTTTTCCTTGGCAAGAAGCCTAACACCAGGCTGATTTCCCTTCCCTTGGTTACTGTTAGGCTTAGGCCTAGGACTAGGATTTTTAAAACTAGGAAGCCCTTAGATGCAGGCACACTGCAGCTGTTCAAGGCATCCCAAGGGGAGTACAAAAGTGCAACAACATGGCAGCTTTCACAGCTTTTTCCTTGGCACCATCCCTATACCTTGGCTGTTTTATCTGCCTAGGGTTAGGGTTAGGGTTCAGCCTAGGGCTTGCAGTTTTTTAACCAGGAAGCACTGAGTTCCAGGCTTACTGCATCTGCCAAAGGCATCCCAAAGGGAGTGCAGAAGTGCCACAACATGGCTGCTTTCACAGCTTTTCCCTTAGGAAGAACCCTAATACCCGGCTGATTTACCTTCCTAGGGTTACTGTTAGGGTTAGGCCTAGGACTTTTAAAACCAGGAAGCCCTGGGCTCCAGGCACATGCAGCTGCGAAAGGCATCCCAAGAGGGCCGCAGAAGTGACACAACTTGGCTGCCTCTGCTTCTATTCTCATGAGACCATCCTGAATCATAGGCTGATTTTCCTTCCTAGGGTTAAGGTTTGAGTTTCGCCTAGGGTAAGAGTTCTATTAACCAGAAAGCCCTGAGTTCCAAGAACACAGCAGCTGCGAAGGACTACCCAAGAAGAGCGCAAAAGTACCACAACATGCCTGCCTCCACAGCTTTTTCCTTGGGGACATGCCTAATTCCTGGCTGATTTGCCTTTCTCGTCTTAGGGTTGGGGTTCGGCCTAGGGCTAGGATTTTTTTAACTAGGAAGCCCTGAGTTCCAGGCTTACTTCATCTGCCAAAGGCATCCCACAGGGTGTGCAAAAGTGCCACAACATGGCTGCTTTCACGGCTTTTCCCTTAGGATGAACCCTAATACCCGGCTGATTTACCTTCCTAGGGTTACTGTTAGGCTTAGGCCTAGGACTTTTAAAACCAGGAAGCCCTGGGCTCCAGGCACACTGCAGCTGCGAAAGGCATCCCAAGGGGAGCGCAAAAGTGACACAACTTGGTTTCCACCACTGATATTTCCATGAGACCATCCCGAACCATAGGCTGATTTTCCTTCCTAGGGTTAAGGTTTGAGTTACGCCTAGGGTAAGGGTTCTATTAACCAGAAAGCCCTGAGTTCCAAGAACACAACAGCTGCGAAGGACTTCCCAAGAAGAGCGCAAAAGTACCACAACATGCCTGCCTCCACAGCTTTTTCCTTGGGGACATGCCTAATTCCTGGCTGATTTGCCTTTCTCGTCTTAGGGTTGGGGTTCGGCCTAGGGCCAGGATTTTTAAAATCAGGAAGCCCTGAGTTCCAGGCTTACTGCATCTGCCAAAGGCATCCCAAAGGGAGTGCAGAAGTGCCACAACATGGCTGCTTTCACGGCTTTTCCCTTAGGAAGAACCCTAATACGCGGCTGATTTACCTTCCTAGGGTTACTGTTAGGCTTAGGCCTAGGACTTTTAAAACCAGGAAGCCCTGGGCTCCAGGCACACTGCAGCTGCGAAAGGCATCCCAAGGGGAGCGCAAAAGTGACACAACTTGGCTGCCACCACTGATATTTCCATGAGACCATCCCGAACCATAGGCTGATTTTCCTTCCTAGGGTTAAGGTTTGAGTTACGCCTGGGGTAAGGGTTCTATTAACCAGAAAGCCCTGAGTTCCAAGAACACAGCAGCTGCGAAGGACTAGCCAAGAAGAGCGCAAAAGTACCACAACATGCCTGCCTCCACAGCTTTTTCCTTGGGGACATGCCTAATTCCTGGCTGATTTGCCTTTCTCGTCTTAGGGTTGGGGTTCGGCCTAGGGCTAGGATTTTTATAATCAGGAAGCCCTGAGTTCCAGGCACACTGGAGCTGTGAAAGGCATCCAAAAGGGAGTGCAAAAGTGCCACAACATGGCTGCTTTCACGGCTTTTTCCTTGGCAAGAAGCCTAACACCAGGCTGATTTCCCTTCCCAGGTTTACTGTTAGGCTTAGGCCTAGGGCTAGGATTTTTAAAACTAGGAAGCCTTTAATTCCAGGCACACTGCAGCTGCGAAAGGCATCCCAAGGGGAGTACAAAAGTGCAACAACATGGCAGCTTTCACAGCTTTTTCCTTGGCACCATCCCTATACCTAGGCTGATTTATCTGCCTAGGGTTAGGGTTAGGCTTCCGCCTAGGTCTTGGAGATTTTTTACCAGGAAGCCCTGAGTTCCAGGCTTACTGCATCTGCCAAAGGCATCCCAAAGGGAGTGCAGAAGTGCCACAACATGGCTGCTTTCACGGCTTTTCCCTTAGGAAGAACCCTAATACGCGGCTGATTTACCTTCCTAGGGTTACTGTTAGGCTTAGGCCTAGGACTTTTAAAACCAGGAAGCCCTGGGCTCCAGGCACACTGCAGCTGCGAAAGGAATCCCAAGGGGAGCGCAAAAGTGACACAACTTGGCTGCCTCTGCTTCTATTCTCATGAGACCATCCTGAACCATAGGCTGATTTTCCTTCCTAGGGTTAAGGTTTAAGTTTCGCCTAGCGTAAGAGTTCTATTAACCAGAAAGCCCTGAGTTCCAAGAACACAGCAGCTGCGAAGGACTAGCCAAGAAGAGCGCAAAAGTACCACAACGTGCCTGCCTCCACAGCTTTTTCCTTGGGGACATGCCTAATTCCTGGCTGATTTGCCTTTCTCGTCTTAGGGTTGGGGTTCGGCCTAGGGCTAGGATATTTTTAACTAGGAAGCCCTGAGTTCCAGGCTTACTTCATCTGCCAAAGGCATCCCAAAGGGAGTGCAGAAGTGCCACAACATGGCTGCTTTCACGGCTTTTCCCTTAGGAAGAACCCTAATACGCGGCTGATTTACCTTCCTAGGGTTACTGTTAGGCTTAGGCCTAGGACTTTTAAAACCAGGAAGCCCTGGGCTCCAGGCACTTGCAGCTGTTAAAGGCATCCCAAGAGGGCCGCAGAAGTGACACAACTTGGCTGCCTCTGCTGCTATTCTCATGAGACCATCCCGAACCATAGGCTGATTTTCCTTCCTAGGGTTAAGGTTTGAGTTACGCCTAGGGTAAGGGTTCTATTAACCAGAAAGCCCTGAGTTCCAAGAACACAGCAGCTGCGAAGGACTTCCCAAGAAGAGCGCAAAAGTACCACAACATGCCTGCCTCCACAGCTTTTTCCTTGGGGACATGCCTAATTCCTGGCTGATTTGCCTTTCTCGTCTTAGGGTTGGGGTTCGGCCTAGGGCCAGGATTTTTAAAATCAGGAAGCCCTGAGTTCCAGGCACACTGGAGATGTGAAAGGCATCCAAAAGGGAGTGCAAAAGTGCCACAACATGGCTGCTTTCACAGCTTTTCCCTTAGGAAGAACCCTAATACCCGGCTGATTTACCTTCCTAGGGTTACTGTTAGGCTTAGGCCTAGGGCTAGGATTTTTAAAACTAGGAAGCCCTTAGCTCCAGGCACACTGCATCTGTTCAAGGCATCCCAAGAGGAGTAAAAAAGTGCAACAACATGGCATCTTTCACAGCTTTTTCCTTGGTACCATCCCTATACCTTGGCTCATTTATCTGCCTAGGGCTTGGGTTAGGGTTAGCCTAGGGCTTGGAGTTTTTTAACCAGGAAACCCTGAGTTCCAGGCTTACTGCATCTGCCAAAGGCATCCCAAAGGGAGTGCAGAAGTGCCACAACATGCCTGCCTCCACAGCTTTTTCCTTGGGGACATGCCTAATTCCTGGCTGATTTGCCTTTCTCGTCTTAGGGTTGGGGTTCGGCCTAGGGCTAGGATATTTTTAACTAGGAAGCCCTGAGTTCCAGGCTTACTTCATCTGCCAAAGGCATCCCACAGGGTGTTCAAATGTGCCACAACATGGCTGCTTTCACGGCTTTTCCCTTAGGAAGAACCCTAATACGCGGCAGATTTACCTTCCTAGGGTTACTGTTAGGCTTAGGCCTAGGACTTTTAAAACCAGGAAGCCCTGGGCTCCAGGCACACTGCAGCTGCGAAAGGCATCCCAAGGGGAGCGCAAAAGTGACACAACTTGGCTGCCACCACTGATATTTCCATGAGACCATCCCGAACCATAGGCTGATTTTCCTTCCTAGGGTTAAGGTTTGAGTTACGCCTGGGGTAAGGGTTCTATTAACCAGAAAGCCCTGAGTTCCAAGAACACAGCAGCTGCGAAGGACTAGCCAAGAAGAGCGCAAAAGTACCACAACATGCCTGCCTCCACAGCTTTTTCCTTGGGGACATGCCTAATTCCTGGCTGATTTGCCTTTCTCGTCTTAGGGTTGGGGTTCGGCCTAGGGCTAGGATTTTTAAAATCAGGAAGCCCTGAGTTCCAGGCACACTGGAGCTGTGAAAGGCATCCAAAAGGGAGTGCAAAAGTGCCACAACATGGCTGCTTTCACAGCTTTTTCCTTGGCAAGAAGCCTAACACCAGGCTGATTTCCCTTCCCAGGTTTACTGTTAGGCTTAGGCCTAGGGCTAGGATTTTTAAAACTAGGAAGCCTTTAATTCCAGGCACACTGCAGCTGCGAAAGGCATCCCAAGGGGAGTACAAAAGTGCAACAACATGGCAGCTTTCACAGCTTTTTCCTTGGCACCATCCCTATACCTAGGCTGATTTATCTGCCTAGGGTTAGGGTTAGGCTTCCGCCTAGGTCTTGGAGATTTTAACCAGGAAGCCCTGAGTTGCAGGCTTACTGCATCTGCCAAAGGCATCCCAAAGGGAGTGCAGAAGTGCCACAACATGGCTGCTTTCACGGCTTTTCCCTTAGGAAGAACCCTAATACGCGGCTGATTTACCTTCCTAGGGTTACTGTTAGGCTTAGGCCTAGGACTTTTAAAACCAGGAAGCCCTGGGCTCCAGGCACACTGCAGCTGCGAAAGGCATCCCAAGGGGAGCGCAAAAGTGACACAACTTGGCTGCCTCTGCTTCTATTCTCATGAGACCATCCTGAACCATAGGCAGATTTTCCTTCCTAGGGTTAAGGTTTAAGTTTCGCCTAGCGTAAGAGTTCTATTAACCAGAAAGCCCTGAGTTCCAAGAACACAGCAGCTGCGAAGGACTAGCCAAGAAGAGCGCAAAAGTACCACAACATGCCTGCCTCCACAGCTTTTTCCTTGGGGACATGCCTAATTCCTGGCTGATTTGCCTTTCTCGTCTTAGGGTTGGGGTTCGGCCTAGGGCTAGGATTTTTTTAACTAGGAAGCCCTGAGTTCCAGGCTTACTTCATCTGCCAAAGGCATCCCAAAGGGAGTGCAGAAGTGCCACAACATGGCTGCTTTCACAGCTTTTCCCTTAGGAAGAACCCTAATACTCGGCTGATTTACCTTCCTAGGGTTACTGTTAGGCTTAGGCCTAGGACTTTTAAAACCAGGAAGCCCTGGGCTCCAGGCACATGCAGCTGTTAAAGGCATCCCAAGAGGGCCGCAGAAGTGACACAACTTGGCTGCCTCTGCTGCTATTCTCATGAGACCATCCCGAACCATAGGCTGATTTTCCTTCCTAGGGTTAAGGTTTGAGTTACGCCTAGGGTAAGAATTCTATTAACCAGAAAGCCCTGAGTTCCAAGAACACAGCAACTGTGAAGGACTTCCCAAGAAGAGCGCAAAAGTACCACAACATGCCTGCCTCCACAGCTTTTTCCTTGGGGACATGCCTAATTCCTGGCTGATTTGCCTTTCTCGTCTTAGGGTTGGGGTTCGGCCTAGGGCTAGGATATTTTTAACTAGGAAGCCCTGAGTTCCAGGCTTACTGCATCTGCCAAAGGCATCCAAAAGGGAGTGCAGAAGTGCCACAACATGGCTGCTTTCACGGCTTTTCCCTTAGGAAGAACCCTAATACCCGGCTGATTTACCTTCCTAGGGTTACTGTTAGGCTTAGGCCTAGGACTTTTAAAACCAGGAAGCCCTGGGCTCCAGGCACACTGCAGCTGCGAAAGGCATCCCAAGGGGAGCGCAAAAGTGACACAACTTGGCTGCCACCACTGATATTTCCATGAGACCATCCCGAACCATAGGCTGATTTTCCTTCCTAGGGTTAAGGTTTGAGTTACGCCTGGGGTAAGGGTTCTATTAACCAGAAAGCCCTGAGTTCCAAGAACACAGCAGCTGCGAAGGACTTCCCAAGAAGAGCGCAAAAGTACCACAACATGCCTGCCTCCACAGCTTTTTCCTTGGGGACATGCCTAATTCCTGGCTGATTTGCCTTTCTCGTCTTAGGGTTGGGGTTCGGCCTAGGGCTAGGATTTTTAAAATCAGGAAGCCCTGAGTTCCAGGCACACTGGAGCTGTGAAAGGCATCCAAAAGGGAGTGCAAAAGTGCCACAACATGGCTGCTTTCACGGCTTTTTCCTTGGCAAGAAGCCTAACACCAGGCTGATTTCCCTTCCCAGGTTTACTGTTAGGCTTAGGCCTAGGGCTAGGATTTTTAAAACTAGGAAGCCTTTAATTCCAGGCACACTGCAGCTGCGAAAGGCATCCCAAGGGGAGTACAAAAGTGCAACAACATGGCAGCTTTCACAGCTTTTTCCTTGGCACCATCCCTACACCTAGGCTGATTTATCTGCCTAGGGTTAGGGTTAGGCTTCCGCCTAGGTCTTGGAGATTTTAACCAGGAAGCCCTGAGTTCCAGGCTTACTGCATCTGCCAAAGGCATCCCAAAGGGAGTGCAGAAGTGCCACAACATGGCTGCTTTCACGGCTTTTCCCTTAGGAAGAACCCTAATACCCGGCTGATTTACCTTCCTAGGGTTACTGTTAGGCTTAGGCCTAGGACTTTTAAAACCAGGAAGCCCTGGGCTCCAGGCACACTGCAGCTGCAAAAGGCATCCCAAGGGGAGCGCAAAAGTGACACAACTTGGCTGCCTGTGCTTCTATTCTCATGAGACCATCCTGAACCATAGGCAGATTTTCCTTCCTAGGGTTAAGGTTTGAGTTTCGCCTAGCGTAAGAGTTCTATTAACCAGAAAGCCCTGAGTTCCAAGAACACAGCAGCTGCGAAGGACTACCCAAGAAGAGCGCAAAAGTACCACAACATGCCTGCCTCCACAGCTTTTTCCTTGGGGACATGCCTAATTCCTGGCTGATTTGCCTTTCTCGTCTTAGGGTTGGGGTTCGGCCTAGGGCTAGGATTTTTTTAACTAGGAAGCCCTGAGTTCCAGGCTTACTTCATCTGCCAAAGGCATCCAAAAGGGAGTGCAGAAGTGCCACAACATGGCTGCTTTCACGGCTTTTCCCTTAGGAAGAACCCTAATACGCGGCTGATTTACCTTCCTAGGGTTACTGTTAGGCTTAGGCCTAGGACTTTTAAAACCAGGAAGCCCTGGGCTCCAGGCACATGCAGCTGTTAAAGGCATCCCAAGAGGGCCGCAGAAGTGACACAACTTGGCTGCCTCTGCTGCTATTCTCATGAGACCATCCCGAACCATAGGCTGATTTTCCTTCCTAGGGTTAAGGTTTGAGTTACGCCTAGGGTAAGAATTCTATTAACCAGAAAGCCCTGAGTTCCAAGAACACAGCAGCTGTGAAGGACTTCCCAAGAAGAGCGCAAAAGTACCACAACATGCCTGCCTCCACAGCTTTTTCCTTGGGGACATGCCTAATTCCTGGCTGATTTGCCTTTCTCGTCTTAGGGTTGGGGTTCGGCCTAGGGCTAGGATATTTTTAACTAGGAAGCCCTGAGTTCCAGGCTTACTTCATCTGCCAAAGGCATCCAAAAGGGAGTGCAGAAGTGCCACAACATGGCTGCTTTCACGGCTTTTCCCTTAGGAAGAACCCTAATACCCGGCTGATTTACCTTCCTAGGGTTACTGTTAGGCTTAGGCCTAGGACTTTTAAAACCAGGAAGCCCTGGGCTCCAGGCACACTGCAGCTGCGAAAGGCATCCCAAGGGGAGCGCAAAAGTGACACAACTTGGCTGCCACCACTGATATTTCCATGAGACCATCCCGAACCATAGGCTGATTTTCCTTCCTAGGGTTAAGGTTTGAGTTACGCCTGGGGTAAGGGTTCTATTAACCAGAAAGCCCTGAGTTCCAAGAACACAGCAGCTGCGAAGGACTTCCCAAGAAGAGCGCAAAAGTACCACAACATGCCTGCCTCCACAGCTTTTTCCTTGGGGACATGCCTAATTCCTGGCTGATTTGCCTTTCTCGTCTTAGGGTTGGGGTTCGGCCTAGGGCTAGGATTTTTAAAATCAGGAAGCCCTGAGTTCCAGGCACACTGGAGCTGTGAAAGGCATCCAAAAGGGAGTGCAAAAGTGCCACAACATGGCTGCTTTCACGGCTTTTTCCTTGGCAAGAAGCCTAACACCAGGCTGATTTCCCTTCCCAGGTTTACTGTTAGGCTTAGGCCTAGGGCTAGGATTTTTAAAACTAGGAAGCCTTTAATTCCAGGCACACTGCAGCTGCGAAAGGCATCCCAAGGGGAGTACAAAAGTGCAACAACATGGCAGCTTTCACAGCTTTTTCCTTGGCACCATCCCTACACCTAGGCTGATTTATCTGCCTAGGGTTAGGGATAGGCTTCCGCCTAGGTCTTGGAGATTTTAACCAGGAAGCCCTGAGTTCCAGGCTTACTGCATCTGCCAAAGGCATCCCAAAGGGAGTGCAGAAGTGCCACAACATGGCTGCTTTCACGGCTTTTCCCTTAGGAAGAACCCTAATACGCGGCTGATTTACCTTCCTAGGGTTACTGTTAGGCTTAGGCCTAGGACTTTTAAAACCAGGAAGCCCTGGGCTCCAGGCACACTGCAGCTGCAAAAGGCATCCCAAGGGGAGCGCAAAAGTGACACAACTTGGCTGCCTGTGCTTCTATTCTCATGAGACCATCCTGAACCATAGGCAGATTTTCCTTCCTAGGGTTAAGGTTTAAGTTTCGCCTAGCGTAAGAGTTCTATTAACCAGAAAGCCCTGAGTTCCAAGAACACAGCAGCTGCGAAGGACTACCCAAGAAGAGCGCAAAAGTACCACAACATGCCTGCCTCCACAGCTTTTTCCTTGGGGACATGCCTAATTCCTGGCTGATTTGCCTTTCTCGTCTTAGGGTTGGGGTTCGGCCTAGGGCTAGGATTTTTTTAACTAGGAAGCCCTGAGTTCCAGGCTTACTTCATCTGCCAAAGGCATCCAAAAGGGAGTGCAGAAGTGCCACAACATGGCTGCTTTCACGGCTTTTCCCTTAGGAAGAACCCTAATACGCGGCTGATTTACCTTCCTAGGGTTACTGTTAGGCTTAGGCCTAGGACTTTTAAAACCAGGAAGCCCTGGGCTCCAGGCACATGCAGCTGTTAAAGGCATCCCAAGAGGGCCGCAGAAGTGACACAACTTGGCTGCCTCTGCTGCTATTCTCATGAGACCATCCCGAACCATAGGCTGATTTTCCTTCCTAGGGTTAAGGTTTGAGTTACGCCTAGGGTAAGAATTCTATTAACCAGAAAGCCCTGAGTTCCAAGAACACAGCAGCTGTGAAGGACTTCCCAAGAAGAGCGCAAAAGTACCACAACATGCCTGCCTCCACAGCTTTTTCCTTGGGGACATGCCTAATTCCTGGCTGATTTGCCTTTCTCGTCTTAGGGTTGGGGTTCGGCCTAGGGCTAGGATATTTTTAACTAGGAAGCCCTGAGTTCCAGGCTTACTGCATCTGCCAAAGGCATCCAAAAGGGAGTGCAGAAGTGCCACAACATGGCTGCTTTCACGGCTTTTCCCTTAGGAAGAACCCTAATACCCGGCTGATTTACCTTCCTAGGGTTACTGTTAGGCTTAGGCCTAGGACTTTTAAAACCAGGAAGCCCTGGGCTCCAGGCACACTGCAGCTGCGAAAGGCATCCCAAGGGGAGCGCAAAAGTGACACAACTTGGCTGCCACCACTGATATTTCCATGAGACCATCCCGAACCATAGGCTGATTTTCCTTCCTAGGGTTAAGGTTTGAGTTACGCCTAGGGCAAGGGTTCTATTAACCAGAAAGCTCTGAGTTCCAAGAACACAGCAGCTGCGAAGGACTTCCCAAGAAGAGCGCAAAAGTACCACAACATGCCTGCCTCCACAGCTTTTTCCTTGGGGACATGCCTAATTCCTGGCTGATTTGCCTTTCTCGTCTTAGGGTTGGGGTTCGGCCTAGGGCTAGGATTTTTAAAATCAGGAAGCCCTGAGTTCCAGGCACACTGGAGCTGTGAAAGGCATCCAAATGGGAGTGCAAAAGTGCCACAACATGGTTGCTTTCACGGCTTTTTCCTTGGCAAGAAGCTTAACACCAGGCTGATTTCCCTTCCCAGGGTTACTGTTAGGCTTAGGCCTAGGGCTAGGATTTTTAAAACTAGGAAGCCCTTAGATCCAGGCACACTGCAGCTGTTCAAGGCATCCCAAGGGGAGTACAAAAGTGCAACATCATGGCAGCTTTCACAGCTTTTTCCTTGGCACCATCCCTAAACCTTGGCTGTTTTATCTGCCTAGGGTTAGGGTTAGGGTTCAGCCTAGGGCTTGGAGTTTTTTAACCAGGAAGCACTGAGTTCCAGGCTTACTGCATCTGCCAAAGGCATCCCAAAGGGAGTGCAGAAGTGCCACAACATGGCTGCTTTCACAGCTTTTCCCTTAGGAAGAACCCTAATACCCGGCTGATTTACCTTCCTAGGGTTACTGTTAGGCTTAGGCCTAGGACTTTTAAAACCAGGAAGCCCTGGGCTCCAGGTACATGCAGCTGCGAAAGGCATCCCAAGAGGGCCGCAGAAGTGACACAACTTGGCTGCCTCTGCTTCTATTCTCATGAGACCATCCTGAATCATAGGCTGATTTTCCTGCCTAGGGTTAAGGTTTGAGTTACGCCTAGGGTAAGAGTTCTATTAACCAGAAAGACCTGAGTTCCAAGAACACAGCAGCTGCGAAGGACTACCCAAGAAGAGCGCAAAAGTACCACAACATGCCTGCCTCCACAGCTTTTTCCTTGGGGACATGCCTAATTCCTGGCTGATTTGCCTTTCTCGTCTTAGGGTTGGGGTTCGGCCTAGGGCTAGGATTTTTTTAACTAGGAAGCCCTGAGTTCCAGGCTTACTGCATCTGCCAAAGGCATCCCAAAGGGAGTGCAGAAGTGCCACAACATGGCTGCTTTCACGGCTTTTCCCTTAGGAAGAACCCTAATACCCGGCTGATTTACCTTCCTAGGGTTACTGTTAGGCTTATGCCTAGGACTTTTAAAACCAGGAAGCCCTGGGCTCCAGGCACACTGCAGCTGCGAAAGGCATCCCAAGGGGAGCGCAAAAGTGACACAACTTGGCTGCCTCTGCTGCTATTCTCATGAGACCATCCCGAACCATAGGCTGATTTTCCTTCCTAGGGTTAAGGTTTGAGTTACGCCTAGGGTAAGAGTTCTATTAACCAGAAAGCCCTGAGTTCCAAGAACACAGCAGCTGCGAAGGACTACCCAAGAAGAGCGCAAAAGTACCACAACGTGCCTGCCTCCACAGCTTTTTCCTTGGGGACATGCCTAATTCCTGGCTGATTTGCCTTTCTCGTCTTAGGGTTGGGGTTCGGCCTAGGGCTAGGATTTTTTTAACTAGGAAGCCCTGAGTTCCAGGCTTACTTCATCTGCCAAAAGCATCCCAAAGGGAGTGCAGAAGTGCCACAACATGGCTGCTTTCACGGCTTTTCCCTTAGGAAGAACCCTAATACCCGGCTGATTTACCTTCCTAGGGTTACTGTTAGGCTTAGGCCTAGGACTTTTAAAACCAGGAAGCCCTGGGCTCCAGGCACACTGCAGCTGCGAAAGGCATCCCAAGGGGAGAGCAAAAGTGACACAACTTGGCTGCCACCACTGATATTTCCATGAGACCATCCCGAACCATAGGCTGATTTTCCTTCCTAGGGTTAAGGTTTGAGTTACGCCTGGGGTAAGGGTTCTATTAACCAGAAAGCCCTGAGTTCCAAGAACACAGCAGCTGCGAAGGACTAGCCAAGAAGAGCGCAAAAGTACCACAACATGCCTGCCTCCACAGCTTTTTCCTTGGGGACATCCCTTATTCCTGGCTGATTTGCCTTTCTCGTCTTAGGGTTGGGGTTCGGCCTAGGGCTAGGATATTTTTAACTAGGAAGCCCTGAGTTCCAGGCTTACTTCATCTGCCAAAGGCATCCCAAAGGGAGTGCAATAGTGCCACAACATGGCTGCTTTCCCGGCTTTTTCCTTGGCAAGAAGCCTAACACCAGGCTGATTTCCCTTCCCAGGGTTACTGTAAGGCTTAGGCCTAGGGCTAGGATTTTTAAAACTAGGAAGCCCTTAGCTCCGGGCACACTGCAGCTGTTCAAGGCATCCCAAGAGGGCCGCAGAAGTGACACAACTTGGCTGCCTCTGCTGCTATTCTCATGAGTCCATCCCGAACCATAGGCTGATTTTCCTTCCTAGGGTGAGGGTTAGAGTTACGCCTAGGGTTAGTGTTTTTTTAACCAGAAAGCCCTGAGTTCCAAGAACTCAGCTGCTGCCAAGGACTACCCAAGAGGAGGGGAAAAGTGCCACAACATGCCTGCCTCCACAGCTTTTTCCTTGGGACCATCATTGAACCTAGGCTGATTTACTTGCCTCCAGTTGCACCTATGGTCACGCCAAGGGACAGGGATTTTAAATCAGTAAACCCTGAGCTCCAGACCCAGTGCAGCTGCAAAAGGCTTCCCAAGGGCAGCCAAAAATTGCCTCAACATGCTCCTTCCAGTGCTTTTTTCCTTGGGAACATCCCTATACCCAGGCTGATTTATCTGCCTAGGGTTAGGGTTAGGGTTCAGCCTAGAGATAGGATTTTTTCAAACCGGAAGCCCTGAATTCCAGGCACACTGCAGCTGTTTAAGGCAGTGTTCTACGTCAACCGCAACTTAGTCTGAAATAAATGCTTTTTCCCTGAGAGCATCTGAGAGGTTTGCATGAAGCACTGATATCTGACATTTGCAATTTTGAATAGGAGAGGAGAAAGAAAATGGGAAGAAGTTTTTAATTTTAGTGGTTTCAATGTGAATTTCCGTACACTTTTTCAAAACTTGTCAGCTCAAATGCCCATCAACATCTTTTAGTTATCTGTAAGTCAGTATTCATATAAAATGTGCTTCAAATCAAAAGAATTTCAAATTTGCACTCCAAATTTCTATGCCTAGATTTATGATTTCCTACACATATTAGATGAAAGGAAGGCCTTTTTTACTGTGGGAGTGCTGGAACACTGGAACAGGTTGCCCAGGGAAGTTGTGGGTGTCCCATCCCTGAAAGTATTCAAGGTCAGCTTGGACGGGGCTTGGAGCAGCAACAAAGGAGAAGCTTGATGGTAGAGAAACAAAGTTGGACTATAGAAGAAACTGGGATTGAAGTATAGGAGCAAGTTTTCTCTCAGCTCTTGGGGTAAATTCAAAGTTGTACAAAATGACATTTATCTGTGCTATTCACTACTGTAACAGAAATGTTCATGAAAACTGTACAGAAGATAGCAAATTTTAAAAGAGATAAGAATTACAGCATAAAATCCATGGGATGGGTTACAACATGAGACACTTTCTAAGAGAAAATCTCTGTGTTTCAGCACTTCATCATGGTAAGATTTCATGAAGTGCCAAAGAAGGCGGCAAAATATCATTCGGGACGTTATTTCCTGGAATTCAGCCTGGCCATTAGTAGGAACTGGGTTTGAACACATCATGTAGATATACCACACACATTTTCCCTTCACTGAAAAATGACTGTTTACAACGAAGAAGCAATTGACGATCAAAATTGATTGAAAGCATCTTAAACATGTCAAGTATTTCATTGTAGATGATCTGTGATCCAAATGCTTCTTCCACCTTCAAGAGGGACAGAACAATTCTTCCATATCATGATGGCTTAAAATTGTATCAACCAATGTTTTCTGCTGAAAAGATAGCATCTATTTTTTTCTATTTTTGGAAGAAAATATTCCTAGACATACAACAGGTGAGAACTAAGTAATTTTAAAGAAACAAATGAAAAGAAAATATTCTGTAAATAGAATGAAATGAAAAGCTGTGTTTTAAATAGGAGCTAAATATGAAACAGAATTTTTGTACCAGGCATTTGAATTACTGCACCAGCTCTTTTGCCCATCAAGAGAGGCATTTAGCATTTCAGTCTTTTCCAAGGTGTTCATGATCTGCTATGCTGATCTCTGTGTGTGCCTAGGTGTGTGTGGAAGGGGGGGCATGTGAAGGGGAGTGTGTATGTTTGCTTTACAATTGTTGTGGCAGATTCATGCCTCAGCTCCACATTTTGTTTTAGAAAGGTCACACAGAGTGGATGTGAAGTTTACTATCAACAAGAGATCAATTCCCAAATCATCCATTTGACTCTACCTTATAAATCATGTGCTTTGTTGCATATTTTATCAAATCTACTTTCAAGCCAGATGGAGGAAGGAGGATGTGGCAATCCCTCCACCATCTTGCAACTTTTATGCAAGTAGGTTTTCAAGAAAATCATCATTTCTCTTTGAAATATGTCTGGAACAGGCATGATGGTAGTGTCAACCTGTTGGAGTTTTTGTTGCTGGAAGAAGTTATACAAAAGGATTGGTTTTTACATTGACCAGTTACTGAATCAAGCGCAGGAATACATTGGAAATTCAACTGGGGCTTCCTTTCCCCGGCAGACTACTTCTAGAACGAGCTTGTACACTGAAGCTTACTCTTTTGCCCTCTTTTTGTTTCTTTCCTATTTTCTTGGCTTCTTTGCCACTCTCTAGACAATTTTGGAACTTTTTTCCCAACTCAAATGGTTTCAATAGTCTGATTGTGATCATACATTTTTACAAGGAATTTTTAAAATCTTTCCTCCAGTTAAGAAAGTCAAGGACTTAGGTCTTTTTCTTCCCTTATCAATATTGCAATGAAATTGATAAGTAAAGACCAACTTTTTCTTTTTGTTTTTAACCCAAGCAGATAATTCCCATCCATTCATCCATTTGGTGGACCAATGGTTGCCATTCTGATGGAAGTTGTCACTTCTTAACAATAGGCATTCTGTGACTATGTTGACAGCACTTTGGGTGAAGATCCTAACTGGTCTTAGATACACATAGGGAGAAATTTGCTCAGCCAGTGTCAGTCTTAAGCATGCGTATCAGAAGATCTTTCTAGAGCTGGGAATTTTCCCATGAAAGGGATTCAGTTAGGGAAGAGACACTTGCCCCAGAGGTTTACATTCTTCTTGAAGACTGCTTAAGGAACTTAGATGCCATGTCCATTTGGATCTGTGTCTGCACAGAACTTTGTCATGCCAGTGCTTGAAATGCATCTTGAAGAGAATTCACTAGCACAGAATGAATGAGAGTGGAAGGGGTTGGTGGGGCTAACCAGGCCCAACCCCCCTGCCTAAACCAGGATACCTAGAGCCTCTTGCCCAGGATTCTATCTGGGTGTACTTTTAATGTCTTCAAAGATCCAGGCTCCACAATCTTTCTGGGCAGTCTGTGCCGTGGTTCACTCACCCTCACAGTAAAGAATCATTTCCTGATGTTCCTGTATTTCAGTGTGTGCCCACTGCCTCTTGTCTTTTCACTCAGCATCACTGAAAAGACACTGATTCCCTCCCCTTTGCACTATTGCTTCCATATGGATGTGTGCTGCCATGTAGAGATATGTCAAAAACCTCCCTGAAGCCCAGGCAGATAATATTCCCTTCATCTACCAGTCAAGTTGATTCATCAGAGGAGTTTAAAGTTATGTTCAGCATGAAATGCCCCTGAAAAATCATGCTAACTACATTATTGTGTCATCTTTCATGTGCCTGGCAAGGTTTTCCAGGAAGAGCTGCTTCATCAACTTCCTGGGTATAAAAAAGAGGCTGGCTGGTTTGTACGATTGCGAGTCCACCTAATTGCCTTTTTTGAAGATGAGTGTCATTTGCTTACATCCAGTCCTTAGCCTCTCTTGTCGTCTACATCTTAGCAAAAAGCTTTTCCACTATGTCTGCCAAGGAGAAATTGTACGAGCACAGAAAACATCTCCTATCGTGTTCTAGACGTTGCACGGAGGTGTGCCGAGTGTTTGGCATGAAGAAAAGAAAACTTGTCCAAAACAGCTTCCAATCGAATGTTCATGTGATTGGAAAAGTCAGGAGAGTGCAAAGGTACTGTTTTCTATCAGTTGGCAAGCTGCGCACACAATCCCAGTGTTGTACAGCTTCCTTCTTCACCTTTCCGAAGGTGCCGCTCTCTCCGGCTCCCGGAGGCGAAGAAGCGGCTTCTTCGCGCAAAGACGATTGTGCCGCTCACTGTGCACTCCTTAGCGCGGCTTCTGCCGAAAGACGCCCGGGAGCGGCTCTTAGCTCCGGACAGCATTGTACCTTCGTCTTTAGCGTCTCTTCTCGTCTACATCTTAGCAAAAAGCTTTTCCACTATGTCTGGCGAGGAAAAACTGTGCCAGCACAGAAAACATCTCCCATCGTGTTCTAGACGTTGCACGGAGGTGTGCCGAGTGTTTGGCATGAAGAAAAGAAAAGTTGTCCAAAACAGCTTCCAATCGAATGTTCATGTGATTGGAAAAGTCAGGAGAGTGCAAAGGTACTGTTTTCTATCAGTTGGCAAGCTGCGCACACAATCCCAGTGTTGTACAGCTTCCTTCTTCACCTTTCCGAAGGTGCCGCTCTCTCCGGCTCCCGGAGGCGAAGAAGCGGCTTCTTCGCGCAAAGACGATTGTGCCGCTCACTGTGCACTCCTTAGCGCGGCTTCTGCCGAAAGACGCCCGGGAGCGGCTCTTAGCTCCGGACAGCATCGTACCTTCGTCTTTAGCGTCTCTTCTCGTCTACATCTTAGCAAAAAGCTTTTCTACTATGTCTGGCGAGGAAAAACTGTGCCAGCACAGAAAACATCTCCCATCGTGTTCTAGACGTTGCACGGAGGTGTGCCGAGTGTTTGGCATGAAGGAAAGAAAAGTTGTCCAAAACAGCTTCCAATCGAATGTTCATGTGATTGGAAAAGTCAGGGGAGAGCAAAGGTACTGTTTTCTATCAGTTGGCAAGCTGCGCACACAATCCCAGTGTTGTACAGCTTCCTTCTTCACCTTTCCGAAGGTGCCGCTCTCTCCGGCTCCCGGAGGCGAAGAAGCGGCTTCTTCGCGCAAAGACGATTGTGCCGCTCACTGTGCACTCCTTAGCGCGGCTTCTGCCGAAAGACGCCCGGGAGCGGCTCTTAGCTCCGGACAGCATCGTACCTTCGTCTTTAGCGTCTCTTCTCGTCTACATCTTAGCAAAAAGCTTTTCCACTATGTCTGGCGAGGAAAAACTGTGCCAGCACAGAAAACATCTCCCATCGTGTTCTAGACGTTGCACGGAGGTGTGCCGAGTGTTTGGCATGAAGAAAAGAAAAGTTGTCCAAAACAGCTTCCAATCAAATGTTCATGTGATTGGAAAAGTCAGGAGAGTGCAAAGGTACTGTTTTCTATCAGTTGGCAAGCTGCGCACACAATCCCAGTGTTGTACAGCTTCCTTCTTCACCTTTCCGAAGGTGCCGCTCTCTCCGGCTCCCGGAGGCGAAGAAGCGGCTTCTTCGCGCAAAGACGATTGTGCCGCTCACTGTGCTCTCCTTAGCGCGGCTTCTGCCGAAAGACGCCCGGGAGCGGCTCTTAGCTCCGGACAGCATCGTACCTTCGTCTTTAGCGTCTCTTCTCGTCTACATCTTAGCAAAAAGCTTTTCCACTTTGTCTGGCGAGGAAAAACTGTGCCAGCACAGAAAACATCTTCCATCGTGTTCTAGACGTTGCACGATCCCTATACTTAGGCTGATTTTCCTTCCTGGGGATAGGGTTAGGCTTCAGCCTAGGGCTTGGAGTTTTTTAACCAGGAAGCCCTGAGTTCCAGGCTTACTGCATCTGCCAAAGGCATCCCAAAGGGAGTGCAGAAGTGCCACAACATGGCTGCTTTCACGGCTTTTCCCTTAGGAAGAACCCTAATACGCGGCTGATTTACCTTCCTAGGGTTACTGTTAGGCTTAGGCCTAGGACTTTTAAAACCAGGAAGCCCTGGGCTCCAGGCACACTGCAGCTGCGAAAGGCATCCCAAGGGGAGCGCAAAAGTGACACAACTTGGCTGCCACCACTGATATTTCCATGAGACCATCCCGAACCATAGGCTGATTTTCCTTCCTAGGGTTAAGGTTTGAGTTACGCCTAGGGTAAGGGTTCTATTAACCAGAAAGCCCTGAGTTCCAAGAACACAGCAGCTGCGAAGGACTACCCAAGAAGAGCGCAAAAGTACCACAACATGCCTGCCTCCACAGCTTTTTCCTTGGGGACATGCCTAATTCCTGGCTGATTTGCCTTTCTCGTCTTAGGGTTGGGGTTCGGCCTAGGGCTAGGATTTTGAAAATCAGGAAGCCCTGAGTTCCAGGCACACTGGAGCTGTGAAAGGCATCCAAAAGGGAGTGAAAAAGTTCCACAACATGGCTGCTTTCACGGCTTTTTCCTTGGCAAGAAGCCTAACACCAGGCTGATTTACTTTCCCAGGGTTACTATAAGGCTTACGCTTAGGGCTAGGATTTTTAAAACTAGGAAGCCCTGGGCTCCAGGCACACTGCATCTGTTCAAGGCATCCCAAGTGGAGTAAAAAAGTGCAACAACATGGCAGCGTTCACATCTTTTTCCTTGGCACCATCCCTATACCTAGGCTGATTTATCTGCCTAGGGTTAGGGTTAGGGTTCAGCCTAGGGCTTGGAGATTTTTTACCAGGAAGCCCTGAGTTCCAGGCTTACTGCATCTGCCAAAGGCATCCCAAAGGGAGTGCAGAAGTGCCACAACATGGCTGCTTTCACGGCTTTTCCCTTAGGAAGAACCCTAATACGCGGCTGATTTACCTTCCTAGCGTTACTGTTAGGCTTAGGCCTAGGACTTTTAAAACCAGGAAGCCCTGGGCTCCAGGCACACTGCAGCTGCGAAAGGCATCCCAAGGGGAGCGCAAAAGTGACACAACTTGGCTGCCACCACTGATATTTCCATGAGACCATCCCGAACCATAGGCTGATTTTCCTTCCTAGGGTTAAGGTTTGAGTTACTCCTGGGGTAAGGGTTCTATTAACCAGAAAGCCCTGAGTTCCAAGAACACAGCAGCTGCGAAGGACTAGCCAAGAAGAGCGCAAAAGTACCACAACATGCCTGCCTCCACAGCTTTTTCCTTGGGGACATGCCTAATTCCTGGCTGATTTGCCTTTCTCGTCTTAGGGTTGGGGTTCGGCCTAGGGCTAGGATATTTTTAACTAGGAAGCCCTGAGTTCCAGGCTTACTTCATCTGCCAAAGGCATCCCAAAGGGAGTGCAGAAGTGCCACAACATGGCTGCTTTCACGGCTTTTCCCTTAGGAAGAACCCTAATACGCGGCTGATTTACCTTCCTAGGGTTACTGTTAGGCTTAGGCCTAGGACTTTTAAAACCAGGAAGCCCTGGGCTCCAGGCACATGCAGCTGTTAAAGGCATCCCAAGAGGGCTGCAGAAGTGACACAACTTGGCTGCCTCTGCTGCTATTCTCATGAGACCATCCCGAATCATAGGCTGATTTTCCTTCCTAGGGTTAAGGTTTGAGTTACGCCTAGGGTAAGGGTTCTATTAACCAGAAAGCCCTGAGTTCCAAGAACACAGCAGCTGCGAAGGACTTCCCAAGAAGAGCGCAAAAGTACCACAACATGCCTGCCTCCACAGCTTTTTCCTTGGGGACATGCCTAATTCCTGGCTGATTTGCCTTTCTCGTCTTAGGGTTGGGGTTCGGCCTAGGGCTAGGTTTTTTAAAATCAGGAAGCCCTGAGTTCCAGGCACACTGGAGCTGTGAAAGGCATCCCAAAGGGAGTGAAAAAGTTCCACAACATGGCTGCTTTCATGGCTTTTTCCTTGGCAAGAAGCCTAACACCAGGCTGATTTACCTTCCCAGGGTTACTATAAGGCTTACGCTTAGGGCTAGGATTTTTAAAACTAGGAAGCCCTGGGCTCCAGGCACACTGCATCTGTTCAAGGCATCCCAAGTGGAGTAAAAAAGTGCAACAACATGGCAGCTTTCACATCTTTTTCCTTGGCACCATCCCTATACCTAGGCTGATTTATCTGCCCAGGGTTAGGGTTAGGGTTCAGCCTAGGGCTTGGAGATTTTTTACCAGGAAGCCCTGAGTTCCAGGCTTACTGCATCTGCCAAAGGCATCCCAAAGGGAGTGCAGAAGTGCCACAACATGGCTGCTTTCACGGCTTTTCCCTGAGGAAGAACCTTAATACGCGGCTGATTTACCTTCCTAGGGTTACTGTTAGGCTTAGGCCTAGGACTTTTAAAACCAGGAAGCCCTGGGCTCCAGGCACACTGCAGCTGCGAAAGGCATCCCAAGGGGAGTTCAAAAGTTACACAACTTGGCTGCCACCACTGATATTTCCATGAGACCATCACGAACCATAGGCTGATTTTCCTTCCTAGGGTTAAGGTTTGAGTTACTCCTGGGGTAAGGGTTCTATTAACCAGAAAGACCTGAGTTCCAAGAACACAGCAGCTGCGAAGGACTAGCCAAGAACAGCGCAAAAGTACCACAACATGCCTGCCTCCACAGCTTTTTCCTTGGGGACATGCCTAATTCCTGGCTGATTTGCCTTTCTCGTCTTAGGGTTGGGGTTCGGCCTAGGGCTAGGATATTTTTAAGTAGGAAGCCCTGAGTTCCAGGCTTACTTCATCTGCCAAAAGCATCCAAAAGGGAGTGCAGAAGTGCCACAACATGGCTGCTTTCACGGATTTTCCCTTAGGAAGAACCCTAATACGCGGCTGATTTACCTTCCTAGGGTTACTGTTAGGCTTAGGCCTAGGACTTTTAAAACCAGGAAGCCCTGGGCTCCAGGCACACTGCAGCTGCGAAAGGCATCCCAAGGGGAGCGCAAAAGTGACACAACTTGGCTGCCACCACTGATATTTCCATGAGACCATCCCGAACCATAGCCTGATTTTCCTTCCTAGGGTTAAGGTTTGAGTTACGCCTAGGGTAAGGGTTCTATTAACCAGAAAGCCCTGAGTTCCAAGAACACAGCAGCTGCGAAGGACTAGCCAAGAAGAGCGCAAAAGTACCACAACATGCCTGCCTCCACAGCTTTTTCCTTGGGGACATGCCTAATTCCTGGCTGATTTGCCTTTCTCGTCTTAGGGTTGGGGTTTGGCCTAGGGCTAGGATTTCTAAAATCAGGAAGCCCTGAGTTCCAGGCACACTGGAGCTGTGAAAGGCATCCAAAAGGGAGTGCAAAAGTGCCACAACATGGCTGCTTTCACGGCTTTTTCCTTGGCAAGAAGCCTAACACCAGGCTGATTTCCCTTCCCAGGGTTACTGTTAGGCTTAGTCCTAGGGCTAGGATTTTTAAAACTAGGAAGCCTTTAATTCCAGGCACACTGTAGCTGCGAAAGGCATCCCAAGGGGAGTACAAAAGTGCAACAACATGGCAGCTTTCACAGCTTTTTCCTTGGCACCATCTCTATACCTAGGCTGATTTATCTGCCTAGGGTTAGGGTTAGGCTTCCGCCTATGTCTTGGAGTTTTTTAACCAGGAAGCCCTGAGTTCCAGGCTTACTGCATCTGCCAAAGGCATCCCAAAGGGAGTGCAGAAGTGCCACAACATGGCTGCTTTCACGGCTTTTCCCTTAGGAAGAACCCTAATACCCGGCTGATTTACCTTCCTAGGGTTACTGTTAGGCTTAGGCCTAGGACTTTTAAAACCAGGAAGCCCTGGGCTCCAGGCACACTGCAGCTGCGAAAGGCATCCCAAGAGGGCCGCAAAAGTGACACAACTTGGCTGCTTCTGCTTCTATTCTCATGAGACCATCCTGAACCATAGGCTGATTTTCCTTCCTAGGGTTAAGGTTTGAGTTACGCCTAGGGTAAGAGTTCTATTAACCAGAAAGACCTGAGTTCCAAGAACACAGCAGCTGCGAAGGACTACCCAAGAAGAGCGCAAAAGTACCACAACATGCCTGCCTCCACAGCTTTTTCCTTGGGGACATGCCTAATTCCTGGCTGATTTGCCTTTCTCGTCTTAGGGTTGGGGTTCGGCCTAGGGCTAGGATATTTTTAACTCGGAAGCCATGAGTTCCAGTCTTGCTTCATCTGCCAAAGGCATCCAAATGGGAGTGCAGAAGTGCCACAACATGGCTGCTTTCACGGCTTTTCCCTTAGGAAGAACCCTAATACGCGGCTGATTTACCTTCCTAGGGTTACTGTTAGGCTTATGCCTAGGACTTTTAAAACCAGGAAGCCCTGGGCTCCAGGCACACTGCAGCTGCGAAAGGCATCCCAAGGGGAGCGCAAAAGTGACACAACTTGGCTGCCACCACTGATATTTCCATGAGACCATCCCGAACCATAGGCTGATTTTCCTTCCTAGGGTTAAGGTTTGAGTTATGCCTGGGGTAAGGGTTCTATTAACCAGAAAGCCCTGAGTTCCAAGAACACAGCAGCTGCGAAGGACTACCCAAGAAGAGCGCAAAAGTACCACAACATGCCTGCCTCCACAGCTTTTTCCTTGGGGACATGCCTAATTCCTGGCTGATTTGCCTTTCTCGTCTTAGGGTTGGGGTTCGGACTAGGGCTAGGATTTTTAAAATCAGGAAGCCCTGAGTTCCAGGCACACTGGAGCTGTGAAAGGCATCCAAAAGGGAGTGCAAAAGTGCCACAACATGTCTGCTTTCCCGGCTTTTTCCTTCCAAGAAACCTAACACCAGGCTGATTTACCTTCCTAGGGTTACTGTAAGGCTTAGGCCTAGGGCTAGGATTTTTAAAACTAGGAAGCCCTTTTCTCCAGGAACACTGCAGCTGTTCTAGGCATCCCAAGAGGGCCGCAGAACTGACACAACTTGGCTGCCTCTGCTGCTATTCTCATGAGTCCATCCCGAACCATAGGCTGATTTTCCTTCCTAGGGTGAGGGTTAGAGTTACGCCTAGGGTTAGTGTTTTTTTAACCAGAAAGCCCTGAGTTCCAAGAACACAGCTGCTGCCAAGGACTACCCAAGAGGAGGGGAAAAGTGCCACAACATGCCTGCCTCCACAGCTTTTTCCTTGGGACCATCATTGAACCTAGGCTGATTTACTTGCCTCCAGTTGCACCTATGGTCACGCCAAGGGACAGGGATTTTAAATCAGTAAACCCTGAGCTCCAGACCCAGTGCAGCTGCAAAAGGCTTCCCAAGGGCAGCCAAAAATTGCCTCAACATGCTCCTTCCAGTGCTTTTTTCCTTGGGAACATCCCTATACCCAGGCTGATTTATCTGCCTAGGGTTAGGGTTAGGGTTCAGCCTAGAGATAGGATTTTTTCAAACCGGAAGCCCTGAATTCCAGGCACACTGCAGCTGTTAAAGGCAGTGTTCTACGTCAACCGCAACTTAGTCTGAAATAAATGCTTTTTCCCTGAGAGCATCTGAGAGGTTTGCATGAAGCACTGATATCTGACATTTGCAATTTTGAATAGGAGAGGAGAAAGAAAATGGGAAGAAGTTTTTAATTTTAGTGGTTTCAATGTGAATTTCCGTACACTTTTTCAAAACTTGTCAGCTCAAATGCCCATCAACATCTTTTAGTTATCTGTAAGTCAGTATTCATATAAAATGTGCTTCAAATCCAAAGAATTTCAAATTTGCACTCCAAATTTCTATGCCTAGATTTATGATTTCCTACACATATTAGATGAAAGGAAGGCCTTTTTTACTGTGGGAGTGCTGGAACACTGGAACAGGTTGCCCAGGGAAGTTGTGGGTGTCCCATCCCTGAAAGTATTCAAGGTCAGCTTGGACGGGGCTTGGAGCAGCAACAAAGGAGAAGCTTGATGGTAGAGAAACAAAGTTGGACTATAGAAGAAACTGGGATTGAAGTATAGGAGCAAGTTTTCTCTCAGCTCTTGGGGTAAATTCAAAGTTGTACAAAATGACATTTATCTGTGCTATTCACTACTGTAACAGAAATGTTCATGAAAACTGTACAGAAGATAGCAAATTTTAAAAGAGATAAGAATTACAGCATAAAATCCATGGGATGGGTTACAACATGAGACACTCTCTAAGAGAAAATCTCTGTGTTTCAGCACTTCATCATGGTAAGATTTCATGAAGTGCCAAAGAAGGCGGCAAAATATCATTCAGGACGTTATTTCCTGGAATTCAGCCTGGCCATTAGTAGGAACTGGGTTTGAACACGTCATGTAGATATACCACACACACTTGCCCTTCACTGAAAAATGACTGTTTACAACGAAGAAGCAATTGACGATCAAAATTGATTGAAAGCCTCTTAAACATGTCAAGTATTTCATTGTAGATGATCTGTGATCCAAATGCTTCTTCCACCTTCGAGAGGGACAGAAAAATTCTTCCATATCATGATGGTTTAAAATTGTATCAACCAATGTTTTCTGCTGAAAAGATAGCATCTATTTTTTTCTATTTTTGGAAGAAAATATTCCTAGACATACAACAGGTGAGAACTAAGTAATTTTAAAGAAACAAATGAAAAGAAAATATTCTGTAAATAGAATGAAATGAAAAGCTGTGTTTTAAATAGGAGCTAAATATGAAACAGAATTTTTGTACCAGGCATTTGAATTACTGCACCAGCTCTTTTGCCCATCAAGAGAGGCGTTTAGCATTTCAGTCTTTTCCAAGGTGTTCATGATCTGCTATGCTGATCTCTGTGTGTGCCTAGGTGTGTGTGGAAGGGGGGGCATGTGAAGGGGAGTGTGTATGTTTGCTTTACAATTGTTGTGGCAGATTCATGCCTCAGCTCCACATTTTGTTTTAGAAAGGTCACACAGAGTGGATGTGAAGTTTACTATCAACAAGAGATCAATTCCCAAATCATCCATTTCACTCTACCTTATAAATCATGTGCTTTGTTGCATATTTTATCAAAACTACTTTCAAGCCAGATGGAGGAAGGAGGATGTGGCAATCCCTCCACCATCTTGCAACTTTTATGCAAGTAGGTTTTCAAGAAAATCATCATTTCTCTTTGAAATATGTCTGGAACAGGCATGATGGTAGTGTCAACCTGTTGGAGTTTTTGTTGCTGGAAGAAGTTATACAAAAGGATTGGTTTTTACATTGACCAGTTACTGAATCAAGCGCAGGAATACATTGGAAATTCAACTGGGGCTTCCTTTCCCCGGCAGACTACTTCTAGAACGAGCTTGTACACTGAAGCTTACTCTTTTGCCCTCTTGTTGTTTCTTTCCTATTTTCTTGGCTTCTTTGCCACTCTCTAGACAATTTTGGAACTTTTTTCCCAACTCAAATGGTTTCAATAGTCTGATTGTGATCATACATTTTTACAAGGAATTTTTAAAATCTTTCCTCCAGTTAAGAAAGTCAAGGACTTAGGTCTTTTTCTTCCCTTATCAATATTGCAATGAAATTGATAAGTAAAGACCAACTCTTTCTTTTTGTTTTTAACCCAAGCAGATAATTCCCATCCATTCATCCATTTGGTGGACCAATGGTTGCCATTCTGATGGAAGTTGTCACTTCTTAACAATAGGCATTCTGTGACTATGTTGACAGCACTTTGGGTGAAGATCCTAACTGGTCTTAGATACACATAGGGAGAAATTTGCTCAGCCAGTGTCAGTCTTAAGCATGCGTATCAGAAGATCTTTCTAGAGCTGGGAATTTTCCCATGAAAGGGATTCAGTTAGGGAAGAGACACTTGCCCCACAGGTTTACATTCTTCTTGAAGACTGCTTAAGGAACTTAGATGCCATGTCCATTTGGATCTGTGTCTGCACAGAACTTTGTCATGCCAGTGCTTGAAATGCATCTTGAAGAGAATTCACTAGCACAGAATGAATGAGAGTGGAAGGGGTTGGTGGGGCTAACCAGGCCCAAACCCCCTGCCTAAACCAGGATACCTAGAGCCTCTTGCCCAGGATTCTATCTGGGTGTACTTTTAATGTCTTCAAAGATCCAGGCTCCACAATCTTTCTGGGCAGTCTGTGCCGTGGTTCACTCACCCTCACAGTAAAGAATCATTTCCTGATGTTCCTGTATTTCAGTGTGTGCCCACTGCCTCTTGTCTTTTCACTCAGCATCACTGAAAAGACACTGATTCCCTCCCCTTTGCACTATTGCTTCCATATGGATGTGTGCTGCCATGTAGAGATATGTCAAAAACCTCCCTGAAGCCCAGGCAGATAATATTCCCTTCATCTACCAGTCAAGTTGATTCATCAGAGGAGTTTAAAGTTATGTTCAGCATGAAATGCCCCTGAAAAATCATGCTAACTACATTATTGTGTCGTCTTTCATGTGCCTGGCAAGGTTTTCCAGGAAGAGCTGCTTCATCAACTTCCTGGGTATAAAAAAGAGGCTGGCTGGTTTGTACGATTGCGAGTCATCCTAATTGCCTTTTTTGAAGATGAGTGTCATTTGCTTACATCCAGTCCTTAGCCTCTCTTGTCGTCTACATCTTAGCAAAAAGCTTTTCCACTATGTCTGCCAAGGAGAAATTGTGCCAGCACAGAAAACATCTCCTATCGTGTTCTAGACGTTGCACGGAGGTGTGCCGAGTGTTTGGCATGAAGGAAAGAAAAGTTGTCCAAAACAGCTTCCAATCGAATGTTCATGTGATTGGAAAAGTCAGGAGAGTGCAAAGGTACTGTTTTCTAGCAGTTGGCAAGCTGCGCACACAATCCCAGTGTTGTACAGCTTCCTTCTTCACCTTTCCGAAGGTGCCGCTCTCTCGGGCTCCCGGAGGCGAAGAAGCGGCTTCTTCGCGCAAAGACGATTGTGCCGCTCACTGTGCACTCCTTAGCGCGGCTTCTGCCGAAAGACGCCCGGGAGCGGCTCTTAGCTCCGGACAGCATCGTACCTTCGTCTTTAGCGTCTCTTCTCGTCTACATCTTAGCAAAAAGCTTTTCTACTATGTCTGGCGAGGAAAAACTGTGCCAGCACAGAAAACATCTCCCATCGTGTTCTAGACGTTGCACGGAGGTGTGCCGAGTGTTTGGCATGAAGGAAAGAAAAGTCGTCCAAAACAGCTTCCAATCGAATGTTCATGTGATTGGAAAAGTCAGGAGAGTGCAAAGGTACTGTTTTCTAGCAGTTGGCAAGCTGCGCACACAATCCCAGTGTTGTACAGCTTCCTTCTTCACCTTTCCGAAGGTGCCGCTCTCTCGGGCTCCCGGAGGCGAAGAAGCGGCTTCTTCGCGCAAAGACGATTGTGCCGCTCACTGTGCACTCCTTAGCGCGGCTTCTGCCGAAAGACGCCCGGGAGCGGCTCTTAGCTCCGGACAGCATCGTACCTTCGTCTTTAGCGTCTCTTCTCGTCTACATCTTAGCAAAAAGCTTTTCTACTATGTCTGGCGAGGAAAAACTGTGCCAGCACAGAAAACATCTCCCATCGTGTTCTAGACGTTGCACGGAGGTGTGCCGAGTGTTTGGCATGAAGGAAAGAAAAGTTGTCCAAAACAGCTTCCAATCGAATGTTCATGTGATTGGAAAAGTCAGGAGAGTGCAAAGGTACTGTTTTCTAGCAGTTGGCAAGCTGCGCACACAATCCCAGTGTTGTACAGCTTCCTTCTTCACCTTTCCGAAGGTGCCGCTCTCTCGGGCTCCCGGAGGCGAAGAAGCGGCTTCTTCGCGCAAAGACGATTGTGCCGCTCACTGTGCACTCCTTAGCGCGGCTTCTGCCGAAAGACGCCCGGGAGCGGCTCTTAGCTCCGGACAGCATCGTACCTTCGTCTTTAGCGTCTCTTCTCGTCTACATCTTAGCAAAAAGCTTTTCTACTATGTCTGGCGAGGAAAAACTGTGCCAGCACAGAAAACATCTCCCATCGTGTTCTAGACGTTGCACGGAGGTGTGCCAAGTGTTTGGCATGAAGGAAAGAAAAGTTGTCCAAAACAGCTTCCAATCGAATGTTCATGTGATTGGAAAAGTCAGGAGAGTGCAAAGGTACTGTTTTCTATCAGTTGGCAAGCTGCGCACACAATCCCAGTGTTGTACAGCTTCCTTCTTCACCTTTCCGAAGGTGCCGCTCTCTCCGGCTCCCGGAGGCGAAGAAGCGGCTTCTTCGCGCAAAGACGATTGTGCCGCTCACTGTGCACTCCTTAGCGCGGCTTCTGCCGAAAGACGCCCGGGAGCGGCTCTTAGCTCCGGACAGCATCGTACCTTCGTCTTTAGCGTCTCTTCTCGTCTACATCTTAGCAAAAAGCTTTTCTACTATGTCTGGCGAGGAAAAACTGTGCCAGCACAGAAAACATCGCCTATCGTGTTCTAGACGTTGCACGGAGGTGTGCCGAGTGTTTGGCATGAAGAAAAGAAAAGTTGTCCAAAACAGCTTCCAATCGAATGTTCATGTGATTGGAAAAGTCAGGAGAGTGCAAAGGTACTGTTTTCTAGCAGTTGGCAAGCTGCGCACACAATCCCAGTGTTGTACAGCTTCCTTCTTCACCTTTCCGAAGGTGCCGCTCTCTCCGGCTCCCGGAGGCGAAGAAGCGGCTTCTTCGCGCAAAGACGATTGTGCCGCTCACTGTGCACTCCTTAGCGCGGCTTCTGCCGAAAGACGCCCGGGAGCGGCTCTTAGCTCCGGACAGCATCGTACCTTCGTCTTTAGCGTCTCTTCTCGTCTACATCTTAGCAAAAAGCTTTTCCACTATGTCTGGCGAGGAAAAACTGTGCCAGCACAGAAAACATCTCCCATCGTGTTCTAGACGTTGCACGGAGGTGTGCCGAGTGTTTGGCATGAAGGAAAGAAAAGTCGTCCAAAACAGCTTCCAATCGAATGTTCATGTGATTGGAAAAGTCAGGAGAGTGCAAAGGTACTGTTTTCTAGCAGTTGGCAAGCTGCGCACACAATCCCAGTGTTGTACAGCTTCCTTCTTCACCTTTCCGAAGGTGCCGCTCTCTCCGGCTCCCGGAGGCGAAGAAGCGGCTTCTTCGCGCAAAGACGATTGTGCCGCTCACTGTGCACTCCTTAGCGCGGCTTCTGCCGAAAGACGCCCGGGAGCGGCTCTTAGCTCCGGACAGCATCGTACCTTCGTCTTTAGCGTCTCTTCTCGTCTACATCTTAGCAAAAAGCTTTTCTACTATGTCTGGCGAGGAAAAACTGTGCCAGCACAGAAAACATCTCCCATCGTGTTCTAGACGTTGCACGGAGGTGTGCCGAGTGTTTGGCATGAAGGAAAGAAAAGTTGTCCAAAACAGCTTCCAATCGAATGTTCATGTGATTGGAAAAGTCAGGAGAGTGCAAAGGTACTGTTTTCTAGCAGTTGGCAAGCTGCGCACACAATCCCAGTGTTGTACAGCTTCCTTCTTCACCTTTCCGAAGGTGCCGCTCTCTCGGGCTCCCGGAGGCGAAGAAGCGGCTTCTTCGCGCAAAGACGATAGTGCCGCTCACTGTGCACTCCTTAGCGCGGCTTCTGCCGAAAGACGCCCGGGAGCGGCTCTTAGCTCCGGACAGCATCGTACCTTCGTCTTTAGCGTCTCTTCTCGTCTACATCTTAGCAAAAAGCTTTTCTACAATGTCTGGCGAGGAAAAACTGTGCCAGCATAGAAAACATCTCCCATCGTGTTCTAGACGTTGCACGGAGGTGTGCCGAGTGTTTGGCATGAAGGAAAGAAAAGTTGTCCAAAACAGCTTCCAATCGAATGTTCATGTGATTGGAAAAGTCAGGAGAGTGCAAAGGTACTGTTTTCTAGCAGTTGGCAAGCTGCGCACACAATCCCAGTGTTGTACAGCTTCCTTCTTCACCTTTCCGAAGGTGCCGCTCTCTCCGGCTCCCGGAGGCGAAGAAGCGGCTTCTTCGCGCAAAGACGATTGTGCCGCTCACTGTGCACTCCTTAGCGCGGCTTCTGCCGAAAGACACCCGGGAGCGGCTCTTAGCTCCGGACAGCATCGTACCTTCGTCTTTAGCGTCTCTTCTCGTCTACATCTTAGCAAAAAGCTTTTCCACTATGTCTGGCGAGGAAAAACTGTGCCAGCACAGAAAACATCTCCCATCGTGTTCTAGACGTTGCACGGAGGTGTGCCGAGTGTTTGTCATGAAGGAAAGAAAAGTTGTCCAAAACAGCTTCCAATCGAATGTTCATGTGATTGGAAAAGTCAGGAGAGTGCAAAGGTACTGTTTTCTTGCAGTTGGCAAGCTGCGCACACAATCCCAGTGTTGTACAGCTTCCTTCTTCACCTTTCCGAAGATGCCGCTCTCTCCGGCTCCCGGAGGCGAAGAAGCGGCTTCTTCGCGCAAAGACGATTGTGCCGCTCACTGTGCACTCCTTAGCGCGGCTTCTGCCGAAAGACGCCCGGGAGCGGCTCTTAGCTCAGGACAGCATCGTACCTTCGTCTTTAGCGTCTCTTCTCGTCTACATCTAAGCAAAAAGCTTTTCCAATATGTCTGGCTCGGAAAAACTGCCAGCACAGAAAACATCTCCCATCGTGTTCTAGACGTCGCACGATCCCTATACTTAGGCTGATTTTCCATCCTGGGGATAGGGTTAGGCCTCTGCCTAGGGCTTGGAGTTTTTTAACCAGGAAGCCCTGAGTTCCAGGCTTACTGCATCTGCCAAAGGCATCCCAAAGGGAGTGCAGAAGTGCCACAACATGGCTGCTTTCACGGCTTTTCCCTTAGGAAGAACCCTAATACGCGGCTGATTTACCTTCCTAGGGTTACTGTTAGGCTTAGGCCTAGGACTTTTAAAACCAGGAAGCCCTGGGCTCCAGGCACATGCAGCTGTTAAAGGCATCCCAAGAGGGCCGCAGAAGTGACACAACTTGGCTGCCTCTGCTGCTATTCTCATGAGACCATCCCGAACCATAGGCTGATTTTCCTTCCTAGGGTTAAGGTTTGAGTTACGCCTAGGGTAAGGGTTCTATTAACCAGAAAGCCCTGAGTTCCAAGAACACAGCAGCTGCGAAGGACTAGCCAAGAAGAGCGCAAAAGTACCACAACATGCCTGCCTCCACAGCTTTTTCCTTGGGGACATGCCTAATTCCTGGCTGATTTGCCTTTCTCGTCTTAGGGTTGGGGTTCGGCCTAGGGCTAGGATTTTTTTAACTAGGAAGCCCTGAGTTCCAGGCTTACTGCATCTGCCAAAGGCATCCCAAAGGGAGTGCAGAAGTGCCACAACATGGCTGCTTTCACGGCTTTTCCCTTAGGAAGAACCCTAATACGCGGCTGATTTACCTTCCTAGGGTTACTGTTAGGCTTAGGCCTAGGACTTTTAAAACTAGGAAGCCCTGGGCTCCAGGCACATGCATCTGTTAAAGGCATCCCAAGATGGCCGCAGAAGTGACACAACTTGGCTGCCTCTGCTTCTATTCTCATGAGACCATCCTGAACTATAGGCTGATTTTCCTTCCTAGGGTTAAGGTTTGAGTTACGCCTAGGGTAAGATTTCTCTTAACCAGAATGCCCTGAGTTCCAAGAACACAGCAGCTGCGAAGGACTACCCAAGAAGAGCGCAAAAGTACCACAACGTGCCTGCCTCCAAAGCTTTTTCCTTGGGGACATGCCTAATTCCTGGCTGATTTGCCTTTCTCGTCTTAGGGTTGGGGTTCGGCCTAGGGCTAGGATTTTTTTAACTAGGAAGCCCTGAGTTCCAGGCTTACTTCATCTGCCAAAGGCATCCCAAAGGGTGCGCAAAAGTGCCACAACATGGCTGCTTTCACGGCTTTTCCCTTAGGAAGAACCCTAATACGCGGCTGATTTACCTTCCTAGGGTTACTGTTAGGCTTAGGCCTAGGACTTTTAAAACCAGGAAGCCCTGGGCTCCAGGCACACTGCAGCTGAGAAAGGCATCCCAAGGGGAGCGCAAAAGTGACACAACTTGGCTGCCTCTGCTGCTATTCTCATGAGACCATCCCGAACCATAGGCTGATTTTCCTTCCTAGGGTTAAGGTTTGAGTTACGCCTGGGGTAAGGGTTCTATTAACCAGAAAGCCCTGAGTTCCAAGAACACAGCAGCTGCGAAGGACTTCCCAAGAAGAGCGCAAAAGTACCACAACATGCCTGCCTCCACAGCTTTTTCCTTGGGGACATGCCTAATTCCTGGCTGATTTGCCTTTCTCGTCATAGGGATGGGGTTCGGCCTAGGGCTAGGATTTTTAAAATCAGGAAGCCCTGAGTTCCAGGCACACTGGAGCTGTGAAAGGCATCCAAATGGGAGTGCAAAAGTGCCACAACATGGTTGCTTTCACGGCTTTTTCCTTGGCAAGAAGCTTAACACCAGGCTGATTTACCTTCCCAGGGTTACTGTTAGGCTTAGGCCTAGGGCTAGGATTTTTAAAACTAGGAAGCCCTTAGATCCAGGCACACTGCAGCTGTTCAAGGCATCCCAAGGGGAGTACAAAAGTGCAACAACATGGCAGCTTTCACAGCTTTTTCCTTGGCACCATCCCTATACCTAGGCTGTTTTATCTGCCTAGGGTTAGGGTTAGGGTTCAGCCTAGGGCTTGGAGTTTTTTAACCAGGAAGCCCTGAGTTCCAGGCTTACTGCATCTGCCAAAGGCATCCCAAAGGGAGTGCAAAAGTGCCACAACATGGCTGCTTTCACGGCTTTTCCCTTAGGAAGAACCCTAATACGCGGCTGATTTACCTTCCTAGGGTTACTGTTAGGCTTAGGCCTAGGACTTTTAAAACCAGGAAGCCCTGGGCTCCAGGCACATGCAGCTGTTAAAGGCATCCCAAGAGGGCTGCAGAAGTGACACAACTTGGCTGCCTCTGCTGCTATTCTCATGAGACCATCCTGAACCATAGGCTGATTTTCCTTCCTAGGGTTAAGGTTTGAGTTACGCCTAGGGTAAGGGTTCTATTAACCAGAAAGCCCTGAGTTCCAAGAACACAGCAGCTGCGAAGGACTACCCAAGAAGAGCGCAAAAGTACCACAACATGCCTGCCTCCACAGCTTTTTCCTTGGGGACATGCCTAATTCCTGGCTGATTTGCCTTTCTCGTCTTAGGGTTGGGGTTCGGCCTAGGGCTAGGATTTTTTGCTAGGAAGCCCTGAGTTCCAGGCTTACTGCATCTGCAAAAAGCATCCCAAAGGGAGTGCAGAAGTGCCACAACATGGCTGCTTTCACAGCTTTTCCCTTAGGAAGAACCCTAATACGCGGCTGATTTACCTTCCTAGGGTTACTGTTAGGCTTAGGCCTAGGACTTTTAAAACCAGGAAGCCCTGGGCTCCAGGCACACTGCAGCTGCGAAAGGCATCCCAAGGGGAGCGCAAAAGTGACACAACTTGGCTGCCACCACTGATATTTCCATGAGACCATCCCGAACCATAAGCTGATTTTCCTTCCTAGGGTTAAGGTTTGAGTTACGCCTGGGGTAAGGGTTCTATTAACCAGAAAGCCCTGAGTTCCAAGAACACAGCAGCTGCGAAGGACTACCCAAGAAGAGCGCAAAAGTACCACAACGTGCCTGCCTCCACAGCTTTTTCGTTTGGGACATGCCTAATTCCTGGCTGATTTGCCTTTCTCGTCTTAGGGTTGGGGTTCGGCCTAGGGCTAGGATTTTTTTAACTAGGAAGCCCTGAGTTCCAGGCTTACTGCATCTTCCAAAGGCATCCCAAAGGGAGTGCAGAAGTGCCACAACATGGCTGCTTTCACAGCTTTTCCCTTAGGAAGAACCCTAATATGCGGCTGATTTACCTTCCTAGGGTTACTGTTAGGCTTAGGCCTAGGACTTTTAAAACCAGGAAGCCCTGGGCTCCAGGCACATGCAGCTGTTAAAGGAATCCCAAGAGGGCCGCAGAAGTGACACAACTTGGCTGCCTCTGCTGCTATTCTCATGAGACCATCCTGAACCATAGGCTGATTTTCCTTCCTAGGGTTAAGGTTTGAGTTACGCCTGGGGTAAGGGCTCTATTAACCAGAAAGCCCTGAGTTCCAAGAACACAGCAGCTGCGAAGGACTACCCAAGAAGAGCGCAAAAGTACCACAACGTGCCTGCCTCCACAGCTTTTTCCTTGGGGCCATGCCTAATTCCTGGCTGATTTGCCTTTCTCGTCTTAGGGTTGGGGTTCGGCCTAGGGCTAGGATATTTTTAACTAGGAAGCCCTGAGTTCCAGGCTTACTTCATCTGCCAAAGGCATCCCAAAGGGTGTGCAAAAGTGCCACAACATGGCTGCTTTCACGGCTTTTCCCTTAGGAAGAACCCTAATACGCGTCTGATTTACCTTCCTAGGGTTACTGTTAGGCTTAGGCCTAGGACTTTTAAAACCAGGAAGCCCTGGGCTCCAGGCACATGCAGCTGTTAAAGGCATCCCAAGAGGGCAGCAGATGTGACACAACTTGGCTGCCTCTGCTGCTATTCTCATGAGACCATCCCGAACCATAGGCTGATTTTCCTTCCTAGGGTTAAGGTTTGAGTTACGCCTAGGGTAAGGGTTTTATTAACCAGAAAGCCCTGAGTTCCAAGAACACAGCAGCTGCGAAGGACTAGCCAAGAAGAGCGCAAAAGTACCACAACATGCCTGCCTCCACAGCTTTTTCCTTGGGGACATGCCTAATTCCTGGCTGATTTGCCTTTCTGGTCTTAGGGATGGGCTTCGGCCTAGGGCTAGGATTTTTAAAATCAGGAAGCCCTGAGTTCCAGGCACACTGGAGCTGTGAAAGGCATCCAAATGGGAGTGCAAAAGTGCCACAACATGGCTGCTTTCACGGCTTTTTCCTTGGCAAGAAGCTTAACACCAGGCTGATTTCCCTTCCCAGGGTTACTGTTAGGCTTAGGCCTAAGGCTAGGATTTTTAAAACTAGGAAGCCCTTAGATCCAGGCACACTGCAGCTGTTCAAGGCATCCCAAGGGGAGTACAAAAGTGCAACAACATGGCAGCTTTCACAGCTTTTTCCTTGGCACCATCCCTTTACCTAGGCTGTTTTATCTGCCTAGGGTTAGGGTTAGGCTTCAGCCTAGGCCTTGGAGTTTTTTAACCAGGAAGCCCTGAGTTCCAGGCTTACTGCATCTGCCAAAGGCATTCCAAAGGGAGTGCAAAAGTGCCACATCATGGCTGCTTTCACAGCTTTTCACTTAGGAAGAACCCTAAAACCCGACTGATTTACCTTCCTAGGGTTACTGTTAGGCTTAGGCCTAGGACTTTTAAAACCAGGAAGCCCTGGGCTCCAGGCACACTGCAGCTGTTAAAGGCATCCCAAGAGGGACGCAGAAGTGACACAACTTGGCTGCCTCTGCTTCTATTCTCATGAGACCATCCTGAACCATAGGCTGTTTTTCCTTCCTAGGGTTAAGGTTTGAGTTACGACTAGGGTAAGAGTTCTATTAACCAGAAAGACCTGAGTTCCAAGAACACAGCAGGTGCGAAGGACTAGCCAAGAAGAGCGCAAAAGTACCACAACGTGCCTGCCTCCACAGCTTTTTCCTTGGGGACATGCCTAATTCCTGGCTGATTTGCCTTTCTCGTCTTAGGGTTGGGGTTCGGCCTAGGGCTAGGATATTTTTAACTAGGAAGCCCTGAGTTCCAGGCTTACTTCATCTGCCAAAGGCATCCCAAAGGGTGTGCAAAACTGCCACAACATGGCTGCTTTCACGGCTTTTCCCTTAGGAAGAACCCTAATACGCGTCTGATTTACCTTCCTAGGGTTACTGTTAGGCTTAGGCCTAGGACTTTTAAAACCAGGAAGCCCTGGGCTCCAGGCACATGCAGCTGTTAAAGGCATCCCAAGAGGGCCGCAGATGTGACACAACTTGGCTGCCTCTGCTGCTATTCTCATGAGACCATCCCGAACCATAGGCTGATTTTCCTTCCTAGGTTTAAGGTTTGAGTTACGCCTAGGGTAAGGGTTCTATTAACCAGAAAGCCCTGAGTTCCAAGAACACAGCAGCTGTGAAGGACTTCCCAAGAAGAGCGCAAAAGTACCACAACATGCCTGCCTCCACAGCTTTTTCCTTGGGGACATGCCTAATTCCTGGCTGATTTGCCTTTCTGGTCTTAGGGATGGGCTTCGGCCTAGGGCTAGGATTTTTAAAATCAGGAAGCCCTGAGTTCCAGGCACACTGGAGCTGTGAAAGGCATCCAAATGGGAGTGCAAAAGTGCCACAACATGGTTGCTTTCACGGCTTTTTCCTTGGCAAGAAGCTTAACACCAGGCTGATTTCCCTTCCCAGGGTTACTGTTAGGCTTAGGCCTAGGGCTAGGATTTTTAAAACTAGGAAGCCCTTAGATCCAGGCACACTGCAGCTGTTCAAGGCATCCCAAGGGGAGTACAAAAGTGCAACAACATGGCAGCTTTCACAGCTTTTTCCTTGGCACCATCCCTATACCTAGGCTGTTTTATCTGCCTAGGGTTAGGGTTAGGGTTCAGCCTAGGCCTTGGAGTTTTTTAACCAGGAAGCCCTGAGTTCCAGGCTTACTGCATCTGCCAAAGGCATCCCAAAGGGAGTGCAAAAGTGCCACAACATGGCTGCTTTCACAGCTTTTCACTTAGGAAGAACCCTAATACCCGACTGATTTACCTTCCTAGGGTTACTGTTAGGCTTAGGCCTAGGACTTTTAAAACCAGGAAGCCCTGGGCTCCAGGCACACTGCAGCTGTTAAAGGCATCCCAAGAGGGCCGCAGAAGTGACACAACTTGGCTGCCACCACTGATATTTCCATGAGACCATCCCAAATCATAGGCTGATTTTCCTTCCTAGGGTTAAGGTTTGAGTTACGCCTAGGGTAAGAGTTCTATTAACCAGAAAGACCTGAGTTCCAAGAACACAGCAGCTGCGAAGGACTACCCAAGAAGAGTGCAAAAGTACCACAACGTGCCTGCCTCCACAGCTTTTTCCTTGGGGACATGCCTAATTCCTGGCTGATTTGCCTTTCTCGTCTTAGGGTTGGGTGTTGAAGTGAGGGGGAGAACGACCATCCTATAATGCATCGAACTCCACCTTTATTGATCGATCCGTCACCTTAAATAATAGTGTTAACGAACTTCATGCATATTCCAAAATACAGCTTTATGATAGGCTAACAGAGAAAACTCTAACCACTCCTTTTGTTTTACAATACCGTTGATTGTTTACATTAAACAAAATCAGTGTTCTCACTGTGATACGAACGGTTCTCAAAACTTTCCTAACTGTTCCCAGGGTGCCATCTTTTCCCAGAGAAGATGTTACCTTTGTTATGGGAAGACTGCCTGAGAACTTTACTGTTTATGCAAGGATGCCTGAGAGAGACTAATTGTTTATAGAAGTCAGGCAGGGAACTGCTTTGAAACTGCTTCACAGCTACCTTCTACTTTTCTCTCAGCTGCATGGCTTCGTGGCCTTTTTCCTCAAGCCATGCCTGAATTAAACTCCCGACATTTCCCCCGTCTTTTTCTTTAAAAGAAAGGAGGTTAGTTTGCCACATTTTCTCTATCATCCTACTAACCATCTTTTGGATACAGCTACAGAAGCAAGGTAATATAAGTAAAAGCAATAAGAGTACCCCTAATATCCCTATAGCATATGTTACATGGTTTCTTAGCCATGGTCCCAATCTTAAACTTTTAGGCCACCCATCAATACCTAATCCTTCTTCTTCCTTAAGCTTATTAAGCCCTAGCCGTAGCTCTTTTATCTTAGCATGAATAGATACAGAATGATCAGATAAATTCATGCAACACATTCCTTCAAACTCTTCACACCCATGGCCTTGAGCTAATAATAAGAAATCTATAGCAGCTCTATTTTGTAGAACAGCGTGATTAACACTTTGTACATCTGAAGTTAACATATCTAATATCTGTGAAGTTTTATTTAGTTCACCCTTAGCCCAACACCCTATTTGTTTTGCTAGAGTCAATGCTTTGCTTGCAGCACCCCATGGTAGGAAAGCTGAAACCATCACTTGTTTAAATTTACTCCAGAACCATGGATCTCCTATTTGACTACAGTCTAAATTATGTAAGCTACGCTTTTGCCTGCTTACCTGATGACTTAATTGCATCAGCACAGATATATTAGGGTGAAATAGTGATAACTTGCCTAAATAACAAGGTCCACCCTGAGGCTGAGCAGGTATACCATTCCAGGCTCTATCTCCACAAACCAGAAATATTCCTGTAGGTAATTTCTTAGGTGTCATGATGCTAGAGCCTTTACAATGGCTGTAGAGTTGTTTAGACACTATGTTTGGCTTTAGGGCTGAATCCAAAGTTGCCCATGTTTGTTTATATGGATTCATCTTTTGAGGATTAGAATAATCAAAGCTAAACCATCCACTGTTGGAAGTGCTGGTCATGCTAGCATTTGCACTTCCAAAAAGCTCCAACTCCTCAGGTGGAGAATGCAAAGGAATATTAAGAGATTGAACTAACAGGCATTGACGGTAGCCATCACTCTGACTGGCAGTATACCCTTTAGGCAATTTAATATTTACCATACTGTGCATACATAAGGCACGGTTATTAATAAAACTGCAGAATTCTTGAGGAGACCATACTGGGAGTCCTACCAAACAGGTTCGAAAGGGGTTAGTAACTCCTCCAATGCTGAGACAAAGCGAAGTCTGATTAATCTGCCTAGCAAGTGTTAGCCATACATTATTTATAGGTTGACTAAAATGTGTTAACTTAAATTCTTCAGCTACCACTACACTAAATAATATAATAAAAGGAAACCTCATTTTTCTGGTTTTACTTTGACCTTCTTCTTCTTGTCAGTTTTTAACCTTACTGTTCCCGAGACCTGAAGACCACACCTTTGTAACTTTTTAATGCAGTTGTCTAATGCCTGATTGGGATCTCCTTTTATAGGCCCTACAATGGAATGTTGTGTTAAAGGCACCAGTTTTCTACACCTTACAGAGGCTATATATGATGCACTTTGAGCTTTAACCCTTTTTAAAATACACTGTACCTCCCACCGATAATAAGCCAAGATTTTCTGCTCATGTGACTCATAAAGACCTAAAGCTGAGGCAGTGTTGAGTCCTGTTGCATTTCGTAGAGCCCACTCCCAATTATGCTCCCAGTTATGTCTATAATTACAGGTATCACACCATAAACGAAAAAGTGACAACTGATCCACCCAAAAGGTCTCATCACAACCTCCACAACACAGTGCAACCCAAGCAGCACAATGTGGGCTGTGACATTCAAGGCAGTTCTCTTTTGCCAGTCCTTTTATATGGAAAGATGATAATGATTCAATAATGTCAATCAGTTCCCCGGTCGTCCGGCAACAGCGTTTTATCCCAAAGGGTTAAAACCACCCTCAGCTGAGCCACAATGTCCAGCCTTATCAGGCATTGCACGGTAGGTGGTAATTGGACTAAGAAAAGAAAGCTGTTAGCTGTTTTCATTTATGTGAACCTGGAGAGGAGGTGAATGGCAAGTCTGAAAACAATCCTTTCTGTCCATGAGATTTTCACATCCACCTCTTCCCTGGGTTTCTCAAAAATGTTCAAAATCAGTTTTATAGTCTGTAATCCTTTAGTCATTTGGCTGGAATGGCATCAGCTGGGTGATTCTCAGTCCTTTGTTGATTTGGAGTGGTGAGAAAGTAGTATGCACTTGAAACACTTAAAATACTTAACTTAGCAGACTTATTTTCAAATTAATAGAACTTAACTGGCTTCAAAATTCTATGGGCTAGCTGTGCTACACTCTTTGCAACATAAGAATAGGCAATTCTAATAACTAAATAGTATTTTCAGCTAGCAAGGTTTCTCTGATGTTCACAACAACACTTTGAACACAAGTCATAAAACAAACACCTATTGTAAAAGCATAAATCTATCTAACATCACTTAAACTTAATAGCACTTATACTTAAAATACTTAAACTTAAAATATTTAAACTTAATAGAACTTAACATTACTTAAACTTATCTTTACTTAAACTTAATAGAATTTTAAATCAACAGAACTTACATGTAAAATCTCTTAATTCTAACAAAACTGTAACAAAATTTAACTGATTTTAGACTTATTTGTAAATAATGTAAGATCAAACTTAACAGAATCTAACTTATCTTAAACCTAATATGATTTAACCTTAACAGACCTCGAACTTAACAGAAAATAAACTTAACAAACTTAACCTTAACAGTATTTAGCATTTAATTTAACTTAAACTACTTAATAACAGATAAAACTTACTATAGACATAAAATATAGCATTTACTATAACTTACTTACAGGCCTGATTCTAAAATATTAAGCTAAAATAACTTTGTTCACGTGTTTGCTATAGCATTTCTATATCAAAAAGCACACTCACAACATCTCACTCATACAATCAGTCTAACATATCTTAACATTTTTAAACTTTTCAAAATATAATTCTAGAGTCTGATGTTCCACTGACTGAGCCATCCGGGCTTCTGATGTTAAAGTCTCTGCCAATACAGGTGATTTCAAGACAGCATACCAATGCCGAGCCAAACCGGCCGAAATTTGACCCATGCATACAGTACGCTGATTCCTGTTTCCGTCTCTGCCAGGAAGAACAAAAGTGCCTTTAACTTTCCTTGTTTACCATCACTTGTTTCTTAATTTCAACAGGGATCTCTTCCTTTTGTTGACAAAAGTTACATCCATTAGGCTGTTAGGTCTTAAACTGAAGCTTTTGCTGGCTGTAGGGGGGGGGGGAGAAACGCTCCCGCTGCAAAAAGCGCTCCAGTCCCGCGGTGCGTGTGTCAGAGCGGGCGAAACGCCCCCCTGCGCTGGGCTCTTTGTTTACTCGCCGGCAGGCTGACTCCGCTGCAGGCACCGCTGCACCCGTGGCTCCCCCCGCGGCGGCTTCGCTCTCCCCCCGCGGTGGCTTTGCTCTCTCCCGGGGCGGCGCGCCTCGGCTCCCGCGGCGGCGGCTCCGCTCTCCCCACCGCTGCAGCGCAGTGTTTTTGGCGGTCGCTCGCCGCGGCTGCTCCCCATGGCGGAGCGCCCGTGCTGAGTTCGGAGTAGCACAAACTCGGAAGCGCCACGAGCTGCGGCCACTGTCTTGCACTCAGAGAGATAGTAAATAGTGCACCATATATCACTCGCCATGGCCTGCTTAGCTTCTTGGCAGATTTACCACTCTCTAAAGCAGCCTCTGACAATAAATCACCGAATTCACGCAATTCCGTTAACTCGTAAACTGTGTGGGGATTCACAAAGACTCCCCTTTCCAGACCATAAGCCAAAAGACCTTGCAATTCCTTCTGTAAGTCTATACCCTTAATTTGCCTTTTTTGCAAAAATGTAATAAAAAGTTCATATGCGGCTTGTCTTTCCATACCTCTTTTTAAGTGCGCACTTTCACCTAGCAGCGTATTCCAAGACTTCTATGCCGCACGTATCAGCTGGCCCATCTAATTATGGTCGCCAGGGCACGGCGCGTATCGGCGGTTTTCTTTTTTCCTCCGCTTTAATTTCGCGCTTATTGCCGCTCCCGCTGCTTCGGAGCCTGAACCATTCCTCACTTATCCTTTGGTGTTCGCAATCCCCGTGATGGCCGCGATCGTCGTGGTGTCCGCTATCACGTCGGGGTCACCAATTTGTTGAAGTGAGGGGGAGAACGACCATCCTATAATGCATCGAACTCCACCTTTATTGATCGATCCGTCACCTTAAATAATAGTGTTAACGAACTTCATGCATATTCCAAAATACAGCTTTATGATAGGCTAACAGAGAAAACTCTAACCACTCCTTTTGTTTTACAATACCGTTGATTGTTTACATTAAACAAAATCAGTGTTCTCACTGTGATACGAACGGTTCTCAAAACTTTCATAACTGTTCCCAGGGTGCCATCTTTTCCCAGAGAAGATGTTACCTTTGTTATGGGAAGACTGCCTGAGAACTTTACTGTTTATGCAAGGATGCCTGAGAGAGACTAATTGTTTATAGAAGTCAGGCAGGGAACTGCTTTGAAACTGCTTCACAGCTACCTGCTACTTTCTCTCAGCTGCATGGCTTCGTGGCCTTTTTCCTCAAGCCATGCCTGAATTAAACTCCCGACAGTTGGGGTTCGGCCTAGGGCTAGGATTTTTTTAACTAGGAAGCCCTGAGTTCCAGGCTTACTGCATCTGCCAAAGGCATCCCAAAGGGTGCGCAAAAGTGCCACAACATGGCTGCTTTCACGGCTTTTCCCTTAGGAAGAACCCTAATACGCGGCTGATTTACCTTCCTAGGGTTACTGTTAGGCTTAGGCCTAGGACTTTTAAAACCAGGAAGCCCTGGGCTCCAGGCACATGCAGCTGTTAAAGGCATCCCAAGAGGGCTGCAGAAGTGACACAACTTGGCTGCCTCTGCTGCTATTCTCATGAGACCATCCTGAACCATAGGCTGATTTTCCTTCCTAGGGTTAAGGTTTGAGTTACGCCTGGGGTAAGGGTTCTATTAACCAGAAAGCCCTGAGTTCCAAGAACACAGCAGCTGCGAAGGACTAGCCAAGAAGAGCGCAAAAGTACCACAACATGCCTGCCTCCACAGCTTTTTCCTTGGGGACATGCCTAATTCCTGGCTGATTTGCCTTTCTCGTCTTAGGGTTGGGGTTCGGCCTAGGGCTAGGATTTTTTTTACTAGGAAGCCCTGAGTTCCAGGCTTACTTCATCTGCAAAAAGCATCCCAAAGGGAGTGCAGAAGTGCCACAACATGGCTGCTTTCACAGCTTTTCCCTTAGGAAGAACCCTAATACGCGGCTGATTTACCTTCCTAGGGTTACTGTTGGGCTTAGGCCTAGGACTTTTAAAACCAGGAAGCCCTGGGCTCCAGGCACACTGCAGCTGCGAAAGGCATCCCAAGGGGAGCGCAAAAGTTACACAACTTGGCTGCCACCACTGATATTTCCATGAGACCATCCCGAACCATAAGCTGATTTTCCTTCCTAGGGTTAAGGTTTGAGTTACGCCTAGGGTAAGGGTTCTATTAACCAGAAAGCCCTGAGTTCCAAGAACACAGCAGCTGCGAAGGACTACCCAAGAAGAGCGCAAAAGTACCACAACGTGCCTGCCTCCACAGCTTTTTCGTTTGGGACATGCCTAATTCCTGGCTGATTTGCCTTTCTCGTCTTAGGGTTGGGGTTCGGCCTAGGGCTAGGATTTTTTTAACTAGGAAGCCCTGAGTTCCAGGCTTACTGCATCTTCCAAAGGCATCCCAAAGGGAGTGCAGAAGTGCCACAACATGGCTGCTTTCACAGCTTTTCCCTTAGGAAGAACCCTAATATGCGTCTGATTTACCTTCCTAGGGTTACTGTTAGGCTTAGGCCTAGGACTTTTAAAACCAGGAAGCCCTGGGCTCCAGGCATATGCAGCTGTTAAAGGCATCCCAAGAGGGCTGCAGAAGTGACACAACTTGGCTGCCTCTGCTGCTATTCTCATGAGACCATCCTGAACCATAGGCTGATTTTCCTTCCTAGGGTTAAGGTTTGAGTTACGCCTGGGGTAAGGGTTCTATTAACCAGAAAGCCCTGAGTTCCAAGAACACAGCAGCTGCGAAGGACTACCCAAGAAGAGCGCAAAAGTACCACAACGTGCCTGCCTCCACAGCTTTTTCCTTGGGGACATGCCTAATTCCCGGCTGATTTGCCTTTCTCGTCTTAGGGTTGGGGTTCGGCCTAGGGCTAGGATATTTTTAACTAGGAAGCTCTGAGTTCCAGGCTTACTTCATCTGCCAAAGGCATCCCAAAGGGTGTGCAAAAGTGCCACAACATGGCTGCTTTCACGGCTTTTCCCTTAGGAAGAAGCCTAATACGCGGCTGATTTACCTTCCTAGGGTTACTGTTAGGCTTAGGCCTAGGACTTTTAAAACCAGGAAGCCCTGGGCTCCAGGCACATGCAGCTGTTAAAGGCATCCCAAGAGGGCCGCAGAAGTGACACAACTTGGCTGCCTCTGCTGCTATTCTCATGAGACCATCCCGAACCATAGGCTGATTTTCCTTCCTAGGGTTAAGGTTTGAGTTACGCCTAGGGTAAGGGTTCTATTAACCAGAAAGCCCTGAGTTCCAAGAACACAGCAGCTGCGAAGGACTACCCAAGAAGAGCGCAAAAGTACCACAACATGCCTGCCTCCACAGCTTTTTCCTTGGGGACATGCCTAATTGCTGGCTGATTTGCCTTTCTCGTCATAGGGTTGGGGTTCGGCCTAGGGCTAGGATATTTTTAACTAGGAAGCCCTGAGTTCCAGGCTTACTTCATCTGCCAAAGGCATCCCAAAGTGTGTGAAAAAGTGCCACAACATGGCTGCTTTCACGGCTTTTCCCTTAGGAAGAACCCTAATACGCGGCTGATTTACCTTCCTAGGGTTACTGTTAGGCTTAGGCCTAGGACTTTTTAAACCAGGAAGCCCTGGGCTCCAGGCACACTGCAGCTGCGAAAGGCATCCCAAGAGGGCCGCAGAAGTGACACAACTTGGCTGCCTCTGCTTCTATTCTCATGAGACCATCCCGAATCATAGGCTGATTTTCCTTCCTAGGGTTAAGGTTTGAGTTACGCCTAGGGTAAGGGTTCTATTAACCAGAAAGCCCTGAGTTCCAAGAACACAGCAGCTGCGAAGGACTAGCCAAGAAGAGCGCAAAAGTACCACAACATGCCTGCCTCCACAGCTTTTTCCTTGGGGACATGCCTAATTCCTGGCTGATTTGCCTTTCTCGTCTTAGGGATGGGGTTCGGCCTAGGGCTAGGATTTTTAAAATCAGGAAGCCCTGAGTTCCAGGCACACTGGAGCTGTGAAAGGCATCCAAATGGGAGTGCAAAAGTACCACAACATGCCTGCCTCCACAGCTTTTTCCTTGGGGACATGCCTAATTCCTGGCTGATTTGCCTTTCTCGTCTTAGGGTTGGGGTTCGGCCTAGGGCTAGGATTTTTTTAACTCGGAAGCCCTGAGTTCCAGGATTACTTCATCTGCCAAAGGCATCCCAAAAGGAGTGCAGAAGTGCCACAACATGGCTGCTTTCACAGCTTTTCCCTTAGGAAGAACCCTAATATGCGTCTGTTTTACCTTCCTAGGGTTACTGTTAGGCTTAGGCCTAGGACTTTTAAAACCAGGAAGCCCTGGGCTCCAGGCACATGCAGCTGTTAAAGGCATCCCAAGAGGGCTGCAGAAGTGACACAACTTGGCTGCCTCTGCTGCTATTCTCATGAGACCATCCTGAACCATAGGCTGATTTTCCTTCCTAGGGTTAAGGTTTGAGTTACGCCTGGGGTAAGGGTTCTATTAACCAGAAAGCCCTGAGTTCCAAGAACACAGCAGCTGCGAAGGACTACCCAAGACGAGCGCAAAAGTACCACAACATGCCTGCCTCCACAGCTTTTTCCTTCGGGACATGCCTAATTCCTGGCTGATTTGCCTTTCTGGTCTTAGGGATGGGGTTCGGCCTAGGGCTAGGATTTTTAAAATCAGGAAGCCCTGAGTTCCAGGCACACTGGAGCTGTGAAAGGCATCCAAATGGGAGTGCAAAAGTGCCACAACATGGTTGCTTTCATGGCTTTTTCCTTGGCAAGAAGCTTAACACCAGGCTGATTTCCCTTCCCAGGGTTACTGTTAGGCTTAGGCCTAGGGCTAGGATTTTTAAAACTAGGAAGCCCTTAGATCCAGGCACACTGCAGCTGTTCAAGGCATCCCAAGGGGAGTACAAAAGTGCAACAACATGGCAGCTTTCACAGCTTTTTCCTTGGCACCATCCCTATACCTAGGCTGTTTTATCTGCCTAGGGTTAGGGTTAGGGTTCAGCCTAGAGCTTGGAGTTTTTTAACCAGGAAGCCCTGAGTTCCAGGCTTACTGCATCTGCCAAAGGCATCCCAAAGGGAGTGCAAAAGTGCCACAACATGGCTGCTTTCACAGCTTTTCACTTAGGAAGAACCCTAATACCCGACTGATTTACCTTCCTAGGGTTACTGTTAGGCTTAGGCCTAGGACTTTTAAAACCAGGAAGCCCTGGGCTCCAGGCACACTGCAGCTGTAAAAGGCATCCCAAGAGGGCCGCAGAAGTGACACAACTTGACTGCCACCACTGATATTTCCATGAGACCATCCCAAATCATAGGCTGATTTTCCTTCCTAGGGTGAAGGTTTGAGTTACGCCTAGGGTAAGGGTTCTATTAACCAGAAAGCCCTGAGTTCCAAGAACACAGCAGCTGCGAAGGACTAGCCAAGAAGAGCGCAAAAGTACCACAACATGCCTGCCTCCACAGCTTTTTCCTTGGGGACATGCCTAATTCCTGGCTGATTTGCCTTTCTCGTCTTAGGGTTGGGGTTCGGCCTAGGGCTAGGATTTTTTTACCTAGGAAGCCCTGAGTTCCAGGCTTACTTCATCTGCCAAAAGCATCCCAAAGGGAGTGCAGAAGTGCCACAACATGGCTGCTTTCACGGCTTTTCCCTTAGGAAGAAGCCTAATACACGGCTGATTTACCTTCCTAGGGTTACTGTTAGGCTTAGGCCTAGGACTTTTAAAACCAGGAAGCCCTGGGCTCCAGGCACATGCAGCTGTTAAAGGCATCCCAAGAGGGCCGCAGAAGTGACACAACTTGGCTGCCTCTGCTGCTATTCTCATGAGACCATCCCGAACCATAGGCTGATTTTCCTTCCTAGGGTTAAGGTTTGAGTTACGCCTAGGGTAAGGGTTCTATTAACCAGAAAGCCCTGAGTTCCAAGAACACAGCAGCTGCGAAGGACTACCCAAGAAGAGCGCAAAAGTACCACAACATGCCTGCCTCCACAGCTTTTTCCTTGGGGACATGCCTAATTCCTGGCTGATTTGCCTTTCTCGTCTTAGGGTTGGGGTTCGGCCTAGGGCTAGGATATTTTTAACTCGGAAGCCCTGAGTTCCAGGCTTACTGCATCTGCCAAAGGCATCCCAAAGTGTGTGCAGAAGTCCCACAACATGGCTGCTTTCACGGCTTTTCCCTTAGGAAGAACCCTAATACGCGGCTGATTTACCTTCCTAGGGTTACTGTTAGGCTTAGGCCTAGGACTTTTAAAACCAGGAAGCCCTGGGCTCCAGGCACACTGCAGCTGCGAAAGGCATCCCAAGGGGAGCGCAAAAGTGACACAACTTGGCTGCCACCACTGATATTTCCATGAGACCATCCCGAACCATAGCCTGATTTTCCTTCCTAGGGTTAAGGTTTGAGTTACGCCTAGGCTAAGGGTTCTATTAACCAGAAAGCCCTGAGTTCCAAGAACACAGCAGCTGCGAAGGACTAGCCAAGAAGAGCGCAAAAGTACCACAACATGCCTGCCTCCACAGCTTTTTCCTTGGGGACATGCCTAATTCCTGGCTGATTTGCCTTTCTCGTCTTAGGGTTGGGGTTCGGCCTAGGGCTAGGATATTTTAACTAGGAAGCCCTGAGTTCCAGGCTTACTTCATCTGCAAAAAGCATCCCAAAGGGAATGCAGAAGTGCCACAACATGGCTGCTTTCACGGCTTTTCCCTTAGGAAGAACCCTAATACCCGGCTGATTTACCTTCCTAGGGTTACTGTTAGGCTTAGGCCTAGGACTTTTAAAACCAGGAAGCCCTGGGCTCCAGGCACACTGCAGCTGCGAAAGGCATCCCTAGAGGGCCGCAGAAGTGACACAACTTGGCTGCCTCTGCTTCTATTCTCATGAGACCATCCCGAACCATAGGCTGATTTTCCTTCCTAGGGTTAAGGTTTGAGTTACGCCTAGGGTAAGGGTTCTATTAACCAGAAAGCCCTGAGTTCCAAGAACACAGCAGCTGCGAAGGACTACCCAAGAAGAGCGCAAAAGTACCACAACGTGCCTGCCTCCACAGCTTTTTCCTTGGGGACATGCCTAATTCCTGGCTGATTTGCCTTTCTCGTCTTAGGGTTGGGGCTCGGCCTAGGGCTAGGATATTTTTAACTAGGAAGCCCTGAGTTCCAGGCTTACTTCATCTGCCAAAGGCATCCCAAAGTGTGTGGAAAAGTGCCACAACATGGCTGCTTTCACGGCTTTTTCCTTGGCAAGCAGCTTAACACCAGGCTGATTTCCCTTCCCAGGGTTACTGTTAGGCTTAGGCCTAGGGCTAGGATTTTTAAAACTAGGAAGCCCTTAGATCCAGGCACACTGCAGCTGTTCAAGGCATCCCAAGGGGAGTACAAAAGTGCAACAACATGGCAGCTTTCACAGCTTTTTCCTTGGCACCATCCCTATACCTAGGCTGTTTTATCTGACTAGGGTTAGGGTTAGGCTTCAGCCTAGGGCTTGGAGTTTTTTAACCAGGAAGCCCTGAGTTCCAGGCTTACTTCATCTGCCAAAGGCATCCCAAAGGGAGTGCAAAAGTGCCACAACATGGCTGCTTTCACAGCTTTTCACTTAGGAAGAACCATAATACGCGGCTGATTTACCTTCCTAGGGTTACTGTTAGGCTTAGGCCTAGCACTTTTAAAACCAGGAAGCCCTGGGCTCCAGGCACACTGCAGCTTTTAAAGGCATCCCAAGAGGGCCGCAGAAGTGACACAACTTGGCTGCCTCTTCTTCTATTCTCATGAGACCATCCTGAACCATAGGCTGATTTTCCTTCCTAGGGTTAAGGTTTGAGTTTCGCCTAGGGTAAGAATTCTATTAACCAGAAAGCCCTGAGTTCCAAGAACACAGCAGCTGCGAAGGACTAGCCAAGAAGAGCGCAAAAGTACCACAACATGCCTGCCTCCACAGCTTTTTCCTTGGGGACATGCCTAATTCCTGGCTGATTTGCCTTTCTCGTCTTAGGGTTGGGGTTCGGCCTAGGGCTAGGATATTTTTAACTCGGAAGCCCTGAGTTCCAGGCTTACTGCATCTGCCAAAGGCATCCCAAAGGGAGTGCAGAAGTGCCACAACATGGCTGCTTTCACGGCTTTTCCCTTAGGAAGAACCCTAATACGCGGCTGATTTACCTTCCTAGGGTTACTGTTAGGCTTAGGCCTAGGACTTTTAAAACCAGGAAGCCCTGGGCTCCAGGCACACTGCAGCTGCGAAAGGCATCCCAAGGGGAGCGCAAAAGTGACACAACTTGGCTGCCACCACTGATATTTCTATGAGACCATCCCGAACCATAAGCTGATTTTCCTTCCTAGGGTTAAGGTTTGAGTAAGGCCTGGGGTAAGGGTTCTATTAACCAGAAAGCCCTGAGTTCCAAGAACACAGCAGCTGCGAAGGACTACCCAAGAAGAGCGCAAAAGTACCACAACGTGCCTGCCTCCACAGCTTTTTCGTTTGGGACATGCCTAATTCCTGGCTGATTTGCCTTTCTCGTCTTAGGGTTGGGGTTCGGCCTAGGGCTAGGATTTTTTTAACTAGGAAGCCCTGAGTTCCAGGCTTACTGCATCTTCCAAAGGCATCCCAAAGGGAGTGCAGAAGTGCCACAACATGGCTGCTTTCACAGCTTTTCCCTTAGGAAGAACCCTAATATGCGTCTGATTTACCTTCCTAGGGTTACTGTTAGGCTTAGGCCTAGGACTTTTAAAACCAGGAAGCCCTGGGCTCCAGGCACATGCAGCTGTTAAAGGCATCCCAAGAGGGCTGCAGAAGTGACACAACTTGGCTGCCTCTGCTGCTATTCTCATGAGACCATCCTGAACCATAGGCTGATTTTCCTTCCTAGGGTTAAGGTTTGAGTTACGCCTGGGGTAAGGGTTCTATTAACCAGAAAGCCCTGAGTTCCAAGAACACAGCAGCTGCGAAGGACTACCCAAGAAGAGCGCAAAAGTACCACAACGTGCCTGCCTCCACAGCTTTTTCCTTGGGGACATGCCTAATTCCTGGCTGATTTGCCTTTCTCGTCTTAGGGTTGGGGTTCGGCCTAGGGCTAGGATATTTTTAACTAGGAAGCCCTGAGTTCCAGGCTTACTTCATCTGCCAAAGGCATCCCAAAGGGTGTGCAAAACTGCCACAACATGGCTGCTTTCACGGCTTTTCCCTTAGGAAGAACCCTAATACGCGTCTGATTTACCTTCCTAGGGTTACTGTTAGGCTTAGGCCTAGGACTTTTAAAACCAGGAAGCCCTGGGCTCCAGGCACATGCAGCTGTTAAAGGCATCCCAAGAGGGCCGCAGATGTGACACAACTTGGCTGCCTCTGCTGCTATTCTCATGAGACCATCCCGAACCATAGGCTGATTTTCCTTCCTAGGGTTAAGGTTTGAGTTACGCCTAGGGTAAGGGTTCTATTAACCAGAAAGCCCTGAGTTCCAAGAACACAGCAGCTGCGAAGGACTTCCCAAGAAGAGCGCAAAAGTACCACAACATGCCTGCCTCCACAGCTTTTTCCTTGGGGACATGCCTAATTCCTGGCTGATTTGCCTTTCTCGTCTTAGGGATGGGGTTCGGCCTAGGGCTAGGATTTTTAAAATCAGGAAGCCCTGAGTTTCAGGCACACTGGAGCTGTGAAAGGCATCCAAATGGGAGTGCAAAAGTGCCACAACATGGTTGCTTTCACGGCTTTTTCCTTGGCAAGAAGCTTAACACCAGGCTGATTTCCCTTCCCAGGGTTACTGTTAGGCTTAGGCCTAGGGCTAGGATTTTTAAAACTAGGAAGCCCTTAGATCCAGGCACACTGCAGCTGTTCAAGGCATCCCAAGGGGAGTACAAAAGTGCAACAACATGGCAGCTTTCACAGCTTTTTCCTTGGCACCATCCCTATACCTAGGCTGTTTTATCTGCCTAGGGTTACGGTTAGGGTTCAGCCTAGGCCTTGGAGTTTTTTAACCAGGAAGCCCTGAGTTCCAGGCTTACTGCATCTGCCAAAGGCATCCCAAAGGGAGTGCAAAAGTGCCACAACATGGCTGCTTTCACAGCTTTTCACTTAGGAAGAACCCTAATACCCGACTGATTTACCTTCCTAGGGTTACTGTTAGGCTTAGGCCTAGGACTTTTAAAACCAGGAAGCCCTGGGCTCCAGGCACACTGCAGCTGTTAAAGGCATCCCAAGAGGGCCGCAGAAGTGACACAACTGGGCTGCCACCACTGATATTTCCATGAGACCATCCCAAATCATAGGCTGATTTTCCTTCCTAGGGTGAAGGTTTGAGTTACGCCTAGGGTAAGGGTTCTATTAACCAGAAAGCCCTGAGTTCCAAGAACACAGCAGCTGCGAAGGACTAGCCAAGAAGAGCGCAAAAGTACCACAACATGCCTGCCTCCACAGCTTTTTCCTTGGGGACATGCCTAATTCCTGGCTGATTTGCCTTTCTCGTCTTACGGTTGGGGTTCGGCCTAGGGCTAGGATTTTTTTACCTAGGAAGCCCTGAGTTCCAGGCTTACTTCATCTGCCAAAAGCATCCCAAAGGGAGTGCAGAAGTGCCACAACATGGCTGCTTTCACGGCTTTTCCCTTAGGAAGAACCCTAATACCCAGCTGATTTACATTCCTAGGGTTACTGTTAGGCTTAGGCCTAGGACTTTTAAAACCAGGAAGCCCTGGGCTCCAGGCACACTGCAGCTGCGAAAGGCATCCCAAGAGTGCCGCAGAAGTGACACAACTTGGCTGCCTCTGCTTCTATTCTCATGAGACCATTCCGAACCATAGGCTGATTTTCCTTCCTAGGGTTAAGGTTTGAGTTACGCCTAGGGTAAGGGCTCTATTAACCAGAAAGCCCTGAGTTCCAAGAACACAGCAGCTGCGAAGGACTACCCAAGAAGAGCGCAAAAGTACCACAACGTGCCTGCCTCCACAGCTTTTCCCTTGGGGACATGCCTAATTCCCGGCTGATTTGCCTTTCTCGTCTTAGGGTTGGGGTTCGGCCTAGGGCTAGGATATTTTTAACTAGGAAGCTCTGAGTTCCAGGCTTACTTCATCTGCCAAAGGCATCCCAAAGGGTGTGCAAAAGTGCCACAACATGGCTGCTTTCACGGCTTTTCCCTTAGGAAGAAGCCTAATACGCGGCTGATTTACCTTCCTAGGGTTACTGTTAGGCTTAGGCCTAGGACTTTTAAAACCAGGAAGCCCTGGGCTCCAGGCACATGCAGCTGTTAAAGGCATCCCAAGAGGGCCGCAGAAGTGACACAACTTGGCTGCCTCTGCTGCTATTCTCATGAGACCATCCCGAACCATAGGCTGATTTTCCTTCCTAGGGTTAAGGTTTGAGTTACGCCTAGGGTAAGGGTTCTATTAACCAGAAAGCCCTGAGTTCCAAGAACACAGCAGCTGCGAAGGACTACCCAAGAAGAGCGCAAAAGTACCACAACATGCCTGCCTCCACAGCTTTTTCCTTGGGGACATGCCTAATTCCTGGCTGATTTGCCTTTCTCGTCTTAGGGTTGGGGTTCGGCCTAGGGCTAGGATATTTTTAACTAGGAAGCCCTGAGTTCCAGGCTTACTTCATCTGCCAAAGGCATCCCAAAGTGTGTGAAAAAGTGCCACAACATGGCTGCTTTCACGGCTTTTCCCTTAGGAAGAACCCTAATACGCGGCTGATTTACCTTCCTAGGGTTACTGTTAGGCTTAGGCCTAGGACTTTTTAAACCAGGAAGCCCTGGGCTCCAGGCACACTGCAGCTGCGAAAGGCATCCCAAGAGGGCCGCAGAAGTGACACAACTTGGCTGCCTCTGCTTCTATTCTCATGAGACCATCCCGAATCATAGGCTGATTTTACTTCCTAGGGTTAAGGTTTGAGTTACGCCTAGGGTAAGGGTTCTATTAACCAGAAAGCCCTGAGTTCCAAGAACACAGCAGCTGCGAAGGACTACCCAAGAAGAGCGCAAAAGTACCACAACATGCCTGCCTCCACAGCTTTTTCCTTGGGGACATGCCTAATTCCTGGCTGATTTGCCTTTCTCGTCTTAGGGATGGGGTTCGGCCTAGGGCTAGGATTTTTAAAATCAGGAAGCCCTGAGTTCCAGGCACACTGGAGCTGTGAAAGGCATCCAAATGGGAGTGCAAAAGTACCACAACATGCCTGCCTCCTCAGCTTTTTCCTTGGGGACATGCCTAATTCCTGGCTGATTTGCCTTTCTCGTCTTAGGGTTGGGGTTCGGCCTAGGGCTAGGATTTTTTTAACTCGGAAGCCCTGAGTTCCAGGCTTACTTCATCTGCCAAAGGCATCCCAAAAGGAGTGCATAAGTGCCACAACATGGCTGCTTTCACGGCTTTTCCCTTAGGAAGAACCCTAATACGCGGCTGATTTACCTTCCTAGGGTTACTGTTAGGCTTAGGCCTAGGACTTTTAAAACCAGGAAGCCCTGGGCTCCAGGCACACTGCAGCTGCGAAAGGCATCCCAAGAGGGCCGCAGAAGTGACACAACTTGGCTGCCTCTGCTTCTATTCTCATGAGACCATCCCGAACCATAGGCTGATTTTCCTTCCTAGGGTTAAGGTTTGAGTTACGCCTAGGGTAAGGGTTCTATTAACCAGAAAGACCTGAGTTCCAAGAACAAAGCAGCTGCAAAGGACTACCCAAGAAGAGCCCAAAAGTACCACAACATGCCTGCCTCCACAGCTTTTTCCTTGGGGACATGCCTAATTCCTGGCTGATTTGCCTTTCTAGTCTTAGGGTTGGGGTTCGGCCTAGGGCTAGGATATTTTTAACTAGGAAGCCCTGAGTTCCAGGCTTACTGCATCTGCCAAAGGCATCCCAAAGGGAGTGCAGAAGTCCCACAACATGGCTGCTTTCACGGCTTTTCCCTTAGGAAGAACCCTAATACGCGGCTGATTTACCTTCCTAGGGTTACTGTTAGGCTTAGGCCTAGGAGTTTTAAAACCAGGAAGCCCTGGGCTCCAGGCACACTGCAGCTGCGAAAGGCATCCCAAGGGGAGCGCAAAAGTGACACAACTTGGCTGCCACCACTGATATTTCCATGAGACCATCCCGAACCATAGGCTGATTTTCCTTCCTAGGGTTAAGGTTTGAGTTACGCCTAGGGTAAGGGTTCTATTAACCAGAAAGCCCTGAGTTCCAAGAACACAGCAGCTGCGAAGGACTAGCCAAGAAGAGCGCAAAAGTACCACAACGTGCCTGCCTCCACAGCTTTTTCCTTGGGGACATGCCTAATTCCTGGCTGATTTGCCTTTCTCGTCTTAGGGTTGGGGTTCGGCCTAGGGCTAGGATTTTTTTAACTCGGAAGCCCTGAGTTCCAGGCTTACTGCATCTGCCAAAGGCATCCCAAAGGGAGTGCAGAAGTCCCACAACATGGCTGCTTTCACGGCTTTTCCCTTAGGAAGAACCCTAATACGCGGCTGATTTACCTTCCTAGGGTTACTGTTAGGCTTAGGCCTAGGACTTTTGAAACCAGGAAGCCCTGGGCTCCAGGCACACTGCAGCTGCGAAAGGCATCCCAAGGGGAGCGCAAAAGTGACACAACTTGGCTGCCACCACTGATATTTCCATGAGACCCTCCCGAACCATTGCCTGATTTTCCTTCCTAGGGTTAAGGTTTGAGTTACGCCTAGGGTAAGGGTTCTATTAACCAGAAAGCCCTGAGTTCCAAGAACACAGCAGCTGCGAAGGACTAGCCAAGAAGAGCGCAAAAGTACCACAACATGCCTGCCTCCACAGCTTTTTCCTTGGGGACATGCCTAATTCCTGGCTGATTTGCCTTTCTCGTCTTAGGGTTGGGGTTCGGCCTAGGGCTAGGATATTTTAACTAGGAAGCCCTGAGTTCCAGGCTTACTTCATCTGCCAAAGGCATCCCAAAAGGAGTGCATAAGTGCCAAAACATGGCTGCTTTCACGGCTTTTCCCTTAGGAAGAACCCTAATACGCGGCTGATTTACCTTCCTAGGGTTACTGTTAGGCTTAGGCCTAGGACTTTTAAAACCAGGAAGCCCTGGGCTCCAGGCACACTGCAGCTGCGAAAGGCATCCCAAGAGGGCCGCAGAAGTGACACAACTTGGCTGCCTCTGCTTCTATTCTCATGAGACCATCCTGAACCATAGGCTGATTTTCCTTCCTAGGGTTAAGGTTTGAGTTACGCCTAGGGTAAGGGTTCTATTAACCAGAAAGACCTGAGTTCCAAGAACAAAGCAGCTGCAAAGGACTACCCAAGAAGAGCGCAAAAGTACCACAACATGCCTGCCTCCACAGCTTTTTCCTTGGGGACATGCCTAATTCCTGGCTGATTTGCCTTTCTAGTCTTAGGGTTGGGGTTCGGCCTAGGGCTAGGATATTTTTAACTAGGAAGCCCTGAGTTCCAGGCTTACTGCATCTGCCAAAGGCATCCCAAAGGGAGTGCAGAAGTCCCACAACATGGCTGCTTTCACGGCTTTTCCCTTAGGAAGAACCCTAATACGCGGCTGATTTACCTTCCTAGGGTTACTGTTAGGCTTAGGCCTAGGACTTTTAAAACCAGGAAGCCCTGGGCTCCAGGCACACTGCAGCTGCGAAAGGCATCCCAAGGGGAGCGCAAAAGTGACACAACTTGGCTGCCACCACTGATATTTCCATGAGACCATCCCGAACCATAGGCTGATTTTCCTTCCTAGGGTTAAGGTTTGAGTTACGCCTAGGGTAAGGGTTCTATTAACCAGAAAGCCCTGAGTTCCAAGAACACAGCAGCTGCGAAGGACTAGCCAAGAAGAGCGCAAAAGTACCACAACGTGCCTGCCTCCACAGCTTTTTCCTTGGGGACATGCCTAATTCCTGGCTGATTTGCCTTTCTCGTCTTAGGGTTGGGGTTCGGCCTAGGGCTAGGATTTTTTTAACTCGGAAGCCCTGAGTTCCAGGCTTACTGCATCTGCCAAAGGCATCCCAAAGGGAGTGCAGAAGTGCCACAACATGGCTGCTTTCACGGCTTTTCCCTTAGGAAGAACCCTAATACGCGGCTGATTTACCTTCCTAGGGTTACTGTTAGGCTTAGGCCTAGGACTTTTGAAACCAGGAAGCCCTGGGCTCCAGGCACACTGCAGCTGCGAAAGGCATCCCAAGGGGAGCGCAAAAGTGACACAACTTGGCTGCCACCACTGATATTTCCATGAGACCATCCCGAACCATAGCCTGATTTTCCTTCCTAGGGTTAAGGTTTGAGTTACGCCTAGGGTAAGGGTTCTATTAACCAGAAAGCCCTGAGTTCCAAGAACACAGCAGCTGCGAAGGACTAGCCAAGAAGAGCGCAAAAGTACCACAACATGCCTGCCTCCACAGCTTTTTCCTTGGGGACATGCCTAATTCCTGGCTGATTTGCCTTTCTCGTCTTAGGGTTGGGGTTCGGCCTAGGGCTAGGATATTTTAACTAGGAAGCCCTGAGTTCCAGGCTTACTTCATCTGCAAAAAGCATCCCAAAGGGAGTGCAGAAGTGCCACAACATGGCTGCTTTCACGGCTTTTCCCTTAGGAAGAACCCTAATACCCGGCTGATTTACCTTCCTAGGGTTACTGTTAGGCTTAGGCCTAGGACTTTTAAAACCAGGAAGCCCTGGGCTCCAGGCACACTGCAGCTGCGAAAGGCATCCCTAGAGGGCCGCAGAAGTGACACAACTTGGCTGCCTCTGCTTCTATTCTCATGAGACCATCCCGAACCATAGGCTGATTTTCCTTCCTAGGGTTAAGGTTTGAGTTACGCCTAGGGTAAGGGTTCTATTAACCAGAAAGCCCTGAGTTCCAAGAACACAGCAGCTGCGAAGGACTACCCAAGAAGAGCGCAAAAGTACCACAACATGCCTGCCTCCACAGCTTTTTCCTTGGGGACATGCCTAATTCCTGGCTGATTTGCCTTTCTCGTCTTAGGGTTGGGGTTCGGCCTAGGGCTAGGATTTTTTTAACTCGGAAGCCCTGAGTTCCAGGCTTACTGCATCTGCCAAAGGCATCCCAAAGGGAGTGCAGAAGTGCCACAACATGGCTGCTTTCACGGCTTTTCCCTTAGGAAGAACCCTAATACGCGGCTGATTTACCTTCCTAGGGTTACTGTTAGGCTTAGGCCTAGGACTTTTAAAACCAGGAAGCCCTGGGCTCCAGGCACACTGCAGCTGCGAAAGGCATCCCAAGGGGAGCGCAAAAGTGACACAACTTGGCTGCCACCACTGATATTTCCATGAGACCATCCCGAACCATAGCCTGATTTTCCTTCCTAGGGTTAAGGTTTGAGTTACGCCTAGGGTAAGGGTTCTATTAACCAGAAAGACCTGAGTTCCAAGAACACAGCAGCTGCGAAGGACTACCCAAGAAGGGCGCAAAAGTCCCACAACATGCCTGCCTCCACAGCTTTTTCCTTGGGGACATGCCTAATTCCTGGCTGATTTGCCTTTCTCGTCTTAAGGTTGGGGTTCGGACTAGGGCTAGGATATTTTTTACTAGGAAGCCCTGAGTTCCAGGCTTACTGCATCTGCCAAAGGCATCCCAAAGGGAGTGCAGAAGTGCCACAACATGGCTGCTTTCACGGCTTTTTCCTTGGCAAGAAGCTTAACACCAGGCAGATTTACCTTCCTAGGGTTACTGTTAGGCTTAGGCCTAGGACTTTTAAAACCAGGAAGCCCTGGGCTCCAGGCACATGCACCTGTTAAAGACATCCCAAGAGGGCCGCAGAAGTGACACAACTTTGCTGCCTCTGCTGCTATTCTCATGAGACCATCCTGAACCATAGTCTGATTTTCCTTCCTAGGGTTAAGGTTTGAGTTACGCCTAGGGTAAGAGTTCTATTAACCAGAAAGACCTGAGTTCCAAGAACACAGCAGCTGCGAAGGACTACCCAAGAAGTGCGCAAAAGTACCACAACATGCCTGCCTCCACAGCTTTTTCCTTGGGGACATGCCTAATTCCTGGCTGATTTGCCTTTCTCGTCTTAGGGTTGGGGTTCGGCCTAGGGCTAGGATATTTTTAACTAGGAAGCCCTGAGTTCCAGGCTTACTTCATCTGCCAAAAGCATCCCAAAGGGAGTGCAGAAGTGCCACAACATGGCTGCTTTCACGGCTTTTCCCTTAGGAAGAACCCTAATACGCGGCTGATTTACCTTCCTAGGGTTACTGTTAGGCTTAGGCCTAGGACTTTTAAAACCAGGAAGCCCTGGGCTCCAGGCACACTGCAGCTGCGAAAGGCATCCCAAGAGGGCCGCAGAAGTGACACAACTTGGCTGCCTCTGCTTCTATTCTCATGAGACCATCCCGAACCATAGGCTGATTTTCCTTCCTAGGGTTAAGGTTTGTGTTACGCCTAGGGTAAGGGCTCTATTAACCAGAAAGCCCTGAGTTCCAAGAACACAGCAGCTGCGAAGGACTACCCAAGAAGAGCGCAAAAGTACCACAACGTGCCTGCCTCCACAGCTTTTTCCTTGGGGACATGCCTAATTCCTGGCTGATTTGCCTTTCTCGTCTTAGGGTTGGGGTTCGGCCTAGGGCTAGGATATTTTTAACTAGGAAGCCCTGAGTTCCAGGCTTACTTCATCTGCCAAAGGCATCCCAAAGGGAGTGCAAAAGTGCCACAACATGGCTGCTTTCACGGCTTTTCCCTTAGGAAGAACCCTAATACGCGGCTGATTTACCTTCCTAGGGTTACTGTTAGGCTTAGGCCTAGGACTTTTAAAACCAGGAAGCCCTGGGCTCCAGGCACATGCAGCTGTTAAAGGCATCCCAAGAGGGCCGCAGAAGTGACACAACTTGGCTGCCTCTGCTGCTATTCTCATGAGACCATCCCGAACCATAGGCTGATTTTCCTTCCTAGGGTTAAGGTTTGAGTTACGCCTAGGGTAAGGGTTCTATTAACCAGAAAGCCCTGAGTTCCAAGAACACAGCAGCTGCGAAGGACTACCCAAGAAGAGCGCAAAAGTACCACAACATGCCTGCCTCCACAGCTTTTTCCTTGGGGACATGCCTAATTCCTGGCTGAATTGCCTTTCTCGTCTTAAGGTTGGGGTTCGGCCTAGGGCTAGGATATTTTTTACTAGGAAGCCCTGAGTTCCAGGCTTACTGCATCTGCCAAAGGCATCCCAAAGGGAGTGCAGAAGTGCCACAACATGGCTGCTTTCACGGCTTTTTCCTTGGCAAGAAGCTTAACACCAGGCAGATTTACCTTCCTAGGGTTACTGTTAGGCTTAGGCCTAGGACTTTTAAAACCAGGAAGCCCTGGGCTCCAGGCACATGCACCTGTTAAAGACATCCCAAGAGGGCCGCAGAAGTGACACAACTTTGCTGCCTCTGCTGCTATTCTCATGAGACCATCCTGAACCATAGTCTGATTTTCCTTCCTAGGGTTAAGGTTTGAGTTACGCCTAGGGTAAGGGTTCTATTAACCAGAAAGACCTGAGTTCCAAGAACAAAGCAGCTGCAAAGGACTAGCCAAGAAGAGCGCAAAAGTACCACAACGTGCCTGCCTCCACAGCTTTTTCCTTGGGGACATGCCTAATTCCTGGCTGATTTGCCTTTCTCGTCTTAGGGTTGGGGTTCGGCCTAGGGCTAGGATTTTTTTAACTAGGAAGCCCTGAGTTCCAGGCTTACTTCATCTGCCAAAAGCATCCCAAAGGGAGTGCAGAAGTGCCACAACATGGCTGCTTTCATGGCTTTTCCCTTAGGAAGAACCCTAATACGCGGCTGATTTACCTTCCTAGGGTTACTGTTAGGCTTAGGCCTAGGACTTTTAAAACCAGGAAGCCCTGGGCTCCAGGCACACTGCAGCTGCGAAAGGCATCCCAAGAGGGCCGCAGAAGTTACACAACTTGGCTGCCTCTGCTTCTATTCTCATGAGACCATCCCGAACCATAGGCTGATTTTCCTTCCTAGGGTTAAGGTTTGTGTTGCGCCTAGGGTAAGGGCTCTATTAACCAGAAAGCCCTGAGTTCCAAGAACACAGCAGCTGCGAAGGACTACCCAAGAAGAGCGCAAAAGTACCACAACATGCCTGCCTCCACAGCTTTTTCCTTGGGGACATGCCTAATTCCTGGCTGATTTGCCTTTCTCGTCTTAGGGATGGGGTTCGGCCTAGGGCTAGGATTTTTAAAATCAGGAAGCCCTGAGTTCCAGGCACACTGGAGCTGTGAAAGGCATCCAAATGGGAGTGCAAAAGTACCACAACATGCCTGCCTCCACAGCTTTTTCCTTGGGGACATGCCTAATTCCTGGCTGATTTGCCTTTCTCGTCTTTGGGTTGGGGTTCGGCCTAGGGCTAGGATTTTTTTAACTCGGAAGCCCTGAGTTCCAGGCTTACTTCATCTGCCAAAGGCATCCCAAAAGGAGTGCATAAGTGCCACAACATGGCTGCTTTCACGGCTTTTCCCTTAGGAAGAACCCTAATACGCGGCTGATTTACCTTCCTAGGGTTACTGTTAGGCTTAGGCCTAGGACTTTTAAAACCAGGAAGCCCTGGGCTCCAGGCACACTGCAGCTGCGAAAGGCATCCCAAGAGGGCCGCAGAAGTGACACAACTTGGCTGCCTCTGCTTCTATTCTCATGAGACCATCCTGAACCATAGGCTGATTTTCCTTCCTAGGGTTAAGGTTTGAGTTACGCCTAGGGTAAGGGTTCTATTAACCAGAAAGACCTGAGTTCCAAGAACAAAGCAGCTGCAAAGGACTACCCAAGAAGAGCGCAAAAGTACCACAACATGCCTGCCTCCACAGCTTTTTCCTTGGGGACATGCCTAATTCCTGGCTGATTTGCCTTTCTAGTCTTAGGGTTGGGGTTCGGCCTAGGGCTAGGATATTTTTAACTAGGAAGCCCTGAGTTCCAGGCTTACTGCATCTGCCAAAGGCATCCCAAAGGGAGTGCAGAAGTGCCACAACATGGCTGCTTTCACGGCTTTTCCCTTAGGAAGAACCCTAATACGCGGCTGATTTACCTTCCTAGGGTTACTGTTAGGCTTAGGCCTAGGACTTTTAAAACCAGGAAGCCCTGGGCTCCAGGCACACTGCAGCTGCGAAAGGCATCCCAAGGGGAGCGCAAAAGTGACACAACTTGGCTGCCACCACTGATATTTCCATGAGACCATCCCGAACCATAGGCTGATTTTCCTTCCTAGGGTTAAGGTTTGAGTTACGCCTAGGGTAAGGGTTCTATTAACCAGAAAGCCCTGAGTTCCAAGAACACAGCAGCTGCGAAGGACTAGCCAAGAAGAGCGCAAAAGTACCACAACATGCCTGCCTCCACAGCTTTTTCCTTGGGGACATGCCTAATTCCTGGCTGATTTGCCTTTCTCGTCTTAGGGTTGGGGTTCGGCCTAGGGCTAGGATTTTTTTAACTCGGAAGCCCTGAGTTCCAGGCTTACTGCATCTGCCAAAGGCATCCCAAAGGGAGTGCAGAAGTGCCACAACATGGCTGCTTTCACGGCTTTTCCCTTAGGAAGAACCCTAATACGCGGCTGATTTACCTTCCTAGGGTTACTGTTAGGCTTAGGCCTAGGACTTTTAAAACCAGGAAGCCCTGGGCTCCAGGCACACTGCAGCTGCGAAAGGCATCCCAAGGGGAGCGCAAAAGTGACACAACTTGGCTGCCACCACTGATATTTCCATGAGACCATCCCGAACCATAGCCTGATTTTCCTTCCTAGGGTTAAGGTTTGAGTTACGCCTAGGGTAAGGGTTCTATTAACCAGAAAGCCCTGAGTTCCAAGAACACAGCAGCTGCGAAGGACTAGCCAAGAAGAGCGCAAAAGTACCACAACATGCCTGCCTCCACAGCTTTTTCCTTGGGGACATGCCTAATTCCTGGCTGATTTGCCTTTCTCGTCTTAGGGTTGGGGTTCGGCCTAGGGCTAGGATTTTTTTAACTAGGAAGCCCTGAGTTCCAGGCTTACTTCATCTGCAAAAAGCATCCCAAAGGGAGTGCAGAAGTGCCACAACATGGCTGCTTTCACGGCTTTTCCCTTAGGAAGAACCCTAATACCCGGCTGATTTACCTTCCTAGGGTTACTGTTAGGCTTAGGCCTAGGACTTTTAAAACCAGGAAGCCCTGGGCTCCAGGCACACTGCAGCTGCGAAAGGCATCCCTAGAGGGCCGCAGAAGTGACACAACTTGGCTGCCTCTGCTTCTATTCTCATGAGACCATCCCGAACCATAGGCTGATTTTCCTTCCTAGGGTTAAGGTTTGAGTTACGCCTAGGGTAAGGGTTCTATTAACCAGAAAGCCCTGAGTTCCAAGAACACAGCAGCTGCGAAGGACTACCCAAGAAGAGCGCAAAAGTACCACAACGTGCCTGCCTCCACAGCTTTTTCCTTGGGGACATGCCTAATTCCTGGCTGATTTGCCTTTCTCGTCTTAGGGTTGGGGTTCGGCCTAGGGCTAGGATATTTTTAACTAGGAAGCCCTGAGTTCCAGGCTTACTTCATCTGCCAAAGGCATCCCAAAGTGTGTGGAAAAGTGCCACAACATGGCTGCTTTCACGGCTTTTTCCTTGGCAAGCAGCTTAACACCAGGCTGATTTCCCTTCCCAGGGTTACTGTTAGGCTTAGGCCTAGGGCTAGGATTTTTAAAACTAGGAAGCCCTTAGATCCAGGCACACTGCAGCTGTTCAAGGCATCCCAAGGGGAGTACAAAAGTGCAACAACATGGCAGCTTTCACAGCTTTTTCCTTGGCACCATCCCTATACCTAGGCTGTTTTATCTGACTAGGGTTAGGGTTAGGCTTCAGCCTAGGGCTTGGAGTTTTTTAACCAGGAAGCCCTGAGTTCCAGGCTTACAGCATCTGCCAAAGGCATCCATAAGGGAGTGCAAAAGTGCCACAACATGGCTGCTTTCACAGCTTTTCACTTAGGAAGAACCATAATACGCGGCTGATTTACCTTCCTAGGGTTACTGTTAGGCTTAGGCCTAGCACTTTTAAAACCAGGAAGCCCTGGGCTCCAGGCACACTGCAGCTGTTAAAGGCATCCCAAGAGGGCCGCAGAAGTGACACAACTTGGCTGCCTCTGCTTCTATTCTCATGAGACCATCCTGAACCATAGGCTGATTTTCCTTCCTAGGGTTAAGGTTTGAGTTTCGCCTAGGGTAAGAGTTCTATTAACCAGAAAGCCCTGAGTTCCAAGAACACAGCAGCTGCGAAGGACTACCCAAGAAGAGCGCAAAAGTACCACAACATGCCTGCCTCCACAGCTTTTTCCTTGGGGACATGCCTAATTCCTGGCTGATTTGCCTTTCTCGTCTTAGGGTTGGGGTTCGGCCTAGGGCTAGGATATTTTTAACTAGGAAGCCCTGAGTTCCAGGCTTACTTCATCTGCCAAAGGCATCCCAAAGGGAGTGCAAAAGTGCCACAACATGGCTGCTTTCACGGCTTTTCCCTTAGGAAGAACCCTAATACGCGGCTGATTTACCTTCCTAGGGTTACTGTTAGGCTTAGGCCTAGGACTTTTAAAACCAGGAAGCCCTGGGCTCCAGGCACATGCAGCTGTTAAAGGCATCCCAAGAGGGCCGCAGAAGTGACACAACTTGGCTGCCTCTGCTGCTATTCTCATGAGACCATCCCGAACCATAGGCTGATTTTCCTTCCTAGGGTTAAGGTTTGAGTTACGCCTAGGGTAAGGGTTCTATTAACCAGAAAGCCCTGAGTTCCAAGAACACAGCAGCTGCGAAGGACTACCCAAGAAGAGCGCAAAAGTACCACAACGTGCCTGCCTCCACAGCTTTTTCCTTGGGGACATGCCTAATTCCTGGCTGATTTGCCTTTCTCGTCTTAGGGTTGGGGTTCGGCCTAGGGCTAGGATTTTTTTAACTAGGAAGCCCTGAGTTCCAGGCTTACTTCATCTGCCAAAAGCATCCCAAAGGGAGTGCAGAAGTGCCACAACATGGCTGCTTTCATGGCTTTTCCCTTAGGAAGAACCCTAATACGCGGCTGATTTACCTTCCTAGGGTTACTGTTAGGCTTAGGCCTAGGACTTTTAAAACCAGGAAGCCCTGGGCTCCAGGCACACTGCAGCTGCGAAAGGCATCCCAAGAGGGCCGCAGAAGTTACACAACTTGGCTGCCTCTGCTTCTATTCTCATGAGACCATCCCGAACCATAGGCTGATTTTCCTTCCTAGGGTTAAGGTTTGTGTTGCGCCTAGGGTAAGGGCTCTATTAACCAGAAAGCCCTGAGTTCCAAGAACACAGCAGCTGTGAAGGACTACCCAAGAAGAGCGCAAAAGTACCACAACATGCCTGCCTCCACAGCTTTTTCCTTGGGGACATGCCTAATTCCTGGCTGATTTGCCTTTCTCGTCTTAGGGATGGGGTTCGGACTAGGGCTAGGATTTTTAAAATCAGGAAGCCCTGAGTTCCAGGCACACTGGAGCTGTGAAAGGCATCCAAATGGGAGTGCAAAAGTACCACAACATGCCTGCCTCCACAGCTTTTTCCTTGGGGACATGCCTAATTCCTGGCTGATTTGCCTTTCTCGTCTTAGGGTTGGGGTTCGGCCTAGGGCTAGGATTTTTTTAACTCGGAAGCCCTGAGTTCCAGGCTTACTTCATCTGCCAAAGGCATCCCAAAAGGAGTGCATAAGTGCCACAACATGGCTGCTTTCACGGCTTTTCCCTTAGGAAGAACCCTAATACGCGGCTGATTTACCTTCCTAGGGTTACTGTTAGGCTTAGGCCTAGGACTTTTAAAACCAGGAAGCCCTGGGCTCCAGGCACACTGCAGCTGCGAAAGGCATCCCAAGAGGGCCGCAGAAGTGACACAACTTGGCTGCCTCTGCTTCTATTCTCATGAGACCATCCTGAACCATAGGCTGATTTTCCTTCCTAGGGTTAAGGTTTGAGTTACGCCTAGGGTAAGGGTTCTATTAACCAGAAAGACCTGAGTTCCAAGAACAAAGCAGCTGCAAAGGACTACCCAAGAAGAGCGCAAAAGTACCACAACATGCCTGCCTCCACAGCTTTTTCCTTGGGGACATGCCTAATTCCTGGCTGATTTGCCTTTCTAGTCTTAGGGTTGGGGTTCGGCCTAGGGCTAGGATATTTTTAACTAGGAAGCCCTGAGTTCCAGGCTTACTGCATCTGCCAAAGGCATCCCAAAGGGAGTGCAGAAGTGCCACAACATGGCTGCTTTCACGGCTTTTCCCTTAGGAAGAACCCTAATACGCGGCTGATTTACCTTCCTAGGGTTACTGTTAGGCTTAGGCCTAGGACTTTTAAAACCAGGAAGCCCTGGGCTCCAGGCACACTGCAGCTGCGAAAGGCATCCCAAGGGGAGCGCAAAAGTGACACAACTTGGCTGCCACCACTGATATTTCCATGAGACCATCCCGAACCATAGGCTGATTTTCCTTCCTAGGGTTAAGGTTTGAGTTACGCCTAGGGTAAGGGTTCTATTAACCAGAAAGCCCTGAGTTCCAAGAACACAGCAGCTGCGAAGGACTAGCCAAGAAGAGCGCAAAAGTACCACAACATGCCTGCCTCCACAGCTTTTTCCTTGGGGACATGCCTAATTCCTGGCTGATTTGCCTTTCTCGTCTTAGGGTTGGGGTTCGGCCTAGGGCTAGGATTTTTTTAACTCGGAAGCCCTGAGTTCCAGGCTTACTGCATCTGCCAAAGGCATCCCAAAGGGAGTGCAGAAGTGCCACAACATGGCTGCTTTCACGGCTTTTCCCTTAGGAAGAACCCTAATACGCGGCTGATTTACCTTCCTAGGGTTACTGTTAGGCTTAGGCCTAGGACTTTTAAAACCAGGAAGCCCTGGGCTCCAGGCACACTGCAGCTGCGAAAGGCATCCCAAGGGGAGCGCAAAAGTGACACAACTTGGCTGCCACCACTGATATTTCCATGAGACCATCCCGAACCATAGCCTGATTTTCCTTCCTAGGGTTAAGGTTTGAGTTACGCCTAGGGTAAGGGTTCTATTAACCAGAAAGCCCTGAGTTCCAAGAACACAGCAGCTGCGAAGGACTAGCCAAGAAGAGCGCAAAAGTACCACAACATGCCTGCCTCCACAGCTTTTTCCTTGGGGACATGCCTAATTCCTGGCTGATTTGCCTTTCTCGTCTTAGGGTTGGGGTTCGGCCTAGGGCTAGGATTTTTTTAACTAGGAAGCCCTGAGTTCCAGGCTTACTTCATCTGCAAAAAGCATCCCAAAGGGAGTGCAGAAGTGCCACAACATGGCTGCTTTCACGGCTTTTCCCTTAGGAAGAACCCTAATACCCGGCTGATTTACCTTCCTAGGGTTACTGTTAGGCTTAGGCCTAGGACTTTTAAAACCAGGAAGCCCTGGGCTCCAGGCACACTGCAGCTGCGAAAGGCATCCCTAGAGGGCCGCAGAAGTGACACAACTTGGCTGCCTCTGCTTCTATTCTCATGAGACCATCCCGAACCATAGGCTGATTTTCCTTCCTAGGGTTAAGGTTTGAGTTACGCCTAGGGTAAGGGTTCTATTAACCAGAAAGCCCTGAGTTCCAAGAACACAGCAGCTGCGAAGGACTACCCAAGAAGAGCGCAAAAGTACCACAACGTGCCTGCCTCCACAGCTTTTTCCTTGGGGACATGCCTAATTCCTGGCTGATTTGCCTTTCTCGTCTTAGGGTTGGGGTTCGGCCTAGGGCTAGGATATTTTTAACTAGGAAGCCCTGAGTTCCAGGCTTACTTCATCTGCCAAAGGCATCCCAAAGTGTGTGGAAAAGTGCCACAACATGGCTGCTTTCACGGCTTTTTCCTTGGCAAGCAGCTTAACACCAGGCTGATTTCCCTTCCCAGGGTTACTGTTAGGCTTAGGCCTAGGGCTAGGATTTTTAAAACTAGGAAGCCCTTAGATCCAGGCACACTGCAGCTGTTCAAGGCATCCCAAGGGGAGTACAAAAGTGCAACAACATGGCAGCTTTCACAGCTTTTTCCTTGGCACCATCCCTATACCTAGGCTGTTTTATCTGACTAGGGTTAGGGTTAGGCTTCAGCCTAGGGCTTGGAGTTTTTTAACCAGGAAGCCCTGAGTTCCAGGCTTACTGCATCTGCCAAAGGCATCCCAAAGGGAGTGCAAAAGTGCCACAACATGGCTGCTTTCACAGCTTTTCACTTAGGAAGAACCATAATACGCGGCTGATTTACCTTCCTAGGGTTACTGTTAGGCTTAGGCCTAGCACTTTTAAAACCAGGAAGCCCTGGGCTCCAGGCACACTGCAGCTGTTAAAGGCATCCCAAGAGGGCCGCAGAAGTGACACAACTTGGCTGCCTCTGCTTCTATTCTCATGAGACCATCCTGAACCATAGGCTGATTTTCCTTCCTAGGGTTAAGGTTTGAGTTTCGCCTAGGGTAAGAGTTCTATTAACCAGAAAGCCCTGAGTTCCAAGAACACAGCAGCTGCGAAGGACTACCCAAGAAGAGCGCAAAAGTACCACAACGTGCCTGCCTCCACAGCTTTTTCCTTGGGGACATGCCTAATTCCTGGCTGATTTGCCTTTCTCGTCTTAGGGTTGGGGTTCGGCCTAGGGCTAGGATATTTTTAACTAGGAAGCCCTGAGTTCCAGGCTTACTTCATCTGCCAAAGGCATCCCAAAGGGAGTGCAAAAGTGCCACAACATGGCTGCTTTCACGGCTTTTCCCTTAGGAAGAACCCTAATACGCGGCTGATTTACCTTCCTAGGGTTACTGTTAGGCTTAGGCCTAGGACTTTTAAAACCAGGAAGCCCTGGGCTCCAGGCACATGCAGCTGTTAAAGGCATCCCAAGAGGGCCGCAGAAGTGACACAACTTGGCTGCCTCTGCTGCTATTCTCATGAGACCATCCCGAACCATAGGCTGATTTTCCTTCCTAGGGTTAAGGTTTGAGTTACGCCTAGGGTAAGGGTTCTATTAACCAGAAAGCCCTGAGTTCCAAGAACACAGCAGCTGCGAAGGACTACCCAAGAAGAGCGCAAAAGTACCACAACGTGCCTGCCTCCACAGCTTTTTCCTTGGGGACATGCCTAATTCCTGGCTGATTTGCCTTTCTCGTCTTAGGGTTGGGGTTCGGCCTAGGGCTAGGATATTTTTAACTAGGAAGCCCTGAGTTCCAGGCTTACTTCATCTGCCAAAGGCATCCCAAAGTGTGTGAAAAAGTGCCACAACATGGCTGCTTTCACGGCTTTTCCCTTAGGAAGAACCCTAATACGCGTCTGATTTACCTTCCTAGGGTTACTGTTAGGCTTATGCCTAGGACTTTTAAAACCAGGAAGCCCTGGGCTCCAGGCACACTGCAGCTGTTAAAGGCATCCCAAGAGGGCCGCAGAAGTTACACAACTTGGCTGCTTCTGCTTCTATTCTCATGAGACCATCCTGAACCATAGGCTGATTTTCCTTCCTAGGGTTAAGGTTTGAGTTTCGCCTAGGGTAAGAGTTCTATTAACCAGAAAGACCTGAGTTCCAAGAACACAGCAGCTGCGAAGGACTAGCCAAGAAGAGCGCAAAAGTACCACAACATGCCTGCCTCCACAGCTTTTTCCTTGGGGACATGCCTAATTCCTGGCTGATTTGCCTTTCTCGTCTTAGGGTTGGGGTTCGGCCTAGGGCTAAGATTTTTTTAACTCGGAAGCCCTGAGTTCCAGGCTTACTGCATCTGCCAAAGGCATCCCAAAGGGAGTGCAGAAGTGCCACAACATGGCTGCTTTCACGGCTTTTCCCTTAGGAAGAACCCTAATACGCGGCTGATTTACCTTCCTAGGGTTACTGTTGGGCTTAGGCCTTGGACTTTTAAAACCAGGAAGCCCTGGGCTCCAGGCACACTGCAGCTGCGAAAGGCATCCCAAGGGGAGCGCAAAAGTGACACAACTTGGCTGCCACCACTGATATTTCCATGAGACCATCCCGAACCATAGGCTGATTTTCCTTCCTAGGGTTAAGGTTTGAGTTACGCCTGGGGTAAGGGTTCTATTAACCAGAAAGACCTGAGTTCCAAGAACACAGCAGCTGCGAAGGACTTGCCAAGAAGAGCGCAAAAGTACCACAACATGCCTGCCTCCACAGCTTTTTCCTTGGGGACATGCCTAATTCCTGGCTGATTTGCCTTTCTCGTCTTAGGGTTGGGTTTCGGCCTAGGGCTAAGATTTTTTTAACTCGGAAGCCCTGAGTTCCAGGCTTACTGCATCTGCCAAAGGCATCCCAAAGGGAGTGCAGAAGTGCCACAACATGGCTGCTTTCACGGCTTTTCCCTTAGGAAGAACCCTAATACGCGGCTGATTTACCTTCCTAGGGTTAATGTTGGGCTTAGGCCTTGGACTATTAAAACCAGGAAGCCCTGGGCTCCAGGCACACTGCAGCTGCGAAAGGCATCCCAAGGGGAGCGCAAAAGTGACACAACTTGGCTGCCACCACTGATATTTCCATGAGACCATCCCGAAACATAGGCTGATTTTCCTTCCTAGGGTTAAGGTTTGAGTTACGCCTGGGGTAAGGGTTCTATTAACCAGAAAGCCCTGAGTTCCAAGAACACAGCAGCTGCGAAGGACTACCCAAGAAGAGCGCAAAAGTACCACAACATGCCTGCCTCCACAGCTTTTTCCTTGGGGACATGCCTAATTCCTGGCTGATTTGCCTTTCTCGTCTTAGGGTTGGGGTTTGGCCTAGGGCTAGGATTTTTTTAACTAGGAAGCCCTGAGTTCCAGGCTTACTTCATCTGCCAAAAGCATCCCAAAGGGAGTGCAGAAGTGCCACAACATGGCTGCTTTCACGGCTTTTCCCTTAGGAAGAACCCTAATACTCGGCTGATTTCCCTTCCTAGGGTTACTGTTAGGCTTAGGCCTAGGACTTTTAAAACCAGGAAGCCCTGGGCTCCAGGCACATGCAGCTGCGAAAGGCATCCCAAGAGTGCCGCAGAAGTGACACAACTTGGCTGCCTCTGCTTCTATTCTCATGAGACCATTCCGAACCATAGCCTGATTTTCCTTCCTAGGGTTAAGGTTTGAGTTACGCCTAGGGTAAGGGCTCTATTAACCAGAAAGCCCTGAGTTCCAAGAACACAGCAGCTGCGAAGGACTACCCAAGAAGAGCGCAAAAGTACCACAACGTGCCTGCCTCCACAGCTTTTTCCTTGGGGACATGCCTAATTCCCGGCTGATTTGCCTTTCTCGTCTTAGGGTTGGGGTTCGGCCTAGGGCTAGGATATTTTTAACTAGGAAGCTCTGAGTTCCATGCTTACTTCATCTGCCAAAAGCATCCCAAAGGGTGTGCAAAAGTGCCACAACATGGCTGCTTTCACGGCTTTTCCCTTAGGAAGAAGCCTAATACGCGGCTGATTTACCTTCCTAGGGTTACTGTTAGGCTTAGGCCTAGGACTTTTAAAACCAGGAAGCCCTGGGCTCCAGGCACATGCAGCTGTTAAAGGCATCCCAAGAGGGCCGCAGAAGTGACACAACTTGGCTGCCTCTGCTGCTATTCTCATGAGACCATCCCGAACCATAGGCTGATTTTCCTTCCTAGGGTTAAGGTTTGAGTTACGCCTAGGGTAAGGGTTCTATTAACCAGAAAGCCCTGAGTTCCAAGAACACAGCAGCTGCGAAGGACTACCCAAGAAGAGCGCAAAAGTACCACAACATGCCTGCCTCCACAGCTTTTTCCTTGGGGACATGCCTAATTGCTGGCTGATTTGCCTTTCTCGTCTTAGGGTTGGGGTTCGGCCTAGGGCTAGGATATTTTTAACTAGGAAGCCCTGAGTTCCAGGCTTACTTCATCTGCCAAAGGCATCCCAAAGTGTGTGAAAAAGTGCCACAACATGGCTGCTTTCACGGCTTTTCCCTTAGGAAGAACCCTAATACTCGGCTGATTTACCTTCCTAGGGTTACTGTTAGGCTTAGGCCTAGGACTTTTTAAACCAGGAAGCCCTGGGCTCCAGGCACACTGCAGCTGCGAAAGGCATCCCAAGAGGGCCGCAGAAGTGACACAACTTGGCTGCCTCTGCTGCTATTCTCATGAGACCATCCCGAATCATAGGCTGATTTTCCTTCCTAGGGTTAAGGTTTGAGTTACGCCTAGGGTAAGAGTTCTATTAACCAGAAAGCCCTGAGTTCCAAGAACACAGCAGCTGCGAAGGACTACCCAAGAAGAGCGCAAAAGTACCACAACATGCCTGCCACCACAGCTTTTTCCTTGGGGACATGCCTAATTCCTGGCTGATTTGCCTTTCTCGTCTTAGGGACGGGGTTCGGCCTAGGGCTAGGATTTTTAAAATCAGGAAGCCCTGAGTTCCAGGCACACTGGAGCTGTGAAAGGCATCCAAATGGGAGTGCAAAAGTACCACAACGTGCCTGCCTCCACAGCTTTTTCCTTGGGGACATGCCTAATTCCTGGCTGATTTGCCTTTCTCGTCTTAGGGTTGGGGTTTGGCCTAGGGCTAGGATTTTTTTAACTAGGAAGCCCTGAGTTCCAGGCTTACTTCATCTGCCAAAAGCATCCCAAAGGGAGTGCAGAAGTGCCACAACATGGCTGCTTTCACGGCTTTTCCCTTAGGAAGAACCCTAATACTCGGCTGATTTCCCTTCCTAGGGTTACTGTTAGGCTTAGGCCTAGGACTTTTAAAACCAGGAAGCCCTGGGCTCCAGGCACATGCAGCTGCGAAAGGCATCCCAAGAGTGCCGCAGAAGTGACACAACTTGGCTGCCTCTGCTTCTATTCTCATGAGACCATTCCGAACCATAGGCTGATTTTCCTTCCTAGGGTTAAGGTTTGAGTTACGCCTAGGGTAAGGGCTCTATTAACCAGAAAGCCCTGAGTTCCAAGAACACAGCAGCTGCGAAGGACTACCCAAGAAGAGCGCAAAAGTACCACAACGTGCCTGCCTCCACAGCTTTTTCCTTGGGGACATGCCTAATTCCCGGCTGATTTGCCTTTCTCGTCTTAGGGTTGGGGTTCGGCCTAGGGCTAGGATATTTTTAACTAGGAAGCTCTGAGTTCCATGCTTACTTCATCTGCCAAAAGCATCCCAAAGGGTGTGCAAAAGTGCCACAACATGGCTGCTTTCACGGCTTTTCCCTTAGGAAGAAGCCTAATACGCGGCTGATTTACCTTCCTAGGGTTACTGTTAGGCTTAGGCCTAGGACTTTTAAAACCAGGAAGCCCTGGGCTCCAGGCACATGCAGCTGTTAAAGGCATCCCAAGAGGGCCGCAGAAGTGACACAACTTGGCTGCCTCTGCTGCTATTCTCATGAGACCATCCCGAACCATAGGCTGATTTTCCTTCCTAGGGTTAAGGTTTGAGTTACGCCTAGGGTAAGGGTTCTATTAACCAGAAAGCCCTGAGTTCCAAGAACACAGCAGCTGCGAAGGACTACCCAAGAAGAGCGCAAAAGTACCACAACATGCCTGCCTCCACAGCTTTTTCCTTGGGGACATGCCTAATTGCTGGCTGATTTGCCTTTCTCGTCTTAGGGTTGGGGTTCGGCCTAGGGCTAGGATATTTTTAACTAGGAAGCCCTGAGTTCCAGGCTTACTTCATCTGCCAAAGGCATCCCAAAGTGTGTGAAAAAGTTCCACAACATGGCTGCTTTCACGGCTTTTCCCTTAGGAAGAACCCTAATACGCGGCTGATTTACCTTCCTAGGGTTACTGTTAGGCTTAGGCCTAGGACTTTTTAAACCAGGAAGCCCTGGGCTCCAGGCACACTGCAGCTGCGAAAGGCATCCCAAGAGGGCCGCAGAAGTGACACAACTTGGCTGCCTCTGCTGCTATTCTCATGAGACCATCCCGAATCATAGGCTGATTTTCCTTCCTAGGGTTAAGGTTTGAGTTACGCCTAGGGTAAGGGTTCTATTAACCAGAAAGCCCTGAGTTCCAAGAACACAGCAGCTGCGAAGGACTACCCAAGAAGAGCGCAAAAGTACCACAACATGCCTGCCAACACAGCTTTTTCCTTGGGGACATGCCTAATTCCTGGCTGATGTGCCTTTCTCGTCTTAGGGACGGGGTTCGGCCTAGGGCTAGGATTTTTAAAATCAGGAAGCCCTGAGTTCCAGGCACACTGGAGCTGTGAAAGGCATCCAAATGGGAGTGCAAAAGTACCACAACATGCCTGCCTCCACAGCTTTTTCCTTGGGGACATGCCTAATTCCTGGCCGATTTGCCTTTCTCGTCTTAGGGTTGGGGTTCGGCCTAGGGCTAGGATTTTTTTAACTCGGAAGCCCTGAGTTCCAGGCTTACTTCATCTGCCAAAGGCATCCCAAAAGGAGTGCATAAGTGCCACAACATGGCTGCTTTCACGGCTTTTCCCTTAGGAAGAACCCTAATACGCGGCTGATTTACCTTCCTAGGGTTACTGTTAGGCTTAGGCCTAGGACTTTTAAAACCAGGAAGCCCTGGGCTCCAGGCACACTGCAGCTGCGAAAGGCATCCCAAGGGGAGCGCAAAAGTGACACAACTTGGCTGCCACCACTGATATTTCCATGAGACCATCCCGAACCATAGGCTGATTTTCCTTCCTAGGGTTAAGGTTTGAGTTACGCCTAGGGTAAGGGTTCTATTAACCAGAAAGCCCTGAGTTCCAAGAACACAGCAGCTGCGAAGGACTAGCCAGGAAGAGCGCAAAAGTACCACAACGTGCCTGCCTCCACAGCTTTTTCCTTGGGGACATGCCTAATTCCTGGCTGATTTGCCTTTCTCGTCTTAGGGTTGGGGTTCGGCCTAGGGCTAGGATTTTTTTAACTCGGAAGCCCTGAGTTCCAGGCTTACTGCATCTGCCAAAGGCATCCCAAAGGGAGTGCAGAAGTCCCACAACATGGCTGCTTTCACGGCTTTTCCCTTAGGAAGAACCCTAATACGCGGCTGATTTACCTTCCTAGGGTTACTGTTAGGCTTAGGCCTAGGACTTTTAAAACCAGGAAGCCCTGGGCTCCAGGCACACTGCAGCTGCGAAAGGCATCCCAAGGGGAGCGCAAAAGTGACACAACTTGGCTGCCACCACTGATATTTCCATGAGACCATCCCGAACCATAGCCTGATGTTCCTTCCTAGGGTTAAGGTTTGAGTTACGCCTAGGGTAAGGGTTCTATTAACCAGAAAGCCCTGAGTTCCAAGAACACAGCAGCTGCGAAGGACTAGCCAAGAAGAGCGCAAAAGTACCACAACATGCCTGCCTCCACAGCTTTTTCCTTGGGGACATGCCTAATTCCTGGCTGATTTGCCTTTCTCGTCTTAGGGTTGGGGTTCGGCCTAGGGCTAGGATATTTTAACTAGGAAGCCCTGAGTTCCAGGCTTACTTCATCTGCAAAAAGCATCCCAAAGGGAGTGCAGAAGTGCCACAACATGGCTGCTTTCACGGCTTTTCCCTTAGGAAGAACCCTAATACCCGGCTGATTTACCTTCCTAGGGTTACTGTTAGGCTTAGGCCTAGGACTTTTAAAACCAGGAAGCCCTGGGCTCCAGGCACACTGCAGCTGCGAAAGGCATCCCTAGAGGGCCGCAGAAGTGACACAACTTGGCTGCCTCTGCTTCTATTCTCATGAGACCATCCCGAACCATAGGCTGATTTTCCTTCCTAGGGTTAAGGTTTGAGTTACGCCTAGGGTAAGGGTTCTATTAACCAGAAAGCCCTGAGTTCCAAGAACACAGCAGCTGCGAAGGACTACCCAAGAAGAGCGCAAAAGTACCACAGCGTGCCTGCCTCCACAGCTTTTTCCTTGGGGACATGCCTAATTCCTGGCTGATTTGCCTTTCTCGTCTTAGGGTTGGGGTTCGGCCTAGGGCTAGGATATTTTTAACTAGGAAGCCCTGAGTTCCAGGCTTACTTCATCTGCCAAAGGCATCCCAAAGTGTGTGGAAAAGTGCCACAACATGGCTGCTTTCACGGCTTTTTCCTTGGCAAGCAGCTTAACACCAGGCTGATTTCCCTTCCCAGGGTTACTGTTAGGCTTAGGCCTAGGGCTAGGATTTTTAAAACTAGGAAGCCCTTAGATCCAGGCACACTGCAGCTGTTCAAGGCATCCCAAGGGGAGTACAAAAGTGCAACAACATGGCAGCTTTCACAGCTTTTTCCTTGGCACCATCCCTATACCTAGGCTGTTTTATCTGACTAGGGTTAGGGTTAGGCTTCAGCCTAGGGCTTGGAGTTTTTTAACCAGGAAGCCCTGAGTTCCAGGCTTACTGCATCTGCCAAAGGCATCCCAAAGGGAGTGCAAAAGTGCCACAACATGGCTGCTTTCACAGCTTTTCACTTAGGAAGAACCATAATACGCGGCTGATTTACCTTCCTAGGGTTACTGTTAGGCTTAGGCCTAGCACTTTTAAAACCAGGAAGCCCTGGGCTCCAGGCACACTGCAGCTGCGAAAGGCATCCCAAGAGGGCCGCAGAAGTGACACAACTTGGCTGCCTCTGCTTCTATTCTCATGAGACCATCCTGAACCATAGGCTGATTTTCCTTCCTAGGGTTAAGGTTTGAGTTTCGCCTAGGGTAAGAGTTCTATTAACCAGAAAGACCTGAGTTCCAAGAACACAGCAGCTGCGAAGGACTAGCCAAGAAGAGCGCAAAAGTACCACAACATGCCTGCCTCCACAGCTTTTTCCTTGGGGACATGCCTAATTCCTGGCTGATTTGCCTTTCTCGTCTTAGGGTTGGGGTTCGGCCTAGGGCTAGGATATTTTTAACTCGGAAGCCCTGAGTTCCAGGCTTACTGCATCTGCCAAAGGCATCCCAAAGGGAGTGCAGAAGTGCCACAACATGGCTGCTTTCACGGCTTTTCCCTTAGGAAGAACCCTAATACGCGGCTGATTTACCTTCCTAGGGTTACTGTTAGGCTTAGGCCTAGGACTTTTAAAACCAGGAAGCCCTGGGCTCCAGGCACACTGCAGCTGCGAAAGGCATCCCAAGGGGAGCGCAAAAGTGACACAACTTGGCTGCCACCACTGATATTTCCATGAGACCATCCCGAAACATAGGCTGATTTTCCTTCCTAGGGTTAAGGTTTGAGTTACGCCTGGGGTAAGGGTTCTATTAACCAGAAAGCCCTGAGTTCCAAGAACACAGCAGCTGCAAAGGACTAGCCAAGAAGAGCGCAAAAGTACCACAACATGCCTGCCTCCACAGCTTTTTCCTTGGGGACATGCCTAATTCCTGGCTGATTTGCCTTTCTCGTCTTAGGGTTGGGGTTCGGCCTAGGGCTAAGATTTTTTTAACTCGGAAGCCCTGAGTTCCAGGCTTACTGCATCTGCCAAAGGCATCCCAAAGGGAGTGCAGAAGTGCCACAACATGGCTGCTTTCACGGCTTTTCCCTTAGGAAGAACCCTAATACGCGGCTGATTTACCTTCCTAGGGTTACTGTTGGGCTTAGGCCTTGGACTTTTAAAACCAGGAAGCCCTGGGCTCCAGGCACACTGCAGCTGCGAAAGGCATCCCAAGGGGAGCGCAAAAGTGACACAACTTGGCTGCCACCACTGATATTTCCATGAGACCATCCCGAACCATAGCCTGATTTTCCTTCCTAGGGTTAAGGTTTGAGTTACGCCTGGGGTAAGGGTTCTATTAACCAGAAAGCCCTGAGTTCCAAGAACACAGCAGCTGCGAAGGACTACCCAAGAAGAGCGCAAAAGTACCACAACGTGCCTGCCTCCACAGCTTTTTCCTTGGGGACATGCCTAATTCCTGGCTGATTTGCCTTTCTCGTCTTAGGGTTGGGGTTTGGACTAGGGCTAGGATTTTTTTAACTAGGAAGCCCTGAGTTCCAGGCTTACTTCATCTGCCAAAAGCATCCCAAAGGGAGTGCAGAAGTGCCACAACATGGCTGCTTTCACGGCTTTTCCCTTAGGAAGAACCCTAATACTCGGCTGATTTCCCTTCCTAGGGTTACTGTTAGGCTTAGGCCTAGGACTTTTAAAACCAGGAAGCCCTGGGCTCCAGGCACATGCAGCTGCGAAAGGCATCCCAAGAGGGCCGCAGAAGTGACACAACTTGGCTGCCTCTGCTTCTATTATCATGAGACCATCCCGAACCATAGGCTGATTTTCCTTCCTAGGGTTAAGGTTTGAGTTACGCCTAGGGTAAGGGTTCTATTAACCAGAAAGCCCTGAGTTCCAAGAACACAGCAGCTGCGAAGGACTACCCAAGAAGAGCGCAAAAGTACCACAAAATGCCTGCCTCCACAGCTTTTTCCTTGGGGACATGCCTAATTCCTGGCTGATTTGCCTTTCTCGTCTTAGGGTTGGGGTTCGGCCTAGGGCTAGGATTTTTTTAACTAGGAAGCCCTGAGTTCCAGGCTTACTGCATCTGCCAAAAGCATCCCAAAGGGAGTGCAGAAGTGCCACAACATGGCTGCTTTCACGGCTTTTCCCTTAGGAAGAACCCTAATACGCGGCTGATTTACCTTCCTAGGGTTACTGTTAGGCTTAGGCCTAGGACTTTTAAAACCAGGAAGCCCTGGGCTCCAGGCACACTGCAGCTGCGAAAGGCATCCCAAGGGGAGCGCAAAAGTGACACAACTTGGCTGCCACCACTGATATTTCCATGAGACCATCCCGAAACATAGGCTGATTTTCCTTCCTAGGGTTAAGGTTTGAGTTACGCCTGGGGTAGGGGTTCTATTAACCAGAAAGCCCTGAGTTCCAAGAACACAGCAGCTGCGAAGGACTAGCCAAGAAGAGCGCAAAAGTACCACAACGTGCCTGCCTCCACAGCTTTTTCCTTGGGGACATGCCTAATTCCCGGCTGATTTGCCTTTCTCGTCTTAGGGTTGGGGTTCGGCCTAGGGCTAGGATATTTTTAACTAGGAAGCCCTGAGTTCCAGGCTTATTCATCTGCCAAAGGCATCCCAAAGTGTGTGGAAAAGTGCCACAACATGGCTGCTTTCACGGCTTTTTCCTTGGCAAGAAGCTTAACACCAGGCTGATTTCCCTTCCCAGGGTTACTGTTAGGCTTAGGCCTAGGGCTAGGATTTTTAAAACTAGGAAGCCCTTAGATCCAGGCACACTGCAGCTGTTAAAGGCATCCCAAGGGGAGTACAAAAGTGCAACAACATGGCAGCTTTCACAGCTTTTTCCTTGGCACCATCCCTATACCTAGGCTGTTTTATCTGCCTAGGGTTAGGGTTAGGCTTCAGCCTAGGGCTTGGAGTTTTTTAACCAGGAAGCCCTTAGTTCCAGGCTTACTGCATCTGCCAAAGGCATCCCAAAGGGAGTGCAGAAGTGCCACAACATGGCTGCTTTCACAGCTTTTCACTTAGGAAGAACCATAATACGAGGCTGATTTACCTTCCTAGGGTTACTGTTAGGCTTAGGCCTAGGACTTTTAAAACCAGGAAGCCCTGGGCTCCAGGCACACTGCAGCTGTTAAAGGCATCCCAAGAGGGCCGCAGAAGTGACACAACTTGGCTGCCTCTGCTTCTATTCTCATGAGACCAACCTGAACCATAGGCTGATTTTCCTTCCTAGGGTTAAGGTTTGAGTTTCGCCTAGGGTAAGGGTTCTATTAACCTGAAAGCCCTGAGTTCCAAGAACACAGCAGCTGCGAAGGAGTAGCCAAGAAGAGCGCAAAAGTACCACAACATGCCTGCCTCCACAGCTTTTTCCTTGGGGACATGCCTAATTCCTGGCTGATTTGCCTTTCTCGTCTTAGGGTTGGGGTTCGGCCTAGGGCTAGGATATTTTTAACTCGGAAGCCCTGAGTTCCAGGCTTACTGCATCTGCCAAAGGCATCCCAAAGGGAGTGCAGAAGTGCCACAACATGGCTGCTTTCACGGCTTTTCCCTTAGGAAGAACCCTAATACGCGTCTGATTTACCTTCCTAGGGTTACTGTTAGGCTTAGGCCTAGGACTTTTAAAACCAGGAAGCCCTGGGCTCCAGGCACACTGCAGCTGCAAAAGGCATCCCAAGAGGGCCGCAGAAGTGACACAACTTGGCTGCCTCTGCTTCTATTCTCATGAGACCATCCTGAACCATAGGTTGATTTTCCTTCCTAGGGTTAAGGTTTGAGTTATTCCTAGGGTAAGAGTTCTATTAACCAGAAAGACCTGAGTTCCAAGAACACAGCAGCTGCAAAGGACTACCCAAGAAGAGCGCAAAAGTACCACAACGTGCCTGCCTCCACAGCTTTTTCCTTGGGGACATGCCTAATTCCTGGCTGATTTGCCTTTCTCGTCTTAGGGTTGGGGTTCGGCCTAGGGCTAGGATATTTTTAACTAGGAAGCCCTGAGTTCCAGGCTTACTTCATCTGCCAAAGGCATCCCAAAGGGTGTGCAAAAGTGCCACAACATGGCTGCTTTCACGGCTTTTCCCTTAGGAAGAACCCTAATACGCGGCTGATTTACCTTCCTAGGGTTACTGTTAGGCTTAGGCCTAGGACTTTTAAAACCAGGAAGCCCTGGGCTCCAGGCACACTGCAGCTGCGAAAGGCATCCCAAGGGGAGCGCAAAAGTGACACAACTTGGCTGCCACCACTGATATTTCCATGAGACCATCCCGAACCATAGCCTGATTTTCCTTCCTAGGGTTAAGGTTTGAGTTACGCCTAGGGTAAGGGTTCTATTAACCAGAAAGACCTGAGTTCCAAGAACACAGCAGCTGCGAAGGACTAGCCAAGAAGAGCGCAAAAGTACCACAACATGCCTGCCTCCACAGCTTTTTCCTTGGGGACATGCCTAATTCCTGGCTGATTTGCCTTTCTCGTCTTAAGGTTGGGGTTCGGCCTAGGGCTAGGATATTTTTAACTAGGAAGCCCTGAGTTCCAGGCTTACTTCATCTGCCAAAGGCATCCCAAAGGGAGTGCAGAAGTGCCACAACATGGCTGCTTTCACGGCTTTTTCCTTGGCAAGAAGCTTAACACCAGGCAGATTTACCTTCCTAGGGTTACTGTTAGGCTTAGGCCTAGGACTTTTAAAACCAGGAAGCCCTGGGCTCCAGGCACATGCAGCTGTTAAAGGCATCCCAAGAGGGCCGCAGAAGTGACACAACTTGGCTGCCTCTGCTGCTATTCTCATGAGACCATCCCGAACCATAGGCTGATTTTCCTTCCTAGGGTTAAGGTTTGAGTTACGCCTAGGGTAAGGGTTCTATTAACCAGAAACCCCTGAGTTCCAAGAACACAGCAGCTGCGAAGGACTACCCAAGAAGAGCGCAAAAGTACCACAACGTGCCTGCCTCCACAGCTTTTTCCTTGGGGACATGCCTAATTCCTGGCTGATTTGCCTTTCTCGTCTTAGGGTTGGGGTTCGGCCTAGGGCTAGGATATTTTTAACTAGGAAGCCCTGAGTTCCAGGCTTACTTCATCTGCCAAAGGCATCCCAAAGTGTGTGAAAAAGTGCCACAACATGGCTGCTTTCACGGCTTTTCCCTTAGGAAGAACCCTAATACGCGGCTGATTTACCTTCCTAGGGTTACTGTTAGGCTTATGCCTAGGACTTTTAAAACCAGGAAGCCCTGGGCTCCAGGCACACTGCAGCTGTTAAAGGCATCCCAAGAGGGCCGCAGAAGTTACACAACTTGGCTGCCTCTGCTTCTATTCTCATGAGACCATCCTGAACCATAGGCTGATTTTCCTTCCTAGGGTTAAGGTTTGAGTTTCGCCTAGGGTAAGAGTTCTATTAACCAGAAAGACCTGAGTTCCAAGAACACAGCAGCTGCGAAGGACTAGCCAAGAAGAGCGCAAAAGTACCACAACATGCCTGCCTCCACAGCTTTTTCCTTGGGGACATGCCTAATTCCTGGCTGATTTGCCTTTCTCGTCTTAGGGTTGGGGTTCGGCCTAGGGCTAAGATTTTTTTAACTCGGAAGCCCTGAGTTCCAGGCTTACTGCATCTGCCAAAGGCATCCCAAAGGGAGTGCAGAAGTGCCACAACATGGCTGCTTTCACGGCTTTTCCCTTAGGAAGAACCCTAATACCCGGCTGATTTACCTTCCTAGGGTTACTGTTGGGCTTAGGCCTTGGACTTTTAAAACCAGGAAGCCCTGGGCTCCAGGCACACTGCAGCTGCGAAAGGCATCCCAAGGGGAGCGCAAAAGTGACACAACTTGGCTGCCACCACTGATATTTCCATGAGACCATCCCGAACCATAGGCTGATTTTCCTTCCTAGGGTTAAGGTTTGAGTTACGCCTGGGGTAGGGGTTCTATTAACCAGAAAGCCCTGAGTTCCAAGAACACAGCAGCTGCGAAGGACTAGCCAAGAAGAGCGCAAAAGTACCACAACGTGCCTGCCTCCACAGCTTTTTCCTTGGGGACATGCCTAATTCCTGGCTGATTTGCCTTTCTCGTCTTAGGGTTGGGGTTTGGCCTAGGGCTAGGATTTTTTTAACTAGGAAGCCCTGAGTTCCAGGCTTACTTCATCTGCCAAAAGCATCCCAAAGGGAGTGCAGAAGTGCCACAACATGGCTGCTTTCACGGCTTTTCCCTTAGGAAGAACCCTAATACGCGTCTGATTTCCCTTCCTAGGGTTACTGTTAGGCTTAGGCCTAGGACTTTTAAAACCAGGAAGCCCTGGGCTCCAGGCACATGCAGCTGCGAAAGGCATCCCAAGAGGGCCGCAGAAGTGACACAACTTGGCTGCCTCTGCTTCTATTCTCATGAGACCATCCCGAACCATAGGCTGATTTTCCTTCCTAGGGTTAAGGTTTGAGTTACGCCTACGGTAAGGGTTCTATTAACCAGAAAGCCCTGAGTTCCAAGAACACAGCAGCTGCGAAGGACTACCCAAGAAGAGCGCAAAAGTACCACAACATGCCTGCCTCCACAGCTTTTTCCTTGGGGACATGCCTAATTCCTGGCTGATTTGCCTTTCTCGTCTTAGGGTTGGGGTTCGGCCTAGGGCTAGGATTTTTTTTACTAGGAAGCCCTGAGTTCCAGGCTTACTTCATCTGCCAAAAGCATCCCAAAGGGAGTGCAGAAGTGCCACAACATGGCTGCTTTCACGGCTTTTCCCTTAGGAAGAACCCTAATACGCGGCTGATTTACCTTCCTAGGGTTACTGTTAGGCTTAGGCCTAGGACTTTTAAAACCAGGAAGCCCTGGGCTCCAGGCACACTGCAGCTGTTATAGGCATCCCAAGGGGAGCGCAAAAGTGACACAACTTGGCTGCCACCACTGATATTTCCAAGAGACCATTCCGAACCATGGGCTGATTTTCCTTCCTAGGGTTAATATTTGAGTTACGCCTGGGGTAAGGGTTCTATTAACCAGAAAGCCCTGAGTTCCAAGAACACAGCAGCTGCGAAGGACTACCCAAGAAGAGCGCAAAAGTACCACAACATGCCTGCCTCCACAGCTTTTTCCTTGGGGACATGCCTAATTCCTGGCTGATTTGCCTTTCTCGTCTTAGGGTTGGGGTTCGGCCTAGGGCTAGGATTTTTTTTACTAGGAAGCCCTGAGTTCCAGGCTTACTGCATCTTCCAAAGGCATCCCAAAGGGAGTGCAGAAGTGCCACAACATGGCTGCTTTCACGGCTTTTCTCTTAGGAAGAACCCTAATACCCGGCTGATTTACCTTCCTAGGGTTACTGTTAGGCTTAGGCCTAGGACTTTTAAAACCAGGAAGCCCTGGGCTCCAGGCACACTGCAGCTGCGAAAGGCATCCCTAGAGGGCCGCAGAAGTGACAGAACTTGGCTGCCTCTGCTTCTATTCTCATGAGACCATCCCGAACCATAGGCTGATTTTCCTTCCTAGGGTTAAGGTTTGTGTTACGCCTAGGGTAAGGGCTCTATTAACCAGAAAGCCCTGAGTTCCAAGAACACAGCAGCTGCGAAGAACTACCCAAGAAGAGCGCAAAAGTACCACAACGTGCCTGCCTCCACAGCTTTTTCCTTGGGGACATGTGGAGAGTTTAGTTCAGGCATGGCTTGAGGAAAAAGGCCACGAAGCCATGCAACTGAGAGAAAAGTAACAGGTAGCTGTGAAGCAGCTTCAAAGCAGTTTCCAGCCTGACTTCTATAAACAATTAGTCTCTCTCAGGCATCCTTGCATAAACAATAAAGTTCTCAGGCTGTCTTCCCATAACAAAGGTAACATCCTCTCTGGGAAAAGATGGCACCCTGGGAACAGTTATGGAAGTTTTGGGAACCGTTCGTATCACAGTGAGAACACTGATTTTGTTTAATGTAAACAATCAATGGTATTGTAAAACAAAAGGAGTGGTTAGAGTTTTCTCTGTTAGCCTATCATAAAGCTGTATTTTGGAATATGCATGAAGTTCGTTAACACTATTATTTAAGGTGACGGATCGATCAATAAAGTTGGAGTTCGATGCATTATAGGATGGTCGTTCTCCCCCTCACTTCAACAAATTGGTGACACCCGGACGTGATAGCGGACACCACGACGATCGCGGCCATCACGGGGATTGCGAACACCAAAGGATAAGTGAGGAATGGTTCAGGCTCCGAAGCAGCGGGAGCGGCAATAAGCGCGAAATTAAAGCGGAGGAAAAAAGAAAACCGCCGATACGCGCCGTGCCCTGGCGACCATAATTAGATGGGCCAGCTGATACGTGCGGCATAGAAGTCTTGGAATACGCTGCTAGGTGAAAGTGCGCACTTAAAAAGAGGTATGGAAAGACAAGCCGCATATGAACTTTTTATTACATTTTTGCAAAATGGCAAATTAAGGGTATAGACTTACAGAAAGAATTGCAAGGTCTTTTGGCTTATGGTCTGGAACGGGGAGTCTTTGTGAATCCCCACACGGTTCACGAGTTGTCGGAGTGGCGTAAATTTGGTGATATATTATGGCAGGCTACGTTAGACGATGATAAAACTGCTAGGAAAATGGGTAAATTATGGCGGGTTATTAACAACGAACTGTTGCAGTTTCAGGCGGAAAAGAGGGCTGCCTATCAGGCTACTGCCGCTCACGATCGTAATAAAGAATACGATCAAGAGAGGGAGTTTGATAAAGAGTCGGGGACTCCTCTCGGCCCTGCAATGAGGACGGTTTCATTACCGGCCTCGCCACCTCCCTCGGCAAGCCAGGCGCCGAGCCAGGCTGTGAGTCCGGCTCCAAGCCAGGCTGTGAGCCAGGTTCCGAGCCAGGCTGCGAGTCCGGCTACATGCCAGGCTCCGAGCCAAGCTCCACAGGGCGCTTTACTACCCTCCGCGCCGCTTCTACCGCCTCCTTTAACGAGCCAGCCCCCCCTGACGAGCCAAGCTCCGCAGGGTGCTCCGCAGGGTGCTTTATTGCCCGCTTTGCCGCAGGCTATGCATAGCGCTTCTGAGTCTCCCGTATTGCTTGCATCGCAGCAGCCAGGGCCACAAACGTGTGTCCCGTCCCCGAAAAGTAATCAGAGCCCTGGGTTGGAAAACGATCGAGCGGTGATGATTGCACGGGAAAGACGGGATGCGTGGGCAGCTCTTGCCAAAGATGCAATGGAGAAGGGAGACCAGGAGTTGATAAGCTTAGCGAGCGAACTGGCTTGTCCGGTTATTTTCACCCCCCAGGCTGGCGGAGGTATGCAAGCGACAATTAGTGCTTTAGACTGGAAGATGTTATCTCAGTTGCGAGCTACTGTTAGTCAGTTTGGCTTTAAAAGCGAACCAGCCAAGCAAATGCTCGACTATATTTTTGACACCAGTATTCTTCTTATTAACGATTGTCGTGGCATAGTTAAATTAATCTTTACCCAACATCAGCAATTGCTTTTTAACGCCCATTGGCAGGCATTAGTAAATGAATGCGTGGCAGTACAAAGACAGCAGGGTGACCCCCTTTATGGCGTTACTGTTAACGAGCTTATGGGTCTGGGACCTTTTCTTCGTACTGAGGCACAAGCTTTAATAGGTCAGGAAAAGTGCCGGGAGGCAATGAGATTAGTCAGACTAGCAATAGAAAGAGTAAAGGAACCAGGAGGAATACCAACATATATGGGAATTAAGCAAGGCAGAGACGAATCATTTGGCGCTTTTATTGATAGAGCTGCTGCTGCAATTGAGAGGGCTGGAGTGGCAGAATTTATGCGCGGGGCCCTTCTCAAGCAGTGTGCGATCCAAAATTGTAATTCTACAACTAGAAACATACTTAATACCTTAGGAGCAAATTGGACTATAGAGGAAGCATTAGAGAGGATGGCTCTTGTGCCAACCGGGCAGCAGGCTTTAGTGGTAGACGCAATTAAACAGCTAGGAGTAGGGTTGCAAGAACAGGCAAAGTCATCTCAGAATCAGGTTTTAGCCGCACTTGCACCTCTTCAAGCGTCAGCCGCATTTGCAGCATCAAATAAAAAGGGTCGCATGAAATGTTATCGCTGCGGAGGCTTTGGCCATACGCGCCGGGAGTGCCAGACTGCTGGGGTCTGGTGCCAGAAATGTCGTATGGATAACCATCATACAAGCGCTTGTAAGCGGAGGTCGGGAAACTTCTTCAGGAGCGCGTATTCCCGCAGCAGCCGCGCCCAGACACAAGTTGCCGCTGCAGAGATTCAACCCCCCCGCGCCTTCAACCCTCCACAGCAGGGAGCCTCCATCCCTCCGCAGCAGGCAGTTTCCAGCCCGCCGCAGCCGGGAGCCTCCAACCCGCCACCGCAGGGAGCCTCGGCATGGACCTGGCAGCCGCAGTAGACGTAACGCTCATGACTCCGCACCCGCAGAAAATCCCTACGGGGGTTCAAGGACCTATTATTATACAAAACAAGGCGATGGGTGCGCTACTTTTTGGGAGATCTTCTGCTTCTATGTTAGGACTGTTTGTGTTACCTGGCGTCATTGATGCGGATTACACGGGAGAAATTATGGTTATGGTTTATACTCTTTTTCCTCCTCTCCAAATTAACAAGGGACAAAGGATTGCTCAGCTAGTGCCGCTTGAGCAAATGACGAAAGGAATACAACCCATTAAAACCCAAGAGAGGAGAGACAGCGCTTTTGGTTCTACAGGAGGACTTACTTTGCTAACTTTAAATCTTGCCGAGAGACCAAAGAAAAAGGTTGACATAGAATATAACGGACAGAAAAGGTCACTTTCAGGTCTGCTAGATACCGGAGCAGATGCCAGCATTATTAGTCCTAGCTGCTGGCCTCATCATTGGCCCTTACAGCCGGCAGCCACGGCTGTATCTGGAGTAGGAGGATTCACCCTGGCAAGCCGTTCGCCCCCCCTTCAAGTTCATATCGACGGGAAGCAGCTGACGGCGATTTTTTCAGTGGTGCAGTTACCTCCTACTGTTCAATGCCTTATAGGCCGAGACATAATGGCTCAGCTAGGGGTTGTTCTGACAAATGAACACCCTTTGGAGTAAAAGCCATTGCTTGGACTTTCCCAATTCCCATTACCTGGGTCGATGACACCCCGGTGTGGGTTAAGCAATGGCCTTTGAAAGGGGAAAGTTTGCAACATGCACATCAGCTTGTGTCAGAACAGTTTCAACAGGGACATTTGCGTTTGTCTACCAGCCCCTGGAATACTCCAATTTTTGTAATTAAAAAGAAGTCAGGGAAATACAGACTGCTTCATGACTTGCGTGCTGTTAATGATCAGATGGAACCTATGGGCTCATTACAACCTGGATTACCGAACCCAGCCATGATCCCGATGGATTGGCCTTTGCTAATTATTGATCTTAAGGACTGCTTTTTTACTATCGCCCTGCACCCGCAGGATATGCGACGATTTGCATTTACATTACCTGCGATTAACAAAGAAGCACCCGATCAGAGGTTTGAATGGACGGTTCTTCCACAGGGCATGCGGAACAGCCCCACCTTGTGTCAGCTTTATGTCAGTGCAGCTTTACAACCTCTCAGAAAGCTATGGCCTAATACAGTCATATATCATTACATGGACGATGTATTGTTTGCTCAGCCGGTGCCTTTCACCCAACAACAAGTCCAGGAAATAAGAACAACACTGGCACAATACTCTTTGGTAGTAGCTCCTGAGAAAATTCAGACAACTGCTCCCTGGAAATATCTGGGATGGTCTATGACAGAACAAATTGTTAAACCTCAAAAGCTGCAATTAAAAACAAAGATAACCAACTTAAATGAAGCTCAAAGATTCTTAGGTGATTTACAGTGGTTAAAACCGATGGTGGGAATACCTAATGAACTGCTTGATGAGCTGCGTCCACTGTTAAAAGGAACTGATCCAGCTCATCCGGTGTGCATCACTGATAAGCAACAGCGGGCCATTCAGCAAATTATGGACTATGTTATGCATGGACATGTTCATCGAAGGGATCCTGATGTACCCATAGATCTTACCATCTGGAAAGGCCCACAATATCTTCTGGGAGCGCTTACACAATGTAAAAAAGAAACAGGGGAAACACGGATATTAGAATAGATCTCCCCCCCACTGCAGCAAAGCAAGACTCTTCTGCAAAAAATTGAAATGTTAGCGAATTTGATAAAGAAGGGCAGAGAGAGGATGCTGCAGGTAGCTGGGTTAGAACCAGCTGCCATCAAGATACCTATGAAGAAGGATACCTTGGACTGGTATTTGACTCATTCAGAGGAAATGCAGGAAGCCCTTTTGGGAGCATGTTGCCCTATTGAAATGCACCAGCTTCGACCAGCGTCTATTCAATGGATAGGGGACTGGGACTGGATAACTCGTCCAAAGCGAGAGAATTCTCCTATCTCAGGTGCCATTACTGCATTTACAGACGCTGGCAGGAAATCAAGAACTGCTGCAATAACCTGGCAAGAAAAGGGAGTATGGAAGCATCATATTCTGCAAGCAGAAGCAGTGGACAGCCTACAAACCATGGAACTGTTAGCAGTGGTTTGGGCAATGGTACAATTTAAGGAACCTTTGAATGTTGTTACAGACTCTCTGTATGTAGCAGGAGTTGTAGCAAGAATTGAAGATGCTTCCATAAAAGAGGTGCAAAATCAAAGACTATATGAACTACTATTGCAGCTAAAGAGAGCTACAAGATCCAGGGAACATGCTTATGCCGTAATTCATATTAGAAGTCATAAATGGAAGGTTGGTTTAGGTGAAGGAAATGATAGAGCAGATAGATTGGTTACTATTACCCAAAGTACACCTCTGTCAAGTCACCAATTAGCTCGAGAAGCTCACTCAATGTTTCACCAGAATGCAAAAGGCTTAAGCAGAGAATTTAAGATAACAATCTCTGAGGCAAAAGCCATTGTGAGGGCTTGTCCTATTTGTAGCCATCATAATGGGGGAAGTGGTTTAGGCCTAGGAGTAAATCCACGAGGCCTGGAAGCAAATGAATTGTGGCAAATGGATGTTACACATGTTCCTAGTTTTGGCAACTTAAAGTATGTACATGTGTCCATTGATACTTACAGCAAATATATATGGGCAACAGCTCAGTCAGGAGAGAAAGCTATTCATGTAGAAAGACATCTGTATAGTTGCTTTGCAGTGATGGGTACACCAAAAAGAATTAAAACAGATAATGGTTCTGCCTATACCAGTCATAGAATAGGGAAATTTTTTAGGAAGTGGGGAATTGAACATGTTACAGGTATTCCTAATTCCCCAACAGGGCAGGCCATCATTGAAAGGGCACATGGTACCTTAAAGAAGTATTTAGCCAAGCAGGAAGAGGTAACTGACGCCCACTCTAGGTTACTAAAAAGCTTATTTGTGATCAATCATTTATGTGTGTTTGGTGATGTAGGGCAGCCCCCAGCAGACTTACACTATAAGCCACAAGAAACTGGTGAGCAAGAAAAAGAGGTATGGGTAAAATACCGAGATCCCAAGACAGGGCTATGGAAAGATCCTGCTAAGGTCCTGTTCTGGGGAAGGGGATATGTTTGTATTTCCACCCCTACAGGAGCATTGTGGGTACCTGCCAAGTGGACTAAACCTGTTCTTGATGCAGCGGCTGGTGGACCAGCTCACAGAAGTGGACAAGGACCGTCTGGAGAAGAAGCTGCTCCTGATCCTGAGACCACTACTGCTTCAGCTGAAGGGACACTCGAAGGCGATCGACAGGGCCATAACACGCCGTTGCCGGACAACCAGGGAACTGATTGACATTATTGAATCATTATCATCTTTCCATATAAAAGGACCGGCAAAAGAGAACTGTCTTGAATGTCACAGCCAAAATTGTGCTGCTTGGGTGGCACTGTGTTGTGGGGGTTGTGACAGGACCTTTTGGGTGAATCAGTTGTCACTTTTTCGTTTATGGTGTGATACCTGTAATTATAGACATAACTGGGAGCATAATTGGGAGTGGGCTCTACGAAATGCAACAGGACTCAACACTGCCTCAGCTTTAGGTCTTTATGAGTCACATGAGCAGAAAATCTTGGCTTATTATCGGTGGGAGGTACAGTGTATTTTAAAAAGGGTTAAAGCTCAAAGTGCATCATATATAGCCTCTGTAAGGTGTAGAAAACTGGTGCCTTTAACACAACATTCCATTGTAGGGCCTATAAAAGGAGATCCCAATCAGGCATTAGACAACTGCATTAAAAAGTTACAAAGGTGTGATCTTCAGGTCTCGGGAACAGTAAGGTTAAAAACTGACAAGAAGAAGAAGGTCAAAGTAAATCCAGAAAAATGAGGTTTCCTTTTATTATATTATTTAGTGTAGTGGTAGCTGAAGAATTTAAGTTAACACATTTTAGTCAACCTAGAAATAATGTATGGCTAACACTTGCTAGGCAGATTAATCAGACTTCGCTTTGTCTCAGCATTGGAGGAGTTACTAACCCCTTTCGAACCTGTTTGGTAGGACTCCCAGTATGGTCTCCTCAAGAATTCTGCAGTTTTATTAATAACCGTGCCTTATGTATGCACAGTATGGTAAATATTAAATTGCCTAAAGGGTATACTGCCAGTCAGAGTGATGGCTACCGTCAATGCCTGTTAGTTCAATCCCTTAATATTCCTTTGCATTCTCCACCTGAGGAGTTAGAGCTTTTTGGAAGTGCAAATGCTAGCATGACCAGCACTTCTGATGGTGGATGGTTTAGCTTTGATTATTTTAATCCTCAAAAGATGAATCCATATAAACAAACATGGGCAACTTTGGATTCAGCCCTAAAGCCAAACATAGTGTCTAAACAACTCTACAGCCATTGTAAAGGCTCTAGCATCATGACACCTAAGAAATTACCTACAGGAATATTTCTAATTTGCGGAGATAGAGCCTGGAATGGTATACCTGCTCAACCTCAGGGTGGACCTTGTTATTTAGGCAAGTTATCACTATTTCACCCTAATATATCTGTGCTGATGCAATTAAGTCATCAGGTAAGCAGGCAAAAGCGTAGCTTACACAATTTGGACTGTAGTCAAATAGGAGATCCGTGGTTCTGGAGTAAATTTAAACAAGTGATGGTTTCAGCTTTCCTACCATGGGGTGCTGCAAGCAAAGCATTGACTCTAGCAAAACAAATAGGGTGTTGGGCTAAGGGTGAACTAAATAAAACTTCACAGATATTAGATATGTTAACTTCAGATGTACAAAGTGTTAATCACGCTGTTCTACAAAATAGAGCTGCTATAGATTTCTTATTATTAGCTCAAGGCCATGGGTGTGAAGAGTTTGAAGGAATGTGTTGCATGAATTTATCTGATCATTCTGTATCTATTCATGCTAAGATAAAAGAGCTACGGCTAGGACTTAATAAGCTTAAGGAAGAAGAAGGATTAGGTATTGATGGGTGGCTTAAAAGTTTCGGATTGGGACCCTGGCTAAGAAACCTTATAACATATGCTATAGGAATATTAGGAGTACTCTTATTGCTTTTACTTATATTACCTTGTTTCTGTAGCTGTATCCAAAAGATGGTTAGTAGGATGATAGAGAAAATGTGGCAAACTAACCTCCTTTCTCTTAAAGAAAAAAACGGGGGAAGTGTGGAGAGTTTAGTTCAGGCATGGCTTGAGGAAAAAGGCCACGAAGCCATGCAACTGAGAGAAAAGTAACAGGTAGCTGTGAAGCAGCTTCAAAGCAGTTTCCAGCCTGACTTCTATAAACAATTAGTCTCTCTCAGGCATCCTTGCATAAACAGTAAAGTTCTCAGGCAGTCTTCCCATAACAAAGGTAACATCCTCTCTGGGAAAAGATGGCACCCTGGGAACAGTTATGGAAGTTTTGGGAACCGTTCGTATCACAGTGAGAACACTGATTTTGTTTAATGTAAACAATCAATGGTATTGTAAAACAAAAGGAGTGGTTAGAGTTTTCTCTGTTAGCCTATCATAAAGCTGTATTTTGGAATATGCATGAAGTTCGTTAACACTATTATTTAAGGTGACGGATCGATCAATAAAGTTGGAGTTCGATGCATTATAGGATGGTCGTTCTCCCCCTCACTTCAACAGGGACATGCCTAATTCCTGGCTGATTTGCCTTTCTCGTCTTAGGGTTGGGGTTCGGCCTAGGGCTAGGATATTTTTAACTAGGAAGCCCTGAGTTCCAGGCTTACTTCATCTGCCAAAGGCATCCCAAAGTGTGTGGAAAAGTGCCACAACATGGCTGCTTTCACGGCTTTTTCCTTGGCAAGAAGCTTAACACCAGGCTGATTTCCCTTCCCAGGGTTACTGTTAGGCTTAGGCCTAGGGCTAGGATTTTTAAAACTAGGAAGCCCTTAGATCCAGGCACACTGCAGCTGTTCAAGGCATCCCAAGGGGAGTACAAAAGTGCAACAACATGGCAGCTTTCACAGCTTTTTCCTTGGCACCATCCCTATACCTAGGCTGTTTTATCTGACTAGGGTTAGGGTTAGGCTTCAGCCTAGGGCTTGGAGTTTTTTAACCAGGAAGCCCTGAGTTCCAGGCTTACTGCATCTGCCAAAGGCATCCCAAAGGGAGTGCAAAAGTGCCACAACATGGCTGCTTTCACAGCTTTTCACTTAGGAAGAACCATAATACGCGGCTGATTTACCTTCCTAGGGTTACTGTTAGGCTTAGGCCTAGCACTTTTAAAACCAGGAAGCCCTGGGCTCCAGGCACACTGCAGCTGTTAAAGGCATCCCAAGAGGGCCGCAGAAGTGACACAACTTGGCTGCCTCTGCTTCTATTCTCATGAGACCATCCTGAATCATAGGCTGATTTTCCTTCCTAGGGTTAAGGTTTGAGTTTCGCCTAGGGTAAGAGTTCTATTAACCAGAAAGCCCTGAGTTCCAAGAACACAGCAGGTGCGAAGGACTAGCCAAGAAGAGCGCAAAAGTACCACAACATGCCTGCCTCCACAGCTTTTTCCTTGGGGACATGCCTAATTCCTGGCTGATTTGCCTTTCTCGTCTTAGGGTTGGGGTTCGGCCTAGGGCTAGGATATTTTTAACTCGGAAGCCCTGAGTTCCAGGCTTACTGCATCTGCCAAAGGCATCCCAAAGGGAGTGCAAAAGTGCCACAACATGGCTGCTTTCACAGCTTTTCACTTAGGAAGAACCATAATACGCGGCTGATTTACCTTCCTAGGGTTACTGTTAGGCTTAGGCCTAGGACTTTTAAAACCAGGAAGCCCTGGGCTCCAGGCACACTGCAGCTGTTAAAGGCATCCCAAGAGGGCCGCAGAAGTGACACAACTTGGCTGCCTCTGCTTCTATTCTCATGAGACCATCCTGAACCATAGGCTGATTTTCCTTCCTAGGGTTAAGGTTTGAGTTTCGCCTAGGGTAAGAGTTCTATTAACCAGAAAGCCCTGAGTTCCAAGAACACAGCAGCTGCGAAGGAGTAGCCAAGAAGAGCGCAAAAGTACCATAACGTGCCTGCCTCCACAGCTTTTTCCTTGGGGACATGCCTAATTCCTGGCTGATTTGCCTTTCTCGTCTTAGGGTTGGGGTTCGGCCTAGGGCTAGGATTTTTTTAACTAGGAAGCCCTGATTTCCAGGCTTACTTCATCTGCCAAAAGCATCCCAAAGGGTGTGCAAAAGTGCCACAACATGGCTGCTTTCACGGCTTTTCCCTTAGGAAGAACCCTAATACGCGGCTGATTTACCTTCCTAGGGTTACTGTTAGGCTTAGGCCTAGGACTTTTAAAACCAGGAAGCCCTGGGCTCCAGGCACACTGCAGCTGCGAAAGGCATCCCAAGGGGAGCGCAAAAGTGACACAACTTGGCTGCCTCTGCTTCTATTCTCATGAGACCATCCCGAACCATAGGCTGATTTTCCTTCCTAGGGTTAAGGTTTGTGTTACGCCTAGGGTAAGGGCTCTATTAACCAGAAAGCCCTGAGTTCCAAGAACACAGCAGCTGCGAAGGACTACCCAAGAAGAGCGCAAAAGTACCACAACGTGCCTGCCTCCACAGCTTTTTCCTTGGGGACATGCCTAATTCCTGGCTGATTTGCCTTTCTCGTCTTAGGGTTGGGGTTCGGCCTAGGGCTAGGATTTTTTTAACTAGGAAGCCCTGAGTTCCAGGCTTACTTCATCTGCCAAAGGCATCCCAAAGGGAGTGCAAAAGTGCCACAACATGGCTGCTTTCACGGCTTTTCCCTTAGGAAGAACCCTAATACGCGGCTGATTTACCTTCCTAGGGTTACTGTTAGGCTTAGGCCTAGGACTTTTAAAACCAGGAAGCCCTGGGCTCCAGGCACACTGCAGCTGCGAAAGGCATCCCAAGGGGAGCGCAAAAGTGACACAACTTGGCTGCCACCACTGATATTTCCATGAGACCATCCCGAACCATAGCCTGATTTTCCTTCCTAGGGTTAAGGTTTGAGTTACGCCTAGGGTAAGGGTTCTATTAACCAGAAAGCCCTGAGTTCCAAGAACACAGCAGCTGCGAAGGACTACCCAAGAAGAGCGCAAAAGTACCACAACATGCCTGCCTCCACAGATTTTCGTTTGGGACATGCCTAATTCCTGGCTGATTTGCCTTTCTCGTCTTAGGGTTGGGGTTCGGCCTAGGGCTAGGATATTTTAACTAGGAAGCCCTGAGTTCCAGGCTTACTTCATCTGCAAAAAGCATCCCAAAGGGAGTGCAGAAGTGCCACAACATGGCTGCTTTCACGGCTTTTCCCTTAGGAAGAACCCTAATACCCGGCTGATTTACCTTCCTAGGGTTACTGTTAGGCTTAGGCCTAGGACTTTTAAAACCAGGAAGCCCTGGGCTCCAGGCACAGTGCAGCTGCGAAAGGCATCCCTAGAGGGCCGCAGAAGTGACACAACTTGGCTGCCTCTGCTTCTATTCTCATGAGACCATCCTGAACCATAGGCTGATTTTCCTTCCTAGGGTTAAGGTTTGAGTTACGCCTAGGGTAAGAGTTCTATTAACCAGAAAGCCCTGAGTTCCAAGAACACAGCAGCTGCGAAGGACTAGCCAAGAAGAGCGCAAAAGTACCACAACATGCCTGCCTCCACAGCTTTTTCCTTGGGGACATGCCTAATTCCTGGCTGATTTGCCTTTCTCGTCTTAGGGTTGGGGTTCGGCCTAGGGCTAGGATATTTTTAACTCGGAAGCCCTGAGTTCCAGGCTTACTTCATCTGCCAAAGGCATCCCAAAGTGTGTGGAAAAGTGCCACAACATGGCTGCTTTCACGGCTTTTTCCTTGGCAAGAAGCTTAACACCAGGCTGATTTCCCTTCCCAGGGTTACTGTTAGGCTTAGGCCTAGGGCTAGGATTTTTAAAACTAGGAAGCCCTTAGATCCAGGCACACTGCAGCTGTTCAAGGCATCCCAAGGGGAGTACAAAAGTGCAACAACATGGCAGCTTTCACAGCTTTTTCCTTGGCACCATCCCTATACCTAGGCTGTTTTATCTGACTAGGGTTAGGGTTAGGCTTCAGCCTAGGGCTTGGAGTTTTTTAACCAGGAAGCCCTGAGTTCCAGGCTTACTGCATCTGCCAAAGGCATCCCAAAGGGAGTGCAAAAGTGCCACAACATGGCTGCTTTCACAGCTTTTCACTTAGGAAGAACCATAATACGCGGCTGATTTACCTTCCTAGGGTTACTGTTAGGCTTAGGCCTAGGACTTTTAAAACCAGGAAGCCCTGGGCTCCAGGCACACTGCAGCTGTTAAAGGCATCCCAAGAGGGCCGCAGAAGTGACACAACTTGGCTGCCTCTGCTTCTATTCTCATGAGACCATCCTGAACCATAGGCTGATTTTCCTTCCTAGGGTTAAGGTTTGAGTTTCGCCTAGGGAAAGAGTTCTATTAACCAGAAAGCCCTGAGTTCCAAGAACACAGCAGCTGCGAAGGAGTAGCCAAGAAGAGCGCAAAAGTACCACAACATGCCTGCCTCCACAGCTTTTTCCTTGGGGACATGCCTAATTCCTGGCTGATTTGCCTTTCTCGTCTTAGGGTTGGGGTTCGGCCTAGGGCTAGGATATTTTTAACTCGGAAGCCCTGAGTTCCAGGCTTACTGCATCTGCCAAAGGCATCCCAAAGGGAGTGCAGAAGTGCCACAACATGGCTGCTTTCACGGCTTTTCCCTTAGGAAGAACCCTAATACGCATCTGATTTACCTTCCTAGGGTTACTGTTAGGCTTAGGCCTAGGACTTTTAAAACCAGGAAGCCCTGGGCTCCAGGCACACTGCAGCTGCAAAAGGCATCCCAAGAGGGCCGCAGAAGTGACACAACTTGGCTGCCTCTGCTTCTATTCTCATGAGACCATCCTGAACCATAGGCTGATTTTCCTTCCTAGGGTTAAGGTTTGAGTTACGCCTAGGGTAAGAGTTCTATTAACCAGAAAGACCTGAGTTCCAAGAACACAGCAGCTGCAAAGGACTACCCAAGAAGAGCGCAAAAGTACCACAACGTGCCTGCCTCCACAGCTTTTTCCTTGGGGACATGCCTAATTCCTGGCTGATTTGCCTTTCTCGTCTTAGGGTTGGGGTTCGGCCTAGGGCTAGGATATTTTTAAGTAGGAAGCCCTGAGTTCCAGGCTTACTTCATCTGCCAAAGGCATCCCAAAGGGTGTGCAAAAGTGCCACAACATGGCTGCTTTCACGGCTTTTCCCTTAGGAAGAACCCTAATACGCGGCTGATTTACCTTCCTAGGGTTACTGTTAGGCTTAGGCCTAGGACTTTTAAAACCAGGAAGCCCTGGGCTCCAGGCACACTGCAGCTGCGAAAGGCATCCCAAGAGGGCCGCAGAAGTGACACAACTTGGCTGCCACCACTGATATTTCCATGAGACCATCCCGAACCATAGGCTGATTTTCCTTCCTAGGGTTAAGGTTTGAGTTACGCCTAGGGTAAGGGTTCTATTAACCAGAAAGCCCTGAGTTCCAAGAACACAGCAGCTGCGAAGGACTACCCAAGAAGAGCGCAAAAGTACCACAACATGCCTGCCTCCACAGCTTTTTCCTTGGGGACATGCCTAATTCCTGGCTGATTTGCCTTTCTCGTCTTAAGGTTGGGGTTCGGCCTAGGGCTAGGATATTTTTAACTAGGAAGCCCTGAGTTCCAGGCTTACTTCATCTGCCAAAGGCATCCCAAAGGGAGTGCAGAAGTGCCACAACATGGCTGCTTTCACGGCTTTTCCCTTAGGAAGAACCCTAATACGCGTCTGATTTCCCTTCCTAGGGTTACTGTTAGGCTTAGGCCTAGGACTTTTAAAACCAGGAAGCCCTGGGCTCCAGGCACATGCAGCTGCGAAAGGCATCCCAAGAGGGCCGCAGAAGTGACACAACTTGGCTGCCTCTGCTTCTATTCTCATGAGACCATCCTGAACCATAGGCTGATTTTCCTTCCTAGGGTTAAGGTTTGAGTTTCGCCTAGGGAAAGAGTTCTATTAACCAGAAAGCCCTGAGTTCCAAGAACACAGCAGCTGCGAAGGAGTAGCCAAGAAGAGCGCAAAAGTACCACAACATGCCTGCCTCCACAGCTTTTTCCTTGGGGACATGCCTAATTCCTGGCTGATTTGCCTTTCTCGTCTTAGGGTTGGGGTTCGGCCTAGGGCTAGGATTTTTTTTACTAGGAAGCCCTGAGTTCCAGGCTTACTGCATCTTCCAAAGGCATCCCAAAGGGAGTGCAGAAGTGCCACAACATGGCTGCTTTCACGGCTTTTCCCTTAGGAAGAACCCTAATACGCGGCTGATTTACCTTCCTAGGGTTACTGTTAGGCTTAGGCCTAGGACTTTTAAAACCAGGAAGCCCTGGGCTCCAGGCACACTGCAGCTGCGAAAGGCATCCCAAGGGGAGCGCAAAAGTGACACAACTTGGCTGCCGCCACTGATATTTCCATGAGACCATTCCGAAACAATAGGCTGATTTTCCTTCCTAGGGTTAAGGTTTGAGTTACGCCTGGGGTAAGGGTTCTATTAACCAGAAAGCCCTGAGTTCCAAGAACACAGCAGCTGCGAAGGACTACCCAAGAAGAGCGCAAAAGTACCACAACATGCCTGCCTCCACAGCTTTTTCCTTGGGGACATGCCTAATTCCTGGCTGATTTGCCTTTCTCGTCTTAGGGTTGGGGTTCGGCCTAGGGCTAGGATTTTTTTAACTAGGAAGCCCTGAGTTCCAGGCTTACTTCATCTGCAAAAAGCATCCCAAAGGGAGTGCAGAAGTGCCACAACATGGCTGCTTTCACGGCTTTTCCCTTAGGAAGAACCCTAATACCCGGCTGATTTACCTTCCTAGGGTTACTGTTAGGCTTAGGCCTAGGACTTTTAAAACCAGGAAGCCCTGGGCTCCAGGCACACTGCAGCTGCGAAAGGCATCCCAAGGGGAGCGCAAAAGTGACACAACTTGGCTGCCACCACTGATATTTCCATGAGACCATCCCGAACCATAGGCTGATTTTCCTTCCTAGGGTTAAGGTTTGAGTTACGCCTAGGGTAAGGGTTCTATTAACCAGAAAGACCTGAGTTCCAAGAACACAGCAGCTGCGAAGGACTACCCAAGAAGAGCGCAAAAGTACCACAACATGCCTGCCTCCACAGCTTTTTCCTTGGGGACATGCCTAATTCCTGGCTGATTTGCCTTTCTCGTCTTAGGGTTGGGGTTCGGCCTAGGGCTAGGATTTTTTTAACTCGGAAGCCCTGAGTTCCAGGCTTACTGCATCTGCCAAAGGCATCCCAAAGGGAGTGCAGAAGTGCCACAACATGGCTGCTTTCACGGCTTTTCCCTTAGGAAGAACCCTAATACGCGGCTGATTTACCTTCCTAGGGTTACTGTTAGGCTTAGGCCTAGGACTTTTAAAACCAGGAAGCCCTGGGCTCCAGGCACATGCAGCTGCGAAAGGCATCCCAAGAGGGCCGTAGAAGTGACACAACCTTGCTGCCTCTGCTGCTATTCTCATGAGACCATCCCGAACCATAAGCTGATTTTCCTTCCTAGGGTTAAGGTTTGAGTTAGGCCTGGGGTAAGGGTTCTATTAACCAGAAAGCCCTGAGTTCCAAGAACACAGCAGCTGCAAAGGACTACCCAAGAAGAGCGCAAAAGTACCACAACATGCCTGCCTCCACAGCTTTTTCCTTGGAGACATGCCTAATTCCTGGCTGATTTGCCTTTCTCGTCTTAGGGTTGGGGTTCGGCCTAGGGCTAGGATTTTTTTAACTAGGAAGCCCTGAGTTCCAGGCTTACTGCATCTGCCAAAAGCATCCCAAAGGGAGTGCAGAAGTGCCACAACATGGCTGCTTTCACGGCTTTTCCCTTAGGAAGAACCCTAATACGCGGCTGATTTACCTTCCTAGGGTTACTGTTAGGCTTAGGCCTAGGACTTTTAAAACCAGGAAGCCCTGGGCTCCAGGCACACTGCAGCTGCGAAAGGCATCCCAAGGGGAGCGCAAAAGTGACACAACTTGGCTGCCACCACTGATATTTCCATGAGACCATCCCGAACCATAGGCTGATTTTCCTTCCTAGGGTTAAGGTTTGAGTTACGCCTAGGGTAAGGGTTCTATTAACCAGAAAGCCCTGAGTTCCAAGAACACAGCAGCTGCGAAGGACTACCCAAGAAGAGCGCAAAAGTACCACAACGTTCCTGCCTCCACAGCTTTTTCGTTTGGGACATGCCTAATTCCTGGCTGATTTGCCTTTCTCGTCTTAGGGTTGGGGTTCGGCCTAGGGCTAGGATTTTTTTACTAGGAAGCCCTGAGTTCCAGGCTTACTGCATCTTCCAAAGGCATCCCAAAGGGAGTGCAGAAGTGCCACAACATGGCTGCTTTCACGGCTTTTCCCTTAGGAAGAACCCTAATACGCGGCTGATTTACCTTCCTAGGGTTACTGTTAGGCTTAGGCCTAGGACTTTTAAAACCAGGAAGCCCTGGGCTCCAGGCACACTGCAGCTGCGAAAGGCATCCCAAGGGGAGCGCAAAAGTGACACAACTTGGGTGCCGCCACTGATATTTCCATTAGACCATTCCGAACCATAGGCTGATTTTCCTTCCTAGGGTTAAGGTTTGAGTTACGCCTCGGGTAAGGGTTCTATTAACCAGAAAGCCCTGAGTTCCAAGAACACAGCAGCTGCAAAGGACTACCCAAGAAGAGCGCAAAAGTACCACAACATGCCTGCCTCCACAGCTTTTTCCTTGGGGACATGCCTAATTCCTGGCTGATTTGCCTTTCTCGTCTTAGGGTTGGGGTTCGGCCTAGGGCTAGGATATTTTTAACTAGGAAGCCCTGAGTTCCAGGCTTACTTCATCTGCAAAAAGCATCCCAAAGGGAGTGCAGAAGTGCCACAACATGGCTGCTTTCACGGCTTTTCCCTTAGGAAGAACCCTAATACCCGGCTGATTTACCTTCCTAGGGTTACTGTTAGGCTTAGGCCTAGGACTTTTAAAACCAGGAAGCCCTGGGCTCCAGGCACACTGCAGCTGCGAAAGGCATCCCAAGAGGGCCGCAGAAGTGACACAACTTGGCTGCCTCTGCTTCTATTCTCATGAGACCATCCCGAACCAAAGGGTGATTTTCCTTCCTAGGGTTAAGGTTTGAGTTACGCCTGGGTTAAGGGTTCTATTAACCAGAAAGCCCTGAGTTCCAAGAACACAGCAGCTGCGAAGGACTACCCAAGAAGAGCGCAAAAGTACCACAACGTGCCTGCCTCCACAGCTTTTTCCTTGGGGACATGCCTAATTCCTGGCTGATTTGCCTTTCTCGTCTTAGGGTTGGGGTTCGGCCTAGGGCTAGGATATTTTTAACTAGGAAGCCCTGAGTTCCAGGCTTACTTCATCTGCCAAAGGCATCCCAAAGGGAGTGCAAAAGTGCCACAACATGGCTGCTTTCACGGCTTTTCTCTTAGGAAGAACCCTAATACGCGGCTGATTTACCTTCCTAGGGTTACTGTTAGGCTTAGGCCTAGGACTTTTAAAACCAGGAAGCCCTGGGCTCCAGGCACACTGCAGCTGTTAAAGGCATCCCAAGAGGGCCGCAGAAGTGACACAACTTGGCTGCCTCTGCTTCTATTCTCATGAGACCATCCCGAACCATAAGCTGATTTTCCTTCCTAGGGTTAAGGTTTGAGTTTCGCCTAGGGTAAGAGTTCTATTAACCAGAAAGACCTGAGTTCCAAGAACACAGAAGCTGCGAAGGACTACCCAAGAAGAGCGCAAAAGTACCACAACATGCCTGCCTCCACAGCTTTTTCCTTGGGGACATGCCTAATTCCTGGCTGATTTGCCTTTCTCGTCTTAGGGTTGGGGTTCGGCCTAGGGCTAGGATATTTTTAACTCGGAAGCCCTGAGTTCCAGGCTTACTGCATCTGCCAAAGGCATCCCAAAGGGAGTGCAGAAGTGCCACAACATGGCTGCTTTCACGGCTTTTCCCTTAGGAAGAACCCTAATACGCGTCTGATTTACCTTCCTAGGGTTACTGTTAGGCTTAGGCCTAGGACTTTTAAAACCAGGAAGCCCTGGGCTCCAGGCACACTGCAGCTGCGAAAGGCATCCCAAGGGGAGCGCAAAAGTGACACAACTTGGCTGCCACCACTGATATTTCCATGAGACCATCCCGAACCATAGGCTGATTTTCCTTCCTAGGGTTAAGGTTTGAGTTACGCCTAGGGTAAGGGTTCTATTAACCAGAAAGACCTGAGTTCCAAGAACACAGCAGCTGCAAAGGACTACCCAAGAAGAGCGCAAAAGTACCACAACGTGCCTGCGTCCACAGCTTTTTCCTTGGGGACGTGCCTAATTCCTGGCTGATTTGCCTTTCTCGTCTTAGGGTTGGGGTTCGGCCTAGGGCTAGGATATTTTTAACTAGGAAGCCCTGAGTTCCAGGCTTACTTCATCTGCCAAAGGCATCCCAAAGGGTGTGCAAAAGTGCCACAACATGGCTGCTTTCACGGCTTTTCCCTTAGGAAGAACCCTAATACGCGGCTGATTTACCTTCCTAGGGTTACTGTTAGGCTTAGGCCTAGGACTTTTAAAACCAGGAAGCCCTGGGCTCCAGGCACACTGCAGCTGCGAAAGGCATCCCAAGGGGAGCGCAAAAGTGACACAACTTGGCTGCCACCACTGATATTTCCATGAGACAATCCCGAACCATAGGCTGATTTTCCTTCCTAGGGTTAAGGTTTGAGTTACGCCTAGGGTAAGGGTTCTATTAACCAGAAAGACCTAAGTTCCAAGAACACAGCAGCTGCGAAGGACTAGCCAAGAAGAGCGCAAAAGTACCACAACATGCCTGCCTCCACAGCTTTTTCCTTGGGGACATGCCTAATTCCTGGCTGATTTGCCTTTCTCGTCTTAGGGTTGGGGTTCGGCCTAGGGCTAGGATATTTTTAACTAGGAAGCCCTGAGTTCCAGGCTTACTGCATCTGCCAAAGGCATCCCAAAAGGAGTGCAGAAGTGCCACAACATGGCTGCTTTCACGGCTTTTCCCTTAGGAAGAACCCTAATACGCGTCTGATTTACCTTCCTAGGGTTACTGTTAGGCTTAGGCCTAGGACTTTTAAACCAGGAAGCCCTGGGCTCCAGGCACATGCACCTGTTAAAGACATCCCAAGAGGGCCGCAGAAGTGACACAACTTGGCTGCCTCTGCTGCTATTCTCATGAGACCATCCTGAACCATAGTCTGATTTTCCTTCCTAGGGTTAAGGTTTGAGTTACGCCTCGGGTAAGAGTTCTATTAACCAGAAAGCCCTGAGTTCCAAGAACACAGCCGCTGCGAAGGACTAGCCAAGAAGAGCGCAAAAGTACCACAACGTGCCTGCCTCCACAGCTTTTTCCTTGGGGACATGCCTAATTCCTGGCTGATTTGCCTTTCTCGTCTTAGGGTTGGGGTTCGGCCTAGGGCTAGGATATTTTTAACTAGGAAGCCCTGAGTTCCAGGCTTACTTCATCTGCCAAAGGCATCCCAAAGTGTGTGCAAAAGTGCCACAACATGGTTGCTTTCACGGCTTTTCCCTTAGGAAGAACCCTAATACGCGGCTGATTTACCTTCCTAGGGTTACTGTTAGGCTTAGGCCTAGGACTTTTAAAACCAGGAAGCCCTGGGCTCCAGGCACACTGCAGCTGCGAAAGGCATCCCAAGGGGAGCGCAAAAGTGACACAACTTGGCTGCCACCACTGATATTTCCATGAGACCATCCCGAACCATAGGCTGATTTTCCTTCCTAGGGTTAAGGTTTGAGTTACGCCTAGGGTAAGGGTTCTATTAACCAGAAAGCCCTGAGTTCCAAGAACACAGCAGCTGCGAAGGACTAGCCAAGAAGAGCGCAAAAGTACCACAACATGCCTGCCTCCACAGCTTTTTCCTTGGGGACATGCCTAATTCCTGGCTGATTTGCCTTTCTCGTCTTAGGGTTGGGGTTCGGCCTAGGGCTAGGATTTTTAAAATCAGGAAGCCCTGAGTTCCAGGCACACTGGAGCTGTGAAAGGCATCCAAAAAGGAGTGCAAATGTGCCACAACATGGTTGCTTTCACGGCTTTTTCCTTGGCAAGAAGCTTAACACCAGGCTGATTTCCCTTCCCAGGGTTACTGTTAGGCTTAGGCCTAGGGCTAGGATTTTTAAAACTAGGAAGCCCTTAGATCCAGGTACACTGCAGCTGTTCAAGGCATCCCAAGGGGAGTACAAAAGTGCAACAACATGGCAGCTTTCACAGCTTTTTCCTTGGCACCATCCCTACACCTAGGCTGTTTTATCTGCCTAGGGTTAGGGTTAGGCTTCCGCCTAGGGCTTGGAGTTTTTTAACCAGGAAGCCCTGAGTTCCAGGCTTACTGCATCTGCCAAAGGCATCCCAAAGGGAGTGCAAAAGTGCCACAACATGGCTGCTTTCACAGCTTTTCCCTTAGGAAGAACCCTAATACGCGGCTGATTTACCTTCCTAGGGTTACTGTTAGGCTTAGGCCTAGGACTTTTAAAACCAGGAAGCCCTGGGCTCCAGGCACACTGCAGCTGTTAAAGGCATCCCAAGAGGGCCGCAGAAGTGACACAACTTGGCTGCCTCTGCTTCTATTCTCATGAGACCATCCTGAACCATAGGCTGATTTTCCTTCCTAGGGTTATGGTTTGAGTTTCGCCTAGGGTAAGAGTTCTATTAACCAGAAAGACCTGAGTTCCAAGAACACAGCAGGTGCGAAGGACTAGCCAAGAAGAGCGCAAAAGTACCACAACATGCCTGCCTCCACAGCTTTTTCCTTGGGGACATGCCTAATTCCTGGCTGATTTGCCTTTCTCGTCTTAGGGTTGGGGTTCGGCCTAGGGCTAGGATATTTCTAACTCGGAAGCCCTGAGTTCCAGGCTTACTTCATCTGCCAAAGGCATCCCAAAGGGAGTGCAGAAGTGCCACAACATGGCTGCTTTCACGGCTTTTCCCTTCGGAAGAACCCTAATACGCGGCTGATTTACCTTCCTAGGCTTACTGTTAGGCTTAGGCCTAGGACTTTTAAAACCAGGAAGCCCTGGGCTCCAGGCACACTGCAGCTGCAAAAGGCATCCCAAGAGGGCCGCAGAAGTGACACAACTTGGCTGCCTCTGCTTCTATTCTCATGAGACCATCCTGAACCATAGGCTGATTTTCCTTCCTAGGGTTAAGGTTTGAGTTACGCCTAGGGTAAGAGTTCTATTAACCAGAAAGACCTGAGTTCCAAGAACACAGCAGCTGCAAAGGACTACCCAAGAAGAGCGCAAAAGTACCACAACGTGCCTGCCTCCACAGCTTTTTCCTTGGGGACATGCCTAATTCCTGGCTGATTTGCCTTTCTCGTCTTAGGGTTGGGGTTCGGCCTAGGGCTAGGATTGTTTTAACTAGGAAGCCCTGAGTTCCAGGCTTACTTCATCTGCCAAAGGCATCCCAAAGGGAGTGCAGAAGTGCCACAACATGGCTGCTTTCACGGCTTTTTCCTTGGCAAGAAGCTTAACACCAGGCTGATTTACCTTCCTAGGGTTACTGTTAGGCTTAGGCCTAGGACTTTTAAAACCAGGAAGCCCTGGGCTCCAGGCACATGCAGCTGTTAAAGGCATCCCAAGAGGGCCGCAGAAGTGACACAACTTGGCTGCCTCTGCTGCTATTCTCATGAGACCATCCCGAACCATAGGCTGATTTTCCTTCCTAGGGTTAAGGTTTGAGTTACGCCTAGGGTAAGAGTTCTATTAACCAGAAAGCCCTGAGTTCCAAGAACACAGCAGCTGCGAAGGACTTCCCAAGAAGAGTGCAAAAGTACCACAACATGCCTGCCTCCACAGCTTTTTCCTTGGGGACATGCCTAATTCCTGGCTGATTTGCCTTTCTCGTCTTAGGGTTGGGGTTCGGCCTAGGGCTAGGATTTTTAAAATCAGGAAGCCCTGAGTTCCAGGCACACTGGAGCTGTGAAAGGCATCCAAAAAGGAGTGCAAATGTGCCACAACATGGTTGCTTTCACGGCTTTTTCCTTGGCAAGAAGCTTAACACCAGGCTGATTTCCCTTCCCAGGGTTACTGTTAGGCTTAGGCCTAGGGCTAGGATTTTTAAAACTAGGAAGCCCTTAGATCCAGGCACACTGCAGCTGTTCAAGGCATCCCAAGGGGAGTACAAAAGTGCAACAACATGGCAGCTTTCACAGCTTTTTCCTTGGCACCATCCCTATACCTAGGCTGTTTTATCTGCCTAGGGTTAGGGTTAGGCTTCAGCCTAGGGCTTGGAGTTTTTTAACCAGGAAGCCCTGAGTTCCAGGCTTACTGCATCTGCCAAAGGCATCCCAAAGGGAGTGCAAAAGTGCCACAACATGGCTGCTTTCACGGCTTTTCCCTTAGGAAGAACCCTAATACGCGGCTGATTTACCTTCCTAGGGTTACTGTTAGGCTTAGGCCTAGGACTTTTAAAACCAGGAAGCCCTGGGCTCCAGGCACACTGCAGCTGTTAAAGGCATCCCAAGAGGGCCGCAGAAGTGACACAACTTGGCTGCCTCTGCTTCTATTCTCATGAGACCATCCTGAACCATAGGCTGATTTTCCTTCCAAGGGTTAAGGTTTGAGTTACGCCTAGGGTAAGAGTTCTATTAACCAGAAAGCCCTGAGTTCCAAGAACACAGCAGCTGCGAAGGACTAGCCAAGAAGAGCGCAAAAGTACCACAACATGCCTGCCTCCACAGCTTTTTCCTTGGGGACATGCCTAATTCCTGGCTGATTTGCCTTTCTCGTCTTAGGGTTGGGGTTCGGCCTAGGGCTAGGATTTTTTTAACCAGGAAGCCCTGAGTTCCAGCGTTACTTCATCTGCCAAAGGCATCCCAAAGGGAGTGCAGAAGTGCCACAACATGGCTGCTTTCACGGCTTTTCCCTTAGGACGAACCCTAATACGCGGCTGATTTACCTTCCTAGGGTTACTGTTAGGCTTAGGCCTAGGACTTTTAAACCAGGAAGCCCTGGGCTCCAGGCACATGCACCTGTTAAAGACATCCCAAGAGGGCCGCAGAAGTGACACAACTTGGCTGCCTCTGCTGCTATTCTCATGAGACCATCCTGAACCATAGTCTGATTTTCCTTCCTAGGGTTAAGGTTTGAGTTACGCCTCGGGTAAGAGTTCTATTAACCAGAAAGCCCTGAGTTCCAAGAACACAGCCGCTGCGAAGGACTAGCCAAGAAGAGCGCAAAAGTACCACAACGTGCCTGCCTCCACAGCTTTTTCCTTGGGGACATGCCTAATTCCTGGCTGATTTGCCTTTCTCGTCTTAGGGTTGGGGTTCGGCCTAGGGCTAGGATATTTTTAACTAGGAAGCCCTGAGTTCCAGGCTTACTTCATCTGCCAAAGGCATCCCAAAGTGTGTGCAAAAGTGCCACAACATGGTTGCTTTCACGGCTTTTCCCTTAGGAAGAACCCTAATACGCGGCTGATTTACCTTCCTAGGGTTACTGTTAGGCTTAGGCCTAGGACTTTTAAAACCAGGAAGCCCTGGGCTCCAGGCACACTGCAGCTGCGAAAGGCATCCCAAGGGGAGCGCAAAAGTGACACAACTTGGCTGCCACCACTGATATTTCCATGAGACCATCCCGAACCATAGGCTGATTTTCCTTCCTAGGGTTAAGGTTTGAGTTACGCCTAGGGTAAGGGTTCTATTAACCAGAAAGCCCTGAGTTCCAAGAACACAGCAGCTGCGAAGGACTAGCCAAGAAGAGCGCAAAAGTACCACAACATGCCTGCCTCCACAGCTTTTTCCTTGGGGACATGCCTAATTCCTGGCTGATTTGCCTTTCTCGTCTTAGGGTTGGGGTTCGGCCTAGGGCTAGGATTTTTAAAATCAGGAAGCCCTGAGTTCCAGGCACACTGGAGCTGTGAAAGGCATCCCAAAGGGTGTGCAAAAGTGCCACAACATGGCTGCTTTCACGGCTTTTTCCTTGGCAAGAAGCTTAACACCAGGCTGATTTCCCTTCCCAGGGTTACTGTTAGGCTTAGGCCTAGGGCTAGGATTTTTAAAACTAGGAAGCCCTTAGATCCAGGTACACTGCAGCTGTTCAAGGCATCCCAAGGGGAGTACAAAAGTGCAACAACATGGCAGCTTTCACAGCTTTTTCCTTGGCACCATCCCTACACCTAGGCTGTTTTATCTGCCTAGGGTTAGGGTTAGGCTTCCGCCTAGGGCTTGGAGTTTTTTAACCAGGAAGCCCTGAGTTCCAGGCTTACTGCATCTGCCAAAGGCATCCCAAAGGGAGTGCAAAAGTGCCACAACATGGCTGCTTTCACAGCTTTTCCCTTAGGAAGAACCCTAATACGCGGCTGATTTACCTTCCTAGGGTTACTGTTAGGCTTAGGCCTAGGACTTTTAAAACCAGGAAGCCCTGGGCTCCAGGCACACTGCAGCTGTTAAAGGCATCCCAAGAGGGCCGCAGAAGTGACACAACTTGGCTGCCTCTGCTTCTATTCTCATGAGACCATCCTGAACCATAGGCTGATTTTCCTTCCTAGGGTTATGGTTTGAGTTTCGCCTAGGGTAAGAGTTCTATTAACCAGAAAGACCTGAGTTCCAAGAACACAGCAGGTGCGAAGGACTAGCCAAGAAGAGCGCAAAAGTACCACAACATGCCTGCCTCCACAGCTTTTTCCTTGGGGACATGCCTAATTCCTGGCTGATTTGCCTTTCTCGTCTTAGGGTTGGGGTTCGGCCTAGGGCTAGGATATTTCTAACTCGGAAGCCCTGAGTTCCAGGCTTACTTCATCTGCCAAAGGCATCCCAAAGGGAGTGCAGAAGTGCCACAACATGGCTGCTTTCACGGCTTTTCCCTTAGGAAGAACCCTAATACGCGGCTGATTTACCTTCCTAGGGTTACTGTTAGGCTTAGGCCTAGGACTTTTAAAACCAGGAAGCCCTGGGCTCCAGGCACACTGCAGCTGCAAAAGGCATCCCAAGAGGGCCGCAGAAGTGACACAACTTGGCTGCCTCTGCTTCTATTCTCATGAGACCAACCTGAACCATAGGCTGATTTTCCTTCCTAGGGTTAAGGTTTGAGTTACGCCTAGGGTAAGAGTTCTATTAACCAGAAAGACCTGAGTTCCAAGAACACAGCAGCTGCAAAGGACTACCCAAGAAGAGCGCAAAAGTACCACAACGTGCCTGCCTCCACAGCTTTTTCCTTGGGGACATGCCTAATTCCTGGCTGATTTGCCTTTCTCGTCTTAGGGTTGGGGTTCGGCCTAGGGCTAGGATTGTTTTAACTAGGAAGCCCTGAGTTCCAGGCTTACTTCATCTGCCAAAGGCATCCCAAAGGGAGTGCAGAAGTGCCACAACATGGCTGCTTTCACGGCTTTTTCCTTGGCAAGAAGCTTAACACCAGGCTGATTTACCTTCCTAGGGTTACTGTTAGGCTTAGGCCTAGGACTTTTAAAACCAGGAAGCCCTGGGCTCCAGGCACATGCAGCTGTTAAAGGCATCCCAAGAGGGCCGCAGAAGTGACACAACTTGGCTGCCTCTGCTGCTATTCTCATGAGACCATCCCGAACCATAGGCTGATTTTCCTTCCTAGGGTTAAGGTTTGAGTTACGCCTAGGGTAAGAGTTCTATTAACCAGAAAGCCCTGAGTTCCAAGAACACAGCAGCTGCGAAGGACTTCCCAAGAAGAGTGCAAAAGTACCACAACATGCCTGCCTCCACAGCTTTTTCCTTGGGGACATGCCTAATTCCTGGCTGATTTGCCTTTCTCGTCTTAGGGTTGGGGTTCGGCCTAGGGCTAGGATTTTTAAAATCAGGAAGCCCTGAGTTCCAGGCACACTGGAGCTGTGAAAGGCATCCAAAAAGGAGTGCAAATGTGCCACAACATGGTTGCTTTCACGGCTTTTTCCTTGGCAAGAAGCTTAACACCAGGCTGATTTCCCTTCCCAGGGTTACTGTTAGGCTTAGGCCTAGGGCTAGGATTTTTAAAACTAGGAAGCCCTTAGATCCAGGCACACTGCAGCTGTTCAAGGCATCCCAAGGGGAGTACAAAAGTGCAACAACATGGCAGCTTTCACAGCTTTTTCCTTGGCACCATCCCTATACCTAGGCTGTTTTATCTGCCTAGGGTTAGGGTTAGGCTTCAGCCTAGGGCTTGGAGTTTTTTAACCAGGAAGCCCTGAGTTCCAGGCTTACTGCATCTGCCAAAGGCATCCCAAAGGGAGTGCAAAAGTGCCACAACATGGCTGCTTTCACGGCTTTTCCCTTAGGAAGAACCCTAATACGCGGCTGATTTACCTTCCTAGGGTTACTGTTAGGCTTAGGCCTAGGACTTTTAAAACCAGGAAGCCCTGGGCTCCAGGCACACTGCAGCTGTTAAAGGCATCCCAAGAGGGCCGCAGAAGTGACACAACTTGGCTGCCTCTGCTTCTATTCTCATGAGACCATCCTGAACCATAGGCTGATTTTCCTTCCAAGGGTTAAGGTTTGAGTTACGCCTAGGGTAAGAGTTCTATTAACCAGAAAGCCCTGAGTTCCAAGAACACAGCAGCTGCGAAGGACTAGCCAAGAAGAGCGCAAAAGTACCACAACATGCCTGCCTCCACAGCTTTTTCCTTGGGGACATGCCTAATTCCTGGCTGATTTGCCTTTCTCGTCTTAGGGTTGGGGTTCGGCCTAGGGCTAGGATTTTTTTAACCAGGAAGCCCTGAGTTCCAGCGTTACTTCATCTGCCAAAGGCATCCCAAAGGGAGTGCAGAAGTGCCACAACATGGCTGCTTTCACGGCTTTTCCCTTAGGAAGAACCCTAATACGCGGCTGATTTACCTTCCTAGGGTTACTGTTAGGCTTAGGCCTAGGACTTTTAAAACCAGGAAGCCCTGGGCTCCAGGCACACTGCAACTGCGAAAGGCATCCCAAGGGGAGCGCAAAAGTGACACAACTTGGCTGCCTCTGCTGCTATTCTCATGAGACCATCCCGAACCATAGGCTGATTTTCCTTCCTAGGGTTAAGGTTTGAGTTAGGCCTGGGGTAAGGGTTCTATTAACCAGAAAGCCCTGAGTTCCAAGAACACAGCAGCTGCGAAGGACTAGCCAAGAAGAGCGCAAAAGTACCACAACATGCCTGCCTCCACAGCTTTTTCCTTGGGGACATGCCTAATTCCTGGCTGATTTGCCTTTCTCGTCTTAGGGTTGGGGTTCGGCCTAGGGCTAGGATTTTTTTAACTCGGAAGCCCTGAGTTCCAGGCTTACTGCATCTGCCAAAGGCATCCCAAAGGGTGTGCAAAAGTGCCACAACATGGCTGCTTTCACGGCTTTTCCCTTAGGAAGAACCCTAATACGCGGCTGATTTACCTTCCTAGGGTTACTGTTAGGCTTAGGCCTAGGACTTTTAAAACCAGGAAGCCCTGGGCTCCAGGCACATGCAGCTGCGAAAGGCATCCCAGGAGGGCCGCAGAAGTGACACAACTTGGCTGCCTCTGCTTCTATTCTCATGAGACCATCCTGAACCATAGGCTGATTTTCCTTCCAAGGGTTAAGGTTTGAGTTACGCCTAGGGTAAGGGTTCTATTAACCAGAAAGCCCTGAGTTCCAAGAACACAGCCGCTGCGAAGGACTAGCCAAGAAGAGCGCAAAAGTACCACAACATGCCTGCCTCCACAGCTTTTTCCTTGGGGACATGCCTAATTCCTGGCTGATTTGCCTTTCTCGTCTTAGGGTTGGGGTTCGGCCTAGGGCTAGGATTGTTTTAACTAGGAAGCCCTGAGTTCCAGGCTTACTTCATCTGCCAAAGGCATCCCATAGTGTGTGAAAAAGTGCCACAACATGGCTGCTTTCACGGCTTTTCCCTTAGGAAGAACCCTAATACGCGGCTGATTTACCTTCCTAGGGTTACTGTTAGGCTTAGGCCTAGGACTTTTAAAACCAGGAAGCCCTGGGCTCCAGGCACATGCAGCTGTTAAAGGCATCCCAAGAGGGCTGCAGAAGTGACACAACTTGGCTGCCTCTGCTGCTATTCTCATGAGACCATCCCGAACCATAGGCTGATTTTCCTTCCTAGGGTTAAGGTTTGACTTACGCCTAGGGTAAGGGTACTATTAACCAGAAAGCCCTGAGTTCCAAGAACACAGCAGCTGCGAAGGACTAGCCAAGAAGAGCGCAAAAGTACCACAACATGCCTGCCTCCACAGCTTTTTCCTTGGGGACATGCCTAATTCCTGGCTGATTTGCCTTTCTCGTCTTAGGGTTGGGGTTCGGCCTAGGGCTAGGATTTTTAAAATCAGGAAGCCCTGAGTTCCAGGCACACTGGAGCTGTGAAAGGCATCCCAAAGGGTGTGCAAAAGTGCCACAACATGGCTGCTTTCACGGCTTTTTCCTTGGCAAGAAGCTTAACACCAGGCTGATTTCCCTTCCCAGGGTTACTGTTAGGCTTAGGCCTAGGACTAGGATTTTTAAAACTAGGAAGCCCTTAGATCCAGGCACACTGCAGCTGTTCAAGGCATCCCAAGGGGAGTACAAAAGTGCAACAACATGGCAGCTTTCACAGCTTTTTCCTTGGCACCATCCCTATACCTAGGCTGATTTATCTGCCTAGGGTTAGGGTTAGGCTTCCGCCTAGGGCTTGGAGTTCTTTAACCAGGAAGCCCTGAGTTCCAGGCTTACTGCACCTGCCAAAGGCATCCCAAAGGGAGTGCAGAAGTGCCACAACATGGCTGCTTTCACGGCTTTTCCCTTAGGAAGAACCCTAATACGCGGCTGATTTACCTTCCTAGGGTTACTGTTAGGCTTAGGCCTAGGACTTTTAAAACCAGGAAGCCCTGGGCTCCGGGCACATGCAGCTGTTAAAGGCATCCCAAGAGGGCCGCAGAAGTGACACAACTTGGCTACCTCTGCTGCTATTCTCATGAGACCATCCTGAACCATAGGCTGATTTTCCTTCCTAGGGTTAAGGTTTGAGTTACGCCTAGGGTAAGAGTTCTATTAACCAGAAAGCCCTGAGTTCCAAGAACACAGCAGCTGCGAAGGACTAGCCAAGAAGAGCGCAAAAGTACCACAACATGCCTGCCTCCACAGCTTTTTCCTTGGGGACATGCCTAATTCCTGGCTGATTTGCCTTTCTCGTCTTAGGGTTGGGGTTCGGCCTAGGGCTAGGATATTTTTAACTAGGAAGCCCTGAGTTCCAGGCTTACTGCATCTGCCAAAAGCATCCCAAAGGGAGTGCAGAAGTGCCACAACATGGCTGCTTTCACGGCTTTTCCCTTAGGAAGAACCCTAATACGCGGCTGATTTACCTTCCTAGGGTTACTGTTAGGCTTAGGCCTAGGACTTTTAAAACCAGGAAGCCCTGGGCTCCAGGCACATGCAGCTGTTAAAGGCATCCCAAGAGGGCTGCAGAAGTGACACAACTTGGCTGCCTCTTGCTGCTATTCTCATGAGACCATCCCGAACCATAGGCTGATTTTCCTTCCTAGGCTTTAGGTTTTAGTTACGCCTAGGGTAAGGGTTCTATTAACCAGAAAGCCCTGAGTTCCAAGAACACAGCAGCTGCGAAGGACTAGCCAAGAAGAGCGCAAAAGTACCACAACATGCCTGCCTCCACAGCTTTTTCCTTGGGGACATGCCTAATTCCTGGCTGATTTGCCTTTCTCGTCTTACGGTTGGGGTTCGGCCTAGGGCTAGGATTTTTAAAATCAGGAAGCCCTGAGTTCCAGGCACACTGGAGCTGTGAAAGGCATCCAAAAGGGAGTGCAAAAGTGCCACAACATGGCTGCTTTCACGGCTTTTTCCTTGGCAAGAAGCTTAACACCAGGCTGATTTCCCTTCCCAGGGTTACTGTTAGGCTTAGGCCTAGGACTAGGATTTTTAAAACTAGGAAGCCCTTAGATCCAGGCACACTGCAGCTGTTCAAGGCATCCCAAGGGGAGTACAAAAGTGCAACAACATGGCAGCTTTCACAGCTTTTTCCTTGGCACCATCCCTATGCCTAGGCTAATTTATCTGCCTAGGGTTAGGGTTAGGCTTCCGCCTAGGGCTTGGAGTTCTTTAACCAGGAAGCCCTGAGTTCCAGGCTTACTGCACCTGCCAAAGGCATCCCAAAGGGAGTGCAGAAGTGCCACAACATGGCTGCTTTCACGGCTTTTCCCTTAGGAAGAACCCTAATACGCGGCTGATTTACCTTCCTAGGGTTACTGTTAGGCTTAGGCCTAGGACTTTTAAAACCAGGAAGCCCTGGGCTCCGGGCACATGCAGCTGTCAAAGGCATCCCAAGAGGGCCGCAGAAGTGACACAACTTGGCTACCTCTGCTGCTATTCTCATGAGACCATCCTGAACCATAGGCTGATTTTCCTTCCTAGGGTTAAGTTTTGAGTTCCGCCTAGGGTAAGAGTTCTATTAACCAGAAAGCCCTGAGTTCCAAGAACACAGCAGCTGCGAAGGACTAGCCAAGAAGAGCGCAAAAGTACCACAACATGCCTGCCTCCACAGCTTTTTCCTTGGGGACATGCCTAATTCCTGGCAGGTTTTCCTCACTCGTCTTAGGGTTGGGGTTCGGCCTAGGGCTAGGATTTTTTTAACTAGGAAGCCCTGAGTTCCAGGCTTACTTCATCTGCCAAAGGCATCCCAAAGTGTGTGAAAAAGTGCCACAACATGGCTGCTTTCACGGCTTTTCCCTTAGGAAGAACCCTAATACCCGGCTGATTTACCTTCCTAGGGTTACTGTTAGGCTTAGGCCTAGGACATTTAAAACCAGGAAGCCCTGGGCTCCAGGCACATGCAGCTGTTAAAGGCATCCCAAGAGGGCCGCAGAAGTGACACAACTTGGCTGCCACCACTGATATTTCCATGAGACCATCCCGAACCATAGGCTGATTTTCCTTCCTAGGGTTAAGGTTTGAGTTACGCCTAGGGTGAGGGTTCTATTAACCAGAAAGCCCTGAGTTCCAAGAACACAGCAGCTGCGAAGGACTAGCCAAGAAGAGCGCAAAAGTACCACAACATGCCTGCCTCCACAGCTTTTTCCTTGGGGACATGCCTAATTCCTGGCTGATTTGCCTTTCTCGTCTTAGGGTTGGGGTTCGGCCTAGGGCTAGGATTTTTTTAACTAGGAAGCCCTGAGTTCCAGGCTTACTGCATCTGCCAAAGGCATCCCAAAGGGTGTGCAAAAGTGCCACAACATGGCTGCTTTCACGGCTTTTCGCTTAGGAAGAACCCTAATACGCGGCTGATTTACCTTCCTAGGGTTACTGTTAGGCTTAGGCCTAGGACTTTTAAAACCAGGAAGCCCTGGGCTCCAGGCACACTGCAGCTGTTAAAGGCATCCCAAGAGGGCCGCAGAAGTGACACAACTTGGCTGCCTCTGCTTCTATTCTCATGAGACCATCCTGAACCATAGGCTGATTTTCCTTCCAAGGGTTAAGGTTTGAGTTACGCCTAGGGTAAGAGTTTTATTAACCAGAAAGACCTGAGTTCCAAGAACACAGCAGCTGCGAAGGACTAGCCAAGAAGAGCGCAAAAGTACCACAACATGCCTGCCTCCACAGCTTTTTCCTTGGGGACATGCCTAATTCCTGGCTGATTTGCCTTTCTCGTCTTAGGGTTGGGGTTCGGCCTAGTGCTAGGATTTTTTTAACTCGGAAGCCCTGAGTTCCAGGCTTACTTCATCTGCCAAAGGCATCCCAAAGGGAGTGCAGAAGTGCCACAACATGGCTGCTTTCACGGCTTTTCCCTTAGGAAGAACCCTAATACGCGGCTGATTTACCTTCCTAGGGTTACTGTTAGGCTTAGGCCTAGGACTTTTAAAACCAGGAAGCCCTGGGCTCCAGGCACACTGCAGCTGCGAAAGGCATCCCAAGGGGAGCGCAAAAGTGACACAATTTGGCTGCCACCACTGATATTTCCATGAGACCATCCCGAACCATAGGCTGATTTTCCTTCCTAGGGTTAAGGTTTGAGTTACGCCTAGGGTAAGGGTTCTATTAACCAGAAAGCCCTGAGTTCCAAGAACACAGCAGCTGCGAAGGACTAGCCAAGAAGAGCGCAAAAGTACCACAACATGCCTGCCTCCACAGCTTTTTCCTTGGGGACATGCCTAATTCCTGGCTGATTTGCCTTTCTCGTCTTAGGGTTGGGGTTCGGCCTAGGGCTAGGATTTTTAAAATCAGGAAGCCCTGAGTTCCAGGCACACTGGAGCTGTGAAAGGCATCCAAAAGGGAGTGCAAAAGTTCCACAACATGGTTGCTTTCACGGCTTTTTCCTTGGCAAGAAGCTTAACACCAGGATGATTTCCCTTCCCAGGGTTACTGTTAGGCTTAGGCCTAGGGCTAGGATTTTTAAAATTAGGAAGCCCTTAGATCCAGGCACACTGCAGCTGTTCAAGGCATCCCAAGGGGAGTACAAAAGTGCAACAACATGGCAGCTTTCACAGCTTTTTCCTTGGCACCATCCCTATATCTAGGCTAATTTATCTGCCTAGGGTTAGGGTTAGGCTTCAGCCTAGGGCTTGGAGTTCTTTAACCAGGAAGCCCTGAGTTCCAGGCTTACTGCGCCTGCCAAAGGCATCCCAAAGGGAGTGCAGAAGTGCCACAACATGGCTGCTTTCACGGCTTTTCCCTTAGGAAGAACCCTAATACCCGGCTGATTTACCATCCTAGGGTTAAGGTTTGAGTTTCGCCTAGGGTAAGGGTTCTATTAACCAGAAAGCCCTGAGTACCAAGAACACAGCAGCTGCGAAGGACTACCCAAGAAGAGCGCAAAAGTGCCACAACATGCCTGCCTCCACAGCTTTTTCCTTGGGGACATGCCTAATTCCTGGCTGATTTGCCTTTCTCGTCTTAGGGTTGGGGTTCGGCCTAGGGCAAGGATATTTTTAACTAGGAAGCCCTGAGTTCCACGCTTACTTCATCTGCAAAAAGCATCCCAAAGGGAGTGCAGAAGTGCCACAACATGGCTGCTTTCACGGCTTTTCCCTTAGGAAGAACCCTAATACGCGGCTGATTTACCTTCCTAGGGTTACTGTTAGGCTTAGGCCTAGGACTTTTAAAACCAGGAAGCCCTGGGCTCCAGGCACATGCAGCTGCGAAAGGCATCCCAAGAGGGCCGCAGAAGTGACACAACTTGGCTGCCTCTGCTTCTATTCTCATGAGACCATCCCGAACCATAGGCTGATTTTCCTTCCTAGGGTTAAGGTTTGAGTTACGCCTGGGGTAAGGGTTCTATTAACTAGAAAGCCCTGAGTTCCAAGAACACAGCAGCTGCGAAGGACTAGCCAAGAAGAGCGCAAAAGTACCACAACATGCCTGCCTCCACAGCTTTTTCCTTGGGGACATGCCTAATTCCTGGCTGATTTGCCTTTCTCGTCTTAGGGTTGGGGTTCGGCCTAGGGCTAGGATATTTTAACTCGGAAGCCCTGAGTTCCAGGCTTACTGCATCTGCCAAAGGCATCCCAAAGGGTGTGCAAAAGTGCCACAACATGGCTGCTTTCACGGCTTTTCGCTTAGGAAGAACCCTAATACGCGGCTGATTTACCTTCCTAGGGTTACTGTTAGGCTTAGGCCTAGGACTTTTAAAACCAGGAAGCCCTGGGCTCCAGGCACACTGCAGCTGCGAAAGGCATCCCAAGGGGAGCGCAAAAGTGACACAAGTTGGCTGCCACCACTGATATTTCCATGAGACCTCCCGAACCATAGGCTGGTTTTCCTTCCTAGGGTTAAGGTTTGAGTTACCCCTAGGGTAAGGGTTCTATTAACCAGAAAGCCCTGAGTTCCAAGAACACAGCAGCTGTGAAGGACTAGCCAAGAAGAGCGCAAAAGTACCACAACATGCCTGCCTCCACAGCTTTTTCCTTGGGGACATGCCTAATTCCTGGCTGATTTGCCTTTCTCGTCTTAGGGTTGGGGTTCGGCCTAGGGCTAGGATTTTTTTAACTAGGAAGCCCTGAGTTCCAGGTTTACTGCATCTGCCAAAGGCATCCAAAAGGGAGTGCAGATGTGCCACAACATGGCTGCTTTCACGGCTTTTCCCTTAGGAAGAACCCTAATACGCGGCTGATTTACCTTCCTAGGGTTACTGTTAGGCTTAGGCCTAGGACTTTTAAAACCAGGAAGCCCTGGGCTCCAGGCACATGCAGCTGTTAAAGGCATCCCAAGAGGGCTGCAGAAGTTACACAACTTGGCTGTCTCTGCTGCTATTCTCATGAGACCATCCCGAACCATAGGCTGATTTTCCTTCCTAGGGTTAAGTTTTGAGTTAGGCCCGGGGTAAGGGTTCTATTAACCAGAAAGCCCTGAGTTCCAAGAACACAGCAGCTGCGAAGGACTACCCAAGAAGAGCGCAAAAGTGCCACAACATGCCTGCCTCCACAGCTTTTTCCTTGGGGACATGCCTAATTCCTGGCTGATTTGCCTTTCTCGTCTTAGGGTTGGGGTTCAGCCTAGGGCTAGGATTTTTAAAATCAGGAAGCCCTGAGTTCCAGGCACACTGGAGCTGTGAAAGGCATCCAAAAGGGAGTGCAAAAGTGCCACAACATGGTTTCTTTCACGGCTTTTTCCTTGGCAAGAAGCTTAAAACCAGGCTGATTTCCCTTACCAGGGTTACTGTTAGGCTTAGGCCTAGGGCTAGGATTTGTAAAACTAGGAAGCCCTTAGATCCAGGCACACTGCAGCTGTTCAAGTACTCCCAAGGGGAGTACAAAAGTGCAACAACATGGCAGCTTTCACAGCTTTTTCCTTAGCACCATCCCTATACCTAGGCTGATTTATCTGCCTAGGGTTAGGGTTAGGCTTCAGCCTAGGGCTTGGAGTTTTTTAACCAGGAAGCCCTGAGTTCCAGGCTTACTGCATCTGCCAAAGGCATCCCAAAGGGAGTGCAAAAGTGCCACAACATGGCTGCTTTCACAGCTTTTCCCTTAGGAAGAACCCTAATACGCGGCTGATTTACCTTCCTAGGGTTACTGTTAGGCTTAGGCCTAGGACTTTTAAAACCAGGAAGCCCTGGGCTCCAGGCACACTGCAGCTGTTAAAGGCATCCCAAGAGGGCCGCAGAAGTGACACAACTTGGCTGCCTCTGCTGCTATTCTCATGAGACCATCCTGAACCATAGGCTGATTTTCCTTCCTAGGGTTAAGGTTTGAGTTACGCCTAGGGTAAGAGTTCTATTAACCAGAAAGCCCTGAGTTCCAAGAACACAGCAGCTGCGAAGGACATCCCAAGAAGAGCGCAAAAGTACCACAACATGCCTGCCTCCACAGCTTTTTCCTTGGGGACATGCCTAATTCCTGGCTGATTTGCCTTTCTCGTCTTAGGGTTGGGGTTCGGCCTAGGGCTAAGATTTTTTTAACTAGGAAGCCCTGAGTTCCAGGCTTACTTCATCTGCAAAAAGCATCCCAAAGGGAGTGCAGAAGTGCCACAACATGGCTGCTTTCACTGCTTTTCCCTTAGGAAGAACCCTAATACGCGGCTGATTTACCTTCCTAGGGTTACTGTTAGGCTTAGGCCTAGGACTTTTAAAACCAGGAAGCCCTGGGCTCCAGGCACATGCAGCTGCGAAAGGCATCCCAAGAGGTCCGCAGAAGTGACACAACTTGGCTGCCTCTGCTTCTATTCTCATGAGACCATCCTGAACCATAGGCTGATTTTCCTTCCTAGGGTTAAGGTTTGAGTTACGCCTAGGGTAAGAGTTCTATTAACCAGAAAGCCCTGAGTTCCAAGAACACAGCAGCTGCGAAGGACTACCCAAGAAGAGCGCAAAAGTACCACAACATGCCTGCCTCCACAGTTTTTTCCTTGGGGACATGCCTAATTCCTGGCTGATTTGCCTTTCTCGTCTTAGGGTTGGGGTTTGGCGTAGGGCTAGGATATTTTAAACTAGGAAGCCCTGAGTTCCAGGCTTACTTCATCTGCCAAAGGCATCCCAAAGGGTGTGCAAATGTGCCACAACATGGCTGCTTTCACGGCTTTTCCCTTAGGAAGAACCCTAATACGCGGCTGATTTACCTTCCTAGGGTTACTGTTAGGCTTAGGCCTAGGACTTTTAAAACCAGGAAGCCCTGGGCTCCAGGCACATGCAGCTGTTAAAGGCATCCCAAGAGGGCTGCAGAAGTGACACAACTTGGCTGCCTCTGCTGCTATTCTCATGAGACCATCCTGAACCATAGGCTGATTTTCCTTCCTAGGGTTAAGGTTTGAGTTACGCCTAGGGTAAGGGTTCTATTAACCAGAAAGCCCTGAGTTCCAAGAACACAGCAGCTGCGAAGGACTTCCCAAGAAGAGTGCAAAAGTACCACAACATGCCTGCCTCCACAGCTTTTTCCTTGGGGACATGCCTAATTCCTGGCTGATTTGCCATTCTCGTCTTAGGGTTGGGGTTCGGCCTAGGGCTAGTATTTTTAAAATCAGGAAGCCCTGAGTTCCAGGCACACTGGAGCTGTGAAAGGCATCCAAAAGGGAGTGCAAAAGTGCCACAACATTGTTGCTTTCACGGCTTTTTCCTTGGCAAGAAGCTTAACACCAGGCTGATTTCCCTTCCCAGGGTTACTGTTAGGCTTAGGCCTAGGGCTAGGATTTTTAAAACTAGGAAGCCCTGGGCTCCAGGCACACTGCAGCTGTTCAAGGCATCCCAAGGGGAGTACAAAAGTGCAACAACATGGCAGCTTTCACAGCTTTTTCCTTGGCACCATCCCTATACCTAGGCTGTTTTATCTGCCTAGGGTTAGGGTTAGGGTTCAGCCTAGGGCTTGGAGTTTTTTAACCAGGAAGCCCTGAGTTCCAGGCTTACTGCATCTGCCAAAGGCATCCCAAAGGGAGTGCAAAAGTGCCACAACATGGCTGCTTTCACAGCTTTTCCCTTAGGAAGAACCCTAATACGCGGCTGATTTACCTTCCTAGGGTTACTGTTAGGCTTAGGCCTAGGACTTTTAAAACCAGGAAGCCCTGGGCTCCAGGCACACTGCAGCTGTTAAAGGCATCCCAAGGGGAGCGCAAAAGTGACACAACTTGGCTGCCTCTGCTGCTATTCTCATGAGACCATCCTGAACCATAGGCTGATTTTCCTTCCTAGGGTTAAGGTTTGAGTTACGCCTAGGGTAATGGTTCTATTAACCAGAAAGCCCTGAGTTCCAAGAACACAGCAGCTGCGAAGGACATCCCAAGAAGAGCGCAAAAGTACCACAATGTGCCTGCCTCCACAGCTTTTTCCTTGGGGACATGCCTAATTCCTGGCTGATTTGCCTTTCTCGTCTTAGGGTTGGGGTTCGGCCTAGGGCTAGGATTTTTTTAACTAGGAAGCCCTGAGTTCCACGCTTACTTCATCTGCAAAAAGCATCCCAAAGGGAGTGCAGAAGTGCCACAACATGGCTGCTTTCACGGCTTTTCCCTTAGGAAGAACCCTAATACCCGGCTGATTTACCTTCCTAGGGTTACTGTTAGGCTTAGGCCTAGGACTTTTAAAACCAGGAAGCCCTGGGCTCCAGGCACATGCAGCTGCGAAAGGCATCCCAAGAGGGCTGCAGAAGTGACACAACTTGGCTGCCTCTGCTTCTATTCTCATGAGACCATCCTGAACCATAGGCTGATTTTCCTTCCAAGGGTTAAGGTTTGAGTTACGCCTAGGGTAAGAGTTCTATTAACCAGAAAGCCCTGAGTTCCAAGAACACAGCAGCTGCGAAGGACTAGCCAAGAAGAGCGCAAAAGTACCACAACATGCCTGCCTCCACAGCTTTTTCCGTGGGGACATGCCTAATTCCTGGCTGATTTGCCTTTCTCGTCTTAGGGTTGGGGTTCGGCCTAGGGCTAAGATTTTTTTAACTAGGAAGCCCTGAATTCCAGGCTTACTTCATCTGCAAAAAGCATCCCAAAGGGAGTGCAGAAGTGCCACAACATGGCTGCTTTCACTGCTTTTCCCTTAGGAAGAACCCTAATACGCGGCTGATTTACCTTCCTAGGGTTACTGTTAGGCTTAGGCCTAGGACTTTTAAAACCAGGAAGCCCTGGGCACCAGGCACATGCAGCTGCGAAAGGCATCCCAAGAGGGCCGCAGAAGTGACACAACTTGGCTGCCTCTGCTTCTATTCTCATGAGACCATCCTGAACCATAGGCTGATTTTCCTTCCTAGGGTTAAGGTTTGAGTTACGCCTAGGGTAAGAGTTCTATTAACCAGAAAGCCCTGAGTTCCAAGAACACAGCAGCTGCGAAGGACTACCCAAGAAGAGCGCAAAAGTACCACAACATGCCTGCCTCCACAGCTTTTTCCTTGGGGACATGCCTAATTCCTGGCTGATTTGCCTTTCTCGTCTTAGGGTTGGGGTTTGGCCTAGGGCTAGGATATTTTTAACTAGGAAGCCCTGAGTTCCAGGCTTACTTCATCTGCCAAAGGCATCCCAAAGGGTGTGCAAATGTGCCACAACATGGCTGCTTTCACGGCTTTTCCCTTAGGAAGAACCCTAATACGCGGCTGATTTACCTTCCTAGGGTTACTGTTAGGCTTAGGCCTAGGACTTTTAAAACCAGGAAGCCCTGGGCTCCAGGCACATGCAGCTGTTAAAGGCATCCCAAGAGGGCTGCAGAAGTGACACAACTTGGCTGTCTCTGCTGCTATTCTCATGAGACCATCCCGAACCATAGGCTGATTTTCCTTCCTAGGGTTAAGGTTTGAGTTACGCCTAGGGTAAGGGTTCTATTAACCAGAAAGCCCTGAGTTCCAAGAACACAGCAGCTGCGAAGGACTTCCCAAGAAGAGTGCAAAAGTACCACAACATGCCTGCCTCCACAGCTTTTTCCTTGGGGACATGCCTAATTCCTGGCTGATTTGCCTTTCTCGTCTTAGGGTTGGGGTTCGGCCTAGGGCTAGTATTTTTAAAATCAGGAAGCCCTGAGTTCCAGGCACACTGGAGCTGTGAAAGGCATCCAAAAGGGAGTGCAAAAGTGCCACAACATTGTTGCTTTCACGGCTTTTTCCTTGGCAAGAAGCTTAACACCAGGCTGATTTCCCTTCCCAGGGTTACTGTTAGGCTTAGGCCTAGGGCTAGGATTTTTAAAACTAGGAAGCCCTGGGCTCCAGGCACACTGCAGCTGTTCAAGGCATCCCAAGGGGAGTACAAAAGTGCAACAACATGGCAGCTTTCACAGCTTTTTCCTTGGCACCATCCCTACACCTAGGCTGTTTTATCTGCCTAGGGTTAGGGTTAGGCTTCCGCCTAGGGCTTGGAGTTTTTTAACCAGGAAGCCCTGAGTTCCAGGCTTACTGCATCTGCCAAAGGCATCCCAAAGGGAGTGCAAAAGTGCCACAACATGGCTGCTTTCACAGCTTTTCCCTTAGGAAGAACCCTAATACGCGGCTGATTTACCTTCCTAGGGTTACTGTTAGGCTTAGGCCTAGGACTTTTAAAACCAGGAAGCCCTGGGCTCCAGGCACACTGCAGCTGTTAAAGGCATCCCAAGGGGAGCGCAAAAGTGACACAACTTGGCTGCCTCTGCTGCTATTCTCATGAGACCATCCTGAACCATAGGCTGATTTTCCTTCCTAGGGTTAAGGTTTGAGTTTCGCCTAGGGTAAGGGTTCTATTAACCAGAAAGCCCTGAGTTCCAAGAACACAGCCGCTGCGAAGGACATCCCAAGAAGAGCGCAAAAGTACCACAACATGCCTGCCTCCACAGCTTTTTCCTTGGGGACATGCCTAATTCCTGGCTGATTTGCCTTTCTCGTCTTAGGGTTGGGGTTCGGCCTAGGGCTAGGATTTTTTTAACTAGGAAGCCCTGAGTTCCACGCTTACTTCATCTGCAAAAAGCATCCCAAAGGGAGTGCAGAAGTGCCACAACATGGCTGCTTTCACGGCTTTTCCCTTAGGAAGAACCCTAATACCCGGCTGATTTACCTTCCTAGGGTTACTGTTAGGCTTAGGCCTAGGACTTTTAAAACCAGGAAGCCCTGGGCTCCAGGCACATGCAGCTGCGAAAGGCATCCCAAGAGGGCTGCAGAAGTGACACAACTTGGCTGCCTCTGCTTCTATTCTCATGAGACCATCCTGAACCATAGGCTGATTTTCCTTCCTAGGGTTAAGGTTTGAGTTACGCCTAGGGTAAGAGTTCTATTAACCAGAAAGACCTGAGTTCAAAGAACACAGCAGCTGCGAAGGACTAGCCAAGAAGAGCGCAAAAGTACCACAACATGGCTGCCTCCACAGCTTTTTCCTTGGGGACATGCCTAATTCCTGGCTGATTTGCCTTTCTCGTCTTAGGGTTGGGGTTCGGCCTAGGGCTAGGATATTTTTAACTAGGAAGCCCTGAGTTCCAGGCTTACTTCATCTGCCAAAGGCATCCCAAAGGGTGTGCAAAAGTGCCACAACATGGCTGCTTTCACGGCTTTTCCCTTAGGAAGAACCCTAATACGCGGCTGATTTACCTTCCTAGGGTTACTGTTAGGCTTAGGCCTAGGACTTTTAAAACCAGGAAGCCCTGGGCTCCAGGCACACTCCAGCTGCGAAAGGCATCCCAAGGGGAGCGCAAAAGTGACACAACTTGGCTGCCACCACTGATATTTCCATGAGACCATCCCGAACCATAGGCTGATTTTCCTTCCTAGGGTTAAGGTTTGAGTTACGCCTAGGGTAAGGGTTCTATTAACCAGAAAGCCCTGAGTTCCAAGAACACAGCAGCTGCAAAGGACTACCCAAGAAGAGCGCAAAAGTACCACAACATGCCTGCCTCCACAGCTTTTTCCTTGGGGACATGCCTAATTCCTGGCTGATTTGCCTTTCTCGTCTTCGGGTTGGGGTTCGGCATAGGCCTAGGAGTTTTTTAACTAGGAAGCTCTGTGTTCCAGGCTTACTTCATCTGCAAAAAGCATCCAAAAGGGAGTGCAAAAGTGCCACAACATGGCTGTTTTCACGACTTTTCCCTTAGGAAGAACCCTAATACGCGGCTGATTTACCTTCCTAGGGTTACTGTTAGGCTTAGGCCTAGGACTTTTAAAACCAGGAAGCCCTGGGCTCCAGGCACACTGCAGCTGTTAAAGGCATCCCAAGGGGAGCGCAAAAGTGACACAACTTGGCTGCCTCTGCTGCTATTCTCATGAGACCATCCCGAACCATAGGCTGATTTTCCTTCCTAGGGTTAAGGTTTGAGTTACGCCTAGGTAAGAGTTCTATTAACCAGAAAGCCCTGAGTTCCAAGAACACAGCAGCTGCGAAGGACTACCCAAGAAGAGCGCAAAAGTACCACAACGTGCCTGCCTCCACAGCTTTTTCCTTGGGGACATGCCTAATTCCTGGCTGATTTGCCTTTCTCGTCTTAGGGTTGGGGTTCGGCCTAGGGCTAGGATTTTTTTAACTAGGAAGCCCTGAGTTCCAGGCTTACTTTATCTGCTAAAAGCATCCCAAAGGTAGTGCAGAAGTGCCAAAACATGGCTGATTTCACGGCTTTTCCCTTAGGAAGAACCCTAATACGCGGCTGATTTACCTTCCTAGCGTTACTGTTAGGCTTATGCCTAGGACTTTTAAAACCAGGAAGCCCTCGGCTCCAGGCACATGCAGCTGCGAAAGGCATCCCAAGAGGGCCGCAGAAGTGACACAACTTGGCTGCCTCTGCTTCTATTCTCATGAGACCATCCTGAACCATAGGCTGATTTTCCTTCCTAGGGTTAAGGTTTGAGTTACGCCTAGGGTAAGAGTTCTATTAACCAGAAAGCCCTGAGTTCCAAGAACACAGCAGATGCGAAGGACTACCCAAGAAGAGCGCAAAAGTACCACAACGTGCCTGCCTCCACAGCTTTTTCCTTGGGGACATGCCTAATTCCTGGCTGATTTGCCTTTCTCGTCTTAGGGTTGGGGTTCGGCCTAGGGCTAGGATATTTTTAACTAGGAAGCCCTGAGTTCCAGCCTTACTTCATCTGCCAAAGGCATCCCAAAGGGTGTGTAAAAGTGCCACAACATGGCTGCTTTCACGGCTTTCCCCTTAGGAAGAACCCTAATACGCGGCAGATTTACCTTCCTAGGGTTACTGTTAGGCTTAGGCCTAGGACTTTTAAAACCAGGAAGCCCTGGGCTCCAGGCACACTGCAGCTGCGAAAGGCATCCCAAGGGGAGCGCAAAAGTGACACAACATGGCTGCTTTCACAGCTTTTCACTTAGGAAGAACCCTAATACCCGGCTGATTTACCTTCCTAGGGTTACTCTTAGGCTTAGGCCTAGGACTTTTAAAACCAGGAAGCCCTGGGCTCCAGGCACATGCAGCTGTTAAAGGCATCCCAAGAGGGCCGCAGAAGTGACACAACTTGGCTGCCTCTGCTGCTATTCTCATGAGACCATCCCAAATCATAGGCTGATTTTCCTTCCTAGGGTTAAGGTTTGAGTTTCGCCTAAGGTAAGAGTTCTATTAACCAGAAAGACCTGAGTTCCAAGAACACAGCAGCTGCAAAGGACTACCCAAGAAGAGCGCAAAAGTACCACAACGTGCCTGCCTCCACAGCTTTTTCCTTGGGGACATGCCTAATTCCTGGCTGATTTGCCTTTCTCGTCTTAGGGTTGGGGTTCGGCCTAGGGCTAGGATTTTTAAAATCAGGAAGCCCTGAGTTCCAGGCACACTGGAGCTGTGAAAGGCATCCAAAAGGGAGTGCAAAAGTGCCACAACATGGTTGCTTTCACGGCTTTTTCCTTGGCAAGAAGCTTAACACCAGGCTGATTTCCCTTCCCAGGGTTACTGTAAGGCTTAGGCCTAGGGCTAGGATTTTTAAAACTAGGAAGCCCTTAGATCCAGGCACACTGCAGCTTTTCAAGGCATCCCAAGGGGAGTACAAAAATGCAACAACATGGCAGCTTTCACAGCTTTTTCCTTGGCACCATCCCTATACCTAGGCTGATTTATCTGCCTCTGGTTAGGGTTAGGGTTCAGCCTAGGGCTTGGAGTTTTTTAACCAGGAAGCCCTGAGTTCCAGGCTTACTGCATCTGCCAAAGGCATCCCAAAGGGAGTGCAGAAGTGCCACAACATGGCTGCTTTCACGGCTTTTCCCTTAGGAAGAACCCTAATACCCGGCTGATTTACCTTCCTAGGGTTACTGTTAGGCTTAGGCCTAGGACATTTAAAACCAGGAAGCCCTGGGCTCCAGGCATATGCAGCTGTTAAAGGCATCCCAAGAGGGCTGCAGAAGTGACACAACTTGGCTGCCTCTGCTTCTATTCTCATGAGACCATCCTGAACCATAGGCTGATTTTCCTTCCTAGGGTTAAGGTTTGAGTTTCGCCTAGGGTAAGAGTTCTATTAACCAGAAAGCCCTGAGTTCCAAGAACACAGCAGCTGCGAAGGACTACCCAAGAAGAGCGCAAAAGTACCACAACATGCCTGCCTCCACAGCTTTTTCCTTGGGGACATGCCTAATTCCTGGCTGATTTGCCTTTCTCGTCTTAGGGTTGGGGTTCGGCCTAGGGCTAGGATTTTTTTAACTAGGAAGCCCTGAGTTCCCGGCTTACTTCATCTGCCAAAGGCATCCCAAAGGGAGTGCAGAAGTGCCACAACATGGCTGCTTTCACGGCTTTTCCCTTAGGAAGAACCCTAATACGCGGCTGATTTACCTTCCTAGGGTTACTGTTAGGCTTAGGCCTAGGACTTTTAAAACCAGGAAGCCCTGGGCTCCAGGCACATGCAGCTGCGAAAGGCATCCCAAGAGGGCCGCAGAAGTGACACAACTTGGCTGCCTCTGCTTCTATTCTCATGAGACCATCCCGAACCATAGGCTGATTTTCCTTCCTAGGATTAAGGTTTGAGTTACGCCTGGGGTAAGGGTTCTATTAACCAGAAAGCCCTGAGTTCCAAGAACACAGCAGCTGCGAAGGACTACCCAAGAAGAGCGCAAAAGTACCACAACATGCCTGCCTCCACAGCTTTTTCCGTGGGGACATGCCTAATTCCTGGCTGATTTGCCTTTCTCGTCTTAGGGTTGGGGTTTGGCCTAGGGCTAGGATATTTTTAACTAGGAAGCCCTGAGTTCCAGGCTTACTTCATCTGCCAAAGGCATCCCAAAGGGTGTGCAAAAGTGCCACAACATGGCTGCTTTCACGGCTTTTCCCTTAGGAAGAACCCTAATACGCGGCTGATTTACCTTCCTAGGGTTACTGTTAGGCTTAGGCCTAGGACTTTTAAAACCAGGAAGCCCTGGGCTCCAGGCACACTGCAGCTGCGAAAGGCATCCCAAGGGGAGCGCAAAAGTGACACAACTTGGCTGCCACCACTGATATTTCCATGAGACCATCCCGAACCATAGGCTGATTTTCCTTCCTAGGGTTAAGGTTTGAGTTACGCCTGGGGTAAGGGTTCTATTAACCAGAAAGCCCTGAGTTCCAAGAACACAGCAGCTGTGAAGGACTACCCAAGAAGAGCGCAAAAGTACCACAACATGCCTGCCTCCACAGCTTTTTCCTTGGGGACATGCCTAATTCCTGGCTGATTTCCCTTTCTCGTCTTAGGGTTAGGGTTCAGCCTAGGGCTTGGAGTTTTTTAACCAGGAAGCCCTGAGTTCCAGGCTTACTGCATCTGCCAAAGGCATCCCAAAGGGAGTGCAGAAGTGCCACAACATGGCTGCTTTCACGGCTTTTCCCTTAGGAAGAACCCTAATACGCGGCTGATTTACCTTCCTAGGGTTACTGTTAGGCTTAGGCCTAGGACTTTTAAAACCAGGAAGCCCTGGGCTCCAGGCACATGCAGCTGTTAAAGGCATCCCAAGAGGGCTGCAGAAGTGACACAACTTGGCTGCCTCTGCTTCTATTCTTATGAGACCATCCTGAACCATAGGCTGATTTTCCTTCCTAGGGTTAAGGTTTGAGATTCGCCTAGGGTAAGAGTTCTATTAACCAGAAAGACCTGAGTTCCAAGAACACAGCAGCTGCGAAGGACTACCCAAGAAGAGCGCAAAAGTACCACAACATGCCTGCCTCCACAGCTTTTTCCTTGGGGACATGCCTAATTCCTGGCTGATTTGCCTTTCTCGTCTTAGGGTTGGGGTTCGGCCTAGGGCTAGGATTTTTTTAACTAGGAAGCCCTGAGTTCCCGGCTTACTTCATCTGCCAAAGGCATCCCAAAGGGAGTGCAGAAGTGCCACAACATGGCTGCTTTCACGGCTTTTCCCTTAGGAAGAACCCTAATACACGGCTGATTTACCTTCCTAGGGTTACTGATAGGCTTAGGCCTAGGACTTTTAAAACCAGGAAGCCCTGGGCTCCAGGCACACTGCAGCTGCGAAAGGCATCCCAAGGGGAGCGCAAAAGTGACACAACTTGGCTGCCACCACTGATATTTCCATGAGACCATCCCGAACCATAGGCTGATTTTCCTTCCTAGGGTTAAGGTTTGAGTTACGCCTGGGGTAAGGGTCCTATTAACCAGAAAGCCCTGAGTTCCAAGAACACAGCAGCTGCGAAGGACTACCCAAGAAGAGCGCAAAAGTACCACAACATGCCTGCCTCCACAGCTTTTTCCTTGGGGACATGCCTAATTCCTGGCTGATTTGCCTTTCTCGTCTTAGGGTTGGCGTTCGGCCTAGGGCTAGGATTTTTTTAACTAGGAAGCCCTGAGTTCCAGGCTTACTTCATCTGCAAAAAGCATCCCAAAGGGAGTGCAGAAGTGCCACAACATGGCTGCTTTCACGGCTTTTCCCTTAGGAAGAACCCTAATACGTGGCTGATTTACCTTCCTAGGGTTACTGTTAGGCTTAGGCCTAGGACTTTTAAAACCAGGAAGCCCTGGGCTCCAGGCACATGCAGCTGTTAAAGGCATCCCAAGAGGGCCGCAGAAGTGACACAACTTGGCTGCCTCTGCTTCTATTCTCATGAGACCATCCCGAACCATAGGCTGATTTTCCTTCCTAGGATTAAGGTTTGAGTTACGCCTGGTGTAAGGGTTCTATTAACCAGAAAGCCCTGAGTTCCAAGAACACAGCAGCTGCGAAGGACTAGCCAAGAAGAGCGCAAAAGTACCACAACATGCCTGCCTCCACAGCTTTTTCCTTGGGGACATGCCTAATTCCTGGCTGATTTGCCTTTCTGTCTTAGGGTTGGGGTTTGGCCTAGGGCTAGGATTTTTTTTTACTAGGAAGCCCTGAGTTCCAGGCTTACTTCATCTGCCAAAGGCATCCCAAAGGGTGTGCAAAAGTGCCACAACATGGCTGCTTTCACGGCTTTTCCCTTAGGAAGAACCCTAATACGCGGCTGATTTACCTTCCTAGGGTTACTGTTAGGCTTAGGCCTAGGACTTTTAAAACCAGGAAGCCCTGGGCTCCAGGCACACTGCAGCTGCGAAAGGCATCCCAAGGGGAGCGCAAAAGTGACACAACTTGGCTGCCACCACTGATATTTCCATGAGACCATCCCGAACCATAGGCTGATTTTCCTTCCTAGGGTTAAGGTTTGAGTTACGCCTGGGGTAAGGGTTCTATTAACCAGAAAGCCCTGAGTTCCAAGAACACAGCAGCTGCGAAGGACTACCCAAGAAGAGCGCAAAAGTACCACAACATGCCTGCCTCCACAGCTTTTTCCTTGGGGATATGCCTAATTCCTGGCTGATTTGCCTTTCTCGTCTTAGGGTTGGGGTTCGGCCCAGGGCTAGGATTTTTTTAACTAGGAAGCCCTGAGTTCCAGGCTTACTTCATCTGCCAAAGGCATCCCAAAGGGAGTGCAGAAGTGCCACAACATGGCTGCTTTCACGGCTTTTCCCTTAGGAAGAACCCTAATACGCGGCTGATTTACCTTCCTAGGGTTACTGTTAGGCTTAGGCGTGGGACTTTTAAAACCAGGAAGCCCTGGGCTCCAGGCATATGCAGCTGTTAAAGGCATCCCAAGAGGGCTGCAGAAGTGACACAACTTGGCTGCCTCTGCTGCTATTCTCATGAGACCATCCCGAACCATAGGCTGATTTTCCTTCCTAGGGTTAAGGTTTGAGTTACGCCTAGGGTAAGGGTTCTATTAACCAGAAAGCCCTGAGTTCCAAGAACACAGCAGCTGTGAAGGACTACCCAAGAAGAGCGCAAAAGTACCACAACATGCCTGCCTCCACAGCTTTTTCCTTGGGGACATGCCTAATTCCTGGCTGATTTGCCTTTCTCGTCTTAGGGTTGGGGTTCGGCCTAGGGCTAGGACTTTTAAAATCAGGAAGCCCTGAGTTCCAGGCACACTGGAGCTGTGAAAGGCATCCAAAGGGAGTGCAAAAGTGCCACAATATGGCTGCTTTCACGGCTTTTTCCTTGGCAAGAAGCCTAAAACCAGGCTGATTTCCCTTCCCAGGGTTACTGTGAGGCTTAGGCCTAGGGCTAGGCTTTTTAAAACTAGGAAGCCCTTAGATCCAGGCACACTGCAGCTGTTCAAGGCATCCCAAGGGGAGTACAAAAGTGCAACAACATGGCAGCTTTCACAGCTTTTTCCTTGGCACCATCCCTATACCTAGGCTGATTTATCTGCCTAGGGTTAGGGTTAGGCTTCTGTCTAGGGCTTGGAGATTTTAACCCGGAAGCCCTGAGTTCCAGGCTTACTGCATCTGCCAAAGGCATCCCAAAGGTAGTGCAGGAGTGCCACAACATGGCTGCTTTCACGGCTTTTCCCTTAGGAAGAACCCTAATACTCGGCTGATTTACCTTCCTAGGGTTACTGTTAGGCTTAGGCCTAGGACTTTTAAAACCAGGAAGCCCTGGGCTCCAGGCACACTGCAGCTGCGAAAGGCATCCCAAGGGGAGCGCAAAAGTGACACAACTTGGCTGCCACCACTGATATTTCCATGAGACCATCCCGAACCATAGGCTGATTTTCCTTCCTAGGGTTAAGGTTTGAGTTACGCCTAGGGTAAGGGTTCTATTAACCAGAAAGCCCTGAGTTCCAAGAACACAGCAGCTGCGAAGGACTTCCATAGAAGAGCGCAAAAGTACCACAACAGGCCTGCCTCCACAGCTTTTTCCTTGGGGACATCCCTAATTCCTGGCTGATTTGCCTTTCTCGTCATAGGGATGGGGTTCGGCCTAGGGCTAGGATTTTTAAAATCAGGAAGCCCTGAGTTACAGGCACACTGGAGCTGTGAAAGGCATCCAAATGGGAGTGCAAAAGTGCCACAACATGGCTGCTTTCCCGGCTTTTTCCTTGGCAAGAAGCCTAACACCAGACTGATTTACCTTCCCAGGGTTACTGTAAGGCTTAGGCCTAGGGCTAGGATTTTTAAAACTAGGAAGCCCTTAGCTCCAGGCACACTGCAGCTGTTCAAGGCATCCCAAGAGGGCCGCAGAAGTGACACAACTTGGCTGCCTCTGCTTCTATTCTCATGAGTCCATCCCGAACCATAGGCTGATTTTCCTTCCTAGGGTGAGGGTTAGAGTTACGCCTAGGGTTAGTGTTTTTTTAACCAGAAAGCCCTGAGTTCCAAGAACACAGCAGCTGCGAAGGACTACCCAAGAGGAGGGGAAAAGTGCCACAACTTGGCTGCCTCCAGCGCTTTTTCCTTGGGACCATCATTGAACCTAGGCTGATTTACTTGCCTCCAGTTGCACCTATGTTCACGCCAAGAGATAGGGATTTTAAATCAGTAAACCCTGAGCTCCAGACCCAGTGCAGCTGCAAAAGGCTTCCCAAGGGCAGCCAAAAATTGCCTCAACATGCTCCTTCCAGTGCTTTTTTCCTTGGGAACATCCCTATACCCAGGCTGATTTATCTGCCTAGGCTTAGGGTTAGGGTTCAGCCTAGAGATAGGATTTTTTCAAACAGGAAGCCCTGAATTCCAGGCACACTGCAGCTGTTAAAGGCAGTGTTCTACGTCAACCGCAACTTAGTCTGAAATAAATGCTTTTTCCCTGAGAGCATCTGAGAGGTTTGCATGAAGCACTGATATCTGACATTTGCAATTTTGAATAGGAGAGGAGAAAGAAAATGGGAAGAAGTTTTTAATTTTAGTGGTTTCAATGTTAATTTCCGTACACTTTTTCAAAACTTGTCAGCTCAAATGCCCATCAACATCTTTTAGTCATCTGTAAGTCAGTATTCATATAAAATGTGCTTCAAATCAAAAGAATTTCAAATTTGCACTCCAAATTTCTATGCCTAGATTTATGATTTCCTACACATATTAGATGAAAGGAAGGCCTTTTTTACTGTGGGAGTGCTGGAACACTGGAACAGGTTGCCCAGGGAAGTTGTGGGTGTCCCATCCCTGAAAGTATTCAAGGTCAGCTTGGACGGGGCTTGGAGCAGCAACAAAGGAGAAGCTTGATGGTAGAGAAACAAAGTTGGACTATAGAAGAAACTGGGATTGAAGTATAGGAGCAAGTTTTCTCTCAGCTCTTGGGGTAAATTCAAAGTTGTACAAAATGACATTTATCTGTGCTATTCACTACTGTAACAGAAATGTTCATGAAAACTGTACAGAAGATAGCAAATTTTAAAAGAGATAAGAATTACAGCATAAAATCCATGGGATGGGTTACAACATGAGACACTCTCTAAGAGAAAATCTCTGTGTTTCAGCACTTCATCATGGTAAGATTTCATGAAGTGCCAAAGAAGGCGGCAAAATATCATTCGGGACGTTATTTCCTGGAATTCAGCCTGGCCATTAGTAGGAACTGGGTTTGAACACATCATGTAGATATACCACACACACTTGCCCTTCACTGAAAAATGACTGTTTACAACGAAGAAGCAATTGACAATCAAAATTGATTGAAAGCATCTTAAACATGTCAAGTATTTCATTGTAGATGATCTGTGATCCAAATGCTTCTTCCACCTTCGAGAGGGACAGAACAATTCTTCCATATCATGATGGTTTAAAATTGTATCAACCAATGTTTTCTGCTGAAAAGATAGCATCTATTTTTTTCTATTTTTGGAAGAAAATATTCCTAGACATACAACAGGTGAGAACTAAGTAATTTTAAAGAAACAAATGAAAAGAAAATATTCTGTAAATAGAATGAAATGAAAAGCTGTGTTTTAAATAGGAGCTAAATATGAAACAGAATTTTTGTACCAGGCATTTGAATTACTGCACCAGCTCTTTTGCCCATCAAGAGAGGCATTTAGCATTTCAGTCTTTTCCAAGGTGTTCATGATCTGCTGTGCTGATCTCTGTGTGTGCCTAGGTGTGTGTGGAAGGGGGGGCATGTGAAGGGGAGTGTGTATGTTTGCTTTACAATTGTTGTGGCAGATTCATGCCTCAGCTCCACATTTTGTTTTAGAAAGGTCACACAGAGTGGATGTGAAGTTTACTATCAACAAGAGATCAATTCCCAAATCATCCATTTGACTCTACCTTATAAATCATGTGCTTTGTTGCATATTTTATCAAATCTACTTTCAAGCCAGATGGAGGAAGGAGGATGTGGCAATCCCTCCACCATCTTGCAACTTTTATGCAAGTAGGTTTTCAAGAAAATCATCATTTCTCTTTGAAATATGTCTGGAACAGGCATGATGGTAGTGTCAACCTGTTGGAGTTTTTGTTGCTGGAAGAAGTTATACAAAAGGATTGGTTTTTACATTGACCAGTTACTGAATCAAGCGCAGGAATACATTGGAAATTCAACTGGGGCTTCCTTTCCCCGGCAGACTACTTCTAGAACGAGCTTGTACACTGAAGCTTACTCTTTTGCCCTCTTTTTGTTTCTTTCCTATTTTCTTGGCTTCTTTGCCACTCTCTAGACAATTTTGGAACTTTTTTCCCAACTCAAATGGTTTCAATAGTCTGATTGTGATCATACATTTTTACAAGGAATTTTTAAAATCTTTCCTCCAGTTAAGAAAGTCAAGGACTTAGGTCTTTTTCTTCCCTTATCAATATTGCAATGAAATTGATAAGTAAAGACCAACTCTTTCTTTTTGTTTTTAACCCAAGCAGATAATTCCCATCCATTCATCCATTTGGTGGACCAATGGTTGCCATTCTGATGGAAGTTGTCACTTCTTAACAATAGGCATTCTGTGACTATGTTGACAGCACTTTGGGTGAAGATCCTAACTGGTCTTAGATACACATAGGGAGAAATTTGCTCAGCCAGTGTCAGTCTTAAGCATGCGTATCAGAAGATCTTTCTAGAGCTGGGAATTTTCCCATGAAAGGGATTCAGTTAGGGAAGAGACACTTGCCCCAGAGGTTTACATTCTTCTTGAAGACTGCTTAAGGAACTTAGATGCCATGTCCATTTGGATCTGTGTCTGCACAGAACTTTGTCATGCCAGTGCTTGAAATGCATCTTGAAGAGAATTCACTAGCACAGAATGAATGAGAGTGGAAGGGGTTGGTGGGGCTAACCAGGCCCAACCCCCCTGCCTAAACCAGGATACCTAGAGCCTCTTGCCCAGGATTCTATCTGGGTGTACTTTTAATGTCTTCAAAGATCCAGGCTCCACAATCTTTCTGGGCAGTCTGTGCCGTGGTTCACTCACCCTCACAGTAAAGAATCATTTCCTGATGTTCCTGTATTTCAGTGTGTGCCCACTGCCTCTTGTCTTTTCACTCAGCATCACTGAAAAGACACTGATTCCCTCCCCTTTGCACTATTGCTTCCATATGGATGTGTGCTGCCATGTAGAGATATGTCAAAAACCTCCCTGAAGCCCAGGCAGATAATATTCCCTTCATCTACCAGTCAAGTTGATTCATCAGAGGAGTTTAAAGTTATGTTCAGCATGAAATGCCCCTGAAAAATCATGCTAACTACATTATTGTGTCATCTTTCATGTGCCTGGCAAGGTTTTCCAGGAAGAGCTGCTTCATCAACTTCCTGGGTATAAAAAAGAGGCTGGCTGGTTTGTACGATTGCGAGTCCACCTAATTGCCTTTTTTGAAGATGAGTGTCATTTGCTTACATCCAGTCCTTAGCCTCTCTTGTCGTCTACATCTTAGCAAAAAGCTTTTCCACTATGTCTGCCAAGGAGAAATTGTACGAGCGCAGAAAACATCTCCTATCGTGTTCTAGACGTTGCACGGAGGTGTGCCGAGTGTTTGGCATGAAGAAAAGAAAAGTTGTCAGAAACAGCTTCCAATCGAATGTTCATGTGATTGGAAAAGTCAGGAGAGTGCAAAGGTACTGTTTTCTATCAGTTGGCAAGCTGCGCACACAATCCCAGTGTTGTACAGCTTCCTTCTTCACCTTTCCGAAGGTGCCGCTCTCTCCGGCTCCCGGAGCCGAAGAAGCCGCTTCTTCGTGCAAAGACGATTGTGCCGCTCACTGTGCACTCCTTAGCGCGGCTTCTGCCGAAAGACGCCCGGGAGCGGCTCTTAGCTCCGGACAGCATCGTACCTTCATCTTTAGCGTCTCTTCTCGTCTACATCTTAGCAAAAAGCTTTTCCACTATGTCTGGCGAGGAAAAACTGTGCCAGCACAGAAAACATCTCCTATCGTGTTCTAGACGTTGCACGGAGGTGTGCCGAGTGTTTGGCATGAAGGAAAGAAAAGTTGTCCAAAACAGCTTCCAATCGAATGTTCATGTGATTGGAAAAGTCAGGAGAGTGCAAAGGTACTGTTTTCTAGCAGTTGGCAAGCTGCGCACACAATCCCAGTGTTGTACAGCTTCCTTCTTCACCTTTCCGAAGGTGCCGCTCTCTCCGGCTCCCGGAGCAGAAGAAGCGGCTTCTTCGCGCAAAGACGATTGTGCCGCTCACTGTGCACTCCTTAGCGCGGCTTCTGCCGAAAGACGCCCGGGAGCGGCTCTTAGCTCCGGACAGCATCGTACCTTCGTCTTTAGCGTCTCTTCTCGTCTACATCTTAGCAAAAAGCTTTTCCACTATGTCTGGCGAGGAAAAACTGTGCCAGCACAGAAAACATCTCCCATCGTGTTCTAGACGTTGCACGGAGGTGTGCCGAGTGTTTGGCATGAAGAAAAGAAAAGTTGTCCAAAACAGCTTCCAATCGAATGTTCATGTGATTGGAAAAGTCAGGAGAGTGCAAAGGTACTGTTTTCTATCAGTTGGCAAGCTGCGCACACAATCCCAGTGTTGTACAGCTTCCTTCTTCACCTTTCCGAAGGTGCCGCTCTCTCCGGCTCCCGGAGGCGAAGAAGCGGCTTCTTCGCGCAAAGACGATTGTGCCGCTCACTGTGCACTCCTTAGCGCGGCTTCTGCCGAAAGACGCCCGGGAGCGGCTCTTAGCTCCGGACAGCATCGTACCTTCGTCTTTAGCGTCTCTTCTCGTCTACATCTTAGCAAAAAGCTTTTCCACTATGTCTGGCGAGGAAAAACTGTGCCAGCACAGAAAACATCTCCCATCGTGTTCTAGACGTTGCACGGAGGTGTGCCGAGTGTTTGGCATGAAGAAAAGAAAAGTTGTCCAAAACAGCTTCCAATCGAATGTTCATGTGATTGGAAAAGTCAGGAGAGTGCAAAGGTACTGTTTTCTATCAGTTGGCAAGCTGCGCACACAATCCCAGTGTTGTACAGCTTCCTTCTTCACCTTTCCGAAGGTGCCGCTCTCTCCGGCTCCCGGAGGCGAAGAAGCGGCTTCTTCGCGCAAAGACGATTGTGCCGCTCACTGTGCACTCCTTAGCGCGGCTTCTGCCGAAAGACGCCCAGGAGCGGCTCTTAGCTCCGGACAGCATCGTACCTTCGTCTTTAGCGTCTCTTCTCGTCTACATCTTAGCAAAAAGCTTTTCCACTATGACTGGCGAGGAAAAACTGTGCCAGCACAGAAAACATCTCCCATCGTGTTCTAGACGTGGCACGATCCCTATACTTAGGCTGATTTTCCTTCCTGGGGACAGGGTTAGGCTTCAGCCTAGGGCTTGGAGTTTTTTAACCAGGAAGCCCTGAGTTCCAGGCTTACTGCATCTGCCAAAGGCATCCGAAAGGGAGTGCAGAAGTGCCACAACATGGTTGCTTTCACGGCTTTTCCCTTAGGAAGAACCCTAACACCCGGCTGATTTACCTTCCTAGGGTTACTGTTAGGCTTAGGCCTAGGACTTTTAAAACCAGGAAGCCCCAGGCTCCAGGCACACTGAAGCTGCGAAAGGCATCCCAAGGGGAGCGCAGAAGTGACACAACTTGGCAGCAACCACTGATATTTCCATGAGACCATTCCGAATCATAGGCTGATTTTCCTTCCTAGGGTTAAGGTTTGAGTTACGCCTGGGGTAAGGGTTCTATTAACCAGAAAGCCCTGAGTTCCAAGAACACAGCAGCTGCGAAGGACTAGCCAAGAAGAGCGCAAAAGTACCACAACATGCCTGCCTCCACAGCTTTTTCCTTGGGGACATGCCTAATTCCTGGCTGATTTGCCTTTCTCGTCTTAGGGTTGGGGTTCGGCCTAGTGCTAGGATTTTTAAAATCAGGAAGCCCTGAATTCCAAGCACACTGGAGCTGTGAATGTCATCCAAAAGGGAGTGCAAAAGTGCCACAACATGGTTGCTTTCACGGCTTTTTCCTTGGCAAGAAGCCTAACACCAGGCTGATTTCCCTTCCCAGGGTTACTGTTAGGCTTAGGCCTAGGGCTAGGATTTTTAAAACAAGGAAGCCCTTAGATCCAGGCGCACTGCATCTGTTGAAGGCATCCCAAGAGGAGTAAAAAAGTGCAACAACATGGCAGCTTTCACAGCTTTTTCCTTGGCACCATCCCTATACCTAGGCTGTTTTATCTGCCTAGGGTTAGGGTTAGGCTTCAGCCTTGCGCTTGGAGTTTTTTAACCAGGAAGCCCTGAGTTCCAGGCTTACTGCATCTGCCAAAGGCATCCCAAAGGGAGTGCAAAAGTGCCAAAACATGGCTGCTTTCACAGCTTTTCCCTTAGGAAGAACCCTAATACGCGGCTGATTTACCTTCCTAGGGTTACTGTTAGGCTTAGGCCTAGGACTTTTAAAACCAGGAAGCCCTGGGCTCCAGGCATATGCAGCAGTTAAAGGCATCCCAAGAGGGCCGCAGAAGTGACACAACTTGGCTGCCTCTGCTTCTATTATCATGAGACCATCCTGAACCATAGGCTGATTTTCCTTCCTAGGGTTAAGGTTTGAGTTTCGCCTAGGGTAAGAGTTTTATTAACCAGAAAGACCTGAGTTCCAAGAACACAGCAGCTGCGAAGGACTAGCCAAGAAGAGCGCAAAAGTACCACAACATGCCTGCCTCCACAGCTTTTTCCTTGGGGACATGCCTAATTCCTGGCTGATTTGCCTTTCTCGTCTTAGGGTTGGGGTTCGGCCTAGGGCTAGGATTTTTTTAACTAGGAAGCCCTGAGTTCCAGGCTTACTGCATCTGCCAAAGGCATCCCAAAGGGAGTGCAGAAGTGCCACAACATGGCTGCTTTCACGGCTTTTCCCTTAGGAAGAACCCTAATACGCGGCTGATTTACCTTCCTAGGGTTACTGTTAGGCTTAGGCCTAGGACTTTTAAAACCAGGAAGCCCTGGGCTCCAGGCACACTGCAGCAGCGAAAGGCATCCCAAGGGGAGTGCAAAAGTGACGCAACTTGGCTGCCACCACTGATATTTCCATGAGACCATCCCGAACCATAGGCTGATTTTCCTTCCTAGGGTTAAGGTTTGAGTTTCGCCTGGGGTAAGGGTTCGGTTAACCAGAAAGCCCTGAGTTCCAAGAACACAGCAGCTGCGAAGGACTAGCCAAGAAGAGCGCAAAAGTACCACAACATGCCTGCCTCCACAGCTTTTTCCTTGGGGACATGCCTAATTCCTGGCTGATTTGCCTTTCTCGTCTTAGGGTTGGGGTTCGGCCTAGGGCTAGGATTTTTTTAACTAGGAAGCCCTGAGTTCCAGGCTTAATTCATCTGCCAAAGGCATCCCAAAGGGAGTGCAGAAGTGCCACAACATGGCTGCTTTCACGGCTTTTCCCTTAGGAAGAACCCTAATATGCGGCTGATTTACCTTCCTAGGGTTACTGTTAGGCTTAGGCCTAGGACTTTTAAAACTAGGAAGCCCTTAGATCCAGGCACACTGCAGCTGTTAAAGGCATCCCAAGGGGAATACTAAAGTACCACAACATGGCAGCTTTCACAGCTTTTTCCTTGGCACCATCCCTATACATAGGCTGATTTATCTGCCTAGGGTTAGGGTTAGGGTTCAGCCTAGGGCTTGGAGTTTTTTAACCAGGAAGCCCTGAGTTCCAGGCTTACTGCATCTGCCAAATGCATCCCAAAGGGAGTGCAAAAGTGCCACAACATGGCTGCTTTCACAGCTTTTCCCTTAGGAAGAACCCTAATACCCAGCTGATTTACCTTCCTAGGGTTACTGTTAGGCTTAGGCCTAGGACTTTTAAAACCAGGAAGCCCTGGGCTCCAGGCACATGCAGCTGTTAAAGGCATCCCAAGAGGGCCGCAGAAGTGACACAACTTGGCTGCCTCTGCTGCTATTCTCATGAGACCATGACGAACCATAGGCTGATTTTCCTTCCTAGGGTTAAGGTTTGAGTTACGCCTAGGGTAAGGGTTCTATTAACCAGAAAGCCCTGAGTTCCAAGAACACAGCAGCTGCGAAGGACTACCCAAGAAGAGTGCAAAAGTACCACAACGTGCCTGCCTCCACAGCTTTTTCCTTGGGGACATGCCTAATTCCTGGCTGATTTGCCTTTCTCGTCTTAGGGTTGGGGTTCGGCCTAGGGCTAGGATTTTTAAAATCAGGTAGACCTGACTTCCAGGCACACTGGAGCTGTGAAAGGCATCCAAAAGGGAGTGCAAAAGTGCCACATCATGGTTTCTTTCACGGCTTTTTCCTTGGCAAGAAGCCTAACACCAGGCTGATTTCCCTTCCCAGGGTTACTGTAATGCTTAGGCCTAGGGCTAGGATTTTTAAAACTAGGAAGCCCTTAGTTCCAGGCACACTGCAGCTGTTCAAGGCATCCCAAGGGGAGTACAAAAGTGCAACAACATGGCAGCTTTCACAGCTTTTTCCTTGGCACCATCCCTATACCTAGGCTGATTTATCTGCCTAGGGTTAGGGTTAGGCTTCAGCCTAGGGCTTGGAGTTTTTTAACCAGGAAGCCCTGAGTTCCAGGCTTACTGCATCTGCCAAAGGCATCCCAAAGGGAGTGCAGAAGTGCCACAACATGGCTGCTTTCACGGCTTTTCCCTTAGGAAGAACCCTAATACCCGGCTGATTTACCTTCCTAGGGTTACTGTTAGGCTTAGGCCTAGGACTTTTAAAACCAGGAAGCCCTGGGCTCCAGGCACTCTGCAGCTGCGAAAGGCATCCCAAGGGGAGCGCAAAAGTGACACAACTTGGCTGCCACCACTGATATTTCCATGAGACCATCCCGAACCATAGGCTGATTTTCCTTCCTAGGGTTAAGGTTTGAGTTACGCCTAGGGTAAGGGTTCTATTAACCAGAAAGCCCTGAGTTCCAAGAACGCAGCAGCTGTGAAGGACATCCCAAGAAGAGCGCAAAAGTACCACAACATGCCTGCCTCCACAGCTTTTTCCTTGGGGACATGCCTAATTCCTGGCTGATTTGCCTTTCTCGTCTTAGGGTTGGGGTTGCGGCCTAGGGCTAGGATTTTTAAAATCAGGAAGCCCTGAGTTCCAGGCACACTGGAGCTGTGAAAGGCATCCAAAAGGGAGTGCAAAAGTGCCACAACATGGTTGCTTTCTCGGCTTTTTCCTTGGCAAGAAGCTTAACACCAGGCTGATTTCCCTTCCCAGGGTTACTGTTAGGCTTAGGCCTAGGGCTAGGATTTTTAAAACTAGGAAGCCCTTAGCTCCAGGCACACTGCAGCTTTTCAAGGCATCCCAAGGGGAGTACAAAAGTGGAACAACATGGCAGCTTTCACAGCTTTTTCCTTGGCACCATCCCTATACCTTGGCTGTTTTATCTGCCTAGGGTTAGGGTTAGGGTTCAGACTAGGGCTTGGAGTTTTTTAACCAGGAAGCCCTGAGTTCCAGGCTTACTGCATCTGCCAAAGGCATCCCAAAGGGAGTGCAAAAGTGCCACAACATGGCTGCTTTCACGGCTTTTCCCTTAGGAAGAACCCTAATACCCAGCTGATTTACCTTCCTAGGGTTACTGTTAGGCTTCGGCCTAGGACATTTAAAACCAGAAAGCCCTGGGCTCCAGGCACACTGCAGCTGTTAAAGGCATCCCAAGAGGGCTGCAGAAGTGACACAACTTGGCTGCCTCTGCTGCTATTCTCATGAGACCATCCCGAACCATAGGCTGATTTTCCTTTCTAGGGTTAAGGTTTGAGTTACGCCTGGGGTAAGGGTTCTATTAACCAGAAAGCCCTGAGTTCCAAGAACACAGCAGCTGCGAAGGACTTCCCAAGAAGAGCGCAAAAGTACCACAACATGCCTGCCTCCACAGCTTTTTCCTTGGGGACATGCCTAATTCCTGGCTGATTTGCCTTTCTCGTCTTAGGGTTGGGGTTCGGCCTAGGGCTAGGATTTTTAAAATCAGGAAGCCCTGAGTTCCAGGCACACTGGAGCTGTGAAAGGCATCCAAAAGGGAGTGCAAAAGTGCCACAACATGGTTGCTTTCACGGCTTTTTCCTTGGCAAGAAGCTTAACACCAGGCTGATTTCCCTTCCCAGGGTTACTGTAAGGCTTAGGCCTAGGGCTAGGTTTTTTAAAACTAGGAAGCCCTTAGATCCAGGCACACTGCAGCTGTTCAAGGCATCCCAAGGGGAGTACAAAAGTGCAACAACATGGCAGCTTTCACAGCTTTTTCCTTGGCACCATCCCTATACCTAGGCTGATTTATCTGCCTAGGGTTAGGGTTAGGGTTCAGCCTAGGGCTTGGAGTTTTTTAACCAGGAAGCCCTGAGTTTCAGGCTTACTGCGTCTGCCAAAGGCATCCCAAAGGGAGTGCAAAAGTGCCACAACATGGCTGCTTTCACAGCTTTTCCCTTAGGAAGAACCCTAATACTCGGCTGATTTACCTTCCTAGGGTTACTGTTAGGCTTAGGCCTAGGACTTTTAAAACCAGGAAGCCCTGGGCTCCAGGCACACTGCAGCTGCGAAAGGCATCCCAAGGGGAGCGCAAAAGTGACACAACTCTGCTGCCTCTGCTGCTATTCTCATGAGACCATCCCGAACCATAGGCTGATTTTCCTTCCTAGGGTTAAGGTTTGAGTTACGCCTAGGGTAAGAGTTCTATTAACCAGAAAGCCCTGAGTTCCAAGAACACAGCAGCTGCAAAGGACTACCCAAGAAGAGCGCAAAAGTACTACAACATGCCTGCCTCCACAGCTTTTTCCTTGGGGACATGCCTAATTCCTGCCTGATTTGCCTTTCTCGTCTTAGGGTTGGGGTTCGGCCTAGGGCTAGGATTTTTTTAACTAGGAAGCCCTGAGTTCCAGGCTTACTTCATCTGCCAAAGGCATCCCAAAGGGAGTGCAGAAGTGCCACAACATGGCTGCTTTCACGGCTTTTCCCTTAGGAAGAACCCTAATATGCGGCTGATTTACCTTCCTAGGGTTACTGTTAGGCTTAGGCCTAGGACTTTTAAAACTAGGAAGCCCTTAGATCCAGGCACACTGCAGCTGTTAAAGGCATCCCAAGGGGAATACTAAAGTAGCACAACATGGCAGCTTTCACAGCTTTTTCCTTGGCACCATCCCTATACATAGGCTGATTTATCTGCCTCGGGTTAGGGTTAGGGTTCAGCCTAGGGCTTGGAGTTTTTTAACCAGGAAGCCCTGAGTTCCAGGCTTACTGCATCTGCCAAATGCATCCCAAAGGGAGTGCAAAAGTGCCACAACATGGCTGCTTTCACGGCTTTTCCCTTAGGAAGAACCCTAATACCCGGCTGATTTACCTTCCTAGGGTTACTGTTAGGCTTAGGCCTAGGACTTTTAAAACCAGGACGCCCTGGGCTCCAGGCACATGCAGCTGTTAAAGGCATCCCAAGAGGGCCGCAGAAGTGACACAACTTGGCTGCCTCTGCTGCTATTCTCATGAGACCATGACGAACCATAGGCTGATTTTCCTTCCTAGGGTTAAGGTTTGAGTTACGCCTAGGGTAAGGGTTCTATTAACCAGAAAGCCCTGAGTTCCAAGAACACAGCAGCTGCGAAGGACTACCCAAGAAGAGTGCAAAAGTACCACAACGTGCCTGCCTCCACAGCTTTTTCCTTGGGGACATGCCTAATTCCTGGCTGATTTGCCTTTCTCGTCTTAGGGTTGGGGTTCGGCCTAGGGCTAGGATTTTTAAAATCAGGAAGCCCTGAGTTCCAGGCACACTGGAGCTGTGAAAGGCATCCAAAAGGGACTGCAAAAGTGCCACAACATGGTTGCTTTCACGGCTTTTTCCTTGGCAAGATGCTTAACACCAGGCTGATTTCCCTTCCCAGGGTTACTGTAAGGCTTAGGCCTAGGGCTAGGTTTTTTAAAACTAGGAAGCCCTTAGTTCCAGGCACACTGCAGCTGTTCAAGGCATCCCAAGGGGAGTACAAAAGTGCAACAACATGGCAGCTTTCACAGCTTTTTCCTTGGCACCATCCCTATACCTAGGCTGATTTATCTGCCTAGGGTTAGGGTTAGGGTTCAGCCTAGGGCTTGGAGTTTTTTAACCAGGAAGCATTGAGTTGCAGGCTTACTGCATCTGCCAAAGGCATCCCAAAGGGAGTGCAAAAGTGCCACAACATGGCTGCTTTCACAGCTTTTCCCTTAGGAAGAACCCTAATACGCGGCTGATTTACCTTCCTAGGGTTACTGTTAGGCTTAGGCCTAGGACTTTTAAAACCAGGAAGCCCTGGGCTCCAGGCACACTGCAGCTGCGAAAGGCATCCCAAGGGGAGTACTAAAGTACCACAACATGGCAGCTTTCACAGCTTTTTCCTTGGCACCATCCCTATACCTAGGCAGACTTATCTGTCTAGGGTTAGGGTTAGGGTTCAGCCTAGGGCTTGGAGTTTTTTAACCAGGAAGCCCTGGGCTCCAGGCACACTGCAGCTGTTAAAGGCATCCCAAGAGGGCCGCAGACGTGACAGAACTTGGCTGCCTCTGCTTCTATTCTCATGAGACCATCCCAAATCATACGCTGATTTTCCTTCCTAGGGTTAAGGTTTGAGTTACGCCTAGGGTACGAGTTCTATTAACCAGAAAGCCCTGAGTTCCAAGAACACAGCAGCTGCGAAGGACTAGCCAAGAAGAGAGCAAAAGTACCACAACATGCCTGCCTCCACAGCTTTTTCCTTGGGGACATGCCTAATTCCTGGCTGATTTGCCTTTCTCGTCTTAGGCTTGGGGTTCGGCCTAGGGCTAGGATATTTTTAACTAGGAAGCCCTGAGTTCCAGGCTTACTTCATCTGCAAAAAGCATCCCAAAGGGAGTGCAGAAGTGCCACAAAATGGCTGCTTTCACGGCTTTTCCCTTAGGAAGAACCCTAATACCCGGCTGATTTACCTTCCTAGGGTTACTGTTAGGCTTAGGCCTAGGACTTTTAAAACCAGGAAGCCCTGGGCTCCAGGCACACTGCAGCTGCGAAAGGCATCCCAAGGGGAGCGCAAAAGTGACACAACTTGGCTGCCACCACTGATATTTCCATGAGACCATCCCGAACCATAGGCTGATTTTCCATCCAAGGGTTAAGCTTTGAATTTCGCCTGGGGTAAGGGTTCTATTAACCAGAAAGCCCTGAGTTCCAAGAACACAGCAGCTGCGAAGGACTAGCCAAGAAGAGCGCAAAAGTACCACAACATGCCTGCCTCCACAGCTTTTTCCTTGGGGACATGCCTAATTCCTGGCTGATTTGCCTTTCTCGTCTTAGGGTTGGGGTTCGGCCTAGGGCTAGGATTTTTTTAATTAGGAAGCCCTGAGTTCCAGGCTTACTTCATCTGCCAAAAGCATCCCAAAGGGAGTGCAGAAGTGCCACAACATGGCTGCTTTCACGGCTTTTCCCTTAAGAAGAACCCTAATACCCGGCAGATTTACCTTCCTAGGGTTACTGTTAGGCTTAGGCCTAGGACTTTTAAAACCAGGAAGCCCTGGGCTCCAGGCACATGCAGCTGTTAAAGGCATCCCAAGAGGGCCGCAGAAGTGACACAACTCTGCTGCCTCTGCTGCTATTCTCATGAGACCGTCCCGAATCATAGGCTGATTTTCCTTCCTAGGGTTAAGGTTTGAGTTACGCCTAGGGTAAGAGTTCTATTAACCAGAAAGCCCTGAGTTCCAAGAACACAGCAGCTGCGAAGGACTACCCAAGAAGAGCGCAAAAGTACCACAACATGCCTGCCTCCACAGCTTTTTCCTTGGGGACATGCCTAATTCCTGGCTGATTTGCCTTTCTCGTCTTAGGGTTGGGGTTCGGCCCAGGGCTTGGAGTTTTTTAACCAGGAAGCCCTGAGTTCCAGGCTTACTGCATCTGCCAAAGGCATCACAAAGGGAGTGCAAAAGTGCCTCAACATGGCTGCTTTCACAGCTTTTCCCTTAGGAAGAACCCTAATACCCGGCTGATTTACCTTCCTAGGGTTACTGTTAGGCTTAGGCCTAGGACTTTTAAAACCAGGAAGCCCTGGGCTCCAGGCACACTGCAGCTGCGAAAGGCATCCCAAGGGGAGTACTAAAGCACCACAACATGGCAGCTTTCACAGCTTTTTCCTTGGCACCATCCCTATACCTAGGCAGATTTATCTGCCTATCGTTAGGGTTAGGGTTCAGCCTAGGGCTTGGAGTTTTTTAACCAGGAAGCCCTGAGTTCCAGGCTTACTGCATCTGCCAAATGCATCCCATAGGGAGTGCAAAAGTGCCACAACATGGCTGCTTTCACGGCTTTTCCCTTAGGAAGAACCCTAATACCCAGCTGATTTACCTTCCTAGGGTTACTGTTAGGCTTAGGCCTAGGACTTTTAAAACCAGGAAGCCCTGGGCTCCAGGCACACTGCAGCTGCGAAAGGCATCCCAAGAGGGCCGCAGAAGTGACACAACTTGGCTGCCTCTGCTTCTATTCTCATGAGACCATCCTGAACCATAGGCTGATTTTCCTTCCTAGGGTTAAGGTTTGAGTTACGCCTAGGGTAAGGGTTCTATTAACCAGAAAGCCCTGAGTTCCAAGAACACAGCAGCTGCGAAGGACTTCCCAAGAAGAGCGCAAAAGTACCACAACATGCCTGCCTCCACAGCTTTTTCCTTGGGGACATGCCTAATTCCTGGCTGATTTGCCTTTCTCGTCATAGGGATGGGGTTCGGCCTAGGGCTAGGATTTTTAAAATCAGGAAGCCCTGAGTTACAGGCACACTGGAGCTGTGAAAGGCATCCAAATGGGAGTGCAGAAGTGCCACAACATGTCTGCTTTCCCGGCTTTTTCCTTGGCAAGAAGCCTAACACCAGACTGATTTACCTTCCCAGGGTTACTGTAAGGCTTAGGCCTAGGGCTAGGATTTTTAAAACTAGGAAGCCCTTAGCTCCAGGCACACTGCAGCTGTTCAAGGCATCCCAAGAGGGCCGCAGAAGTGACACAACTTGGCTGCCTCTGCTGCTATTCTCATGAGTCCATCCCGAACCATAGGCTGATTTTCCTTCCTAGGGTGAGGGTTAGAGTTCCGCCTAGGATTAGTGTTTTTTTAACCAGAAAGCCCTGAGTTCCAAGAACACAGCAGCTGCGAAGGACTACCCAAGAGGAGGGGAAAAGTGCCACAACATGGCTGCCTCCAGCGCTTTTTCCTTGGGACCATCATTGAACCTAGGCTGATTTACTTGCCTCCAGTTGCACCCATGTTCACGCCAAGAGATAGGGATTTTAAATCAGTAAACCCTGAGCTCCAGACCCAGTGCAGCTGCAAAAGGCTTCCCAAGGGCAGCCAAAAATTGCCTCAACATGCTCCTTCCAGTGCTTTTTTCCTTGGGAACCTCCCTATACCCAGGCTGATTTATCTGCCTAGGCTTAGGGTTAGGGTTCAGCCTAGAGATAGGATTTTTTCAAACAGGAAGCCCTGAATTCCAGGCACACTGCAGCTGTTAAAGGCAGTGTTCTACGTCAACCGCAACTTAGTCTGAAATAAATGCTTTTTCCCTGAGAGCATCTGAGAGGTTTGCATGAAGCACTGATATCTGACATTTGCAATTTTGAATAGGAGAGGAGAAAGAAAATGGGAAGAAGTTTTTAATTTTAGTGGTTTCAATGTTAATTTCCGTACACTTTTTCAAAACTTGTCAGCTCAAATGCCCATCAACATCTTTTAGTCATCTGTAAGTCAGTATTCATATAAAATGTGCTTCAAATCAAAAGAATTTCAAATTTGCACTCCAAATTTCTATGCCTAGATTTATGATTTCCTACACATATTAGATGAAAGGAAGGCCTTTTTTACTGTGGGAGTGCTGGAACACTGGAACAGGTTGCCCAGGGAAGTTGTGGGTGTCCCATCCCTGAAAGTATTCAAGGTCAGCTTGGACGGGGCTTGGAGCAGCAACAAAGGAGAAGCTTGATGGTAGAGAAACAAAGTTGGACTATAGAAGAAACTGGGATTGAAGTATAGGAGCAAGTTTTCTCTCAGCTCTTGGGGTAAATTCAAAGTTGTACAAAATGACATTTATCTGTGCTATTCACTACTGTAACAGAAATGTTCATGAAAACTGTACAGAAGATAGCAAATTTTAAAAGAGATAAGAATTACAGCATAAAATCCATGGGATGGGTTACAACATGAGACACTCTCTAAGAGAAAATCTCTGTGTTTCAGCACTTCATCATGGTAAGATTTCATGAAGTGCCAAAGAAGGCGGCAAAATATCATTCGGGACGTTATTTCCTGGAATTCAGCCTGGCCATTAGTAGGAACTGGGTTTGAACACATCATGTAGATATACCACACACACTTGCCCTTCACTGAAAAATGACTGTTTACAACGAAGAAGCAATTGACAATCAAAATTGATTGAAAGCATCTTAAACATGTCAAGTATTTCATTGTAGATGATCTGTGATCCAAATGCTTCTTCCACCTTCGAGAGGGACAGAACAATTCTTCCATATCATGATGGTTTAAAATTGTATCAACCAATGTTTTCTGCTGAAAAGATAGCATCTATTTTTTTCTATTTTTGGAAGAAAATATTCCTAGACATACAACAGGTGAGAACTAAGTAATTTTAAAGAAACAAATGAAAAGAAAATATTCTGTAAATAGAATGAAATGAAAAGCTGTGTTTTAAATAGGAGCTAAATATGAAACAGAATTTTTGTACCAGGCATTTGAATTACTGCACCAGCTCTTTTGCCCATCAAGAGAGGCATTTAGCATTTCAGTCTTTTCCAAGGTGTTCATGATCTGCTGTGCTGATCTCTGTGTGTGCCTAGGTGTGTGTGGAAGGGGGGGCATGTGAAGGGGAGTGTGTATGTTTGCTTTACAATTGTTGTGGCAGATTCATGCCTCAGCTCCACATTTTGTTTTAGAAAGGTCACACAGAGTGGATGTGAAGTTTACTATCAACAAGAGATCAATTCCCAAATCATCCATTTGACTCTACCTTATAAATCATGTGCTTTGTTGCATATTTTATCAAATCTACTTTCAAGCCAGATGGAGGAAGGAGGATGTGGCAATCCCTCCACCATCTTGCAACTTTTATGCAAGTAGGTTTTCAAGAAAATCATCATTTCTCTTTGAAATATGTCTGGAACAGGCATGATGGTAGTGTCAACCTGTTGGAGTTTTTGTTGCTGGAAGAAGTTATACAAAAGGATTGGTTTTTACATTGACCAGTTACTGAATCAAGCGCAGGAATACATTGGAAATTCAACTGGGGCTTCCTTTCCCCGGCAGACTACTTCTAGAACGAGCTTGTACACTGAAGCTTACTCTTTTGCCCTCTTTTTGTTTCTTTCCTATTTTCTTGGCTTCTTTGCCACTCTCTAGACAATTTTGGAACTTTTTTCCCAACTCAAATGGTTTCAATAGTCTGATTGTGATCATACATTTTTACAAGGAATTTTTAAAATCTTTCCTCCAGTTAAGAAAGTCAAGGACTTAGGTCTTTTTCTTCCCTTATCAATATTGCAATGAAATTGATAAGTAAAGACCAACTTTTTCTTTTTGTTTTTAACCCAAGCAGATAATTCCCATCCATTCATCCATTTGGTGGACCAATGGTTGCCATTCTGATGGAAGTTGTCACTTCTTAACAATAGGCATTCTGTGACTATGTTGACAGCACTTTGGGTGAAGATCCTAACTGGTCTTAGATACACATAGGGCAGAAATTTGCTCAGCCAGTGTCAGTCTTAAGCATGCGTATCAGAAGATCTTTCTAGAGCTGGGAATTTTCCCATGAAAGGGATTCAGTTAGGGAAGAGACACTTGCCCAGAGGTTTACATTCTTCTTGAAGACTGCTTAAGGAACTTAGATGCCATGTCCATTTGGATCTGTGTCTGCACAGAACTTTGTCATGCCAGTGCTTGAAATGCATCTTGAAGAGAATTCACTAGCACAGAATGAATGAGAGTGGAAGGGGTTGGTGGGGCTAACCAGGCCCAACCCCATTCCTAAACCAGGATACCTAGAGCCTCTTGCCCAGGATTCTATCTGGGTGTACTTTGAATGTCTTCAAAGATCCAGGCTCCACAATCTTTCTGGGCAGTCTGTGCCGTGGTTCACTCACCCTCACAGTAAAGAATCATTTACTGATGTTCCTGTATTTCAGTGTGTGCCCACTGCCTCTTGTCTTTTCACTCAGCATCACTGAAAAGACACTGATTCCCTCCCCTTTGCACTATTGCTTCCATATGGATGTGTGCTGCCATGTAGAGATATGTCAAAAACCTCCCTGAAGCCCAGGCAGATAATATTCCCTTCATCTACCAGTCAAGTTGATTCATCAGAGGAGTTTAAAGTTATGTTCAGCATGAAATGACCCTGAAAAATCATGCTAACTACATTATTGTGTCGTCTTTCATGTGCCTGGCAAGGTTTTCCAGGAAGAGCTGCTTCATCAATTTTTTGGGTATAAAAAAGAGGCTGGCTGGTTTGTACGATTGCGAGTCCTCCTAATTGCCTTTTTTGAAGATGAGTGTCATTTGCTTACATCCAGTCCTTAGCCTCTCTTGTCGTCTACATCTTAGCAAAAAGCTTTTCCACTATGTCTGGCAAGGAGAAATTGTGCCAGCACAGAAAACATCTCCTATCGTGTTCTAGACGTTGCACGGAGGTGTGCCGAGTGTTTGGCATGAAGGAAAGAAAACTTGTCCAAAACAGCTTCCAATCGAATGTTCATGTGATTGGAAAAGTCAGGAGAGTGCAAAGGTACTGTTTTCTATCAGTTGGCAAGCTGCGCACACAATCCCAGTGTTGTACAGCTTCCTTCTTCACCTTTCCGAAGGTGCCGCTCTCTCCGGCTCCCGGAGCCGAAGAAGCGGCTTCTTCGCGCAAAGACGATTGTGCCGCTCACTGTGCACTCCTTAGCGCGGCTTCTGCCGAAAGACGCCCGGGAGCGGCTCTTAGCTCCGGAGAGCATCGTACCTTCGTCTTTAGCGTCTCTTCTCGTCTACATCTTAGCAAAAAGCTTTTCCACTATGTCTGGCGAGGAAAAACTGTGCCAGCACAGAAAACATCTCCTATCGTGTTCTAGACGTTGCACGGAGGTGTGCCGAGTGTTTGGCATGAAGGAAAGAAAAGTTGTCCAAAACAGCTTCCAATCGAATGTTCATGTGATTGGAAAAGTCAGGAGAGTGCAAAGGTACTGTTTTCTAGCAGTTGGCAAGCTGCGCACACAATCCCAGTGTTGTACAGCTTCCTTCTTCACCTTTCCGAAGGTGCCGCTCTCTCCGGCTCCCGTAGGCGAAGAAGCGGCTTCTTCGCGCAAAGACGATTGTGCCGCTCACTGTGCACTCTTTAGCGCGGCTTCTGCCGAAAGACGCCCGGGAGCGGCTCTTAGCTCCGGACAGCATCGTACCTTCGTCTTTAGCGTCTCTTCTCGTCTACATCTTAGCAAAAAGCTTTTCCACTATGTCTGGCGAGGAAAAACTGTGCCAGCACAGAAAACATCTCCCATCGTGTTCTAGACGTTGCACGGAGGTGTGCCGAGTGTTTGGCATGAAGGAAAGAAAAGTTGTCCAAAACAGCTTCCAATCGAATGTTCATGTGATTGGAAAAGTCAGGAGAGTGCAAAGGTACTGTTTTCTAGCAGTTGGCAAGCTGCGCACACAATCCCAGTGTTGTACAGCTTTCTTCTTCACCTTTCCGAAGGTGCCGGTCTCTCCGGCTCCCGGAGGCGAAGAAGCGGCTTCTTCGTGCAAAGACGATTGTGCCGCTCACTATGCACTCCTTAGCGCGGCTTCTGCCGAAAGACGCCCGGGAGCGGCTCTTAGCTCCGGACAGCATCGTACCTTCGTCTTTAGCGTCTCTTCTCGTCTACATCTTAGCAAAAAGCTTTTCCACTATGTCTGGCTCGGAAAAACTGTGCCAGCACAGAAAACATCTCCCATCGTGTTCTAGACGTTGCACGGAGGTGTGCCGAGTGTTTGGCATGAAGGAAAGAAAAGTTGTCCAAAACAGCTTCAATTCAATGTTCATGTGATTGGAAAAGTCAGGAGAGTGCAAAGGTACTGTTTTCTATCAGTTGGCAAGCTGCGCACACAATCCCAGTGTTGTACAGCTTCCTTCTTCACCTTTCCGAAGGTGCCGTTCTCTTCCGGCTCCCGGAGGCGAAGAAGCGGCTTCTTCGCGCAAAGACGATTGTGCCGCTCACTGTGCTCTCCTTAGCACGGCTTCTGCCGAAAGACGCCCGGGAGCGGCTCTTAGCTCCGGACAGCATCGTACCTTCGTCTTTAGCGTCTCTTCTCGTCTACATCTTAGCAAAAAGCTTTTCCACTATGTCTGGCGAGGAAAAACTGTGCCAGCACAGAAAACATCTCCCATCGTGTTCTAGACGTTGCACGGAGGTCTTCCAAGTGTTTGGCATGAAGAAAAGAAAAGTTGTCCAAAACAGCTTCCAATCGAATGTTCATGTGATTGGAAAAGTCAGGAGAGTGCAAAGGTACTGTTTTCTAGCAGTTGGCAAGCTGCGCACACAATCCCAGTGTTGTACAGCTTTCTTCTTCACCTTTCCGAAGGTGCCGCTCTCTCCGGCTCCCCTAGGCGAAGAAGCGGCTTCTTCGTGCAAAGAAGATTGTGCCGCTCACTGTGCACTCCTTAGCTCGGCTTCTGCCGAAAGGACGCCCGGGAGCGGCTCTTAGCTCCGGACAGCATCGTACCTTCGTCTTTAGCGTCTCTTCTCGTCTACATCTTAGCAAAAAGCTTTTCCACTATGTCTGGCGAGGAAAAACTGTGCCAGCACAGAAAACATCTCCCATCGTGTTCTAGACGTTGCACGGAGGTGTGCCGAGTGTTTGGCATGAAGAAAAGAAAAGTTGTCCAAAACAGCTTCCAATCGAATGTTCATGTGATTGGAAAAGTCAGGAGAGTGCAAAGGTACTGTTTTCTAGCAGTTGGCAAGCTGCGCACACAATCCCAGTGTTGTACAGCTTCCTTCTTCACCTTTCCGAAGGTGCCGCTCTCTCCGGCTCCCGGAGCCGAAGAAGCGGCTTCTTCGCGCAAAGACGATTGTTGCCGCTCACTGTGCACTCCTTAGCGCGGCTTCTGCCGAAAGACGCCCGGGAGCGGCTCTTAGCTCCGGACAGCATCGTACCTTCGTCTTTAGCGTCTCTTCTCGTCTACATCTTAGCAAAAAGCTTTTCCACTATGTCTGGCGAGGAAAAACTGTGCCAGCACAGAAAAACATCTCCCATCGTGTTCTAGACGTTGCACGGAGGTGTGCCGAGTGTTTGGCATGAAGGAAAGAAAAGTTGTCCAAAACAGCTTCCAATCGAATGTTCATGTGATTGGAAAAGTCAGGAGAGTGCAAAGGTACTGTTTTCTAGCAGTTGGCAAGCTGCGCACACAATCCCAGTGTTGTACAGCTTCCTTCTTCACCTTTCCGAAGGTGCCGCTCTCTCCGGCTCCCGGAGGCGAAGAAGCGGCTTCTTCGCGCAAAGACGATTGTGCCGCTCACTGTGCACTCCTTAGCGCGGCTTCTGCCGAAAGACGCCCGGGAGCGGCTCTTAGCTCCGGACAGCATCGTACCTTCGTCTTTAGCGTCTCTTCTCGTCTACATCTTAGCAAAAAGCTTTTCCACTATGTCTGGCGAGGAAAAACTGTGCCAGCACAGAAAACATCTCCCATCGTGTTCTAGACGTGGCACGATCCCTATACTTAGGCTGATTTTCCTTCCTGGGGATAAGGTTAGGCTTCACCTAGGACTTGGAGTTTTTTAACCAGGAAGCCCTGAGTTCCAGGCTTACTTCATCTGCCAAAGGCATCCGAAAGGAGTGCAGAAGTGCCACAACATGGTTGCTTTCACGGCTTTTCCTTAGGAAGAACCCTAATACCCGGCTGATTTACCTTCCTAGGGTTACTGTTAGGCTTAGGCCTAGGACTTTTAAAACCAGGAAGCCCTGGGCTCCAGGCACACTGCAGCTGCGAAAGGCATCCCAAGGGGAGCGCAAAAGTGACACAACTTGGCAGCCACCACTGATATTTCCATGAGACTATTCCGAACCATAGGCTGATTTTCCTTCCTAGGGTTAAGGTTTGAGTTACGCCTGGGGTAAGGGTTCTATTAACCAGAAAGCCCTGAGTTCCAAGAACACAGCAGCTGCGAAGGACTAGCCAAGAAGAGCGCAAAAGTACCACAACATGCCTGCCTCCACAGCTTTTTCCTTGGGGACATGCCTAATTCCTGGCTGATTTGCCTTTCTCGTCTTAGGGTTGGGGTTCGGCCTAGGGCTAGGATTTTTTAACTAGGAAGCCCTGAGTTCCAGGCACACTGCATCTGCCAAAGGCATCCCAAAGGGAGTGCAGAAGTGCCACAACATGGCTGCTTTCACGGCTTTTCCCTTAGGAAGAACCCTAATACGCGGCTGATTTACCTTCCTAGGGTTACTGTTAGGCTTAGGCCTAGGACTTTTAAAACCAGGAAGCCCTGGGCTCCAGGCACACTGCAGCTGCGAAAGGCATCCCAAGGGGAGTGCAAAAGTGACGCAACTTGGCTGCCACCACTGATATTTCCATGAGACCATCCCGAACCATAGCCTGATTTTCCTTCCTAGGGTTAAGGTTTGAGTTTCGCCTGGGGTAAGGGTTCGGTTAACCAGAAAGCCCTGAGTTCCAAGAACACAGCAGCTGCGAAGGACTACCCAAGAAGAGCGCAAAAGTACCACAACATGCCTGCCTCCACAGCTTTTTCCTTGGGGACATGCCTAATTCCTGGCTGATTTGCCTTTCTCGTCTTAGGGTTGGGGTTCGGCCTAGGGCTAGGATTTTTTTAACTAGGAAGCCCTGAGTTCCAGGCTTAATTCATCTGCCAAAGGCATCCCAAAGGGAGTGCAGAAGTGCCACAACATGGCTGCTTTCACGGCTTTTCCCTTAGGAAGAACCCTAATATGCGGCTGATTTACCTTCCTAGGGTTACTGTTAGGCTTAGGCCTAGGACTTTTAAAACTAGGAAGCCCTTAGATCCAGGCACACTGCAGCTGTTAAAGGCATCCCAAGGGGAATACTAAAGTACCACAACATGGCAGCTTTCACAGCTTTTTCCTTGGCACCATCCCTATACATAGGCTGATTTATCTGCCTAGGGTTAGGGTTAGGGTTCAGCCTAGGGCTTGGAGTTTTTTAACCAGGAAGCCCTGAGTTCCAGGCTTACTGCATCTGCCAAATGCATCCCAAAGGGAGTGCAAAAGTGCCACAACATGGCTGCTTTCACAGCTTTTCCCTTAGGAAGAACCCTAATACCCAGCTGATTTACCTTCCTAGGGTTACTGTTAGGCTTAGGCCTAGGACTTTTAAAACCAGGAAGCCCTGGGCTCCAGGCACATGCAGCTGTTAAAGGCATCCCAAGAGGGCCGCAGAAGTGACACAACTTGGCTGCCTCTGCTGCTATTCTCATGAGACCATGACGAACCATAGGCTGATTTTCCTTCCTAGGGTTAAGGTTTGAGTTACGCCTAGGGTAAGGGTTCTATTAACCAGAAAGCCCTGAGTTCCAAGAACACAGCAGCTGCGAAGGACTACCCAAGAAGAGTGCAAAAGTACCACAACGTGCCTGCCTCCACAGCTTTTTCCTTGGGGACATGCCTAATTCCTGGCTGATTTGCCTTTCTCGTCTTAGGTTGGGGTTCGGCCTAGGGCTAGGATTTTTAAAATCAGGTAGACCTGACTTCCAGGCACACTGGAGCTGTGAAAGGCATCCAAAAGGGTGTGCAAAAGTGCCACATCATGGTTTCTTTCACGGCTTTTTCCTTGGCAAGAAGCCTAACACCAGGCTGATTTCCCTTCCCAGGGTTAATGTAATGCTTAGTCCTAGGGCTAGGATTTTTAAAACTAGAAGCCCTTAGTTCCAGGCACACTGCAGCTGTTCAAGGCATCCCAAGGGGAGTACAAAAGTGCAACAACATGGCAGCTTTCACAGCTTTTTCCTTGGCACCATCCCTATACCTAGGCTGATTTATCTGCCTAGGGTTAGGGTTAGGCTTCAGCCTAGGGCTTGGAGTTTTTTAACCAGGAAGCCCTGAGTTCCAGGCTTACTGCATCTGCCAAAGGCATCCCAAAGGGAGTGCAGAAGTGCCACAACATGGCTGCTTTCACGGCTTTTCCCTTAGGAAGAACCCTAATACTCAGCTGATTTACCTTCCTAGGGTTACTGTTAGGCTTAGGCCTAGGACTTTTAAAACCAGGAAGCCCTGGGCTCCAGGCACTCTGCAGCTGCGAAAGGCATCCCAAGGGGAGCGCAAAAGTGACACAACTTGGCTGCCACCACTGATATTTCCATGAGACCATCCCGAACCATAGGCTGATTTTCCTTCCTAGGGTTAAGGTTTGAGTTACGCCTAGGGTAAGGGTTCTATTAACCAGAAAGCCCTGAATTCCAAGAACACAGCAGCTGTGAAGGACATCCCAAGAAGAGCGCAAAAGTACCACAACATGCCTGCCTCCACAGCTTTTTCCTTGGGGACATGCCTAATTCCTGGCTGATTTGCCTTTCTCGTCTTAGGGTTGGGGTTGCGGCCTAGGGCTAGGATTTTTAAAATCAGGAAGCCCTGAGTTCCAGGCACACTGGAGCTGTGAAAGGCATCCAAAAGGGAGTGCAAAAGTGCCACAACATGGTTGCTTTCTCGGCTTTTTCCTTGGCAAGAAGCTTAACACCAGGCTGATTTCCCTTCCCAGGGTTACTGTTAGGCTTAGGCCTAGGGCTAGGATTTTTAAAACTAGGAAGCCCTTAGCTCCAGGCACACTGCAGCTTTTCAAAGCATCCCAAGGGGAGTACAAAAGTGGAACAACATGGCAGCTTTCACAGCTTTTTCCTTGGCACCATCCCTATACCTTGGCTGTTTTATCTGCCTAGGGTTAGGGTTAGGGTTCAGACTAGGGCTTGGAGTTTTTTAACCAGGAAGCCCTGAGTTCCAGGCTTACTGCATCTGCCAAAGGCATCCCAAAGGGAGTGCAAAAGTGCCACAACATGGCTGCTTTCACGGCTTTTCCCTTAGGAAGAACCCTAATACCCAGCTGATTTACCTTCCTAGGGTTACTGTTAGGCTTAGGCCTAGGACTTTTAAAACCAGAAAGCCCTGGGCTCCAGGCACACTGCAGCTGTTAAAGGCATCCCAAGAGGGCTGCAGAAGTGACACAACTTGGCTGCCTCTGCTGCTATTCTCATGAGACCATCCCGAACCCTAGGCTGATTTTCCTTTCTAGGGTTAAGGTTTGAGTTACGCCTAGGGTAAGGGTTCTATTAACCAGAAAGCCCTGAGTTCCAAGAACACAGCAGCTGCGAAGGACTACCCAAGAAGAGCGCAAAAGTACCACAACATGCCTGCCTCCACAGCTTTTTCCTTGGGGACATGCCTAATTCCTGGCTGATTTGCCTTTCTCGTCTTAGGCTTGGGGTTCGGCCTAGGGCTAGGATTTTTAAAATCAGGAAGCCCTGAGTTCCAGGCACACTGGAGCTGTGAAAGGCATCCAAAAGGGAGTGCAAAAGTGCCACAACATGGTTGCTTTCACGGCTTTTTCCTTAGCAAGAAGCTTAACACCAGGCTGATTTCCCTTCCCAGGGTTACTGTAATGCTTAGGCCTAGGGCTAGGATTTTTAAAACTAGGAAGCCCTTAGTTCCAGGCACACTGCAGCTGTTCAAGGCATCCCAAGGGGAGTACAAAAGTGCAACAACATGGCAGCTTTCACAGCTTTTTCCTTGGCACCATCCCTATACCTAGGCTGATTTATCTGCCTAGGGTTAGGGTTAGGCTTCAGCCTAGGGCTTGGAGATTTTTAACCAGGAAGCCCTGAGTTCCAGGCTTACTGCATCTGCCAAAGGCATCCCAAAGGGAGTGCAGAAGTGCCACAACATGGCTGCTTTCACGGCTTTTCCCTTAGGAAGAACCCTAATACCCGGCTGATTTACCTTCCTAGGGTTACTGTTAGGCTTAGGCCTAGGACTTTTAAAACCAGGAAGCCTGGGCTCCAGGCACACTGCAGCTGCGAAAGGCATCCCAAGGGGAGCGCAAAAGTGACACAACTTGGCTGCCTCTGCTGCTATTCTCATGAGACCATCCCGAACCATAGGCTGATTTTCCTTCCTAGGGTTAAGGTTTGAGTTACGCCTAGGGTAAGAGTTCTATTAACCAGAAAGCCCTGAGTTCCAAGAACACAGCAGCTGCAAAGGACTACCCAAGAAGAGCGCAAAAGTACTACAACATGCCTGCCTCCACAGCTTTTTCCTTGGGGACATGCCTAATTCCTGGCTGATTTGCCTTTCTCGTCTTAGGGTTGGGGTTCGGCCTAGGGCTAGGATTTTTTTAACTAGGAAGCCCTGAGTTCCAGGCACACTGGAGCTGTGAAAGGCATCCAAAAGCGAGTGCAAAAGTGCCACAACATGGTTGCTTTCTCGGCTTTTTCCTTGGCAAGAAGCTTAACACCAGGCTGATTTCCCTTCCCAGGGTTACTGTTAGGCTTAGGCCTAGGGCTAGGATTTTTAAAACTAGGAAGCCCTTAGCTCCAGGCACACTGCAGCTTTTCAAGGCATCCCAAGGGGAGTACAAAAGTGGAACAACATGGCAGCTTTCACAGCTTTTTCCTTGGCACCATCCCTATACCTAGGCTGTTTTATCTGCCTAGGGTTAGGGTTAGGGTTCAGACTAGGGCTTGGAGTTTTTTAACCAGGAAGCCCTGAGTTCCAGGCTTACTGCATTTGCCAAAGGCATCCCAAAGGGAGTGCAAAAGTGCCACAACATGGCTGCTTTCACGGCTTTTCCCTTAGGAAGAACCCTAATACCCAGCTGATTTACCTTCCTAGGGTTACTGTTAGGCTTAGGCCTAGGACTTTTAAAACCAGAAAGCCCTGGGCTCCAGGCACACTGCAGCTGTTAAAGGCATCCCAAGAGGGCTGCAGAAGTGACACAACTTGGCTGCCTCTGCTGCTATTCTCATGAGACCATCCCGAACCATAGGCTGATTTTCCTTTCTAGGGTTAAGGTTTGAGTTACGCCTAGGGTAAGGGTTCTATTAACCAGAAAGCCCTGAGTTCCAAGAACACAGCAGCTGCGAAGGACTTCCCAAGAAGAGCGCAAAAGTACCACAACATTGCCTGCCTCCACAGCTTTTTCCTTGGGGACATGCCTAATTCCTGGCTGATTTGCCTTTCTCGTCTTGGGTTGGGTTCGTCCTAGGGCTAGGATTTTTAAAATCAGGAAGCCCTGAGTTCCAGGCACACTGGAGCTGTGAAAGGCATCCAAAAGGGAGTGCAAAAGTGCCACAACATGGTTGCTTTCACAGCTTTTTCCTTGGCAAGAAGCTTAACACCAGGCTGATTTCCCTTCCCAGGGTTACTGTAAGGCTTAGGCCTAGGGCTAGGTTTTTTAAAACTAGGAAGCCCTTAGTTCCAGGCACACTGCAGCTGTTCAAGGCATCCCAAGGGGAGTACAAAAGTGCAACAACATGGCAGCTTTCACAGCTTTTTCCTTGGCACCATCCCTATACCTAGGCTGATTTATCTGCCTAGGGTTAGGGTTAGGGTTCAGCCTAGGGCTTGGAGTTTTTTAACCAGGAAGCCCTGAGTTGCAGGCTTACTGCATCTGCCAAAGGCATCCCAAAGGGAGTGCAAAAGTGCCACAACATGGCTGCTTTCACAGCTTTTCCCTTAGGAAGAACCCTAATACCCAGCTGATTTACCTTCCTAGGGTTACTGTTAGGCTTAGGCCTAGGACTTTTAAAACCAGGAAGCCCTGGGCTCCAGGCACACTGCAGCTGCAAAAGGCATCCCAAGGGGAGTACTAAAGTACCACAACATGGCAGCTTTCACAGCTTTTTCCTTGGCACCATCCCTATACCTAGGCAGACTTATCTGTCTAGGGTTAGGGTTAGGGTTCAGCCTAGGGCTTGGAGTTTTTTAACCAGGAAGCCCTGGGCTCCAGGCACACTGCAGCTGTTAAAGGCATCCCAAGAGGGCCGCAGACGTGACAGAACTTGGCTGCCTCTGCTTCTATTCTCATGAGACCATCCCAAATCATACGCTGATTTTCCTTCCTAGGGTTAAGGTTTGAGTTACGCCTAGGGTAAGGGTTTTATTAACCAGAAAGCCCTGAGTTCCAAGAACACAGCAGCTGCGAAGGACTAGCCAAGAAGAGAGCAAAAGTACCACAACATGCCTGCCTCCACAGCTTTTTCCTTGGGGACATGCCTAATTCCTGGCTGATTTGCCTTTCTCGTCTTAGGCTTGGGGTTCGGCCTAGGGCTAGGATATTTTTAACTAGGAAGCCCTGAGTTCCAGGCTTACTTCATCTGCAAAAAGCATCCCAAAGGGAGTGCAGAAGTGCCACAATATGGCTGCTTTCACGGCTTTTCCCTTAGGAAGAACCCTAATACCCGGCTGATTTACCTTCCTAGGGTTACTGTTAGGCTTAGGCCTAGGACTTTTAAAACCAGGAAGCCCTGGGCTCCAGGCACACTGCAGCTGCGAAAGGCATCCCAAGGGGAGCGCAAAAGTGACACAACTTGGCTGCCACCACTGATATTTCCATGAGACCATCCCGAACCATAGGCTGATTTTCCTTCCTAGGGTTAAGCTTTGAATTTCGCCTGGGGTAAGGGTTCTATTAACCAGAAAGCCCTGAGTTCCAAGAACACAGCAGCTGCGAAGGACTACCCAAGAAGAGCGCAAAAGTACCACAACATGCCTGCCTCCACAGCTTTTTCCTTGGGGACATGCCTAATTCCTGGCTGATTTGCCTTTCTCGTCTTAGGGTTGGGGTTCGGCCTAGGGCTAGGATTTTTTTAATTAGGAAGCCCTGAGTTCCAGGCTTACTTCATCTGCCAAAAGCATCCCAAAGGGAGTGCAGAAGTGCCACAACATGGCTGCTTTCACGGCTTTTCCCTTAGGAAGAACCCTAATACCCGGCAGATTTACCTTCCTAGGGTTACTGTTAGGCTTAGGCCTAGGACTTTTAAAACCAGGAAGCCCTGGGCTCCAGGCACATGCAGCTGTTAAAGGCATCCCAAGAGGGCCGCAGAAGTGACACAACTTGGCTGCCTCTGCTGCTATTCTCATGAGACCGTCCCGAATCATAGGCTGATTTTCCTTCCTAGGGTTAAGGTTTGAGTTACGCCTAGGGTAAGAGTTCTATTAACCAGAAAGCCCTGAGTTCCAAGAACACAGCAGCTGCGAAGGACTACCCAAGAAGAGCGCAAAAGTACCACAACATGCCTGCCTCCACAGCTTTTTCCTTGGGGACATGCCTAATTCCTGGCTGATTTGCCTTTCTCGTCTTAGGGTTGGGGTTCGGCCCAGGGCTTGGAGTTTTTTAACCAGGAAGCCCTGAGTTCCAGGCTTACTGCATCTGCCAAAGGCATCACAAAGGGAGTGCAAAAGTGCCTCAACATGGCTGCTTTCACAGCTTTTCCCTTAGGAAGAACCCTAATACCCGGCTGATTTACCTTCCTAGGGCTACTGTTAGGCTTAGGCCTAGGACTTTTAAAACCAGGAAGCCCTGGGCTCCAGGCACACTGCAGCTGCGAAAGGCATCCCAAGGGGAGTACTAAAGTACCACAACATGGCAGCTTTCACAGCTTTTTCCTTGGCACCATCCCTATACCTAGGCAGATTTATCTGCCTATCGTTAGGGTTAGGGTTCAGCCTAGGGCTTGGAGTTTTTTAACCAGGAAGCCCTGAGTTCCAGGCTTACTGCATCTGCCAAATGCATCCCATAGGGAGTGCAAAAGTGCCACAACATGGCTGCTTTCACGGCTTTTCCCTTAGGAAGAACCCTAATACCCAGCTGATTTACCTTCCTAGGGTTACTGTTAGGCTTAGGCCTAGGACTTTTAAAACCAGGAAGCCCTGGGCTCCAGGCACACTGCAGCTGCGAAAGGCATCCCAAGAGGGCCGCAGAAGTGACACAACTTGGCTGCCTCTGCTTCTATTCTCATGAGACCATCCTGAACCATAGGCTGATTTTCCTTCCTAGGGTTAAGGTTTGAGTTACGCCTAGGGTAAGGGTTCTATTAACCAGAAAGCCCTGAGTTCCAAGAACACAGCAGCTGCGAAGGACTTCCCAAGAAGAGCGCAAAAGTACCACAACATGCCTGCCTCCACAGCTTTTTCCTTGGGGACATGCCTAATTCCTGGCTGATTTGCCTTTCTCGTCATAGGGATGGGGTTCGGCCTAGGGCTAGGATTTTTAAAATCAGGAAGCCCTGAGTTACAGGCACACTGGAGCTGTGAAAGGCATCCAAATGGGAGTGCAAAAGTGCCACAACATGTCTGCTTTCCCGGCTTTTTCCTTGGCAAGAAGCCTAACACCAGACTGATTTACCTTCCCAGGGTTACTGTAAGGCTTAGGCCTAGGGCTAGGATTTTTAAAACTAGGAAGCCCTTAGCTCCAGGCACACTGCAGCTGTTCAAGGCATCCCAAGAGGGCCGCAGAACTGACACAACTTGGCTGCCTCTGCTGCTATTCTCATGAGTCCATCCCGAACCATAGGCTGATTTTCCTTCCTAGGGTGAGGGTTAGAGTTCCGCCTAGGGTTAGTGTTTTTTTAACCAGAAAGCCCTGAGTTCCAAGAACACAGCAGCTGCGAAGGACTACCCAAGAGGAGGGGAAAAGTGCCACAACATGGCTGCCTCCAGCGCTTTTTCCTTGGGACCATCATTGAACCTAGGCTGATTTACTTGCCTCCAGTTGCACCCATGTTCACGCCAAGAGATAGGGATTTTAAATCAGTAAACCCTGAGCTCCAGACCCAGTGCAGCTGCAAAAGGCTTCCCAAGGGCAGCCAAAAATTGCCTCAACATGCTCCTTCCAGTGCTTTTTTCCTTGGGAACCTCCCTATACCCAGGCTGATTTATCTGCCTAGGGTTAGGGTTAGGGTTCAGCCTAGAGATAGGATTTTTTCAAACAGGAAGCCCTGAATTCCAGGCACACTGCAGCTGTTAAAGGCAGTGTTCTACGTCAACCGCAACTTAGTCTGAAATAAATGCTTTTTCCCTGAGAGCATCTGAGAGGTTTGCATGAAGCACTGATATCTGACATTTGCAATTTTGAATAGGAGAGGAGAAAGAAAATGGGAAGAAGTTTTTAATTTTAGTGGTTTCAATGTTAATTTCCGTACACTTTTTCAAAACTTGTCAGCTCAAATGCCCATCAACATCTTTTAGTCATCTGTAAGTCAGTATTCATATAAAATGTGCTTCAAATCAAAAGAATTTCAAATTTGCACTCCAAATTTCTATGCCTAGATTTATGATTTCCTACACATATTAGATGAAAGGAAGGCCTTTTTTACTGTGGGAGTGCTGGAACACTGGAACAGGTTGCCCAGGGAAGTTGTGGGTGTCCCATCCCTGAAAGTATTCAAGGTCAGCTTGGACGGGGCTTGGAGCAGCAACAAAGGAGAAGCTTGATGGTAGAGAAACAAAGTTGGACTATAGAAGAAACTGGGATTGAAGTATAGGAGCAAGTTTTCTCTCAGCTCTTGGGGTAAATTCAAAGTTGTACAAAATGACATTTATCTGTGCTATTCACTACTGTAACAGAAATGTTCATGAAAACTGTACAGAAGATAGCAAATTTTAAAAGAGATAAGAATTACAGCATAAAATCCATGGGATGGGTTACAACATGAGACACTCTCTAAGAGAAAATCTCTGTGTTTCAGCACTTCATCATGGTAAGATTTCATGAAGTGCCAAAGAAGGCGGCAAAATATCATTCGGGACGTTATTTCCTGGAATTCAGCCTGGCCATTAGTAGGAACTGGGTTTGAACACATCATGTAGATATACCACACACACTTGCCCTTCACTGAAAAATGACTGTTTACAACGAAGAAGCAATTGACAATCAAAATTGATTGAAAGCATCTTAAACATGTCAAGTATTTCATTGTAGATGATCTGTGATCCAAATGCTTCTTCCACCTTCGAGAGGGACAGAACAATTCTTCCATATCATGATGGTTTAAAATTGTATCAACCAATGTTTTCTGCTGAAAAGATAGCATCTATTTTTTTCTATTTTTGGAAGAAAATATTCCTAGACATACAACAGGTGAGAACTAAGTAATTTTAAAGAAACAAATGAAAAGAAAATATTCTGTAAATAGAATGAAATGAAAAGCTGTGTTTTAAATAGGAGCTAAATATGAAACAGAATTTTTGTACCAGGCATTTGAATTACTGCACCAGCTCTTTTGCCCATCAAGAGAGGCATTTAGCATTTCAGTCTTTTCCAAGGTGTTCATGATCTGCTGTGCTGATCTCTGTGTGTGCCTAGGTGTGTGTGGAAGGGGGGCATGTGAAGGGGAGTGTGTATGTTTGCTTTACAATTGTTGTGGCAGATTCATGCCTCAGCTCCACATTTTGTTTTAGAAAGGTCACACAGAGTGGATGTGAAGTTTACTATCAACAAGAGATCAATTCCCAAATCATCCATTTGACTCTACCTTATAAATCATGTGCTTTGTTGCATATTTTATCAAATCTACTTTCAAGCCAGATGGAGGAAGGAGGATGTGGCAATCCCTCCACCATCTTGCAACTTTTATGCAAGTAGGTTTTCAAGAAAATCATCATTTCTCTTTGAAATATGTCTGGAACAGGCATGATGGTAGTGTCAACCTGTTGGAGTTTTTGTTGCTGGAAGAAGTTATACAAAAGGATTGGTTTTTACATTGACCAGTTACTGAATCAAGCGCAGGAATACATTGGAAATTCAACTGGGGCTTCCTTTCCCCGGCAGACTACTTCTAGAACAAGCTTGTACACTGAAGCTTACTCTTTTGCCCTCTTTTTGTTTCTTTCCTATTTTCTTGGCTTCTTTGCCACTCTCTAGACAATTTTGGAACTTTTTTCCCAACTCAAATGGTTTCAATAGTCTGATTGTGATCATACATTTTTACAAGGAATTTTTAAAATCTTTCCTCCAGTTAAGAAAGTCAAGGACTTAGGTCTTTTTCTTCCCTTATCAATATTGCAATGAAATTGATAAGTAAAGACCAACTTTTTCTTTTTGTTTTTAACCCAAGCAGATAATTCCCATCCATTCATCCATTTGGTGGACCAATGGTTGCCATTCTGATGGAAGTTGTCACTTCTTAACAATAGGCATTCTGTGACTATGTTGACAGCACTTTGGGTGAAGATCCTAACTGGTCTTAGATACACATAGGGAGAAATTTGCTCAGCCAGTGTCAGTCTTAAGCATGCGTATCAGAAGATCTTTCTAGAGCTGGGAATTTTCCCATGAAAGGGATTCAGTTAGGGAAGAGACACTTGCCCCAGAGGTTTACATTCTTCTTGAAGACTGCTTAAGGAACTTAGATGCCATGTCCATTTGGATCTGTGTCTGCACAGAACTTTGTCATGCCAGTGCTTGAAATGCATCTTGAAGAGAATTCACTAGCACAGAATGAATGAGAGTGGAAGGGGTTGGTGGGGCTAACCAGGCCCAACCCCCATTCCTAAACCAGGATACCTAGAGCCTCTTGCCCAGGATTCTATCTGGGTGTACTTTGAATGTCTTCAAAGATCCAGGCTCCACAATCTTTCTGGGCAGTCTGTGCCGTGGTTCACTCACCCTCACAGTAAAGAATCATTTACTGATGTTCCTGTATTTCAGTGTGTGCCCACTGCCTCTTGTCTTTTCACTCAGCATCACTGAAAAGACACTGATTCCCTCCCCTTTGCACTATTGCTTCCATATGGATGTGTGCTGCCATGTAGAGATATGTCAAAAACCTCCCTGAAGCCCAGGCAGATAATATTCCCTTCATCTACCAGTCAAGTTGATTCATCAGAGGAGTTTAAAGTTATGTTCAGCATGAAATGACCCTGAAAAATCATGCTAACTACATTATTGTGTCGTCTTTCATGTGCCTGGCAAGGTTTTCCAGGAAGAGCTGCTTCATCAATTTTTTGGGTATAAAAAAGAGGCTGGCTGGTTTGTACGATTGCGAGTCCTCCTAATTGCCTTTTTTGAAGATGAGTGTCATTTGCTTACATCCAGTCCTTAGCCTCTCTTGTCGTCTACATCTTAGCAAAAAGCTTTTCCACTATGTCTGGCAAGGAGAAATTGTGCCAGCACAGAAAACATCTCCTATCGTGTTCTAGACGTTGCACGGAGGTGTGCCGAGTGTTTGGCATGAAGGAAAGAAAACTTGTCCAAAACAGCTTCCAATCGAATGTTCATGTGATTGGAAAAGTCAGGAGAGTGCAAAGGTACTGTTTTCTAGCAGTTGGCAAGCTGCGCACACAATCCCAGTGTTGTACAGCTTCCTTCTTCACCTTTCCGAAGGTGCCGCTCTCTCCGGCTCCCGGAGCCGAAGAAGCGGCTTCTTCGCGCAAAGACGATTGTGCCGCTCACTGTGCACTCCTTAGCGCGGCTTCTGCCGAAAGACGCCCGGGAGCGGCTCTTAGCTCCGGACAGCATCGTACCTTCGTCTTTAGCGTCTCTTCTCGTCTACATCTTAGCAAAAAGCTTTTCCACTATGTCTGGCGAGGAAAAACTGTGCCAGCACAGAAAACATCTCCTATCGTGTTCTAGACGTTGCACGGAGGTGTGCCGAGTGTTTGGCATGAAGGAAAGAAAAGTTGTCCAAAACAGCTTCCAATCGAATGTTCATGTGATTGGAAAAGTCAGGAGAGTGCAAAGGTACTGTTTTCTAGCAGTTGGCAAGCTGCGCACACAATCCCAGTGTTGTACAGCTTCCTTCTTCACCTTTCCGAAGGTGCCGCTCTCTCCGGCTCCCGGAGGCGAAGAAGCGGCTTCTTCGCGCAAAGACGATTGTGCCGCTCACTGTGCACTCTTTAGCGCGGCTTCTGCCGAAAGACGCCCGGGAGCGGCTCTTAGCTCCGGACAGCATCGTACCTTCGTCTTTAGCGTCTCTTCTCGTCTACATCTTAGCAAAAAGCTTTTCCACTATGTCTGGCGAGGAAAAACTGTGCCAGCACAGAAAACATCTCCCATCGTGTTCTAGACGTTGCACGGAGGTGTGCCGAGTGTTTGGCATGAAGGAAAGAAAAGTTGTCCAAAACAGCTTCCAATGGAATGTTCATGTGATTGGAAAAGTCAGGAGAGTGCAAAGGTACTGTTTTCTAGCAGTTGGCAAGCTGCGCACACAATCCCAGTGTTGTACAGCTTTCTTCTTCACCTTTCCGAAGGTGCCGGTCTCTCCGGCTCCCGGAGGCGAAGAAGCGGCTTCTTCGTGCAAAGACGATTGTGCCGCTCACTATGCACTCCTTAGCGCGGCTTCTGCCGAAAGACGCCCGGGAGCGGCTCTTAGCTCCGGACAGCATCGTACCTTCGTCTTTAGCGTCTCTTCTCGTCTACATCTTAGCAAAAAGCTTTTCCACTATGTCTGGCGAGGAAAAACTGTGCCAGCACAGAAAACATCTCCCATCGTGTTCTAGACGTTGCACGGAGGTGTGCCGAGTGTTTAGCATGAAGGAAAGAAAAGTTGTCCAAAACAGCTTCCAATCGAATGTTCATGTGATTGGAAAAGTCAGGAGAGTGCAAAGGTACTGTTTTCTAGCAGTTGGCAAGCTGCGCACACAATCCCAGTGTTGTACAGCTTCCTTCTTCACCTTTCCGAAGGTGCCGTTCTCTCCGGCTCCCGGAGGCGAAGAAGCGGCTTCTTCGCGCAAAGACGATTGTGCCGCTCACTGTGCACTCCTTAGCGCGGCTTCTGCCGAAAGACGCCCGGGAGCGGCTCTTAGCTCCGGACAGCATCGTACCTTCGTCTTTAGCGTCTCTTCTCGTCTACATCTTAGCAAAAAGCTTTTCCACTATGTCTGGCGAGGAAAAACTGTGCCAGCACAGAAAACATCTCCCATCGTGTTCTAGACGTTGCACGGAGGTCTTCAAAGTTTTTGGCATGAAGAAAAGAAAAGTTGTCCAAAACAGCTTCCAATCGAATGTTCATGTGATTGGAAAAGTCAGGAGAGTGCAAAGGTACTGTTTTCTAGCAGTTGGCAAGCTGCGCACACAATCCCAGTGTTGTACAGCTTTCTTCTTCACCTTTCCGAAGGTGCCGCTCTCTCCGGCTCCCGTAGGCGAAGAAGCGGCTTCTTCGTGCAAAGAAGATTGTGCCGCTCACTGTGCACTCCTTAGCGCGGCTTCTGCCGAAAGACGCCCGGGAGCGGCTCTTAGCTCCGGACAGCATCGTACCTTCGTCTTTAGCGTCTCTTCTCGTCTACATCTTAGCAAAAAGCTTTTCCACTATGTCTGGCGAGGAAAAACTGTGCCAGCACAGAAAACATCTCCCATCGTGTTCTAGACGCTGCACGGAGGTCTTCCAAGTGTTTGGCATGAAGAAAAGAAAAGTTGTCCAAAACAGCTTCCAATCGAATGTTCATGTGATTGGAAAAGTCAGGAGAGTGCAAAGGTACTGTTTTCTAGCAGTTGGCAAGCTGCGCACACAATCCCAGTGTTGTACAGCTTCCTTCTTCACCTTTCCGAAGGTGCCGCTCTCTCCGGCTCCCGGAGGCGAAGAAGCGGCTTCTACGCGCAAAGACGATTGTGCCGCTCACTGTGCACTCCTTAGCGCGGCTTCTGCCGAAAGACGCCCGGGAGCAGCTCTTAGCTCCGGACAGCATCGTACCTTCGTCTTTAGCGTCTCTTCTCGTCTACATCTTAGCAAAAAGCTTTTCTACTATGTCTGGCGAGGTAAAACTGTGCCAGCACAGAAAAACATCTCCCATCGTGTTCTAGACGTTGCACGGAGGTGTGCCGAGTGTTTGGCATGAAGGAAAGAAAAGTTGTCCAAAACAGCTTCCAATCGAATGTTCATGTGATTGGAAAAGTCAGGAGAGTGCAAAGGTACTGTTTTCTAGCAGTTGGCAAGCTGCGCACACAATCCCAGTGTTGTACAGCTTCCTTCTTCACCTTTCCGAAGGTGCCGCTCTCTCCGGCTCCCGGAGGCGAAGAAGCGGCTTCTTCGCGCAAAGACGATTGTGCCGCTCACTGTGCACTCCTTAGCGCGGCTTCTGCCGAAAGACGCCCGGGAGCGGCTCTTAGCTCCGGACAGCATCGTACCTTCGTCTTTAGCGTCTCTTCTCGTCTACATCTTAGCAAAAAGCTTTTCCACTATGTCTGGCGAGGAAAAACTGTGCCAGCACAGAAAACATCTCCCATCGTGTTCTAGACGTTGCACGGAGGTGTGCCGAGTGTTTGGCATGAAGAAAAGAAAAGTTGTCCAAAACAGCTTCCAATCGAATGTTCATGTGATTGGAAAAGTCAGGAGAGTGCAAAGGTACTGTTTTCTAGCAGTTGGCAAGCTGCGCACACAATCCCAGTGTTGTACAGCTTCCTTCTTCACCTTTCCGAAGGTGCCGGTCTCTCCGGCTCCCGGAGCCGAAGAAGCGGCTTCTTCGCGCAAAGACGATTGTGCCGCTCACTGTGCACTCCTTAGCGCGGCTTCTGCCGAAAGACGCCCGGGAGCGGCTCTTAGCTCCGGACAGCATCGTACCTTCGTCTTTAGCGTCTCTTCTCGTCTACATCTTAGCAAAAAGCTTTTCTACTATGTCTGGCGAGGAAAAACTGTGCCAGCACAGAAAAACATCTCCCATCGTGTTCTAGACGTTGCACGGAGGTGTGCCGAGTGTTTGGCATGAAGGAAAGAAAAGTTGTCCAAAACAGCTTCCAATCGAATGTTCATGTGATTGGAAAAGTCAGGAGAGTGCAAAGGTACTGTTTTCTAGCAGTTGGCAAGCTGCGCACACAATCCCAGTGTTGTACAGCTTCCTTCTTCACCTTTCCGAAGGTGCCGCTCTCTCCGGCTCCCGGAGGCGAAGAAGCGGCTTCTTCGCGCAAAGACGATTGTGCCGCTCACTGTGCACTCCTTAGCGCGGCTTCTGCCGAAAGACGCCCGGGAGCGGCTCTTAGCTCCGGACAGCATCGTACCTTCGTCTTTAGCGTCTCTTCTCGTCTACATCTTAGCAAAAAGCTTTTCCACTATGTCTGGCGAGGAAAAACTGTGCCAGCACAGAAAACATCTCCCATCGTGCTCTAGACGTGGCACGATCCCTATACTTAGGCTGATTTTCCTTCCTGGGGATAAGGTTAGGCTTCAGCCTAGGACTTGGAGTTTTTTAACCAGGAAGCCCTGAGTTCCAGGCTTACTTCATCTGCCAAAGGCATCCGAAAGGGAGTGCAGAAGTGCCACAACATGGTTGCTTTCACGGCTTTTCCCTTAGGAAGAACCCTAATACCCGGCTGATTTACCTTCCTAGGGTTACTGTTAGGCTTAGGCCTAGGACTTTTAAAACCAGGAAGCCCTGGGCTCCAGGCACACTGCAGCTGCGAAAGGCATCCCAAGGGGAGCGCAAAAGTGACACAACTTGGCAGCCACCACTGATATTTCCATGAGACTATTCCGAACCATAGGCTGATTTTCCTTCCTAGGGTTAAGGTTTGAGTTACGCCTGGGGTAAGGGTTCTATTAACCAGAAAGCCCTGAGTTCCAAGAACACAGCAGCTGCGAAGGACTAGCCAAGAAGAGCGCAAAAGTACCACAACATGCCTGCCTCCACAGCTTTTTCCTTGGGGACATGCCTAATTCCTGGCTGATTTGCCTTTCTCGTCTTACGGTTGGGGTTCGGCCTAGGGCTAGGATTTTTAAAATCAGGAATCCCTGAGTTCCAGGCACACTGGAGCTGTGAAAGTCATCCAAAAGGGAGTGCAAAAGTGCCACAACATGGTTGCTTTCACGGCTTTTTCCTTGGCAAGAAGCCTAACACCAGGCTGATTTCCCTTCCCAGGGTTACTGTTAGGCTTAGGCCTAGGGCTAGGATTTTTAAAACTAGGAAGCCCTTAGCTCCAGGCGCGCTGCATCTGTTGAAGGCATCCCAAGAGGAGTAAAAAAGTGCAACAACATGGCAGCTTTCACAGCTTTTTCCTTGGCACCATCCCTATACCTAGGCTGTTTTATCTGCCTAGGGTTAGGGTTAGGCTTCAGCCTAGGGCTTGGAGTTTTTTAACCAGGAAGCCCTGAGTTCCAGGCTTACTGCATCTGCCAAATGCATCCCAAAGGGAGTGCAAAAGTGCCACAACATGGCTGCTTTCACGGCTTTTCCCTTAGGAAGAACCCTAATACCCGGCTGATTTACCTTCCTAGGGTTACTGTTAGGCTTAGGCCTAGGACTTTTAAAACCAGGAAGCCCTGGGCTCCAGGCACACTGCAGCTGCGAAAGGCATCCCAAGAGGGCCGCAGAAGTGACACAACTTGGCTGCCTCTGCTTCTATTCTCATGAGACCATCCTGAACCATAGGCTGATTTTCCTTCCTCGGGTTAAGGTTTGAGTTACGCCTAGGGTAAGGGTTCTATTAACCAGAAAGCCCTGAGTTCCAAGAACACAGCAGCTGCGAAGGACTTCCCAAGAAGAGCGCAAAAGTACCACAACATGCCTGCCTCCACAGCTTTTTCCTTGGGGACATGCCTAATTCCTGGCTGATTTGCCTTTCTCGTCATAGGGATGGGGTTCGGCCTAGGGCTAGGATTTTTAAAATCAGGAAGCCCTGAGGTACAGGCACACTGGAGCTGTGAAAGGCATCCAAATGGGAGTGCAAAAGTGCCACAACATGTCTGCTTTCCCGGCTTTTTCCTTGGCAAGAAGCCTAACACCAGACTGATTTACCTTCCCAGGGTTACTGTAAGGCTTAGGCCTAGGGCTAGGATTTTTAAAACTAGGAAGCCCTTAGCTCCAGGCACACTGCAGCTGTTCAAGGCATCCCAAGAGGGCTGCAGAAGTGACACAACTTGGCTGCCTCTGCTGCTATTCTCATGAGTCCATCCCGAACCATAGGCTGATTTTCCTTCCTAGGGTGAGGGTTAGAGTTACGCCTAGGGTTAGTGTTTTTTTAACCAGAAAGCCCTGAGTTCCAAGAACACAGCAGCTGCGAAGGACTACCCAAGAGGAGGGAAAAGTGCCACAACATGCCTGCCTCCACAGCTTTTTCCTTGGGACCATCATTGAACCTAGGCTGATTTACTTGCCTCCAGTTGCACCTATGGTCACGCCAAGGGACAGGGATTTTAAATCAGTAAACCCTGAGCTCCAGACCCAGTGCAGCTGCAAAAGGCTTCCCAAGGGCAGCCAAATATTGCCTCAACATGCTCCTTCCAGTGCTTTTTTCCTTGGGAACATCCCTATATCCAGGCTGATTTATCTGCCTAGGGTTAGGGTTAGGGTTCAGCCTAGAGATAGGATTTTTTCAAACAGGAAGCCCTGAATTCCAGGCACACTGCAGCTGTTAAAGGCAGTGTTCTACGTCAACCGCAACTTAGTCTGAAATAAATGCTTTTTCCCTGAGAGCATCTGAGAGGTTTGCATGAAGCACTGATATCTGACATTTGCAATTTTGAATAGGAGAGGAGAAAGAAAATGGGAAGAAGTTTTTAATTTTAGTGGTTTCAATGTTAATTTCCGTACACTTTTTCAAAACTTGTCAGCTCAAATGCCCATAACATCTTTTAGTCATCTGTAAGTCAGTATTCATATAAAATGTGCTTCAAATCAAAAGAATTTCAAATTTGCACTCCAAATTTCTATGCCTAGATTTATGATTTCCTACACATATTAGATGAAAGGAAGGCCTTTTTTACTGTGGGAGTGCTGGAACACTGGAACAGGTTGCCCAGGGAAGTTGTGGGTGTCCCATCCCTGAAAGTATTCAAGGTCAGCTTGGACGGGGCTTGGAGCAGCAACAAAGGAGAAGCTTGATGGTAGAGAAACAAAGTTGGACTATAGAAGAAACTGGGATTGAAGTATAGGAGCAAGTTTTCTCTCAGCTCTTGGGGTAAATTCAAAGTTGTACAAAATGACATTTATCTGTGCTATTCACTACTGTAACAGAAATGTTCATGAAAACTGTACAGAAGATAGCAAATTTTAAAAGAGATAAGAATTACAGCATAAAATCCATGGGATGGGTTACAACATGAGACACTCTCTAAGAGAAAATCTCTGTGTTTCAGCACTTCATCATGGTAAGATTTCATGAAGTGCCAAAGAAGGCGGCAAAATATCATTCGGGACGTTATTTCCTGGAATTCAGCCTGGCCATTAGTAGGAACTGGGTTTGAACACATCATGTAGATATACCACACACACTTGCCCTTCACTGAAAAATGACTGTTTACAACGAAGAAGCAATTGACAATCAAAATTGATTGAAAGCATCTTAAACATGTCAAGTATTTCATTGTAGATGATCTGTGATCCAAATGCTTCTTCCACCTTCGAGAGGGACAGAACAATTCTTCCATATCATGATGGTTTAAAATTGTATCAACCAATGTTTTCTGCTGAAAAGATAGCATCTATTTTTTTCTATTTTTGGAAGAAAATATTCCTAGACATACAACAGGTGAGAACTAAGTAATTTTAAAGAAACAAATGAAAAGAAAATATTCTGTAAATAGAATGAAATGAAAAGCTGTGTTTTAAATAGGAGCTAAATATGAAACAGAATTTTTGTACCAGGCATTTGAATTACTGCACCAGCTCTTTTGCCCATCAAGAGAGGCATTTAGCATTTCAGTCTTTTCCAAGGTGTTCATGATCTGCTGTGCTGATCTCTGTGTGTGCCTAGGTGTGTGTGGAAGGGGGGGCATGTGAAGGGGAGTGTGTATGTTTGCTTTACAATTGTTGTGGCAGATTCATGCCTCAGCTCCACATTTTGTTTTAGAAAGGTCACACAGAGTGGATGTGAAGTTTACTATCAACAAGAGATCAATTCCCAAATCATCCATTTGACTCTACCTTATAAATCATGTGCTTTGTTGCATATTTTATCAAATCTACTTTCAAGCCAGATGGAGGAAGGAGGATGTGGCAATCCCTCCACCATCTTGCAACTTTTATGCAAGTAGGTTTTCAAGAAAATCATCATTTCTCTTTGAAATATGTCTGGAACAGGCATGATGGTAGTGTCAACCTGTTGGAGTTTTTGTTGCTGGAAGAAGTTATACAAAAGGATTGGTTTTTACATTGACCAGTTACTGAATCAAGCGCAGGAATACATTGGAAATTCAACTGGGGCTTCCTTTCCCCGGCAGACTACTTCTAGAACGAGCTTGTACACTGAAGCTTACTCTTTTGCCCTCTTTTTGTTTCTTTCCTATTTTCTTGGTTTCTTTGCCACTCTCTAGACAATTTTGGAACTTTTTTCCCAACTCAAATGGTTTCAATAGTCTGATTGTGATCATACATTTTTACAAGGAATTTTTAAAATCTTTCCTCCAGTTAAGAAAGTCAAGGACTTAGGTCTTTTTCTTCCCTTATCAATATTGCAATGAAATTGATAAGTAAAGACCAACTCTTTCTTTTTGTTTTTAACCCAAGCAGATAATTCCCATCCATTCATCCATTTGGTGGACCAATAGTTACCATTCTGATGGAAGTTGTCACTTCTTAACAATAGGCATTCTGTGACTATGTTGACAGCACTTTGGGTGAAGATCCTAACTGGTCTTAGATACACATAGGGAGAAATTTGCTCAGCCAGTGTCAGTCTTAAGCATGCGTATCAGAAGATCTTTCTAGAGCTGGGAATTTTCCCATGAAAGGGATTCAGTTAGGGAAGAGACACTTGCCCCAGAGGTTTACATTCTTCTTGAAGACTGCTTAAGGAACTTAGATGCCATGTCCATTTGGATCTGTGTCTGCACAGAACTTTGTCATGCCAGTGCTTGAAATGCATCTTGAAGAGAATTCACTAGCACAGAATGAATGAGAGTGGAAGGGGTTGGTGGGGCTAACCAGGCCCAACCCCCATTCCTAAACCAGGATACCTAGAGCCTCTTGCCCAGGATTCTATCTGGGTGTACTTTGAATGTCTTCAAAGATCCAGGCTCCACAATCTTTCTGGGCAGTCTGTGCCGTGGTTCACTCACCCTCACAGTAAAGAATCATTTACTGATGTTCCTGTATTTCAGTGTGTGCCCACTGCCTCTTGTCTTTTCACTCAGCATCACTGAAAAGACACTGATTCCCTCCCCTTTGCACTATTGCTTCCATATGGATGTGTGCTGCCATGTAGAGATATGTCAAAAACCTCCCTGAAGCCCAGGCAGATAATATTCCCTTCATCTACCAGTCAAGTTGATTCATCAGAGGAGTTTAAAGTTATGTTCAGCATGAAATGACCCTGAAAAATCATGCTAACTACATTATTGTGTCGTCTTTCATGTGCCTGGCAAGGTTTTCCAGGAAGAGCTGCTTCATCAATTTTTTGGGTATAAAAAAGAGGCTGGCTGGTTTGTACGATTGCGAGTCCTCCTAATTGCCTTTTTTGAAGATGAGTGTCATTTGCTTACATCCAGTCCTTAGCCTCTCTTGTCGTCTACATCTTAGCAAAAAGCTTTTCCACTATGTCTGGCAAGGAGAAATTGTGCCAGCACAGAAAAACATCTCCTATCGTGTTCTAGACGTTGCACGGAGGTGTGCCGAGTGTTTGGCATGAAGGAAAGAAAACTTGTCCAAAACAGCTTCCAATCGAATGTTCATGTGATTGGAAAAGTCAGGAGAGTGCAAAGGTACTGTTTTCTATCAGTTGGCAAGCTGCGCACACAATCCCAGTGTTGTACAGCTTCCTTCTTCACCTTTCCGAAGGTGCCGCTCTCTCCGGCTCCCGGAGCCGAAGAAGCGGCTTCTTCGCGCAAAGACGATTGTGCCGCTCACTGTGCACTCCTTAGCGCGGCTTCTGCCGAAAGACACCCGGGAGCGGCTCTTAGCTCCGGACAGCATCGTACCTTCGTCTTTAGCGTCTCTTCTCGTCTACATCTTAGCAAAAAGCTTTTCCACTATGTCTGGCGAGGAAAAACTGTGCCAGCACAGAAAACATCTCCTATCGTGTTCTAGACGTTGCACGGAGGTGTGCCGAGTGTTTGGCATGAAGGAAAGAAAAGTTGTCCAAAACAGCTTCCAATGGAATGTTCATGTGATTGGAAAAGTCAGGAGAGTGCAAAGGTACTGTTTTCTAGCAGTTGGCAAGCTGCGCACACAATCCCAGTGTTGTACAGCTTTCTTCTTCACCTTTCCGAAGGTGCCGGTCTCTCCGGCTCCCGGAGGCGAAGAAGCGGCTTCTTCGTGCAAAGACGATTGTGCCGCTCACTATGCACTCCTTAGCGCGGCTTCTGCCGAAAGACGCCCGGGAGCGGCTCTTAGCTCCGGACAGCATCGTACCTTCGTCTTTAGCGTCTCTTCTCGTCTACATCTTAGCAAAAAGCTTTTCCACTATGTCTGGCGAGGAAAAACTGTGCCAGCACAGAAAACATCTCCCATCGTGTTCTAGACGTTGCACGGAGGTGTGCCGAGTGTTTGGCATGAAGGAAAGAAAAGTTGTCCAAAACAGCTTCCAATCGAATGTTCATGTGATTGGAAAAGTCAGGAGAGTGCAAAGGTACTGTTTTCTATCAGTTGGCAAGCTGCGCACACAATCCCAGTGTTGTACAGCTTCCTTCTTCACCTTTCCGAAGGTGCCGCTCTCTCCGGCTCCCGTAGGCGAAGAAGCGGCTTGTGCCGCTCACTGTGCACTCTTTAGCGCGGCTTCTGCCGAAAGACGCCCGGGAGCGGCTCTTAGCTCCGGACAGCATCGTACCTTCGTCTTTAGCGTCTCTTCTCGTCTACATCTTAGCAAAAAGCTTTTCCACTATGTCTGGCGAGGAAAAACTGTGCCAGCACAGAAAACATCTCCCATCGTGTTCTAGACGTTGCACGGAGGTGTGCCGAGTGTTTGGCATGAAGAAAAGAAAAGTTGTCCAAAACAGCTTCCAATCGAATGTTCATGTGATTGGAAAAGTCAGGAGAGTGCAAAGGTACTGTTTTCTATCAGTTGGCAAGCTGCGCACACAATCCCAGTGTTGTACAGCTTCCTTCTTCACCTTTCCGAAGGTGCCGCTCTCTCCGGCTCCCGGAGCCGAAGAAGCGGCTTCTTCGCGCAAAGACGATTGTGCCGCTCACTGTGCACTCCTTAGCGCGGCTTCTGCCGAAAGACGCCCGGGAGCGGCTCTTAGCTCCGGACAGCATCGTACCTTCGTCTTTAGCGTCTCTTCTCGTCTACATCTTAGCAAAAAGCTTTTCCACTATGTCTGGCGAGGAAAAACTGTGCCAGCACAGAAAAACATCTCCCATCGTGTTCTAGACGTTGCACGGAGGTGTGCCGAGTGTTTGGCATGAAGGAAAGAAAAGTTGTCCAAAACAGCTTCCAATCGAATGTTCATGTGATTGGAAAAGTCAGGAGAGTGCAAAGGTACTGTTTTCTAGCAGTTGGCAAGCTGCGCACACAATCCCAGTGTTGTACAGCTTCCTTCTTCACCTTTCCGAAGGTGCCGCTCTCTCCGGCTCCCGGAGGCGAAGAAGCGGCTTCTTCGCGCAAAGACGATTGTGCCGCTCACTGTGCACTCCTTAGCGCGGCTTCTGCCGAAAGACGCCCGGGAGCGGCTCTTAGCTCCGGACAGCATCGTACCTTCGTCTTTAGCGTCTCTTCTCGTCTACATCTTAGCAAAAAGCTTTTCCACTATGTCTGGCGAGGAAAAACTGTGCCAGCACAGAAAACATCTCCCATCGTGTTCTAGACGTGGCACGATCCCTATACTTAGGCTGATTTTCCTTCCTGGGGATAAGGTTAGGCTTCAGCCTAGGACTTGGACTTTTTAACCAGGAAGCCCTGAGTTCCAGGCTTACTTCATCTGCCAAAGGCATCCGAAAGGGAGTGCAGAAGTGCCACAACATGGTTGCTTTCACGGCTTTTCCCTTAGGAAGAACCCTAATACCCGGCTGATTTACCTTCCTAGGGTTACTGTTAGGCTTAGGCCTAGGACTTTTAAAACCAGGAAGCCCTGGGCTCCAGGCACACTGCAGCTGCGAAAGGCATCCCAAGGGGAGCGCAAAAGTGACACAACTTGGCAGCCACCACTGATATTTCCATGAGACTATTCCGAACCATAGGCTGATTTTCCTTCCTAGGGTTAAGGTTTGAGTTACGCCTGGGGTAAGGGTTCTATTAACCAGAAAGCCCTGAGTTCCAAGAACACAGCAGCTGCGAAGGACTAGCCAAGAAGAGCGCAAAAGTACCACAACATGCCTGCCTCCACAGCTTTTTCCTTGGGGACATGCCTAATTCCTGGCTGATTTGCCTTTCTCGTCTTACGGTTGGGGTTCGGCCTAGGGCTAGGATTTTTAAAATCAGGAAGCCCTGAGTTCCAGGCACACTGGAGCTGTGAAAGTCATCCAAAAGGGAGTGCAAAAGTGCCACAACATGGTTGCTTTCACGGCTTTTTCCTTGGCAAGAAGCCTAACACCAGGCTGATTTCCCTTCCCAGGGTTACTGTTAGGCTTAGGCCTAGGGCTAGGATTTTTAAAACTAGGAAGCCCTTAGCTCCAGGCGCGCTGCATCTGTTGAAGGCATCCCAAGAGGAGTAAAAAAGTGCAACAACATGGCAGCTTTCACAGCTTTTTCCTTGGCACCATCCCTATACCTAGGCTGTTTTATCTGCCTAGGGTTAGGGTTAGGCTTCAGCCTAGGGCTTGGAGTTTTTTAACCAGGAAGCCCTGAGTTCCAGGCTTACTGCATCTGCCAAATGCATCCCAAAGGGAGTGCAAAAGTGCCACAACATGGCTGCTTTCACGGCTTTTCCCTTAGGAAGAACCCTAATACCCGGCTGATTTACCTTCCTAGGGTTACTGTTAGGCTTAGGCCTAGGACTTTTAAAACCAGGAAGCCCTGGGCTCCAGGCACACTGCAGCTGCGAAAGGCATCCCAAGAGGGCCGCAGAAGTGACACAACTTGGCTGCCTCTGCTTCTATTCTCATGAGACCATCCTGAACCATAGGCTGATTTTCCTTCCTCGGGTTAAGGTTTGAGTTACGCCTAGGGTAAGGGTTATATTAACCAGAAAGCCCTGAGTTCCAAGAACACAGCAGCTGCGAAGGACTTCCCAAGAAGAGCGCAAAAGTACCACAACATGCCTGCCTCCACAGCTTTTTCCTTGGGGACATGCCTAATTCCTGGCTGATTTGCCTTTCTCGTCATAGGGATGGGGTTCGGCCTAGGGCTAGGATTTTTAAAATCAGGAAGCCCTGAGGTACAGGCACACTGGAGCTGTGAAAGGCATCCAAATGGGAGTGCAAAAGTGCCACAACATGTCTGCTTTCCCGGCTTTTTCCTTGGCAAGAAGCCTAACACCAGACTGATTTACCTTCCCAGGGTTACTGTAAGGCTTAGGCCTAGGGCTAGGATTTTTAAAACTAGGAAGCCCTTAGCTCCAGGCACACTGCAGCTGTTCAAGGCATCCCAAGAGGGCCGCAGAAGTGACACAACTTGGCTGCCTCTGCTGCTATTCTCATGAGTCCATCCCGAACCACAGGCTGATTTTCCTTCCTAGGGTGAGGGTTAGAGTTCCGCCTAGGGTTAGTGTTTTTTTAACCAGAAAGCCCTGAGTTCCAAGAACACAGCAGCTGCGAAGGACTACCCAAGAGGAGGGGAAAAGTGCCACAACATGGCTGCCTCCAGCGCTTTTTCCTTGGGACCATCATTGAACCTAGGCTGATTTACTTGCCTCCAGTTGCACCCATGTTCACGCCAAGAGATAGGGATTTTAAATCAGTAAACCCTGAGCTCCAGACCCAGTGCAGCTGCAAAAGGCTTCCCAAGGGCAGCCAAAAATTGCCTCAACATGCTCCTTCCAGTGCTTTTTTCCTTGGGAACCTCCCTATACCCAGGCTGATTTATCTGCCTAGGGTTAGGGTTAGGGTTCAGCCTAGAGATAGGATTTTTTCAAACAGGAAGCCCTGAATTCCAGGCACACTGCAGCTGTTAAAGGCAGTGTTCTACGTCAACCGCAACTTAGTCTGAAATAAATGCTTTTTCCCTGAGAGCATCTGAGAGGTTTGCATGAAGCACTGATATCTGACATTTGCAATTTTGAATAGGAGAGGAGAAAGAAAATGGGAAGAAGTTTTTAATTTTAGTGGTTTCAATGTTAATTTCCGTACACTTTTTCAAAACTTGTCAGCTCAAATGCCCATCAACATCTTTTAGTCATCTGTAAGTCAGTATTCATATAAAATGTGCTTCAAATCAAAAGAATTTCAAATTTGCACTCCAAATTTCTATGCCTAGATTTATGATTTCCTACACATATTAGATGAAAGGAAGGCCTTTTTTACTGTGGGAGTGCTGGAACACTGGAACAGGTTGCCCAGGGAAGTTGTGGGTGTCCCATCCCTGAAAGTATTCAAGGTCAGCTTGGACGGGGCTTGGAGCAGCAACAAAGGAGAAGCTTGATGGTAGAGAAACAAAGTTGGACTATAGAAGAAACTGGGATTGAAGTATAGGAGCAAGTTTTCTCTCAGCTCTTGGGGTAAATTCAAAGTTGTACAAAATGACATTTATCTGTGCTATTCACTACTGTAACAGAAATGTTCATGAAAACTGTACAGAAGATAGCAAATTTTAAAAGAGATAAGAATTACAGCATAAAATCCATGGGATGGGTTACAACATGAGACACTCTCTAAGAGAAAATCTCTGTGTTTCAGCACTTCATCATGGTAAGATTTCATGAAGTGCCAAAGAAGGCGGCAAAATATCATTCGGGACGTTATTTCCTGGAATTCAGCCTGGCCATTAGTAGGAACTGGGTTTGAACACATCATGTAGATATACCACACACACTTGCCCTTCACTGAAAAATGACTGTTTACAACGAAGAAGCAATTGACAATCAAAATTGATTGAAAGCATCTTAAACATGTCAAGTATTTCATTGTAGATGATCTGTGATCCAAATGCTTCTTCCACCTTCGAGAGGGACAGAACAATTCTTCCATATCATGATGGTTTAAAATTGTATCAACCAATGTTTTCTGCTGAAAAGATAGCATCTATTTTTTTCTATTTTTGGAAGAAAATATTCCTAGACATACAACAGGTGAGAACTAAGTAATTTTAAAGAAACAAATGAAAAGAAAATATTCTGTAAATAGAATGAAATGAAAAGCTGTGTTTTAAATAGGAGCTAAATATGAAACAGAATTTTTGTACCAGGCATTTGAATTACTGCACCAGCTCTTTTGCCCATCAAGAGAGGCATTTAGCATTTCAGTCTTTTCCAAGGTGTTCATGATCTGCTGTGCTGATCTCTGTGTGTGCCTAGGTGTGTGTGGAAGGGGGGGCATGTGAAGGGGAGTGTGTATGTTTGCTTTACAATTGTTGTGGCAGATTCATGCCTCAGCTCCACATTTTGTTTTAGAAAGGTCACACAGAGTGGATGTGAAGTTTACTATCAACAAGAGATCAATTCCCAAATCATCCATTTGACTCTACCTTATAAATCATGTGCTTTGTTGCATATTTTATCAAATCTACTTTCAAGCCAGATGGAGGAAGGAGGATGTGGCAATCCCTCCACCATCTTGCAACTTTTATGCAAGTAGGTTTTCAAGAAAATCATCATTTCTCTTTGAAATATGTCTGGAACAGGCATGATGGTAGTGTCAACCTGTTGGAGTTTTTGTTGCTGGAAGAAGTTATACAAAAGGATTGGTTTTTACATTGACCAGTTACTGAATCAAGCGCAGGAATACATTGGAAATTCAACTGGGGCTTCCTTTCCCCGGCAGACTACTTCTAGAACGAGCTTGTACACTGAAGCTTACTCTTTTGCCCTCTTTTTGTTTCTTTCCTATTTTCTTGGTTTCTTTGCCACTCTCTAGACAATTTTGGAACTTTTTTCCCAACTCAAATGGTTTCAATAGTCTGATTGTGATCATACATTTTTACAAGGAATTTTTAAAATCTTTCCTCCAGTTAAGAAAGTCAAGGACTTAGGTCTTTTTCTTCCCTTATCAATATTGCAATGAAATTGATAAGTAAAGACCAACTCTTTCTTTTTGTTTTTAACCCAAGCAGATAATTCCCATCCATTCATCCATTTGGTGGACCAATAGTTACCATTCTGATGGAAGTTGTCACTTCTTAACAATAGGCATTCTGTGACTATGTTGACAGCACTTTGGGTGAAGATCCTAACTGGTCTTAGATACACATAGGGAGAAATTTGCTCAGCCAGTGTCAGTCTTAAGCATGCGTATCAGAAGATCTTTCTAGAGCTGGGAATTTTCCCATGAAAGGGATTCAGTTAGGGAAGAGACACTTGCCCCAGAGGTTTACATTCTTCTTGAAGACTGCTTAAGGAACTTAGATGCCATGTCCATTTGGATCTGTGTCTGCACAGAACTTTGTCATGCCAGTGCTTGAAATGCATCTTGAAGAGAATTCACTAGCACAGAATGAATGAGAGTGGAAGGGGTTGGTGGGGCTAACCAGGCCCAACCCCCATTCCTAAACCAGGATACCTAGAGCCTCTTGCCCAGGATTCTATCTGGGTGTACTTTGAATGTCTTCAAAGATCCAGGCTCCACAATCTTTCTGGGCAGTCTGTGCCGTGGTTCACTCACCCTCACAGTAAAGAATCATTTACTGATGTTCCTGTATTTCAGTGTGTGCCCACTGCCTCTTGTCTTTTCACTCAGCATCACTGAAAAGACACTGATTCCCTCCCCTTTGCACTATTGCTTCCATATGGATGTGTGCTGCCATGTAGAGATATGTCAAAAACCTCCCTGAAGCCCAGGCAGATAATATTCCCTTCATCTACCAGTCAAGTTGATTCATCAGAGGAGTTTAAAGTTATGTTCAGCATGAAATGACCCTGAAAAATCATGCTAACTACATTATTGTGTCGTCTTTCATGTGCCTGGCAAGGTTTTCCAGGAAGAGCTGCTTCATCAATTTTTTGGGTATAAAAAAGAGGCTGGCTGGTTTGTACGATTGCGAGTCCTCCTAATTGCCTTTTTTGAAGATGAGTGTCATTTGCTTACATCCAGTCCTTAGCCTCTCTTGTCGTCTACATCTTAGCAAAAAGCTTTTCCACTATGTCTGGCAAGGAGAAATTGTGCCAGCACAGAAAAACATCTCCTATCGTGTTCTAGACGTTGCACGGAGGTGTGCCGAGTGTTTGGCATGAAGGAAAGAAAACTTGTCCAAAACAGCTTCCAATCGAATGTTCATGTGATTGGAAAAGTCAGGAGAGTGCAAAGGTACTGTTTTCTATCAGTTGGCAAGCTGCGCACACAATCCCAGTGTTGTACAGCTTCCTTCTTCACCTTTCCGAAGGTGCCGCTCTCTCCGGCTCCCGGAGCCGAAGAAGCGGCTTCTTCGCGCAAAGACGATTGTGCCGCTCACTGTGCACTCCTTAGCGCGGCTTCTGCCGAAAGACGCCCGGGAGCGGCTCTTAGCTCCGGACAGCATCGTACCTTCGTCTTTAGCGTCTCTTCTCGTCTACATCTTAGCAAAAAGCTTTTCCACTATGTCTGGCGAGGAAAAACTGTGCCAGCACAGAAAACATCTCCTATCGTGTTCTAGACGTTGCACGGAGGTGTGCCGAGTGTTTGGCATGAAGGAAAGAAAAGTTGTCCAAAACAGCTTCCAATCGAATGTTCATGTGATTGGAAAAGTCAGGAGAGTGCAAAGGTACTGTTTTCTAGCAGTTGGCAAGCTGCGCACACAATCCCAGTGTTGTACAGCTTTCTTCTTCACCTTTCCGAAGGTGCCGGTCTCTCCGGCTCCCGGAGGCGAAGAAGCGGCTTCTTCGTGCAAAGACGATTGTGCCGCTCACTATGCACTCCTTAGCGCGGCTTCTGCCGAAAGACGCCCGGGAGCGGCTCTTAGCTCCGGACAGCATCGTACCTTCGTCTTTAGCGTCTCTTCTCGTCTACATCTTAGCAAAAAGCTTTTCCACTATGTCTGGCGAGGAAAAACTGTGCCAGCACAGAAAACATCTCCCATCGTGTTCTAGACGTTGCACGGAGGTGTGCCGAGTGTTTGGCATGAAGGAAAGAAAAGTTGTCCAAAACAGCTTCCAATCGAATGTTCATGTGATTGGAAAAGTCAGGAGAGTGCAAAGGTACTGTTTTCTAGCAGTTGGCAAGCTGCGCACACAATCCCAGTGTTGTACAGCTTCCTTCTTCACCTTTCCGAAGGTGCCGCTCTCTCCGGCTCCCGGAGCCGAAGAAGCGGCTTCTTCGCGCAAAGACGATTGTGCCGCTCACTGTGCACTCCTTAGCGCGGCTTCTGCCGAAAGACGCCCGGGAGCGGCTCTTAGCTCCGGACAGCATCGTACCTTCGTCTTTAGCGTCTCTTCTCGTCTACATCTTAGCAAAAAGCTTTTCCACTATGTCTGGCGAGGAAAAACTGTGCCAGCACAGAAAAACATCTCCCATCGTGTTCTAGACGTTGCACGGAGGTGTGCCGAGTGTTTGGCATGAAGGAAAGAAAAGTTGTCCAAAACAGCTTCCAATCGAATGTTCATGTGATTGGAATAGTCAGGAGAGTGCAAAGGTACTGTTTTCTAGCAGTTGGCAAGCTGCGCACACAATCCCAGTGTTGTACAGCTTCCTTCTTCACCTTTCCGAAGGTGCCGCTCTCTCCGGCTCCCGGAGGCGAAGAAGCGGCTTCTTCGCGCAAAGACGATTGTGCCGCTCACTGTGCACTCCTTAGCGCGGCTTCTGCCGAAAGACGCCCGGGAGCGGCTCTTAGCTCCGGACAGCATCGTACCTTCGTCTTTAGCGTCTCTTCTCGTCTACATCTTAGCAAAAAGCTTTTCCACTATGTCTGGCGAGGAAAAACTGTGCCAGCACAGAAAACATCTCCCATCGTGTTCTAGACGTGGCACGATCCCTATACTTAGGCTGATTTTCCTTCCTGGGGATAAGGTTAGGCTTCAGCCTAGGACTTGGACTTTTTAACCAGGAAGCCCTGAGTTCCAGGCTTACTTCATCTGCCAAAGGCATCCGAAAGGGAGTGCAGAAGTGCCACAACATGGTTGCTTTCACGGCTTTTCCCTTAGGAAGAACCCTAATACCCGGCTGATTTACCTTCCTAGGGTTACTGTTAGGCTTAGGCCTAGGACTTTTAAAACCAGGAAGCCCTGGGCTCCAGGCACACTGCAGCTGCGAAAGGCATCCCAAGGGGAGCGCAAAAGTGACACAACTTGGCAGCCACCACTGATATTTCCATGAGACTATTCCGAACCATAGGCTGATTTTCCTTCCTAGGGTTAAGGTTTGAGTTACGCCTGGGGTAAGGGTTCTATTAACCAGAAAGCCCTGAGTTCCAAGAACACAGCAGCTGCGAAGGACTAGCCAAGAAGAGCGCAAAAGTACCACAACATGCCTGCCTCCACAGCTTTTTCCTTGGGGACATGCCTAATTCCTGGCTGATTTGCCTTTCTCGTCTTACGGTTGGGGTTCGGCCTAGGGCTAGGATTTTTAAAATCAGGAAGCCCTGAGTTCCAGGCACACTGGAGCTGTGAAAGTCATCCCAAAGGGAGTGCAAAAGTGCCACAACATGGTTGCTTTCACGGCTTTTTCCTTGGCAAGAAGCCTAACACCAGGCTGATTTCCCTTCCCAGGGTTACTGTTAGGCTTAGGCCTAGGGCTAGGATTTTTAAAACTAGGAAGCCCTTAGCTCCAGGCGCGCTGCATCTGTTGAAGGCATCCCAAGAGGAGTAAAAAAGTGCAACAACATGGCAGCTTTCACAGCTTTTTCCTTGGCACCATCCCTATACCTAGGCTGTTTTATCTGCCTAGGGTTAGGGTTAGGCTTCAGCCTAGGGCTTGGAGTTTTTTAACCAGGAAGCCCTGAGTTCCAGGCTTACTGCATCTGCCAAATGCATCCCAAAGGGAGTGCAAAAGTGCCACAACATGGCTGCTTTCACGGCTTTTCCCTTAGGAAGAACCCTAATACCCGGCTGATTTACCTTCCTAGGGTTACTGTTAGGCTTAGGCCTAGGACTTTTAAAACCAGGAAGCCCTGGGCTCCAGGCACACTGCAGCTGCGAAAGGCATCCCAAGAGGGCCGCAGAAGTGACACAACTTGGCTGCCTCTGCTTCTATTCTCATGAGACCATCCTGAACCATAGGCTGATTTTCCTTCCTCGGGTTAAGGTTTGAGTTACGCCTAGGGTAAGGGTTCTATTAACCAGAAAGCCCTGAGTTCCAAGAACACAGCAGCTGCGAAGGACTTCCCAAGAAGAGCGCAAAAGTACCACAACATGCCTGCCTCCACAGCTTTTTCCTTGGGGACATGCCTAATTCCTGGCTGATTTGCCTTTCTCGTCATAGGGATGGGGTTCGGCCTAGGGCTAGGATTTTTAAAATCAGGAAGCCCTGAGGTACAGGCACACTGGAGCTGTGAAAGGCATCCAAATGGGAGTGCAAAAGTGCCACAACATGTCTGCTTTCCCGGCTTTTTCCTTGGCAAGAAGCCTAACACCAGACTGATTTACCTTCCCAGGGTTACTGTAAGGCTTAGGCCTAGGGCTAGGATTTTTAAAACTAGGAAGCCCTTAGCTCCAGGCACACTGCAGCTGTTCAAGGCATCCCAAGAGGGCCGCAGAAGTGACACAACTTGGCTGCCTCTGCTGCTATTCTCATGAGTCCATCCCGAACCACAGGCTGATTTTCCTTCCTAGGGTGAGGGTTAGAGTTCCGCCTAGGGTTAGTGTTTTTTTAACCAGAAAGCCCTGAGTTCCAAGAACACAGCAGCTGCGAAGGACTACCCAAGAGGAGGGGAAAAGTGCCACAACATGGCTGCCTCCAGCGCTTTTTCCTTGGGACCATCATTGAACCTAGGCTGATTTACTTGCCTCCAGTTGCACCCATGTTCACGCCAAGAGATAGGGATTTTAAATCAGTAAACCCTGAGCTCCAGACCCAGTGCAGCTGCAAAAGGCTTCCCAAGGGCAGCCAAAAATTGCCTCAACATGCTCCTTCCAGTGCTTTTTTCCTTGGGAACCTCCCTATACCCAGGCTGATTTATCTGCCTAGGGTTAGGGTTAGGGTTCAGCCTAGAGATAGGATTTTTTCAAACAGGAAGCCCTGAATTCCAGGCACACTGCAGCTGTTAAAGGCAGTGTTCTACGTCAACCGCAACTTAGTCTGAAATAAATGCTTTTTCCCTGAGAGCATCTGAGAGGTTTGCATGAAGCACTGATATCTGACATTTGCAATTTTGAATAGGAGAGGAGAAAGAAAATGGGAAGAAGTTTTTAATTTTAGTGGTTTCAATGTTAATTTCCGTACACTTTTTCAAAACTTGTCAGCTCAAATGCCCATCAACATCTTTTAGTCATCTGTAAGTCAGTATTCATATAAAATGTGCTTCAAATCAAAAGAATTTCAAATTTGCACTCCAAATTTCTATGCCTAGATTTATGATTTCCTACACATATTAGATGAAAGGAAGGCCTTTTTTACTGTGGGAGTGCTGGAACACTGGAACAGGTTGCCCAGGGAAGTTGTGGGTGTCCCATCCCTGAAAGTATTCAAGGTCAGCTTGGACGGGGCTTGGAGCAGCAACAAAGGAGAAGCTTGATGGTAGAGAAACAAAGTTGGACTATAGAAGAAACTGGGATTGAAGTATAGGAGCAAGTTTTCTCTCAGCTCTTGGGGTAAATTCAAAGTTGTACAAAATGACATTTATCTGTGCTATTCACTACTGTAACAGAAATGTTCATGAAAACTGTACAGAAGATAGCAAATTTTAAAAGAGATAAGAATTACAGCATAAAATCCATGGGATGGGTTACAACATGAGACACTCTCTAAGAGAAAATCTCTGTGTTTCAGCACTTCATCATGGTAAGATTTCATGAAGTGCCAAAGAAGGCGGCAAAATATCATTCGGGACGTTATTTCCTGGAATTCAGCCTGGCCATTAGTAGGAACTGGGTTTGAACACATCATGTAGATATACCACACACACTTGCCCTTCACTGAAAAATGACTGTTTACAACGAAGAAGCAATTGACAATCAAAATTGATTGAAAGCATCTTAAACATGTCAAGTATTTCATTGTAGATGATCTGTGATCCAAATGCTTCTTCCACCTTCGAGAGGGACAGAACAATTCTTCCATATCATGATGGTTTAAAATTGTATCAACCAATGTTTTCTGCTGAAAAGATAGCATCTATTTTTTTCTATTTTTGGAAGAAAATATTCCTAGACATACAACAGGTGAGAACTAAGTAATTTTAAAGAAACAAATGAAAAGAAAATATTCTGTAAATAGAATGAAATGAAAAGCTGTGTTTTAAATAGGAGCTAAATATGAAACAGAATTTTTGTACCAGGCATTTGAATTACTGCACCAGCTCTTTTGCCCATCAAGAGAGGCATTTAGCATTTCAGTCTTTTCCAAGGTGTTCATGATCTGCTGTGCTGATCTCTGTGTGTGCCTAGGTGTGTGTGGAAGGGGGGGCATGTGAAGGGGAGTGTGTATGTTTGCTTTACAATTGTTGTGGCAGATTCATGCCTCAGCTCCACATTTTGTTTTAGAAAGGTCACACAGAGTGGATGTGAAGTTTACTATCAACAAGAGATCAATTCCCAAATCATCCATTTGACTCTACCTTATAAATCATGTGCTTTGTTGCATATTTTATCAAATCTACTTTCAAGCCAGATGGAGGAAGGAGGATGTGGCAATCCCTCCACCATCTTGCAACTTTTATGCAAGTAGGTTTTCAAGAAAATCATCATTTCTCTTTGAAATATGTCTGGAACAGGCATGATGGTAGTGTCAACCTGTTGGAGTTTTTGTTGCTGGAAGAAGTTATACAAAAGGATTGGTTTTTACATTGACCAGTTACTGAATCAAGCGCAGGAATACATTGGAAATTCAACTGGGGCTTCCTTTCCCCGGCAGACTACTTCTAGAACGAGCTTGTACACTGAAGCTTACTCTTTTGCCCTCTTTTTGTTTCTTTCCTATTTTCTTGGTTTCTTTGCCACTCTCTAGACAATTTTGGAACTTTTTTCCCAACTCAAATGGTTTCAATAGTCTGATTGTGATCATACATTTTTACAAGGAATTTTTAAAATCTTTCCTCCAGTTAAGAAAGTCAAGGACTTAGGTCTTTTTCTTCCCTTATCAATATTGCAATGAAATTGATAAGTAAAGACCAACTCTTTCTTTTTGTTTTTAACCCAAGCAGATAATTCCCATCCATTCATCCATTTGGTGGACCAATAGTTACCATTCTGATGGAAGTTGTCACTTCTTAACAATAGGCATTCTGTGACTATGTTGACAGCACTTTGGGTGAAGATCCTAACTGGTCTTAGATACACATAGGGAGAAATTTGCTCAGCCAGTGTCAGTCTTAAGCATGCGTATCAGAAGATCTTTCTAGAGCTGGGAATTTTCCCATGAAAGGGATTCAGTTAGGGAAGAGACACTTGCCCCAGAGGTTTACATTCTTCTTGAAGACTGCTTAAGGAACTTAGATGCCATGTCCATTTGGATCTGTGTCTGCACAGAACTTTGTCATGCCAGTGCTTGAAATGCATCTTGAAGAGAATTCACTAGCACAGAATGAATGAGAGTGGAAGGGGTTGGTGGGGCTAACCAGGCCCAACCCCCATTCCTAAACCAGGATACCTAGAGCCTCTTGCCCAGGATTCTATCTGGGTGTACTTTGAATGTCTTCAAAGATCCAGGCTCCACAATCTTTCTGGGCAGTCTGTGCCGTGGTTCACTCACCCTCACAGTAAAGAATCATTTACTGATGTTCCTGTATTTCAGTGTGTGCCCACTGCCTCTTGTCTTTTCACTCAGCATCACTGAAAAGACACTGATTCCCTCCCCTTTGCACTATTGCTTCCATATGGATGTGTGCTGCCATGTAGAGATATGTCAAAAACCTCCCTGAAGCCCAGGCAGATAATATTCCCTTCATCTACCAGTCAAGTTGATTCATCAGAGGAGTTTAAAGTTATGTTCAGCATGAAATGACCCTGAAAAATCATGCTAACTACATTATTGTGTCGTCTTTCATGTGCCTGGCAAGGTTTTCCAGGAAGAGCTGCTTCATCAATTTTTTGGGTATAAAAAAGAGGCTGGCTGGTTTGTACGATTGCGAGTCCTCCTAATTGCCTTTTTTGAAGATGAGTGTCATTTGCTTACATCCAGTCCTTAGCCTCTCTTGTCGTCTACATCTTAGCAAAAAGCTTTTCCACTATGTCTGGCAAGGAGAAATTGTGCCAGCACAGAAAAACATCTCCTATCGTGTTCTAGACGTTGCACGGAGGTGTGCCGAGTGTTTGGCATGAAGGAAAGAAAACTTGTCCAAAACAGCTTCCAATCGAATGTTCATGTGATTGGAAAAGTCAGGAGAGTGCAAAGGTACTGTTTTCTATCAGTTGGCAAGCTGCGCACACAATCCCAGTGTTGTACAGCTTCCTTCTTCACCTTTCCGAAGGTGCCGCTCTCTCCGGCTCCCGGAGCCGAAGAAGCGGCTTCTTCGCGCAAAGACGATTGTGCCGCTCACTGTGCACTCCTTAGCGCGGCTTCTGCCGAAAGACGCCCGGGAGCGGCTCTTAGCTCCGGACAGCATCGTACCTTCGTCTTTAGCGTCTCTTCTCGTCTACATCTTAGCAAAAAGCTTTTCCACTATGTCTGGCGAGGAAAAACTGTGCCAGCACAGAAAACATCTCCTATCGTGTTCTAGACGTTGCACGGAGGTGTGCCGAGTGTTTGGCATGAAGGAAAGAAAAGTTGTCCAAAACAGCTTCCAATCGAATGTTCATGTGATTGGAAAAGTCAGGAGAGTGCAAAGGTACTGTTTTCTAGCAGTTGGCAAGCTGCGCACACAATCCCAGTGTTGTACAGCTTTCTTCTTCACCTTTCCGAAGGTGCCGGTCTCTCCGGCTCCCGGAGGCGAAGAAGCGGCTTCTTCGTGCAAAGACGATTGTGCCGCTCACTATGCACTCCTTAGCGCGGCTTCTGCCGAAAGACGCCCGGGAGCGGCTCTTAGCTCCGGACAGCATCGTACCTTCGTCTTTAGCGTCTCTTCTCGTCTACATCTTAGCAAAAAGCTTTTCCACTATGTCTGGCGAGGAAAAACTGTGCCAGCACAGAAAACATCTCCCATCGTGTTCTAGACGTTGCACGGAGGTGTGCCGAGTGTTTGGCATGAAGGAAAGAAAAGTTGTCCAAAACAGCTTCCAATCGAATGTTCATGTGATTGGAAAAGTCAGGAGAGTGCAAAGGTACTGTTTTCTAGCAGTTGGCAAGCTGCGCACACAATCCCAGTGTTGTACAGCTTCCTTCTTCACCTTTCCGAAGGTGCCGCTCTCTCCGGCTCCCGGAGCCGAAGAAGCGGCTTCTTCGCGCAAAGACGATTGTGCCGCTCACTGTGCACTCCTTAGCGCGGCTTCTGCCGAAAGACGCCCGGGAGCGGCTCTTAGCTCCGGACAGCATCGTACCTTCGTCTTTAGCGTCTCTTCTCGTCTACATCTTAGCAAAAAGCTTTTCCACTATGTCTGGCGAGGAAAAACTGTGCCAGCACAGAAAAACATCTCCCATCGTGTTCTAGACGTTGCACGGAGGTGTGCCGAGTGTTTGGCATGAAGGAAAGAAAAGTTGTCCAAAACAGCTTCCAATCGAATGTTCATGTGATTGGAATAGTCAGGAGAGTGCAAAGGTACTGTTTTCTAGCAGTTGGCAAGCTGCGCACACAATCCCAGTGTTGTACAGCTTCCTTCTTCACCTTTCCGAAGGTGCCGCTCTCTCCGGCTCCCGGAGGCGAAGAAGCGGCTTCTTCGCGCAAAGACGATTGTGCCGCTCACTGTGCACTCCTTAGCGCGGCTTCTGCCGAAAGACGCCCGGGAGCGGCTCTTAGCTCCGGACAGCATCGTACCTTCGTCTTTAGCGTCTCTTCTCGTCTACATCTTAGCAAAAAGCTTTTCCACTATGTCTGGCGAGGAAAAACTGTGCCAGCACAGAAAACATCTCCCATCGTGTTCTAGACGTGGCACGATCCCTATACTTAGGCTGATTTTCCTTCCTGGGGATAAGGTTAGGCTTCAGCCTAGGACTTGGACTTTTTAACCAGGAAGCCCTGAGTTCCAGGCTTACTTCATCTGCCAAAGGCATCCGAAAGGGAGTGCAGAAGTGCCACAACATGGTTGCTTTCACGGCTTTTCCCTTAGGAAGAACCCTAATACCCGGCTGATTTACCTTCCTAGGGTTACTGTTAGGCTTAGGCCTAGGACTTTTAAAACCAGGAAGCCCTGGGCTCCAGGCACACTGCAGCTGCGAAAGGCATCCCAAGGGGAGCGCAAAAGTGACACAACTTGGCAGCCACCACTGATATTTCCATGAGACTATTCCGAACCATAGGCTGATTTTCCTTCCTAGGGTTAAGGTTTGAGTTACGCCTGGGGTAAGGGTTCTATTAACCAGAAAGCCCTGAGTTCCAAGAACACAGCAGCTGCGAAGGACTAGCCAAGAAGAGCGCAAAAGTACCACAACATGCCTGCCTCCACAGCTTTTTCCTTGGGGACATGCCTAATTCCTGGCTGATTTGCCTTTCTCGTCTTACGGTTGGGGTTCGGCCTAGGGCTAGGATTTTTAAAATCAGGAAGCCCTGAGTTCCAGGCACACTGGAGCTGTGAAAGTCATCCCAAAGGGAGTGCAAAAGTGCCACAACATGGTTGCTTTCACGGCTTTTTCCTTGGCAAGAAGCCTAACACCAGGCTGATTTCCCTTCCCAGGGTTACTGTTAGGCTTAGGCCTAGGGCTAGGATTTTTAAAACTAGGAAGCCCTTAGCTCCAGGCGCGCTGCATCTGTTGAAGGCATCCCAAGAGGAGTAAAAAAGTGCAACAACATGGCAGCTTTCACAGCTTTTTCCTTGGCACCATCCCTATACCTAGGCTGTTTTATCTGCCTAGGGTTAGGGTTAGGCTTCAGCCTAGGGCTTGGAGTTTTTTAACCAGGAAGCCCTGAGTTCCAGGCTTACTGCATCTGCCAAATGCATCCCAAAGGGAGTGCAAAAGTGCCACAACATGGCTGCTTTCACGGCTTTTCCCTTAGGAAGAACCCTAATACCCGGCTGATTTACCTTCCTAGGGTTACTGTTAGGCTTAGGCCTAGGACTTTTAAAACCAGGAAGCCCTGGGCTCCAGGCACACTGCAGCTGCGAAAGGCATCCCAAGAGGGCCGCAGAAGTGACACAACTTGGCTGCCTCTGCTTCTATTCTCATGAGACCATCCTGAACCATAGGCTGATTTTCCTTCCTCGGGTTAAGGTTTGAGTTACGCCTAGGGTAAGGGTTCTATTAACCAGAAAGCCCTGAGTTCCAAGAACACAGCAGCTGCGAAGGACTTCCCAAGAAGAGCGCAAAAGTACCACAACATGCCTGCCTCCACAGCTTTTTCCTTGGGGACATGCCTAATTCCTGGCTGATTTGCCTTTCTCGTCATAGGGATGGGGTTCGGCCTAGGGCTAGGATTTTTAAAATCAGGAAGCCCTGAGGTACAGGCACACTGGAGCTGTGAAAGGCATCCAAATGGGAGTGCAAAAGTGCCACAACATGTCTGCTTTCCCGGCTTTTTCCTTGGCAAGAAGCCTAACACCAGACTGATTTACCTTCCCAGGGTTACTGTAAGGCTTAGGCCTAGGGCTAGGATTTTTAAAACTAGGAAGCCCTTAGCTCCAGGCACACTGCAGCTGTTCAAGGCATCCCAAGAGGGCCGCAGAAGTGACACAACTTGGCTGCCTCTGCTGCTATTCTCATGAGTCCATCCCGAACCACAGGCTGATTTTCCTTCCTAGGGTGAGGGTTAGAGTTCCGCCTAGGGTTAGTGTTTTTTTAACCAGAAAGCCCTGAGTTCCAAGAACACAGCAGCTGCGAAGGACTACCCAAGAGGAGGGGAAAAGTGCCACAACATGGCTGCCTCCAGCGCTTTTTCCTTGGGACCATCATTGAACCTAGGCTGATTTACTTGCCTCCAGTTGCACCCATGTTCACGCCAAGAGATAGGGATTTTAAATCAGTAAACCCTGAGCTCCAGACCCAGTGCAGCTGCAAAAGGCTTCCCAAGGGCAGCCAAAAATTGCCTCAACATGCTCCTTCCAGTGCTTTTTTCCTTGGGAACCTCCCTATACCCAGGCTGATTTATCTGCCTAGGGTTAGGGTTAGGGTTCAGCCTAGAGATAGGATTTTTTCAAACAGGAAGCCCTGAATTCCAGGCACACTGCAGCTGTTAAAGGCAGTGTTCTACGTCAACCGCAACTTAGTCTGAAATAAATGCTTTTTCCCTGAGAGCATCTGAGAGGTTTGCATGAAGCACTGATATCTGACATTTGCAATTTTGAATAGGAGAGGAGAAAGAAAATGGGAAGAAGTTTTTAATTTTAGTGGTTTCAATGTTAATTTCCGTACACTTTTTCAAAACTTGTCAGCTCAAATGCCCATCAACATCTTTTAGTCATCTGTAAGTCAGTATTCATATAAAATGTGCTTCAAATCAAAAGAATTTCAAATTTGCACTCCAAATTTCTATGCCTAGATTTATGATTTCCTACACATATTAGATGAAAGGAAGGCCTTTTTTACTGTGGGAGTGCTGGAACACTGGAACAGGTTGCCCAGGGAAGTTGTGGGTGTCCCATCCCTGAAAGTATTCAAGGTCAGCTTGGACGGGGCTTGGAGCAGCAACAAAGGAGAAGCTTGATGGTAGAGAAACAAAGTTGGACTATAGAAGAAACTGGGATTGAAGTATAGGAGCAAGTTTTCTCTCAGCTCTTGGGGTAAATTCAAAGTTGTACAAAATGACATTTATCTGTGCTATTCACTACTGTAACAGAAATGTTCATGAAAACTGTACAGAAGATAGCAAATTTTAAAAGAGATAAGAATTACAGCATAAAATCCATGGGATGGGTTACAACATGAGACACTCTCTAAGAGAAAATCTCTGTGTTTCAGCACTTCATCATGGTAAGATTTCATGAAGTGCCAAAGAAGGCGGCAAAATATCATTCGGGACGTTATTTCCTGGAATTCAGCCTGGCCATTAGTAGGAACTGGGTTTGAACACATCATGTAGATATACCACACACACTTGCCCTTCACTGAAAAATGACTGTTTACAACGAAGAAGCAATTGACAATCAAAATTGATTGAAAGCATCTTAAACATGTCAAGTATTTCATTGTAGATGATCTGTGATCCAAATGCTTCTTCCACCTTCGAGAGGGACAGAACAATTCTTCCATATCATGATGGTTTAAAATTGTATCAACCAATGTTTTCTGCTGAAAAGATAGCATCTATTTTTTTCTATTTTTGGAAGAAAATATTCCTAGACATACAACAGGTGAGAACTAAGTAATTTTAAAGAAACAAATGAAAAGAAAATATTCTGTAAATAGAATGAAATGAAAAGCTGTGTTTTAAATAGGAGCTAAATATGAAACAGAATTTTTGTACCAGGCATTTGAATTACTGCACCAGCTCTTTTGCCCATCAAGAGAGGCATTTAGCATTTCAGTCTTTTCCAAGGTGTTCATGATCTGCTGTGCTGATCTCTGTGTGTGCCTAGGTGTGTGTGGAAGGGGGGGCATGTGAAGGGGAGTGTGTATGTTTGCTTTACAATTGTTGTGGCAGATTCATGCCTCAGCTCCACATTTTGTTTTAGAAAGGTCACACAGAGTGGATGTGAAGTTTACTATCAACAAGAGATCAATTCCCAAATCATCCATTTGACTCTACCTTATAAATCATGTGCTTTGTTGCATATTTTATCAAATCTACTTTCAAGCCAGATGGAGGAAGGAGGATGTGGCAATCCCTCCACCATCTTGCAACTTTTATGCAAGTAGGTTTTCAAGAAAATCATCATTTCTCTTTGAAATATGTCTGGAACAGGCATGATGGTAGTGTCAACCTGTTGGAGTTTTTGTTGCTGGAAGAAGTTATACAAAAGGATTGGTTTTTACATTGACCAGTTACTGAATCAAGCGCAGGAATACATTGGAAATTCAACTGGGGCTTCCTTTCCCCGGCAGACTACTTCTAGAACGAGCTTGTACACTGAAGCTTACTCTTTTGCCCTCTTTTTGTTTCTTTCCTATTTTCTTGGTTTCTTTGCCACTCTCTAGACAATTTTGGAACTTTTTTCCCAACTCAAATGGTTTCAATAGTCTGATTGTGATCATACATTTTTACAAGGAATTTTTAAAATCTTTCCTCCAGTTAAGAAAGTCAAGGACTTAGGTCTTTTTCTTCCCTTATCAATATTGCAATGAAATTGATAAGTAAAGACCAACTCTTTCTTTTTGTTTTTAACCCAAGCAGATAATTCCCATCCATTCATCCATTTGGTGGACCAATAGTTACCATTCTGATGGAAGTTGTCACTTCTTAACAATAGGCATTCTGTGACTATGTTGACAGCACTTTGGGTGAAGATCCTAACTGGTCTTAGATACACATAGGGAGAAATTTGCTCAGCCAGTGTCAGTCTTAAGCATGCGTATCAGAAGATCTTTCTAGAGCTGGGAATTTTCCCATGAAAGGGATTCAGTTAGGGAAGAGACACTTGCCCCAGAGGTTTACATTCTTCTTGAAGACTGCTTAAGGAACTTAGATGCCATGTCCATTTGGATCTGTGTCTGCACAGAACTTTGTCATGCCAGTGCTTGAAATGCATCTTGAAGAGAATTCACTAGCACAGAATGAATGAGAGTGGAAGGGGTTGGTGGGGCTAACCAGGCCCAACCCCCATTCCTAAACCAGGATACCTAGAGCCTCTTGCCCAGGATTCTATCTGGGTGTACTTTGAATGTCTTCAAAGATCCAGGCTCCACAATCTTTCTGGGCAGTCTGTGCCGTGGTTCACTCACCCTCACAGTAAAGAATCATTTACTGATGTTCCTGTATTTCAGTGTGTGCCCACTGCCTCTTGTCTTTTCACTCAGCATCACTGAAAAGACACTGATTCCCTCCCCTTTGCACTATTGCTTCCATATGGATGTGTGCTGCCATGTAGAGATATGTCAAAAACCTCCCTGAAGCCCAGGCAGATAATATTCCCTTCATCTACCAGTCAAGTTGATTCATCAGAGGAGTTTAAAGTTATGTTCAGCATGAAATGACCCTGAAAAATCATGCTAACTACATTATTGTGTCGTCTTTCATGTGCCTGGCAAGGTTTTCCAGGAAGAGCTGCTTCATCAATTTTTTGGGTATAAAAAAGAGGCTGGCTGGTTTGTACGATTGCGAGTCCTCCTAATTGCCTTTTTTGAAGATGAGTGTCATTTGCTTACATCCAGTCCTTAACCTCTCTTGTCGTCTACATCTTAGCAAAAAGCTTTTCCACTATGTCTGGCAAGGAGAAATTGTGCCAGCACAGAAAACATCTCCTATCGTGTTCTAGACGTTGCACGGAGGTGTGCCGAGTGTTTGGCATGAAGGAAAGAAAACTTGTCCAAAACAGCTTCCAATCGAATGTTCATGTGATTGGAAAAGTCAGGAGAGTGCAAAGGTACTGTTTTCTATCAGTTGGCAAGCTGCGCACACAATCCCAGTGTTGTACAGCTTCCTTCTTCACCTTTCCGAAGGTGCCGCTCTCTCCGGCTCCCGGAGGCGAAGAAGCGGCTTCTTCGCGCAAAGACGATTGTGCCGCTCACTGTGCACTCCTTAGCGCGGCTTCTGCCGAAAGACGCCCGGGAGCGGCTCTTAGCTCCGGACAGCATCGTACCTTCGTCTTTAGCGTCTCTTCTCGTCTACATCTTAGCAAAAAGCTTTTCCACTATGTCTGGCGAGGAAAAACTGTGCCAGCACAGAAAACATCTCCTATCGTGTTCTAGACGTTGCACGGAGGTGTGCCGAGTGTTTGGCATGAAGGAAAGAAAAGTTGTCCAAAACAGCTTCCAATCGAATGTTCATGTGATTGGAAAAGTCAGGAGAGTGCAAAGGTACTGTTTTCTAGCAGTTGGCAAGCTGCGCACACAATCCCAGTGTTGTACAGCTTCCTTCTTCACCTTTCCGAAGGTGCCGGTCTCTCCGGCTCCCGGAGGCGAAGAAGCGGCTTCTTCGTGCAAAGACGATTGTGCCGCTCACTATGCACTCCTTAGCGCGGCTTCTGCCGAAAGACGCCCGGGAGCGGCTCTTAGCTCCGGACAGCATCGTACCTTCGTCTTTAGCGTCTCTTCTCGTCTACATCTTAGCAAAAAGCTTTTCCACTATGTCTGGTGAGGAAAAACTGTGCCAGCACAGAAAACATCTCCCATCGTGTTCTAGACGTTGCACGGAGGTGTGCCGAGTGTTTGGCATGAAGGAAAGAAAAGTTGTCCAAAACAGCTTCCAATCGAATGTTCATGTGATTGGAAAAGTCAGGAGAGTGCAAAGGTACTGTTTTCTATCAGTTGGCAAGCTGCGCACACAATCCCAGTGTTGTACAGCTTCCTTCTTCACCTTTCCGAAGGTGCCGCTCTCTCCGGCTCCCGTAGGCGAAGAAGCGGCTTGTGCCGCTCACTGTGCACTCCTTAGCGCGGCTTCTGCCGAAAGACGCCCGGGAGCGGCTCTTAGCTCCGGACAGCATCGTACCTTCGTCTTTAGCGTCTCTTCTCGTCTACATCTTAGCAAAAAGCTTTTCCACTATGTCTGGCGAGGAAAAACTGTGCCAGCACAGAAAACATCTCCCATCGTGTTCTAGACGTTGCACGGAGGTGTGCCGAGTGTTTGGCATGAAGGAAAGAAAAGTTGTCCAAAACAGCTTCCAATCGAATGTTCATGTGATTGGAAAAGTCAGGAGAGTGCAAAGGTACTGTTTTCTAGCAGTTGGCAAGCTGCGCACACAATCCCAGTGTTGTACAGCTTCCTTCTTCACCTTTCCGAAGGTGCCGCTCTCTCCGGCTCCCGGAGGCGAAGAAGCGGCTTCTTCGCGCAAAGACGATTGTGCCGCTCACTGTGCACTCCTTAGCGCGGCTTCTGCCAAAAGACGCCCGGGAGCGGCTCTTAGCTCCGGACAGCATCGTACCTTCGTCTTTAGCGTCTCTTCTCGTCTACATCTTAGCAAAAAGCTTTTCCACTATGTCTGGCGAGGAAAAACTGTGCCAGCACAGAAAACATCTCCCATCGTGTTCTAGACGTGGCACGATCCCTATACTTAGGCTGATTTTCCTTCCTGGGGATAGGGTTAGGCTTCAGCCTAGGGCTTGGAGTTTTTTAACCAGGAAGCCCTGAGTTCCAGGCTTACTGCATCTGCCAAAGGCATCCGAAAGGGAGTGCAGAAGTGCCACAACATGGTTGCTTTCACGGCTTTTCCCTTAGGAAGAACCCTAATACCCGGCTGATTTCCCTTCCTAGGGTTACTGTTAGGCTTAGGCCTAGTACTATTAAAACCAGGAAGCCCTGTGCTCCAGGCACACTGCAGCTGCTGAAGGCATCCCAAGGGGAGCGCAAAAGTGACACAACTTGGCAGCCACCACTGATATTTCCATGAGACCATCCCGAACCATAGGCTGATTTTCCTTCCTAGGGTTAAGGTTTGAGTTACGCCTGGGGTAAGGGTTCTATTAACCAGAAAGCCCTGAGTTCCAAGAACACAGCAGCTGCGAAGGACTACCCAAGAAGAGCGCAAAAGTACCACAACATGCCTGCCTCCACAGCTTTTTCCTTGGGGACATGCCTAATTCCTGGCTGATTTGCCTTTCTCGTCTTAGGGTTGGGGTTCGGCCTAGGGCTAGGATTTTTAAAATCAGGAAGCCCTGAGTTCCAGGCACACTGGAGCTGTGAAAGTCATCCAAAAGGGAGTGCAGAAGTGCCACAACATGGTTGCTTTCACGGCTTTTTCCTTGGCAAGAAGCCTAACACCAGGCTGATTTCCCTTCCCAGGGTTACTGTAAGGCTTAGGCCTAGGGCTAGGATTTTTAAAACTAGGAAGCCCTTACCTCCAGGCGCACTGCATCTGTTGAAGGCATCCCAAGAGGAGTAAAAAAGTGCAACAACATGGCAGCTTTCACAGCTTTTTCCTTGGCACCATCCCTATACCTAGGCTGTTTTATCTGCCTAGGGTTCGGGTTAGGCTTCAGCCTAGGGCTTGGAGTTTTTTAACCAGGAAGCCCTGAGTTCCAGGCTTACTGCATCTGCCAAAGGCATCCCAAAGGGAGTGCAGAAGTGCCACAACATGGCTGCTTTCACGGCTTTTCCCTTAGGAAGAACCCTAATACGCGGCTGATTTACCTTCCTAGGGTTACTGTTAGGCTTAGGCCTAGGACTTTTAAAACCAGGAAGCCCTGGGCTCCAGGCATATGCAGCAGTTAAAGGCATCCCAAAAGGGCCGCAGAAGTGACACAACTTGGCTGCCTCTGCTTCTATTCTCATGAGACCATCCTGAACCATAGGCTGATTTTCCTTCCTAGGGTTAAGGTTTGAGTTTCGCCTAGGGTAAGAGTTCTATTAACCAGAAAGACCTGAGTTCCAAGAACACAGCAGCTGCGAAGGACTAGCCAAGAAGAGCGCAAAAGTACCACAACATGCCTGCCTCCACAGCTTTTTCCTTGGGGACATGCCTAATTCCTGGCTGATTTGCCTTTCTCGTCTTAGGGTTGGGGTTCGGCCTAGGGCTAGGATTTTTTTAACTAGGAAGCCCTGAGTTCCAGGCTTACTTCATCTGCCAAAAGCATCCCAAAGGGAGTGCAGAAGTGCCACAACATGGCTGCTTTCACGGCTTTTCCCTTAGGAAGAACCCTAATACCCGGCTGATTTACCTTCCTAGGGTTACTGTTAGGCTTAGGCCTAGGACTTTTAAAACCAGGAAGCCCTGGGCTCCAGGCACACTGCAGCTGCGAAAGGCATCCCAAGGGGAGCGCAAAAGTGATACAACTTGGCTGCCACCACTGATATTTCCATGAGACCATCCCGAACCATAGGCTGATTTTCCTTCCTAGGGTTAAGGTTTGAGTTTCGCCTGGGGTAAGGGTTCGGTTAACCAGAAAGCCCTGAGTTCCAAGAACACAGCAGCTGCGAAGGACTAGCCAAGAAGAGCGCAAAAGTACCACAACATGCCTGCCTCCACAGCTTTTTCCTTGGGGACATGCCTAATTCCTGGCTGATTTGCCTTTCTCGTCTTAGGGTTGGGGTTCGGCCTAGGGCTAGGATTTTTTTAACTAGGAAGCCCTGAGTTCCAGGCTTACTTCATCTGCCAAAGGCATCCCAAAGGGAGTGCAGAAGTGCCACAACATGGCTGCTTTCACGGCTTTTCCCTTAGGAAGAACCCTAATACGTGGCTGATTTACCTTCCTAGGGTTACTGTTAGGCTTAGGACTAGGACGTTTAAAACCAGGAAGCCCTGGGCTCCAGGCACATGCAGCTGTTAAAGGCATCCCAAGAGGGCCGCAGAAGTGACACAACTTGGCTTCCTCTGCTGCTATTCTCATGAGACCATCCCGAACCATAGGCTGATTTTCCTTCCTAGGGTTAAGGTTTGAGTTACGTCTAGGGTACGAGTTCTATTAACCAGAAAGCCCTGAGTTCCAAGAACACAGCAGCTGCGAAGGACTACCCAAGAAGAGCGCAAAAGTACCACAACATGCCTGCCTCCACAGCTTTTTCCTTGGGGACATGCCTAATTCCTGGCTGATTTGCCTTTCTCGTCTTAGGGTTGGGGTTCGGCCTAGGGCTAAGATTTTTAAAATCAGGAAGCCCTGAGTTCCAGGCACACTGGAGCTGTGAAAGTCATCCAAAAGGGAGTGCAAAAGTGCCACAACATGGCTGCTTTCATGGCTTTTTCCTTGGCAAGAAGCCTAACACCAGGCTGATTTCCCTTCCCAGGGTTACTGTTAGGCTTAGGCCTAGGGCTAGGATTTTTAAAACTAGGAAGCCCTTAGTTCCAAGCACACTGCAGCTGTTCAAGGCATCCCAAGGGGAGTACAAAAGTGCAACAACATGGCAGCTTTCACAGCTTTTTCCTTGGCACCATCCCTATACCTAGGCTGATTTATCTGCCTAGGGTTAGGGTTAGGCTTCAGCCTTGGGCTTGGAGTTTTTTAACCAGGAAGCCCTGAGTTCCAGGCTTACTGCATCTGCCAAAGGCATCCCAAAGGGAGTGCAGAAGTGCCACAACATGGCTGCTTTCACGGCTTTTCCCTTAGGAAGAACCCTAATACCCGGCTGATTTACCTTCCTAGGGTTACTGTTAGGCTTAGGCCTAGGACTTTTAAAACCAGGAAGCCCTGGGCTCCAGGCACTCTGCAGCTGCGAAAGGCATCCCAAGGGGAGCGCAAAAGTGACACAACTTGGCTGCCACCACTGATATTTCCATAAGACCATCCCGAACCATAGGCTGATTTTCCTTCCTAGGGTTAAGGTTTGAGTTACGCCTGGGGTAAGGGTTCTATTAACCAGAAAGCCCTGAGTTCCAAGAACACAGCACCTGCGAAGGACATCCCAAGAAGAGCGCAAAAGTACCACAACATGCCTGCCTCCACAGCTTTTTCCTTGGGGACATGCCTAATTCCTGGCTGATTTGCCTTTCTCGTCTTAGGGTTGGGGTTCGGCCTAGGGCTAGGATTTTTTTAACTAGGAAGCCCTGAGTTCCAGGCTTACTTCATCTGCCAAAAGCATCCCAAAGGGAGTGCAGAAGTGCCACAACATGGCTGCTTTCACGGCTTTTCCCTTAGGAAGAACCCTAATACGCGGCTGATTTACCTTCCTAGGGTTACTGTTAGGCTTAGGCCTAGGACTTTTAAAACTAGGAAGCCCTTAGATCCAGGCACACTGCAGCTGTTCAAGGCATCCCAAGGGGAGTACTAAAGTACCACAACATGCCTGCCTCCACAGCTTTTTCCTTGGGGACATGCCTAATTCCTGGCTGATTTGCCTTTCTCGTCTTAGGGTTGGGGTTCGGCCTAGGGCTAGGATTTTTTTAACTAGGAAGCCCTGAGTTCCAGGCTTACTTCATCTGCCAAATGCATCCCAAAGGGTGTGCAAAAGTGCCACAACATGGCTGCTTTCACGGCTTTTCCCTTAGGAAGAACCCTAATACCCGGCTGGTTTACCTTCCTAGGGTTACTGTTAGGCTTAGGCCTAGGACTTTTAAAACCAGGAAGCCCTGGGCTCCAGGCACATGCAGCTGTTAAAGGCATCCCAAGAGGGCCGCAGAAGTGACACAACTTGGCTGCCTCTGCTGCTATTCTCATGAGACCATCCCGAACCATAGGCTGATTTTCCTTCCTAGGGTTAAGGTTTGAGTTACGCCTAGGGTAAGGTTTCTATTAACCAGAAAGCCCTGAGTTCCAAGAACACAGCAGCTGCGAAGGACTACCCAAGAAGAGCGCAAAAGTACCACAACGTGCCTGCCTCCACAGCTTTTTCCTTGGGGACATGCCTAATTCCTGGCTGATTTGCCTTTCTCGTCTTAGGGTTGGGGTTCGGCCTAGGGCTAGGATTTTTAAAATCAGGAAGCCCTGAGTTCCAGGCACACTGGAGCTGTGAAAGTCATCCAAAAGGGAGTGCAAAAGTGCCACAACATGGCTGCTTTCATGGCTTTTTCCTTGGCAAGAAGCCTAACACCAGGCTGATTTCCCTTCCCAGGGTTACTGTTAGGCTTAGGCCTAGGGCTAGGATTTTTAAAACTAGGAAGCCCTTAGTTCCAGGCACACTGCAGCTGTTCAAGGCATCCCAAGGGGAGTACAAAAGTGCAACAACATGGCAGCTTTCACAGCTTTTTCCTTGGCACCATCCCTATACCTAAGCTGATTTATCTGCCTAGGGTTAGGGTTAGGCTTCAGCCTAGGGCTTGGAGTTTTTTAACCAGGAAGCCCTGAGTTCCAGGCTTACTGCATCTGCCAAAGGCATGCCAAAGGGAGTGCAGAAGTGCCACAACATGGCTGCTTTCACGGCTTTTCCCTTAGGAAGAACCCTAATACCCGGCTGATTTACCTTCCTAGGGTTACTGTTAGGCTTAGGCCTAGGACTTTTAAAACCAGGAAGCCCTGGGCTCCAGGCACTCTGCAGCTGCGAAAGGCATCCCAAGGGGAGCGCAAAAGTGACACAACTTGGCTGCCACCACTGATATTTCCATGAGACCATCCCGAACCATAGGCTGATTTTCCTTCCTAGGGTTAAGGTTTGAGTTACGCCTAGGGTAAGGGTTCTATTAACCAGAAAGCCCTGAGTTCCAAGAACACAGCAGCTGCGAAGGACTTCCCAAGAAGAGCGCAAAAGTACCACAACATGCCTGCTTCCACAGCTTTTTCCTTGGGGACATGCCTAGTTCCTGGCTGATTTGCCTTTCTCGTCTTAGGGTTGGGGTTCGGCCTTGGGCTAGGATATTTTTAACTAGGAAGCCCTGAGTTCCAGGCTTACTTCATCTGCAAAAAGCATCCCAAAGGGAGTGCAGAAGTGCCACAACATGGCTGCTTTCACGGCTTTTCCCTTAGGAAGAACCCTAATACGCGGCTGATTTACCTTCCTAGGGTTACTGTTAGGCTTAGGCCTAGGACTTTTAAAACCAGGAAGCCCTGGGCTCCAGGCACACTGCAGCTGCGAAAGGCATCCCACGTGGAGCGCAAAAGTGACACAACTTGGCTGCCACCACTGATATTTCCATGAGACCATCCTGAACCATAGGCTGATTTTCCTTCCTAGGGTTAAGGTTTGAATTTCGCCTGGGGTAAGGGTTCTATTAACCAGAAAGCCCTGAGTTCCAAGAACACAGCAGCTGCGAAGGACTACCCAAGAAGAGCGCAAAAGTACCACAACATGCCTGCCTCCACAGCTTTTTCCTTGGGGACATGCCTAATTCCTGGCTGATTTGCCTTTCTCGTCTTAGGGTTGGCGTTCGGCCTAGGGCTAGGATATTTTTAACTAGGAAGCCCTGAGTTCCAGGCTTACTTCATCTGCCAAAAGCATCCCAAAGGGAGTGCAGAAGTGCCACAACATGGCTGCTTTCACGGCTTTTCCCTTAGGAAGAACCCTAATACCCGGCAGATTTACCTTCCTAGGGTTACTCTTAGGCTTAGGCCTAGGACTTTTAAAACCAGGAAGCCCTGGGCTCCAGGCACATGCAGCTGTTAAAGGCATCCCAAGGGGAGCGCAAAAGTGACACAACTTGGCTGCCTCTGCTACTATTCTCATGAGACCATCCCGAACCATAGGCTGATTTTCCTTCCTAGGGTTAAGGTTTGAGTTACGCCTAGGGTAAGAGTTCTATTAACCAGAAAGCCCTGAGTTCCAAGAACACAGCAGCTGCGAAGGACTACCCAAGAAGAGCGCAAAAGTACCACAACATGCCTGCCTCCACAGCTTTTTCCTTGGGGACATGCCTAATTCCTGGCTGATTTGCCTTTCTCGTCTTAGGGTTGGGGTTCGGCCTAGGGCTAGGATTTTTAAAATCAGGAAGCCCTGAGTTCCAGGCACACTGGAGCTGTGAAAGTCATCCAAAAGGGAGTGCAAAAGTGCCACAACATGGTTGCTTTCACGGCTTTTTCCTTGGCAAGAAGCCTAACTCCAGGCTGATTTCCCTTCCCAGGGTTACTGTTAGGCTTAGGCCTAGGGCTAGGATTTTTAAAACTAGGAAGCCCTGGGCTCCAGGCACACTGCAGCTGTTCAAGGCATCCCAAGGGGAGTACAAAAGTGCAACAACATGGCAGCTTTCACAGCTTTTTCCTTGGCACCATCCCTATACCTAGGCTGATTTATCTGCCTAGGGTTAGGGTTAGGGTTCAGCCTACGGCTTGGAGTTTTTTAACCAGGAAGCCCTGAGTTGCAGGCTTACTGCATTTGCCAAAGGCATCCCAAAGGGAGTGCAGAAGTGCCACAACATGGCTGCTTTCACGGCTTTTCCCTTAGGAAGAACCCTAATACGCGGCTGATTTACCTTCCTAGGGTTACTGTTAGGCTTAGGCCTAGGACTTTTAAAACCAGGAAGCCCTGGGCTCCAGGCACTCTGCAGCTGCGAAAGGCATCCCAAGGGGAGCGCAAAAGTGACACAACTTGGCTGCCACCACTGATATTTCCATGAGACCATCCTGAACCATAGGCTGATTTTCCTTCCTAGGGTTAAGGTTTGAATTTCGCCTGGGGTAAGGGTTCTATTAACCAGAAAGCCCTGAGTTCCAAGAACACAGCAGCTGCGAAGGACTACCCAAGAAGAGCGCAAAAGTACCACAACATGCCTGCCTCCACAGCTTTTTCCTTGGGGACATGCCTAATTCCTGGCTGATTTGCCTTTCTCGTCTTAGGGTTGGGGTTCCGCCTAGGGCTAGGATATTTTTAACTAGGAAGCCCTGAGTTCCAGGCTTACTTCATCTGCCAAAAGCATCCCAAAGGGAGTGCAGAAGTGCCACAACATGGCTGCTTTCACGGCTTTTCCCTTAGGAAGAACCCTAATACCCGGCAGATTTACCTTCCTAGGGTTACTCTTAGGCTTAGGCCTAGGACTTTTAAAACCAGGAAGCCCTGGGCTCCAGGCACATGCAGCTGTTAAAGGCATCCCAAGGGGAGCGCAAAAGTGACACAACTTGGCTGCCTCTGCTACTATTCTCATGAGACCATCCCGAACCATAGGCTGATTTTCCTTCCTAGGGTTAAGGTTTGAGTTACGCCTAGGGTAAGAGTTCTATTAACCAGAAAGCCCTGAGTTCCAAGAACACAGCAGCTGCGAAGGACTACCCAAGAAGAGCGCAAAAGTACCACAACATGCCTGCCTCCACAGCTTTTTCCTTGGGGACATGCCTAATTCCTGGCTGATTTGCCTTTCTCGTCTTAGGGTTGGGGTTCGGCCTAGGGCTAGGATTTTTAAAATCAGGAAGCCCTGAGTTCCAGGCACACTGGAGCTGTGAAAGTCATCCAAAAGGGAGTGCAAAAGTGCCACAACATGGTTGCTTTCACGGCTTTTTCCTTGGCAAGAAGCCTAACTCCAGGCTGATTTCCCTTCCCAGGGTTACTGTTAGGCTTAGGCCTAGGGCTAGGATTTTTAAAACTAGGAAGCCCTGGGCTCCAGGCACACTGCAGCTGTTCAAGGCATCCCAAGGGGAGTACAAAAGTGCAACAACATGGCAGCTTTCACAGCTTTTTCCTTGGCACCATCCCTATACCTAGGCTGATTTATCTGCCTAGGGTTAGGGTTAGGGTTCAGCCTACGGCTTGGAGTTTTTTAACCAGGAAGCCCTGAGTTGCAGGCTTACTGCATTTGCCAAAGGCATCCCAAAGGGAGTGCAGAAGTGCCACAACATGGCTGCTTTCACGGCTTTTCCCTTAGGAAGAACCCTAATACGCGGCTGATTTACCTTCCTAGGGTTACTGTTAGGCTTAGGCCTAGGACTTTTAAAACCAGGAAGCCCTGGGCTCCAGGCACTCTGCAGCTGCGAAAGGCATCCCAAGGGGAGCGCAAAAGTGACACAACTTGGCTGCCACCACTGATATTTCCATGAGACCATCCCGAACCATAGGCTGATTTTCCTTCCTAGGGTTAAGGTTTGAGTTACGCCTAGGGTAAGGGTTCTATTAACCAGAAAGCCCTGAGTTCCAAGAACACAGCAGCTGCGAAGGACTACCCAAGAAGAGCGCAAAAGTACCACAATGTGCCTGCCTCCACAGCTTTTTCCTTGGGGACATGCCTAATTCCTGGCTGATTTGCCTTTCTCGTCTTAGGGTTGGGGTTCGGCCTAGGGCTAAGATTTTTAAAATCAGGAAGCCCTGAGTTCCAGGCACACTGGAGCTGTGAAAGTCATCCAAAAGGGAGTGCAAAAGTGCCACAACATGGCTGCTTTCATGGCTTTTTCCTTGGCAAGAAGCCTAACACCAGGCTGATTTCCCTTCCCAGGGTTACTGTTAGGCTTAGGCCTAGGGCTAGGATTTTTAAAACTAGGAAGCCCTTAGTTCCAAGCACACTGCAGCTGTTCAAGGCATCCCAAGGGGAGTACAAAAGTGCAACAACATGGCAGCTTTCACAGCTTTTTCCTTGGCACCATCCCTATACCTAGGCTGATTTATCTGCCTAGGGTTAGGGTTAGGCTTCAGCCTTGGGCTTGGAGTTTTTTAACCAGGAAGCCCTGAGTTCCAGGCTTACTGCATCTGCCAAAGGCATCCCAAAGGGAGTGCAGAAGTGCCACAACATGGCTGCTTTCACGGCTTTTCCCTTAGGAAGAACCCTAATACCCGGCTGATTTACCTTCCTAGGGTTACTGTTAGGCTTAGGCCTAGGACTTTTAAAACCAGGAAGCCCTGGGCTCCAGGCACTCTGCAGCTGCGAAAGGCATCCCAAGGGGAGCGCAAAAGTTACACAACTTGGCTGCCACCACTGATATTTCCATGAGACCATCCCGAACCATAGGCTGATTTTCCTTCCTAGGGTTAAGGTTTGAGTTACGCCTAGGGTAAGGGTTCTATTAACCAGAAAGCCCTGAGTTCCAAGAACACAGCAGCTGCGAAGGACATCCCAAGAAGAGCGCAAAAGTACCACAACATGCCTGCCTCCACAGCTTTTTCCTTGGGGACATGCCTAATTCCTGGCTGATTTGCCTTTCTCGTCTTAGGGTTGGGGTTCGGCCTAGGGCTAGGATTTTTTTAACTAGGAAGCCCTGAGTTCCAGGCTTACTTCATCTGCCAAAGGCATCCCAAAGGGTGTGCAAAAGTGCCACAACATGGCTGCTTTCACGGCTTTTCCCTTAGGAAGAACCCTAATACCCGGCAGATTTACCTTCCTAGGGTTACTCTTAGGCTTAGGCCTAGGACTTTTAAAACCAGGAAGCCCTGGGCTCCAGGCACATGCAGCTGTTTAAGGCATCCCAAGAGGGCCGCAGAAGTGACACAACTTGGCTGCCTCTGCTGCTATTCTCATGAGACCATCCCGAACCATAGGCTGATTTTCCTTCCTAGGGTTAAGGTTTGAGTTACGCCTAGGGTAAGGGTTCTATTAACCAGAAAGCCCTGAGTTCCAAGAACACAGCAGCTGCGAAGGACTTCCCAAGAAGAGCGCAAAAGTACCACAACATGCCTGCTTCCACAGCTTTTTCCTTGGGGACATGCCTAGTTCCTGGCTGATTTGCCTTTCTCGTCTTAGGGTTGGGGTTCGGCCTTGGGCTAGGATATTTTTAACTAGGAAGCCCTGAGTTCCAGGCTTACTTCATCTGCAAAAAGCATCCCAAAGGGAGTGCAGAAGTGCCACAACATGGCTGCTTTCACGGCTTTTCCCTTAGGAAGAACCCTAATACGCGGCTGATTTACCTTCCTAGGGTTACTGTCAGGCTTAGGCCTAGGACTTTTAAAACCAGGAAGCCCTGGGCTCCAGGCACACTGCAGCTGCGAAAGGCATCCCACGGGGAGCGCAAAAGTGACACAACTTGGCTGCCACCACTGATATTTCCATGAGACCATCCCGAAACATAGGCTGATTTTCCTTCCTAGGGTTAAGGTTTGAATTTCGCCTGGGGTAAGGGTTCTATTAACCAGAAAGCCCTGAGTTCCAAGAACACAGCAGCTGCGAAGGACTACCCAAGAAGAGCGCAAAAGTACCACAACATGCCTGCCTCCACAGCTTTTTCCTTGGGGACATGCCTAATTCCTGGCTGATTTGCCTTTCTCGTCTTAGGGTTGGCGTTCGGCCTAGGGCTAGGATATTTTTAACTAGGAAGCCCTGAGTTCCAGGCTTACTTCATCTGCCAAAAGCATCCCAAAGGGAGTGCAGAAGTGCCACAACATGGCTGCTTTCACGGCTTTTCCCTTAGGAAGAACCCTAATACCCGGCAGATTTACCTTCCTAGGGTTACTGTTAGGCTTAGGCCTAGGACTTTTAAAACCAGGAAGCCCTGGGCTCCAGGCACATGCAGCTGTTAAAGGCATCCCAAGGGGAGCGCAAAAGTGACACAACTTGGCTGCCTCTGCTACTATTCTCATGAGACCATCCCGAACCATAGGCTGATTTTCCTTCCTAGGGTTAAGGTTTGAGTTACGCCTAGGGTAAGAGTTCTATTAACCAGAAAGCCCTGAGTTCCAAGAACACAGCAGCTGCGAAGGACTACCCAAGAAGAGCGCAAAAGTACCACAACATGCCTGCCTCCACAGCTTTTTCCTTGGGGACATGCCTAATTCCTGGCTGATTTGCCTTTCTCGTCTTAGGGTTGGGGTTCGGCCTAGGGCTAGGATTTTTAAAATCAGGAAGCCCTGAGTTCCAGGCACACTGGAGCTGTGAAAGTCATCCAAAAGGGAGTGCAAAAGTGCCACAACATGGTTGCTTTCACGGCTTTTTCCTTGGCAAGAAGCCTAACACCAGGCTGATTTCCCTTCCCAGGGTTACTGTTAGGCTTAGGCCTAGGGCTAGGATTTTTAAAACTAGGAAGCCCTGGGCTCCAGGCACACTGCAGCTGTTCAAGGCATCCCAAGGGGAGTACAAAAGTGCAACAACATGGCAGCTTTCACAGCTTTTTCCTTGGCACCATCCCTATACCTAGGCTGATTTATCTGCCTAGGGTTAGGGTTAGGGTTCAGCCTACGGCTTGGAGTTTTTTAACCAGGAAGCCCTGAGTTGCAGGCTTACTGCATTTGCCAAAGGCATCCCAAAGGGAGTGCAAAAGTGCCACAACATGGCTGCTTTCACGGCTTTTCCCTTAGGAAGAACCCTAATACCCGGCTGATTTACCTTCCTAGGGTTACTGTTAGGCTTAGGCCTAGGACTTTTAAAACCAGGAAGCCCTGGGCTCCAGGCACTCTGCAGCTGCGAAAGGCATCCCAAGGGGAGCGCAAAAGTGACACAACTTGGCTGCCACCACTGATATTTCCATGAGACCATCCCGAACCATAGGCTGATTTTCCTTCCTAGGGTTAAGGTTTGAGTTACGCCTAGGGTAAGGGTTCTATTAACCAGAAAGCCCTGAGTTCCAAGAACACAGCAGCTGCGAAGGACTACCCAAGAAGAGCGCAAAAGTACCACAACATGCCTGCCTCCACAGCTTTTTCCTTGGGGACATGCCTAATTCCTGGCTGATTTGCCTTTCTCGTCTTAGGGTTGGGGTTCGGCCTAGGGCTAAGATTTTTAAAATCAGGAAGCCCTGAGTTCCAGGCACACTGGAGCTGTGAAAGTCATCCAAAAGGGAGTGCAAAAGTGCCACAACATGGCTGCTTTCATGGCTTTTTCCTTGGCAAGAAGCCTAACACCAGGCTGATTTCCCTTCCCAGGGTTACTGTTAGGCTTAGGCCTAGGGCTAGGATTTTTAAAACTAGGAAGCCCTTAGTTCCAAGCACACTGCAGCTGTTCAAGGCATCCCAAGGGGAGTACAAAAGTGCAACAACATGGCAGCTTTCACAGCTTTTTCCTTGGCACCATCCCTATACCTAGGCTGATTTATCTGCCTAGGGTTAGGGTTAGGCTTCAGCCTTGGGCTTGGAGTTTTTTAACCAGGAAGCCCTGAGTTCCAGGCTTACTGCATCTGCCAAAGGCATCCCAAAGGGAGTGCAGAAGTGCCACAACATGGCTGCTTTCACGGCTTTTCCCTTAGGAAGAACCCTAATACCCGGCTGATTTACCTTCCTAGGGTTACTGTTAGGCTTAGGCCTAGGACTTTTAAAACCAGGAAGCCCTGGGCTCCAGGCACTCTGCAGCTGCGAAAGGCATCCCAAGGGGAGCGCAAAAGTGACACAACTTGGCTGCCACCACTGATATTTCCATGAGACCATCCCGAACCATAGGCTGATTTTCCTTCCTAGGGTTAAGGTTTGAGTTACGCCTGGGGTAAGGGTTCTATTAACCAGAAAGCCCTGAGTTCCAAGAACACAGCAGCTGCGAAAGACATCCCAAGAAGAGCGCAAAAGTACCACAACATGCCTGCCTCCACAGCTTTTTCCTTGGGGACATGCCTAATTCCTGGCTGATTTGCCTTTCTCGTCTTAGGGTTGGGGTTCGGCCTAGGGCTAGGATTTTTTTAACTAGGAAGCCCTGAGTTCCAGGCTTACTTCATCTGCCAAAGGCATCCCAAAGGGTGTGCAAAAGTGCCACAACATGGCTGCTTTCACGGCTTTTCCCTTAGGAAGAACCCTAATACCCGGCAGATTTACCTTCCTAGGGTTACTCTTAGGCTTAGGCCTAGGACTTTTAAAACCAGGAAGCCCTGGGCTCCAGGCACATGCAGCTGTTAAAGGCATCCCAAGAGGGCCGCAGAAGTGACACAACTTGGCTGCCTCTGCTGCTATTCTCATGAGACCATCCCGAACCATAGGCTGATTTTCCTTCCTAGGGTTAAGGTTTGAATTTCGCCTGGGGTAAGGGTTCTATTAACCAGAAAGCCCTGAGTTCCAAGAACACAGCAGCTGCGAAGGACTACCCAAGAAGAGCGCAAAAGTACCACAACATGCCTGCCTCCACAGCTTTTTCCTTGGGGACATGCCTAATTCCTGGCTGATTTGCCTTTCTCGTCTTAGGGTTGGCGTTCGGCCTAGGGCTAGGATATTTTTAACTAGGAAGCCCTGAGTTCCAGGCTTACTTCATCTGCCAAAAGCATCCCAAAGGGAGTGCAGAAGTGCCACAACATGGCTGCTTTCACGGCTTTTCCCTTAGGAAGAACCCTAATACCCGGCAGATTTACCTTCCTAGGGTTACTGTTAGGCTTAGGCCTAGGACTTTTAAAACCAGGAAGCCCTGGGCTCCAGGCACACTGCAGCTGTGAAAGGCATCCCAAGGGGAGCGCAAAAGTGACACAACTTGGCTGCCACCACTGATATTTCCATGAGACCATCCCGAACCATAGGCTGATTTTCCTTCCTAGGGTTAAGGTTTGAATTTCGCCTGGGGTAAGGGTACTATTAACCAGAAAGCCCTGAGTTCCAAGAACACAGCAGCTGCGAAGGACTACCCAAGAAGAGCGCAAAAGTACCACAACATGCCTGCCTCCACAGCTTTTTCCTTGGGGACATGCCTAATTCCTGGCTGATTTGCCTTTCTCGTCTTAGGGTTGGCGTTCGGCCTAGGGCTAGGATATTTTTAACTAGGAAGCCCTGAGTTCCAGGCTTACTGCATCTGCCAAAGGCATCCCAAAGGGAGTGCAGAAGTGCCACAACATGGCTGCTTTCACGGCTTTTCCCTTAGGAAGAACCCTAATACCCGGCAGATTTACCTTCCTAGGGTTACTGTTAGGCTTAGGCCTAGGACTTTTAAAACCAGGAAGCCCTGGGCTCCAGGCACATGCAGCTGTTAAAGGCACCCCAAGGGGAGCGCAAAAGTGACACAACTTGGCTGCCTCTGCTGCTATTCTCATGAGACCATCCCGAACCATAGGCAGATTTTCCTTCCTAGGGTTAAGGTTTGAGTTACGCCTAGGGTAAGAGTTCTATTAACCAGAAAGCCCTGAGTTCCAAGAACACAGCAGCTGCGAAGGACTACCCAAGAAGAGCGCAAAAGTACCACAACATGCCTGCCTCCACAGCTTTTTCCTTGGGGACATGCCTAATTCCTGGCTGATTTGCCTTTCTCGTCTTAGGGTTGGGGTTCGGCCTAGGGCTAGGATTTTTAAAATCAGGAAGCCCTGAGTTCCAGGCACACTGGAGCTGTGAAAGTCATCCAAAAGGGAGTGCAAAAGTGCCACAACATGGTTGCTTTCACGGCTTTTTCCTTGGCAAGAAGCCTAACACCAGGCTGATTTCCCTTCCCAGGGTTACTGTTAGGCTTAGGCCTAGGGCTAGGCTTTTTAAAACTAGGAAGCCCTTAGATCCAGGGACACTGCAGCTGTTCAAGGCATCCCAAGGGGAGTACAAAAGTGCAACAACATGGCAGCTTTCACAGCTTTTTCCTTGGCACCATCCCTATACCTAGGCTGATTTATCTGCCTAGGGTTAGGGTTAGGGTTCAGCCTAGGGCTTGGAGTTTTTTAACCAGGAAGCCCTGAGTTGCAGGCTTACTGCATTTGCCAAAGGCATCCCAAAGGGAGTGCAGAAGTGCCACAACATGGCTGCTTTCACGGCTTTTCCCTTAGGAAGAACCCTAATACCGGGCTGATTTACCTTCCTAGGGTTACTGTTAGGCTTAAGCCTAGGACTTTTAAAACCAGGAAGCCCTGGGCTCCAGGCACACTGCAGCTGTTAAAGGCATCCCAAGAGGGCCGCAGAAGTGACACAACTTGGCTGCCTCTGCTTCTATTCTCATGAGACCATCCCAAATCATACGCTGATTTTCCTTCCTAGGGTTAAGTTTTGAGTTACGCCTAGGGTAAGGGTTCTATTAACCAGAAAGCCCTGAGTTCCAAGAACACAGCAGCTGCGAAGGACTAGCCAAGAAGAGCGCAAAAGAACCACAACATGCCTGCGTCGACAGCTTTTTCCTTGGGGACATGCCTAATACCTGGCTGATTTGCCTTTCTCGTCTTAGGGTTGGGGTTCGGCCTAGGGCTAGGATTTTTTTAACTAGGAAGCCCTGAGTTCCAGGCTTACTTCATCTGCAAAAAGCATCCCAAAGGGAGCACAGAAGTGCCACAACATGGCTGCTTTCACGGCTTTTCCCTTAGGAAGAACCCTAATACGCGGCTGATTTACCTTCCTAGGGTTACTGTTAGGCTTAGGCCTAGGACTTTTAAAACCAGGAAGCCCTGGGCTCCAGGCACACTGCAGCTGCGAAAGGCATCCCAAGGGGAGCGCAAAAGTGACACAACTTGGCTGCCACCACTGATATTTCCATGAGACCATCCCGAACCATAGGCTGATTTTCCTTCCTAGGGTTAAGGTTTGAATTTCGCGTGGGGTAAGGGTTCTATTAACCAGAAAGCCCTGAGTTCCAAGAACACAGCAGCTGCGAAGGACTACCCAAGAAGAGCGCAAAAGTACCACAACATGCCTGCCTCCACAGCTTTTTCCTTGGGGACATGCCTAATTCCTGGCTGATTTGCCTTTCTCGTCTTAGGGTTGGCGTTCGGCCTAGGGCTAGGATTTTTTTAACTAGGAAGCCCTGAGTTCCAGGCTTACTTCATCTGCCAAAAGCATCCCAAAGGGAGTGCAGAAGTGCCACAACATGGCTGCTTTCACGGCTTTTCCCTTAGGAAGAACCCTAATACCCGGCAGATTTACCTTCCTAGGGTTACTGTTAGGCTTAGGCCTAGGACTTTTTAAACCAGGAAGCCCTGGGCTCCAGGCACATGCAGCTGTTAAAGGCATCCCAAGAGGGCCGCAGAAGTGACACAACTTGGCTGCCTCTGCTGCTATTCTCATGAGACCATCCCGAACCATAGGCTGATTTTCCTTCCTAGGGTTAAGGTTTGAGTTATGCCTGGGGTAAGAGTTCTATTAACCAGAAAGCCCTGAGTTCCAAGAACACAGCAGCTGCGAAGGACTACCCAAGAAGAGCGCAAAAGTACCACAACATGCCTGCCTCCACAGCTTTTTCCTTGGGGACATGCCTAATTCCTGGCTGATTTGCCTTTCTCGTCTTAGGGTTGGGGTTCGGCCTAGGGCTAGGATTTTTAAAATCAGGAAGCCCTGAGTTCCAGGCACACTGGAGCTGTGAAAGTCATCAAAAAGGGTGTGCAAAAGTGCCACAACATGGTTGCTTTCACGGCTTTTTCCTTGGCAAGAAGCTTAACACCAGGCTGATTTCCCTTCCCAGGGTTACTGTTAGGCTTAGGCCTAGGCCTAGGACTTTTAAAACTAGGAAGCCCTTCAATCCAGGCACACTGCAGCTGTTCAAGGCATCCCAAGGGGAGTACTAAAGTACCACAACATGGCAGCTTTCACAGCTTTTTCCTTGGCACCATCCCTATACCTAGGCAGATTTATCTGCCTAGGGTTAGGGTTAGGGTTCAGCCTAGGGCTTGGAGTTTTTTAACCAGGAAGCCCTGAGTTCCAGGCTTACTGCATCTGCCAAATGCATCCCAAAGGGAGTGCAAAAGTGCCACAACATGGCTGCTTTCACGGCTTTTCCCTTAGGAAGAACCCTAATACCCGGCAGATTTACCTTCCTAGGGTTACTGTTAGGCTTAGGCCTAGGACTTTTAAAACCAGGAAGCCCTGGGCTCCAGGCACATGCAGCTGTTAAAGGCATCCCAAGAGGGCCGCAGAAGTGACACAACTTGGCTGCCACCACTGATATTTCCATGAGACCATCCCGAACCATAGGCTGATTTTCCTTCCTAGGGTTAAGGTTTGAGTTACGCCTAGGGTAAGGGTTCTATTAACCAGAAAGCCCTGAGTTCTAAGAACACAGCAGCTGCGAAGGACTACCCAAGAAGAGCGCAAAAGTACCACAACATGCCTGCCTCCACAGCTTTTTCCTTGGGGACATGCCTAATTCCTGGCTGATTTGCCTTTCTCGTCTTAGGGTTGGGGTTCGGCCTAGGGCTAGGATTTTTAAAATCAGGAAGCCCTGAGTTCCAGGCACACTGGAGCTGTGAAAGGCATCCCAAAGGGAGTGCCAAAGTGCCACAACATGGCTGCTTTTACGGCTTTTTCCTTGGCAAGAATCTTAACACCAGGCTGATTTCCCTTCCCAGGGTTACTGTAAGGCTTAGGCCTAGGGCTAGGATTTTTAAAACTAGGAAGCCCTTAGTTCCAGGCACACTGCAGCTGTTCAAGGCATCCCAAGGGGAGTACAAAAGTGCAACAACATGGCAGCTTTCACAGCTTTTTCCTTGGCACCATCCCTATACCTAGGCTGATTTATCTGCCTAGGGTTAGGGTTAGGCTTCAGCCTAGGTCTTGGAGTTTTTTAACCAGGGAGCCCTGAGTTCCAGGCTTACTGCATCTGCCAAAGGCATCCCAAAGGGAGTGCAAAAGTGCCACAACATGGCTGCTTTCACGGCTTTTCCCTTAGGAAGAACCCTAATACCCGGCTGATTTACCTTCCTAGGGTTACTGTTAGGCTTAGGCCTAGGACTTTTAAAACCAGGAAGCCCTGGGCTCCAGGCACTCTGCAGCTGCGAAAGGCATCCCAAGGGGAGCGCAGAAGTGACACAACTTTGTTGCCACCACTGATATTTCCATGAGACCATCCCGAACCATAGGCTGATTTTCCTTCCTAGGGTTAAGGTTTGAGTTACGCCTAGGGTAAGGGTTCTATTAACCAGAAAGCCCTGAGTTCCAAGAACACAGCAGCTGCGAAGGACTAGCCAAGAAGAGCGCAAAAGTACCACAACATGCCTGCCTCCACAGCTTTTTCCTTGGGGACATGCCTAATTCCTGGCTGATTTGCCTTTCTCGTCTTAGGGTTGGGGTTCGGCCTAGGGCTAGGATATTTTTAACTAGGAAGCCCTGAGTTCCAGGCTTACTTCATCTGCCAAAAGCATCCCAAAGGGAGTGCAGAAGTGCCACAACATGGCTGCTTTCACGGCTTTTCCCTTAGGAAGAGCCCTAATACGCGGCTGATTTACCTTCCTAGGGTTACTGTTAGGCTTAGGCCTAGGACTTTTAAAACCAGGAAGCCCTGGGCTCCAGGCACATGCAGCTGTTAAAGGCATCCCAAGAGGGCCGCAGAAGTGACACAACTTGGCTGCCTCTGCTGCTATTCTCATGAGACCATCCCGAACCATAGGCTGATTTTCCTTCCTAGGGTTAAGGTTTGAGTTACGCCTAGGGTAAGGGTTCTATTAACCAGAAAGCCCTGAGTTCCGAGAACACAGCAGCTGCGTAGGACTACCCAAGAAGAGCGCAAAAGTACCACAACATGCCTGCCTCCACAGCTTTTTCCTTGGGGACATGCCTAATTCCTGGCTGATTTGCCTTTCTCGTCATAGGGTTGGGGTTCGGCCTAGGGTTAGGATTTTTAAAATCAGGAAGCCCTGAGTTCCAGGCACACTGGAGCTGTGAAAGGCATCCCGAAGTGTGTGCAAAAGTGCCACAACATGGTTGCTTTCACGGCTTTTTCCTTGGCAAGAATCCTAACACCAGGCTGATTTCCCTTCCCAGGGTTACTGTTAGGCTTAGGCCTAGGGCTAGGATTTTTAAAACTAGGAAGCCCTTAGTTCCAGGCACACTGCAGCTGTTCAAGGCATCCCAAGGGGAGTACAAAAGTGCAACAACATGGCAGCTTTCACAGCTTTTTCCTTGGCACCATCCCTATACCTAGGCTGATTTATCTGCCTAGGGTTAGTGTTAGGCTTCAGCCTAGGTCTTGGAGTTTTTTAACCAGGAAGCCCTGAGTTCCAGGCTTACTGCATCTGCCAAAGGAATCCCAAAGGGAGTGCAAAAGTGCCACAACATGGCTGCTTTCACGGCTTTTCCCTTAGGAAGAACCCTAATACGCGGCTGATTTACCTTCCTAGGGTTACTGTTAGGCTTAGGCCTAGGACTTTTAAAACCAGGAAGCCCTGGGCTCCAGGCACTCTGCAGCTGCGAAAGGCATCCCAAGAGGAGCGCAGAAGTGACGCAACTTGGCTGCCACCACTGATATTTCCATGAGACCATCCCGAACCATAGGCTGATTTTCCTTCCTAGGGTTAAGGTTTGAGTTACGCCTAGGGTAAGGGTTCTATTAACCAGAAAGCCCTGAGTTCCAAGAACACAGCAGCTGCGAAGTACTAGCCAAGAAGAGCGCAAAAGTACCACAACATGCCTGCCTCCACAGCTTTTTCCTTGGGGACATGCCTAATTCCTGGCTGATTTGCCTTTCTCGTCTTAGGGTTGGGGTTCGGCCTAGGGCTAGGATATTTTTAACTAGGAAGCCCTGAGTTCCAGGCTTACTTCATCTGCCAAAAGCATCCCAAAGGGAGTGCAGAAGTGCCACAACATGGCTGCTTTCACGGCTTTTCCCTTAGGAAGAGCCCTAATACGCGGCTGATTTACCTTCCTAGGGTTTCTGTTAGGCTTAGGCCTAGGACTTTCAAAACCAGGAAGCCCTGGGCTCCAGGCACTCTGCAGCTGCGAAAGGCATCCCAAGGGGAGCGCAAAAGTGACACAACTTGGCTGCCACCACTGATATTTCCATGAGACCATCCCGAACCATAGGCTGATTTTCCTTCCTCGGGTTAAGGTTTGAGTTACGCCTAGGGTAAGGGTTCTATTAACCAGAAAACCCTGAGTTCCAAGAACACTGCAGCTGCGAAAGGCATCCCAAGGGGATCGCAAAAGTGACACAACTTGGCTGCCACCACTGATATTTCCATGAGACCATCCCGAACCATAGGCTGATTTTCCTTCCTCGGGTTAAGGTTTGAGTTACGCCTAGGGTAAGGGTTCTATTAACCAGTAAACCCTGAGTTCCAAGAACACAGCAGCTGCGAAGGACATCCCAAGAAGAGCGCAAAAGTACCACAACATGCCTGCCTCCACAGCATTTTCCTTGGGGACATGCCTAATTCCTGGCTGATTTGCCGTTCTCATCTTAGGGTTGGGGTTCGGCCTAGGGCTAGGATTTTATTAACTAGGAAGCCCTGAGTTCCAGGCTTACTTCATCTGCCAAAAGCATCCCAAAGGGAGTGCAGAAGTGCCACAACATGGCTGCTTTCACGGCTTTTTCCTTGGCAAGAAGCTTAACACCAGGCTGATTTCCCTTCCCAGGGTTACTGTAAGGCTTAGGCCTAGGGCTAGGATTTTTAAAACTAGGAAGCCCTTAGTTCCAGGCACACTGCCGCTGTTAAAGGCATCCCAAGAGGGCCGCAGAAGTGACACAACTTGGCTGCCACCACTGATATTTCCATGAGACCATCCCAAATCATAGGCTGATTTTCCTTCCTAGGGTTAAGGTTTGAGTTACGCCTAGGGTACGGGTTCTATTAACCAGAAAGCCCTGAGTTCCAAGAACACAGCAGCTGCGTAGGACTACCCAAGAAGAGCGCAAAAGTACCACAACATGCCTGCCTCCACAGCTTTTTCCTTGGGGACATGCCTAATTCCTGGCTGATTTGCCTTTCTCGTCTTAGGGTTGGGGTTCGGCCTAGGGTTAGGATTTTTAAAATCAGGAAGCCCTGAGTTCCAGGCACACTGGAGCTGTGAAAGGCATCCCAAAGGGAGTGCAAAAGTGCTACAACATGGCTGCTTTCACGGCTTTTTCCTTGGCAAGAATCCTAACACCAGGCTGATTTCCCTTCCCAGGGTTACTGTTAGGCTTAGGCCTAGGGCTAGGATTTTTAAAACTAGGAAGCCCTTAGTTCCAGGCACACTGCAGCTGTTCAAGGCATCCCAAGGGGAGTACAAAAGTGCAACAACATGGCAGCTTTCACAGCTTTTTCCTTGGCACCATCCCTATACCTAGGCTGATTTATCTGCCTAGGGTTAGGGTTAGGCTTCAGCCTAGGTCTTGGAGTTTTTTAACCAGGAAGCCCTGAGTTCCAGGCTTACTGCATCTGCCAAAGGCATCCCAAAGGGAGTGCAAAAGTGCCACAACATGGCTGCTTTCACGGCTTTTCCCTTAGGAAGAACCCTAATACGCGGCTGATTTACCTTCCTAGGGTTACTGTTAGGCTTAGGCCTAGGACTTTCAAAACCAGGAAGCCCTGGGCTGCAGGCACATGCAGCTGTTAATGGCATCCCAAGAGGGCCGCAGAAGTGACACAACTTGGCTGCCTCTGCTGCTATTCTCATGAGACCATCCCGAACCATAGGCTGATTTTCCTTCCTAGGGTTAAGGTTTGAGTTACGCCTAGGGTAAGCGTTCTATTAACCAGAAAGCCCTGAGTTCCAAGAACACAGCAGCTGCGTAGGACTAGCCAAGAAGAGCGCAAAAGTACCACAACATGCCTGCCTCCACAGCTTTTTCCTTGGGGACATGCCTAATTCCTGGCTGATTTGCCTTTCTCGTCTTAGGGTTGGGGTTCGGCCTAGGGTTAGGATTTTTAAAATCAGGAAGCCCTGAGTTCCAGGCACACTGGAGCTGTGAAAGGCATCCCAAAGGGAGTGCAAAAGTGCCACAACATGGCTGCTTTCACGGCTTTTTCCTTGGCAAGAATCCTAACACCAGGCTGATTTCCCTTCCCAGGGTTACTGTTAGGCTTAGGCCTAGGGCTGGGATTTTTAAAACTAGGAAGCCCTTAGTTCCAGGCACACTGCAGCTGTTCAAAGCATCCCAAGGGGAGTACAAAAGTGCAACAACATGGCAGCTTTCACAGCTTTTTCCTTGGCACCATCCCTATACCTAGGCTGATTTATCTGCCTAGGGTTAGGGTTAGGCTTCAGCCTAGGTCTTGGAGTTTTTTAACCAGGAAGCCCTGAGTTCCAGGCTTACTGCATCTGCCAAAGGCATCCCAAAGGGAGTGCAAAAGTGCCACAACATGGCTGCTTTCACGGCTTTTCCCTTAGGAAGAACCCTAATACGCGGCTGATTTACCTTCCTAGGGTTACTGTTAGGCTTAGGCCTAGGACTTTTAAAACCAGGAAGCCCTGGGCTCCAGGCACTCTGCAGCTGCGAAAGGCATCCCAAGGGGAGCGCAGAAGTGACACAACTTGGCTGCCACCACTGATATTTCCATGAGACCATCCCGAACCATAGGCTGATTTTCCTTCCTAGGGTTAAGGTTTGAGTTACGCCTAGGGTAAGGGTTCTATTAACCAGAAAGCCCTGAGTTCCAAGAACACAGCAGCTGCGAAGTACTAGCCAAGAAGAGCGCAAAAGTACCACAACATGCCTGCCTCCACAGCTTTTTCCTTGGGGACATGCCTAATTCCTGGCTGATTTGCCTTTCTCGTCTTAGGGTTGGGGTTCGGCCTAGGGCTAGGATTTTTAAAATCAGGAAGCCCTGAGTTCCAGGCACACTGGAGCTGTGAAAGGCATCCAAAAGGGAGTGCAAAAGTGCCACAACATGGCTGCTTTCACGGCTTTTTCCTTGGCAAGAAGCCTAACACCAGTCTGATTTCCCTTCCCAGGGTTACTGTTAGGCTTAGGCCTAGGGCTGGGATTTTTAAAACTAGGAAGCCCTGAGTTCCAGGCACACTGCAGCTGCTCAAGGCATCCCAAGGGGAGTACAAAAGTGCAACAACATGGCAGCTTTCACAGCTTTTTCCTTGGCACCATCCCTATACCTAGGCTGATTTATCTGCCTAGGGTTAGTGTTAGGGTTCAGCCTAGGGCTTGGAGTTTTTTAACCAGGAAGCCCTGAGTTCCAGGCTTACTGCATCTGCCAAAGGCATCCCAAAGGGAGTGCAAAAGTGCCACAACATGGCTGCTTTCACGGCTTTTCTCTTAGGAAGAACCCTAATACCCGGCTGATTTACCTTCCTAGGGTTACTGTTAGGCTTAGGCCTAAGACTTTTAAAACCAGGAAGCCCTGGGCTCCAGGCACATGCAGCTGTTAAAGGCATCCCAAGAGGGCCGCAGAAGTGACACAACTTGGCTGCCACCACTGATATTTCCATGAGACCATCCCAAATCATAGGCTGATTTTCCTTCCTAGGGTTAAGGTTTGAGTTACGCCTGGGGTAAGGGTTCTATTAACCAGAAAGCCCTGAGTTCCAAGAACACAGCAGCTGCGAAGGACTAGCCAAGAAGAGCGCAAAAGTACCACAACATGCCTGCCTCCACAGCTTTTTCCTTGGGGACATGCCTAATTCCTGGCTGATTTGCCTTTCTCGTCTTAAGGTTGGGGTTCGGCCTAGGGCTAGGATATTTTTAACTAGGAAGCCCTGAGTTCCAGGCTTACTTCATCTGCCAAAAGCATCCCAAAGGGAGTGCAGAAGTGCCACAACATGGCTGCTTTCACGGCTTTTCCCTTAGGAAGAACCCTAATACCCGGCAGATTTACCTTCCTAGGGTTACTGTTAGGCTTAGGCCTAGGACTTTTAAAACCAGGAAGCCCTGGGTTCCAGGCACATGCAGCTGTTAAAGGCATCCCAAGAGGGCCGCAGAAGTGACACAACTTGGCTGCCTCTGCTGCTATTCTCATGAGACCATCCCGAACCATAGGCTGATTTTCCTTCCTAGGGTTAAGGTTTGAGTTACGCCTAGGGTAAGCGTTCTATTAACCAGAAAGCCCTGAGTTCCAAGAACACAGCAGCTGCGTAGGACTAGCCAAGAAGAGCGCAAAAGTACCACAACATGCCTGCCTCCACAGCTTTTTCCTTGGGGACATGCCTAATTCCTGGCTGATTTGCCTTTCTCGTCTTAGGGTTGGGGTTCGGCCTAGGGTTAGGATTTTTAAAATCAGGAAGCCCTGAGTTCCAGGCACACTGGAGCTGTGAAAGGCATCCCAAAGGGAGTGCAAAAGTGCCACAACATGGCTGCTTTCACGGCTTTTTCCTTGGCAAGAATCCTAACACCAGGCTGATTTCCCTTCCCAGGGTTACTGTTAGGCTTAGGCCTAGGGCTGGGATTTTTAAAACTAGGAAGCCCTTAGTTCCAGGCACACTGCAGCTGTTCAAAGCATCCCAAGGGGAGTACAAAAGTGCAACAACATGGCAGCTTTCACAGCTTTTTCCTTGGCACCATCCCTATACCTAGGCTGATTTATCTGCCTAGGGTTAGGGTTAGGCTTCAGCCTAGGTCTTGGAGTTTTTTAACCAGGAAGCCCTGAGTTCCAGGCTTACTGCATCTGCCAAAGGCATCCCAAAGGGAGTGCAAAAGTGCCACAACATGGCTGCTTTCACGGCTTTTCCCTTAGGAAGAACCCTAATACGCGGCTGATTTACCTTCCTAGGGTTACTGTTAGGCTTAGGCCTAGGACTTTTAAAACCAGGAAGCCCTGGGCTCCAGGCACTCTGCAGCTGCGAAAGGCATCCCAAGGGGAGCGCAGAAGTGACACAACTTGGCTGCCACCACTGATATTTCCATGAGACCATCCCGAACCATAGGCTGATTTTCCTTCCTAGGGTTAAGGTTTGAGTTACGCCTAGGGTAAGGGTTCTATTAACCAGAAAGCCCTGAGTTCCAAGAACACAGCAGCTGCGAAGTACTAGCCAAGAAGAGCGCAAAAGTACCACAACATGCCTGCCTCCACAGCTTTTTCCTTGGGGACATGCCTAATTCCTGGCTGATTTGCCTTTCTCGTCTTAGGGTTGGGGTTCGGCCTAGGGCTAGGATTTTTAAAATCAGGAAGCCCTGAGTTCCAGGCACACTGGAGCTGTGAAAGGCATCCAAAAGGGAGTGCAAAAGTGCCACAACATGGCTGCTTTCACGGCTTTTTCCTTGGCAAGAAGCCTAACACCAGTCTGATTTCCCTTCCCAGGGTTACTGTTAGGCTTAGGCCTAGGGCTGGGATTTTTAAAACTAGGAAGCCCTGAGTTCCAGGCACACTGCAGCTGCTAAAGGCATCCCAAGGGGAGTACAAAAGTGCAACAACATGGCAGCTTTCACAGCTTTTTCCTTGGCACCATCCCTATACCTAGGCAGATTTATCTGCCTAGGGTTAGTGTTAGGGTTCAGCCTAGGGCTTGGAGTTTTTTAACCAGGAAGCCCTGAGTTCCAGGCTTACTGCATCTGCCAAAGGCATCCCAAAGGGAGTGCAAAAGTGCCACAACATGGCTGCTTTCACGGCTTTTCTCTTAGGAAGAACCCTAATACCCGGCTGATTTACCTTCCTAGGGTTACTGTTAGGCTTAGGCCTAGGACTTTTAAAACCAGGAAGCCCTGGGCTCCAGGCACACTGCAGCTGTTAAAGGCATCCCAAGAGGGCCGCAGAAGTGACACAACTTGGCTGCCACCACTGATATTTCCATGAGACCATCCCAAATCATAGGCTGATTTTCCTTCCTAGGGTTAAGGTTTGAGTTACGCCTGGGGTAAGGGTTCTATTAACCAGAAAGCCCTGAGTTCCAAGAACACAGCAGCTGCGAAGGACTAGCCAAGAAGAGCGCAAAAGTACCACAACATGCCTGCCTCCACAGCTTTTTCCTTGGGGACATGCCTAATTCCTGGCTGATTTGCCTTTCTCGTCTTAAGGTTGGGGTTCGGCCTAGGGCTAGGATATTTTTAACTAGGAAGCCCTGAGTTCCAGGCTTACTTCATCTGCCAAAAGCATCCCAAAGGGAGTGCAGAAGTGCCACAACATGGCTGCTTTCACGGCTTTTCCCTTAGGAAGAACCCTAATACCCGGCAGATTTACCTTCCTAGGGTTACTGTTAGGCTTAGGCCTAGGACTTTTAAAACCAGGAAGCCCTGGGTTCCAGGCACATGCAGCTGTTAAAGGCATCCCAAGAGGGCCGCAGAAGTGACACAACTTGGCTGCCTCTGCTGCTATTCTCATGAGACCATCCCGAACCATAGGCTGATTTTCCTTCCTAGGGTTAAGGTTTGAGTTACGCCTAGGGTTAGGGTTCTATTAACCAGAAAGCCCTTAGTTCCAAGAACACAGCAGCAGCGAAGGACATCCCAAGAAGAGCGCAAAAGTACCACAACATGCCTGCCTCCACAGCTTTTTCCTTGGGGACATGCCTAATTCCTGGCTGATTTGCCTTTCTCGTCTTAGGGTTAGGGTTCGGCCTAGGGCTAGGATTTTTAAAATCAGGAAGCCCTGAGTTCCAGGCACACTGGAGCTGTGAAAGGCATCCAAAAGGGAGTGCAAAAGTGCCACAACATGGTTGCTTTCACGGCTTTTTCCTTGGCAAGAAGCCTAACACCAGGCTGATTTCCCTTCCCAGGGTTACTGTAAGGCTTAGGCCTAGGGCTAGGATTTTTAAAACTAGGAAGCCCTTAGATCCAGGCACACTGCAGCTGTTCAAGGCATCCCAAGGGGAGTACAAAAGTGCAACAACATGGCAGCTTTCACAGCTTTTTCCTTGGCACCATCCCTATACCTAGGCTGATTTATCTGCCTAGGGTTAGGGTTAGGCTTCAGCCTAGGTCTTGGAGTTTTAAACCAGGAAGCCCTGAGTTCCAGGCTTACTGCATCTGCCAAAGGCATCCCAAAGGGAGTGCAAAAGTGCCACAACATGGCTGCTTTCACGGCTTTTCCCTTAGGAAGAACCCTAATACGCGGCTGATTTACCTTCCTAGGGTTACTGTTAGGCTTAGGCCTAGGACTTTTAAAACCAGGAAGCCCTGGGCTCCAGGCACACTGCAGCTGCAAAAGGCATCCCAAGGGGAGCGCAAAAGTGACACAACTTGGCTGCCACCACTGATATTTCCATGAGACCATCCCGAACCATAGGCTGATTTTCCTTCCTAGGGTTAAGGTTTGAGTTACGCCTAGGGTAAGGGTTCTATTAACCAGAAAGCCCTGAGTTCCAAGAACACAGCAGCTGCGAAGGACTAGCCAAGAAGAGCGCAAAAGTACCACAACATGCCTGCCTCCACAGCTTTTTCCTTGGGGACATGCCTAATTCCTGGCTGATTTGCCTTTCTCGTCTTAGGGTTGGGGTTCGGCCTAGGGCTAGGATTTTTTTAACTAGGAAGCCCTGAGTTCCAGGCTTACTTCATCTGCCAAAAGCATCCCAAAGGGAGTGCAGAAGTGCCACAACATGGCTGCTTTCACGGCTTTTCCCTTAGGAAGAACCCTAATACCCGGCTGATTTACCTTCCTAGGGTTACTGTTAGGCTTAGGCCTAGGACTTTTAAAACCAGGAAGCCCTGGGCTCCAGGCACATGCAGCTGTTAAAGGCATCCCAAGAGGGCCGCAGAAGTGACACAACTTGGCTGCCACCACTGATATTTCCATGAGACCATCCCGAACCATAGGCTGATTTTCCTTCCTAGGGTTAAGGTTTGAGTTACGCCTAGGGTAAGGGTTCTATTAACCAGAAAGCCCTGAGTTCCAAGAACACAGCAGCTGCGAAGGACTAGCCAAGAAGAGCGCAAAAATACCACAACATGCCTGCCTCCACAGCTTTTTCCTTGGGGACATGCCTAATTCCTGGCTGATTTGCCTTTCTCGTCTTAGGGTTGGGGTTCGGCCTAGGGCTAGGATTTTTAAAATCAGGAAGCCCTGAGTTCCAGGCACACTGGAGCTGTGAAAGGCATCCAAAAGGGAGTGCAAAAGTGCCACAACATGGTTGCTTTCACGGCTTTTTCCTTGGCAAGAAGCTTAACACCAGGCTGATTTCCCTTCCCAGGGTTACTGTAAGGCTTAGGCCTAGGGCTAGGATTTTTAAAACTAGGAAGCCCTTAGATCCAGGCACACTGCAGCTGTTCAAGGCATCCCAAGGGGAGTACAAAAGTGCAACAACATGGCAGCTTTCACAGCTTTTTCCTTGGCACCATCCCTATACCTAGGCTGATTTATCTGCCTAGGGTTAGGGTTAGGCTTCAGCCTAGGTCTTGGAGTTTTTTAACCAGGAAGCCCTGAGTTCCAGGCTTACTGCATCTGCCAAAGGCATCCCAAAGGGAGTGCAAAAGTGCCACAACATGGCTGCTTTCACGGCTTTTCCCTTAGGAAGAACCCTAATACCCGGCTGATTTACCTTCCTAGGGTTACTGTTAGGCTTAGGCCTACGACTTTTAAAACCAGGAAGCCCTGGGCTCCAGGCACTCTGCAGCTGCGAAATGCATCCCAAGGGGAGCGCAAAAGTGACACAACTTGGCTGCCACCACTGATATTTCCATGAGACCATCCCGAACCACAGGCTGATTTTCCTTCCTAGGGTTAAGGTTTGAGTTACGCCTAGGGTAAGGGTTCTATTAACCAGAAAGCCCTGAGTTCCAAGAACACAGCAGCTGCGAAGGACTAGCCAAGAAGAGCGCAAAAGTACCACAACATGCCTGCCTCCACAGCTTTTTCCTTGGGGACATGCCTAATTCCTGGCTGATTTGCCTTTCTCGTCTTAAGGTTGGGGTTCGGCCTAGGGCTAGGATATTTTTAATTAGGAAGCCCTGAGTTCCAGGCTTACTTCATCTGCCAAAAGCATCCCAAAGGGAGTGCAGAAGTGCCACAACATGGCTGCTTTCACGGCTTTTCCCTTAGGAAGAACCCTAATACCCGGCAGATTTACCTTCCTAGGGTTACTGTTAGGCTTAGGCCTAGGACTTTTAAAACCAGGAAGCCCTGGGCTCCAGGCACACTGCAGCTGCGAAAGGCATCCCAAGGGGAGCGCAAAAGTGACACAACTTGGCTGCCACCACTGATATTTCCATGAGACCATCCCGAACCATAGGCTGATTTTCCTTCCTAGGGTTAAGGTTTGAGTTTCGCCTGGGGTAAGGGTTCTATTAACCAGAAAGCCCTGAGTTCCAAGAACACAGCAGCTGCGTAGGACTACCCAAGAAGAGCGCAAAAGTACCACAACATGCCTGCCTCCACAGCTTTTTCCTTGGGGACATGCCTAATTCCTGGCTGATTTGCCTTTCTCGTCTTAGGGTTGGGGTTCGGCCTAGGGCTAGGATTTTTAAAATCAGGAAGCCCTGAGTTCCAGGCACACTGGAGCTGTGAAAGGCATCCCAAAGGGAGTGCAAAAGTGCCACAACATGGCTGCTTTTACGGCTTTTTCCTTGGCAAGAATCTTAACACCAGGCTGATTTCCCTTCCCAGGGTTACTGTAAGGCTTAGGCCTAGGGCTAGGATTTTTAAAACTAGGAAGACCTTAGTTCCAGGCACACTGCAGCTGTTCAAGGCATCCCAAGGGGAGTACAAAAGTGCAACAACATGGCAGCTTTCACAGCTTTTTCCTTGGCACCATCCCTATACCTAGGCTGATTTATCTGCCTAGGGTTAGGGTTAGGCTTCAGCCTAGGTCTTGGAGTTTTTTAACCAGGGAGCCCTGAGTTCCAGGCTTACTGCATCTGCCAAAGGCATCCCAAAGGGAGTGCAAAAGTGCCACAACATGGCTGCTTTCACGGCTTTTCCCTTAGGAAGAACCCTAATACCCGGCTGATTTACCTTCCTAGGGTTACTGTTAGGCTTAGGCCTAGGACTTTTAAAACCAGGAAGCCCTGGGCTCCAGGCACTCTGCAGCTGCGAAAGGCATCCCAAGGGGAGCGCAGAAGTGACACAACTTTGTTGCCACCACTGATATTTCCATGAGACCATCCCGAACCATAGGCTGATTTTCCTTCCTAGGGTTAAGGTTTGAGTTACGCCTAGGGTAAGGGTTCTATTAACCAGAAAGCCCTGAGTTCCAAGAACACAGCAGCTGCGAAGGACTAGCCAAGAAGAGCGCAAAAGTACCACAACATGCCTGCCTCCACAGCTTTTTCCTTGGGGACATGCCTAATTCCTGGCTGATTTGCCTTTCTCGTCTTAGGGTTGGGGTTCGGCCTAGGGCTAGGATATTTTTAACTAGGAAGCCCTGAGTTCCAGGCTTACTTCATCTGCCAAAAGCATCCCAAAGGGAGTGCAGAAGTGCCACAACATGGCTGCTTTCACGGCTTTTCCCTTAGGAAGAGCCCTAATACGCGGCTGATTTACCTTCCTAGGGTTACTGTTAGGCTTAGGCCTAGGACTTTCAAAACCAGGAAGCCCTGGGCTGCAGGCACATGCAGCTGTTAAAGGCATCCCAAGAGGGCCGCAGAAGTGACACAACTTGGCTGCCTCTGCTGCTATTCTCATGAGATCATCCCGAATCATAGGCTGATTTTCCTTCCTAGGGTTAAGGTTTGAGTTACGCCTAGGGTAAGGGTTCTATTAACCAGAAAGCCCTGAGTTCCAAGAACACAGCAGCTGCGTAGGACTACCCAAGAAGAGCGCAAAAGTACCACAACATGCCTGCCTCCACAGCTTTTTCCTTGGGGACATGCCTAATTCCTGGCTGATTTGCCTTTCTCGTCTTAGGGTTGGGGTTCGGCCTAGGGTTAGGATTTTTAAAATCAGGAAGCCCTGAGTTCCAGGCACACTGGAGCTGTGAAAGGCATCCCAAAGGGAGTGCAAAAGTGCTACAACATGGCTGCTTTCACGGCTTTTTCCTTGGCAAGAATCCTAACACCAGGCTGATTTCCCTTCCCAGGGTTACTGTTAGGCTTAGGCCTAGGGCTAGGATTTTTAAAACTAGGAAGCCCTTAGTTCCAGGCACACTGCAGCTGTTCAAGGCATCCCAAGGGGAGTACAAAAGTGCAACAACATGGCAGCTTTCACAGCTTTTTCCTTGGCACCATCCCTATACCTAGGCTGATTTATCTGCCTAGGGTTAGGGTTAGGCTTCAGCCTAGGTCTTGGAGTTTTTTAACCAGGAAGCCCTGAGTTCCAGGCTTACTGCATCTGCCAAAGGCATCCCAAAGGGAGTGCAAAAGTGCCACAACATGGCTGCTTTCACGGCTTTTCCCTTAGGAAGAACCCTAATACGCGGCTGATTTACCTTCCTAGGGTTACTGTTAGGCTTAGGCCTAGGACTTTTAAAACCAGGAAGCCCTGGGCTCCAGGCACTCTGCAGCTGCGAAAGGCATCCCAAGGGGAGCGCAGAAGTGACACAACTTGGCTGCCACCACTGATATTTCCATGAGACCATCCCGAACCATAGGCTGATTTTCCTTCCTAGGGTTAAGGTTTGAGTTACGCCTAGGGTAAGGGTTCTATTAACCAGAAAGCCCTGAGTTCCAAGAACACAGCAGCTGCGAAGTACTAGCCAAGAAGAGCGCAAAAGTACCACAACATGCCTGCCTCCACAGCTTTTTCCTTGGGGACATGCCTAATTCCTGGCTGATTTGCCTTTCTCGTCTTAGGGTTGGGGTTCGGCCTAGGGCTAGGATATTTTTAACTAGGAAGCCCTGAGTTCCAGGCTTACTTCATCTGCCAAAAGCATCCCAAAGGGAGTGCAGAAGTGCCACAACATGGCTGCTTTCACGGCTTTTCCCTTAGGAAGAGCCCTAATACGCGGCTGATTTACCTTCCTAGGGTTACTGTTAGGCTTAGGCCTAGGACTTTCAAAACCAGGAAGCCCTGGGCTGCAGGCACATGCAGCTGTTAAAGGCATCCCAAGAGGGTCGCAGAAGTGACACAACTTGGCTGCCTCTGCTGCTATTTCCATGAGACCATCCCGAACCATAGGCTGATTTTCCTTCCTAGGGTTAAGGTTTGAGTTACGCCTAGGGTAAGGGTTCTATTAACCAGAAAGCCCTGAGTTCCAAGAACACAGCAGCTGCGTAGGACTACCCAAGAAGAGCGCAAAAGTACCACAACATGCCTGCCTCCACAGCTTTTTCCTTGGGGACATGCCTAATTCCTGGCTGATTTGCCTTTCTCGTCTTAGGGTTGGGGTTCGGCCTAGGGTTAGGATTTTTAAAATCAGGAAGCCCTGAGTTCCAGGCACACTGGAGCTGTGAAAGGCATCCCAAAGGCAGTGCAAAAGTGCCACAACATGGTTGCTTTCGCGGCTTTTTCCTTGGCAAGAAGCCTAACACCAGGCTGATTTCCCTTCCCAGGGTTACTGTTAGGCTTAGGCCTAGGGCTAGGATTTTTAAAACTAGGAAGCCCTTAGTTCCAGGCACACTGCAGCTGTTCAAGGCATCCCAAGGGGAGTACAAAAGTGCAACAACATGGCAGCTTTCACAGCTTTTTCCTTGGCACCATCCCTATACCTAGGCTGATTTATCTGCCTAGGGTTAGGGTTAGGCTTCAGCCTAGGTCTTGGAGTTTTTTAACCAGGAAGCCCTGAGTTCCAGGCTTACTGCATCTGCCAAAGGCATCCCAAAGGGAGTGCAAAAGTGCCACAACATGGCTGCTTTCACGGCTTTTCCCTTAGGAAGAACCCTAATACGCGGCTGATTTACCTTCCTAGGGTTACTGTTAGGCTTAGGCCTAGGACTTTCAAAACCAGGAAGCCCTGGGCTCCAGGCACATGCAGCTGTTAATGGCATCCCAAGAGGGCCGCAGAAGTGACACAACTTGGCTGCCTCTGCTGCTATTCTCATGAGACCATCCCGAACCATAGGCTGATTTTCCTTCCTAGGGTTAAGGTTTGAGTTACGCCTAGGGTAAGCGTTCTATTAACCAGAAAGCCCTGAGTTCCAAGAACACAGCAGCTGCGTAGGACTAGCCAAGAAGAGCGCAAAAGTACCACAACATGCCTGCCTCCACAGCTTTTTCCTTGGGGACATGCCTAATTCCTGGCTGATTTGCCTTCCTCGTCTTAGGGTTGGGGTTCGGCCTAGGGTTAGGATTTTTAAAATCAGGAAGCCCTGAGTTCCAGGCACACTGGAGCTGTGAAAGGCATCCCAAAGGGAGTGCAAAAGTGCCACAACATGGCTGCTTTCACGGCTTTTTCCTTGGCAAGAATCCTAACACCAGGCTGATTTCCCTTCCCAGGGTTACTGTTAGGCTTAGGCCTAGGGCTGGGATTTTTAAAACTAGGAAGCCCTTAGTTCCAGGCACACTGCAGCTGTTCAAAGCATCCCAAGGGGAGTAAAAAAGTGCAACAACATGGCAGCTTTCACAGCTTTTTCCTTGGCACCATCCCTATACCTAGGCTGATTTATCTGCCTAGGGTTAGGGTTAGGCTTCAGCCTAGGTCTTGGAGTTTTTTAACCAGGAAGCCCTGAGTTCCAGGCTTACTGCATCTGCCAAAGGCATCCCAAAGGGAGTGCAAAAGTGCCACAACATGGCTGCTTTCACGGCTTTTCCCTTAGGAAGAACCCTAATACGCGGCTGATTTACCTTCCTAGGGTTACTGTTAGGCTTAGGCCTAGGACTTTTAAAACCAGGAAGCCCTGGGCTCCAGGCACTCTGCAGCTGCGAAAGGCATCCCAAGGGGAGCGCAGAAGTGACACAACTTGGCTGCCACCACTGATATTTCCATGAGACCATCCCGAACCATAGGCTGATTTTCCTTCCTAGGGTTAAGGTTTGAGTTACGCCTAGGGTAAGGGTTCTATTAACCAGAAAGCCCTGAGTTCCAAGAACACAGCAGCTGCGAAGTACTAGCCAAGAAGAGCGCAAAAGTACCACAACATGCCTGCCTCCACAGCTTTTTCCTTGGGGACATGCCTAATTCCTGGCTGATTTGCCTTTCTCGTCTTAGGGTTGGGGTTCGGCCTAGGGCTAGGATTTTTAAAATCAGGAAGCCCTGAGTTCCAGGCACACTGGAGCTGTGAAAGGCATCCAAAAGGGAGTGCAAAAGTGCCACAACATGGTTGCTTTCACGGCTTTTTCCTTGGCAAGAAGCCTAACACCAGTCTGATTTCCCTTCCCAGGGTTACTGTTAGGCTTAGGCCTAGGGCTGGGATTTTTAAAACTAGGAAGCCCTGAGTTCCAGGCACACTGCAGCTGCTAAAGGCATCCCAAGGGGAGTACAAAAGTGCAACAACATGGCAGCTTTCACAGCTTTTTCCTTGGCACCATCCCTATACCTAGGCAGATTTATCTGCCTAGGGTTAGTGTTAGGGTTCAGCCTAGGGCTTGGAGTTTTTTAACCAGGAAGCCCTGAGTTCCAGGCTTACTGCATCTGCCAAAGGCATCCCAAAGGGAGTGCAAAAGTGCCACAACATGGCTGCTTTCACGGCTTTTCTCTTAGGAAGAACCCTAATACCCGGCTGATTTACCTTCCTAGGGTTACTGTTAGGCTTAGGCCTAGGACTTTTAAAACCAGGAAGCCCTGGGCTCCAGGCACACTGCAGCTGTTAAAGGCATCCCAAGAGGGCCGCAGAGGTGACACAACTTGGCTGCCACCACTGATATTTCCATGAGACCATCCCAAATCATAGGCTGATTTTCCTTCCTAGGGTTAAGGTTTGAGTTACGCCTGGGGTAAGGGTTCTATTAACCAGAAAGCCCTGAGTTCCAAGAACACAGCAGCTGCGAAGGACTAGCCAAGAAGAGCGCAAAAGTACCACAACATGCCTGCCTCCACAGCTTTTTCCTTGGGGACATGCCTAATTCCTGGCTGATTTGCCTTTCTCGTCTTAAGGTTGGGGTTCGGCCTAGGGCTAGGATATTTTTAACTAGGAAGCCCTGAGTTCCGGGCTTACTTCATCTGCCAAAAGCATCCCAAAGGGAGTGCAGAAGTGCCACAACATGGCTGCTTTCACGGCTTTTCCCTTAGGAAGAACCCTAATACCCGGCAGATTTACCTTCCTAGGGTTACTGTTAGGCTTAGGCCTAGGACTTTTAAAACCAGGAAGCCCTGGGCTCCAGGCACATGCAGCTGTTAAAGGCATCCCAAGAGGGCCGCAGAAGTGACACAACTTGGCTGCCACCACTGATATTTCCATGAGACCATCCCGAACCATAGGCTGATTTTCCTTCCTAGGGTTAAGGTTTGAGTTACGCCTAGGGTAAGGGTTCTATTAACCAGAAAGCCCTGAGTTCCAAGAACACAGCAGCTGCGAAGGACTAGCCAAGAAGAGCGCAAAAATACCACAACATGCCTGCCTCCACAGCTTTTTCCTTGGGGACATGCCTAATTCCTGGCTGATTTGCCTTTCTCGTCTTAGGGTTGGGGTTCGGCCTAGGGCTAGGATTTTTAAAATCAGGAAGCCCTGAGTTCCAGGCACACTGGAGCTGTGAAAGGCATCCAAAAGGGAGTGCAAAAGTGCCACAACATGGCTGCTTTCACGGATTTTCCTTGGCAAGAAGCTTAACACCAGGCTGATTTCCCTTCCCAGGCTTACTGTAAGGCTTAGGCCTAGGGCTAGGATTTTTAAAACTAGGAAGCCCTTAGATCCAGGCACACTGCAGCTGTTCAAGGCATCCCAAGGGGAGTACAAAAGTGCAACAACATGGCAGCTTTCACAGCTTTTTCCTTGGCACCATCCCTATACCTAGGCTGATTTATCTGCCTAGGGTTAGTGTTAGGGTTCAGCCTAGGGCTTGGAGTTTTTTAACCAGGAAGCCCTGAGTTGCAGGCTTACTGCATCTGCCAAAGGCATCCCAAAGGGAGTGCAAAGTGCCACAACATGGCTGCTTTCACAGCTTTTCCCTTAGGAAGAACCCTAATACCCGGCTGATTTACGTTCCTAGGGTTACTGTTAGGCTTAGGCCTAGGACTTTTAAAACCAGGAAGCCCTGGGCTCCAGGCACATGCAGCTGTTAAAGGCATCCCAAGAGGGCCGCAGAAGTGACACAACTTGGCTGCCTCTGCTGCTATTCTCATGAGACCATCCCGAACCATAGGCTGATTTTCCTTCCTAGGGTTAAGGTTTGAGTTACGCCTAGGGTTAGGGTTCTATTAACCAGAAAGCCCTGAGTTCCAAGAACACAGCAGCTGCGAAGGACTACCCAAGAAGAGCGCAAAAGTACCACAACATGCCTGCCTCCACAGCTTTTTCCTTGGGGACACGCCTAATTCCTGGCTGATTTGCCTTTCTCGTCTTAGGGTTGGGGTTCGGCCTAGGGCTAGGATTTTTAAAATCAGGAAGCCCTGAGTTCCAGGCACACTGGAGCTGTGAAAGGCATCCAAAAGGGAGTGCAAAAGTGCCACAACATGGCTGCTTTCACGGATTTTCCTTGGCAAGAAGCTTAACACCAGGCTGATTTCCCTTCCCAGGCTTACTGTAAGGCTTAGGCCTAGGGCTAGGATTTTTAAAACTAGGAAGACCTTAGATCCAGGCACACTGCAGCTGTTCAAGGCATCCCAAGGGGAGTACAAAAGTGCAACAACATGGCAGCTTCCACAGCTTTTTCCTTGGCACCATCCCTATACCTAGGCTGATTTATCTGCCTAGGGTTAGTGTTAGCGTTCAGCCTAGGGCTTGGAGTTTTTTAACCAGGAAGCCCTGAGTTGCAGGCTTACTGCATCTGCCAAAGGCATCCCAAAGAGAGTGCAAAAGTGCCACAACATGGCTGCTTTCACAGCTTTTCCCTTAGGAAGAACCCTAATACCCGGCTGATTTACCTTCCTAGGGTTACTGTTAGGCTTAGGCCTAGGACTTTTAAAACCAGGAAGCCCTGGGCTCCAGGCACATGCAGCTTCGAAAGGCATCCCAAGAGGGCCGCAGAAGTGACACAACTTGGCTGCCTCTGCTGCTATTCTCATGAGACCATCCCGAACCATAGGCTGATTTTCCTTCCTAGGGTTAAGGTTTGAGTTACGCCTAGGGTAAGGGTTCTATTACCCAGAAAGCCCTGAGTTCCAAGAACACAGCAGCTGCGAAGGACATCCCAAGAAGAGCGCAAAAGTACCACAACATGCCTGCCTCCACAGCTTTTTCCTTGGGGACATGCCTAATTCCTGGCTGATTTGCCTTTCTCGTCTTAGGGTTGGGGTTCGGCCTAGGGCTAGGATTTTTAAAATCAGGAAGCCCTGAGTTCCAGGCACACTGGAGCTGTGAAAGGCATCCAAAAGGGAGTGCAAAAGTGCCACAACATGGCTGCTTTCACGGCTTTTTCCTTGGCAAGAAGCTTAACACCAGGCTGATTTCCCTTCCCAGGGTTACTGTAAGGCTTAGGCCTAGGGCTAGGATTTTTAAAACTAGGAAGCCCTTAGATCCAGGCACACTGCAGCTGTTCAAGGCATCCCAAGGGGAGTACAAAAGTGCAACAACATGGCAGCTTTCACAGCTTTTTCCTTGGTAACCATCCCTATACCTAGGCTGATTTATCTGCCTAGGGTTAGTGTTAGAGTTCAGCCTAGGGCTTGGAGTTTTTTAACCAGGAAGCCCTGAGTTCCAGGCTTACTGCATCTGCCAAAGGCATCCCAAAGGGAGTGCAAAAGTTCCACAACATGGCTGCTTTCACAGCTTTTCCCTTAGGAAGAACCCTAATACGCGGCTGATTTACCTTCCTAGGGTTACTGTTAGGCTTAGGCCTAGGACTTTTAAAACCAGGAAGCCCTGGGCTCCAGGCACACTGCAGCTGCAAAAGGCATCCCAAGGGCAGCGCAAAAGTGACACAACTTGGCTGCCACCACTGATATTTCCATGAGACCATCCCGAACCATAGGCTGATTTTCCTTCCTAGGGTTAAGGTTTGAGTTACACCTAGGGTAAGGGTTCTATTAACCAGAAAGCCCTGAGTTCCAAGAACACAGCAGCTGCGACGGACTAGCCAAGAAGAGCGCAAAAGTACCACAACGTGCCTGCCTCCACAGCTTTTTCCTTGGGGACATGCCTAATTCCTGGCTGATTTGCCTTTCTCGTCTTAGGGTTGGGGTTCGGCCTAGGGCTAGGATATTTTTAACTAGGAAGCCCTGAGTTCCAGGCTTACTTCATCTGCCAAAAGCATCCCAAAGGGAGTGCAGAAGTGCCACAACATGGCTGCTTTCACGGCTTTTCCCTTAGGAAGAACCCTAATACCCGGCTGATTTACCTTCCTAGGGTTACTGTTAGGCTTAGGCCTAGGACATTTAAAACCAGGAAGCCCTGGGCTCCAGGCACATGCAGCTGTTAAAGGCATCCCAAGAGGGCCGCAGAAGTGACACAACTTGGCTGCCTCTGCTGCTATTCTCATGAGACCATCCCGAACCATAGGCTGATTTTCCTTCCTAGGGTTAAGGTTTGAGTTACGCCTAGGGTTAGGGTTCTATTAACCAGAAAGCCCTGAATTCCAAGAAAACAGCAGCTGCGAAGGACATCCCAAGAAGAGCGCAAAAGTACCACAACATGCCTGCCTCCACAGCTTTTTCCTTGGGGACATGCCTAATTCCTGGCTGATTTGCCTTTCTCGTCTTAGGGTTGGGGTTCGGCCTAGGGCTAGGATTTTTAAAATCAGGAAGCCCTGAGTTCCAGGCACACTGTAGCTGTGAAAGGCATCCAAAAGGGAGTGCAAAAGTGCCACAACATGGCTGCTTTCACGGCTTTTTCCTTGGCAAGAAGCCTAACACCAGTCTGATTTCCCTTCCCAGGGTTACTGTTAGGCTTAGGCCTAGGGCTAGGATTTTTAAAACTAGGAAGCCCTGAGTTCCAGGCACACTGCAGCTGTTCAAGGCATCCCAAGGGGAGTACAAAAGTGCAACAACATGGCAGCTTTCACAGCTTTTTCCTTGGCACCATCCCTATACCTTGGCAGATTTATCTGCCTAGGGTTAGTGTTAGGGTTCAGCCTAGGGCTTGGAGTTTTTTAACCAGGAAGCCCTGAGTTCCAGGCTTACTGCATCTGCCAAAGGCATCCCAAAGGGAGTGCAAAAGTGCCACAACATGGCTGCTTTCACAGCTTTTTCCTTAGGAAGAACCCTAATACGCGGCTGATTTACCTTCCTAGGGTTACTGTTAGGCTTAGGCCTAGGACTTTTAAAACCAGGAAGCCCTGGGCTCCAGGCACACTGCAGCTGTTAAAGGCATCCCAAGAGGGCCGCAGAAGTGACACAACTTGGCTGCCACCACTGATATTTCCATGAGACCATCCCGAACCATAGGCTGATTTTCCTTCCTAGGGTTAAGGTTTGAGTTACACCTAGGGTAAGGGTTCTATTAACCAGAAAGCCCTGAGTTCCAAGAACACAGCAGCTGCGAAGGACTAGCCAAGAAGAGCGCAAAAGTACCACAACGTGCCTGCCTCCACAGCTTTTTCCTTGGGGACATGCCTAATTCCTGGCTGATTTGCCTTTCTCGTCTTAGGGTTGGGGTTCGGCCTAGGGCTAGGATATTTTTAACTAGGAAGCCCTGAGTTCCAGGCTTACTTCATCTGCCAAAAGCATCCCAAAGGGAGTGCAGAAGTGCCACAACATGGCTGCTTTCACGGCTTTTCCCTTAGGAAGAACCCTAATACGTGGCTGATTTACCTTCCTAGGGTTACTGTTAGGCTTAGGCCTAGGACTTTTAAAACCAGGAAGCCCTGGGCTCCAGGCACATGCAGCTGTTAAAGGCATCCCAAGAGGGCCGCAGAAGTGACACAACTTGGCTGCCTCTGCTTCTATTCTCATGAGACCATCCCGAAACATACGCTGATTTTCCTTCCTAGGGTTAAGGTTTGAGTTACGCCTAGGGTAAGAGTTCTATTAACCAGAAAGCCCTGAGTTCCAAGAACACAGCAGCTGCGAAGGACTACCCAAGAAGAGCGCAAAAGTACCACAACATGCCTGCCTCCACAGCTTTTTCCTTGGGGACATGCCTAATTCCTGGCTGATTTGCCTTTCTCGTCTTAGGGTTGGGGTTCGGCCTAGGGCTAGGATTTTTAAAATCAGGAAGCCCTGAGTTCCAGGCACACTGGAGCTGTGAAAGGCATCCCAAAGGGAGTGCAAAAGTGCCACAACATGGCTGCTTTCACGGCTTTTTCCTTGGCAAGAATCCTAACACCAGGCTGATTTCCCTTGCCAGGGTTACTGTTAGGCTTAGGCCTAGGGCTAGGATTTTTAAAACTAGGAAGCCCTTAGTTCCAGGCACACTGCAGCTGTTCAAGGCATCCCAAGGGGAGTACAAAAGTGCAACAACATGGCAGCTTTCACAGCTTTTTCCTTGGCACCATCCCTATACCTAGGCAGATTTATCTGCCTAGGGTTAGTGTTAGGGTTCAGCCTAGGTCTTGGAGTTTTTTAACCAGGAAGCCCTGAGTTCCAGGCTTACTGCATCTGCCAAAGGCATCCCAAAGGGAGTGCAAAAGTGCCACAACATGGCTGCTTTCACGGCTTTTCCCTTAGGAAGAACCCTAATACGCGGCTGATTTACCTTCCTAGGGTTACTGTTAGGCTTAGGCCTAGGACTTTTAAAACCAGGAAGCCCTGGGCTCCAGGCACACTGCAGCTGTTAAAGGCATCCCAAGATGGCCGCAGAAGTGACACAACTTGGCTGCCACCACTGATATTTCCATGAGACCATGCCAAATCATAGGCTGATTTTCCTTCCAGGGTTAAGGTTTGAGTTACGCCTAGGGTAAGGGTTCTATTAACCAGAAAGCCCTGAGTTCCAAGAACACAGCAGCTGCGAAGGACTAGCCAAGAAGAGCGCAAAAGTACCACAACATGCCTGACTCCACAGCTTTTTCCTTGGGGACATGCCTAATTCCTGGCTGATTTGCCTTTCTCGTCTTAGGGTTGGGGTTCGGCCTAGGGCTAGGATATTTTTAACTAGGAAGCCCCGAGTTCCAGGCTTACTTCATCTGCCAAAAGCATCCCAAAGGGAGTGCAGAAGTGCCACAACATGGCTGCTTTCACGGCTTTTCCCTTAGGAAGAACCCTAATACCCAGCTGATTTACATTCCTAGGGTTACTGTTAGGCTTAGGCCTAGGACTTTTAAAACCAGGAAGCCCTGGGCTCTAGGCACATGCAGCTGTTAAAGGCATCCCAAGAGGGCCGCAGAAGTGACACAACTTGGCTGCCTCTGCTGCTATTCTCATGAGACCATCCCGAACCATAGGCTGATTTTCCTTCCTAGGGTTAAGGTTTGAGTTACGCCTAGGGTAAGAGTTCTATTAACCAGAAAGCCCTGAGTTCCAAGAACACAGCAGCTGCGAAGGACTACCCAAGAAGAGCGCAAAAGTACCACAACGTGCCTGCCTCCACAGCTTTTTCCTTGGGGACATGCCTAATTCCTGGCTGATTTGCCTTTCTCGTCTTAGGGTTGGGGTTCGGCCTAGGGCTAGGATATTTTAAACTAGGAAGCCCTGAGTTGCAGGCTTACTGCATCTGCCAAAGGCATCCCAAAGGGAGTGCAAAAGTGCCACAACATGGCTGCTTTCACGGCTTTTCCCTTAGGAAGAACCCTAATACCCAGCTGATTTACCTTCCTAGGGTTACTGTTAGGCTTAGGCCTAGGACTTTTAAAACCAGGAAGCCCTGGGCTCCAGGCACACTGCAGCTGCAAAAGGCATCCCAAGGGGAGCGCAAAAGTGACACAACTTGGCTGCCACCACTGATATTTCCATGAGACCATCCCGAACCATAGGCTGATTTTCCTTCCTAGGGTTAAGGTTTGAGTTACGCCTAGGGTAAGGGTTCTATTAACCAGAAAGCCCTGAGTTCAGGGAACACAGCAGCTGCGAAGGACTAGCCAAGAAGAGCGCAAAAGTACCACAACATGCCTGCCTCCACAGCTTTTTCCTTGGGGACATGCCTAATTCCTGGCTGATTTGCCTTTCTCGTCTTAGGGTTGGGGTTCGGCCTAGGGCTAGGATATTTTTAACTAGGAAGCCCTGAGTTCCAGGGTTACTGCATCTGCCAAAGGCATCCCAAAGGGAGTGCAGAAGTTCCACAACATGGCTGCTTTCACGGCTTTTCCCTTAGGAAGAACCCTAATACCCGGCTGATTTACCTTCCTAGGGTTACTGTTAGGCTTAGGCCTAGGACTTTTAAAACCAGGAAGCCCTGGGCTCCAGGCACACTGCAGCTGCGAAAGGCATCCCAAGGGGAGCGCAAAAGTCACACAACTTGGCTGCCACCACTGATATTTCCATGAGACCATCCCGAACCATAGGCTGATTTTCCTTCCTAGGGTTAAGGTTTGAGTTACGCCTGGGTAAGGGTTCTATTAACCAGAAAGCCCTGAGTTCCAAGAACACAGCAGCTGCGAAGGACTAGCCAAGAAGAACGCAAAAGTACCACAACATGCCTGCCTCCACAGCTTTTTCCTTGGGGACATGCCTAATTCCTGGCTGATTTGCCTTTCTCGTCTTAGGGTTGTGGTTCGGCCTAGGGCTACGACTTTTAAAATCAGGAAGCCCTGAGTTCCAGGCACACTGGAGCTGTGAAAGGCATCCCAAAGGGAGTGCAAAAGTGCCACAACATGGTTGCTTTCACGGCTTTTTCCTTGGCAAGAAGCCTAACACCAGGCTGATTTCCATTCCCAGGGTTACTGTTAGGCTTAGGCCTAGGGCTAGGATTTTTAAAACTAGGAAGCCCTGGGCTCCAGGCACACTGCAGCTGTTCAAGGCATCCCAAGGGGAGTAAAAAAGTGCAACAACATGGCAGCTTTCACAGCTTTTTCCTTGGCAGCATCCCTATACCTAGGCTGATTTTTCTGCCTAGGGTTAGGGTTAGGGTTCAGCCTAGGGCTTGGAGTTTTTTAACCAGGAAGCCCTGAGTTCCAGGCTTACTGCATCTGCCAAAGGCATCCCAAAGGGAGTGCAAAAGTGCCACAACATGGCTGCTTTCACAGCTTTTCCCTTAGGAAGAACCCTAATACGCGCCTGATTTACCTTCCTAGGGTTACTGTTAGGCTTAGGCCTAGCACTTTTAAAACCAGGAAGCCCTGGGCTCCAGGCACACTGCAGCTGTTAAAGGCATCCCAAGAGGGCCGCAGAAGTGACACAACTTGGCTGCCTCTGCTTCTATTCTCATGAGACCATCCCGAACCATAGGCTGATTTTCCTTCCTAGGGTTAAGGTTTGAGTTACGCCTAGGGTAAGGGTTCTATTAACCAGAAAGCCCTGAGTTCCAAGAACACAGCAGCTGCGAAGGACTACCCAAGAAGAGCGCAAAAGTACCACAACGTGCCTGCCTCCACAGCTTTTTCCTTGGGGACATGCCTAATTCCTGGCTGATTTGCCTTTCTCGTCTTAGGGTTGGGGTTCGGCCTAGGGCTAGGATATTTTTAACTAGGAAGCCCTGAGTTCCAGGCTTACTGCATCTGCCAAAGGCATCCCAAAGGGAGTGCAAAAGTGCCACAACATGGCTGCTTTCACGGCTTTTCCCTTAGGAAGAACCCTAATACCCAGCTGATTTACCTTCCTAGGGTTACTGTTAGGCTTAGGCCTAGGACTTTTAAAACCAGGAAGCCCTGGGCTCCAGGCACACTGCAGCTGCAAAAGGCATCCCAAGGGGAGCGCAAAAGTGACACAACTTGGCTGCCACCACTGATATTTCCATGAGACCATCCCGAACCATAGGCTGATTTTCCTTCCTAGGGTTAAGGTTTGAGTTACGCCTAGGGTAAGGGTTCTATTAACCAGAAAGCCCTGAGTTCCAAGAACACAGCAGCTGCGAAGGACTACCCAAGAAGAGCGCAAAAGTACCACAACATGCCTGTCTCCACAGCTTTTTCCTTGGGGACATGCCTAAATCCTGGCTGATTTGCCTTTCTCGTCTTAGGGTTGGGGTTCGGCAAAGGGCTAGGACTTTTAAAATCAGGAAGCCCTGAGTTCCAGGCACACTGGAGCTGTGAAAGGCATCCCAAAGGGAGTGCAAAAGTGCCACAACATGGTTGCTTTCACGGCTTTTTCCTTGGCAAGAATCCTAACACCAGGCTGATTTCCCTTCCCATGGTTACTGTTAGGCTTAGGCCTAGGACTAGGATATTTAAAATTAGGAAGCCCTGGGCTCCAGGCACACTGCAGCTGTTCAAGGCATCCCAAGAGGAGTAAAAAAGTGCAACAACACGGCAGCTTTCACAGCTTTTTCCTTGGCACCATCCCTATACCTAGGCTGATTTATCTGCCTAGGGTTAGGGTTAGGGTTCAGCCTAGAGCTTGGAGTTTTTTAACCAGGAAGCCCTGAGTTCCAGGCTTACTGCATCTGCCAAAGGCATCCCAAAGGGAGTGCAAAAGTGCCACAACATGGCTGCTTTCACGGCTTTTCCCTTAGGAAGAACCCTAATACGCGGCTGATTTACCTTCCTAAGGTTACTGTTAGGCTTAGGCCTAGGACTTTTAAAACCAGGAAGCCCTGGGCTCCAGGCACTCTGCAGCTGCGAAAGGCATCCCAAGGGGAGCGCAGAAGTGACACAACTTGGCTGCCACCACTGATATTTCCATGAGACCATCCCGAACCATAGGCTGATTTTCCTTCCTAGGGTTAAGGTTTGAGTTACGCCTAGGGTAAGAGGGCTATTAACCAGAAAGCCCTGAGTTCCAAGAACACAGCATCTGCGAAGGACTACCCAAGAAGAGCGCAAAAGTACCACAACGTGCCTGCCTCCACAGCTTTTTCCTTGGGGACATGCCGAATTCCTGGCTGATTTGCCTTTCTCGTCTTACGGTTGGGGTTCGGCCTAGGGTTAGGTCATTTTTAACTAGGAAGCCCTGAGTTCCAGGCTTACTTCATCTGCCAAAGGCATCCCAAAGGGAGTGCAAAAGTGCCACATCATGGCTGCTTTCACGGCTTTTCCCTTAGGAAGAACCCTAATACCCAGCTGATTTACCTTCCTAGGGTTACTGTTAGGCTTAGGCCTTGGACTTTTAAAACCAGGAAGCCCTGGGCTCCAGGCACACTGCAGCTGTTAAAGGCATCCCAAGAGGGCTGCAGAAGTGACACAATTTGGCTGCCTCTGCTGCTATTCTCATGAGACCATCCCGAACCATAAGCTGATTTTCCTTCCTAGGGTTAAGGTTTGAGTTACGCCTAGGGTAAGGGTTCTATTAACCAGAAAGCCCTGAGTTCCAAGAACACAGCAGCTGCGAAGGACTTCCCAAGAAGAGCGCAAAAGTACCACAACATGCCTGCCTCCACAGCTTTTTCCTTGGGGACATGCCTAATTCCTGGCTGATTTGCCTTTCTCGTCTTAGGGTTGGGGTTCGGCCTAGGGCTAGGATTTTTAAAATCAGGAAGCCCTGAGTTCCAGGCACACTGGAGCTGTGAAAGGCATCCAAAAGGGAGTGCAAAAGTGCCACAACATGGTTTCTTTCACGGCTTTTTCCTTGGCAAGAAGCTTAACACCAGGCTGATTTCCCTTCCCTTGCTTACTGTTAGGCTTAGGCCTAGGGCTAGGATTTTTAAAACTAGGAAGCCCTTAGATCCAGGCACACTGCAGCTGCTCAAGGCATCCCAAGGGGAGAACAAAAGTGCAACAACATGGCAGCTTTAACAGCTTTTTCCCTGGCACCATCCCTATACTTTGGCAGTTTTATCTGCCTAGGGTTAGGGTTAGGGTTCAGCCTAGGGCTTGGAGTTTTTTAACCAGGAAGCCCTGAGTTCCAGGCTTACTGCATCTGCCAAAGGCATCCCAAAGGGAGTGCAAAGTGCCACAACATGGCTGCTTTCACAGCTTTTCCCTTAGGAAGAACCCTAATACCCGGCTGATTTACCTTCCTAGGGTTACTGTTAGGCTTAGGCCTAGGACTTTTAAAACCAGGAAGCCCTGGGCTCCAGGCACATGCAGCTGTTAAAGGCATCCCAAGAGGGCCGCAGAAGTGACACAACTTGGCTGCCTCAGCTTCTATTCTCATGAGACCATCCTGAATCATAGGCTGATTTTCCTTCCTAGGGTTAAGGTTTGAGTTTCGACTAGGGTAAGAGTTCTATTAACCAGAAAGACCTGAGTTCCAAGAACACAGCAGCTGCGAAGGACTAGCCAAGAAGAGCGCAAAAGTACCACAACATGCCTGCCTCCACAGCTTTTTCCTTGGGGACACGCCTAATTCCTGGCTGATTTGCCTTTCTCGTCTTAGGGTTGGGGTTCGGCCTAGGGCTAGGATATTTTTAACTAGGAAGCCCTGAGTTCCAGGCTTACTGCATCTGCCAAAGGCATCCCAAAGGGAGTGCAAAAGTGCCACAACATGGCTGCTTTCACGGCTTTTCCCTTAGGAAGAACCCTAATACCCAGCTGATTTACCATCCTAGGGTTACTGTTAGGCTTAGGCCTAGGACTTTTAAAACCAGGAAGCCCTGGGCTCCAGGCACACTGCAGCTGCAAAAGGCATCCCAAGGGGAGCGCAAAAGTGACACAACTTGGCTGCCACCACTGATATTTCCATGAGACCATCCCGAACCATAGGCTGATTTTCCTTCCTAGGGTTAAGGTTTGAGTTACGCCTAGGGTAAGGGTTCTATTAACCAGAAAGCCCTGAGTTCCAAGAACACAGCAGCTGCGAAGGACTACCCAAGAAGAGCGCAAAAGTACCACAACATGCCTGCCTCCACAGCTTTTTCCTTGGGGACATGCCTAATTCCTGGCTGATTTGCCTTTCTCGTCTTAGGGTTGGGGTTCGGCCTAGGGCTAGGACTTTTAAAATCAGGAAGCCCTGAGTTCCAGGCACACTGGAGCTGTGAAAGGCATCCCAAAGGGAGTGCAAAAGTGCCATAACATGGTTGCTTTCACGGCTTTTTCCTTGGCAAGAAGCCTAACACCAGGCTGATTTCCCTTCCCATGGTTACTGTTAGGCTTAGGCCTAGGACTAGGATATTTAAAATTAGGAAGCCCTTAGATCCAGGCACACTGCAGCTGTTCAAGGCATCCCAAGGGGAGTACAAAAGTGCAACAACATGGCAGCTTTCACAGCTTTTTCCTTGGCACCATCCCTATACCTAGGCTGATTTATCTGCCTAGGGTTAGTGTTAGGGTTCAGCCTAGGGCTTGGAGTTTTTTAACAAGAAAGCCCTGAGTTCCAGGCTTACTGCATCTGCCAAAGGCATCCCAAAGGGAGTGCAAAAGTGCCACAACATGGCTGCTTTCACGGCTTTTCCCTTAGGAAGAACCCTAATACGCGGCTGATTTACCTTCCTAGGGTTACTGTTAGGCTTAGGCCTAGGACTTTTAAAACCAGGAAGCCCTGGGCTCCAGGCACATGCAGCTGTTAAAGGCATCCCAAGAGGGCCGCAGAAGTGACACAACTTGGCTGCCTCTGCTTCTATTCTCATGAGACCATCCCGAACCATAGGCTGATTTTCCTTCCTAGGGTTAAGGTTTGAGTTACGCCTAGGGTAAGCGTTCTATTAACCAGAAAGCCCTGAGTTCCAAGAACACAGCATCTGCGAAGGACTAGCCAAGAAGAGCGCAAAAGTACCACAACGTGCCTGCCTCCACAGCTTTTTCCTTGGGGACATGCCTAATTCCTGGCTGATTTGCCTTTCTCGTCTTAGGGTTGGGGTTCGGCCTCGGGCTAGGATATTTTTAACTAGGAAGCCCTGAGTTCCAGGCTTACTGCATCTGCCAAAGGCATCCCAAAGGGAGTGCAAAAGTGCCACAACATGGCTGCTTTCACGGCTTTTCCCTTAGGAAGAACCCTAATACCCAGCTGATTTACCTTCCTAGGGTTACTGTTAGGCTTAGGCCTAGGACTTTTAAAACCAGGAAGCCCTGGGCTCCAGGTACACTGCAGCTGTTAAAGGCATCCCAAGGGGAGCGCAAAAGTGACACAACTTGGCTGCCACCACTGATATTTCCATGAGACCATCCCGAACCATAGGCTGATTTTCCTTCCTAGGGTTAAGGTTTGAGTTACGCCTAGGGTAAGGGTTCTATTAACCAGAAAGCCCTGAGTTCCAAGAACACAGCAGCTGCGAAGGACTAGCCAAGAAGAGCGCAAAAGTACCACAACATGCCTGCCTCCACAGCTTTTTCCTTGGGGACATGCCTAAATCCTGGCTGATTTGCCTTTCTCGTCTTAAGGTTGGGGTTCGGCCTAGGGCTAGGATTTTTAAAATCAGGAAGCCCTGAGTTCCAGGCACACTGGAGCTGTGAAAGGCATCCAAAAGGGAGTGCAAAAGTGCCACAACATGGTTTCTTTCACGGCTTTTTTTTTTCCTTGGCAAGAAGCTTAACACCAGGCTGATTTCCATTCCCATGGTTAGTGTTAGGCTTAGGCCTAGGACTAGGATTTTTAAAACTAGGAAGCCCTTAGATCCAGGCACACTGCAGCTGCTCAAGGCATCCCAAGGGGAGAACAAAAGTGCAACAACATGGCAGCTTTAACAGCTTTTTCCCTGGCACCATCCCTATACTTTGGCAGTTTTATCTGCCTAGGGTTAGGGTTAGGGTTCAGCCTAGGGCTTGGAGTTTTTTAACCAGGAAACCCTGAGTTCCAGGCTTACTGCATCTGCCAAAGGCATCCCAAAGGGAGTGCAAAAGTGCCACAACATGGCTGCTTTCACAGCTTTTCCCTTAGGAAGAACCCTAATACCCGGCTGATTTACCTTCCTAGGGTTACTGTTAGGCTTAGGCCTAGGACTTTTAAAACCAGGAAGCCCTGGGCTCCAGGCACATGCAGCTGTTAAAGGCATCCCAAGAGGGCCGCAGAAGTGACACAACTTGGCTGCCTCTGCTTCTATTCTCATGAGACCATCCCGAACCATAGGCTGATTTTCCTTCCTAGGGTTAAGGTTTGAGTTACGCCTAGGGTAAGCGTTCTATTAACCAGAAAGCCCTGAGTTCCAAGAACACAGCATCTGCGAAGGACTAGCCAAGAAGAGCGCAAAAGTACCACAACGTGCCTGCCTCCACAGCTTTTTCCTTGGGGACATGCCTAATTCCTGGCTGATTTGCCTTTCTCGTCTTAGGGTTGGGGTTCGGCCTCGGGCTAGGATATTTTTAACTAGGAAGCCCTGAGTTCCAGGCTTACTGCATCTGCCAAAGGCATCCCAAAGGGAGTGCAAAAGTGCCACAACATGGCTGCTTTCACGGCTTTTCCCTTAGGAAGAACTCTAATACCCAGCTGATTTACCTTCCTAGGGTTACTGTTAGGCTTAGGCCTAGGACTTTTAAAACCAGGAAGCCCTGGGCTCCAGGTACACTGCAGCTGCGAAAGGCATCCCAAGGGGAGCGCAAAAGTGACACAACTTGGCTGCCACCACTGATATTTCCATGAGACCATCCCGAACCATAGGCTGATTTTCCTTCCTAGGGTTAAGGTTTGAGTTACGCCTAGGGTAAGGGTTCTATTAACCAGAAAGCCCTGAGTTCCAAGAACACAGCAGCTGCGAAGGACTTCCCAAGAAGAGCGCAAAAGTACCACAACATGCCTGCCTCCACAGCTTTTTCCTTGGGGACATGCCTAAATCCTGGCTGATTTGCCTTTCTCGTCTTAGGGTTGGGGTTCGGCCTAGGGCTAGGATTTTTAAAATCAGGAAGCCCTGAGTTCCAGGCACACTGGAGCTGTGAAAGGCATCCAAAAGGGAGTGCAAAAGTGCCACAACATGGTTTCTTTCACGGCTTTTTCCTTGGCAAGAAGCTTAACACCAGGCTGATTTCCATTCCCATGGTTAGTGTTAGGCTTAGGCCTAGGACTAGGATTTTGAAAACTAGGAAGCCCTTAGATCCAGGCACACTGCAGCTGCTCAAGGCATCCCAAGGGGAGAACAAAAGTGCAACAACATGGCAGCTTTAACAGCATTTTCCCTGGCACCATCCCTATTCTTTGGCAGTTTTATCTGCCTAGGGTTAGGGTTAGGGTTCAGCCTAGGGCTTGGAGTTTTTTAACCAGGAAGCCCTGAGTTCCAGGCTTACTGCATCTGCCAAAGGCATCCCAAAGGGAGTGCAAAAGTGCCACAACATGGCTGCTTTCACAGCTTTTCCCTTAGGAAGAACCCTAATACCCGGCTGATTTACCTTCCTAGGGTTACTGTTAGGCTTAGGCCTAGGACTTTTAAAACCAGGAAGCCCTGGGCTCCAGGCACATGCAGCTGTTAAAGGCATCCCAAGAGGGCCGCAGAAGTTACACAACTTGGCTGCCTCTGCTTCTATTCTCATGAGACCATCCTGAATCATAGGCTGATTTTCCTTCCTAGGGTTAAGGTTTGAGTTTCGACTAGGGTAAGAGTTCTATTAACCAGAAAGACCTGAGTTCCAAGAACACAGCAGCTGCGAAGGACTAGCCAAGAAGAGCGCAAAAGTACCACAACATGCCTGCCTCCACAGCTTTTTCCTTGGGGACACGCCTAATTCCTGGCTGATTTGCCTTTCTCGTCTTAGGGTTGGGGTTCGGCCTAGGGCTAGGATATTTTTAACTAGGAAGCCCTGAGTTCCAGGCTTACTGCATCTGCCAAAGGCATCCCAAAGGGAGTGCAAAAGTGCCACAACATGGCTGCTTTCACGGCTTTTCCCTTAGGAAGAACCCTAATACCCAGCTGATTTACCTTCCTAGGGTTACTGTTAGGCTTAGGCCTAGGACTTTTAAAACCAGGAAGCCCTGGGCTCCAGGCACACTGCAGCTGCAAAAGGCATCCCAAGGGGAGCGCAAAAGTGACACAACTTGGCTGCCACCACTGATATTTCCATGAGACCATCCCGAACCATAGGCTGATTTTCCTTCCTAGGGTTAAGGTTTGAGTTACGCCTAGGGTAAGGGTTCTATTAACCAGAAAGCCCTGAGTTCCAAGAACACAGCAGCTGCGAAGGACTACCCAAGAAGAGCGCAAAAGTACCACAACATGCCTGCCTCCACAGCTTTTTCCTTGGGGACATGCCTAATTCCTGGCTGATTTGCCTTTCTCGTCTTAGGGTTGGGGTTCGGCCTAGGGCTAGGACTTTTAAAATCAGGAAGCCCTGAGTTCCAGGCACACTGGAGCTGTGAAAGGCATCCCAAAGGGAGTGCAAAAGTGCCACAACATGGTTGCTTTCACGGCTTTTTCCTTGGCAAGAAGCCTAACACCAGGCTGTTTTCCCTTCCCAGGGTTACTGTTAGGCTTAGGCCTAGGACTAGGATTTTTAAAACTAGGAAGCCCTTAGATCCAGGCACACTGCAGCTGTTCAAGGCATCCCAAGGGGAGTACAAAAGTGCAACAACATGGCAGCTTTCACAGCTTTTTCCTTGGCACCATCCCTATACCTAGGCTGATTTATCTGCCTAGGGTTAGTGTTAGGGTTCAGCCTAGGGCTTGGAGTTTTTTAACCAGGAAGCCCTGAGTTGCAGGCTTACTGCATCTGCCAAAGGCATCCCAAAGGGAGTGCAAAAGTGCCACAACATGGCTGCTTTCACGGCTTTTCCCTTAGGAAGAACCCTAATACGCGGCTGATTTACCTTCCTAGGGTTACTGTTAGGCTTAGGCCTAGGACTTTTAAAACCAGGAAGCCCTGGGCTCCAGGCACATGCAGCTGTTAAAGGCATCCCAAGAGGGCCGCAGAAGTGACACAACTTGGCTGCCTCTGCTTCTATTCTCATGAGACCATCCCGAACCATAGGCTGATTTTCCTTCCTAGGGTTAAGGTTTGAGTTACGCCTAGGGTAAGCGTTCTATTAACCAGAAAGCCCTGAGTTCCAAGAACACAGCATCTGCGAAGGACTAGCCAAGAAGAGCGCAAAAGTACCACAACGTGCCTGCCTCCACAGCTTTTTCCTTGGGGACATGCCTAATTCCTGGCTGATTTGCCTTTCTCGTCTTAGGGTTGGGGTTCGGCCTCGGGCTAGGATATTTTTAACTAGGAAGCCCTGAGTTCCAGGCTTACTGCATCTGCCAAAGGCATCCCAAAGGGAGTGCAAAAGTGCCACAACATGGCTGCTTTCACGGCTTTTCCCTTAGGAAGAACCCTAATACCCAGCTGATTTACCATCCTAGGGTTACTCTTAGGCTTAGGCCTAGGACTTTTAAAACCAGGAAGCCCTGGGCTCCAGGCACACTGCAGCTGCGAAAGGCATCCCAAGGGGAGCGCAAAAGTGACACAACTTGGCTGCCACCACTGATATTTCCATGAGACCATCCCGAACCATAGGCTGATTTTCCTTCCTAGGGTTAAGGTTTGAGTTACGCCTAGGGTAAGGGTTCTATTAACCAGAAAGCCCTGAGTTCCAAGAACACAGCAGCTGCGAAGGACTTCCCAAGAAGAGCGCAAAAGTACCACAACATGCCTGCCTCCACAGCTTTTTCCTTGGGGACATGCCTAAATCCTGGCTGATTTGCCTTTCTCGTCTTAGGGTTGGGGTTCGGCCTAGGGCTAGGATTTTTAAAATCAGGAAGCCCTGAGTTCCAGGCACACTGGAGCTGTGAAAGGCATCCCAAAGGGAGTGCAAAAGTGCCACAACATGGTTGCTTTCACGGCTTTTTCCTTGGCAAGAAGCCTAACACCAGGCTGATTTCCATTCCCATGGTTAGTGTTAGGCTTAGGACTAGGACTAGGATTTTTAAAACTAGGAAGCCCTTAGATCCAGGCACACTGCAGCTGCTCAAGGCATCCCAAGGGGAGAACAAAAGTGCAACAACATGGCAGCTTTAACAGCTTTTTCCCTGGCACCATCCCTATTCTTTGGCAGTTTTATCTGCCTAGGGTTAGGGTTAGGGTTCAGCCTAGGGCTTGGAGTTTTTTAACCAGGAAGCCCTGAGTTCCAGGCTTACTGCATCTGCCAAAGGCATCCCAAAGGGAGTGCAAAAGTGCCACAACATGGCTGCTTTCACAGCTTTTCCCTTAGGAAGAACCCTAATACGCGGCTGATTTACCTTCCTAGGGTTACTGTTAGGCTTAGGCCTAGGACTTTTAAAACCAGGAAGCCCTGGGCTCCAGGCACATGCAGCTGTTAAAGGCATCCCAAGAGGGCCGCAGAAGTGACACAACTTGGCTGCCTCTGCTTCTATTCTCATGAGACCATCCTGAATCATAGGCTGATTTTCCTTCCTAGGGTTAAGGTTTGAGTTTCGACTAGGGTAAGAGTTCTATTAACCAGAAAGACCTGAGTTCCAAGAACACAGCAGCTGCGAAGGACTACCCAAGAAGAGCGCAAAAGTACCACAACATGCCTGCCTCCACAGCTTTTTCCTTGGGGACACACCTAATTCCTGGCTGATTTGCCTTTCTCGTCTTAGGGTTGGGGTTCGGCCTAGGGCTAGGATATTTTTAACTAGGAAGCCCTGAGTTCCAGGCTTACTGCATCTGCCAAAGGCATCCCAAAGGGAGTGCAAAAGTGCCACAACATGGCTGCTTTCACGGCTTTTCCCTTAGGAAGAACCCTAATACCCAGCTGATTTACCTTCCTTGGGTTACTGTTAGGCTTAGGCCTAGGACTTTTAAAACCAGGAAGCCCTGGGCTCCAGGCACACTGCAGCTGCAAAAGGCATCCCAAGGGGAGCGCAAAAGTCACACAACTTGGCTGCCACCACTGATATTTCCATGAGACCATCCCGAACCATAGGCTGATTTTCCTTCCTAGGGTTAAGGTTTGAGTTACGCCTAGGGTAAGGGTTCTATTAACCAGAAAGCCCTGAGTTCCAAGAACACAGCAGCTGCGAAGGACTAGCCAAGAAGAGCGCAAAAGTACCACAACATGCCTGCCTCCACAGCTTTTTCCTTGGGGACATGCCTAATTCCTGGCTGATTTGCCTTTCTCGTCTTAGGGTTGGGGTTCGGCCTAGGGCTAGGACTTTTAAAATCAGGAAGCCCTGAGTTCCAGGCACACTGGAGCTGTGAAAGGCATCCCAAAGTGAGTGCAAAAGTGCCACAACATGGTTGCTTTCACGGCTTTTTCCTTGGCAAGAAGCCTAACACCAGGCTGATTTCCCTTCCCATGGTTACTGTTAGGCTTAGGCCTAGGACTAGGATTTTTAAAACTAGGAAGCCCTTAGATCCAGGCACACTGCAGCTGTTCAAGGCATCCCAAGGGGAGTACAAAAGTGCAACAACATGGCAGCTTTCACAGCTTTTTCCTTGGCACCATCCCTATACCTAGGCTGATTTATCTGCCTAGGGTTAGTGTTAGGGTTCAGCCTAGGGCTTGGAGTTTTTTAACAAGAAAGCCCTGAGTTCCAGGCTTACTGCATCTGCCAAAGGCATCCCAAAGGGAGTGCAAAAGTGCCACAACATGGCTGCTTTCACGGCTTTTCCCTTAGGAAGAACCCTAATACGCGGCTGATTTACCTTCCTAGGGTTACTGTTAGGCTTAGGCCTAGGACTTTCAAAACCAGGAAGCCCTGGGCTCCAGGCACATGCAGCTGTTAAAGGCATCCCAAGAGGGCCGCAGAAGTGACACAACTTGGCTGCCTCTGCTTCTATTCTCATGAGACCATCCTGAAACATAGGCTGATTTTCCTTCCTAGGGTTAAGGTTTGAGTTACGCCTAGGGTAAGGGTTCTATTAACCAGAAAGCCCTGAGTTCCAAGAACACAGCAGCTGCGAAGGACTAGCCAAGAAGAGCGCAAAAGTACCACAACATGCCTGCCTCCACAGCTTTTTCCTTGGGGACATGCCCAATTCCTGGCTGATTTGCCTTTCTCGTCTTAGGGTTGGGGTTCGGCCTAGGGCTAGGATTTTTAAAATCAGGAGGCCCTGAGTTCCAGGCACACTGGAGCTGTGAAAGTCATCCAAAAGGGAGTGCAAAAGTGCCACAAGATGGTTCCTTTCACGGCTTTTTCCTTGGCAAGAAGCCTAACACCAGGCTGATTTCCCTTCCCAGGGTTACTGTTAGGCTTTGGCCTAGGGTTAGGATTTTTAAAACTAGGAAGCCCTGGGCTCCAGGCACACTGCAGCTGTTCAAGGCATCCCAAGGGGAGTACAAAAGTGCAACAACATGGCAGCTTTCACAGCTTTTTCCTTGGCACCATCCCTATACCTAGGCTGATTTTTCTGCCTAGGGTTAGTGTTAGGGTTCAGCCTAGGGCTTGGAGTTTTTTAACCAGGAAGCCCTGAGTTCCAGGCTTACTGCATCTGCCAAAGGCATCCCAAAGGGAGTGCAAAAGTGCCACAACATGGCTGCTTTCACGGCTTTTCCCTTAGGAAGAACCCTAATACCCAGCTGATTTACCTTCCTAGGGTTACTGTTAGGCTTAGGCCTAGGACTTTTAAAACCAGGAAGCCCTGGGCTCCAGGCACATGCAGCTGCGAAAGACATCCCAAGAGGGCGGCAGAAGTGACACAACTTGGCTGCCTCTGCTTCTATTCTCATGAGACCATCCTGAACCATAGGCTGATTTTCCTTCCTAGGGTTAAGGTTTCAGTTACGCCTAGGGTAAGAGTTCTATTAACCAGAAAGACCTGAGTTCCAAGAACACAGCAGCTGCGAAGGACTAGCCAAGAAGAGCGCAAAAGTACCACAACGTGCCTGCCTCCACAGCTTTTTCCTTGGGGACATGCCTAATTCCTGGCTGATTTGCCTTTCTCGTCTTAGGGTTGGGGTTCGGCCTAGGGCTAGGATATTTTTGACTAGGAAGCCCTGAGTTCCAGGCTTACTGCATCTGCCAAAGGCATCCCAAAGGGTGTGCAAAAGTACCACAACATGGCTGCATTCACGGCTTTTCCCTTAGGAAGAACCCTAATACGCGGCTGATTTACCTTCCTAGGGTTACTGTTAGGCTTAGGCCTAGGACTTTTAAAACCAGGAAGCCCTGGGCTCCAGGCACACTGCAGCTGCGAAAGGCATCCCAAGGGGAGCGCAAAAGTGACACAACTTGGCTGCCACCACTGATATTTCCATGAGACCATCCTGAACCATAGGCTGATTTTCCTTCCTAGGGTTAAGGTTTGAGTTACGCCTAGGGTAAGGGTTCTATTAACCAGAAAGCCCTGAGTTCCAAGAACACAGCAGCTGCGAAGGACTAGCCAAGAAGAGCGCAAAAGTACCACAACATGCCTGCCTCCACAGCTTTTTCCTTGGGGACATGCCTAATTCCTGGCTGATTTGCCTTTCTCGTCTTAGGGTTGGGGTTCGGCCTAGGGCTAGGATTTTTTTAACTAGGAAGCCCTGAGTTCCAGGCTTACTGCATCTGCCAAAGGCATCCCAAAGGGAGTGCAGAAGTGCCACAACATGGCTGCTTTCACGGCTTTTCCCTTAGGAAGAACCCTAATACGCGGCTGATTTACCTTCCTAGGGTTACTGTTAGGCTTAGGCCTTGGACTTTTAAAACCAGGAAGCCCTGGGCTCCAGGCACACTGCAGCTGCGAAAGGCATCCCAAGGGGAGCGCAAAAGTGACACAACTTGGCTGCCACCACTGATATTTCCATGAGACCATCCCGAACCATAGGCTGATTTTCCTTCCTAGGGTTAAGGTTTGAGTTACGCCTAGGGTCAGGGTTCTATTAACCAGAAAGCCCTGAGTTCCAAGAACACAGCAGCTGCGAAGGACTAGCCAAGAAGAGCGCAAAAGTACCACAACATGCCTGCCTCCACAGCTTTTTCCTTGGGGACATGCCTAATTCCTGGCTGATTTGCCTTTCTCGTCTTAGGGTTGGGGTTCAGCCTAGGGCTAGGATTTTTTTAACTAGGATGCCCTGAGTTCCAGGCTTACTTCATCTGCAAAAAGCATCCCAAAGGGAGTGCAGAAGTGCCACAACATGGCTGCTTTCACGGCTTTTCCCTTAGGAAGAACCCTAATACGCGGCTGATTTACCTTCCTAGGTTTACTGTTAGGCTTAGGCCTAGGACTTTTAAAACCAGGAAGCCCTGGGCTCCAGGCACATGCAGCTGCGAAAGGCATCCCAAGAGGGCCGAAAAAGAGACACAACTCGGCTGCCTCTGCTTCTATTCTCATGAGGCCATCCTGTACCATAGGCTGATTTTCCTTCCTAGGGTTAAGGTTTGAGTTACGCCTAGGGTAAGAGTTCTATTAACCAGAAAGCCCTGAGTTCCAAGAACACAGCATCTGCGAAGGACTACCCAAGAAGAGCGCAAAAGTACCACAACATGCCTGCCTCCACAGCTTTTTCCATGGGGACATGCCTAATTCCTGGCTGATTTGCCTTTCTCGTCTTACGGTTGGGGTTCGGCCTAGGGCTAGGATATTTTTAACTAGGATGCCCTGAGTTCCAGGCTTACTTCATCTGCCAAAGGCATCCCAAAGGGAGTGCAAAAGTGCCACAACATGGCTGCTTTCACGGCTTTTCCCTTAGGAAGAACCCTAATACCCGGCTGATTTACCTTCCTAGGGTTACTGTTAGGCTTAGGCCTAGGACTTTTAAAACCAGGAAGCCCTGGGCTCCAGGCACATGCAGCTGTTAAAGGCATCCCAAGAGGGCTGCAGAAGTGACACAACTTGGCTGCCTCTGCTGCTATTCTCATGAGACCATCCCGAACCATTGGCTGATTTTCCTTCCTAGGGTTAAGGTTTGAGTTACGCTTAGGGTAAGGGTTCTTTTAACCAGAAAGCCCTGAGTTCCAAGAACACAGCAGCTGCGAAGGACTACCCAAGAAGAGAGCAAAAGTACCACAACGTGCCTGCCTCCACAGCTTTTTCCTTGGGGACATGCCTAATTCCTGGCTGATTTGCCTTTCTCGTCTTAGGGTTGGGGTTCGGCCTAGGGCTAGGATTTTTAAAATCAGGAAGCCCTGAGTTCCAGGCACACTGGAGCTGTGAAAGTCATCCAAAAGGGAGTGCAAAAGTGCCACAATATGGTTGCTTTCACGGCTTTTTCCTTGGCAAGAAGCCTAACACCAGGCTGATTTCCCTTCCCAGGGTTACAGTTACGCTTAGGCCTAGGGCTAGGATTTTTAAAACTAGGAAGCCCTGGGCTCCAGGCACACTGCAGCTGTTCAAGGCATCCCAAGGGGAGTAAAAAAGTGCAACAACATGGCAGCTTTCACAGCTTTTTCCTTGGCACCATCCCTATACCTAGGCTGATTTTTCTGCCTAGGGTTAGTGTTAGGGTTCAGCCTAGGGCTTGGAGTTTTTTAACCAGGAAGCCCTGAGTTCCAGGCTTACTTCATCTGCCAAAGGCATCCCATAGGGAGTGCAAAAGTGCCACAACATGGCTGCTTTCACGGCTTTTCCCTTAGGAAGAACCCTAATACCCGGCTGATTTACCTTCCTAGGGTTACTGTTAGGCTTAGGCCTAGGACTTTTAAAACCAGGAAGCCCTGGGCTCCAGGCACATGCAGCAGCGAAAGACATCCAAAGAGGGCCGCAGAAGTGACACAACTTGGCTGCCTCTGCTTCTATTCTCATGAGATCATCCTGAACCATAGGCTGATTTTCCTTCCTAGGGTTAAGGTTTCAGTTACGCCTAGGGTAAGAGTTCTATTAACCAGAAAGACCTGAGTTCCAAGAACACAGCAGCTGCGAAGGACTACCCAAGAAGAGCGCAAAAGTACCACAACGTGCCTGCCTCCACAGCTTTTTCCTTGGGGACATGCCTAATTCCTGGCTGATTTGCCTTTCTCGTCTTAGGGTTGGGGTTCGGCCTAGGGCTAGGATATTTTTAACTAGGAAGCCCTGAGTTCCAGGCTTACTTCATCTGCCAAAGGCATCCCAAAAGGTGTGCAAAAGTACCACAACATGGCTGCTTTCACGGCTTTTCCCTTAGGAAGAACCCTAATACGCGGCTGATTTACCTTCCTAGGGTTACTGTTAGGCTTAGGCCTAGGACTTTTAAAACCAGGAAGCCCTGGGCTCCAGGCACACTGCAGCTGCGAAAGGCATCCCAAGGGGAGCGCAAAAGTGACACAACTTGGCTGCCACCACTGATATTTCCATGAGACCATCCCGAACCATAGGCTGATTTTCCTTCCTAGGGTTAAGGTTTGAGTTACGCCTAGGGTAAGAGTTCTATTAACCAGAAAGACCTGAGTTCCAAGAACACAGCAGCTGCGAAGGACTAGCCAAGAAGAGCGCAAAAGTACCACAACATGCCTGCCTCCACAGCTTTTTCCTTGGGGACATGCCTAATTCCTGGCTGATTTGCCTTTCTCGTCTTAGGGTTGGGGTTCGGCCTAGGGCTAGGATTTTTTTAACTAGGAAGCCCTGAGTTCCAGGCTTACTGCATCTGCCAAAGGCATCCCAAAGGGAGTGCAGAAGTGCCACAACATGGCTGCTTTGACGGCTTTTCCCTTAGGAAGAACCCTAATACGCGGCTGATTTACCTTCCTAGGGTTACTGTTAGGCTTAGGCCTAGGACTTTTAAAACCAGGAAGCCCTGGGCTCCAGGCACACTGCAGCTGCGAAAGGCATCCCAAGGGGAGCGCAAAAGTGACACAACTTGGCTGCCTCTGCTGCTATTCTCATGAGACCATCCCGAACCATTGGCTGATTTTCCTTCCTAGGGTTAAGGTTTGAGTTACGCCTAGGGTAAGGGTTCTATTAACCAGAAAGCCCTGAGTTCCAAGAACACAGCAGCTGCGAAGGACTTCCCAAGAAGAGCGCAAAAGTACCACAACATGCCTGCCTCCACAGCTTTTTCCTTGGGGACATGCCTAATTCCTGGCTGATTTGCCTTTCTCGTCTTAGGGTTGGGGTTCGGCCTAGGGCTAGGATTTTTAAAATCAGGAGGCCCTGAGTTCCAGGCACACTGGAGCTGTGAAAGTCATCCAAAAGGGAGTGCAAAAGTGCCACAAGCTGGTTGCTTTCACGGCTTTTTCCTTGGCAAGAAGCCTAACACCAGGCTGATTTCCCTTCCCAGGGTTACTGTTAGGCTTTGGCCTAGGGTTAGGATTTTTAAAACTAGGAAGCCCTGGGCTCCAGGCACACTGCAGCTGTTCAAGGCATCCCAAGGGGAGTACAAAAGTGCAACAACATGGCAGCTTTCACAGCTTTTTCCTTGGCACCATCCCTATACCTAGGCTGATTTTTCTGCCTAGGGTTAGTGTTAGGGTTCAGCCTAGGGCTTGGAGTTTTTTAACCAGGAAGCCCTGAGTTCCAGGCTTACTGCATCTGCCAAAGGCATCCCAAAGGGAGTGCAAAAGTGCCACAACATGGCTGCTTTCATGGCTTTTCCCTTAGGAAGAACCCTAATACCCAGCTGATTTACCTTCCTAGGGTTACTGTTAGGCTTAGGCCTAGGACTTTTAAAACCAGGAAGCCCTGGGCTCCAGGCACATGCAGCTGCGAAAGACATCCCAAGAGGGCGGCAGAAGTGACACAACTTGGCTGCCTCTGCTTCTATTCTCATGAGACCATCCTGAACCATAGGCTGATTTTCCTTCCTAGGGTTAAGGTTTCAGTTACGCCTAGGGTAAGAGTTCTATTAACCAGAAAGACCTGAGTTCCAAGAACACAGCAGCTGCGAAGGACTAGCCAAGAAGAGCGCAAAAGTACCACAACGTGCCTGCCTCCACAGCTTTTTCCTTGGGGACATGCCTAATTCCTGGCTGATTTGCCTTTCTCGTCTTAGGGTTGGGGTTCGGCCTAGGGCTAGGATATTTTTGACTAGGAAGCCCTGAGTTCCAGGCTTACTGCATCTGCCAAAGGCATCCCAAAGGGTGTGCAAAAGTACCACAACATGGCTGCATTCACGGCTTTTCCCTTAGGAAGAACCCTAATACGCGGCTGATTTACCTTCCTAGGGTTACTGTTAGGCTTAGGCCTAGGACTTTTAAAACCAGGAAGCCCTGGGCTCCAGGCACACTGCAGCTGCGAAAGGCATCCCAAGGGGAGCGCAAAAGTGACACAACTTGGCTGCCACCACTGATATTTCCATGAGACCATCCTGAACCATAGGCTGATTTTCCTTCCTAGGGTTAAGGTTTGAGTTACGCCTAGGGTAAGGGTTCTATTAACCAGAAAGCCCTGAGTTCCAAGAACACAGCAGCTGCGAAGGACTACCCAAGAAGAGCGCAAAAGTACCACAACATGCCTGCCTCCACAGCTTTTTCCTTGGGGACATGCCTAATTCCTGGCTGATTTGCCTTTCTCGTCTTAGGGTTGGGGTTCGGCCTAGGGCTAGGATTTTTTTAACTAGGAAGCCCTGAGTTCCAGGCTTACTGCATCTGCCAAAGGCATCCCAAAGGGAGTGCAGAAGTGCCACAACATGGCTGCTTTCACGGCTTTTCCCTTAGGAAGAACCCTAATACGCGGCTGATTTACCTTCCTAGGGTTACTGTTAGGCTTAGGCCTTGGACTTTTAAAACCAGGAAGCCCTGGGCTCCAGGCACACTGCAGCTGCGAAAGGCATCCCAAGGGGAGCGCAAAAGTGACACAACTTGGCTGCCACCACTGATATTTCCATGAGACCATCCCGAACCATAGGCTGATTTTCCTTCCTAGGGTTAAGGTTTGAGTTACGCCTAGGGTAAGGGTTCTATTAACCAGAAAGCCCTGAGTTCCAAGAACACAGCAGCTGCGAAGGACTAGCCAAGAAGAGCGCAAAAGTACCACAACATGCCTGCCTCCACAGCTTTTTCCTTGGGGACATGCCTAATTCCTGGCTGATTTGCCTTTCTCGTCTTAGGGTTGGGGTTCAGCCTAGGGCTAGGATTTTTTTAACTAGGATGCCCTGAGTTCCAGGCTTACTTCATCTGCAAAAAGCATCCCAAAGGGAGTGCAGAAGTGCCACAACATGGCTGCTTTCACGGCTTTTCCCTTAGGAAGAACCCTAATACGCGGCTGATTTACCTTCCTAGGGTTACTGTTAGGCTTAGGCCTAGGACTTTTAAAACCAGGAAGCCCTGGGCTCCAGGCACATGCAGCTGCGAAAGGCATCCCAAGAGGGCCGAAAAAGAGACACAACTCGGCTGCCTCTGCTTCTATTCTCATGAGGCCATCCTGTACCATAGGCTGATTTTCCTTCCTAGGGTTAAGGTTTGAGTTACGCCTAGGGTAAGAGTTCTATTAACCAGAAAGCCCTGAGTTCCAAGAACACAGCATCTGCGAAGGACTACCCAAGAAGAGCGCAAAAGTACCACAACATGCCTGCCTCCACAGCTTTTTCCATGGGGACATGCCTAATTCCTGGCTGATTTGCCTTTCTCGTCTTACGGTTGGGGTTCGGCCTAGGGCTAGGATATTTTTAACTAGGATGCCCTGAGTTCCAGGCTTACTTCATCTGCCAAAGGCATCCCAAAGGGAGTGCAAAAGTGCCACAACATGGCTGCTTTCACGGCTTTTCCCTTAGGAAGAACCCTAATACCTGGCTGATTTACCTTCCTAGGGTTACTGTTAGGCTTAGGCCTAGGACTTTTAAAACCAGGAAGCCCTGGGCTCCAGGCACATGCAGCTGTTAAAGGCATCCCAAGAGGGCTGCAGAAGTGACACAACTTGGCTGCCTCTGCTGCTATTCTCATGAGACCATCCCGAACCATTGGCTGATTTTCCTTCCTAGGGTTAAGGTTTGAGTTACGCTTAGGGTAAGGGTTCTTTTAACCAGAAAGCCCTGAGTTCCAAGAACACAGCAGCTGCGAAGGACTACCCAAGAAGAGAGCAAAAGTACCACAACGTGCCTGCCTCCACAGCTTTTTCCTTGGGGACATGCCTAATTCCTGGCTGATTTGCCTTTCTCGTCTTAGGGTTGGGGTTCGGCCTAGGGCTAGGATTTTTAAAATCAGGAAGCCCTGAGTTCCAGGCACACTGGAGCTGTGAAAGTCATCCCAAAGGGAGTGCAAAAGTGCCACAATATGGTTGCTTTCACGGCTTTTTCCTTGGCAAGAAGCCTAACACCAGGCTGATTTCCCTTCCCAGGGTTACAGTTACGCTTAGGCCTAGGGCTAGGATTTTTAAAACTAGGAAGCCCTGGGCTCCAGGCACACTGCAGCTGTTCAAGGCATCCCAAGGGGAGTAAAAAAGTGCAACAACATGGCAGCTTTCACAGCTTTTTCCTTGGCACCATCCCTATACCTAGGCTGATTTTTCTGCCTAGGGTTAGTGTTAGGGTTCAGCCTAGGGCTTGGAGTTTTTTAACCAGGAAGCCCTGAGTTCCAGGCTTACTTCATCTGCCAAAGGCATCCCATAGGGAGTGCAAAAGTGCCACAACATGGCTGCTTTCACGGCTTTTCCCTTAGGAAGAACCCTAATACCCGGCTGATTTACCTTCCTAGGGTTACTGTTAGGCTTAGGCCTAGGACTTTTAAAACCAGGAAGCCCTGGGCTCCAGGCACATGCAGCTGTTAAAGGCATCCCAAGAGGGCCGCAGAAGTGACACAACTTGGCTGCCTCTGCTTCTATTCTCATGAGATCATCCTGAACCATAGGCTGATTTTCCTTCCTAGGGTTAAGGTTTCAGTTACGCCTAGGGTAAGAGTTCTATTAACCAGAAAGACCTGAGTTCCAAGAACACAGCAGCTGCGAAGGACTACCCAAGAAGAGCGCAAAAGTACCACAACGTGCCTGCCTCCACAGCTTTTTCCTTGGGGACATGCCTAATTCCTGGCTGATTTGCCTTTCTCGTCTTAGGGTTGGGGTTCGGCCTAGGGCTAGGATATTTTTAACTAGGAAGCCCTGAGTTCCAGGCTTACTTCATCTGCCAAAGGCATCCCAAAAGGTGTGCAAAAGTACCACAACATGGCTGCTTTCACGGCTTTTCCCTTAGGAAGAACCCTAATACGCGGCTGATTTACCTTCCTAGGGTTACTGTTAGGCTTAGGCCTAGGACTTTTAAAACCAGGAAGCCCTGGGCTCCAGGCACACTGCAGCTGCGAAAGGCATCCCAAGGGGAGCGCAAAAGTGACACAACTTGGCTGCCACCACTGATATTTCCATGAGACCATCCCGAACCATAGGCTGATTTTCCTTCCTAGGGTTAAGGTTTGAGTTACGCCTAGGGTAAGAGTTCTATTAACCAGAAAGACCTGAGTTCCAAGAACACAGCAGCTGCGAAGGACTAGCCAAGAAGAGCGCAAAAGTACCACAACATGCCTGCCTCCACAGCTTTTTCCTTGGGGACATGCCTAATTCCTGGCTGATTTGCCTTTCTCGTCTTAGGGTTGGGGTTCGGCCTAGGGCTAGGATTTTTTTAACTAGGAAGCCCTGAGTTCCAGGCTTACTGCATCTGCCAAAGGCATCCCAAAGGGAGTGCAGAAGTGCCACAACATGGCTGCTTTGACGGCTTTTCCCTTAGGAAGAACCCTAATACGCGGCTGATTTACCTTCCTAGGGTTACTGTTAGGCTTAGGCCTAGGACTTTTAAAACCAGGAAGCCCTGGGCTCCAGGCACACTGCAGCTGCGAAAGGCATCCCAAGGGGAGCGCAAAAGTGACACAACTTGGCTGCCTCTGCTGCTATTCTCATGAGACCATCCTGAACCATAGGCTGATTTTCCTTCCTAGGGTTAAGGTTTCAGTTACGCCTAGGGTAAGAGTTCTATTAACCAGAAAGACCTGAGTTCCAAGAACACAGCAGCTGCGAAGGACTAGCCAAGAAGAGCGCAAAAGTATCACAACGTGCCTGCCTCCACAGCTTTTTCCTTGGGGACATGCCTAATTCCTGGCTGATTTGCCTTTCTCGTCTTAGGGTTGGGGTTCGGCCTAGGGCTAGGATATTTTTGACTAGGAAGCCCTGAGTTCCAGGCTTACTGCATCTGCCAAAGGCATCCCAAAGGGTGTGCAAAAGTACCACAACATGGCTGCATTCACGGCTTTTCCCTTAGGAAGAACCCTAATACGCGGCTGATTTACCTTCCTAGGGTTACTGTTAGGCTTAGGCCTAGGACTTTTAAAACCAGGAAGCCCTGGGCTCCAGGCACACTGCAGCTGCGAAAGGCATCCCAAGGGGAGCGCAAAAGTGACACAACTTGGCTGCCACCACTGATATTTCCATGAGACCATCCCGAACCATAGGCTGATTTTCCTTCCTAGGGTTAAGGTTTGAGTTACGCCTAGGGTAAGAGTTCTATTAACCAGAAAGACCTGAGTTCCAAGAACACAGCAGCTGCGAAGGACTAGCCAAGAAGAGCGCAAAAGTACCACAACATGCCTGCCTCCACAGCTTTTTCCTTGGGGACATGCCTAATTCCTGGCTGATTTGCCTTTCTCGTCTTAGGGTTGGGGTTCGGCCTAGGGCTAGGATTTTTTTAACTAGGAAGCCCTGAGTTCCAGGCTTACTGCATCTGCCAAAGGCATCCCAAAGGGAGTGCAGAAGTGCCACAACATGGCTGCTTTGACGGCTTTTCCCTTAGGAAGAACCCTAATACGCGGCTGATTTACCTTCCTAGGGTTACTGTTAGGCTTAGGCCTAGGACTTTTAAAACCAGGAAGCCCTGGGCTCCAGGCACACTGCAGCTGCGAAAGGCATCCCAAGGGGAGCGCAAAAGTGACACAACTTGGCTGCCTCTGCTGCTATTCTCATGAGACCATCCCGAACCATTGGCTGATTTTCCTTCCTAGGGTTAAGGTTTGAGTTACGCTTAGGGTAAGGGTTCTATTAACCAGAAAGCCCTGAGTTCCAAGAACACAGCAGCTGCGAAGGACTTCCCAAGAAGAGCGCAAAAGTACCACAACATGCCTGCCTCCACAGCTTTTTCCTTGGGGACATGCCTAATTCCTGGCTGATTTGCCTTTCTCGTCTTAGGGTTGGGGTTCGGCCTAGGGCTAGGATTTTTAAAATCAGGAAGCCCTGAGTTCCAGGCACACTGGAGCTGTGAAAGGCATCCAAAAGGGAGTGCAGAAGTGCCACAACATGGTTTCTTTCACGGCTTTTTCCTTGGCAAGAAGCTTAACACCAGGCTGATTTCCCTTCCCATGGTTACTGTTAGGCTTAGGCCTAGGACTAGGATTTTTAAAACTAGGAAGCCCTTAGATCCAGGCACACTGCAGCTGTTCAAGGCATCCCAAGGGGAGTACAAAAGTGCAACAACATGGCAGCTTTCACAGCTTTTTCCTTGGCACCATCCCTATACCTTAGCTGTTTTATCTGCCTAGGGTTAGTGTTAGGGTTCAGCCTAGGGCTTGGAGTTTTTTAACCAGGAAGCCCTGAGTTCCAGGCTTACTGCATCTGCCAAAGGCATCCCAAAGGGAGTGCAAAAGTGCCACAACATGGCTGCTTTCACGGCTTTTCCCTTAGGAAGAACCCTAATACGCGGCTGATTTACCTTCCTAGGGTTACTGTTAGGCTTAGGCCTAGGACTTTTAAAACCAGGAAGCCCTGGGCTCCAGGCACATGCAGCTGTTAAAGGCATCCCAAGAGGGCCGCAGAAGTGACACAACTTGGCTGCCTCTGCTTCTATTCTCATGAGACCATCCTGAATCATAGGCTGATTTTCCTTCCTAGGGTTAAGGTTTGAGTTACGCCTAGGGTAAGGGTTCTATTAACCAGAAAGACCTGAGTTCCAAGAACACAGCAGCTGCGAAGGACATCCCAAGAAGAGCGCAAAAGTACCACAACATGCCTGCCTCCACAGCTTTTTCCTTGGGGACATGCCTAATTCCTGGCTGATTTGCCTTTCTCGTCTTAGGGTTGGGGTTCGGCCTAGGGCTAGGACTTTTAAAATCAGGAAGCCCTGAGTTCCAGGCACACTGGAGCTGTGAAAGGCATCCAAAAGGGAGTGCAAAAGTGCCACAACATGGTTGCTTTCACGGCTTTTTCCTTGGCAAGAAGCCTAACACCAGGCTGATTTCCCTTCCCAGGGTTACCGTTAGGCTTAGGCCTAGGTCTAGGATTTTTAAAACTAGGAAGCCCTGGGCTCCAGGCACACTGCAGCTGTTCAAGGCATCCCAAGGGGAGTAAAAAAGTGCAACAACATGGCAGCTTTCACAGCTTTTTCCTTGGCACCATCCCTATACCTAGGCTGATTTATCTGCCTAGGGTTAGGGTTAGGGTTCAGCCTAGGGCTTGGAGTTTTTTAACCAGGAAGCCCTGAGTTCCAGGCTTACTGCATCTGCCAAAGGCATCCCAAAGGGAGTGCAAAAGTGCCACAACATGGCTGCTTTCACGGCTTTTCCCTTAGGAAGAACCCTAATACGCGGCTGATTTACCTTCCTAGGGTTACTGTTAGGCTTAGGCCTAGGACTTTTTAAGCCAGGAAGCCCTGGGCTCCAGGCACACTGCAGCTGCGAAAGGCATCCCAAGGGGAGCGCAAAAGTGACACAACTTGGCTGCCACCACTGATATTTCCATGAGACCATCCCGAACCATAGGCTGATTTTCCTTCCTAGGGTTAAGGTTTGAGTTACGCCTGGGGTAAGGGTTCTATTAACCAGAAAGCCCTGAGTTCCAAGAACACAGCAGCTGCGAAGGACTAGCCAAGAAGAGCGCAAAAGTACCACAACATGCCTGCCTCCACAGCTTTTTCCTTGGGGACATGCCTAATTCCTGGCTGATTTGCCTTTCTCGTCTTACGGTTGGGGTTCGGCCAAAGGCTAGGATTTTAAAATCAGGAAGCCCTGAGTTCCAGGCACACTGGAGCTGTGAAAGGCATCCCAAAGGGAGTGCAAAAGTGCCACAACATGGCTGCTTTCATGGCTTTTTCCTTGGCAAGAATCCTAACACCAAACTGATTTACCTTCCCAGGGTTACTGTAAGGCTTAGGCTTAGGGCTAGGTATTTTAAAACTAGGAAGCCCTTAGCTCCAGGCACACTGCATCTGTTCAAGGCATCCCAAGAGGAGTACAAAAGTGCAACAACATGGCAGCTTTCACAGCTTTTTCCTTGGCACCATCCCTATACCTAGGCTGATTTATCTGCCTAGGGTTAGGGTTAGGCTTCAGCCTAGGGCTTGGAGATTTTAACTAGGAAGCCCTGAGTTCCAGGCTTACTGCATCTGCCAAAGTCATCCCAAAGGGAGTGCAGAAGTGCCACAACATGGCTGCTTTCACGGCTTTTCCCTTAGGAAGAACCCAAACACCCGGCTGATTTACCTTCCTGGGGTTACTGTTAGGCTTAGGCCTAGGACTTTTAAAACCAGGAAGCCCTGGGCTCCAGGCACATGCAGCTGTTAAAGGCATCCCAAGAGGGCCGCAGAAGTGACACAACTTGGCTGCCTCTGCTGCTCTCCTCATGAGAGCATCCCGAACAATAGGCTGATTTTCCTTCCTAGGGTTAAGGTTTGAGTTACGCCTAGGGTAAGAGTTCTATTAACCAGAAAGCCCTGAGTTCCAAGAACCTCGCAGCTGCAAAGGACTACCCAAGAAGAGCGCAAAAGTACCACAACATGCCTGCCTCCACAGCTTTTTCCTTGGGGACATGCCTAATTCCTGGCTGATTTGCCTTTCTCGTCTTAGGGTTGGGGTTCGGCCTAGGGCTAGGATATTTTTAACTAGGAAGCCCTGAGTTCCAGGCTTACTGCATCTGCCAAAGGCATCCCAAAGGGAGTGCAGAAGTGCCACAACATGGCTGCTTTCACGGCTTTTCCCTTAGGAAGAACCCTAATACGCGGCTGATTTACCTTCCTAGGGTTACTGTTAGGCTTAGGCCTAGGACTATTAAAACCAGGAAGCCCTGGGCTCCAGGCACACTGCAGCTGCGAAAGGCATCCCAAGGGGAGCGCAAAAGTGACACAACTTGGCTGCCACCACTGATATTTCCATGAGACCATCCCGAACCATAGGCTGATTTTCCTTCCTAGGGTTAAGGTTTGAGTTACGCCTGGGTAAGGGTTCTATTAACCAGAAAGCCCTGAGTTCCAAGAACACAGCAGCTGCGAAGGACTAGCCAAGAAGAGCGCAAAAGTACCACAACATGCCTGCCTCCACAGCTTTTTCCTTGGGGACATGCCTAATTCCTGGCTGATTTGCCTTTCTCGTCTTAGGCTTGGGGTTCGGCCTAGGGCTAGGATTTTTAAAATCAGGAAGCCCTGAGTTCCAGGCACACTGGAGCTGTGAAAGGCATCCAAAAGGGAGTGCAAAAGTGCCACAACATGGCTGCTTTCACGGCTTTTTCCTTGGCAAGAAGCCTAACACCAGGCTGATTTCCCTTCCCAGGGTTACAGTTACGCTTAGGCCTAGGGCTAGGATTTTTAAAACTAGGAAGCCCTTAGTTCCAGGCACACTGCAGCTGTTCAAGGCATCCCAAGGGGAGTACAAAAGTGCAACAACATGGCAGCTTTCACAGCTTTTTCCTTGGCACCATCCCTATACCTAGGCTGATTTATCTGCCTAGGGTTAGGGTTAGGGTTCAGCCTAGGGCTTGGAGTTTTTTAACCAGGAAGCCCTGAGTTCCAGGCTTACTTCATCTGCCAAAGGCATCCCAAAGGGAGTGCAGAAGTGCCACAACATGGCTGCTTTCACGGCTTTTCCCTTAGGAAGAACCCTAATACGCGGCTGATTTACCTTCCTAGGGTTACTGTAGGCTTCGGCCTAGGACTTTTAAAACCAGGAAGCCCTGGGCTCCAGGCACATGCAGCTGTTAAAGGCATCCCAAGAGGGCCTCAGAAGTGACACAACTTGGCTGCCTCTGCTGCTATTCTCATGAGACCATCCCGAACCATAGGCTGATTTTCCTTCCTAGGGTTAAGGTTTGAGTTACGCCTAGGGTAAGAGTTCTTTTAACCAGAAAGCCCTGAGTTCCAAGAACACAGCAGCTGCGAAGGACTACCCAAGAAGAGCGCAAAAATACCACAACGTGCCTGCCTCCACAGCTTTTTCCTTGGGGACATGCCTAATTCCTGGCTGATTTGCCTTTCTCGTCTTAGGGTTGGGGTTCGGCCTAGGGCTAGGATATTTTTAACTAGGAAGCCCTGAGTTCCAGGCTTACTGCATCTGCCAAAGGCATCCCAAAGGGAGTGCAGAAGTGCCACAACATGGCTGCTTTCACGGCTTTTCCCTTAGGAAGAACCCTAATACGCGGCTGATTTACCTTCCTAGGGTTACTGTTAGGCTTAGGCCTAGGACTTTTAAAGCCAGGAAGCCCTGGGCTCCAGGCACACTGCAGCTGCGAAAGGCATCCCAAGGGGAGTGCAAAAGTGACACAACTTGGCTGCCACCACTGATATTTCCATGAGACCATCCCGAACCATAGGCTGATTTTCCTTCCTAGGGTTAAGGTTTGAGTTACGCCTGGGGTAAGGGTTCTATTAACCAGAAAGCCCTGAGTTCCAAGAACACAGCAGCTGCGAAGGACTAGCCAAGAAGAGCGCAAAAGTACCACAACATGCCTGCCTCCACAGCTTTTTCCTTGGGGACATGCCTAATTCCTGGCTGATTTGCCTTTCTCGTCTTACGGTTGGGGTTCGGCCAAAGGCTAGGATTTTTAAAATCAGGAAGCCCTGAGTTCCAGGCACACTGGAGCTGTGAAAGGCATCCCAAAGGGAGTGCAAAAGTGCCACAACATGGCTGCTTTCATGGCTTTTTCCTTGGCAAGAATCCTAACACCAGGCTGATTTACCTTCCCAGGGTTACTGTAAGGCTTAGGCTTAGGGCTAGGTATTTTAAAACTAGGAAGCCCTTAGCTCCAGGCACACTGCATCTGTTCAAGGCATCCCAAGAGGAGTACAAAAGTGCAACAACATGGCAGCTTTCACAGCTTTTTCCTTGGCACCATCCCTATACCTAGGCTGATTTATCTGCCTAGGGTTAGGGTTAGGCTTCAGCCTAGGGCTTGGAGATTTTAACTAGGAAGCCCTGAGTTCCAGGCTTACTGCATCTGCCAAAGTCATCCCAAAGGGAGTGCAGAAGTGCCACAACATGGCTGCTTTCACGGCTTTTCCCTTAGGAAGAACCCAAACACCCGGCTGATTTACCTTCCTGGGGTTACTGTTAGGCTTAAGCCTAGGACTTTTAAAACCAGGAAGCCCTGGGCTCCAGGCACATGCAGCTGTTAAAGGCATCCCAAGAGGGCCGCAGAAGTGACACAACTTGGCTGCCTCTGCTGCTCTCCTCATGAGAGCATCCCGAACAATAGGCTGATTTTCCTTCCTAGGGTTAAGGTTTGAGTTACGCCTAGGGTAAGAGTTCTATTAACCAGAAAGCCCTGAGTTCCAAGAACCTCGCAGCTGCAAAGGACTACCCAAGAAGAGCGCAAAAGTACCACAACATGCCTGCCTCCACAGCTTTTTCCTTGGGGACATGCCTAATTCCTGGCTGATTTGCCTTTCTCGTCTTAGGGTTGGGGTTCGGCCTAGGGCTAGGATTTTTTTAACTAGGAAGCCCTGAGTTCCAGGCTTACTTCATCTGCCAAAGGCATCCCAAAGGGAGTGCAAAAGTGCCACAACATGGCTGCTTTCACGGCTTTTCCCTTAGGAAGAACCCTAATACGCGGCTGATTTACCTTCCTAGGGTTACTGTTAGGCTTAGGCCTAGGACTTTTAAAACCAGGAAGCCCTGGGCTCCAGGCACACTGCAGCTGCGAAAGGCATCCCAAGGGGAGCGCAAAAGTGACACAACTTGGCTGCCACCACTGATATTTCCATGAGACCATCCCGAACCATAGGCTGATTTTCCTTCCTAGGGTTAAGGTTTGAGTTACGCCTGGGTAAGGGTTCTATTAACCAGAAAGCCCTGAGTTCCAAGAACACAGCAGCTGCGAAGGACTACCCAAGAAGAGCGCAAAAGTACCACAACATGCCTGCCTCCACAGCTTTTTCCTTGGGGACATGCCTAATTCCTGGCTGATTTGCCTTTCTCGTCTTAGGGTTGGGGTTCGGCCTAGGACTAGGATTTTTAAAATCAGGAAGCCCTGAGTTCCAGGCACACTGGAGCTGTGAAAGGCATCCCAAAGGGAGTGCAAAAGTGCCACAACATGGCTGCTTTCACGGCTTTTTCCTTGGCAAGAAGCCTAACACCAGGCTGATTACCCTTCCCAGGGTTACAGTTACGCTTAGGCCTAGGGCTAGGATTTTTAAAACTAGGAAGCCCTTAGTTCCAGGCACACTGCAGCTGTTCAAGGCATCCCAAGGGGAGTACAAAAGTGCAACAACATGGCAGCTTTCACAGCTTTTTCCTTGGCACCATCCCTATACCTAGGCTGATTTATCTGCCTAGGGTTAGGGTTAGGGTTCAGCCTAGGGCTTGGAGTTTTTTAACCAGGAAGCCCTGAGTTCCAGGCTTACTGCATCTGCCAAAGGCATCCCAAAGGGAGTGCAGAAGTGCCACAACATGGCTGCTTTCACGGCTTTTCGCTTAGGAAGAACCCTAATACCCGTCTGATTTACCTTCCTAGGGTTACTGTAGGCTTCGGCCTAGGACTTTTAAAACCAGGAAGCCCTGGGCTCCAGGCACAAGCAGCTGTTAAAGGCATCCCAAGAGGGCCTCAGAAGTGACACAACTTGGCTGCCTCTGCTGCTATTCTCATGAGACCATCCTGAACCATAGGCTGATTTTCCTTCCTAGGGTTAAGGTTTGAGTTACGCCTAGGGTAAGAGTTCTTTTAACCAGAAAGCCCTGAGTTCCAAGAACACAGCAGCTGCGAAGGACTACCCAAGAAGAGCGCAAAAATACCACAACGTGCCTGCCTCCACAGCTTTTTCCTTGGGGACATGCCTAATTCCTGGCTGATTTGCCTTTCTCGTCTTAGGGTTGGGGTTCGGCCTAGGGCTAGGATTTTTTTAACCAGGAAGCCCTGAGTTCCAGGCTTACTGCATCTGCCAAAGGCATCCCAAAGGGAGTGCAGAAGTGCCACAACATGGCTGCTTTCACGGCTTTTCCCTTAGGAAGAACCCTAATACCCGGCTGATTTACCTTCCTAGGGTTACTGTTAGGCTTAGGCCTAGGACTTTTAAAACCAGGAAGCCCTGGGCTCCAGGCACATGCAGCTGCGAATCCCATCCGAAGAGGGCCGCAGTAGTGACACAACTTGGCTGCCTCTGCTTCTATTCTCATGAGACCATCCTGAACCATAGGCTGATTTTCCTTCCTAGGGTTAAGGTTTGAGTTACGCCTGGGGTAAGGGTTCTATTAACCAGAAAGCCCTGAGTTCCAAGAACACAGCAGCTGCGAAGGACTAGCCAAGAAGAGCGCAAAAGTACCACAACATGCCTGCCTCCACAGCTTTTTCCTTGGGGACATGCCTAATTCCTGGCTGATTTGCCTTTCTCGTCTTAGGGTTGGGGTTCGGCCTAGGACTAGGATTTTTAAAATCAGGAAGCCCTGAGTTCCAGGCACACTGGAGCTGTGAAAGGCATCCCAAAGGGAGTGCAAAAGTGCCACAACATGGCTGCTTTCACGGCTTTTTCCTTGGCAAGAAGCCTAACACCAGGCTGATTACCCTTCCCAGGGTTACAGTTACGCTTAGGCCTAGGGCTAGGATTTTTAAAACTAGGAAGCCCTTAGTTCCAGGCACACTGCAGCTGTTCAAGGCATCCCAAGGGGAGTACAAAAGTGCAACAACATGGCAGCTTTCACAGCTTTTTCCTTGGCACCATCCCTATACCTAGGCTGATTTATCTGCCTAGGGTTAGGGTTAGGGTTCAGCCTAGGGCTTGGAGTTTTTTAACCAGGAAGCCCTGAGTTCCAGGCTTACTGCATCTGCCAAAGGCATCCCAAAGGGAGTGCAGAAGTGCCACAACATGGCTGCTTTCACGGCTTTTCCCTTAGGAAGAACCCTAATACCCGGCAGATTTACCTTCCTAGGGTTACTGTAGGCTTCGGCCTAGGACTTTTAAAACCAGGAAGCCCTGGGCTCCAGGCACAAGCAGCTGTTAAAGGCATCCCAAGAGGGCCTCAGAAGTGACACAACTTGGCTGCCTCTGCTGCTATTCTCATGAGACCATCCTGAACCATAGGCTGATTTTCCTTCCTAGGGTTAAGGTTTGAGTTACGCCTAGGGTAAGAGTTCTTTTAACCAGAAAGCCCTGAGTTCCAAGAACACAGCAGCTGCGAAGGACTACCCAAGAAGAGCGCAAAAATACCACAACGTGCCTGCCTCCACAGCTTTTTCCTTGGGGACATGCCTAATTCCTGGCTGATTTGCCTTTCTCGTCTTAGGGTTGGGGTTCGGCCTAGGGCTAGGATTTTTTTAACCAGGAAGCCCTGAGTTCCAGGCTTACTGCATCTGCCAAAGGCATCCCAAAGGGAGTGCAGAAGTGCCACAACATGGCTGCTTTCACGGCTTTTCCCTTAGGAAGAACCCTAATACCCGGCTGATTTACCTTCCTAGGGTTACTGTTAGGCTTAGGCCTAGGACTTTTAAAACCAGGAAGCCCTGGGCTCCAGGCACATGCAGCTGCGAATGCCATCCGAAGAGGGCCGCAGTAGTGACACAACTTGGCTGCCTCTGCTTCTATTCTCATGAGACCATCCTGAACCATAGGCTGATTTTCCTTCCTAGGGTTAAGGTTTGAGTTACGCCTGGGGTAAGGGTTCTATTAACCAGAAAGCCCTGAGTTCCAAGAACACAGCAGCTGCGAAGGACTAGCCAAGAAGAGCGCAAAAGTACCACAACATGCCTGCCTCCACAGCTTTTTCCTTGGGGACATGCCTAATTCCTGGCTGATTTGCCTTTCTCGTCTTAGGGTTGGGGTTCGGCCTAGGGCTAGGATTTTTTAACTAGGAAGCCCTGAGTTCCAGGCTTACTGCATCTGCCAAAGGCATCCCAAAGGGAGTGCAGAAGTGCCACAACATGGCTGCTTTCACGGCTTTTCCCTTAGGAAGAACCCTAATACGCGGCTGATTTACCTTCCTAGGGTTACTGTTAGGCTTAGGCCTAGGACTTTTAAAACCAGGAAGCCCTGGGCTCCAGGCACACTGCAGCTGCGAAAGGCATCCCAAGGGGAGCGCAAAAGTGACACAACTTTGCTGCCACCACTGATATTTCCATGAGACCATCCCGAACCATAGGCTGATTTTCCTTCCTAGGGTTAAGGTTTGAGTTACGCCTGGGATAAGGGTTCTATTAACCAGAAAGCCCTGAGTTCCAAGAACACAGCAGCTGCGAAGGACTAGCCAAGAAGAGCACAAAAGTACCACAACATGCCTGCCTCCACAGCTTTTTCCTTGGGGACATGCCTAATTCCTGGCTGATTTGCCTTTCTCGTCTTAGGGTTGGGGTTCGGCCTAGGGCTAGGATTTCTAAAATCAGGAAGCCCTGAGTTCCAGGCACACTGGAGCTGTGAAAGGCATCCAAAAGGGAGTGCAAAAGTGCCACAACATGGCTGCTTTCACGGCTTTTTCCTTGGCAAGAAGCCTAACACCAGGCTGATTTACCTTCCTAGGGTTACTGTTAGGCTTAGGCCTAGGGCTAGGATTTTTAAAACTAGGAAGCCCTTAGTTCCAGGCACACTGCAGCTGTTCAAGGCATCCCAAGGGGAGTACAAAAGTGCAACAACATGGCAGCTTTCACAGCTTTTTCCTTGGCACCATCCCTATACCTAGGCTGATTTATCTGCCTAGGGTTAGGGTTAGGGTTCAGCCTAGTGCTTGGAGTTTTTTAACCAGGAAGCCCTGAGTTCCAGGCTTACTGCATCTGCCAAAGGCATCCCAAAGGGAGTGCAGAAGTGCCACAACATGGCTGCTTTCACGGCTTTTCCCTTAGGAAGAACCCTAATACCCGGCAGATTTACCTTCCTAGGGTTACTGTAGGCTTCGGCCTAGGACTTTTAAAACCAGGAAGCCCTGGGCTCCAGGCACATGCAGCTGTTAAAGGCATCCCAAGAGGGCCGCAGAAGTGACACAACTTGGCTGCCTCTGCTGCTATTCTCATGAGACCATCCCGAACCATAGGCTGATTTTCCTTCCTAGGGTTAAGGTTTGAGTTACGCCTAGGGTAAGAGTACTTTTAACCAGAAAGCCCTGAGTTCCAAGAACACAGCAGCTGCGAAGGACTACCCAAGAAGAGCGCAAAAGTACCACAACATGCCTGCCTCCATAGCTTTTTCCTTGGGGACATGCCTAATTCCTGGCTGATTTGCCTTTCTCGTCTTAGGCTTGGGGTTCAGCCTAGGGCTTGGAGTTTTTTAACCAGGAAGCCCTGAGTTCCAGGCTTACTGCATCTGCCAAAGGCATCCCAAAGGGAGTGCAGAAGTGCCACAACATGGCTGCTTTCACGGCTTTTCCCTTAGGAAGAACCCTAATACCCGGCTGATTTACCTTCCTAGGGTTACTGTTAGGCTTAGGCCTAGGGCTAGGATTTTTAAAACTAGGAAGCCCTTAGTTCCAGGCACACTGCAGCTGTTCAAGGCATCCCAAGGGGAGTACAAAAGTGCAACAACATGGCAGCTTTCACAGCTTTTTCCTTGGCACCATCCCTATACCTTGGCTGATTTATCTGCCTGGGGTTAGGGTTAGGCTTCAGCCTAGGGCTTGGAGTTTTTTAACCAGGAAGCCCTGAGTTCCAGGCTTACTGCATCTGCCAAAGGCATCCCAGAGTGCAGAAGTGCCACAACATGGCTGCTTTCACGGCTTTTCCCTTAGGAAGAACCCTAATACCCGGCTGATTTACCTTCCTAGGGTTACTGTTAGGCTTAGGCCTAGGACTTTTAAAACCAGGAAGCCCTGGGCTCCAGGCACATGCAGCTGCGAATGCCATCCGAAGAGGGCCGCAGTAGTGACACAACTTGGCTGCCTCTGCTTCTATTCTCATGAGACCATCCTGAACCATAGGCTGATTTTCCTTCCTAGGGTTAAGGTTTGAGTTACGCCTAGGGTAAGGGTTATATTAACCAGAAAGCCCTGAGTTCCAAGAACACAGCAGATGCGAAGGACTACCCAAGAAGAGCGCAAAAGTACCACAACGTGCCTGCCTCCACAGCTTTTCCCTTGGGGACATGCCTAATTCCTGGCTGATTTGCCTTTCTCGTCTTAGGGTTGGGGTTCGGCCTAGGGCTAGGATTTTTTAACTAGGAAGCCCTGAGTTCCAGGCTTACTTCATCTGCCAAAGGCATCCCAAAGGGAGTGCAGAAGTGCCACAACATGGCTGCTTTCACGGCTTTTCCCTTAGGAAGAACCCTAATACGCGGCTGATTTACCTTCCTAGGGTTACTGTTAGGCTTAGGCCTAGGACTTTTAAAACCAGGAAGCCCTGGGCTCCAGGCACACTGCAGCTGCGAAAGGCATCCCAAGGGGAGCGCAAAAGTGACACAACTTTGCTGCCACCACTGATATTTCCATGAGACCATCCCGAACCATAGGCTGATTTTCCTTCCTAGGGTTAAGGTTTGAGTTACGCCTAGGGGTAAGGGTTCTATTAACCAGAAAGCCCTGAGTTCCAAGAACACAGCAGCTGCGAAGGACTTCCCAAGAAGAGCGCAAAAGTACCACAACATGCCTGCCTCCACAGCTTTTTCCTTGGGGACATGCCTAATTCCTGGCTGATTTGCCTTTCTCGTCTTAGGGTTGGGGTTCGGCCTAGGGCTAGGATTTTTAAAATCAGGAAGCCCTGAGTTCCAGGCACACTGGAGCTGTGAAAGGCATCCCAAAGGGAGTGCAAAAGTGCCACAACATGGCTGCTTTCACGGCTTTTTCCTTGGCAAGAAGCCTAACACCAGGCTGATTTACCTTCCCAGGGTTACTGTTAGGCTTAGGCCTAGGGCTAGGATTTTAAAACTAGGAAGCCCTTAGTTCCAGGCACACTGCAGCTGTTCAAGGCATCCCAAGGGGAGTACAAAAGTGCAACAACATGGCAGCTTTCACAGCTTTTTCCTTGGCACCATCCCTATACCTAGGCTGATTTATCTGCCTAGGGTTAGGGTTAGGCTTCAGCCTAGGTCTTGGAGTTTTTTAACCAGGAAGCCCTGAGTTCCAGGCTTACTGCATCTGCCAAAGGCATCCCAAAGGGAGTGCAGAAGTGCCACAACATGGCTGCTTTCACGGCTTTTCCCTTAGGAAGAACCCTAATACGCGGCTGATTTACCTTCCTAGGGTTACTGTTAGGCTTAGGCCTAGGACTTTTAAAACCAGGACGCCCTGCGCTCCAGGCACACTGCAGCTGCGAAAGGCATCCCAAGAGGAGCGCAAAAGTGACACAACTTGGCTGCCACCACTGATATTTCCATGAGACCATCCCGAAACATAGGCTGATTTTCCTTCCTAGGGTTAAGGTTTGAGTTACGCCTAGGGTAAGAGTTCTATTAACCAGAAAGACCTGAGTTCCAAGAACACAGCAGCTGCGAAGGACTACCCAAGAAGAGCGCAAAAGTACCACAACATGCCTGCCTCCACAGCTTTTTCCTTGGGGACATGCCTAATTCCTGGCTGATTTGCCTTTCTCGTCTTAGGGTTGGGGTTCGGCCTAGGGCTATGATTTTTTTCACTAGGAAGCCCTGAGTTCCAGGCTTACTTCATCTGCCAAAGGCATCCCAAAGGGAGTTCAGAAGTGCCACAACATGGCTGCTTTCACGGCTTTTCCCTTAGGAAGAACCCTAATACACGGCTGATTTACCTTCCTAGGGTTACTGTTAGGCTTAGGCCTAGGACTTTTAAAACCAGGAAGCCCTGGGCTCCAGGCACTCTGCAGCTGCGAAAGGCATCCCAAGGGGAGCGCAAAAGTGACACAACTTGGCTGCCACCACTGATATTTCCATGAGACCATCCTGAACCATAGGCTGATTTTCCTTCCTAGGGTTAAGGTTTGAGTTACGCCTAGGGTAAGAGTTCTATTAACCAGAAAGACCTGAGTTCCAAGAACACAGCAGCTGCGAAGGACTAGCCAAGAAGAGCGCAAAAGTACCACAACATGCCTGCCTCCACAGCTTTTTCCTTGGGGACATGCCTAATTCCTGGCTGATTTGCCTTTCTCGTCTTAGGGTTGGGGTTCGGCCTAGGGCTAGGATTTTTTTAACTAGGAAGCCCTGAGTTCCAGGTTACTTCATCTGCCAAAAGCATCCCAAAGGGTGTGCAGAAGTGCCACAACATGGCTGCTTTCACGGCTTTTCCCTTAGGAAGAACCCTAATACGCGGCTGATTTACCTTCCTAGAGTTACTGTTAGGCTTAGGCCAAGGACTTTTAAAACCAGGAAGCCCTGGGCTCCAGGCACTCTGCAGCTGCGAAAGGCATCCCAAGGGGAGCGAAAAAGTAATGCAAATTGGCTGCCACTACTGATATTTCCATGAGACCATCCCGAACCATAGGCTGATTTTCCTTCCTAGGGTTAAGGTTTGAGTTACGCCTGGGTAAGGGTTCTATTAACCAGAAAGCCCTGAGTTCCAAGAACACAGCAGCTGCGAAGGACTAGCCAAGAAGAGCGCAAAAGTACCACAACATGCCTGCCTCCACAGCTTTTTCCTTGGGGACATGCCTAATTCCTGGCTGATTTGCCTTTCTCGTCTTAGGGTTGGGGTTCGGCCTAGGGCTAGGACTTTTAAAATCAGGAAGCCCTGAGTTCCAGGCACACTGGAGCTGTGAAAGGCATCCCAAAGGGAGTGCAAAAGTGCCACAACATGGCTGCTTTCACGGCTTTTTCCTTGGCAAGAAGCCTAACACCAGGCTGATTTCCCTTCCCAGGGTTACTGTTAGGCTTAGGCCTAGGGCTAGGATTTTTAAAACTAGGAAGCCCTGGGCTCCAGGCACACTGCAGCTGTTCAAGGCATCCCAAGGGGAGTAAAAAAGTGCAACAACATGGCAGCTTTCACAGCTTTTTCCTTGGCAGCATCCCTATACCTAGGCTGAATTTCTGCCTAGAGTTAGGGTTAGGGTTCAGCCTAGGGCTTGGAGTTTTTTAACCAGGAAGCCCTGAGTTCCAGGCTTACTGCATCTGCCAAAGGCATCCCAAAGGGAGTGCAAAAGTGCCACAACATGGCTGCTTTCACGGCTTTTCCCTTAGGAAGAACCCTAATACGCGGCTGATTTACCTTCCTAGGGTTACTGTTAGGCTTAGGCCTAGGACTTTTAAAACCAGGAAGCCCTGGGCTCCAGGCACACTGCAGCTGTTAAAGGCATCCCAAGAGGGCCGCAGAAGTGACACAACTTGGCTGCCTCTGCTTCTATTCTCATGAGACCATCCCGAACCATAGGCTGATTTTCCTTCCTAGGGTTAAGGTTTGAGTTACGCCTAGGGTAAGAGTTCTATTAACCAGAAAGCCCTGAGTTCCAAGAACACAGCATCTGCGAAGGACTACCCAAGAAGAGCGCAAAAGTACCACAACATGCCTGCCTCCACAGCTTTTTCCTTGGGGACATGCCTAATTCCTGGCTGATTTGCCTTTCTCGTCTTAGGGTTGGGGTTCGGCCTAGGGCTAGGATATTTTTAACTAGGAAGCCCTGAGTTCCAGGCTTACTGCATCTGCCAAAGGCATCCCAAAGGGAGTGCAAAAGTGCCACAACATGGCTGCTTTCACGGCTTTTCCCTTAGGAAAAACCCTAATACCCAGCTGATTTACCTTCCTAGGGTTACTGTTAGGCTTAGGCCTAGGACTTTTAAAACCAGGAAGCCCTGGGCTCCAGGCACACTGCAGCTGCAAAAGGCATCCCAAGGGGAGCGCAAAAGTGACACAACTTGGCTGCCACCACTGATATTTCCATGAGACCATCCCGAACCATAGGCTGATTTTCCTTCCTAGGGTTAAGGTTTGAGTTACGCCTAGGGTAAGGGTTCTGTTAACCAGAAAGCCCTGAGTTCAGGGAACACAGCAGCTGCGAAGGACTAGCCAAGAAGAGCGCAAAAGTACCACAACATGCCTGCCTCCACAGCTTTTTCCTTGGGGACATGCCTAATTCCTGGCTGATTTGCCTTTCTCGTCTTAGTGTTGGGGTTCGGCTTAGGGCTAGGATATTTTTAACTAGGAAGCCCTGAGTTCCAGGCTTACATCATCTGCCAAAGGCCTCCCAAAGGGTGTGCAAAAGTGCCACAACATGGCTGCTTTCACGGCTTTTCCCTTAGGAAGAACCCTAATACGCGGCTGATTTACCTTCCTAGGGTTACTGTTAGGCTTAGGCCTAGGACTTTTAAAACCAGGAAGCCCTGGGCTCCAGGCACACTGCAGCTGTTAAAGGAATCCCAAGAGGGCTGCAGAAGTGACACAACTTGGCTGCCTCTGCTTCTATTCTCATGAGACCATCCCGAACCATAGGCTGATTTTCCTTCCTAGGGTTAAGGTTTGAGTTACGCCTAGGTTAAGGGTTCTATTAACCAGAAAGCCCTGAGTTCCAAGAACACAGCAGCTGCGAAGGACTAGCCAAGAAGAGCGCAAAAGTACCACAACATGCCTGCCTCCACAGCTTTTTCCTTGGGGACATGCCTAATTCCTGGCTGATTTGCCTTTCTCGTCTTAGGGTTGGGGTTCGGCCTAGGGCTAGGATTTTAAAAATCAGGAAGCCCTGAGTTCCAGGCACACTGGAGCTGTGAAAGGCATCCAAAAGGGAGTGCAAAAGTGCCACAACATGGTTGCTTTCACGGCTTTTTCCTTGGCAAGAAGCTTAACACCAGGCTGATTTCCCTTCCCTTGGTTACTGTTAGGCTTAGGCCTAGGACTAGTATTTTTAAAACTAGGAAGCCCTTAGATCCAGGCACACTGCAGCTGTTCAAGGCATCCCAAGGGGAGTACAAAAGTGCAACAACATGGCAGCTTTCACAGCTTTTTCCTTGGCACCATCCCTATACCTAGGCTGATTTATCTGCCTAGGGTTAGGGTTAGGGTTCAGCCTAGGGCTTGGAGTTTTTTAACCAGGAAGCCCTGAGTTCCAGGCTTACTGCATCTGCCAAAGGCATCCCAAAGGGAGTGCAAAAGTGCCACAATATGGCTGCTTTCACAGCTTTTTCCTTAGGAAGAACCCTAATACGCGGCTGATTTACCTTCCTAGGGTTACTGTTAGGCTTAGGCCTAGGACTTTTAAAACCAGGAAGCCCTGGGCTCCAGGCACATGCAGCTGTTAAAGGCATCCCAAGAGGGCCGCAGAAGTGACACAACTCGGCTGCCTCTGCTTCTATTCTCATGAGACCATCCTGAATCATAGGCTGATTTTCCTTCCTAGGGTTAAGGTTTGAGTTTCGACTAGGGTAAGAGTTCTATTAACCAGAAAGCCCTGAGTTCCAAGAACACAGCAGCTGCGAAGGACTACCCAAGAAGAGCGCAAAAGTACCACAACATGCCTGCCTCCACAGCTTTTTCCTTGGGGACACGCCTAATTCCTGGCTGATTTGCCTTTCTCGTCTTAGGGTTGGGGTTCGGCCTAGGGCTAGGATATTTTTAACTAGGAAGCCCTGAGTTCCAGGCTTACTGCATCTGCCAAAGACATCCCAAAGGGAGTGCAAAAGTGCCACAACATGGCTGCTTTCACGGTTTTTCCCTTAGGAAGAACCCTAATACGCGGCTGATTTACCTTCCTAGGGTTACTGTTAGGCTTAGGCCTAGGACTTTTAAAACCAGGAAGCCCTGGGCTCCAGGCACACTGAGGCTGCGAAAGGCATCCCAAGGGGAGCGCAAAAGTGACACAACTTGGCTGCCACCACTGATATTTCCATGAGACCATCCCGAACCATAGGCTGATTTTCCTTCCTAGGGTTAAGGTTTGAGTTACGCCTAGGGTAAGGGTTCTATTAACCAGAAAGCCCTGAGTTCCAAGAACACAGCAGCTGCGAAGGACTACCCAAGAAGAGCGCAAAAGTACCACAACATGCCTGTCTCCACAGCTTTTTCCTTGGGGACATGCCTAAATCCTGGCTGATTTGCCTTTCTCGTCTTAGGGTTGGGGTTCGGCAAAGGGCTAGGACTTTTAAAATCAGGAAGCCCTGAGTTCCAGGCACACTGGAGCTGTGAAAGGCATCCCAAAGGGAGTGCAAAAGTGCCACAACATGGTTGCTTTCACGGCTTTTTCCTTGGCAAGAATCCTAACACCAGGCTGATTTCCCTTCCCATGGTTACTGTTAGGCTTAGGCCTAGGACTAGGATATTTAAAACTAGGAAGCCCTGGGCTCCAGACACACTGCAGCTGTTCAAGGCATCCCAAGAGGAGTAAAAAAGTGCAACAACACGGCAGCTTTCACAGCTTTTTCCTTGGCACCATCCCTATACCTAGGCTGATTTATCTGCCTAGGGTTAGGGTTAGGGTTCAGCCTAGAGCTTGGAGTTTTTTAACCAGGAAGCCCTGAGTTGCAGGCTTACTGCATCTGCCAAAGGCATCCCAAAGGGAGTGCAAAAGTGCCACAACATGGCTGCTTTCACAGCTTTTCCCTTAGGAAGAACCCTAATACGCGGCTGATTTACCTTCCTAGGGTTACTGTTAGGCTTATGCCTCGGACTTTTAAAACCAGGAAGCCCTGGGCTCCAGGCACACTGCAGCTGTTAAAGGCATCCCAAGAGGGCCGCAGAAGTGACACAACTTGGCTGCCTCTGCTTCTATTCTCATGAGACCATCCCGAACCATAGGCTGATTTTCCTTCCTAGGGTTAAGGTTTGAGTTACGCCTAGGGTAAGAGTTCTATTAACCAGAAAGCCCTGAGTTCCAAGAACACAGCCTCTGCGAAGGACTACCCAAGAAGAGCGCAAATGTACCACAACGTGCCTGCCTCCACAGCTCTTTCCTTGGGGTCATGCCTAATTCCTGGCTGATTTGCCTTTCTCGTCTTAGGGTTGGGGTTCGGCCTAGGGCTAGGATATTTTTAACTAGGAAGCCCTGAGTTCCAGGCTTACTGCATCTGCCAAAGGCATCCCAAAGGGAGTGCAAAAGTGCCACAACATGGCTGCTTTCACGGCTTTTCCCTTAGGAAGAACCCTAATACCCAGCTGATTTACCTTCCTAGGGTTACTGTTAGGCTTAGGCCTAGGACTTTTAAAACCAGGAAGCCCTGGGCTCCAGGCACACTGCAGCTGCAAAAGGCATCCCAAGGGGAGCGCAAAAGTGACACAACTTGGCTGCCACCACTGATATTTCCATGAGACCATCCCGAACCATAGGCTGATTTTCCTTCCTAGGGTTAAGGTTTGAGTTACGCCTAGGGTAAGGGTTCTATTAACCAGAAAGCCCTGAGTTCCAAGAACACAGCAGCTGCGAAGGACTACCCAAGAAGAGCGCAAAAGTACCACAACATGCCTGTCTCCACAGCTTTTTCCTTGGGGACATGCCTAAATCCTGGCTGATTTGCCTTTCTCCTCTTAGGGTTGGGGTTCGGCAAAGGGCTAGGACTTTTAAAATCAGGAAGCCCTGAGTTCCAAGCACACTGGAGCTGTGAAAGGCATCCCAAAGGGAGTGCAAAAGTGCCACAACATGGTTGCTTTCACGGCTTTTTCCTTGGCAAGAATCCTAACACCAGGCTGATTTCCCTTCCCATGGTTACTGTTAGGCTTAGGCCTAGGACTAGGATATTTAAAACTAGGAAGCCCTGGGCTCCAGGCACACTGCAGCTGTTCAAGGCATCCCAAGAGGAGTAAAAAAGTGCAACAACACGGCAGCTTTCACAGCTTTTTCCTTGGCACCATCCCTATACCTAGGCTGATTTATCTGCCTAGGGTTAGGGTTAGGGTTCAGCCTAGAGCTTGGAGTTTTTTAACCAGGAAGCCCTGAGTTGCAGGCTTACTGCATCTGCCAAAGGCATCCCAAAGGGAGTGCAAAAGTGCCACAACATGGCTGCTTTCACAGCTTTTCCCTTAGGAAGAACCCTAATACGCGGCTGATTTACCTTCCTAGGGTTACTGTTAGGCTTAGGCCTAGGACTTTTAAAACCAGGAAGCCCTGGGCTCCAGGCACACTGCAGCTGTTAAAGGCATCCCAAGAGGGCCGCAGAAGTGACACAACTTGGCTGCCTCTGCTTCTATTCTCATGAGACCATCCCGAACCATAGGCTGATTTTCCTTCCTAGGGTTAAGGTTTGAGTTACGCCTAGGGTAAGAGTTCTATTAACCAGAAAGCCCTGAGTTCCAAGAACACAGCCTCTGCGAAGGACTACCCAAGAAGAGCGCAAAAGTACCACAACGTGCCTGCCTCCACAGCTTTTTCCTTGGGGTCATGCCTAATTCCTGGCTGATTTGCCTTTCTCGTCTTAGGGTTGGGGTTCGGCCTAGGGCTAGGATATTTTTAACTAGGAAGCCCTGAGTTCCAGGCTTACTGCATCTGCCAAAGGCATCCCAAAGGGAGTGCAAAAGTGCCACAACATGGCTGCTTTCACGGCTTTTCCCTTAGGAAGAACCCTAATACCCGGCTGATTTACCTTCCTAAGGTTACTGTTAGGCTTAGGCCTAGGACTTTTAAAACCAGGAAGCCCTGGGCTCCAGGCACTCTGCAGCTGCGAAAGGCATCCCAAGGGGAGCGCAGAAGTGACACAACTTGGCTGCCACCACTGATATTTCCATGAGACCATCCCGAACCATAGGCTGATTTTCCTTCCTAGGGTTAAGGTTTGAGTTACGCCTAGGGTAAGAGTTCTATTAACCAGAAAGCCCTGAGTTCCAAGAACACAGCAGCTGCGAAGGACTAGCCAAGAAGAGCGCAAAAGTACCACAACGTACCTGCCTCCACAGCTTTTTCCTTGGGGACATGCCTAATTCCTGGCTGATTTGCCTTTCTCGTCTTACGGTTGGGGTTCGGCCTAGGGCTAGGATATTTTTAACTAGGAAGCCCTGAGTTCCAGGCTTACTTCATCTGCCAAAGGCATCCCAAAGGGTGTGCAAAAGTGCCACAACATGGCTGCTTTCACGGCTTTTCCCTTAGGAAGAACCCTAATACGCGGCTGATTTACCTTTCTAGGGTTACTGTTAGGCTTAGGCCTAGGACTTTTAAAACCAGGAAGCCCTGGGCTCCAGGCACACTGCAGCTGTTAAAGGCATCCCAAGAGGGCTGCAGAAGTGACACAACTTGGCTGCCTCTGCTTCTATTCTCATGAGACCATCCCGAACCATAGGCTGATTTTCCTTCCTAGGTTTAAGGTTTGAGTTACGCCTAGGGTAAGGGTTCTATTAACCAGAAAGCCCTGAGTTCCAAGAACACAGCAGCTGCGAAGGACTAGCCAAGAAGAGCGCAAAAGTACCACAACATGCCTGCCTCCACAGCTTTTTCCTTGGGGACATGCCTAATTCCTGGCTGATTTGCCTTTCTCGTCTTAGGGTTGGGGTTCGGCCTAGGGCTAGGATTTTAAAAATCAGGAAGCCCTGAGTTCCAGGCACACTGGAGCTGTGAAAGGCATCCAAAAGGGAGTGCAAAAGTGCCACAACATGGTTGCTTTCACGGCTTTTTCCTTGGCAAGAAGCTTAACACCAGGCTGATTTCCCTTCCCTTGGTTACTGTTAGGCTTAGGCCTAGGACTAGTATTTTTAAAACTAGGAAGCCCTTAGATCCAGGCACACTGCAGCTGTTCAAGGCATCCCAAGGGGAGTACAAAAGTGCAACAACATGGCAGCTTTCACAGCTTTTTCCTTGGCACCATCCCTATACCTAGGCTGATTTATCTGCCTAGGGTTAGGGTTAGGGTTCAGCCTAGGGCTTGGAGTTTTTTAACCAGGAAGCCCTGAGTTCCAGGCTTACTGCATCTGCCAAAGGCATCCCAAAGGGAGTGCAAAAGTGCCACAACATGGCTGCTTTCACAGCTTTTTCCTTAGGAAGAACCCTAATACGCGGCTGATTTACCTTCCTAGGGTTACTGTTAGGCTTAGGCCTAGGACTTTTAAAACCAGGAAGCCCTGGGCTCCAGGCACATGCAGCTGTTAAAGGCATCCCAAGAGGGCCGCAGAAGTGACACAACTCGGCTGCCTCTGCTTCTATTCTCATGAGACCATACTGAATCATAGGCTGATTTTCCTTCCTAGGGTTAAGGTTTGAGTTTCGACTAGGGTAAGAGTTCTATTAACCAGAAAGCCCTGAGTTCCAAGAACACAGCAGATGCGAAGGACTACCCAAGAAGAGCGCAAAAGTACCACAACATGCCTGCCTCCACAGCTTTTTCCTTGGGGACACGCCTAATTCCTGGCTGATTTGCCTTTCTCGTCTTAGGGTTGGGGTTCGGCCTAGGGCTAGGATATTTTTAACTAGGAAGCCCTGAGTTCCAGGCTTACTGCATCTGCCAAAGACATCCCAAAGGGAGTGCAAAAGTGCCACAACATGGCTGCTTTCACGGCTTTTCCCTTAGGAAGAACCCTAATACGCGGCTGATTTACCTTCCTAGGGTTACTGTTAGGCTTAGGCCTAGGACTTTTAAAACCAGGAAGCCCTGGGCTCCAGGCACACTGAGGCTGCGAAAGGCATCCCAAGGGGAGCGCAAAAGTGACATAACTTGGCTGCCACCACTGATATTTCCATGAGACCATCCCGAACCATAGGCTGATTTTCCTTCCTAGGGTTAAGGTTTGAGTTACGCCTAGGGTAAGGGTTCTATTAACCAGAAAGCCCTGAGTTCCAAGAACACAGCAGCTGCGAAGGACTTCCCAAGAAGAGCGCAAAAGTACCACAACATGCCTGCCTCCACAGCTTTTTCCTTGGGGACATGCCTAAATCCTGGCTGATTTGCCTTTCTCGTCTTAGGGTTGGGGTTCGGCCTAGGGCTAGGATTTTTAAAATCAGGAAGCCCTGAGTTCCAGGCACACTGGAGCTGTGAAAGGCATCCAAAAGGGAGTGCAAAAGTGCCACAACATGGTTTCTTTCACGGCTTTTTCCTTGGCAAGAAGCTTAACACCAGGCTGATTTCCATTCCCATGGTTAGTGTTAGGCTTAGGCCTAGGACTAGGATTTTTAAAACTAGGAAGCCCTTAGATCCAGGCACACTGCAGCTGCTCAAGGCATCCCAAGGGGAGTACAAAAGTGCAACAACATGGCAGCTTTAACAGCTTTTTCCCTGGCACCATCCCTATACTTTGGCAGTTTTATCTGCCTAGGGTTAGGGTTAGGGTTCAGCCTAGGGCTTGGAGTATTATAACCAGGAAGCCCTGAGTTCCAGGCTTACTGCATCTGCCAAAGGCATCCCAAAGGGAGTGCAAAAGTGCCACAACATGGCTGCTTTCACAGCTTTTCCCTTAGGAAGAACCCTAATACCCGGCTGATTTACCTTCCTAGGGTTACTGTTAGGCTTAGGCCTAGGACTTTTAAAACCAGGAAGCCCTGGGCTCCAGGCACATGCAGCTGTTAAAGGCATCCCAAGAGGGCCGCAGAAGTGACACAACTTGGCTGCCTCTGCTTCTATTCTCATGAGACCATCCTGAATCATAGGCTGATTTTCCTTCCTAGGGTTAAGGTTTGAGTTTCGACTAGGGTAAGAGTTCTATTAACCAGAAAGACCTGAGTTCCAAGAACACAGCAGCTGCGAAGGACTACCCAAGAAGAGCGCAAAAGTACCACAACATGCCTGCCTCCACAGCTTTTTCCTTGGGGACACGCCTAATTCCTGGCTGATTTGCCTTTCTCGTCTTAGGGTTGGGGTTCGGCCTAGGGCTAGGATATTTTTAACTAGGAAGCCCTGAGTTCCAGGCTTACTGCATCTGCCAAAGGCATCCCAAAGGGAGTGCAAAAGTGCCACAACATGGCTGCTTTCACGGCTTTTTCCTTGGCAAGAAGCCTAACACCAGGTTGATTTCCCTTCCCAGGGTTACTGTTAGGCTTAGGCCTAGGACTAGGATTTTTAAAACTAGGAAGCCCTTAGATCCAGGCACACTGCAGCTGTTCAAGGCATCCCAAGGGGAGTACAAAAGTGCAACAACATGGCAGCTTTCACAGCTTTTTCCTTGGCACCATCCCTATACCTAGGCTGATTTATCTGCCTAGGGTTAGTGTTAGGGTTCAGCCTAGGGCCTGGAGTTTTTTAACAAGAAAGCCCTGAGTTCCAGGCTTACTGCATCTGCCAAAGGCATCCCAAAGGGAGTGCAAAAGTGCCACAACATGGCTGCTTTCACGGCTTTTCCCTTAGGAAGAACCCTAATACGCGGCTGATTTACCTTCCTAGGGTTACTGTTAGGCTTAGGCCTAGGACTTTTAAAACCAGGAAGCCCTGGGCTCCAGGCACATGCAGCTATTAAAGGCATCCCAAGAGGGCCGCAGAAGTGACACAACTTGGCTGCCTCTGCTTCTATTCTCATGAGACCATCCTGAATCATAGGCTGATTTTCCTTCCTAGGGTTAAGGTTTGAGTTACGCCTAGGGTAAGGGTTCTATTAACCAGAAAGCCCTGAGTTCCAAGAACACAGCAGCTGCGAAGGACTAGCCAAGAAGAGCGCAAAAGTACCACAACATGCCTGCCTCCACAGCTTTTTCCTTGGGGACATGCCTAATTCCTGGCTGATTTGCCTTTCTCGTCTTAGGGTTGGGGTTCGGCCTAGGGCTAGGACTTTTAAAATCAGGAAGCCCTGAGTTCCAGGCACACTGGAGCTGTGAAAGGCATCCCAAAGGGAGTGCAAAAGTGCCACAACATGGTTGCTTTCACGGCTTTTTCCTTGGCAAGAATCCTAACACCAGGCTGATTTCCCTTCCCAGGGTTACTGTTAGGCTTAGGCCTAGGACCAGGATTTTTAAAACTAGGAAGCCCTGGGCTCCAGGCACACTGCAGCTGCGAAAGGCATCCCAAGGGGAGTAAAAAAGTGCAACAACATGGCAGCTTTCACAGCTTTTTCCTTTGCACCATCCATATACCTAGGCTGTTTTATCTGCCTAGGGTTAGGGTTAGGGTTCAGCCTAGGGCTTGGAGTTTTTTAACCAGGAAGCCCTGAGTTCCAGGCTTACTGCATCTGCCAAAGGCATCTCAAAGGGAGTGCAGAAGTGCCACAACATGGCTGCTTTCACAGCTTTTCCCTTAGGAAGAACCCTAATACGCGGCTGATTTACCTTCCTAGGGTTACTGTTAGGCTTAGGCCTAGGACTTTTAAAACCAGGAAGCCCTGGGCTCCAGGCACATGCAGCAGCGAAAGACATCCCAAGAGGGCCGCAGAAGTGACACAACTTGGCTGCCTCTGCTTCTATTCTCATGAGACCATCCTGAACCATAGGCTGATTTTCCTTCCTAGGGTTAAGGTTTGAGTTACGCCTGGGGTAAGGGTTCTATTAACCAGAAAGCCCTGAGTTCCAAGAACACAGCAGCTGCGAAGGACTAGCCTAGAAGAGCGCAAAAGTACCACAACATGCCTGCCTCCACAGCTTTTTCCTTGGGGACATGCCTAATTCCTGGCTGATTTGCCTTTCTCGTCTTAGGGTTGGGGTTCGGCCTAGGGCTAGGATTTTTAAAATCAGGAAGCCCTGAGTTCCAGGCTTACTTCATCTGCCAAAGGCATCCCAAAGGGAGTGCAAAAGTGCCACAACATGGCTGCTTTCACGGCTTTTCCCTTAGGAAGAACCCTAATACGCAGCCGATTTACCTTCCTAGGGTTACTGTTAGGCTTAGGCCTAGGACTTTTAAAGCCAGGAAGCCCTGGGCTCCAGGCACACCGCAGCTGCGAAAGGCATCCCAAGGGGAGCACAAAAGTGACACAACTTGGCTGCCACCACTGATATTTCCATGAGACCATCCCGAACCATAGGCTGATTTTCCTTCCTAGGGTTAAGGTTTGAGTTACGCCTAGGGTAAGGGTTCTATTAACCAGAAAGCCCTGAGTTCCAAGAACACAGCAGCTGCGAAGGACTAGCCAAGAAGAGCGCAAAAGTACCACAACATGCCTGCCTCCACAGCTTTTTCCTTGGGGACATGCCTAATTCCTGGCTGATTTGCCTTTCTCGTCTTAGGGTTGGGGTTCGGCCTAGGGCTAGGATTTTTAAAATCAGGAGGCCCTGAGTTCCAGGCACACTGGAGCTGTGAAAGTCATCCAAAAGGGAGTGCAAAAGTGCCACAACATAGTTGCTTTCACGGCTTTTTCCTTGGCAAGAAGCCTAACACCAGGCTGATTTCCCTTCCCAGGGTTACTGTTAGGCTTTGGCCTAGGGATAGGATTTTTAAAACTAGGAAGCCCTGGGCTCCAGGCACACTGCAGCTGTTCAAGGCATCCCAAGGGGAGTACAAAAGTGCAACAACATGGCAGCTTTCACAGCTTTTTCCTTGGCACCATCCCTATACCTAGGCTGATTTACCTGCCTAGGGTTAGTGTTAGGGTTCAGCCTAGGGCTTGGAGTTTTTTAACCAGGAAGCCCTGAGTTCCAGGCTTACTGCATCTGCCAAAGGCATCCCAAAGGGAGTGCAAAAGTGCCACAACATGGCTGCTTTCACGGCTTTTCCCTTAGGAAGAACCCCAATACCCAGCTGATTTACCTTCCTAGGGTTACTGTTAGGCTTAGGCCTAGGACTTTTAAAACCAGGAAGCCCTGGGCTCCAGGCACATGCAGCTGCGAAAGACATCCCAAGAGGGCGGCAGAAGTGACACAACTTGGCTGCCTCTGCTTCTATTCTCATGAGACCATCCTGAACCATAGGCTGATTTTCCTTCCTAGGGTTAAGGTTTCAGTTACGCCTAGGGTAAGAGTTCTATTAACCAGAAAGACCTGAGTTCCAAGAACACAGCAGCTGCGAAGGACTAGCCAAGAAGAGCGCAAAAGTACCACAACGTGCCTGCCTCCACAGCTTTTTCCTTGGGGACATGCCTAATTCCTGGCTGATTTGCCTTTCTCGTCTTAGGGTTGGGGTTCGGCCTAGGGCTAGGATATTTTTGACTAGGAAGCCCTGAGTTCCAGGCTTACTTCATCTGCCAAAGGCATCCCAAAGGGTGTGCAAAAGTACCACAACATGGCTGCTTTCACGGCTTTTCCCTTAGGAAGAACCCTAATACGCGGCTGATTTACCTTCCTAGGGTTACTGTTAGGCTTAGGCCTAGGACTTTTAAAACCAGGAAGCCCTGGGCTCCAGGCACACTGCAGCTGCGAAAGGCATCCCAAGGGGAGCGCAAAAGTGACACAACTTGGCTGCCACCACTGATATTTCCATGAGACCATCCCGAACCATAGGCTGATTTTCCTTCCTAGGGTTAAGGTTTGAGTTACGCCTAGGGTAAGGGTTCTATTAACCAGAAAGCCCTGAGTTCCAAGAACACAGCAGCTGCGAAGGACTAGCCAAGAAGAGCGCAAAAGTACCACAACATGCCTGCCTCCACAGCTTTTTCCTTGGGGACATGCCTAATTCCTGGCTGATTTGCCTTTCTCGTCTTAGGGTTGGGGTTCGGCCTAGGGCTAGGATTTTTTTAACTAGGAAGCCCTGAGTTCCAGGCTTACTGCATCTGCCAAAGGCATCCCAAAGGGAGTGCAGAAGTGCCACAACATGGCTGCTTTCACGGCTTTTCCCTTAGGAAGAACCCTAATACGCGGCTGATTTACCTTCCTAGGGTTACTGTTAGGCTTAGGCCTTGGACTTTTAAAACCAGGAAGCCCTGGGCTCCAGGCACACTGCAGCTGCGAAAGGCATCCCAAGGGGAGCGCAAAAGTGACACAACTTGGCTGCCACCACTGATATTTCCATGAGACCATCCCGAACCATAGGCTGATTTTCCTTCCTAGGGTTAAGGTTTGAGTTACGCCTAGGGTAAGGGTTCTATTAACCAGAAAGCCCTGAGTTCCAAGAACACAGCAGCTGCGAAGGACTAGCCAAGAAGAGCGCAAAAGTACCACAACATGCCTGCCTCCACAGCTTTTTCCTTGGGGACATGCCTAATTCCTGGCTGATTTGCCTTTCTCGTCTTAGGGTTGGGGTTCAGCCTAGGGCTAGGATTTTTTTAACTAGGAAGCCCTGAGTTCCAGGCTTACTTCATCTGCAAAAAGCATCCCAAAGGGAGTGCAGAAGTGCCACAACATGGCTGCTTTCACGGCTTTTCCCTTAGGAAGAACCCTAATACGCGGCTGATTTACCTTCCTAGGTTTACTGTTAGGCTTAGGCCTAGGACTTTTAAAACCAGGAAGCCCTGGGCTCCAGGCACATGCAGCTGCGAAAGGCATCCCAAGAGGGCCGAAAAAGAGACACAACTCGGCTGCCTCTGCTTCTATTCTCATGTGACCATCCTGTACCATAGGCTGATTTTCCTTCCTAGGGTTAAGGTTTGAGTTACGCCTAGGGTAAGGGTTCTATTAACCAGAAAGCCCTGAGTTCCAAGAACACAGCAGCTGCGAAGGACTACCCAAGAAGAGCGCAAAAGTACCACAACATGCCTGCCTCCACAGCTTTTTCCTTGGGGACATGCCTAATTCCTGGCTGATTTGCCTTTCTCGTCTTAGGGTTGGGGTTCGGCCTAGGGCTAGGATTTTTTTAACTAGGAAGCCCTGAGTTCCAGGCTTACTGCATCTGCCAAAGGCATCCCAAAGGGAGTGCAGAAGTGCCACAACATGGCTGCTTTCACGGCTTTTCCCTTAGGAAGAACCCTAATACGCGGCTGATTTACCTTCCTAGGGTTACTGTTAGGCTTAGGCCTTGGACTTTTAAAACCAGGAAGCCCTGGGCTCCAGGCACACTGCAGCTGCGAAAGGCATCCCAAGGGGAGCGCAAAAGTGACACAACTTGGCTGCCACCACTGATATTTCCATGAGACCATCCCGAACCATAGGCTGATTTTCCTTCCTAGGGTTAAGGTTTGAGTTACGCCTAGGGTAAGGGTTCTATTAACCAGAAAGCCCTGAGTTCCAAGAACACAGCAGCTGCGAAGGACTACCCAAGAAGAGCGCAAAAGTACCACAACATGCCTGCCTCCACAGCTTTTTCCTTGGGGACATGCCTAATTCCTGGCTGATTTGCCTTTCTCGTCTTAGGGTTGGGGTTCAGCCTAGGGCTAGGATTTTTTAACTAGGAAGCCCTGAGTTCCAGGCTTACTTCATCTGCAAAAAGCATCCCAAAGGGAGTGCAGAAGTGCCACAACATGGCTGCTTTCACGGCTTTTCCCTTAGGAAGAACCCTAATACGCGGCTGATTTACCTTCCTAGGTTTACTGTTAGGCTTAGGCCTAGGACTTTTAAAGCCAGGAAGCCCTGGGCTCCAGGCACACTGCAGCTGCGAAAGGCATCCCAAGGGGAGCGCAAAAGTGACACAACTTGGCTGCCACCACTGATATTTCCATGAGACCATCCCGAACCATAGGCTGATTTTCCTTCCTAGGGTTAAGGTTTGAGTTACGCCTGGGGTAAGGGTTCTATTAACCAGAAAGCCCTGAGTTCCAAGAACACAGCAGCTGCGAAGGACTAGCCAAGAAGAGCGCAAAAGTACCACAACATGCCTGCCTCCACAGTTTTTTCCTTGGGGACATGCCTAATTCCTGGCTGATTTGCCTTTCTCGTCTTAGGGTTGGGGTTCGGCCTAGGGCTAGGATTTTTAAAATCAGGAGGCCCTGAGTTACAGGCACACTGGAGCTGTGAAAGTCATCCAAAAGGGAGTGCAAAAGTGCCACAACATGGTTGCTTTCACGGCTTTTTCCTTGGCAAGAAGCCTAACACCAGGCTGATTTCCCTTCCCAGGGTTACTATTAGGCTTAGGCCTAGGGCTAGGATTTTTAAAACTAGGAAGCCCTGGGCTCCAGGCACACTGCAGCTGTTCAAGGTATCCCAAGGGGAGTACAAAAGTGCAACAACATGGCAGCTTTCACAGCTTTTTCCTTGGCACCATCCCTATACCTAGGCTGATTTATCTGCCTAGGGTTAGTGTTAGGGTTCAGCCTAGGGCTTGGAGTTTTTTAACCAGGAAGCCCTGAGTTCCAGGCTTACTTCATCTGCCAAAGGCATCCCAAAGGGAGTGCAAAAGTGCCACAACATGGCTGCTTTCACGGCTTTTCCCTTAGGAAGAACCCTAATACCCGGCTGATTTACCTTCCTAGGGTTACTGTTAGGCTTAGGCCTAGGACTTTTAAAACCAGGAAGCCCTGGGCTCCAGGCACATGCAGCAGCGAAAGACATCCAAAGAGGGCCGCAAAAGTGACACAACTTGGCTGCCTCTGCTTCTATTCTCATGAGATCATCCTGAACCATAGGCTGATTTTCCTTCCTAGGGTTAAGGTTTCAGTTACGCCTAGGGTAAGAGTTCTATTAACCAGAAAGACCTGAGTTCCAAGAACACAGCAGCTGTGAAGGACTAGCCAAGAAGAGCGCAAAAGTACCACAAGGTGCCTGCCTCCACAGCTTTTTCCTTGGGGACATGCCTAATTCCTGGCTGATTTGCCTTTCTCGTCTTACGGTTGGGGTTCGGCCTAGGGCTAGGTCATTTTTAACTAGGAAGCCCTGAGTTCCAGGCTTACTTCATCTGCCAAAGGCATCCCAAAGGGTGTGCAAAAGTGCCACAACATGGCTGCTTTCACGGCTTTTCCCTTAGGAAGAACCCTAATACGCGGCTGATTTACCTTCCTAGGGTTACTGTTAGGCATAGGCCTAGGACTTTTAAAACCAGGAAGCCCTGGGCTCCAGGCACACTGCAGCTGCGAAAGGCATCCCATGGGGAGCGCAAAAGTGACACAACTTGGCTGCCACCACTGATATTTCCATGAGACCATCCCGAACCATAGGCTGATTTTCCTTCCTAGGGTTAAGGTTTGAGTTACGCCTAGGGTAAGAGTTCTATTAACCAGAAAGACCTGAGTTCCAAGAGCACAGCATCTGCGAAGGACTACCCAAGAAGAGCGCAAAAGTACCACAACATGCCTGCCTCCACAGCTTTTTCCTTGGGGACATGCCTAATTCCTGGCTGATTTGCCTTTCTCGTCTTAGGGTTGGGGTTCGGCCTAGGGCTAGGATTTTTTTAACTAGGAAGCCCTGAGTTCCAGGCTTACTGCATCTGCCAAAGGCATCCCAAAGGGAGTGCAGAAGTGCCACAACATGGCTGCTTTGACGGCTTTTCCCTTAGGAAGAACCCTAATACGCGGCTGATTTACCTTCCTAGGGTTATTGTTAGGCTTAGGCCTAGGACTTTTAAAACCAGGAAGCCCTGGGCTCCAGGCACATGCATCTGCGAAAGGCATCCCAAGAGGGCCGCAGAAGTGACACAACTTGGCTGCCTCTGCTTCTATTCTCATGAGACCATCCTGAACCATAGGCTGATTTTCATTCCTAGGGTTAGGGTTTGAGTTTCGACTAGGGTAAGAGTTCTATTAACCAGAGAGACCTGAGTACCAAGAACACAGCAGCTGCGAAGGACTAGCCAAGAAGAGCGCAAAAGTACCACAACATGCCTGCCTCCACAGCTTTTTCCTTGGGGACATGCCTAATTCCTGGCTGATTTGCCTTTCTCGTCTTAGGGTTGGGGTTCGGCCTAGGGCTAGGATTTTTTTAACTAGGAAGCCCTGAGTTCCAGGCTTACTTCATCTGCCAAAGGCATCCCAAAGGGTGTGCAAAAGTGCCACAACATGGCTGCTTTCACGGCTTTTCCCTTAGGAAGAACCCAAATACCCGGCTGATTTACCTTCCTAGGGTTACTGTTAGGCTTAGGCCTAGGACTTTTAAAACCAGGAAGCCCTGGGCTCCAGGCACATGCAGCTGTTAAAGGCATCCCAAGAGGGCCGCAGAAGTGACACAACTTGGCTGCCTCTGCTGCTCTCCTCATGAGAGCATCCCGAACAATAGGCTGATTTTCCTTCCTAGGGTTAAGGTTTGAGTTACGCCTAGGGTAAGAGTTCTATTAACCAGAAAGCCCTGAGTTCCAAGAACCTCGCAGCTGCAAAGGACTACCCAAGAAGAGCGCAAAAGTACCACAACATGCCTGCCTCCACAGCTTTTTCCTTGGGGACATGCCTAATTCCTGGCTGATTTGCCTTTCTCGTCTTAGGGTTGGGGTTCGGCCTAGGGCTAGGATTTTTTTAACTAGGAAGCCCTGAGTTCCAGGCACACTGGAGCTGTGAAAGGCATCCCAAAGGGAGTGCAAAAGTGCCACAACATGGTTGCTTTCACGGCTTTTTCCTTGGCAAGAATCCTAACACCAGGCTGATTTCCCTTCCCAGGGTTACTGTTAGGCTTAGGCCTAGGACCAGGATTTTTAAAACTAGGAAGCCCTGGGCTCCAGGCACACTGCAGCTGCGAAAGGCATCCCAAGGGGAGTAAAAAAGTGCAACAACATGGCAGCTTTCACAGCTTTTTCCTTTGCACCATCCATATACCTAGGCTGTTTTATCTGCCTAGGGTTAGGGTTAGGGTTCAGCCTAGGGCTTGGAGTTTTTTAACCAGGAAGCCCTGAGTTCCAGGCTTACTGCATCTGCCAAAGGCATCTCAAAGGGAGTGCAGAAGTGCCACAACATGGCTGCTTTCACAGCTTTTCCCTTAGGAAGAACCCTAATACGCGGCTGATTTACCTTCCTAGGGTTACTGTTAGGCTTAGGCCTAGGACTTTTAAAACCAGGAAGCCCTGGGCTCCAGGCACATGCAGCAGCGAAAGACATCCCAAGAGGGCCGCAGAAGTGACACAACTTGGCTGCCTCTGCTTCTATTCTCATGAGACCATCCTGAACCATAGGCTGATTTTCCTTCCTAGGGTTAAGGTTTGAGTTACGCCTGGGGTAAGGGTTCTATTAACCAGAAAGCCCTGAGATCCAAGAACACAGCAGCTGCGAAGGACTAGCCAAGAAGAGCGCAAAAGTACCACAACATGCCTGCCTCCACAGCTTTTTCCTTGGGGACATGCCTAATTCCTGGCTGATTTGCCTTTCTCGTCTTAGGGTTGGGGTTCGGCCTAGGGCTAGGATTTTTAAAATCAGGAAGCCCTGAGTTCCAGGCTTACTTCATCTGCCAAAGGCATCCCAAAGGGAGTGCAAAAGTGCCACAACATGGCTGCTTTCACGGCTTTTCCCTTAGGAAGAACCCTAATACGCAGCTGATTTACCTTCCTAGGGTTACTGTTAGGCTTAGGCCTAGGACTTTTAAAGCCAGGAAGCCCTGGGCTCCAGGCACACCGCAGCTGCGAAAGGCATCCCAAGGGGAGCACAAAAGTGACACAACTTGGCTGCCACCACTGATATTTCCATGAGACCATCCCGAACCATAGGCTGATTTTCCTTCCTAGGGTTAAGGTTTGAGTTACGCCTAGGGTAAGGGTTCTATTAACCAGAAAGCCCTGAGTTCCAAGAACACAGCAGCTGCGAAGGACTAGCCAAGAAGAGCGCAAAAGTACCACAACATGCCTGCCTCCACAGCTTTTTCCTTGGGGACATGCCTAATTCCTGGCTGATTTGCCTTTCTCGTCTTAGGGTTGGGGTTCGGCCTAGGGCTAGGATTTTTAAAATCAGGAGGCCCTGAGTTCCAGGCACACTGGAGCTGTGAAAGTCATCCAAAAGGGAGTGCAAAAGTGCCACAACATAGTTGCTTTCACGGCTTTTTCCTTGGCAAGAAGCCTAACACCAGGCTGATTTCCCTTCCCAGGGTTACTGTTAGGCTTTGGCCTAGGGCTAGGATTTTTAAAACTAGGAAGCCCTGGGCTCCAGGCACACTGCAGCTGTTCAAGGCATCCCAAGGGGAGTACAAAAGTGCAACAACATGGCAGCTTTCACAGCTTTTTCCTTGGCACCATCCCTATACCTAGGCTGATTTACCTGCCTAGGGTTAGTGTTAGGGTTCAGCCTAGGGCTTGGAGTTTTTTAACCAGGAAGCCCTGAGTTCCAGGCTTACTGCATCTGCCAAAGGCATCCCAAAGGGAGTGCAAAAGTGCCACAACATGGCTGCTTTCACGGCTTTTCCCTTAGGAAGAACCCTAATACCCAGCTGATTTACCTTCCTAGGGTTACTGTTAGGCTTAGGCCTAGGACTTTTAAAACCAGGAAGCCCTGGGCTCCAGGCACATGCAGCTGCGAAAGACATCCCAAGAGGGCGGCAGAAGTGACACAACTTGGCTGCCTCTGCTTCTATTCTCATGAGACCATCCTGAACCATAGGCTGATTTTCCTTCCTAGGGTTAAGGTTTCAGTTACGCCTAGGGTAAGAGTTCTATTAACCAGAAAGACCTGAGTTCCAAGAACACAGCAGCTGCGAAGGACTAGCCAAGAAGAGCGCAAAAGTACCACAACGTGCCTGCCTCCACAGCTTTTTCCTTGGGGACATGCCTAATTCCTGGCTGATTTGCCTTTCTCGTCTTAGGGTTGGGGTTCGGCCTAGGGCTAGGATATTTTTGACTAGGAAGCCCTGAGTTCCAGGCTTACTTCATCTGCCAAAGGCATCCCAAAGGGTGTGCAAAAGTACCACAACATGGCTGCTTTCACGGCTTTTCCCTTAGGAAGAACCCTAATACGCGGCTGATTTACCTTCCTAGGGTTACTGTTAGGCTTAGGCCTAGGACTTTTAAAACCAGGAAGCCCTGGGCTCCAGGCACACTGCAGCTGCGAAAGGCATCCCAAGGGGAGCGCAAAAGTGACACAACTTGGCTGCCACCACTGATATTTCCATGAGACCATCCCGAACCATAGGCTGATTTTCCTTCCTAGGGTTAAGGTTTGAGTTACGCCTAGGGTAAGGGTTCTATTAACCAGAAAGCCCTGAGTTCCAAGAACACAGCAGCTGCGAAGGACTAGCCAAGAAGAGCGCAAAAGTACCACAACATGCCTGCCTCCACAGCTTTTTCCTTGGGGACATGCCTAATTCCTGGCTGATTTGCCTTTCTCGTCTTAGGGTTGGGGTTCGGCCTAGGGCTAGGATTTTTTTAACTAGGAAGCCCTGAGTTCCAGGCTTACTGCATCTGCCAAAGGCATCCCAAAGGGAGTGCAGAAGTGCCACAACATGGCTGCTTTCACGGCTTTTCCCTTAGGAAGAACCCTAATACGCGGCTGATTTACCTTCCTAGGGTTACTGTTAGGCTTAGGCCTTGGACTTTTAAAACCAGGAAGCCCTGGGCTCCAGGCACACTGCAGCTGCGAAAGGCATCCCAAGGGGAGCGCAAAAGTGACACAACTTGGCTGCCACCACTGATATTTCCATGAGACCATCCCGAACCATAGGCTGATTTTCCTTCCTAGGGTTAAGGTTTGAGTTACGCCTAGGGTAAGGGTTCTATTAACCAGAAAGCCCTGAGTTCCAAGAACACAGCAGCTGCGAAGGACTAGCCAAGAAGAGCGCAAAAGTACCACAACATGCCTGCCTCCACAGCTTTTTCCTTGGGGACATGCCTAATTCCTGGCTGATTTGCCTTTCTCGTCTTAGGGTTGGGGTTCAGCCTAGGGCTAGGATTTTTTTAACTAGGAAGCCCTGAGTTCCAGGCTTACTTCATCTGCAAAAAGCATCCCAAAGGGAGTGCAGAAGTGCCACAACATGGCTGCTTTCACGGCTTTTCCCTTAGGAAGAACCCTAATACGCGGCTGATTTACCTTCCTAGGTTTACTGTTAGGCTTAGGCCTAGGACTTTTAAAACCAGGAAGCCCTGGGCTCCAGGCACATGCAGCTGCGAAAGGCATCCCAAGAGGGCCGAAAAAGAGACACAACTCGGCTGCCTCTGCTTCTATTCTCATGTGACCATCCTGTACCATAGGCTGATTTTCCTTCCTAGGGTTAAGGTTTGAGTTACGCCTAGGGTAAGGGTTCTATTAACCAGAAAGCCCTGAGTTCCAAGAACACAGCAGCTGCGAAGGACTACCCAAGAAGAGCGCAAAAGTACCACAACATGCCTGCCTCCACAGCTTTTTCCTTGGGGACATGCCTAATTCCTGGCTGATTTGCCTTTCTCGTCTTAGGGTTGGGGTTCGGCCTAGGGCTAGGATTTTTTTAACTAGGAAGCCCTGAGTTCCAGGCTTACTGCATCTGCCAATGGCATCCCAAAGGGAGTGCAGAAGTGCCACAACATGGCTGCTTTCACGGCTTTTCCCTTAGGAAGAACCCTAATACGCGGCTGATTTACCTTCCTAGGGTTACTGTTAGGCTTAGGCCTTGGACTTTTAAAACCAGGAAGCCCTGGGCTCCAGGCACACTGCAGCTGCGAAAGGCATCCCAAGGGGAGCGCAAAAGTGACACAACTTGGCTGCCACCACTGATATTTCCATGAGACCATCCCGAACCATAGGCTGATTTTCCTTCCTAGGGTTAAGGTTTGAGTTACGCCTAGGGTAAGGGTTCTATTAACCAGAAAGCCCTGAGTTCCAAGAACACAGCAGCTGCGAAGGACTACCCAAGAAGAGCGCAAAAGTACCACAACATGCCTGCCTCCACAGCTTTTTCCTTGGGGACATGCCTAATTCCTGGCTGATTTGCCTTTCTCGTCTTAGGGTTGGGGTTCAGCCTAGGGCTAGGATTTTTTAACTAGGAAGCCCTGAGTTCCAGGCTTACTTCATCTGCAAAAAGCATCCCAAAGGGAGTGCAGAAGTGCCACAACATGGCTGCTTTCACGGCTTTTCCCTTAGGAAGAACCCTAATACGCGGCTGATTTACCTTCCTAGGTTTACTGTTAGGCTTAGGCCTAGGACTTTTAAAGCCAGGAAGCCCTGGGCTCCAGGCACACTGCAGCTGCGAAAGGCATCCCAAGGGGAGCGCAAAAGTGACACAACTTGGCTGCCACCACTGATATTTCCATGAGACCATCCCGAACCATAGGCTGATTTTCCTTCCTAGGGTTAAGGTTTGAGTTACGCCTGGGGTAAGGGTTCTATTAACCAGAAAGCCCTGAGTTCCAAGAACACAGCAGCTGCGAAGGACTAGCCAAGAAGAGCGCAAAAGTACCACAACATGCCTGCCTCCACAGTTTTTTCCTTGGGGACATGCCTAATTCCTGGCTGATTTGCCTTTCTCGTCTTAGGGTTGGGGTTCGGCCTAGGGCTAGGATTTTTAAAATCAGGAGGCCCTGAGTTACAGGCACACTGGAGCTGTGAAAGTCATCCAAAAGGGAGTGCAAAAGTGCCACAACATGGTTGCTTTCACGGCTTTTTCCTTGGCAAGAAGCCTAACACCAGGCTGATTTCCCTTCCCAGGGTTACTGTTAGGCTTAGGCCTAGGGCTAGGATTTTTAAAACTAGGAAGCCCTGGGCTCCAGGCACACTGCAGCTGTTCAAGGCATCCCAAGGGGAGTACAAAAGTGCAACAACATGGCAGCTTTCACAGCTTTTTCCTTGGCACCATCCCTATACCTAGGCTGATTTATCTGCCTAGGGTTAGTGTTAGGGTTCAGCCTAGGGCTTGGAGTTTTTTAACCAGGAAGCCCTGAGTTCCAGGCTTACTTCATCTGCCAAAGGCATCCCAAAGGGAGTGCAAAAGTGCCACAACATGGCTGCTTTCACGGCTTTTCCCTTAGGAAGAACCCTAATACCCGGCTGATTTACCTTCCTAGGGTTACTGTTAGGCTTAGGCCTAGGACTTTTAAAACCAGGAAGCCCTGGGCTCCAGGCACATGCAGCAGCGAAAGACATCCAAAGAGGGCCGCAGAAGTGACACAACTTGGCTGCCTCTGCTTCTATTCTCATGAGATCATCCTGAACCATAGGCTGATTTTCCTTCCTAGGGTTAAGGTTTCAGTTACGCCTAGGGTAAGAGTTCTATTAACCAGAAAGACCTGAGTTCCAAGAACACAGCAGCTGTGAAGGACTAGCCAAGAAGAGCGCAAAAGTACCACAACGTGCCTGCCTCCACAGCTTTTTCCTTGGGGACATGCCTAATTCCTGGCTGATTTGCCTTTCTCGTCTTACGGTTGGGGTTCGGCCTAGGGCTAGGTCATTTTTAACTAGGAAGCCCTGAGTTCCAGGCTTACTTCATCTGCCAAAGGCATCCCAAAGGGTGTGCAAAAGTGCCACAACATGGCTGCTTTCACGGCTTTTCCCTTAGGAAGAACCCTAATACGCGGCTGATTTACCTTCCTAGGGTTACTGTTAGGCATAGGCCTAGGACTTTTAAAACCAGGAAGCCCTGGGCTCCAGGCACACTGCAGCTGCGAAAGGCATCCCATGGGGAGCGCAAAAGTGACACAACTTGGCTGCCACCACTGATATTTCCATGAGACCATCCCGAACCATAGGCTGATTTTCCTTCCTAGGGTTAAGGTTTGAGTTACGCCTAGGGTAAGAGTTCTATTAACCAGAAAGACCTGAGTTCCAAGAGCACAGCATCTGCGAAGGACAACCCAAGAAGAGCGCAAAAGTACCACAACATGCCTGCCTCCACAGCTTTTTCCTTGGGGACATGCCTAATTCCTGGCTGATTTGCCTTTCTCGTCTTAGGGTTGGGGTTCGGCCTAGGGCTAGGATTTTTTTAACTAGGAAGCCCTGAGTTCCAGGCTTACTGCATCTGCCAAAGGCATCCCAAAGGGTGTGCAAAAGTGCCACAACATGGCTGCTTTCACGGCTTTTCCCTTAGGAAGAACCCAAATACCCGGCTGATTTACCTTCCTAGGGTTACTGTTAGGCTTAGGCCTAGGACTTTTAAAACCAGGAAGCCCTGGGCTCCAGGCACATGCAGCTGTTAAAGGCATCCCAAGAGGGCCGCAGAAGTGACACAACTTGGCTGCCTCTGCTGCTCTCCTCATGAGAGCATCCCGAACAATAGGCTGATTTTCCTTCCTAGGGTTAAGGTTTGAGTTACGCCTAGGGTAAGAGTTCTATTAACCAGAAAGCCCTGAGTTCCAAGAACCTCGCAGCTGCAAAGGACTACCCAAGAAGAGCGCAAAAGTACCACAACATGCCTGCCTCCACAGCTTTTTCCTTGGGGACATGCCTAATTCCTGGCTGATTTGCCTTTCTCGTCTTAGGGTTGGGGTTCGGCCTAGGGCTAGGATTTTTTTAACTAGGAAGCCCTGAGTTCCAGGCTTACTTCATCTGCCAAAGGCATCCCAAAGGGAGTGCAAAAGTGCCACAACATGGCTGCTTTCACGGCTTTTCCCTTAGGAAGAACCCTAATACGCGGCTGATTTACCTTCCTAGGGTTACTGTTAGGCTTAGGCCTAGGACTTTTAAAACCAGGAAGCCCTGGGCTCCAGGCACACTGCAGCTGCGAAAGGCATCCCAAGGGGAGCGCAAAAGTGACACAACTTGGCTGCCACCACTGATATTTCCATGAGACCATCCCGAATCATAGGCTGATTTTCCTTCCTAGGGTTAAGGTTTGAGTTACGCCTGGGTAAGGGTTCTATTAACCAGAAAGCCCTGAGTTCCAAGAACACAGCAGCTGCGAAGGACTAGCCAAGAAGAGCGCAAAAGTACCACAACATGCCTGCCTCCACAGCTTTTTCCTTGGGGACATGCCTAATTCCTGGCTGATTTGCCTTTCTCGTCTTAGGGTTGGGGTTCGGCCTAGGGCTAGGATTTTTAAAATCAGGAAGCCCTGAGTTCCAGGCACACTGGAGCTGTGAAAGGCATCCCAAAGGGAGTGCAAAAGTGCCACAACATGGCTGCTTTCACGGCTTTTTCCTTGGCAAGAAGCCTAACACCAGGCTGATTTCCCTTCCCAGGGTTACAGTTACGCTTAGGCCTAGGGCTAGGATTTTTAAAACTAGGAAGCCCTTAGTTCCAGGCACACTGCAGCTGTTCAAGGCATCCCAAGGGGAGTACAAAAGTGCAACAACATGGCAGCTTTCACAGCTTTTTCCTTGGCACCATCCCTATACCTAGGCTGATTTATCTGCCTAGGGTTAGGGTTAGGGTTCAGCCTAGGGCTTGGAGTTTTTTAACCAGGAAGCCCTGAGTTCCAGGCTTACTGCATCTGCCAAAGGCATCCCAAAGGGAGTGCAGAAGTGCCACAACATGGCTGCTTTCACGGCTTTTCCCTTAGGAAGAACCCTAATACCCGGCAGATTTACCCTCCTAGGGTTACTGTAGGCTTCGGCCTAGGACTTTTAAAACCAGGAAGCCCTGGGCTCCAGGCACATGCAGCTGTTAAAGGCATCCCAAGAGGGCCTCAGAAGTGACACAACTTGGCTGCCTCTGCTGCTATTCTCATGAGACCATCCCGAACCATAGGCTGATTTTCCTTCCTAGGGTTAAGGTTTGAGTTACGCCTAGGGTAAGAGTTCTTTTAACCAGAAAGCCCTGAGTTCCAAGAACACAGCAGCTGCGAAGGACTACCCAAGAAGAGCGCAGAAGTACCACAACGTGCCTGCCTCCACAGCTTTTTCCTTGGGGACATGCCTAATTCCTGGCTGATTTGCCTTTCTCGTCTTAGGGTTGGGGTTCAGCCTAGGGCTTGGAGTTTTTTAACCAGGAAGCCCTGAGTTCCAGGCTTACTGCATCTGCCAAAGGCATCCCAAAGGGAGTGCAGAAGTGCCACAACATGGCTGCTTTCACGGCTTTTCCCTTAGGAAGAACCCTAATACCCGGCTGATTTACCTTCCTAGGGTTACTGTTAGGCTTAGGCCTAGGACTTTTAAAACCAGGAAGCCCTGGGCTCCAGGCACATGCAGCTGCGAATGCCATCCGAAGAGGGCCGCAGTTGTGACACAACTTGGCTGCCTCTGCTTCTATTCTCATGAGACCATCCTGAACCATAGGCTGATTTTCCTTCCTAGGGTTAAGGTTTGAGTTACGCCTAGGGTAAGGGTTATATTAACCAGAAAGCCCTGAGTTCCAAGAACACAGCAGCTGCGAAGGACTACCCAAGAAGAGCGCAAAAGTACCACAACATGCCTGCCTCCACAGCTTTTTCCTTGGGGACATGCCTAATTCCTGGCTGATTTGCCTTTCTCGTCTTAGGGTTGGGGTTCGGCCTAGGGCTAGGATTTTTTAACTAGGAAGCCCTGAGTTCCAGGCTTACTGCATCTGCCAAAGGCATCCCAAAGGGAGTGCAGAAGTGCCACAACATGGCTGCTTTCACGGCTTTTCCCTTAGGAAGAACCCTAATACCCGGCTGATTTACCTTCCTAGGGTTACTGTTAGGCTTAGGCCTTGGACTTTTAAAACCAGGAAGCCCTGGGCTCCAGGCACACTGCAGCTGCGAAAGGCATCCCAAGGGGAGCGCAAAAGTGACACAACTTTGCTGCCACCACTGATATTTCCATGAGACCATCCCGAACCATAGGCTGATTTTCCTTCCTAGGGTTAAGGTTTGAGTTACGCCTGGGGTAAGGGTTCTATTAACCAGAAAGCCCTGAGTTCCAAGAACACAGCAGCTGCGAAGGACTAGCCAAGAAGAGCGCAAAAGTACCACAACATGCCTGCCTCCACAGCTTTTTCCTTGGGGACATGCCTAATTCCTGGCTGATTTGCCTTTCTCGTCTTAGGGTTGGGGTTCGGCCTAGGGCTAGGATTTCTAAAATCAGGAAGCCCTGAGTTCCAGGCACACTGGAGCTGTGAAAGGCATCCAAAAGGGAGTGCAAAAGTGCCACAACATGGCTGCTTTCACGGCTTTTTCCTTGGCAAGAAGCCTAACACCAGGCTGATTTACCTTCCCAGGGTTACTGTTAGGCTTAGGCCTAGGGCTAGGATTTTTAAAACTAGGAAGCCCTTAGTTCCAGGCACACTGCAGCTGTTCAAGGCATCCCAAGGGGAGTACAAAAGTGCAACAACATGGCAGCTTTCACAGCTTTTTCCTTGGCACCATCCCTATACCTAGGCTGATTTATCTGCCTAGGGTTAGGGTTAGGCTTCAGCCTAGGGCTTGGAGTTTTTTAACCAGGAAGCCCTGAGTTCCAGGCTTACTGCATCTGCCAAAGGCATCCAAAAGGGAGTGCAGAAGTGCCACAACATGGCTGCTTTCACGGCTTTTCCCTTAGGAAGAACCCTAACAGTCGGCAGATTTACCTTCCTAGGGTTACTGTTAGGCTTAGGCCTAGGACTTTTAAAACCAGGACGCCCTGGGCTCCAGGCACACTGCAGCTGCGAAAAGCATCCCAAGAGGGCCGCAGAAGTGACACAACTTGGCTGCCTCTGCTGCTATTCTCATGAGACCATCCCGAACCATAGGCTGATTTTCCTTCCTAGGGTTAAGGTTTGAGTTACGCCTAGGGTAAGAGTTCTATTAACCAGAAAGACCTGAGTTCCAAGAACACAGCAGCTGCGAAGGACTACCCAAGAAGAGCGCAAAAGTACCACAACGTGCCTGCCTCCACAGCTTTTTCCTTGGGGACATGCCTAATTCCTGGCTGATTTGCCTTTCTCGTCTTAGGGTTGGGGTTCGGCCTAGGGCTAGGAATTTTTAACTAGGAAGCCCTGAGTTCCAGGCTTACTTCATCTGCCAAAGGCATCCCAAAGGGAGTGCAGAAGTGCCACAACATGGCTGCTTTCACGGCTTTTCCCTTAGGAAGAACCCTAATACACGGCTGATTTACCTTCCTAGGGTTACTGTTAGGCTTAGGCCTAGGACTTTTAAAACCAGGAAGCCCTGGGCTCCAGGCACTCTGCAGCTGCGAAAGGCATCCCAAGGGGAGCGCAAAAGTAACGCAACTTGGCTGCCACCACTGATATTTCCATGAGACCATCCCGAACCATAGGCTGATTTTCCTTCCTAGGGTTAAGGTTTGAGTTACGCCTAGGGTAAGGGTTCTATTAACCAGAAAGCCCTGAGTTCCAAGAACACAGCAGCTGCGAAGGACTAGCCAAGAAGAGCGCAAAAGTACCACAACATGCCTGCCTCCACAGCTTTTTCCTTGGGGACATGCCTAATTCCTGGCTGATTTGCCTTTCTCGTCTTAGGGTTGGGGTTCGGCCTAGGGCTAGGATTTTTAAAATCAGGAAGCCCTGAGTTCCACGCTTACTTCATCTGCCAAAGGCATCCTAAAGGGAGTGCAGAAATTCCACAACATGGCTGCTTTCACGGCTTTTCCCTTAGGAAGAACCCTAATACCCGGCTGATTTACCTTCCTAGGGTTACTGTTAGGCTTAGGCCTAGGGCTAGGATTTTTAAAACTAGGAAGCCCTTAGTTCCAGGCACACTGCAGCTGTTCAAGGCATCCCAAGGGGAGTACAAAAGTGCAACAACATGGCAGCTTTCACAGCTTTTTCCTTGGCACCATCCCTATACCTAGGCTGATTTATCTGCCTGGGGTTAGGGTTAGGGTTCAGCCTAGGTCTTGGAGTTTTTTAACCAGGAAGCCCTGAGTTCCAGGCTTACTGCATCTGCCAAAGGCATCCCAAAGGGAGTGCAGAAGTGCCACAACATGGCTGCTTTCACGGCTTTTCCCTTAGGAAGAACCCTAATACCCGGCTGATTTACCTTCCTAGGGTTACTGTTAGGCTTAGGCCTAGGACTTTTAAAACCAGGAAGCCCTGGGCTCCAGGCACACTGCAGCTGCGAAAGGCATCCCAAGAGGGCCGCAGAAGTGACACAACTTGGCTGCCTCTGCTGCTATTCTCATGAGACCATCCCGAACCATAGGCTGATTTTCCTTCCTAGGGTTAAGGTTTGAGTTACGCCTAGGGTAAGAGTTCTTTTAACCAGAAAGCCCTGAGTTCCAAGAACACAGCAGCTGCGAAGGACTACCCAAGAAGAGCGCAAAAGTACCACAACGTGCCTGCCTCCACAGCTTTTTCCTTGGGGACATGCCTAATTCCTGGCTGATTTGCCTTTCTCGTCTTAGGGTTGGGGTTCGGCCTAGGGCTAGGATTTTTTTAACCAGGAAACCCTGAGTTCCAGGCTTACTTCATCTGCCAAAGGCATCCAAAAGGGAGTGCAGAAGTGCCACAACATGGCTGCTTTCACGGCTTTTCCCTTAGGAAGAACCCTAATACGCGGCTGATTTACCTTCCTAGGGTTACTGTTAGGCTTAGGCCTAGGACTTTTAAAACCAGGAAGCCCTGGGCTCCAGGCACTCTGCAGCTGCGAAAGGCATCCCAAGGGGAGCGCAAAAGTAACGCAACTTGGCTGCCACCACTGATATTTCCATGAGACCATCCCGAACCATAGGCTGATTTTCCTTCCTAGGGTTAAGGTTTGAGTTACGCCTAGGGTAAGGGTTCTATTAACCAGAAAGCCCTGAGTTCCAAGAACACAGCAGCTGCGAAGGACTAGCCAAGAAGAGCGCAAAAGTACCACAACATGCCTGCCTCCACAGCTTTTTCCTTGGGGACATGCCTAATTCCTGGCTGATTTGCCTTTCTCGTCTTAGGGTTGGGGTTCGGCCTAGGGCTAGGATTTTTAAAATCAGGAAGCCCTGAGTTCCAGGCTTACTTCATCTGCCAAAGGCATCCCAAAGGGAGTGCAGAAGTTCCACAACATGGCTGCTTTCACGGCTTTTCCCTTAGGAAGAACCCTAATACCCGGCTGATTTACCTTCCTAGGGTTACTGTTAGGCTTAGGCCTAGGGCTAGGATTTTTAAAACTAGGAAGCCCTTAGTTCCAGGCACACTGCAGCTGTTCAAGGCATCCCAAGGGGAGTACAAAAGTGCAACAACATGGCAGCTTTCACAGCTTTTTCCTTGGCACCATCCCTATACCTAGGCTGATTTATCTGCCTGGGGTTAGGGTTAGGCTTCAGCCTAGGGCTTGGAGTTTTTTAACCAGGAAGCCCTGAGTTCCAGGCTTACTGCATCTGCCAAAGGCATCCCAGAGTGCAGAAGTGCCACAACATGGCTGCTTTCACGGCTTTTCCCTTAGGAAGAACCCTAATACCCGGCTGATTTACCTTCCTAGGGTTACTGTTAGGCTTAGGCCTAGGACTTTTAAAACCAGGAAGCCCTGGGCTCCAGGCACACTGCAGCTGCGAAAGGCATCCCAAGAGGGCCGCAGTAGTGACACAACTTGGCTGCCTCTGCTTCTATTCTCATGAGACCATCCCGAACCATAGGCTGATTTTCCTTCCTAGGGTTAAGGTTTGAGTTACGCCTAGGGTAAGGGTTATATTAACCAGAAAGCCCTGAGTTCCAAGAACACAGCAGCTGCGAAGGACTACCCAAGAAGAGCGCAAAAGTACCACAACGTGCCTGCCTCCACAGCTTTTTCCTTGGGGACATGCCTAATTCCTGGCTGATTTGCCTTTCTCGTCTTAGGGTTGGGGTTCGGCCTAGGGCTAGGATTTTTTAACTAGGAAGCCCTGAGTTCCAGGCTTACTTCATCTGCCAAAGGCATCCCAAAGGGAGTGCAGAAGTGCCACAACATGGCTGCTTTCACGGCTTTTCCCTTAGGAAGAACCCTAATACGCAGCTGATTTACCTTCCTAGGGTTACTGTTAGGCTTAGGCCTAGGACTTTTAAAACCAGGAAGCCCTGGGCTCCAGGCACACTGCAGCTGCGAAAGGCATCCCAAGGGGAGCGCAAAAGTGACACAACTTTGCTGCCACCACTGATATTTCCATGAGACCATCCCGAACCATAGGCTGATTTTCCTTCCTAGGGTTAAGGTTTGAGTTACGCCTGGGGTAAGGGTTCTATTAACCAGAAAGCCCTGAGTTCCAAGAACACAGCAGCTGCGAAGGACTTCCCAAGAAGAGCGCAAAAGTACCACAACATGCCTGCCTCCACAGCTTTTTCCTTGGGGACATGCCTAATTCCTGGCTGATTTGCCTTTCTCGTCTTAGGGTTGGGGTTCGGCCTAGGGCTAGGATTTTTAAAATCAGGAAGCCCTGAGTTCCAGGCACACTGGAGCTGTGAAAGGCATCCAAAAGGGAGTGCAAAAGTGCCACAACATGGCTGCTTTCACGGCTTTTTCCTTGGCAAGAAGCCTAACACCAGGCTGATTTACCTTCCCAGGGTTACTGTTAGGCTTAGGCCTAGGGCTAGGATTTTTAAAACTAGGAAGCCCTTAGTTCCAGGCACACTGCAGCTGCGAAAGGCATCCCAAGGGGAGTACAAAAGTGCAACAACATGGCAGCTTTCACAGCTTTTTCCTTGGCACCATCCCTATACCTAGGCTGATTTATCTGCCTAGGGTTAGGGTTAGGCTTCGGCCTAGGGCTTGGAGTTTTTTAACCAGGAAGCCCTGAGTTCCAGGCTTACTGCATCTGCCAAAGGCATCCCAAAGGGAGTGCAGAAGTGCCACAACATGGCTGCTTTCACGGCTTTTCCCTTAGGAAGAACCCTAATACGCGGCTGATTTACCTTCCTAGGGTTACTGTTAGGCTTAGGCCTAGGACTTTTAAAACCAGGACGCCCTGCGCTCCAGGCACACTGCAGCTGCGAAAGGCATCCCAAGAGGAGCGCAAAAGTGACACAACTTGGCTGCCACCACTGATATTTCCATGAGACCATCCCGAAACATAGGCTGATTTTCCTTCCTAGGGTTAAGGTTTGAGTTACGCCTAGGGTAAGAGTTCTATTAACCAGAAAGACCTGAGTTCCAAGAACACAGCAGCTGCGAAGGACTACCCAAGAAGAGCGCAAAAGTACCACAACATGCCTGCCTCCACAGCTTTTTCCTTGGGGACATGCCTAATTCCTGGCTGATTTGCCTTTCTCGTCTTAGGGTTGGGGTTCGGCCTAGGGCTAGGATTTTTTTCACTAGGAAGCCCTGAGTTCCAGGCTTACTTCATCTGCCAAAGGCATCCCAAAGGGAGTTCAGAAGTGCCACAACATGGCTGCTTTCACGGCTTTTCCCTTTGGAAGAACCCTAATACACGGCTGATTTACCTTCCTAGGGTTACTGTTAGGCTTAGGCCTAGGACTTTTAAAACCAGGAAGCCCTGGGCTCCAGGCACTCTGCAGCTGCGAAAGGCATCCCAAGGGGAGCGCAAAAGTGACACAACTTGGCTGCCACCACTGATATTTCCATGAGACCATCCCGAACCATAGGCTGATTTTCCTTCCTAGGGTTAAGGTTTGAGTTACGCCTAGGGTAAGAGTTCTATTAACCAGAAAGACCTGAGTTCCAAGAACACAGCAGCTGCGAAGGACTAGCCAAGAAGAGCGCAAAAGTACCACAACATGCCTGCCTCCACAGCTTTTTCCTTGGGGACATGCCTAATTCCTGGCTGATTTGCCTTTCTCGTCTTAGGGTTGGGGTTCGGCCTAGGGCTAGGATTTTTTTAACTAGGAAGCCCTGAGTTCCAGGTTACTTCATCTGCCAAAAGCATCCCAAAGGGAGTGCAGAAGTGCCACAACATGGCTGCTTTCACGGCTTTTCCCTTAGGAAGAACCCTAATACCCGGCTGATTTACCTTCCTAGGGTTACTGTTAGGCTTAGGCCTAGGACACTTAAAACCAGGAAGCCCTGCGCTCCAGGCACTCTGCCGCTGCGAAAGGCATCCCAAGGGGAGCGAAAAAGTAATGCAAATTGGCTGCCACTACTGATATTTCCATGAGACCATCCCGAACCATAGGCTGATTTTCCTTCCTAGGGTTAAGGTTTGAGTTACGCCTAGGGTAAGGGTTCTATTAACCAGAAAGCCCTGAGTTCCAAGAACACAGCAGCTGCGAAGGACTAGCCAAGAAGAGCGCAAAAGTACCACAACATGCCTGCCTCCACAGCTTTTTCCTTGGGGACATGCCTAATTCCTGGCTGATTTGCCTTTCTCGTCTTAGGGTTGGGGTTCGGCCTAGGGCTAGGATTTTTAAAATCAGGAAGCCCTGAGTTCCAGGCTTACTTCATCTGCCAAAGGCATCCCAAAGGGAGTGCAGAAGTTCCACAACATGGCTGCTTTCACGGCTTTTCCCTTAGGAAGAACCCTAATACCCGGCTGATTTACCTTCCTAGGGTTACTGTTAGGCTTAGGCCTAGGGCTAGGATTTTTAAAACTAGGAAGCCCTTAGTTCCAGGCACACTGCAGCTGTTCAAGGCATCCCAAGGGGAGTACAAAAGTGCAACAACATGGCAGCTTTCACAGCTTTTTCCTTGGCACCATCCCTATACCTAGGCTGATTTATCTGCCTAGGGTTAGGGTTAGGCTTCAGCCTAGGGCTTGGAGTTTTTTAACCAGGAAGCCCTGAGTTCCAGGCTTACTGCATCTGCCAAAGGCATCCCAAAGGGAGTGCAGAAGTGCCTCAACATGGCTGCTTTCACGGCTTTTCCCCTAGGAAGGACCCTAATACCCGACTAATTTGCCTTCCTAGGGTTACTGTTAGGCTTAGGCCTAGGACTTTTAAAACCAGGAAGCCCTGGGCTCCACGCACACTGCACCTGCGAAAGGCATCCCAATGGGAGCGCAAAAGTGACACAACTTGGCTGCCACCACTGATATTTCCATGAGACCATCCCGAACCATAGGCTGATTTTCCTTCCTAGGGTTAAGGTTTGAGTTACGCCCTGGGTAAGGGTTCTATTAACCAGAAAGCCCTGAGTTCCAAGAACACAGCAGCTGCGAAGGACTAGCCAAGAAGAGCGCAAAAGTACCACAACATGCCTGCCTCCACAGCTTTTTCCTTGGGGACATGCCTAATTCCTGGCTGATTTGCCTTTCTCGTCTTAGGGTTGGGGTTCGGCCTAGGGCTAGGATTTTTAAAATCAGGAAGCCCTGAGTTCCAGGCACACTGGAGCTGTGAAAGGCATCCAAAAGGGAGTGCAAAAGTGCCACAACATGGCTGCTTTCACGGCTTTTTCCTTGGCAAGAAGCCTAACACCAGGCTGATTTCCCTTCCCAGGGTTACTGTTACGCTTAGGCCTAGGGCTAGGATTTTTAAAACTAGGAAGCCCTTAGTTCCAGGCACACTGCAGCTGTTCAAGGAATCCCAAAGGGAGTACAACAGTGCAACAACATGGCAGCTTTCACGGCTTTTTCCTTGGCACCATCCCTATACCTAGGCTGATTTATCTACCTGGGGTTAGGGTTAGGCTTCAGCCTAGGGCTTGGAGTTTTTTAACCAGGAAGCCCTGAGTTCCAGGCTTACTGCATCTGCCAAAGGCATCCCAATGGGAGTGCAGAAGTGCCACAACATGGCTGCTTTCACGGCTTTTCCCTTAAGAAGAACCCTTATACCCGGCAGATTTACCTTCCTAGGGTTACTGTTAGGCTTAGGCCTAGGACTTTTAAAACCAGGAAGCCCTGGGCTCCAGGCACATGCAGCTGTTAAAGGCATCCCAAGAGGGCTGCAGAAGTGACACAACTTGGCTGCCTCTGCATCTATTCTCATGAGACCATCCCGAACCATAGGCTGATTTTCCTTCCTAGGGTTAAGGTTTGAGTTACGCCTAGGGTAAGGGTTCTATTAACCAGAAAGCCCTGAGTTCCAAGAACACAGCAGCTGCGAAGGACTAGCCAAGAAGAGCTGAAAAGTACCACAACATGCCTGCCTCCACAGCTTTTTCCTTGGGGACATGCCTAATTCCTGGCTGATTTGCCTTTCTCGTCTTAGGGTTGGGGTTCGGCCTAGGGCTAGGATTTTTTTAACTAGGAAGCCCTGAGTTCCAGGCTTACTTCATCTGCAAAAAGCATCCCAAAGGGAGTGCAGAAGTGCCACAACATGGCTGCTTTCACGGCTTTTCCCTTAGGAAGAACCCTAATACACGGCTGATTTACCTTCCTAGGGTTACTGTTAGGCTTAGGCCTAGGACTTTTAAAACCAGGAAGCCCTGGGCTCCAGGCACACTGCAGCTGCGAAAGGCATCCCAAGGGGAGCGCAAAAGTGACACAACTTGGCTACCTCTGCTTCTATTCTCATGAGACCATCCTGAACCATAGGCTGATTTTCCTTCCCTGGGTTAAGGTTTGAGTTTCGCCTAGTGTAAGAGTTCTATTAACCAGAAAGCCCTGAGTTCCAAGAACACAGCAGCTGCGAAGGACTAGCCAAGAAGAGCGCAAAAGTACCACAACATGCCTGCCTCCACAGCTTTTTCCTTGGGGACATGCCTAATTCCTGGCTGATTTGCCTTTCTCGTCTTAGGGTTGGGGTTCCGCCTAGGGCTAGGATATTTTTAACTAGGAAGCCCTGAGTTCCAGGCTTACTTCATCTGCCAAAGGCATCCCAAAGGGTGTGCAAAAGTGCCACAACATGGCTGCTTTCACGGCTTTTCCCTTAGGAAGAACCCTAATACCCGGCAGAGTTACCTTCCTAGGGTTACTGTTAGGCTTAGGCCTAGGACTTTTAAAACCAGGAAGCCCTGGGCTCCAGGCACATGCAGCTGTTAAAGGCATCCCAAGAGGTCCGCAGAAGTGACACAACTTGGCTACTTCTGCTTCTATTCTCATGAGACCATCCTGAACCATTGGCTGATTTTCATTCCCAGGGTTAAGGTTTGAGTTTCGCCTAGGGTAAGAGTTCTATTAACCAGAAAGCCCTGAGTTCCAAGAACACAGCAGCTGCGAAGGACTACCCAAGAAGAGCGCAAAAGTACCACAACATGCCTGCCTCCACAGCTTTTTCCTTGGGGACATGCCTAATTCCTGGCTGATTTGCCTTTCTCGTCTTAGGGTTGGGGTTCGGCCTAGGGCTAGGATTTTTTTAACTAGGAAGCCCTGAGTTCCAGGCTTACTTCATCTGCCAAAGGCATCCCAAAGGGTGTGCAAAAGTGCCACAACATGGCTGCTTTCACGGCTTTTCCCTTAGGAAGAACCCTAATACCCGGCAGAGTTACCATCCTAGGGTTACTGTTAGGCTTAGGCCTAGGACTTTTAAAACCAGGAAGCCCTGGGCTCCAGGCACATGCAGCTGTTAAAGGCATCCCAAGAGGGCTGCAGAAGTGACACAACTTGGCTGCCTCTGCATCTATTCTCATGAGACCATCCCGAATCATACGCTGATTTTCCTTCCTAGGGTTAAGGTTTGAGTTACGCCTAGGGTAAGGGTTCTATTAACCAGAAAGCCCTGAGTTCCAAGAACACAACAGCTGCGAAGGACTTCCCAAGAAGAGCGCAAAAGTACCACAACATGCCTGTCTCCACAGCTTTTTCCTTGGGGACATGCCTAATTCCTGGCTGATTTGCCTTTCTCGTCTTAGGGTTGGGGTTCGGCCTAGGGCTAGGATTTTGAAAATCAGGAAGCCCTGAGTTCCAGGCACACTGGAGCTGTGAAAGGCATCCCAAAGGGAGTGCAAAAGTGCCACAACATGGTTGCTTTCACGGCTTTTTCCTTGGCAAGAAGCTTAAAACCAGGCTGATTTCCCTTCCCAGGGTTACTGTTAGGCTTAGGCCTAGGGCTAGGATTTTTAAAACTAGGAAGCCCTTAGATCCAGGCACACTGCAGCTGTTCAAGGCATCCCAAGGGGAGTACAAAAGTGCAACAACATGGCAGCTTTCACAGCTTTTTCCTTGGCACCATCCCTATACCTAGGCTGATTTATCTGCCTGGGGTTAGGGTTAGGCTTCAGCCTAGGGCTTGGAGTTTTTTAACCAGGAAGCCCTGAGTTCCAGGCTTACTGCATCTGCCAAAGGCATCCCAAAGGGAGTGCAAAAGTGCCACAACATGGCTGCTTTCACGGCTTTTCCCTTAGGAAGAACCCTAATACCCGGCTGATTTACCTTCCTAGGGTTACTGTTAGGCTTAGGCCTAGGACTTTTAAAACCAGGAAGCCCTGGACTCCAGGAATATGCAGCTGCGAAAGGCATCCCAAGAGGGCCGCAGAAGTGACACAACTAGGCTGCCTCTGCTTCTATTCTCATGAGACCATCCTGAACCATAGGCTGATTTTCCTTCCTAGGGTTAAGGTTTGAGTTACGCCTAGGGTAAGAGTTCTATTAACCAGAAAGCCCTGAGTTCCAAGAACACAGCAGCTGCGAAGGACTACCCAAGAAGAGCGCAAAAGTACCACAACATGCCTGCCTCCACAGCTTTTTCCTTGGGGACATGCCTAATTCCTGGCTGATTTGCCGTTCTCGTCTTAGGGTTGGTGTTCGGCCTAGGGATAGGATTTTTAAAATCAGGAAGCCCTGAGTTCCAGGCACACTGGAGCTGTGAAAGGCATCCAAAAGGGAGTGCAAAAGTGCCACAACATGGCTGCTTTCACGGCTGTTTCCTTGGCAAGAAGCCTAACACCAGGCTGATTTCCCTTCCCAGGGTTACTGTTACGCTTAGGCCTAGGGCTAGGATTTTTAAAACTAGGAAGCCCTTAGTTCCAGGCACACTGCAGCTGCGAAAGGCATCCCAAGGGGAGTACAAAAGTGCAACAACATGGCAGCTTTCACAGCTTTTTCCTTGGCACCATCCCTATACCTCGGCTGATTTATCTGCCTGGGGTTAGGGTTAGGCTTCAGCATAGGGCTTGGAGTTTTTAACCAGGAAGCCCTGAGTTCCAGGCTTACTGCATCTGCCAAAGGCATCCCAAAGGGAGTGCAGAAGTGCCACAACATGGCTGCTTTCACGGCTTTTCCCTTAGGAAGAACCCTAATACGCGGCTGATTTACCTTCCTAGGGTTACTGTTAGGCTTAGGCCTAGGACTTTTAAAACCAGGAAGCCCTGGGCTCCAGGCACACTGCAGCTGCGAAAGGCATCCCAAGGGGAGCGCAAAAGTGACACAACTTGGCTGCCACCACTGATATTTCCATGAGACCATCCCGAACCATAGGCTGATTTTCCTTCCTAGGGTTAAGGTTTGAGTTACGCCTGGGGTAAGGATTCTATTAACCAGAAAGACCTGAGTTCCAAGAACACAGCAGCTGCGAAGGACTAGCCAAGAAGAGCGCAAAAGTACCACAACATGCCTGCCTCCACAGCTTTTTCCTTGGGGACATGCCTAATTCCTGGCTGATTTGCCTTTCTCGTCTTAGGGTTGGGGTTCGGCCTAGGGCTAGGATTTTTAAAATCAGGAAGCCCTGAGTTCCAGGCACACTGGAGCTGTGAAAGGCATCCAAAAGGGAGTGCAAAAGTGCCACAACATGGCTGCTTTCACGGCTTTTTCCTTGGCAAGAAGCCTAACACCAGGCTGATTTCCCTTCCCAGGGTTACTGTTAGGCTTAGGCCTAGGGCTAGGATATTTAAAACTAGGAAGCCCGTAGTTCCAGGCACACTGCAGCTGCGAAAGGCATCCCAAGGGGAGTACAAAAGTGCAACAACATGGCAGCTTTCACAGCTTTTTCATTGGCACCATCCCTATACCTAGGCTGATTTATCTGCCTAGGGTTAGGGCTAGGCTTCAGCCTAGGGCTTGGAGTTTTTTAACCAGGAAGCCCTGAGTTCCAGGCTTACTGCATCTGCCAAAGGCATCCCAAAGGGAGTGCAGAAGTGCCACAACATGGCTGCTTTCACGGCTTTTCCCTTAGGAAGAACCCTAATACTCGGCAGATTTACCTTCCTAGGGTTACTGTTAGGCTTAGGCCTAGGACTTTTAAAACCAGGACGGCCTGGGCTCCAGGCACACTGCAGCTGCGAAAGGCATCCCAAGAGGGCCGCAGAAGTGACACAGCTTGGCTGCCTCTGCTGCTATTCTCATGAGACCATCCCGAACCATAGGCTGATTTTCCTTCCTAGGGTTAAGGTTTGAGTTACGCCTAGGGTAAGAGTTCTATTAACCAGAAAGCCCTGAGTTCCAAGAACACAGCAGCCGCGAAGGACGAGCCAAGAAGAGCGCAAAAGTACCACAACGTGCCTGCCTCCACAGCTTTTTCCTTGGGGACATGCCTAATTCCTGGCTGATTTGCCTTTCTCGTCTTAGGGTTGGGGTTCGGCCTAGGGCTAGGATTTTTAAAATCAGGAAGCCCTGAGTTCCAGGCTTACTTCATCTGCCAAAGGCATCCCAAAGGGAGTGCAGAAGTTCCACAACATGGCTGCTTTCACGGCTTTTCCCTGAGGAAGAACCCTAATACCCGGCTGATTTCCCTTCCTAGGGTTACTGTTAGGCTTAGGCCTAGGGCTGGGTTTTTTAAAACTAGGAAGCCCTTAGTTCCAGGCACACTGCAGCTGCTCAAGGCATCCCAAGGGGAGTACAAAAGTGCAACAACATGGCAGCTTTCACAGCTTTTTCCTTGGCACCATCCCTATACCTGGGCTGATTTATCTGCCTGGGGTTAGGGTTAGGCTTCAGCCTAGGGCTTGGAGTTTTTTAACCAGGAAGCCCTGAGTTCCAGGCTTACTGCATCTGCCAAAGGCATTCCAGAGTGCAGAAGTGCCACAACATGGCTGCTTTCACGGCTTTTCCCTTAGGAAGAACCCTAATACCGGGCTGATTTACCTTCCTAGGGTTACTGTTAGGCTTAGGCCTAGGACTTTTAAAACCAGGAAGCCCTGGGCTCCAGGCACATGCAGCTGCGAATGCCATCCGAAGAGGGCCGCAGTAGTGACACAACTTGGCTGCCTCTGCTTCTATCCTCATGAGACCATCCTGAACCATAGGCTGATTTTCCTTCCTAGGGTTAAGGTTTGAGTCACGCCTAGGGTAAGGGTTATATTAACCAGAAAGCCCTGAGTTCCAAGAACACAGCAGCTGCGAAGGACTAGCCAAGAAGAGCGCAAAAGTACCACAACGTGCCTGCCTCCACAGCTTTTTCCTTGGGGACATGCCTAATTCCTGGCTGATTTGCCTTTCTCGTCTTAGGGTTGGTGTTCGGCCTAGGGCTAGGATTTTTTTCACTAGGAAGCCCTGAGTTCCAGGCTTACTTCATCTGCCAAAGGCATCCCAAAGGGAGTGCAGAAGTGCCACAACATGGCTGCTTTCACGGCTTTTCCCTTAGGAAGAACCCTAATACGCGGCTGATTTACCTTCCTAGGGTTACTGTTAGGCTTAGGCCTAGGACTTTTAAAACCAGGAAGCCCTGGGCTCCAGGCACACTGCAGCTGCGAAAGGCATCCCAAGGGGAGCGCAAAAGTGACACAACTTGGCTGCCACCACTGATATTTCCATGAGACCATCCCGAACCATAGGCTGATTTTCCTTCCTAGGGTTAAGGTTTGAGTTACGCCTAGGGTAAGGGTTCTATTAACCAGAAAGCCCTGAGTTCCAAGAACACAGCAGCTGCGAAGGACTACCCAAGAAAAGCGCAAAAGTACCACAACATGCCTGCCTCCACAGCTTTTTCCTTGGGGACATGCCTAATTCCTGGCTGATTTGCCTTTCTCGTCTTAGGGTTGGGGTTCGGCCTAGGGCTAGGATTTTTAAAATCAGGAAGCCCTGAGTTCCAGGCACACTGGAGCTGTGAAAGGCATCCAAAAGGGAGTGCAAAAGTGCCACAACATGGCTGCTTTCACGTCTGTTTCCTTGTTAAGAAGCCTAACACCAGGCTGATTTCCCTTCCCAGGGTATCTGTTACGCTTTGGCCTAGGGCTAGGACTTTTAAAACTAGGAAGCCCTTAGTTCCAGGCACACTGCAGCTGCGAAAGGCATCCCAAGGGGAGTACAAAAGTGCAACAACATGGCAGCTTTCACAGCTTTTTCCTTGGCACCATCCCTATACCTAGGCTGATTTATCTGCCTAGGGTTAGGGTTAGGGTTCAGCCTAGGGCTTGGAGTTTTTTAACCAGGAAGCCCTGAGTTCCAGGCTTACTGCATCTGCCAAAGGCATCCCAAAGGGAGTGCAGAAGTGCCACAACATGGCTGCTTTCACGGCTTTTCCCTTAGGAAGAACCCTAATACCCGGCAGATTTACCTTCCTAGGGTTACTGTTAGGCTTAGGCCTAGGACTTTTAAAACCAGGACGCCCTGGGCTCCAGGCACACTGCAGCTGCGAAAGGCATCCCAAGAGGGCCGCAGAAGTGACACAACTTGGCTGCCTCTGCTGCTATTCTCATGAGACCATCCCGAACCATAGGCTGATTTTCCTTCCTAGGGTTAAGGTTTGAGTTACGCCTAGGGTAAGAGTTCTATTAACCAGAAAGACCTGAGTTCCAAGAACACAGCAGCTGCGAAGGACTACCCAAGAAGAGCGCAAAAGTACCACAACGTGCCTGCCTCCACAGCTTTTTCCTTGGGGACATGCCTAATTCCTGGCTGATTTGCCTTTCTCGTCTTAGGGTTGGGGTTCGGCCTAGGGCTAGGAATTTTTATCTAGGAAGCCCTGAGTTCCAGGCTTACTTCATCTGCCAAAGGCATCCCAAAGGGAGTGCAGAAGTGCCACAACATGGCTGCTTTCACGGCTTTTCCCTTAGGAAGAACCCTAATACACGGCTGATTTACCTTCCTAGGGTTACTGTTAGGCTTAGGCCTAGGACTTTTAAAACCAGGAAGCCCTGGGCTCCAGGCACTCTGCAGCTGCGAAAGGCATCCCAAGGGGAGCGCAAAAGTAACGCAACTTGGCTGCCACCACTGATATTTCCATGAGACCATCCCGAACCATAGGCTGATTTTCCTTCCTAGGGTTAAGGTTTGAGTTACGCCTAGGGTAAGGGTTCTATTAACCAGAAAGCCCTGAGTTCCAAGAACACAGCAGCTGCGAAGGACTAGCCAAGAAGAGCGCAAAAGTACCACAACATGCCTGCCTCCACAGCTTTTTCCTTGGGGACATGCCTAATTCCTGGCTGATTTGCCTTTCTCGTCTTAGGGTTGGGGTTCGGCCTAGGGCTAGGATTTTTAAAATCAGGAAGCCCTGAGTTCCACGCTTACTTCATCAGCCAAAGGCATCCTAAAGGGAGTGCAGAAATTCCACAACATGGCTGCTTTCACGGCTTTTCCCTTAGGAAGAACCCTAATACCCGGCTGATTTACCTTCCTAGGGTTACTGTTAGGCTTAGGCCTAGGGGTAGGATTTTTAAAACTAGGAAGCCCTTAGTTCCAGGCACACTGCAGCTGTTCAAGGCATCCCAAGGGGAGTACAAAAGTGCAACAACATGGCAGCTTTCACAGCTTTTTCCTTGGCACCATCCCTATACCTAGGCTGATTTATCTGCCTGGGGTTAGGGTTAGGGTTCAGCCTAGGGCTTGGAGTTTTTTAACCAGGAAGCCCTGAGTTCCAGGCTTACTGCATCTGCCAAAGGCATCCCAAAGGGAGTGCAGAAGTGCCACAACATGGCTGCTTTCACGGCTTTTCCCTTAGGAAGAACCCTAATACCCGGCTGATTTACCTTCCTAGGGTTACTGTTAGGCTTAGGCCTAGGACTTTTAAAACCAGGAAGCCCTGGGCTCCAGGCACACTGCAGCTGCGAAAGGCATCCCAAGAGGGCCGCAGAAGTGACACAACTTGGCTGCCTCTGCTGCTATTCTCATGAGACCATCCCGAACCATAGGCTGATTTTCCTTCCTAGGGTTAAGGTTTGAGTTACGCCTAGGGTAAGAGTTCTTTTAACCAGAAAGCCCTGAGTTCCAAGAACACAGCAGCTGCGAAGGACTACCCAAGAAGAGCGCAAAAGTACCACAACGTGCCTGCCTCCACAGCTTTTTCCTTGGGGACATGCCTAATTCCTGGCTGATTTGCCTTTCTCGTCTTAGGGTTGGGGTTCGGCCTAGGGCTAGGATTTTTTTAACCAGGAAACCCTGAGTTCCAGGCTTACTTCATCTGCCAAAGGCATCCAAAAGGGAGTGCAGAAGTGCCACAACATGGCTGCTTTCACGGCTTTTCCCTTAGGAAGAACCCTAATACGCGGCTGATTTACCTTCCTAGGGTTACTGTTAGGCTTAGGCCTAGGACTTTTAAAACCAGGAAGCCCTGGGCTCCAGGCACTCTGCAGCTGCGAAAGGCATCCCAAGGGGAGCGCAAAAGTAACGCAACTTGGCTGCCACCACTGATATTTCCATGAGACCATCCCGAACCATAGGCTGATTTTCCTTCCTAGGGTTAAGGTTTGAGTTACGCCTAGGGTAAGGGTTCTATTAACCAGAAAGCCCTGAGTTCCAAGAACACAGCAGCTGCGAAGGACTAGCCAAGAAGAGCGCAAAAGTACCACAACATGCCTGCCTCCACAGCTTTTTCCTTGGGGACATGCCTAATTCCTGGCTGATTTGCCTTTCTCGTCTTAGGGTTGGGGTTCGGCCTAGGGCTAGGATTTTTAAAATCAGGAAGCCCTGAGTTCCAGGCTTACTTCATCTGCCAAAGGCATCCCAAAGGGAGTGCAGAAGTTCCACAACATGGCTGCTTTCACGGCTTTTCCCTTAGGAAGAACCCTAATACCCGGCTGATTTACCTTCCTAGGGTTACTGTTAGGCTTAGGCCTAGGGCTAGGATTTTTAAAACTAGGAAGCCATTAGTTCCAGGCACACTGCAGCTGTTCAAGGCATCCCAAGGGGAGTACAAAAGTGCAACAACATGGCAGCTTTCACAGCTTTTTCCTTGGCACCATCCCTATACCTAGGCTGATTTATCTGCCTGGGGTTAGGGTTAGGCTTCAGCCTAGGGCTTGGAGTTTTTTAACCAGGAAGCCCTGAGTTCCAGGCTTACTGCATCTGCCAAAGGCATCCCAGAGTGCAGAAGTGCCACAACATGGCTGCTTTCACGGCTTTTCCCTTAGGAAGAACCCTAATACCCGGCTGATTTACCTTCCTAGGGTTACTGTTAGGCTTAGGCCTAGGACTTTTAAAACCAGGAAGCCCTGGGCTCCAGGCATACTGCAGCTGCGAAAGGCATCCCAAGAGGGCCGCAGTAGTGACACAACTTGGCTGCCTCTGCTTCTATTCTCATGAGACCATCCCGAACCATAGGCTGATTTTCCTTCCTAGGGTTAAGGTTTGAGTTACGCCTAGGGTAAGGGTTATATTAACCAGAAAGCCCTGAGTTCCAAGAACACAGCAGCTGCGAAGGACTAGCCAAGAAGAGCGCAAAAGTACCACAACGTGCCTGCCTCCACAGCTTTTTCCTTGGGGACATGCCTAATTCCTGGCTGATTTGCCTTTCTCGTCTTAGGGTTGGGGTTCGGCCTAGGGCTAGGATTTTTTAACTAGGAAGCCCTGAGTTCCAGGCTTACTTCATCTGCCAAAGGCATCCCAAAGGGAGTGCAGAAGTGCCACAACATGGCTGCTTTCACGGCTTTTCCCTTAGGAAGAACCCTAATACGCGGCTGATTTACCTTCCTAGGGTTACTGTTAGGCTTAGGCCTAGGACTTTTAAAACCAGGAAGCCCTGGGCTCCAGGCACACTGCAGCTGCGAAAGGCATCCCAAGGGGAGCGCAAAAGTGACACAACTTTGCTGCCACCACTGATATTTCCATGAGACCATCCCGAACCATAGGCTGATTTTCCTTCCTAGGGTTAAGGTTTGAGTTACGCCTGGGGTAAGGGTTCTATTAACCAGAAAGCCCTGAGTTCCAAGAACACAGCAGCTGCGAAGGACTTCCCAAGAAGAGCGCAAAAGTACCACAACATGCCTGCCTCCACAGCTTTTTCCTTGGGGACATGCCTAATTCCTGGCTGATTTGCCTTTCTCGTCTTAGGGTTGGGGTTCGGCCTAGGGCTAGGATTTTTAAAATCAGGAAGCCCTGAGTTCCAGGCACACTGGAGCTGTGAAAGGCATCCAAAAGGGAGTGCAAAAGTGCCACAACATGGCTGCTTTCACGGCTTTTTCCTTGGCAAGAAGCCTAACACCAGGCTGATTTCCCTTGCCAGGGTTACTGTTAGGCTTAGGCCTAGGGCTAGGATTTTTAAAACTAGGAAGCCCTTAGTTCCAGGCACACTGCAGCTGCGAAAGGCATCCCAAGGGGAGTACAAAAGTGCAACAACATGGCAGCTTTCACAGCTTTTTCCTTGGCACCATCCCTATACCTAGGCTGATTTATCTGCCTAGGGTTAGGGTTAGGCTTCGGCCTAGGGCTTGGAGTTTTTTAACCAGGAAGCCCTGAGTTCCAGGCTTACTGCATCTGCCAAAGGCATCCCAAAGGGAGTGCAGAAGTGCCACAACATGGCTGCTTTCACGGCTTTTCCCTTAGGAAGAACCCTAATACGCGGCTGATTTACCTTCCTAGGGTTACTGTTAGGCTTAGGCCTAGGACTTTTAAAACCAGGACGCCCTGCGCTCCAGGCACACTGCAGCTGCGAAAGGCATCCCAAGAGGAGCGCAAAAGTGACACAACTTGGCTGCCACCACTGATATTTCCATGAGACCATCCCGAAACATAGGCTGATTTTCCTTCCTAGGGTTAAGGTTTGAGTTACGCCTAGGGTAAGAGTTCTATTAACCAGAAAGACCTGAGTTCCAAGAACACAGCAGCTGCGAAGGACTACCCAAGAAGAGCGCAAAAGTACCACAACATGCCTGCCTCCACAGCTTTTTCCTTGGGGACATGCCTAATTCCTGGCTGATTTGCCTTTCTCGTCTTAGGGTTGGGGTTCGGCCTAGGGCTAGGATTTTTTTCACTAGGAAGCCCTGAGTTCCAGGCTTACTTCATCTGCCAAAGGCATCCCAAAGGGAGTTCAGAAGTGCCACAACATGGCTGCTTTCACGGCTTTTCCCTTTGGAAGAACCCTTATACACGGCTGATTTACCTTCCTAGGGTTACTGTTAGGCTTAGGCCTAGGACTTTTAAAACCAGGAAGCCCTGGGCTCCAGGCACTCTGCAGCTGCGAAAGGCATCCCAAGGGGAGCGCAAAAGTTACACAACTTGGCTGCCACCACTGATATTTCCATGAGACCATCCCAAACCATAGGCTGATTTTCCTTCCTAGGGTTAAGGTTTGAGTTACGCCTAGGGTAAGAGTTCTATTAACCAGAAAGACCTGAGTTCCAAGAACACAGCAGCTGCGAAGGACTAGCCAAGAAGAGCGCAAAAGTACCACAACATGCCTGCCTCCACAGCTTTTTCCTTGGGGACATGCCTAATTCCTGGCTGATTTGCCTTTCTCGTCTTAGGGTTGGGGTTCGGCCTAGGGCTAGGATTTTTTTAACTAGGAAGCCCTGAGTTCCAGGTTACTTCATCTGCCAAAAGCATCCCAAAGGGAGTGCAGAAGTGCCACAACATGGCTGCTTTCACGGCTTTTCCCTTAGGAAGAACCCTAATACCCGGCTGATTTACCTTCCTAGGGTTACTGTTAGGCTTAGGCCTAGGACATTTAAAACCAGGAAGCCCTGGGCTCCAGGCACTCTGCCGCTGCGAAAGGCATCCCAAGGGGAGCGAAAAAGTAATGCAAATTGGCTGCCACTACTGATATTTCCATGAGACCATCCCGAACCATAGGCTGATTTTCCTTCCTAGGGTTAAGGTTTGAGTTACGCCTAGGGTAAGGGTTCTATTAACCAGAAAGCCCTGAGTTCCAAGAACACAGCAGCTGCGAAGGACTAGCCAAGAAGAGCGCAAAAGTACCACAACATGCCTGCCTCCACAGCTTTTTCCTTGGGGACATGCCTAATTCCTGGCTGATTTGCCTTTCTCGTCTTAGGGTTGGGGTTCGGCCTAGGGCTAGGATTTTTAAAATCAGGAAGCCCTGAGTTCCAGGCTTACTTCATCTGCCAAAGGCATCCCAAAGGGAGTGCAGAAGTTCCACAACATGGCTGCTTTCACGGCTTTTCCCTTAGGAAGAACCCTAATACCCGGCTGATTTACCTTCCTAGGGTTACTGTTAGGCTTAGGCCTAGGGCTAGGATTTTTAAAACTAGGAAGCCCTTAGTTCCAGGCACACTGCAGCTGTTCAAGGCATCCCAAGGGGAGTACAAAAGTGCAACAACATGGCAGCTTTCACAGCTTTTTCCTTGGCACCATCCCTATACCTAGGCTGATTTATCTGCCTAGGGTTAGGGTTAGGCTTCAGCCTAGGGCTTGGAGTTTTTTAACCAGGAAGCCCTGAGTTCCAGGCTTACTGCATCTGCCAAAGGCATCCCAAAGGGAGTGCAGAAGTGCCTCAACATGGCTGCTTTCACGGCTTTTCCCCTAGGAAGGACCCTAATACCCGACTAATTTGCCTTCCTAGGGTTACTGTTAGGCTTAGGCCTAGGACTTTTAAAACCAGGAAGCCCTGGGCTCCACGCACACTGCACCTGCGAAAGGCATCCCAATGGGAGCGCAAAAGTGACACAACTTGGCTGCCACCACTGATATTTCCATGAGACCATCCCGAACCATAGGCTGATTTTCCTTCCTAGGGTTAAGGTTTGAGTTACGCCCTGGGTAAGGGTTCTATTAACCAGAAAGCCCTGAGTTCCAAGAACACAGCAGCTGCGAAGGACTAGCCAAGAAGAGCGCAAAAGTACCACAACATGCCTGCCTCCACAGCTTTTTCCTTGGGGACATGCCTAATTCCTGGCTGATTTGCCTTTCTCGTCTTAGGGTTGGGGTTCGGCCTAGGGCTAGGATTTTTAAAATCAGGAAGCCCTGAGTTCCAGGCACACTGGAGCTGTGAAAGGCATCCAAAAGGGAGTGCAAAAGTGCCACAACATGGCTGCTTTCACGGCTTTTTCCTTGGCAAGAAGCCTAACACCAGGCTGATTTCCCTTCCCAGGGTTACTGTTACGCTTAGGCCTAGGGCTAGGATTTTTAAAACTAGGAAGCCCTTAGTTCCAGGCACACTGCAGCTGTTCAAGGAATCCCAAAGGGAGTACAACAGTGCAACAACATGGCAGCTTTCACGGCTTTTTCCTTGGCACCATCCCTATACCTAGGCTGATTTATCTACCTGGGGTTAGGGTTAGGCTTCAGACTAGGGCTTGGAGTTTTTTAACCAGGAAGCCCTGAGTTCCAGGCTTACTGCATCTGCCAAAGGCATCCCAATGGGAGTGCAGAAGTGCCACAACATGGCTGCTTTCACGGCTTTTCCCTTAAGAAGAACCCTTATACCCGGCAGATTTACCTTCCTAGGGTTACTGTTAGGCTTAGGCCTAGGACTTTTAAAACCAGGAAGCCCTGGGCTCCAGGCACATGCAGCTGTTAAAGGCATCCCAAGAGGGCTGCAGAAGTGACACAACTTGGCTGCCTCTGCATCTATTCTCATGAGACCATCCCGAACCATACGCTGATTTTCCTTCCTAGGGTTAAGGTTTGAGTTACGCCTAGGGTAAGGGTTCTATTAACCAGAAAGCCCTGAGTTCCAAGAACACAGCAGCTGCGAAGGACTAGCCAAGAAGAGCTGAAAAGTACCACAACATGCCTGCCTCCACAGCTTTTTCCTTGGGGACATGCCTAATTCCTGGCTGATTTGCCTTTCTCGTCTTAGGGTTGGGGTTCGGCCTAGGGCTAGGATTTTTTTAACTAGGAAGCCCTGAGTTCCAGGCTTACTTCATCTGCAAAAAGCATCCCAAAGGGAGTGCAGAAGTGCCACAACATGGCTGCTTTCACGGCTTTTCCCTTAGGAAGAACCCTAATACACGGCTGATTTACCTTCCTAGGGTTACTGTTAGGCTTAGGCCTAGGACTTTTAAAACCAGGAAGCCCTGGGCTCCAGGCACACTGCAGCTGCGAAAGGCATCCCAAGGGGAGCGCAAAAGTGACACAACTTGGCTACCTCTGCTTCTATTCTCATGAGACCATCCTGAACCATAGGCTGATTTTCCTTCCTAGGGTTAAGGTTTGAGTTTCGCCTAGTGTAAGAGTTCTATTAACCAGAAAGCCCTGAGTTCCAAGAACACAGCAGCTGCGAAGGACTAGCCAAGAAGAGCGCAAAAGTACCACAACATGCCTGCCTCCACAGCTTTTTCCTTGGGGACATGCCTAATTCCTGGCTGATTTGCCTTTCTCGTCTTAGGGTTGGGGTTCGGCCTAGGGCTAGGATATTTTTAACTAGGAAGCCCTGAGTTCCAGGCTTACTTCATCTGCCAAAGGCATCCCAAAGGGTGTGCAAAAGTGCCACAACATGGCTGCTTTCACGGCTTTTCCCTTAGGAAGAACCCTAATACCCGGCAGAGTTACCTTCCTAGGGTTACTGTTAGGCTTAGGCCTAGGACTTTTAAAACCAGGAAGCCCTGGGCTCCAGGCACATGCAGCTGTTAAAGGCATCCCAAGAGGTCCGCAGAAGTGACACAACTTGGCTACTTCTGCTTCTATTCTCATGAGACCATCCTGAACCATTGGCTGATTTTCATTCCTAGGGTTAAGGTTTGACTTACGCCTAGGGTAAGAGTTCTATTAACCAGAAAGCCCTGAGTTCCAAGAACACAGCAGCTGCGAAGGACTACCCAAGAAGAGCGCAAAAGTACCACAACATGCCTGCCTCCACAGCTTTTTCCTTGGGGACATGCCTAATTCCTGGCTGATTTGCCTTTCTCGTCTTAGGGTTGGGGTTCGGCCTAGGGCTAGGATATTTTTAACTAGGAAGCCCTGAGTTCCAGGCTTACTTCATCTGCCAAAGGCATCCCAAAGGGTGTGCAAAAGTGCCACAACATGGCTGCTTTCACGGCTTTTCCCTTAGGAAGAACCCTAATACCCGGCAGAGTTACCATCCTAGGGTTACTGTTAGGCTTAGGCCTAGGACTTTTAAAACCAGGAAGCCCTGGGCTCCAGGCACATGCAGCTGTTAAAGGCATCCCAAGAGGGCTGCAGAAGTGACACAACTTGGCTGCCTCTGCATCTATTCTCATGAGACCATCCCGAACCATACGCTGATTTTCCTTCCTAGGGTTAAGGTTTGAGTTACGCCTAGGGTAAGGGTTCTATTAACCAGAAAGCCCTGAGTTCCAAGAACACAACAGCTGCGAAGGACTTCCCAAGAAGAGCGCAAAAGTACCACAACATGCCTGTCTCCACAGCTTTTTCCTTGGGGACATGCCTAATTCCTGGCTGATTTGCCTTTCTCGTCTTAGGGTTGGGGTTCGGCCTAGGGCTAGGATTTTGAAAATCAGGAAGCCCTGAGTTCCAGGCACACTGGAGCTGTGAAAGGCATCCCAAAGGGAGTGCAAAAGTGCCACAACATGGTTGCTTTCACGGCTTTTTCCTTGGCAAGAAGCTTAAAACCAGGCTGATTTCCCTTCCCAGGGTTACTGTTAGGCTTAGGCCTAGGGCTAGGATTTTTAAAACTAGGAAGCCCTTAGATCCAGGCACACTGCAGCTGTTCAAGGCATCCCAAGGGGAGTACAAAAGTGCAACAACATGGCAGCTTTCACAGCTTTTTCCTTGGCACCATCCCTATACCTAGGCTGATTTATCTGCCTGGGGTTAGGGTTAGGCTTCAGCCTAGGGCTTGGAGTTTTTTAACCAGGAAGCCCTGAGTTCCAGGCTTACTGCATCTGCCAAAGGCATCCCAAAGGGAGTGCAAAAGTGCCACAACATGGCTGCTTTCACGGCTTTTCCCTTAGGAAGAACCCTAATACCCGGCTGATTTACCTTCCTAGGGTTACTGTTAGGCTTAGGCCTAGGACTTTTAAAACCAGGAAGCCCTGGGCTCCAGGCATATGCAGCTGCGAAAGGCATCCCAAGAGGGCCGCAGAAGTGACACAACTAGGCTGCCTCTGCTTCTATTCTCATGAGACCGTCCTGAACCATAGGCTGATTTTCCTTCCTAGGGTTAAGGTTTGAGTTACGCCTAGGGTAAGAGTTCTATTAACCAGAAAGCCCTGAGTTCCAAGAACACAGCAGCTGCGAAGGACTACCCAAGAAGAGCGCAAAAGTACCACAACATGCCTGCCTCCACAGCTTTTTCCTTGGGGACATGCCTAATTCCTGGCTGATTTGCCGTTCTCGTCTTAGGGTTGGGGTTCGGCCTAGGGATAGGATTTTTAAAATCAGGAAGCCCTGAGTTCCAGGCACACTGGAGCTGTGAAAGGCATCCAAAAGGGAGTGCAAAAGTACCACAACATGGCTGCTTTCACGGCTGTTTCCTTGGCAAGAAGCCTAACACCAGGCTGATTTCCCTTCCCAGGGTTACTGTTACGCTTAGGCCTAGGGCTAGGATTTTTAAAACTAGGAAGCCCTTAGTTCCAGGCACACTGCAGCTGCGAAAGGCATCCCAAGGGGAGTACAAAAGTGCAACAACATGGCAGCTTTCACAGCTTTTTCCTTGGCACCATCCCTATACCTCGGCTGATTTATCTGCCTGGGGTTAGGGTTAGGCTTCAGCCTAGGGCTTGGAGTTTTTAACCAGGAAGCCCTGAGTTCCAGGCTTACTGCATCTGCCAAAGGCATCCCAAAGGGAGTGCAGAAGTGCCACAACATGGCTGCTTTCACGGCTTTTCCCTTAGGAAGAACCCTAATACGCGGCTGATTTACCTTCCTAGGGTTACTGTTAGGCTTAGGCCTAGGACTTTTAAAACCAGGAAGCCCTGGGCTCCAGGCACACTGCAGCTGCGAAAGGCATCCCAAGGGGAGCGCAAAAGTGACACAACTTGGCTGCCACCACTGATATTTCCATGAGACCATCCCGAACCATAGGCTGATTTTCCTTCCTAGGGTTAAGGTTTGAGTTACGCCTGGGGTAAGGATTCTATTAACCAGAAAGCCCTGAGTTCCAAGAACACAGCAGCTGCGAAGGACTAGCCAAGAAGAGCGCAAAAGTACCACAACATGCCTGCCTCCACAGCTTTTTCCTTGGGGACATGCCTAATTCCTGGCTGATTTGCCTTTCTCGTCTTAGGGTTGGGGTTCGGCCTAGGGCTAGGATTTTTAAAATCAGGAAGCCCTGAGTTCCAGGCACACTGGAGCTGTGAAAGGCATCCAAAAGGGAGTGCAAAAGTGCCACAACATGGCTGCTTTCACGGCTTTTTCCTTGGCAAGAAGCCTAACACCAGGCTGATTTCCCTTCCCAGGGTTACTGTTAGGCTTAGGCCTAGGGCTAGGATATTTAAAACTAGGAAGCCCGTAGTTCCAGGCACACTGCAGCTGCGAAAGGCATCCCAAGGGGAGTACAAAAGTGCAACAACATGGCAGCTTTCACAGCTTTTTCATTGGCACCATCCCTATACCTAGGCTGATTTATCTGCCTAGGGTTAGGGCTAGGCTTCAGCCTAGGGCTTGGAGTTTTTTAACCAGGAAGCCCTGAGTTCCAGGCTTACTGTATCTGCCAAAGGCATCCCAAAGGGAGTGCAGAAGTGCCACAACATGGCTGCTTTCACGGCTTTTCCCTTAGGAAGAACCCTAATACTCGGCAGATTTACCTTCCTAGGGTTACTGTTAGGCTTCGGCCTAGGACTTTTAAAACCAGGACGGCCTGGGCTCCAGGCACACTGCAGCTGCGAAAGGCATCCCAAGAGGGCCGCAGAAGTGACACAGCTTGGCTGCCTCTGCTGCTATTCTCATGAGACCATCCCGAACCATAGGCTGATTTTCCTTCCTAGGGTTAAGGTTTGAGTTACGCCTAGGGTAAGAGTTCTATTAACCAGAAAGCCCTGAGTTCCAAGAACACAGCAGCCGCGAAGGACGAGCCAAGAAGAGCGCAAAAGTACCACAACGTGCCTGCCTCCACAGCTTTTTCCTTGGGGACATGCCTAATTCCTGGCTGATTTGCCTTTCTCGTCTTAGGGTTGGGGTTCGGCCTAGGGCTAGGATTTTTAAAATCAGGAAGCCCTGAGTTCCAGGCTTACTTCATCTGCCAAAGGCATCCCAAAGGGAGTGCAAAAGTGCCACAACATGGCTGCTTTCACGGCTTTTCCCTGAGGAAGAACCCTAATACCCGGCTGATTTCCCTTCCTAGGGTTACTGTTAGGCTTAGGCCTAGGGCTGGGTTTTTTAAAACTAGGAAGCCCTTAGTTCCAGGCACACTGCAGCTGCTCAAGGCATCCCAAGGGGAGTACAAAAGTGCAACAACATGGCAGCTTTCACAGCTTTTTCCTTGGCACCATCCCTATACCTGGGCTGATTTATCTGCCTGGGGTTAGGGTTAGGCTTCAGCCTAGGGCTTGGAGTTTTTTAACCAGGAAGCCCTGAGTTCCAGGCTTACTTCATCTGCCAAAGGCATTCCAGAGTGCAGAAGTGCCACAACATGGCTGCTTTCACGGCTTTTCCCTTAGGAAGAACCCTAATACCGGGCTGATTTACCTTCCTAGGGTTACTGTTAGGCTTAGGCCTAGGACTTTTAAAACCAGGAAGCCCTGGGCTCCAGGCACATGCAGCTGCGAATGCCATCCGAAGAGGGCCGCAGTAGTGACACAACTTGGCTGCCTCTGCTTCTATCCTCATGAGACCATCCTGAACCATAGGCTGATTTTCCTTCCTAGGGTTAAGGTTTGAGTCACGCCTAGGGTAAGGGTTATATTAACCAGAAAGACCTGAGTTCCAAGAACACAGCAGCTGCGAAGGACTAGCCAAGAAGAGCGCAAAAGTACCACAACGTGCCTGCCTCCACAGCTTTTTCCTTGGGGACATGCCTAATTCCTGGCTGATTTGCCTTTCTCGTCTTAGGGTTGGTGTTCGGCCTAGGGCTAGGATTTTTTTCACTAGGAAGCCCTGAGTTCCAGGCTTACTTCATCTGCCAAAGGCATCCCAAAGGGAGTGCAGAAGTGCCACAACATGGCTGCTTTCACGGCTTTTCCCTTAGGAAGAACCCTAATACGCGGCTGATTTACCTTCCTAGGGTTACTGTTAGGCTTAGGCCTAGGACTTTTAAAACCAGGAAGCCCTGGGCTCCAGGCACACTGCAGCTGCGAAAGGCATCCCAAGGGGAGCGCAAAAGTGACACAACTTGGCTGCCACCACTGATATTTCCATGAGACCATCCCGAACCATAGGCTGATTTTCCTTCCTAGGGTTAAGGTTTGAGTTACGCCTAGGGTAAGGGTTCTATTAACCAGAAAGCCCTGAGTTCCAAGAACACAGCAGCTGCGAAGGACTACCCAAGAAAAGCGCAAAAGTACCACAACATGCCTGCCTCCACAGCTTTTTCCTTGGGGACATGCCTAATTCCTGGCTGATTTGCCTTTCTCGTCTTAGGGTTGGGGTTCGGCCTAGGGCTAGGATTTTTAAAATCAGGAAGCCCTGAGTTCCAGGCACACTGGAGCTGTGAAAGGCATCCAAAAGGGAGTGCAAAAGTGCCACAACATGGCTGCTTTCACGTCTGTTTCCTTGGCAAGAAGCCTAACACCAGGCTGATTTCCCTTCCCAGGGTATCTGTTACGCTTTGGCCTAGGGCTAGGACTTTTAAAACTAGGAAGCCCTTAGTTCCAGGCACACTGCAGCTGCGAAAGGCATCCCAAGGGGAGTACAAAAGTGCAACAACATGGCAGCTTTCACAGCTTTTTCCTTGGCACCATCCCTATACCTAGGCTGATTTATCTGCCTAGGGTTAGGGTTAGGGTTCAGCCTAGGGCTTGGAGTTTTTTAACCAGGAAGCCCTGAGTTCCAGGCTTACTGCATCTGCCAAAGGCATCCCAAAGGGAGTGCAGAAGTGCCACAACATGGCTGCTTTCACGGCTTTTCCCTTAGGAAGAACCCTAACAGTCGGCAGATTTACCTTCCTAGGGTTACTGTTAGGCTTAGGCCTAGGACTTTTAAAACCAGGACGCCCTGGGCTCCAGGCACACTGCAGCTGCGAAAGGCATCCCAAGAGGGCCGCAGAAGTGACACAACTTGGCTGCCTCTGCTGCTATTCTCATGAGACCATCCCGAACCATAGGCTGATTTTCCTTCCTAGGGTTAAGGTTTGAGTTACGCCTAGGGTAAGAGTTCTATTAACCAGAAAGACCTGAGTTCCAAGAACACAGCAGCTGCGAAGGACTACCCAAGAAGAGCGCAAAAGTACCACAACGTGCCTGCCTCCACAGCTTTTTCCTTGGGGACATGCCTAATTCCTGGCTGATTTGCCTTTCTCGTCTTAGGGTTGGGGTTCGGCCTAGGGCTAGGAATTTTTAACTAGGAAGCCCTGAGTTCCAGGCTTACTTCATCTGCCAAAGGCATCCCAAAGGGAGTGCAGAAGTGCCACAACATGGCTGCTTTCACGGCTTTTCCCTTAGGAAGAACCCTAATACACGGCTGATTTACCTTCCTAGGGTTACTGTTAGGCTTAGGCCTAGGACTTTTAAAACCAGGAAGCCCTGGGCTCCAGGCACTCTGCAGCTGCGAAAGGCATCCCAAGGGGAGCGCAAAAGTAACGCAACTTGGCTGCCACCACTGATATTTCCATGAGACCATCCCGAACCATAGGCTGATTTTCCTTCCTAGGGTTAAGGTTTGAGTTACGCCTAGGGTAAGGGTTCTATTAACCAGAAAGCCCTGAGTTCCAAGAACACAGCAGCTGCGAAGGACTAGCCAAGAAGAGCGCAAAAGTACCACAACATGCCTGCCTCCACAGCTTTTTCCTTGGGGACATGCCTAATTCCTGGCTGATTTGCCTTTCTCGTCTTAGGGTTGGGGTTCGGCCTAGGGCTAGGATTTTTAAAATCAGGAAGCCCTGAGTTCCACGCTTACTTCATCAGCCAAAGGCATCCTAAAGGGAGTGCAGAAATTCCACAACATGGCTGCTTTCACGGCTTTTCCCTTAGGAAGAACCCTAATACCCGGCTGATTTACCTTCCTAGGGTTACTGTTAGGCTTAGGCCTAGGGGTAGGATTTTTAAAACTAGGAAGCCCTTAGTTCCAGGCACACTGCAGCTGTTCAAGGCATCCCAAGGGGAGTACAAAAGTGCAACAATATGGCAGCTTTCACAGCTTTTTCCTTGGCACCATCCCTATACCTAGGCTGATTTATCTGCCTGGGGTTAGGGTTAGGGTTCAGCCTAGGGCTTGGAGTTTTTTAACCAGGAAGCCCTGAGTTCCAGGCTTACTGCATCTGCCAAAGGCATCCCAAAGGGAGTGCAGAAGTGCCACAACATGGCTGCTTTCACGGCTTTTCCCTTAGGAAGAACCTTAATACCCGGCTGATTTACCTTCCTAGGGTTACTGTTAGGCTTAGGCCTAGGACTTTTAAAACCAGGAAGCCCTGGGCTCCAGGCACACTGCAGCTGCGAAAGGCATCCCAAGAGGGCCGCAGAAGTGACACAACTTGGCTGCCTCTGCTGCTATTCTCATGAGACCATCCCGAACCATAGGCTGATTTTCCTTCCTAGGGTTAAGGTTTGAGTTACGCCTAGGGTAAGAGTTCTTTTAACCAGAAAGCCCTGAGTTCCAAGAACACAGCAGCTGCGAAGGACTACCCAAGAAGAGCGCAAAAGTACCACAACGTGCCTGCCTCCACAGCTTTTTCCTTGGGGACATGCCTAATTCCTGGCTGATTTGCCTTTCTCGTCTTAGGGTTGGGGTTCGGCCTAGGGCTAGGATTTTTTTAACCAGGAAACCCTGAGTTCCAGGCTTACTTCATCTGCCAAAGGCATCCAAAAGGGAGTGCAGAAGTGCCACAACATGGCTGCTTTCACGGCTTTTCCCTTAGGAAGAACCCTAATACGCGGCTGATTTACCTTCCTAGGGTTACTGTTAGGCTTAGGCCTAGGACTTTTAAAACCAGGAAGCCCTGGGCTCCAGGCACTCTGCAGCTGCGAAAGGCATCCCAAGGGGAGCGCAAAAGTAACGCAACTTGGCTGCCACCACTGATATTTCCATGAGACCATCCCGAACCATAGGCTGATTTTCCTTCCTAGGGTTAAGGTTTGAGTTACGCCTAGGGTAAGGGTTCTATTAACCAGAAAGCCCTGAGTTCCAAGAACACAGCAGCTGCGAAGGACTAGCCAAGAAGAGCGCAAAAGTACCACAACATGCCTGCCTCCACAGCTTTTTCCTTGGGGACATGCCTAATTCCTGGCTGATTTGCCTTTCTCGTCTTAGGGTTGGGGTTCGGCCTAGGGCTAGGATTTTTAAAATCAGGAAGCCCTGAGTTCCAGGCTTACTTCATCTGCCAAAGGCATCCCAAAGGGAGTGCAGAAGTTCCACAACATGGCTGCTTTCACGGCTTTTCCCTTAGGAAGAACCCTAATACCCGGCTGATTTACCTTCCTAGGGTTACTGTTAGGCTTAGGCCTAGGGCTAGGATATTTAAAACTAGGAAGCCCTTAGTTCCAGGCACACTGCAGCTGTTCAAGGCATCCCAAGGGGAGTACAAAAGTGCAACAACATGGCAGCTTTCACAGCTTTTTCCTTGGCACCATCCCTATACCTAGGCTGATTTATCTGCCTGGGGTTAGGGTTAGGCTTCAGCCTAGGGCTTGGAGTTTTTTAACCAGGAAGCCCTGAGTTCCAGGCTTACTGCATCTGCCAAAGGCATCCCAGAGTGCAGAAGTGCCACAACATGGCTGCTTTCACGGCTTTTCCCTTAGGAAGAACCCTAATACCCGGCTGATTTACCTTCCTAGGGTTACTGTTAGGCTTAGGCCTAGGACTTTTAAAACCAGGAAGCCCTGGGCTCCAGGCATACTGCAGCTGCGAAAGGCATCCCAAGAGGGCCGCAGTAGTGACACAACTTGGCTGCCTCTGCTTCTATTCTCATGAGACCATCCCGAACCATAGGCTGATTTTCCTTCCTAGGGTTAAGGTTTGAGTTACGCCTAGGGTAAGGGTTATATTAACCAGAAAGCCCTGAGTTCCAAGAACACAGCAGCTGCGAAGGACTAGCCAAGAAGAGCGCAAAAGTACCACAACGTGCCTGCCTCCACAGCTTTTTCCTTGGGGACATGCCTAATTCCTGGCTGATTTGCCTTTCTCGTCTTAGGGTTGGGGTTCGGCCTAGGGCTAGGATTTTTTAACTAGGAAGCCCTGAGTTCCAGGCTTACTTCATCTGCCAAAGGCATCCCAAAGGGAGTGCAGAAGTGCCACAACATGGCTGCTTTCACGGCTTTTCCCTTAGGAAGAACCCTAATACGCGGCTGATTTACCTTCCTAGGGTTACTGTTAGGCTTAGGCCTAGGACTTTTAAAACCAGGAAGCCCTGGGCTCCAGGCACACTGCAGCTGCGAAAGGCATCCCAAGGGGAGCGCAAAAGTGACACAACTTTGCTGCCACCACTGATATTTCCATGAGACCATCCCGAACCATAGGCTGATTTTCCTTCCTAGGGTTAAGGTTTGAGTTACGCCTGGGGTAAGGGTTCTATTAACCAGAAAGCCCTGAGTTCCAAGAACACAGCAGCTGCGAAGGACTTCCCAAGAAGAGCGCAAAAGTACCACAACATGCCTGCCTCCACAGCTTTTTCCTTGGGGACATGCCTAATTCCTGGCTGATTTGCCTTTCTCGTCTTAGGGTTGGGGTTCGGCCTAGGGCTAGGATTTTTAAAATCAGGAAGCCCTGAGTTCCAGGCACACTGGAGCTGTGAAAGGCATCCAAAAGGGAGTGCAAAAGTGCCACAACATGGCTGCTTTCACGGCTTTTTCCTTGGCAAGAAGCCTAACACCAGGCTGATTTACCTTCCCAGGGTTACTGTTAGGCTTAGGCCTAGGGCTAGGATTTTTAAAACTAGGAAGCCCTTAGTTCCAGGCACACTGCAGCTGCGAAAGGCATCCCAAGGGGAGTACAAAAGTGCAACAACATGGCAGCTTTCACAGCTTTTTCCTTGGCACCATCCCTATACCTAGGCTGATTTATCTGCCTAGGGTTAGGGTTAGGCTTCGGCCTAGGGCTTGGAGTTTTTTAACCAGGAAGCCCTGAGTTCCAGGCTTACTGCATCTGCCAAAGGCATCCCAAAGGGAGTGCAGAAGTGCCACAACATGGCTGCTTTCACGGCTTTTCCCTTAGGAAGAACCCTAATACGCGGCTGATTTACCTTCCTAGGGTTACTGTTAGGCTTAGGCCTAGGACTTTTAAAACCAGGACGCCCTGCGCTCCAGGCACACTGCAGCTGCGAAAGGCATCCCAAGAGGAGCGCAAAAGTGACACAACTTGGCTGCCACCACTGATATTTCCATGAGACCATCCCGAAACATAGGCTGATTTTCCTTCCTAGGGTTAAGGTTTGAGTTACGCCTAGGGTAAGAGTTCTATTAACCAGAAAGACCTGAGTTCCAAGAACACAGCAGCTGCGAAGGACTAGCCAAGAAGAGCGCAAAAGTACCACAACATGCCTGCCTCCACAGCTTTTTCCTTGGGGACATGCCTAATTCCTGGCTGATTTGCCTTTCTCGTCTTAGGGTTGGGGTTCGGCCTAGGGCTAGGATTTTTTTCACTAGGAAGCCCTGAGTTCCAGGCTTACTGCATCTGCCAAAGGCATCCCAAAGGGAGTTCAGAAGTGCCACAACATGGCTGCTTTCACGGCTTTTCCCTTTGGAAGAACCCTAATACACGGCTGATTTACCTTCCTAGGGTTACTGTTAGGCTTAGGCCTACGACTTTTAAAACCAGGAAGCCCTGGGCTCCAGGCACTCTGCAGCTGCGAAAGGCATCCCAAGGGGAGCGCAAAAGTGACACAACTTGGCTGCCACCACTGATATTTCCATGAGACCATCCCAAACCATAGGCTGATTTTCCTTCCTAGGGTTAAGGTTTGAGTTACGCCTAGGGTAAGAGTTCTATTAACCAGAAAGACCTGAGTTCCAAGAACACAGCAGCTGCGAAGGACTAGCCAAGAAGAGCGCAAAAGTACCACAACATGCCTGCCTCCACAGCTTTTTCCTTGGGGACATGCCTAATTCCTGGCTGATTTGCCTTTCTCGTCTTAGGGTTGGGGTTCGGCCTAGGGCTAGGATTTTTTTAACTAGGAAGCCCTGAGTTCCAGGTTACTTCATCTGCCAAAAGCATCCCAAAGGGAGTGCAGAAGTGCCACAACATGGCTGCTTTCACGGCTTTTCCCTTAGGAAGAACCCTAATACCCGGCTGATTTACCTTCCTAGGGTTACTGTTAGGCTTAGGCCTAGGACATTTAAAACCAGGATGCCCTGGGCTCCAGGCACTCTGCCGCTGCGAAAGGCATCCCAAGGGGAGCGAAAAAGTAATGCAAATTGGCTGCCACTACTGATATTTCCATGAGACCATCCCGAACCATAGGCTGATTTTCCTTCCTAGGGTTAAGGTTTGAGTTACGCCTAGGGTAAGGGTTCTATTAACCAGAAAGCCCTGAGTTCCAAGAACACAGCAGCTGCGAAGGACTAGCCAAGAAGAGCGCAAAAGTACCACAACATGCCTGCCTCCACAGCTTTTTCCTTGGGGACATGCCTAATTCCTGGCTGATTTGCCTTTCTCGTCTTAGGGTTGGGGTTCGGCCTAGGGCTAGGATTTTTAAAATCAGGAAGCCCTGAGTTCCAGGCTTACTTCATCTGCCAAAGGCATCCCAAAGGGAGTGCAGAAGTTCCACAACATGGCTGCTTTCACGGCTTTTCCCTTAGGAAGAACCCTAATACCCGGCTGATTTACCTTCCTAGGGTTACTGTTAGGCTTAGGCCTAGGGGTAGGATTTTTAAAACTAGGAAGCCCTTAGTTCCAGGCACACTGCAGCTGTTCAAGGCATCCCAAGGGGAGTACAAAAGTGCAACAACATGGCAGCTTTCACAGCTTTTTCCTTGGCACCATCCCTATACCTAGGCTGATTTATCTGCCTAGGGTTAGGGTTAGGCTTCAGCCTAGGGCTTGGAGTTTTTTAACCAGGAAGCCCTGAGTTCCAGGCTTACTGCATCTGCCAAAGGCATCCCAAAGGGAGTGCAAAAGTGCCACAACATGGCTGTTTTCACGGCTTTTCCCTTAGGAAGAACCCTAATACCCAGCTGATTTACCTTCCTAGGGTTACTGTTAGGCTTAGGCCTAGGACTTTTAAAACCAGGAAGCCCTGGGCTCCAGGCACACTGCAGCTGCGAAAGGCATCCCAAGGGGAGCGCAAAAGTGACACAACTTGGCTGCCACCACTGATATTTCCATGAGACCATCCCGAACCATAGGCTGATTTTCCTTCCTAGGGTTAAGGTTTGAGTTACGCCTAGGGTAAGGGTTCTATTAACCAGAAAGCCCTGAGTTCCAAGAACACAGCAGCTGCGAAGGACTACCCAAGAAAAGCGCAAAAGTACCACAACATGCCTGCCTCCACAGCTTTTTCCTTGGGGACATGCCTAATTCCTGGCTGATTTGCCTTTCTCGTCTTAGGGTTGGGGTTCGGCCTAGGGCTAGGATTTTTAAAATCAGGAAGCCCTGAGTTCCAGGCACACTGGAGCTGTGAAAGGCATCCAAAAGGGAGTGCAAAAGTGCCACAACATGGCTGCTTTCACGTCTGTTTCCTTGGCAAGAAGCCTAACACCAGGCTGATTTCCCTTCCCAGGGTATCTGTTACGCTTTGGCCTAGGGCTAGGACTTTTAAAACTAGGAAGCCCTTAGTTCCAGGCACACTGCAGCTGCGAAAGGCATCCCAAGGGGAGTACAAAAGTGCAACAACATGGCAGCTTTCACAGCTTTTTCCTTGGCACCATCCCTATACCTAGGCTGATTTATCTGCCTAGGGTTAGGGTTAGGGTTCAGCCTAGGGCTTGGAGTTTTTTAACCAGGAAGCCCTGAGTTCCAGGCTTACTGCATCTGCCAAAGGCATCCCAAAGGGAGTGCAGAAGTGCCACAACATGGCTGCTTTCACGGCTTTTCCCTTAGGAAGAACCCTAACAGTCGGCAGATTTACCTTCCTAGGGTTACTGTTAGGCTTAGGCCTAGGACTTTTAAAACCAGGACGCCCTGGGCTCCAGGCACACTGCAGCTGCGAAAGGCATCCCAAGAGGGCCGCAGAAGTGACACAACTTGGCTGCCTCTGCTGCTATTCTCATGAGACCATCCCGAACCATAGGCTGATTTTCCTTCCTAGGGTTAAGGTTTGAGTTACGCCTAGGGTAAGAGTTCTATTAACCAGAAAGACCTGAGTTCCAAGAACACAGCAGCTGCGAAGGACTACCCAAGAAGAGCGCAAAAGTACCACAACGTGCCTGCCTCCACAGCTTTTTCCTTGGGGACATGCCTAATTCCTGGCTGATTTGCCTTTCTCGTCTTAGGGTTGGGGTTCGGCCTAGGGCTAGGAATTTTTAACTAGGAAGCCCTGAGTTCCAGGCTTACTTCATCTGCCAAAGGCATCCCAAAGGGAGTGCAGAAGTGCCACAACATGGCTGCTTTCACGGCTTTTCCCTTAGGAAGAACCCTAATACACGGCTGATTTACCTTCCTAGGGTTACTGTTAGGCTTAGGCCTAGGACTTTTAAAACCAGGAAGCCCTGGGCTCCAGGCACTCTGCAGCTGCGAAAGGCATCCCAAGGGGAGCGCAAAAGTAACGCAACTTGGCTGCCACCACTGATATTTCCATGAGACCATCCCGAACCATAGGCTGATTTTCCTTCCTAGGGTTAAGGTTTGAGTTACGCCTAGGGTAAGGGTTCTATTAACCAGAAAGCCCTGAGTTCCAAGAACACAGCAGCTGCGAAGGACTAGCCAAGAAGAGCGCAAAAGTACCACAACATGCCTGCCTCCACAGCTTTTTCCTTGGGGACATGCCTAATTCCTGGCTGATTTGCCTTTCTCGTCTTAGGGTTGGGGTTCGGCCTAGGGCTAGGATTTTTAAAATCAGGAAGCCCTGAGTTCCACGCTTACTTCATCAGCCAAAGGCATCCTAAAGGGAGTGCAGAAATTCCACAACATGGCTGCTTTCACGGCTTTTCCCTTAGGAAGAACCCTAATACGCGGCTGATTTACCTTCCTAGGGTTACTGTTAGGCTTAGGCCTAGGGGTAGGATTTTTAAAACTAGGAAGCCCTTAGTTCCAGGCACACTGCAGCTGTTCAAGGCATCCCAAGGGGAGTACAAAAGTGCAACAACATGGCAGCTTTCACAGCTTTTTCCTTGGCACCATCCCTATACCTAGGCTGATTTATCTGCCTAGGGTTAGGGTTAGGCTTCAGCCTAGGGCTTGGAGTTTTTTAACCAGGAAGCCCTGAGTTCCAGGCTTACTGCATCTGCCAAAGGCATCCCAAAGGGAGTGCAGAAGTGCCACAACATGGCTGCTTTCACGGCTTTTCCCTTAGGAAGAACCCTAATACCCGGCTGATTTACCTTCCTAGGGTTACTGTTAGGCTTAGGCCTAGGACTTTTAAAACCAGGAAGCCCTGGGCTCCAGGCACACTGCAGCTGCGAAAGGCATCCCAAGAGGGCCGCAGAAGTGACACAACTTGGCTGCCTCTGCTGCTATTCTCATGAGACCATCCCGAACCATAGGCTGATTTTCCTTCCTAGGGTTAAGGTTTGAGTTACGCCTAGGGTAAGAGTTCTTTTAACCAGAAAGCCCTGAGTTCCAAGAACACAGCAGCTGCGAAGGACTACCCAAGAAGAGCGCAAAAGTACCACAACGTGCCTGCCTCCACAGCTTTTTCCTTGGGGACATGCCTAATTCCTGGCTGATTTGCCTTTCTCGTCTTAGGGTTGGGGTTCGGCCTAGGGCTAGGATTTTTTTAACCAGGAAACCCTGAGTTCCAGGCTTACTTCATCTGCCAAAGGCATCCAAAAGGGAGTGCAGAAGTGCCACAACATGGCTGCTTTCACGGCTTTTCCCTTAGGAAGAACCCTAATACGCGGCTGATTTACCTTCCTAGGGTTACTGTTAGGCTTAGGCCTAGGACTTTTAAAACCAGGAAGCCCTGGGCTCCAGGCACTCTGCAGCTGCGAAAGGCATCCCAAGGGGAGCGCAAAAGTAACGCAACTTGGCTGCCACCACTGATATTTCCATGAGACCATCCCGAACCATAGGCTGATTTTCCTTCCTAGGGTTAAGGTTTGAGTTACGCCTAGGGTAAGGGTTCTATTAACCAGAAAGCCCTGAGTTCCAAGAACACAGCAGCTGCGAAGGACTAGCCAAGAAGAGCGCAAAAGTACCACAACATGCCTGCCTCCACAGCTTTTTCCTTGGGGACATGCCTAATTCCTGGCTGATTTGCCTTTCTCGTCTTAGGGTTGGGGTTCGGCCTAGGGCTAGGATTTTTAAAATCAGGAAGCCCTGAGTTCCAGGCTTACTTCATCTGCCAAAGGCATCCCAAAGGGAGTGCAGAAGTTCCACAACATGGCTGCTTTCACGGCTTTTCCCTTAGGAAGAACCCTAATACCCGGCTGATTTACCTTCCTAGGGTTACTGTTAGGCTTAGGCCTAGGGCTAGGATTTTTAAAACTAGGAAGCCCTTAGTTCCAGGCACACTGCAGCTGTTCAAGGCATCCCAAGGGGAGTACAAAAGTGCAACAACATGGCAGCTTTCACAGCTTTTTCCTTGGCACCATCCCTATACCTAGGCTGATTTATCTGCCTGGGGTTAGGGTTAGGATTCAGCCTAGGGCTTGGAGTTTTTTAACCAGGGAGCCCTGAGTTCCAGGCTTACTGCATCTGCCAAAGGCATCCCAGAGTGCAGAAGTGCCACAACATGGCTGCTTTCACGGCTTTTCCCTTAGGAAGAACCCTAATACCCGGCTGATTTACCTTCCTAGGGTTACTGTTAGGCTTAGGCCTAGGACTTTTAAAACCAGGAAGCCCTGGGCTCCAGGCATACTGCAGCTGCGAAAGGCATCCCAAGAGGGCCGCAGTAGTGACACAACTTGGCTGCCTCTGCTTCTATTCTCATGAGACCATCCCGAACCATAGGCTGATTTTCCTTCCTAGGGTTAAGGTTTGAGTTACGCCTAGGGTAAGAGTTCTATTAACCAGAAAGACCTGAGTTCCAAGAACACAGCAGCTGCGAAGGACTACCCAAGAAGAGCGCAAAAGTACCACAACATGCCTGCCTCCACAGCTTTTTCCTTGGGGACATGCCTAATTCCTGGCTGATTTGCCTTTCTCGTCTTAGGGTTGGGGTTCGGCCTAGGGCTAGGATTTTTTTCACTAGGAAGCCCTGAGTTCCAGGCTTACTTCATCTGCCAAAGGCATCCCAAAGGGAGTTCAGAAGTGCCACAACATGGCTGCTTTCACGGCTTTTCCCTTTGGAAGAACCCTAATACGCGGCTGATTTACCTTCCTAGGGTTACTGTTAGGCTTAGGCCTACGACTTTTAAAACCAGGAAGCCCTGGGCTCCAGGCACTGTGCAGCTGCGAAAGGCATCCCAAGGGGAGCGCAAAAGTGACACAACTTGGCTGCCACCACTGATATTTCCATGAGACCATCCCAAACCATAGGCTGATTTTCCTTCCTAGGGTTAAGGTTTGAGTTACGCCTAGGGTAAGAGTTCTATTAACCAGAAAGACCTGAGTTCCAAGAACACAGCAGCTGCGAAGGACTAGCCAAGAAGAGCGCAAAAGTACCACAACATGCCTGCCTCCACAGCTTTTTCCTTGGGGACATGCCTAATTCCTGGCTGATTTGCCTTTCTCGTCTTAGGGTTGGGGTTCGGCCTAGGGCTAGGATTTTTTTAACTAGGAAGCCCTGAGTTCCAGGTTACTTCATCTGCCAAAAGCATCCCAAAGGGAGTGCAGAAGTGCCACAACATGGCTGCTTTCACGGCTTTTCCCTTAGGAAGAACCCTAATACCCGGCTGATTTACCTTCCTAGGGTTACTGTTAGGCTTAGGCCTAGGACATTTAAAACCAGGAAGCCCTGGGCTCCAGGCACTCTGCCGCTGCGAAAGGCATCCCAAGGGGAGCGAAAAAGTAATGCAAATTGGCTGCCACTACTGATATTTCCATGAGACCATCCCGAACCATAGGCTGATTTTCCTTCCTAGGGTTAAGGTTTGAGTTACGCCTAGGGTAAGGGTTCTATTAACCAGAAAGCCCTGAGTTCCAAGAACACAGCAGCTGCGAAGGACTAGCCAAGAAGAGCGCAAAAGTACCACAACATGCCTGCCTCCACAGCTTTTTCCTTGGGGACATGCCTAATTCCTGGCTGATTTGCCTTTCTCGTCTTAGGGTTGGGGTTCGGCCTAGGGCTAGGATTTTTAAAATCAGGAAGCCCTGAGTTCCAGGCTTACTTCATCTGCCAAAGGCATCCCAAAGGGAGTGCAGAAGTTCCACAACATGGCTGCTTTCACGGCTTTTCCCTTAGGAAGAACCCTAATACCCGGCTGATTTACCTTCCTAGGGTTACTGTTAGGCTTAGGCCTAGGGCTAGGATTTTTAAAACTAGGAAGCCGTTAGTTCCAGGCACACTGCAGCTGTTCAAGGCATCCCAAGGGGAGTACAAAAGTGCAACAACATGGCAGCTTTCACAGCTTTTTCCTTGGCACCATCCCTATACCTAGGCTGATTTATCTGCCTAGGGTTAGGGTTAGGGTTCAGCCTAGGGCTTGGAGTTTTTTAACCAGGAAGCCCTGAGTTCCAGGCTTACTGCATCTGCCAAAGGCATCCCAAAGGGAGTGCAAAAGTGCCACAACATGGCTGCTTTCACGGCTTTTCCCTTAGGAAGAACCCTAATACGCGGCTGATTTACCTTCCTAGGGTTACTGTTAGGCTTAGGCCTAGGACTTTTAAAACCAGGAAGCCCTGGGCTCCAGGCACACTGCAGCTGCGAAAGGCATCCCAAGGGGAGCGCAAAAGTGACCCAACTTTGCTGCCACCGCTGATATTTCCATGAGACCATCCCGAACCATAGGCTGATTTTCCTTCCTAGGGTTAAGGTTTGAGTTACGCCTGGGGTAAGGGTTCTATTAACCAGAAAGCCCTGAGTTCCAAGAACACAGCAGCTGCGAAGGACTTCCCAAGAAGAGCGCAAAAGTACCACAACATGCCTGCCTCCACAGCTTTTTCCTTGGGGACATGCCTAATTCCTGGCTGATTTGCCTTTCTCGTCTTAGGGTTGGGGTTCGGCCTAGGGCTAGGATTTTTAAAATCAGGAAGCCCTGAGTTCCAGGCACACTGGAGCTGTGAAAGGCATCCAAAAGGGAGTGCAAAAGTGCCACAACATGGCTGCTTTCACGGCTTTTTCCTTGGCAAGAAGCCTAACACCAGGCTGATTTACCTTCCCAGGGTTACTGTTAGGCTTAGGCCTAGGGCTAGGATTTTTAAAACTAGGAAGCCCTTAGTTCCAGGCACACTGCAGCTGTTCAAGGAATCCCAAAGGGAGTACAACAGTGCAACAACATGGCAGCTTTCACAGCTTTTTCCTTGGCACCATCCCTATACCTAGGCTGATTTATCTGCCTAGGGTTAGGGTTAGGCTTCGGCCTAGGGCTTGGAGTTTTTTAACCAGGAAGCCCTGAGTTCCAGGCTTACTGCATCTGCCAAAGGCATCCCAAAGGGAGTGCAGAAGTGCCACAACATGGCTGCTTTCACGGCTTTTCCCTTAGGAAGAACCCTAATACGCGGCTGATTTACCTTCCTAGGGTTACTGTTAGGCTTAGGCCTAGGACTTTTAAAACCAGGACGCCCTGCGCTCCAGGCACACTGCAGCTGCGAAAGGCATCCCAAGAGGAGCGCAAAAGTGACACAACTTGGCTGCCACCACTGATATTTCCATGAGACCATCCCGAAACATAGGCTGATTTTCCTTCCTAGGGTTAAGGTTTGAGTTACGCCTAGGGTAAGAGTTCTATTAACCAGAAAGACCTGAGTTCCAAGAACACAGCAGCTGCGAAGGACTACCCAAGAAGAGCGCAAAAGTACCACAACATGCCTGCCTCCACAGCTTTTTCCTTGGGGACATGCCTAATTCCTGGCTGATTTGCCTTTCTCGTCTTAGGGTTGGGGTTCGGCCTAGGGCTAGGATTTTTTTAACTAGGAAGCCCTGAGTTCCAGGCTTACTTCATCTGCCAAAGGCATCCCAAAGGGAGTTCAGAAGTGCCACAACATGGCTGCTTTCACGGCTTTTCCCTTTGGAAGAACCCTAATACACGGCTGATTTACCTTCCTAGGGTTACTGTTAGGCTTAGGCCTACGACTTTTAAAACCAGGAAGCCCTGGGCTCCAGGCACTCTGCAGCTGCGAAAGGCATCCCAAGGGGAGCGCAAAAGTGACACAACTTGGCTGCCACCACTGATATTTCCATGAGACCATCCCAAACCATAGGCTGATTTTCCTTCCTAGGGTTAAGGTTTGAGTTACGCCTAGGGTAAGAGTTCTATTAACCAGAAAGACCTGAGTTCCAAGAACACAGCAGCTGCGAAGGACTAGCCAAGAAGAGCGCAAAAGTACCACAACATGCCTGCCTCCACAGCTTTTTCCTTGGGGACATGCCTAATTCCTGGCTGATTTGCCTTTCTCGTCTTAGGGTTGGGGTTCGGCCTAGGGCTAGGATTTTTTTAACTAGGAAGCCCTGAGTTCCAGGTTACTTCATCTGCCAAAAGCATCCCAAAGGGAGTGCAGAAGTGCCACAACATGGCTGCTTTCACGGCTTTTCCCTTAGGAAGAACCCTAATACCCGGCTGATTTACCTTCCTAGGGTTACTGTTAGGCTTAGGCCTAGGACATTTAAAACCAGGAAGCCCTGGGCTCCAGGCACTCTGCCGCTGCGAAAGGCATCCCAAGGGGAGCGAAAAAGTAATGCAAATTGGCTGCCACTACTGATATTTCCATGAGACCATCCCGAACCATAGGCTGATTTTCCTTCCTAGGGTTAAGGTTTGAGTTACGCCTAGGGTAAGGGTTCTATTAACCAGAAAGCCCTGACTTCCAAGAACACAGCAGCTGCGAAGGACTAGCCAAGAAGAGCGCAAAAGTACCACAACATGCCTGCCTCCACAGCTTTTTCCTTGGGGACATGCCTAATTCCTGGCTGATTTGCCTTTCTCGTCTTAGGGTTGGGGTTCGGCCTAGGGCTAGGATTTTTAAAATCAGGAAGCCCTGAGTTCCAGGCTTACTTCATCTGCCAAAGGCATCCCAAAGGGAGTGCAGAAGTTCCACAACATGGCTGCTTTCACGGCTTTTCCCTTAGGAAGAACCCTAATACCCGGCTGATTTACCTTCCTAGGGTTACTGTTAGGCTTAGGCCTAGGGCTAGGATTTTTAAAACTAGGAAGCCCTTAGTTCCAGGCACACTGCAGCTGTTCAAGGCATCCCAAGGGGAGTACAAAAGTGCAACAACATGGCAGCTTTCACAGCTTTTTCCTTGGCACCATCCCTATACCTAGGCTGATTTATCTGCCTAGGGTTAGGGTTAGGCTTCAGCCTAGGGCTTGGAGTTTTTTAACCAGGAAGCCCTGAGTTCCAGGCTTACTGCATCTGCCAAAGGCATCCCAAAGGGAGTGCAAAAGTGCCACAACATGGCTGTTTTCACGGCTTTTCCCTTAGGAAGAACCCTAATACCCAGCTGATTTACCTTCCTAGGGTTACTGTTAGGCTTAGGCCTAGGACTTTTAAAACCAGGAAGCCCTGGGCTCCAGGCACACTGCAGCTGCGAAAGGCATCCCAAGGGGAGCGCAAAAGTGACACAACTTGGCTGCCACCACTGATATTTCCATGAGACCATCCCGAACCATAGGCTGATTTTCCTTCCTAGGGTTAAGGTTTGAGTTACGCCTAGGGTAAGGGTTCTATTAACCAGAAAGCCCTGAGTTCCAAGAACACAGCAGCTGCGAAGGACTACCCAAGAAAAGCGCAAAAGTACCACAACATGCCTGCCTCCACAGCTTTTTCCTTGGGGACATGCCTAATTCCTGGCTGATTTGCCTTTCTCGTCTTAGGGTTGGGGTTCGGCCTAGGGCTAGGATTTTTAAAATCAGGAAGCCCTGAGTTCCAGGCACACTGGAGCTGTGAAAGGCATCCAAAAGGGAGTGCAAAAGTGCCACAACATGGCTGCTTTCACGTCTGTTTCCTTGGCAAGAAGCCTAACACCAGGCTGATTTCCCTTCCCAGGGTATCTGTTACGCTTTGGCCTAGGGCTAGGACTTTTAAAACTAGGAAGCCCTTAGTTCCAGGCACACTGCAGCTGCGAAAGGCATCCCAAGGGGAGTACAAAAGTGCAACAACATGGCAGCTTTCACAGCTTTTTCCTTGGCACCATCCCTATACCTAGGCTGATTTATCTGCCTAGGGTTAGGGTTAGGGTTCAGCCTAGGGCTTGGAGTTTTTTAACCAGGAAGCCCTGAGTTCCAGGCTTACTGCATCTGCCAAAGGCATCCCAAAGGGAGTGCAGAAGTGCCACAACATGGCTGCTTTCACGGCTTTTCCCTTAGGAAGAACCCTAACAGTCGGCAGATTTACCTTCCTAGGGTTACTGTTAGGCTTAGGCCTAGGACTTTTAAAACCAGGACGCCCTGGGCTCCAGGCACACTGCAGCTGCGAAAGGCATCCCAAGAGGGCCGCAGAAGTGACACAACTTGGCTGCCTCTGCTGCTATTCTCATGAGACCATCCCGAACCATAGGCTGATTTTCCTTCCTAGGGTTAAGGTTTGAGTTACGCCTAGGGTAAGAGTTCTATTAACCAGAAAGACCTGAGTTCCAAGAACACAGCAGCTGCGAAGGACTACCCAAGAAGAGCGCAAAAGTACCACAACGTGCCTGCCTCCACAGCTTTTTCCTTGGGGACATGCCTAATTCCTGGCTGATTTGCCTTTCTCGTCTTAGGGTTGGGGTTCGGCCTAGGGCTAGGAATTTTTAACTAGGAAGCCCTGAGTTCCAGGCTTACTTCATCTGCCAAAGGCATCCCAAAGGGAGTGCAGAAGTGCCACAACATGGCTGCTTTCACGGCTTTTCCCTTAGGAAGAACCCTAATACACGGCTGATTTACCTTCCTAGGGTTACTGTTAGGCTTAGGCCTAGGACTTTTAAAACCAGGAAGCCCTGGGCTCCAGGCACTCTGCAGCTGCGAAAGGCATCCCAAGGGGAGCGCAAAAGTAACGCAACTTGGCTGCCACCACTGATATTTCCATGAGACCATCCCGAACCATAGGCTGATTTTCCTTCCTAGGGTTAAGGTTTGAGTTACGCCTGGGGTAAGGGTTCTATTAACCAGAAAGCCCTGAGTTCCAAGAACACAGCAGCTGCGAAGGACTAGCCAAGAAGAGCGCAAAAGTACCACAACATGCCTGCCTCCACAGCTTTTTCCTTGGGGACATGCCTAATTCCTGGCTGATTTGCCTTTCTCGTCTTAGGGTTGGGGTTCGGCCTAGGGCTAGGATTTTTAAAATCAGGAAGCCCTGAGTTCCACGCTTACTTCATCAGCCAAAGGCATCCTAAAGGGAGTGCAGAAATTCCACAACATGGCTGCTTTCACGGCTTTTCCCTTAGGAAGAACCCTAATACCCGGCTGATTTACCTTCCTAGGGTTACTGTTAGGCTTAGGCCTAGGGGTAGGATTTTTAAAACTAGGAAGCCCTTAGTTCCAGGCACACTGCAGCTGTTCAAGGCATCCCAAGGGGAGTACAAAAGTGCAACAACATGGCAGCTTTCACAGCTTTTTCCTTGGCACCATCCCTATACCTTGGCTGATTTATCTGCCTGGGGTTAGGGTTAGGGTTCAGCCTAGGGCTTGGAGTTTTTTAACCAGGAAGCCCTGAGTTCCAGGCTTACTGCATCTGCCAAAGGCATCCCAAAGGGAGTGCAGAAGTGCCACAACATGGCTGCTTTCACGGCTTTTCCCTTAGGAAGAACCCTAATACCCGGCTGATTTACCTTCCTAGGGTTACTGTTAGGCTTAGGCCTAGGACTTTTAAAACCAGGAAGCCCTGGGCTCCAGGCACACTGCAGCTGCGAAAGGCATCCCAAGAGGGCCGCAGAAGTGACACAACTTGGCTGCCTCTGCTGCTATTCTCATGAGACCATCCCGAACCATAGGCTGATTTTCCTTCCTAGGGTTAAGGTTTGAGTTACGCCTAGGGTAAGAGTTCTTTTAACCAGAAAGCCCTGAGTTCCAAGAACACAGCAGCTGCGAAGGACTACCCAAGAAGAGCGCAAAAGTACCACAACGTGCCTGCCTCCACAGCTTTTTCCTTGGGGACATGCCTAATTCCTGGCTGATTTGCCTTTCTCGTCTTAGGGTTGGGGTTCGGCCTAGGGCTAGGATTTTTTTAACCAGGAAACCCTGAGTTCCAGGCTTACTTCATCTGCCAAAGGCATCCAAAAGGGAGTGCAGAAGTGCCACAACATGGCTGCTTTCACGGCTTTTCCCTTAGGAAGAACCCTAATACGCGGCTGATTTACCTTCCTAGGGTTACTGTTAGGCTTAGGCCTAGGACTTTTAAAACCAGGAAGCCCTGGGCTCCAGGCACTCTGCAGCTGCGAAAGGCATCCCAAGGGGAGCGCAAAAGTAACGCAACTTGGCTGCCACCACTGATATTTCCATGAGACCATCCCGAACCATAGGCTGATTTTCCTTCCTAGGGTTAAGGTTTGAGTTACGCCTAGGGTAAGGGTTCTATTAACCAGAAAGCCCTGAGTTCCAAGAACACAGCAGCTGCGAAGGACTAGCCAAGAAGAGCGCAAAAGTACCACAACATGCCTGCCTCCACAGCTTTTTCCTTGGGGACATGCCTAATTCCTGGCTGATTTGCCTTTCTCGTCTTAGGGTTGGGGTTCGGCCTAGGGCTAGGATTTTTAAAATCAGGAAGCCCTGAGTTCCAGGCTTACTTCATCTGCCAAAGGCATCCCAAAGGGAGTGCAGAAGTTCCACAACATGGCTGCTTTCACGGCTTTTCCCTTAGGAAGAACCCTAATACCCGGCTGATTTACCTTCCTAGGGTTACTGTTAGGCTTAGGCCTAGGGCTAGGATTTTTAAAACTAGGAAGCCCTTAGTTCCAGGCACACTGCAGCTGTTCAAGGCATCCCAAGGGGAGTACAAAAGTGCAACAACATGGCAGCTTTCACAGCTTTTTCCTTGGCACCATCCCTATACCTAGGCTGATTTATCTGCCTGGGGTTAGGGTTAGGATTCAGCCTAGGGCTTGGAGTTTTTTAACCAGGGAGCCCTGAGTTCCAGGCTTACTGCATCTGCCAAAGGCATCCCAGAGTGCAGAAGTGCCACAACATGGCTGCTTTCACGGCTTTTCCCTTAGGAAGAACCCTAATACCCGGCTGATTTACCTTCCTAGGGTTACTGTTAGGCTTAGGCCTAGGACTTTTAAAACCAGGAAGCCCTGGGCTCCAGGCATACTGCAGCTGCGAAAGGCATCCCAAGAGGGCCGCAGTAGTGACACAACTTGGCTGCCTCTGCTTCTATTCTCATGAGACCATCCCGAACCATAGGCTGATTTTCCTTCCTAGGGTTAAGGTTTGAGTTACGCCTAGGGTAAGAGTTCTATTAACCAGAAAGACCTGAGTTCCAAGAACACAGCAGCTGCGAAGGACTACCCAAGAAGAGCGCAAAAGTACCACAACATGCCTGCCTCCACAGCTTTTTCCTTGGGGACATGCCTAATTCCTGGCTGATTTGCCTTTCTCGTCTTAGGGTTGGGGTTCGGCCTAGGGCTAGGATTTTTTTCACTAGGAAGCCCTGAGTTCCAGGCTTACTTCATCTGCCAAAGGCATCCCAAAGGGAGTTCAGAAGTGCCACAACATGGCTGCTTTCACGGCTTTTCCCTTTGGAAGAACCCTAATACGCGGCTGATTTACCTTCCTAGGGTTACTGTTAGGCTTAGGCCTACGACTTTTAAAACCAGGAAGCCCTGGGCTCCAGGCACTGTGCAGCTGCGAAAGGCATCCCAAGGGGAGCGCAAAAGTGACACAACTTGGCTGCCACCACTGATATTTCCATGAGACCATCCCAAACCATAGGCTGATTTTCCTTCCTAGGGTTAAGGTTTGAGTTACGCCTAGGGTAAGAGTTCTATTAACCAGAAAGACCTGAGTTCCAAGAACACAGCAGCTGCGAAGGACTAGCCAAGAAGAGCGCAAAAGTACCACAACATGCCTGCCTCCACAGCTTTTTCCTTGGGGACATGCCTAATTCCTGGCTGATTTGCCTTTCTCGTCTTAGGGTTGGGGTTCGGCCTAGGGCTAGGATTTTTTTAACTAGGAAGCCCTGAGTTCCAGGTTACTTCATCTGCCAAAAGCATCCCAAAGGGAGTGCAGAAGTGCCACAACATGGCTGCTTTCACGGCTTTTCCCTTAGGAAGAACCCTAATACCCGGCTGATTTACCTTCCTAGGGTTACTGTTAGGCTTAGGCCTAGGACATTTAAAACCAGGAAGCCCTGGGCTCCAGGCACTCTGCCGCTGCGAAAGGCATCCCAAGGGGAGCGAAAAAGTAATGCAAATTGGCTGCCACTACTGATATTTCCATGAGACCATCCCGAACCATAGGCTGATTTTCCTTCCTAGGGTTAAGGTTTGAGTTACGCCTAGGGTAAGGGTTCTATTAACCAGAAAGCCCTGAGTTCCAAGAACACAGCAGCTGCGAAGGACTAGCCAAGAAGAGCGCAAAAGTACCACAACATGCCTGCCTCCACAGCTTTTTCCTTGGGGACATGCCTAATTCCTGGCTGATTTGCCTTTCTCGTCTTAGGGTTGGGGTTCGGCCTAGGGCTAGGATTTTTAAAATCAGGAAGCCCTGAGTTCCAGGCTTACTTCATCTGCCAAAGGCATCCCAAAGGGAGTGCAGAAGTTCCACAACATGGCTGCTTTCACGGCTTTTCCCTTAGGAAGAACCCTAATACCCGGCTGATTTACCTTCCTAGGGTTACTGTTAGGCTTAGGCCTAGGGCTAGGATTTTTAAAACTAGGAAGCCGTTAGTTCCAGGCACACTGCAGCTGTTCAAGGCATCCCAAGGGGAGTACAAAAGTGCAACAACATGGCAGCTTTCACAGCTTTTTCCTTGGCACCATCCCTATACCTAGGCTGATTTATCTGCCTAGGGTTAGGGTTAGGGTTCAGCCTAGGGCTTGGAGTTTTTTAACCAGGAAGCCCTGAGTTCCAGGCTTACTGCATCTGCCAAAGGCATCCCAAAGGGAGTGCAAAAGTGCCACAACATGGCTGCTTTCACGGCTTTTCCCTTAGGAAGAACCCTAATACGCGGCTGATTTACCTTCCTAGGGTTACTGTTAGGCTTAGGCCTAGGACTTTTAAAACCAGGAAGCCCTGGGCTCCAGGCACACTGCAGCTGCGAAAGGCATCCCAAGGGGAGCGCAAAAGTGACCCAACTTTGCTGCCACCGCTGATATTTCCATGAGACCATCCCGAACCATAGGCTGATTTTCCTTCCTAGGGTTAAGGTTTGAGTTACGCCTGGGGTAAGGGTTCTATTAACCAGAAAGCCCTGAGTTCCAAGAACACAGCAGCTGCGAAGGACTTCCCAAGAAGAGCGCAAAAGTACCACAACATGCCTGCCTCCACAGCTTTTTCCTTGGGGACATGCCTAATTCCTGGCTGATTTGCCTTTCTCGTCTTAGGGTTGGGGTTCGGCCTAGGGCTAGGATTTTTAAAATCAGGAAGCCCTGAGTTCCAGGCACACTGGAGCTGTGAAAGGCATCCAAAAGGGAGTGCAAAAGTGCCACAACATGGCTGCTTTCACGGCTTTTTCCTTGGCAAGAAGCCTAACACCAGGCTGATTTACCTTCCCAGGGTTACTGTTAGGCTTAGGCCTAGGGCTAGGATTTTTAAAACTAGGAAGCCCTTAGTTCCAGGCACACTGCAGCTGTTCAAGGAATCCCAAAGGGAGTACAACAGTGCAACAACATGGCAGCTTTCACAGCTTTTTCCTTGGCACCATCCCTATACCTAGGCTGATTTATCTGCCTAGGGTTAGGGTTAGGCTTCGGCCTAGGGCTTGGAGTTTTTTAACCAGGAAGCCCTGAGTTCCAGGCTTACTGCATCTGCCAAAGGCATCCCAAAGGGAGTGCAGAAGTGCCACAACATGGCTGCTTTCACGGCTTTTCCCTTAGGAAGAACCCTAATACGCGGCTGATTTACCTTCCTAGGGTTACTGTTAGGCTTAGGCCTAGGACTTTTAAAACCAGGACGCCCTGCGCTCCAGGCACACTGCAGCTGCGAAAGGCATCCCAAGAGGAGCGCAAAAGTGACACAACTTGGCTGCCACCACTGATATTTCCATGAGACCATCCCGAAACATAGGCTGATTTTCCTTCCTAGGGTTAAGGTTTGAGTTACGCCTAGGGTAAGAGTTCTATTAACCAGAAAGACCTGAGTTCCAAGAACACAGCAGCTGCGAAGGACTACCCAAGAAGAGCGCAAAAGTACCACAACATGCCTGCCTCCACAGCTTTTTCCTTGGGGACATGCCTAATTCCTGGCTGATTTGCCTTTCTCGTCTTAGGGTTGGGGTTCGGCCTAGGGCTAGGATTTTTTTAACTAGGAAGCCCTGAGTTCCAGGCTTACTTCATCTGCCAAAGGCATCCCAAAGGGAGTTCAGAAGTGCCACAACATGGCTGCTTTCACGGCTTTTCCCTTTGGAAGAACCCTAATACACGGCTGATTTACCTTCCTAGGGTTACTGTTAGGCTTAGGCCTACGACTTTTAAAACCAGGAAGCCCTGGGCTCCAGGCACTCTGCAGCTGCGAAAGGCATCCCAAGGGGAGCGCAAAAGTGACACAACTTGGCTGCCACCACTGATATTTCCATGAGACCATCCCAAACCATAGGCTGATTTTCCTTCCTAGGGTTAAGGTTTGAGTTACGCCTAGGGTAAGAGTTCTATTAACCAGAAAGACCTGAGTTCCAAGAACACAGCAGCTGCGAAGGACTAGCCAAGAAGAGCGCAAAAGTACCACAACATGCCTGCCTCCACAGCTTTTTCCTTGGGGACATGCCTAATTCCTGGCTGATTTGCCTTTCTCGTCTTAGGGTTGGGGTTCGGCCTAGGGCTAGGATTTTTTTAACTAGGAAGCCCTGAGTTCCAGGCTTACTTCATCTGCCAAAAGCATCCCAAAGGGAGTGCAGAAGTGCCACAACATGGCTGCTTTCACGGCTTTTCCCTTAGGAAGAACCCTAATACCCGGCTGATTTACCTTCCTAGGGTTACTGTTAGGCTTAGGCCTAGGACATTTAAAACCAGGAAGCCCTGGGCTCCAGGCACTCTGCCGCTGCGAAAGGCATCCCAAGGGGAGCGAAAAAGTAATGCAAATTGGCTGCCACTACTGATATTTCCATGAGACCATCCCGAACCATAGGCTGATTTTCCTTCCTAGGGTTAAGGTTTGAGTTACGCCTAGGGTAAGGGTTCTATTAACCAGAAAGCCCTGACTTCCAAGAACACAGCAGCTGCGAAGGACTAGCCAAGAAGAGCGCAAAAGTACCACAACATGCCTGCCTCCACAGCTTTTTCCTTGGGGACATGCCTAATTCCTGGCTGATTTGCCTTTCTCGTCTTAGGGTTGGGGTTCGGCCTAGGGCTAGGATTTTTAAAATCAGGAAGCCCTGAGTTCCAGGCTTACTTCATCTGCCAAAGGCATCCCAAAGGGAGTGCAGAAGTTCCACAACATGGCTGCTTTCACGGCTTTTCCCTTAGGAAGAACCCTAATACCCGGCTGATTTACCTTCCTAGGGTTACTGTTAGGCTTAGGCCTAGGGCTAGGATTTTTAAAACTAGGAAGCCCTTAGTTCCAGGCACACTGCAGCTGTTCAAGGCATCCCAAGGGGAGTACAAAAGTGCAACAACATGGCAGCTTTCACAGCTTTTTCCTTGGCACCATCCCTATACCTAGGCTGATTTATCTGCCTAGGGTTAGGGTTAGGCTTCAGCCTAGGGCTTGGAGTTTTTTAACCAGGAAGCCCTGAGTTCCAGGCTTACTGCATCTGCCAAAGGCATCCCAAAGGGAGTGCAAAAGTGCCACAACATGGCTGCTTTCACGGCTTTTCCCTTAGGAAGAACCCTAATACGCGGCTGATTTACCTTCCTAGGGTTACTGTTAGGCTTAGGCCTAGGACTTTTAAAACCAGGAAGCCCTGGGCTCCAGGCACACTGCAGCTGCGAAAGGCATCCCAAGGGGAGCGCAAAAGTGACCCAACTTTGCTGCCACCACTGATATTTCCATGAGACCATCCCGAACCATAGGCTGATTTTCCTTCCTAGGGTTAAGGTTTGAGTTACGCCTGGGGTAAGGGTTCTATTAACCAGAAAGCCCTGAGTTCCAAGAACACAGCAGCTGCGAAGGACTTCCCAAGAAGAGCGCAAAAGTACCACAACATGCCTGCCTCCACAGCTTTTTCCTTGGGGACATGCCTAATTCCTGGCTGATTTGCCTTTCTCGTCTTAGGGTTGGGGTTCGGCCTAGGGCTAGGATTTTTAAAATCAGGAAGCCCTGAGTTCCAGGCACACTGGAGCTGTGAAAGGCATCCAAAAGGGAGTGCAGAAGTGCCACAACATGGCTGCTTTCACGGCTTTTTCCTTGGCAAGAAGCCTAACACCAGGCTGATTTACCTTCCCAGGGTTACTGTTAGGCTTAGGCCTACGACTTTTAAAACCAGGAAGCCCTGGGCTCCAGGCACTCTGCAGCTGCGAAAGGCATCCCAAGGGGAGCGCAAAAGTGACACAACTTGGCTGCCACCACTGATATTTCCATGAGACCATCCCAAACCATAGGCTGATTTTCCTTCCTAGGGTTAAGGTTTGAGTTACGCCTAGGGTAAGAGTTCTATTAACCAGAAAGACCTGAGTTCCAAGAACACAGCAGCTGCGAAGGACTAGCCAAGAAGAGCGCAAAAGTACCACAACATGCCTGCCTCCACAGCTTTTTCCTTGGGGACATGCCTAATTCCTGGCTGATTTGCCTTTCTCGTCTTAGGGTTGGGGTTCGGCCTAGGGCTAGGATTTTTTTAACTAGGAAGCCCTGAGTTCCAGGTTACTTCATCTGCCAAAAGCATCCCAAAGGGAGTGCAGAAGTGCCACAACATGGCTGCTTTCACGGCTTTTCCCTTAGGAAGAACCCTAATACCCGGCTGATTTACCTTCCTAGGGTTACTGTTAGGCTTAGGCCTAGGACATTTAAAACCAGGAAGCCCTGGGCTCCAGGCACTCTGCCGCTGCGAAAGGCATCCCAAGGGGAGCGAAAAAGTAATGCAAATTGGCTGCCACTACTGATATTTCCATGAGACCATCCCGAACCATAGGCTGATTTTCCTTCCTAGGGTTAAGGTTTGAGTTACGCCTAGGGTAAGGGTTCTATTAACCAGAAAGCCCTGACTTCCAAGAACACAGCAGCTGCGAAGGACTAGCCAAGAAGAGCGCAAAAGTACCACAACATGCCTGCCTCCACAGCTTTTTCCTTGGGGACATGCCTAATTCCTGGCTGATTTGCCTTTCTCGTCTTAGGGTTGGGGTTCGGCCTAGGGCTAGGATTTTTAAAATCAGGAAGCCCTGAGTTCCAGGCTTACTTCATCTGCCAAAGGCATCCCAAAGGGAGTGCAGAAGTTCCACAACATGGCTGCTTTCACGGCTTTTCCCTTAGGAAGAACCCTAATACCCGGCTGATTTACCTTCCTAGGGTTACTGTTAGGCTTAGGCCTAGGGCTAGGATTTTTAAAACTAGGAAGCCCTTAGTTCCAGGCACACTGCAGCTGTTCAAGGCATCCCAAGGGGAGTACAAAAGTGCAACAACATGGCAGCTTTCACAGCTTTTTCCTTTGCACCATCCCTATACCTAGGCTGATTTATCTGCCTAGGGTTAGGGTTAGGCTTCAGCCTAGGGCTTGGAGTTTTTTAACCAGGAAGCCCTGAGTTCCAGGCTTACTGCATCTGCCAAAGGCATCCCAAAGGGAGTGCAGAAGTGCCTCAACATGGCTGCTTTCACGGCTTTTCCCCTAGGAAGGACCCTAATACCCGACTAATTTGCCTTCCTAGGGTTACTGTTAGGCTTAGGCCTAGGACTTTTAAAACCAGGAAGCCCTGGGCTCCACGCACACTGCACCTGCGAAAGGCATCCCAATGGGAGCGCAAAAGTGACACAACTTGGCTGCCACCACTGATATTTCCATGAGACCATCCCGAACCATAGGCTGATTTTCCTTCCTAGGGTTAAGGTTTGAGTTACGCCCTGGGTAAGGGTTCTATTAACCAGAAAGCCCTGAGTTCCAAGAACACAGCAGCTGCGAAGGACTAGCCAAGAAGAGCGCAAAAGTACCACAACATGCCTGCCTCCACAGCTTTTTCCTTGGGGACATGCCTAATTCCTGGCTGATTTGCCTTTCTCGTCTTAGGGTTGGGGTTCGGCCTAGGGCTAGGATTTTTAAAATCAGGAAGCCCTGAGTTCCAGGCACACTGGAGCTGTGAAAGGCATCCAAAAGGGAGTGCAAAAGTGCCACAACATGGCTGCTTTCACGGCTTTTTCCTTGGCAAGAAGCCTAACACCAGGCTGATTTCCCTTCCCAGGGTTACTGTTACGCTTAGGCCTAGGGCTAGGATTTTTAAAACTAGGAAGCCCTTAGTTCCAGGCACACTGCAGCTGTTCAAGGAATCCCAAAGGGAGTACAACAGTGCAACAACATGGCAGCTTTCACGGCTTTTTCCTTGGCACCATCCCTATACCTAGGCTGATTTATCTACCTGGGGTTAGGGTTAGGCTTCAGCCTAGGGCTTGGAGTTTTTTAACCAGGAAGCCCTGAGTTCCAGGCTTACTGCATCTGCCAAAGGCATCCCAATGGGAGTGCAGAAGTGCCACAACATGGCTGCTTTCACGGCTTTTCCCTTAAGAAGAACCCTTATACCCGGCAGATTTACCTTCCTAGGGTTACTGTTAGGCTTAGGCCTAGGACTTTTAAAACCAGGAAGCCCTGGGCTCCAGGCACATGCAGCTGTTAAAGGCATCCCAAGAGGGCTGCAGAAGTGACACAACTTGGCTGCCTCTGCATCTATTCTCATGAGACCATCCCGAACCATACGCTGATTTTCCTTCCTAGGGTTAAGGTTTGAGTTACGCCTAGGGTAAGGGTTCTATTAACCAGAAAGCCCTGAGTTCCAAGAACACAGCAGCTGCGAAGGACTAGCCAAGAAGAGCTGAAAAGTACCACAACATGCCTGCCTCCACAGCTTTTTCCTTGGGGACATGCCTAATTCCTGGCTGATTTGCCTTTCTCGTCTTAGGGTTGGGGTTCGGCCTAGGGCTAGGATTTTTTTAACTAGGAAGCCCTGAGTTCCAGGCTTACTTCATCTGCAAAAAGCATCCCAAAGGGAGTGCAGAAGTGCCACAACATGGCTGCTTTCACGGCTTTTCCCTTAGGAAGAACCCTAATACACGGCTGATTTACCTTCCTAGGGTTACTGTTAGGCTTAGGCCTAGGACTTTTAAAACCAGGAAGCCCTGGGCTCCAGGCACACTGCAGCTGCGAAAGGCATCCCAAGGGGAGCGCAAAAGTGACACAACTTGGCTACCTCTGCTTCTATTCTCATGAGACCATCCTGAACCATAGGCTGATTTTCCTTCCCTGGGTTAAGGTTTGAGTTTCGCCTAGTGTAAGAGTTCTATTAACCAGAAAGCCCTGAGTTCCAAGAACACAGCAGCTGCGAAGGACTAGCCAAGAAGAGCGCAAAAGTACCACAACATGCCTGCCTCCACAGCTTTTTCCTTGGGGACATGCCTAATTCCTGGCTGATTTGCCTTTCTCGTCTTAGGGTTGGGGTTCGGCCTAGGGCTAGGATATTTTTAACTAGGAAGCCCTGAGTTCCAGGCTTACTTCATCTGCCAAAGGCATCCCAAAGGGTGTGCAAAAGTGCCACAACATGGCTGCTTTCACGGCTTTTCCCTTAGGAAGAACCCTAATACGCGGCTGATTTACCTTCCTAGGGTTACTGTTAGGCTTAGGCCTAGGACTTTTAAAACCAGGAAGCCCTGGGCTCCAGGCACATGCAGCTGTTAAAGGCATCCCAAGAGGTCCGCAGAAGTGACACAACTTGGCTACTTCTGCTTCTATTCTCATGAGACCATCCTGAACCATTGGCTGATTTTCATTCCCAGGGTTAAGGTTTGAGTTTCGCCTAGGGTAAGAGTTCTATTAACCAGAAAGCCCTGAGTTCCAAGAACACAGCAGCTGCGAAGGACTACCCAAGAAGAGCGCAAAAGTACCACAACATGCCTGCCTCCACAGCTTTTTCCTTGGGGACATGCCTAATTCCTGGCTGATTTGCCTTTCTCGTCTTAGGGTTGGGGTTCGGCCTAGGGCTAGGATATTTTTAACTAGGAAGCCCTGAGTTCCAGGCTTACTTCATCTGCCAAAGGCATCCCAAAGGGTGTGCAAAAGTGCCACAACATGGCTGCTTTCACGGCTTTTCCCTTAGGAAGAACCCTAATACCCGGCAGAGTTACCATCCTAGGGTTACTGTTAGGCTTAGGCCTAGGACTTTTAAAACCAGGAAGCCCTGGGCTCCAGGCACATGCAGCTGTTAAAGGCATCCCAAGAGGGCTGCAGAAGTGACACAACTTGGCTGCCTCTGCATCTATTCTCATGAGACCATCCCGAACCATACGCTGATTTTCCTTCCTAGGGTTAAGGTTTGAGTTACGCCTAGGGTAAGGGTTCTATTAACCAGAAAGCCCTGAGTTCCAAGAACACAACAGCTGCGAAGGACTTCCCAAGAAGAGCGCAAAAGTACCACAACATGCCTGTCTCCACAGCTTTTTCCTTGGGGACATGCCTAATTCCTGGCTGATTTGCCTTTCTCGTCTTAGGGTTGGGGTTCGGCCTAGGGCTAGGATTTTGAAAATCAGGAAGCCCTGAGTTCCAGGCACACTGGAGCTGTGAAAGGCATCCCAAAGGGAGTGCAAAAGTGCCACAACATGGTTGCTTTCACGGCTTTTTCCTTGGCAAGAAGCTTAAAACCAGGCTGATTTCCCTTCCCAGGGTTACTGTTAGGCTTAGGCCTAGGGCTAGGATTTTTAAAACTAGGAAGCCCTTAGATCCAGGCACACTGCAGCTGTTCAAGGCATCCCAAGGGGAGTACAAAAGTGCAACAACATGGCAGCTTTCACAGCTTTTTCCTTGGCACCATCCCTATACCTAGGCTGATTTATCTGCCTGGGGTTAGGGTTAGGCTTCAGCCTAGGGCTTGGAGTTTTTTAACCAGGAAGCCCTGAGTTCCAGGCTTACTGCATCTGCCAAAGGCATCCCAAAGGGAGTGCAAAAGTGCCACAACATGGCTGCTTTCACGGCTTTTCCCTTAGGAAGAACCCTAATACCCGGCTGATTTACCTTCCTAGGGTTACTGTTAGGCTTAGGCCTAGGACTTTTAAAACCAGGAAGCCCTGGGCTCCAGGCATATGCAGCTGCGAAAGGCATCCCAAGAGGGCCGCAGAAGTGACACAACTAGGCTGCCTCTGCTTCTATTCTCATGAGACCATCCTGAACCATAGGCTGATTTTCCTTCCTAGGGTTAAGGTTTGAGTTACGCCTAGGGTAAGAGTTCTATTAACCAGAAAGCCCTGAGTTCCAAGAACACAGCAGCTGTGAAGGACTTGCCAAGAAGAGCGCAAAAGTACCACAACATGCCTGCCTCCACAGCTTTTTCCTTGGGGACATGCCTAATTCCTGGCTGATTTGCCGTTCTCGTCTTAGGGTTGGGGTTCGGCCTAGGGATAGGATTTTTAAAATCAGGAAGCCCTGAGTTCCAGGCACACTGGAGCTGTGAAAGGCATCCAAAAGGGAGTGCAAAAGTACCACAACATGGCTGCTTTCACGGCTGTTTCCTTGGCAAGAAGCCTAACACCAGGCTGATTTCCCTTCCCAGGGTTACTGTTACGCTTAGGCCTAGGGCTAGGATTTTTAAAACTAGGAAGCCCTTAGTTCCAGGCACACTGCAGCTGCGAAAGGCATCCCAAGGGGAGTACAAAAGTGCAACAACATGGCAGCTTTCACAGCTTTTTCCTTGGCACCATCCCTATACCTCGGCTGATTTATCTGCCTGGGGTTAGGGTTAGGCTTCAGCCTAGGGCTTGGAGTTTTTAACCAGGAAGCCCTGAGTTCCAGGCTTACTGCATCTGCCAAAGGCATCCCAAAGGGAGTGCAGAAGTGCCACAACATGGCTGCTTTCACGGCTTTTCCCTTAGGAAGAACCCTAATACGCGGCTGATTTACCTTCCTAGGGTTACTGTTAGGCTTAGGCCTAGGACTTTTAAAACCAGGAAGCCCTGGGCTCCAGGCACACTGCAGCTGCGAAAGGCATCCCAAGGGGAGCGCAAAAGTGACACAACTTGGCTGCCACCACTGATATTTCCATGAGACCATCCCGAACCATAGGCTGATTTTCCTTCCTAGGGTTAAGGTTTGAGTTACGCCTGGTGTAAGGATTCTATTAACCAGAAAGCCCTGAGTTCCAAGAACACAGCAGCTGCGAAGGACTAGCCAAGAAGAGCGCAAAAGTACCACAACATGCCTGCCTCCACAGCTTTTTCCTTGGGGACATGCCTAATTCCTGGCTGATTTGCCTTTCTCGTCTTAGGGTTGGGGTTCGGCCTAGGGCTAGGATTTTTAAAATCAGGAAGCCCTGAGTTCCAGGCACACTGGAGCTGTGAAAGGCATCCAAAAGGGAGTGCAAAAGTGCCACAACATGGCTGCTTTCACGGCTTTTTCCTTGGCAAGAAGCCTAACACGAGGCTGATTTCCCTTCCCAGGGTTACTGTTAGGCTTAGGCCTAGGGCTAGGATTTTTAAAACTAGGAAGCCCGTAGTTCCAGGCACACTGCAGCTGCGAAAGGCATCCCAAGGGGAGTACAAAAGTGCAACAACATGGCAGCTTTCACAGCTTTTTCATTGGCACCATCCCTATACCTAGGCTGATTTATCTGCCTAGGGTTAGGGCTAGGCTTCAGCCTAGGGCTTGGAGTTTTTTAACCAGGAAGCCCTGAGTTCCAGGCTTACTGCATCTGCCAAAGGCATCCCAAAGGGAGTGCAGAAGTGCCACAACATGGCTGCTTTCACGGCTTTTCCCTTAGGAAGAACCCTAATACTCGGCAGATTTACCTTCCTAGGGTTACTGTTAGGCTTAGGCCTAGGACTTTTAAAACCAGGACGGCCTGGGCTCCAGGCACACTGCAGCTGCGAAAGGCATCCCAAGAGGGCCGCAGAAGTGACACAGCTTGGCTGCCTCTGCTGCTATTCTCATGAGACCATCCCGAACCATAGGCTGATTTTCCTTCCTAGGGTTAAGGTTTGAGTTACGCCTAGGGTAAGAGTTCTATTAACCAGAAAGCCCTGAGTTCCAAGAACACAGCAGCCGCGAAGGACGAGCCAAGAAGAGCGCAAAAGTACCACAACGTGCCTGCCTCCACAGCTTTTTCCTTGGGGACATGCCTAATTCCTGGCTGATTTGCCTTTCTCGTCTTAGGGTTGGGGTTCGGCCTAGGGCTAGGATTTTTAAAATCAGGAATCCCTGAGTTCCAGGCTTACTTCATCTGCCAAAGGCATCCCAAAGGGAGTGCAGAAGTTCCACAACATGGCTGCTTTCACGGCTTTTCCCTGAGGAAGAACCCTAATACCCGGCTGATTTCCCTTCCTAGGGTTACTGTTAGGCTTAGGCCTAGGGCTGGGTTTTTTAAAACTAGGAAGCCCTTAGTTCCAGGCACACTGCAGCTGCTCAAGGCATCCCAAGGGGAGTACAAAAGTGCAACAACATGGCAGCTTTCACAGCTTTTTCCTTGGCACCATCCCTATACCTGGGCTGATTTATCTGCCTGGGGTTAGGGTTAGGCTTCAGCCTAGGGCTTGGAGTTTTTTAACCAGGAAGCCCTGAGTTCCAGGCTTACTTCATCTGCCAAAGGCATCCCAGAGTGCAGAAGTGCCACAACATGGCTGCTTTCACGGCTTTTCCCTTAGGAAGAACCCTAATACCTGGCTGATTTACCTTCCTAGGGTTACTGTTAGGCTTAGGCCTAGGACTTTTAAAACCAGGAAGCCCTGGGCTCCAGGCACATGCAGCTGCGAATGCCATCCGAAGAGGGCCGCAGTAGTGACACAACTTGGCTGCCTCTGCTTCTATCCTCATGAGACCATCCTGAACCATAGGCTGATTTTCCTTCCTAGGGTTAAGGTTTGAGTCACGCCTAGGGTAAGGGTTATATTAACCAGAAAGCCCTGAGTTCCAAGAACACAGCAGCTGCGAAGGACTACCCAAGAAGAGCGCAAAAGTACCACAACGTGCCTGCCTCCACAGCTTTTTCCTTGGGGACATGCCTAATTCCTGGCTGATTTGCCTTTCTCGTCTTAGGGTTGGGGTTCGGCCTAGGGCTAGGATTTTTTAACTAGGAAGCCCTGAGTTCCAGGCTTACTTCATCTGCCAAAGGCATCCCAAAGGGAGTGCAAAAGTGCCACAACATGGCTGCTTTCACGGCTTTTCCCTTAGGAAGAACCATAATACCCGGCTGATTTACCTTCCTAGGGTTACTGTTAGGCTTAGGCCTAGGACTTTTAAAACCAGGAAGCCCTGGGCTCCAGGTACACTGCAGCTGCGAAAGGCATCCCAAGGGGAGCGCAAAAGTGACACAACTTTTCTGCCACCACTGATATTTCCATGAGACCATCCCGAACCATAGGCTGATTTTCCTTCCTAGGGTTAAGGTTCGAGTTACGCCTGGGGTAAGGGTTCTATTAACCAGAAAGCCCTGAGTTCCAAGAACACAGCAGCTGCGAAGGACTACCCAAGAAGAGCGCAAAAGTACCACAACATGCCTGCCTCCACAGCTTTTTCCTTGGGGACATGCCTAATTCCTGGCTGATTTGCCTTTCTCGTCTTAGGGTTGGGGTTCGGCCTAGGGCTAGGATTTTTAAAATCAGGAAGCCCTGAGTTCCAGGCACACTGGAGCTGTGAAAGGCATCCAAAAGGGAGTGCAAAAGTGCCACAACATGGCTGCTTTCACGGCTTTTTCCTTGGCAAGAAGCCTAACACCAGGCTGATTTACCTTCCCAGGGTTACTGTTAGGCTTAGGCCTAGGGCTAGGATTTTTAAAACTAGGAAGCCCTTAGTTCCAGGCACACTGCAGCTGTTCAAGGCATCCCAAGGGGAGTACAAAAGTGCAACAACATGGCAGCTTTCACAGCTTTTTCCTTGGCACCATCCCTATACCTAGGCTGTTTTATCTGCCTAGGGTTAGGGTTAGGGTTCAGCCTAGGGCTTGGAGTTTTTTAACCAGGAAGCCCTGAGTTCCAGGCTTACTGCATCTGCCAAAGGCATCCCAAAGGGAGTGCAGAAGTGCCACAACATGGCTGCTTTCACGGCTTTTCCCTTAGGAAGAACCCTAATACGCGGCTGATTTACCTTCCTAGGGTTACTGTTAGGCTTAGGCCTAGGACTTTTAAAACCAGGACGCCCTGCGCTCCAGGCACACTGCAGCTGCGAAAGGCATCCCAAGGGGAGCGCAAAAGTGACACAACTTGGCTGCCACCACTGATATTTCCATGAGACCATCCCGAACCATAGGCTGATTTTCCTTCCTAGGGTTAAGGTTTGAGTTACGCCTAGGGTAAGAGTTCTATTAACCAGAAAGACCTGAGTTCCAAGAACACAGCAGCTGCGAAGGACTACCCAAGAAGAGCGCAAAAGTACCACAACATGCCTGCCTCCACAGCTTTTTCCTTGGGGACATGCCTAATTCCTGGCTGATTTGCCTTTCTCGTCTTAGGGTTGGGGTTCGGCCTAGGGCTAGGATTTTTTTATCTAGGAAGCCCTGAGTTCCAGGCTTACTTCATCTGCCAAAGGCATCCCAAAGGGAGTGCAGAAGTGCCACAACATGGCTGCTTTCAGGGCTTTTCCCTTAGGAAGAACCCTAATACGCGGCTGATTTACCTTCCTAGGGTTACTGTTAGGCTTAGGCCTAGGACTTTTAAAACCAGGAAGCCCAGGGTTCCAGGCACACTGCAGCTGCGAAAGGCATCCCAAGGGGAGCACAAAAGTGACACAACTTAGCTGCCACCACTGATATTTCCATGAGACCATCCCGAACCATAGGCTGATTTTCCTTCCTAGGGTTAAGGTTTGAGTAACGCCTAGGGTAAGAGTTCTATTAACCAGAAAGACCTGAGTTCCAAGAACACAGCAGCTGCGAAGGACTAGCCAAGAAGAGCGCAAAAGTACCACAACATGCCTGCCTCCACAGCTTTTTCCTTGGGGACATGCCTAATTCCTGGCTGATTTGCCTTTCTCGTCTTAGGGTTGGGGTTCGGCCTAGGGCTAGGATTTTTTTAACTAGGAAGCCCTGAGTTCCAGGCTTACTTCATCTGCCAAAAGCATCCCAAAGGGAGTGCAGAAGTGCCACAACATGGCTGCTTTCACGGCTTTTCCCTTAGGAAGAACCCTAATACCCGGCTGATTTACCTTCCTAGGGTTACTGTTAGGCTTAGGCCTAGGACATTTAAAACCAGGAAGCCCTGGGCTCCAGGCACTCTGCAGCTGCGAAAGGCATCCCAAGGGGAGCGAAAAAGTAATGCAAATTGGCTGCCACCACTGATATTTCCATGAGACCATCCCGAACCATACGCTGATTTTCCTTCCTAGGGTTAAGGTTTGAGTTACGCCTAGGGTAAGGGTCCTATTAACCAGAAAGCCCTGAGTTCCAAGAACACAGCAGCTGCGAAGGACTAGCCAAGAAGAGCGCAAAAGTACCACAACATGCCTGCCTCCACAGCTTTTTCCTTGGGGACATGCCTAATTCCTGGCTGATTTGCCTTTCTCGTCTTAGGGTTGGGGTTCGGTCTAGGGCTAGGATTTTTAAAATCAGGAAGCCCTGAGTTCCAGGCTTACTTCATCTGCCAAAGGCATCCCAAAGGGAGTGCAGAAGTTCCACAACATGGCTGCTTTCACGGCTTTTCCCTTAGGAAGAACCCTATTACCCGGCTGATTTACCTTCCTAGGGTTACTGTTAGGCTTAGGCCTAGGGCTAACATTTTTAAAACTAGGAAGCCCTTAGTTCCAGGCACACTGCAGCTGCGAAAGGCATCCCAAGGGGAGTACAAAAGTGCAACAACATGGCAGCTTTCACAGCTTTTTCCTTGGCACCATCCCTATACCTAGGCTGATTTATCTGCCTAGGGTTAGGGTTAGGGTTCAGCCTAGGGCTTGGAGTTTGTTAACCAGGAAGCCCTGAGTTCCAGGCTTACTGCATCTGCCAAAGGCATCCCAAAGGGAGTGCAGAAGTGCCACAACATGGCTGCTTTCACGGCTTTTCCCCTAGGAAGGGCCCTAATACCCGGCTGGTTTGCCTTCCTAGGGTTACTGTTAGGCTTAGGCCTAGGACTTTTAAAACCAGGACGCCCTGGGCTCCAGGCACACTGCAGCTGCGAAAGGCATCCCAAGGGGAGCGCAAAAGTGACACAACTTGGCTGCCACCACTGATATTTCCATGAGACCATCCCGAACCATAGGCTGATTTTCCTTCCTAGGGTTAAGGTTTGAGTTACGCCTGGGGTAAGGGTTCTATTAACCAGAAAGCCCTGGGTTCCAAGAACACAGCAGCTGCGAAGGACTACCCAAGAAGAGCGCAAAAGTACCACAACATGCCTGCCTCCACAGCTTTTTCCTTGGGGACATGCCTAATTCCTGGCTGATTTGCCTTTCTCGTCTTAGGGTTGGGGTTTGGCCTAGGGCTAGGATTTTTTTCACTAGGAAGCCCTGAGTTCCAGGCTTACTTCATCTGCCAAAGGCATCCCAAAGGGAGTGCAGAAGTGCCACAACATGGCTGCTTTCACGTCTGTTTCCTTGGCAAGAAGCCTAACACCAGGCTGATTTCCCTTCCCAGGGTTACTGTTACGCTTAGGACTAGGGCTAGGATTTTTAAAACTAGGAAGCCCTTAGATCCAGGCACACTGCAGCTGCGAAAGGCATCCCAAGGGGAGTACAAAAGTGCAACAACATGGCAGCTTTCACAGCTTTTTCCTTGGCACCATCCCTATACCTAGGCTGATTTATCTGCCTAGGGTTAGGGTTAGGCTTCAGCCTAGGGCTTGGAGTTTTTTAACCAGGAAGCCCTGAGTTCCAGGCTTACTGCATCTGCCAAAGGCATCCCAAAGGGAGTGCAGAAGTGCCACAGCATGGCTGCTTTCATGGCTTTTCCCTTAGGAAGAACCCTAATACCCAGCAGATTTACCTTCCTAGGGTTACTGTTAGGCTTAGGCCTAGGACTTTTAAAACCAGGAAGCCCTGGGCTCCAGGCACACTGCAGCTGCGAAAGGCATCCCAAGGGGAGCGCAAAAGTGACACAACTTGGCTGCCACCACTGATATTTCCATGAGACCATCCCGAACCATAAGCTGATTTTCCTTCCTAGGGTTAAGGTTTGAGTTACGCCTGGGGTAAGGGTTCTATTAACCAGAAAGCCCTGAGTTCCAAGAACACAGCAGCTGCGAAGGACTACCCAAGAAGAGCGCAAAAGTACCACAACATGCCTGCCTCCACAGCTTTTTCCTTGGGGACATGCCTAATTCCTGGCTGATTTGCCTTTCTCGTCTTAGGGTTGGGGTTCGGCCTAGGGCTAGGATTTTTTTCACTAGGAAGCCCTGAGTTCCAGGCTTACTTCATCTGCCAAAGGCATCCCAAAGGGAGTGCAGAAGTGCCACAACATGGCTGCTTTCACGGCTTTTCCCTTAGGAAGAACCCTAATACCCGGCTGATTTACCTTCCTAGGGTTACTGTTAGGCTTAGGCCTAGGACTTTTAAAACCAGGAAGCCCAGGGTTCCAGGCACACTGCAGCTGCGAAAGGCATCCCAAGGGGAGCGCAAAAGTGACACAACTTAGCTGCCACCACTGATATTTCCATGAGACCATCCCGAACCATAGGCTGATTTTCCTTCCTAGGGTTAAGGTTTGAGTTACGCCTAGGGTAAGAGTTCTATTAACCAGAAAGACCTGAGTTCCAAGAACACAGCAGCTGCGAAGGACTACCCAAGAGGAGCGCAAAAGTACCACAACATGCCTGCCTCCACAGCTTTTTCCTTGGGGACATGCCTAATTCCTGGCTGATTTGCCTTTCTCGTCTTAGGGTTGGGGTTCGGCCTAGGGCTAGGATATTTTTAACTAGGAAGCCCTGAGTTCCAGGCTTACTTCATCTGCCAAAAGCATCCCAAAGGGAGTGCAGAAGTGCCACAACATGGCTGCTTTCACGGCTTTTCCCTTAGGAAGAACCCTAATACCCGGCTGATTTACCTTCCTAGGGTTACTGTTAGGCTTAGGCCTAGGACATTTAAAACCAGGAAGCCCTGGGCTCCAGGCACTCTTCAGCTGCGAAAGGCATCCCAAGGGGAGCGAAAAAGTAATGCAAATTGGCTGCCACCACTGATATTTCCATGAGACCATCCCGAACCATACGCTGATTTTCCTTCCTAGGGTTAAGGTTTGAGTTACGCCTAGGGTAAGGGTCCTATTAACCAGAAAGCCCTGAGTTCCAAGAACACAGCAGCTGCGAAGGACTAGCCAAGAAGAGCGCAAAAGTACCACAACATGCCTGCCTCCACAGCTTTTTCCTTGGGGACATGCCTAATTCCTGGCTGATTTGCCTTTCTCGTCTTAGGGTTGGGGTTCGGCCTAGGGCTAGGATTTTTAAAATCAGGAAGCCCTGAGTTCCAGGCTTACTTCATCTGCCAAAGGCATCCCAAAGGGAGTGCAGAAGTTCCACAACATGGCTGCTTTCACGGCTTTTCCCTTAGGAAGAACCCTAATACCCGGCTGATTTACCTTCCTAGGGTTACTGTTAGGCTTAGGCCTAGGGCTAGGATTTTTAAAACTAGGAAGCCCTTAGTTCCAGGCACACTGCAGCTGTTCAAGGCATCCCAAGGGGAGTACAAAAGTGCAACAACATGGCAGCTTTCACAGCTTTTTCCTTGGCACCATCCCTATACCTAGGCTGATTTATCTGCCTAGTGTTAGGTTTAGGCTTCAGCCTAGGGCTTGGAGTTTTTTAACCAGGAAGCCCTGAGTTCCAGGCTTACTGCATCTGCCAAAGGCATCCCAAAGGGAGTGCAGAAGTGCCACAACATGGCTGCTTTCACGGCTTTTCCCCTAGGAAGGGCCCTAATACCCGGCTGGTTTGCCTTCCTAGGGTTACTGTTAGGCTTAGGCCTAGGACTTTTAAAACCAGTAAGCCCTGGGCTCCAGGCACACTGCAGCTGCGAAAGGCATCCCAAGGGGAGCGCAAAAGTGACACAACTTGGCTGCCACCACTGATATTTCCATGAGACCATCCCGAACCATAGGCTGATTTTCCTTCCTAGGGTTAAGGTTTGAGTTACGCCTGGGGTAAGGGTTCTATTAACCAGAAAGCCCTGAGTTCCAAGAACACAGCAGCTGCGAAGGACTACCCAAGAAGAGCGCAAAAGTACCACAACATGCCTGCCTCCACAGCTTTTTCCTTGGGGACATGCCTAATTCCTGGCTGATTTGCCTTTCTCGTCTTAGGGTTGGGGTTCGGCCTAGGGATAGGATTTTTAAAATCAGGAAGCCCTGAGTTCCAGGCACACTGGAGCTGTGAAAGGCATCCAAAAGGGAGTGCAAAAGTGCCACAACATGGCTGCTTTCACGTCTGTTTCCTTGGCAGGAAGCCTAACACCAGGCTGATTTCCCTTCCCAGGGTTACTGTTACGCTTAGGACTAGGGCTAGGATTTTTAAAACTAGGAAGCCCTTAGATCCAGGCACACAGCAGCTGCGAAAGGCATCCCAAGGGGAGTACAAAAGTGCAACAACATGGCAGCTTTCACAGCTTTTTCCTTGGCACCATCCCTATACCTAGGCTGATTTATCTGCCTAGGGTTAGGGTTAGGCTTCAGCCTAGGGCTTGGAGTTTTTTAACCAGGAAGCCCTGAGTTCCAGGCTTACTGCATCTGCCAAAGGCATCCCAAAGGGAGTGCAGAAGTGCCACAACATGGCTGCTTTCACGGCTTTTCCCTTAGGAAGAACCCTAATACCCAGCTGATTTACCTTCCTAGGGTTACTGTTAGGCTTAGGCCTAGGACTTTTAAAACCAGGAAGCCCTGGGCTCCAGGCACACTGCAGCTGCGAAAGGCATCCCAAGGGGAGCGCAAAAGTGACACAACTTGGCTGCCACCACTGATATTTCCATGAGACCATCCCGAACCATAGGCTGATTTTCCTTCCTAGGGTTAAGGTTTGAGTTACGCCTAGGGTAAGGGTTCTATTAACCAGAAAGCCCTGAGTTCCAAGAACACAGCAGCTGCGAAGGACTACCCAAGAAGAGCGCAAAAGTACCACAACATGCCTGCCTCCACAGCTTTTTCCTTGGGGACATGCCTAATTCCTGGCTGATTTGCCTTTCTCGTCTTAGGGTTGGGGTTCGGCCTAGGGCTAGGATTTTTAAAATCAGGAAGCCCTGAGTTCCAGGCACACTGGAGCTGTGAAAGGCATCCAAAAGGGAGTGCAAAAGTGCCACAACATGGTTGCTTTCACGGCTTTTTCCTTGGCAAGAAGCTTAACACCAGGCTGATTTCCCTTCCCAGGGTTACTGTTACGCTTAGGCCTAGGGCTAGGATTTTTAAAACTAGGAAGCCCTTAGATCCAGGCACACTGCAGCTGCGAAAGGCATCCCAAGGGGAGTACAAAAGTGCAACAACATGGCAGCTTTCACAGCTTTTTCCTTGGCACCATCCCTATACCTAGGCTGTTTTATCTGCCTAGGGTTAGGGTAAGGGTTCAGCCTAGGGCTTAGAGTTTTTTAACCAGGAAGCCCTGAGTTCCAGGCTTACTGCATCTGCCAAAGGCATCCCAAAGGGAGTGCAAAAGTGCCACAACATGGCTGCTTTCACAGCTTTTCCCTTAGGAAGAACCCTAATACCCGGCTGATTTACCTTCCTAGGGTTACTGTTAGGCTTAAGCCTTGGACTTTTAAAACCAGGAAGCCCAGGGCTCCAGGCACACTGCAGCTGCGAAAGGCATCCCAAGGGGAGCGCAAAAGTGACACAACTTGGCTGCCACCACTGATATTTCCATGAGACCATCCCGAACCATACGCTGATTTTCCTTCCTAGGGTTAAGGTTTGAGTTACGCCTAGGGTAAGGGTTCTATTAACCAGAAAGCCCTGAGTTCCAAGAACACAGCAGCTGCGAAGGACTACCCAAGAAGAGCGCAAAAGTACCACAACGTGCCTGCCTCCACAGCTTTTTCCTTGGGGACATGCCTAATTCCTGGCTGATTTGCCTTTCTCGTCTTAGGGTTGGGGTTCGGCCTAGGGCTAGGATTTTTTTAACTAGGAAGCCCTGAGTTCCAGGCTTACTTCATCTGCAAAAAGCATCCCAAAGGGAGTGCAGAAGTGCCACAACATGGCTGCTTTCACGGCTTTTCCCTTAGGAAGAACCCTAATACCCGGCTGATTTACCTTCCTTGGGTTACTGTTAGGCTTAGGCCTAGGACTTTTAAAACCAGGAAGCCCTGGGCTCCAGGCACATGCAGCTGCGAAAGGCATCCCAAGTGGGCCGCAGAAGTGACACAACTTAGCTACCTCTGCTTCTATTCTCATGAGACCATCCTGAACCATAGGCTGATTTTCATTCCCAGGGTTAAGGTTTGAGTTTCGCCTAGGGTAAGAGTTCTATTAACCAGAAAGACCTGAGTTCCAAGAACACAGCAGCTGCGAAGGACTACCCAAGAAGAGCGCAAAAGTACCACAACATGCCTGCCTCCACAGCTTTTTCCTTGGGGACATGCCTAATTCCTGGCTGATTTGCCTTTCTCGTCTTAGGGTTGGGGTTCGGCCTAGGGCTAGGATTTTTAAAATCAGGAAGCCCTGAGTTCCAGGCACACTGGAGCTGTGAAAGGCATCCCAAAGGGAGTGCAAAAGTGCCACAACATGGTTGCTTTCACGGCTTTTTCCTTGGAAGAAGCTTAAAACCAGGCTGATTTCCCTTCCCAGGGTTACTGTTAGGCTTAGGCCTAGGGCTAGGATTTTTAAAACTAGGAAGCCCTTAGATCCAGGCACACTTCAGCTGTTCAAGGCATCCCAAGGGGAGCACAAAAGTGCAACAACATGGCAGCTTTCACAGCTTTTTCCTTGGCACCATCCCTATACCTAGGCTGATTTATCTGCCTAGGGTTCGGGTTAGGGGTCAGCCTAGGGCTTGGAGTTTTTTAACCAGGAAGCCCTGAGTTCCAGGCTTACTGCATCTGCCAAAGGCATCCCAAAGGGAGTGCAAAAGTGCCACAACATGGCTGCTTTCACGGCTTTTCCCTTAGGAAGAACCCTAATACCCGGCTGATTTACCTTCCTAGGGTTACTGTTAGGCTTAGGCCTAGGACTTTTAAAACCAGGAAGCCCTGGGCTCCAGGCATATGCAGCTGCGAAAGGCATCCCAAGAGGGCCGCAGGAGTGACACAACTAGGCTGCCTCTGCTTCTATTCTCATGAGACCATCCTGAATCATAGGCTGATTTTCCTTCCTAGGGTTAAGGTTTGAGTTACGCCTAGGGTAAGAGTTCTATTAACCAGAAAGCCCTGAGTTCCAAGAACACAGCAGCTGCGAAGGACTAGCCAAGAAGAGCGCAAAAGTACCACAACATGCCTGCCTCCACAGCTTTTTCCTTGGGGACATGCCTAATTCCTGGCTGATTTGCCTTTCTCGTCTTAGGGTTGGGGTTCGGCCTAGGGCTAGGATATTTTTAACTAGGAAGCCCTGAGTTCCAGGCTTACTTCATCTGCCAAAGGCATCCCACAGGGTGTGCAAAAGTGCCACAACATGGCTGCTTTCACGGCATTTCCCTTAGGAAGAACCCTAATACGCGGCTGATTTACCTTCCTAGGGTTACTGTTAGGCTTAGGCCTAGGACTTTTAAAACCAGGAAGCCCTGGGCTCCAGGCACACTGCAGCTGCGAAAGGCATCCCAAGGGGAGCGCAAAAGTGACACAACTTGGCTGCCACCACTGATATTTCCATGAGACCATCCCGAACCATAGGCTGATTTTCCTTCCTAGGGTTAAGGTTTGAGTTACGCCTAGGGTAAGGGTTCTATTAACCAGAAAGCCCTGAGTTCCAAGAACACAGCAGCTGCGAAGGACTAGCCAAGAAGAGCGCAAAAGTACCACAACATGCCTGCCTCCACAGCTTTTTCCTTGGGGACATGCCTAATTCCTGGCTGATTTGCCTTTCTCGTCTTAGGGTTGGGGTTCGGCCTAGGGCTAGGATTTTTAAAATCAGGAAGCCCTGAGTTCCAGGCACACTGGAGCTGTGAAAGGCATCCAAAAGGGAGTGCAAAAGTGCCACAACATGGTTGCTTTCACGGCATTTTCCTTGGCAAGAAGCTTAACACCAGGCTGATTTCCCTTCCCAGGGTTACTGTTACGCTTAGGCCTAGGGCTAGGATTTTTAAAACTAGGAAGCCCTTAGATCCAGGCACACTGCAGCTGCGAAAGGCATCCCAAGGGGAGTACAAAAGTGCAACAACATGGCAGCTTTCACAGCTTTTTCCTTGGCACCATCCCTATACCTAGGCTGTTTTATCTGCCTAGGGTTAGGGTTAGGGTTCAGGCTAGGGCTTGGAGTTTTTTAACCAGGAAGCCCTGAGTTCCAGGCTTACTGCATCTGCCAAAGGCATCCCAAAGGGAGTGCAGAAGTGCCACAACATGGCTGCTTTCACAGCTTTTCCCTTAGGAAGAACCCTAATACCCGGCTGATTTACCTTCCTAGGGTTACTGTTAGGCTTAGGCCTTGGACTATTAAAACCAGGAAGCCAAGGGCTCCAGGCACACTGCAGCTGCGAAAGGCATCCCAAGGGGAGCGCAAAAGTGACACAACTTGGCTGCCACCACTGATATTTCCATGAGACCATCCCGAAACATAGGCTGATTTTCCTTCCTAGGGTTAAGGTTTGAGTTACGCCTAGGGTAAGTGTTCTATTAACCAGAAAGCCCTGAGTTCCAAGAACACAGCAGCTGCGAAGGACTACCCAAGAAGAGCGCAAAAGTACCACAACATGCCTGCCTCCACAGCTTTTTCCTTGGGGACATGCCTAATACCTGGCTGATTTGCCTTTCTCGTCTTAGGGTTGGGGTTCGGCCTAGGGCTAGGATTTTTAAAATCAGGAAGCCCTGAGTTACAGGCACACTGGAGCTGTGAAAGGCATCCAAAAGGGAGTGCAAAAGTGCCACAACATGGCTGCTTTCACGGCTTTTTCCTTGGCAAGAAGCCTAACACCAGGCTGATTTACCTTCCCAGGGTTACTGTTACGCTTAGGCCTAGGACTAGGATTTTTAAAACTAGGAAGCCCTTAGTTCCAGGCACACTGCAGCTGTTCAAGGCATCCCAAAGGGAGTACAACAGTGCAACAACATGGCAGCTTTCACGGCTTTTTCCTTGGCACCATCCCTATACCTAGGCTGATTTATCTACCGGGGGTTAGGGTTAGGCTTCAGCCTAGGGCTTGGAGTTTTTTAACCAGGAAGCCCTGAGTTCCAGGCTTACTGCATCTGCCAAAGGCATCCCAAAGGGAGTGCAGAAGTGCCACAACATGGCTGCTTTCACGGCTTTTCCCTTAAGAAGAACCCTTATACCCGGCAGATTTACCTTCCTAGGGTTACTGTTAGGCTTAGGCCTAGGACTTTTAAAACCAGGAAGCCCTGGGCTCCAGGCACATGCAGCTGTTAAAGGCATCCCAAGAGGGCGGCAGAAGTGACACAACTTGGCTGCCTCTGCATCTATTCTCATGAGACCATCCCGAACCATACGCTGATTTTCCTTCCTAGGGTTAAGGTTTGAGTTACGCCTAGGGTAAGGGTTCTATTAACCAGAAAGCCCTGAGTTCCAAGAACACAGCAGCTGCGAAGGACTAGCCAAGAAGAGCGCAAAAGTACCACAACATGCCTGCCTCCACAGCTTTTTCCTTGGGGACATGCCTAATTCCTGGCTGATTTGCCTTTCTCGTCTTAGGGTTGGGGTTCGGCCTAGGGCTAGGATTTTTTTAACTAGGAAGCCCTGAGTTCCAGGCTTACTTCAACTGCAAAAAGCATCCCAAAGGGAGTGCAGAAGTGCCACAACATGGCTGCTTTCACGGCGTTTCCCTTAGGAAGAACCCTAATACCCGGCTGATTTACCTTCCTTGGGTTACTGTTAGGCTTAGGCCTAGGACTTTTAAAACCAGGAAGCCCTGGGCTCCAGGCACATGCAGCTGCGAAAGGCATCCCAAGAGGGCCGCAGAAGTGACACATCTTGGCTACCTCTGCTTCTATTCTCATGAGACCATCCTGAACCATAGGCTGATTTTCATTCCCAGGGTTAAGGTTTGAGTTTCGCCTAGGGTAAGAGTTCTATTAACCAGAAAGACCTGAGTTCCAAGAACACAGCAGCTGCGAAGGACTATCCAAGAAGAGCGCAAAAGTACCACAACATGCCTGCCTCCACAGCTTTTTCCTTGGGGACATGCCTAATTCCTGGCTGATTTGCCTTTCTCGTCTTAGGGTTGGGGTTCGGCCTAGGGCTAGGATATTTTTAACTAGGAAGCCCTGAGTTCCAGGCTTACTTCATCTGCCAAAGGCATCCCAAAGGGAGTGCAAAAGTGCCACAACATGGCTGCTTTCACGGCTTTTCCCTTAGGAAGAACCCTAATACCCGGCAGAGTTACCTTCCTAGGGTTACTGTTAGGCTTAGGCCTAGGACTTTTAAAACCAGGAAGCCCTGGGCTCCAGGCACATGCAGCTGTTAAAGGCATCCCAAGAGGGCTGCAGAAGTGACACAACTTGGCTGCCTCTGCATCTATTCTCATGAGACCATCCCGAACCATACGCTGATTTTCCTTCCTAGGGTTAAGGTTTGAGTTACGCCTAGGGTAAGGGTTCTATTAACCAGAAAGCCCTGAGTTCCAAGAACACAGCAGCTGCGAAGGACTTCCCAAGAAGAGCGCAAAAGTACCACAACATGCCTGTCTCCACAGCTTTTTCCTTGGGGACATGCCTAATTCCTGGCTGATTTGCCTTTCTCGTCTTAGGGTTGGGGTTCGGCCTAGGGCTAGGATTTTGAAAATCAGGAAGCCCTGAGTTCCAGACACACTGGAGCTGTGAAAGGCATCCAAAAGGGAGTGCAAAAGTGCCACAACATGGTTGCTTTCACGGCTTTTTCCTTGGCAAGAAGCTTAAAACCAGGCTGATTTACCTTCCCAGGGTTACTGTTAGGCTTAGGCCTAGGGCTAGGATTTTTAAAACTAGGAAGCCCTTAGATCCAGGCACACTGCAGCTGTTCAAGGCATCCCAAGGGGAGTACAAAAGTGCAACAACATGGCAGCTTTCACAGCTTTTTCCTTGGCACCATCCCTATACCTAGGCTGATTTATCTGCCTAGGGTTCGGGTTAGGGGTCAGCCTAGGGCTTGGAGTTTTTTAACCAGGAAGCCCTGAGTTCCAGGCTTACTGCATCTGCCAAAGGCATCCCAAAGGGAGTGCAAAAGTGCCACAACATGGCTGCTTTCACGGCTTTTCCCTTAGGAAGAACCCTAATACCCGTCTGATTTACCTTCCTAGGGTTACTGTTAGCCTTAGGCCTAGGACTTTTAAAACCAGGAAGCCCAGGGCTCCAGGCACACTGCAGCTGCGAAAGGCATCCCAAGGGGAGCGCAAAAGTGACACAACTTGGCTGCCACCACTGATATTTCCATGAGACCATCCCGAACCATAGGCTGATTTTCCTTCCTAGGGTTAAGGTTTGAGTTACGCCTGGGGTAAGGGTTCTATTAACCAGAAAGCCCTGAGTTCCAAGAACATCGCAGCTGCAAAGGACTACCCAAGAAGAGCGCAAAAGTACCACAACATGCCTGCCTCCACAGCTTTTTCCTTGGGGACATCCCTAATTCCTGGCTGATTTGCCTTTCTCGTCTTAGGGTTGGGGTTCGGCCTAGGGCTAGGATTTTTTTAACTAGGAAGCCCTGAGTTCCAGGCTTACTGCATCTGCCAAAGGCATCCCAAAGGGAGTGCAGAAGTGCCACAACATGGCTGCTTTCACGGCTTTTCCCTTAGGAAGAACCCTAATACGCGGCTGATTTACCTTCCTAGGGTTACTGTTAGGCTTAGGCCTAGGACTTTTAAATCCAGGAAGCCCTGGGCTCCAGGCACATGCAGCTGCGAAAGGCATCCCAAGAGGGCCGCAGAAGTGACACAACTTGGCTGCCTCTGCTTCTATTCTCATGAGACCATCCTGAACCATAGGCTGATTTTCATTCCCAGGGTTAAGGTTTGAGTTTCGCCTAGGGTAAGAGTTCTATTAACCAGAAAGACCTGAGTTCCAAGAACACAGCAGCTGCGAAGGACATCCCAAGAAGAGCGCAAAAGTACCACAACATGCCTGCCTCCACAGCTTTTTCCTTGGGGACATGCCTAATTCCTGGCTGATTTGCCTTTCTCGTCTTAGGGTTGGGGTTCGGCCTAGGGCTAGGATATTTTTAACTAGGAAGCCCTGAGTTCCAGGCTTACTTCATCTGCCAAAGGCATCCCACAGGGTGTGCAAAAGTGCCACAACATGGCTGCTTTCACGGCATTTCCCTTAGGAAGAACCCTAATACGCGGCTGATTTACCTTCCTAGGGTTACTGTTAGGCTTAGGCCTAGGACTTTTAAAACCAGGAAGCCCTGGGCTCCAGGCACACTGCAGCTGCGAAAGGCATCCCAAGGGGAGCGCAAAAGTGACACAACTTGGCTGCCACCACTGATATTTCCATGAGACCATCCCGAACCATAGGCTGATTTTCCTTCCTAGGGTTAAGGTTTGAGTTACGCCTAGGGTAAGAGTTCTATTAACCAGAAAGCCCTGAGTTCCAAGAACACAGCAGCCGCGAAGGACGAGCCAAGAAGAGCGCAAAAGTACCACAACGTGCCTGCCTCCACAGCTTTTTCCTTGGGGACATGCCTAATTCCTGGCTGATTTGCCTTTCTCGTCTTAGGGTTGGGGTTCGGCCTAGGGCTAGGATTTTTAAAATCAGGAATCCCTGAGTTCCAGGCTTACTTCATCTGCCAAAGGCATCCCAAAGGGAGTGCAGAAGTTCCACAACATGGCTGCTTTCACGGCTTTTCCCTGAGGAAGAACCCTAATACCCGGCTGATTTCCCTTCCTAGGGTTACTGTTAGGCTTAGGCCTAGGGCTGGGTTTTTTAAAACTAGGAAGCCCTTAGTTCCAGGCACACTGCAGCTGCTCAAGGCATCCCAAGGGGAGTACAAAAGTGCAACAACATGGCAGCTTTCACAGCTTTTTCCTTGGCACCATCCCTATACCTGGGCTGATTTATCTGCCTGGGGTTAGGGTTAGGCTTCAGCCTAGGGCTTGGAGTTTTTTAACCAGGAAGCCCTGAGTTCCAGGCTTACTTCATCTGCCAAAGGCATCCCAGAGTGCAGAAGTGCCACAACATGGCTGCTTTCACGGCTTTTCCCTTAGGAAGAACCCTAATACCTGGCTGATTTACCTTCCTAGGGTTACTGTTAGGCTTAGGCCTAGGACTTTTAAAACCAGGAAGCCCTGGGCTCCAGGCACATGCAGCTGCGAATGCCATCCGAAGAGGGCCGCAGTAGTGACACAACTTGGCTGCCTCTGCTTCTATCCTCATGAGACCATCCTGAACCATAGGCTGATTTTCCTTCCTAGGGTTAAGGTTTGAGTCACGCCTAGGGTAAGGGTTATATTAACCAGAAAGCCCTGAGTTCCAAGAACACAGCAGCTGCGAAGGACTACCCAAGAAGAGCGCAAAAGTACCACAACGTGCCTGCCTCCACAGCTTTTTCCTTGGGGACATGCCTAATTCCTGGCTGATTTGCCTTTCTCGTCTTAGGGTTGGGGTTCGGCCTAGGGCTAGGATTTTTTAACTAGGAAGCCCTGAGTTCCAGGCTTACTTCATCTGCCAAAGGCATCCCAAAGGGAGTGCAAAAGTGCCACAACATGGCTGCTTTCACGGCTTTTCCCTTAGGAAGAACCATAATACCCGGCTGATTTACCTTCCTAGGGTTACTGTTAGGCTTAGGCCTAGGACTTTTAAAACCAGGAAGCCCTGGGCTCCAGGTACACTGCAGCTGCGAAAGGCATCCCAAGGGGAGCGCAAAAGTGACACAACTTTTCTGCCACCACTGATATTTCCATGAGACCATCCCGAACCATAGGCTGATTTTCCTTCCTAGGGTTAAGGTTCGAGTTACGCCTGGGGTAAGGGTTCTATTAACCAGAAAGCCCTGAGTTCCAAGAACACAGCAGCTGCGAAGGACTACCCAAGAAGAGCGCAAAAGTACCACAACATGCCTGCCTCCACAGCTTTTTCCTTGGGGACATGCCTAATTCCTGGCTGATTTGCCTTTCTCGTCTTAGGGTTGGGGTTCGGCCTAGGGCTAGGATTTTTAAAATCAGGAAGCCCTGAGTTCCAGGCACACTGGAGCTGTGAAAGGCATCCAAAAGGGAGTGCAAAAGTGCCACAACATGGCTGCTTTCACGGCTTTTTCCTTGGCAAGAAGCCTAACACCAGGCTGATTTACCTTCCCAGGGTTACTGTTAGGCTTAGGCCTAGGGCTAGGATTTTTAAAACTAGGAAGCCCTTAGTTCCAGGCACACTGCAGCTGTTCAAGGCATCCCAAGGGGAGTACAAAAGTGCAACAACATGGCAGCTTTCACAGCTTTTTCCTTGGCACCATCCCTATACCTAGGCTGTTTTATCTGCCTAGGGTTAGGGTTAGGGTTCAGCCTAGGGCTTGGAGTTTTTTAACCAGGAAGCCCTGAGTTCCAGGCTTACTGCATCTGCCAAAGGCATCCCAAAGGGAGTGCAGAAGTGCCACAACATGGCTGCTTTCACGGCTTTTCCCTTAGGAAGAACCCTAATACGCGGCTGATTTACCTTCCTAGGGTTACTGTTAGGCTTAGGCCTAGGACTTTTAAAACCAGGACGCCCTGCGCTCCAGGCACACTGCAGCTGCGAAAGGCATCCCAAGGGGAGCGCAAAAGTGACACAACTTGGCTGCCACCACTGATATTTCCATGAGACCATCCCGAACCATAGGCTGATTTTCCTTCCTAGGGTTAAGGTTTGAGTTACGCCTAGGGTAAGAGTTCTATTAACCAGAAAGACCTGAGTTCCAAGAACACAGCAGCTGCGAAGGACTACCCAAGAAGAGCGCAAAAGTACCACAACATGCCTGCCTCCACAGCTTTTTCCTTGGGGACATGCCTAATTCCTGGCTGATTTGCCTTTCTCGTCTTAGGGTTGGGGTTCGGCCTAGGGCTAGGATTTTTTTATCTAGGAAGCCCTGAGTTCCAGGCTTACTTCATCTGCCAAAGGCATCCCAAAGGGAGTGCAGAAGTGCCACAACATGGCTGCTTTCAGGGCTTTTCCCTTAGGAAGAACCCTAATACGCGGCTGATTTACCTTCCTAGGGTTACTGTTAGGCTTAGGCCTAGGACTTTTAAAACCAGGAAGCCCAGGGTTCCAGGCACACTGCAGCTGCGAAAGGCATCCCAAGGGGAGCACAAAAGTGACACAACTTAGCTGCCACCACTGATATTTCCATGAGACCATCCCGAACCATAGGCTGATTTTCCTTCCTAGGGTTAAGGTTTGAGTAACGCCTAGGGTAAGAGTTCTATTAACCAGAAAGACCTGAGTTCCAAGAACACAGCAGCTGCGAAGGACTAGCCAAGAAGAGCGCAAAAGTACCACAACATGCCTGCCTCCACAGCTTTTTCCTTGGGGACATGCCTAATTCCTGGCTGATTTGCCTTTCTCGTCTTAGGGTTGGGGTTCGGCCTAGGGCTAGGATTTTTTTAACTAGGAAGCCCTGAGTTCCAGGCTTACTTCATCTGCCAAAAGCATCCCAAAGGGAGTGCAGAAGTGCCACAACATGGCTGCTTTCACGGCTTTTCCCTTAGGAAGAACCCTAATACCCGGCTGATTTACCTTCCTAGGGTTACTGTTAGGCTTAGGCCTAGGACATTTAAAACCAGGAAGCCCTGGGCTCCAGGCACTCTGCAGCTGCGAAAGGCATCCCAAGGGGAGCGAAAAAGTAATGCAAATTGGCTGCCACCACTGATATTTCCATGAGACCATCCCGAACCATACGCTGATTTTCCTTCCTAGGGTTAAGGTTTGAGTTACGCCTAGGGTAAGGGTCCTATTAACCAGAAAGCCCTGAGTTCCAAGAACACAGCAGCTGCGAAGGACTAGCCAAGAAGAGCGCAAAAGTACCACAACATGCCTGCCTCCACAGCTTTTTCCTTGGGGACATGCCTAATTCCTGGCTGATTTGCCTTTCTCGTCTTAGGGTTGGGGTTCGGTCTAGGGCTAGGATTTTTAAAATCAGGAAGCCCTGAGTTCCAGGCTTACTTCATCTGCCAAAGGCATCCCAAAGGGAGTGCAGAAGTTCCACAACATGGCTGCTTTCACGGCTTTTCCCTTAGGAAGAACCCTATTACCCGGCTGATTTACCTTCCTAGGGTTACTGTTAGGCTTAGGCCTAGGGCTAACATTTTTAAAACTAGGAAGCCCTTAGTTCCAGGCACACTGCAGCTGCGAAAGGCATCCCAAGGGGAGTACAAAAGTGCAACAACATGGCAGCTTTCACAGCTTTTTCCTTGGCACCATCCCTATACCTAGGCTGATTTATCTGCCTAGGGTTAGGGTTAGGGTTCAGCCTAGGGCTTGGAGTTTGTTAACCAGGAAGCCCTGAGTTCCAGGCTTACTGCATCTGCCAAAGGCATCCCAAAGGGAGTGCAGAAGTGCCACAACATGGCTGCTTTCACGGCTTTTCCCCTAGGAAGGGCCCTAATACCCGGCTGGTTTGCCTTCCTAGGGTTACTGTTAGGCTTAGGCCTAGGACTTTTAAAACCAGGACGCCCTGGGCTCCAGGCACACTGCAGCTGCGAAAGGCATCCCAAGGGGAGCGCAAAAGTGACACAACTTGGCTGCCACCACTGATATTTCCATGAGACCATCCCGAACCATAGGCTGATTTTCCTTCCTAGGGTTAAGGTTTGAGTTACGCCTGGGGTAAGGGTTCTATTAACCAGAAAGCCCTGGGTTCCAAGAACACAGCAGCTGCGAAGGACTACCCAAGAAGAGCGCAAAAGTACCACAACATGCCTGCCTCCACAGCTTTTTCCTTGGGGACATGCCTAATTCCTGGCTGATTTGCCTTTCTCGTCTTAGGGTTGGGGTTTGGCCTAGGGCTAGGATTTTTTTCACTAGGAAGCCCTGAGTTCCAGGCTTACTTCATCTGCCAAAGGCATCCCAAAGGGAGTGCAGAAGTGCCACAACATGGCTGCTTTCACGTCTGTTTCCTTGGCAAGAAGCCTAACACCAGGCTGATTTCCCTTCCCAGGGTTACTGTTACGCTTAGGACTAGGGCTAGGATTTTTAAAACTAGGAAGCCCTTAGATCCAGGCACACTGCAGCTGCGAAAGGCATCCCAAGGGGAGTACAAAAGTGCAACAACATGGCAGCTTTCACAGCTTTTTCCTTGGCACCATCCCTATACCTAGGCTGATTTATCTGCCTAGGGTTAGGGTTAGGCTTCAGCCTAGGGCTTGGAGTTTTTTAACCAGGAAGCCCTGAGTTCCAGGCTTACTGCATCTGCCAAAGGCATCCCAAAGGGAGTGCAGAAGTGCCACAGCATGGCTGCTTTCATGGCTTTTCCCTTAGGAAGAACCCTAATACCCAGCAGATTTACCTTCCTAGGGTTACTGTTAGGCTTAGGCCTAGGACTTTTAAAACCAGGAAGCCCTGGGCTCCAGGCACACTGCAGCTGCGAAAGGCATCCCAAGGGGAGCGCAAAAGTGACACAACTTGGCTGCCACCACTGATATTTCCATGAGACCATCCCGAACCATAAGCTGATTTTCCTTCCTAGGGTTAAGGTTTGAGTTACGCCTGGGGTAAGGGTTCTATTAACCAGAAAGCCCTGAGTTCCAAGAACACAGCAGCTGCGAAGGACTACCCAAGAAGAGCGCAAAAGTACCACAACATGCCTGCCTCCACAGCTTTTTCCTTGGGGACATGCCTAATTCCTGGCTGATTTGCCTTTCTCGTCTTAGGGTTGGGGTTCGGCCTAGGGCTAGGATTTTTTTCACTAGGAAGCCCTGAGTTCCAGGCTTACTTCATCTGCCAAAGGCATCCCAAAGGGAGTGCAGAAGTGCCACAACATGGCTGCTTTCACGGCTTTTCCCTTAGGAAGAACCCTAATACCCGGCTGATTTACCTTCCTAGGGTTACTGTTAGGCTTAGGCCTAGGACTTTTAAAACCAGGAAGCCCAGGGTTCCAGGCACACTGCAGCTGCGAAAGGCATCCCAAGGGGAGCGCAAAAGTGACACAACTTAGCTGCCACCACTGATATTTCCATGAGACCATCCCGAACCATAGGCTGATTTTCCTTCCTAGGGTTAAGGTTTGAGTTACGCCTAGGGTAAGAGTTCTATTAACCAGAAAGACCTGAGTTCCAAGAACACAGCAGCTGCGAAGGACTACCCAAGAGGAGCGCAAAAGTACCACAACATGCCTGCCTCCACAGCTTTTTCCTTGGGGACATGCCTAATTCCTGGCTGATTTGCCTTTCTCGTCTTAGGGTTGGGGTTCGGCCTAGGGCTAGGATATTTTTAACTAGGAAGCCCTGAGTTCCAGGCTTACTTCATCTGCCAAAAGCATCCCAAAGGGAGTGCAGAAGTGCCACAACATGGCTGCTTTCACGGCTTTTCCCTTAGGAAGAACCCTAATACCCGGCTGATTTACCTTCCTAGGGTTACTGTTAGGCTTAGGCCTAGGACATTTAAAACCAGGAAGCCCTGGGCTCCAGGCACTCTTCAGCTGCGAAAGGCATCCCAAGGGGAGCGAAAAAGTAATGCAAATTGGCTGCCACCACTGATATTTCCATGAGACCATCCCGAACCATACGCTGATTTTCCTTCCTAGGGTTAAGGTTTGAGTTACGCCTAGGGTAAGGGTCCTATTAACCAGAAAGCCCTGAGTTCCAAGAACACAGCAGCTGCGAAGGACTAGCCAAGAAGAGCGCAAAAGTACCACAACATGCCTGCCTCCACAGCTTTTTCCTTGGGGACATGCCTAATTCCTGGCTGATTTGCCTTTCTCGTCTTAGGGTTGGGGTTCGGCCTAGGGCTAGGATTTTTAAAATCAGGAAGCCCTGAGTTCCAGGCTTACTTCATCTGCCAAAGGCATCCCAAAGGGAGTGCAGAAGTTCCACAACATGGCTGCTTTCACGGCTTTTCCCTTAGGAAGAACCCTAATACCCGGCTGATTTACCTTCCTAGGGTTACTGTTAGGCTTAGGCCTAGGGCTAGGATTTTTAAAACTAGGAAGCCCTTAGTTCCAGGCACACTGCAGCTGTTCAAGGCATCCCAAGGGGAGTACAAAAGTGCAACAACATGGCAGCTTTCACAGCTTTTTCCTTGGCACCATCCCTATACCTAGGCTGATTTATCTGCCTAGTGTTAGGTTTAGGCTTCAGCCTAGGGCTTGGAGTTTTTTAACCAGGAAGCCCTGAGTTCCAGGCTTACTGCATCTGCCAAAGGCATCCCAAAGGGAGTGCAGAAGTGCCACAACATGGCTGCTTTCACGGCTTTTCCCCTAGGAAGGGCCCTAATACCCGGCTGGTTTGCCTTCCTAGGGTTACTGTTAGGCTTAGGCCTAGGACTTTTAAAACCAGTAAGCCCTGGGCTCCAGGCACACTGCAGCTGCGAAAGGCATCCCAAGGGGAGCGCAAAAGTGACACAACTTGGCTGCCACCACTGATATTTCCATGAGACCATCCCGAACCATAGGCTGATTTTCCTTCCTAGGGTTAAGGTTTGAGTTACGCCTGGGGTAAGGGTTCTATTAACCAGAAAGCCCTGAGTTCCAAGAACACAGCAGCTGCGAAGGACTACCCAAGAAGAGCGCAAAAGTACCACAACATGCCTGCCTCCACAGCTTTTTCCTTGGGGACATGCCTAATTCCTGGCTGATTTGCCTTTCTCGTCTTAGGGTTGGGGTTCGGCCTAGGGATAGGATTTTTAAAATCAGGAAGCCCTGAGTTCCAGGCACACTGGAGCTGTGAAAGGCATCCAAAAGGGAGTGCAAAAGTGCCACAACATGGCTGCTTTCACGTCTGTTTCCTTGGCAGGAAGCCTAACACCAGGCTGATTTCCCTTCCCAGGGTTACTGTTACGCTTAGGACTAGGGCTAGGATTTTTAAAACTAGGAAGCCCTTAGATCCAGGCACACAGCAGCTGCGAAAGGCATCCCAAGGGGAGTACAAAAGTGCAACAACATGGCAGCTTTCACAGCTTTTTCCTTGGCACCATCCCTATACCTAGGCTGATTTATCTGCCTAGGGTTAGGGTTAGGCTTCAGCCTAGGGCTTGGAGTTTTTTAACCAGGAAGCCCTGAGTTCCAGGCTTACTGCATCTGCCAAAGGCATCCCAAAGGGAGTGCAGAAGTGCCACAACATGGCTGCTTTCACGGCTTTTCCCTTAGGAAGAACCCTAATACCCAGCTGATTTACCTTCCTAGGGTTACTGTTAGGCTTAGGCCTAGGACTTTTAAAACCAGGAAGCCCTGGGCTCCAGGCACACTGCAGCTGCGAAAGGCATCCCAAGGGGAGCGCAAAAGTGACACAACTTGGCTGCCACCACTGATATTTCCATGAGACCATCCCGAACCATAGGCTGATTTTCCTTCCTAGGGTTAAGGTTTGAGTTACGCCTAGGGTAAGGGTTCTATTAACCAGAAAGCCCTGAGTTCCAAGAACACAGCAGCTGCGAAGGACTACCCAAGAAGAGCGCAAAAGTACCACAACATGCCTGCCTCCACAGCTTTTTCCTTGGGGACATGCCTAATTCCTGGCTGATTTGCCTTTCTCGTCTTAGGGTTGGGGTTCGGCCTAGGGCTAGGATTTTTAAAATCAGGAAGCCCTGAGTTCCAGGCACACTGGAGCTGTGAAAGGCATCCAAAAGGGAGTGCAAAAGTGCCACAACATGGTTGCTTTCACGGCTTTTTCCTTGGCAAGAAGCTTAACACCAGGCTGATTTCCCTTCCCAGGGTTACTGTTACGCTTAGGCCTAGGGCTAGGATTTTTAAAACTAGGAAGCCCTTAGATCCAGGCACACTGCAGCTGCGAAAGGCATCCCAAGGGGAGTACAAAAGTGCAACAACATGGCAGCTTTCACAGCTTTTTCCTTGGCACCATCCCTATACCTAGGCTGTTTTATCTGCCTAGGGTTAGGGTAAGGGTTCAGCCTAGGGCTTAGAGTTTTTTAACCAGGAAGCCCTGAGTTCCAGGCTTACTGCATCTGCCAAAGGCATCCCAAAGGGAGTGCAAAAGTGCCACAACATGGCTGCTTTCACAGCTTTTCCCTTAGGAAGAACCCTAATACCCGGCTGATTTACCTTCCTAGGGTTACTGTTAGGCTTAAGCCTTGGACTTTTAAAACCAGGAAGCCCAGGGCTCCAGGCACACTGCAGCTGCGAAAGGCATCCCAAGGGGAGCGCAAAAGTGACACAACTTGGCTGCCACCACTGATATTTCCATGAGACCATCCCGAACCATACGCTGATTTTCCTTCCTAGGGTTAAGGTTTGAGTTACGCCTAGGGTAAGGGTTCTATTAACCAGAAAGCCCTGAGTTCCAAGAACACAGCAGCTGCGAAGGACTACCCAAGAAGAGCGCAAAAGTACCACAACGTGCCTGCCTCCACAGCTTTTTCCTTGGGGACATGCCTAATTCCTGGCTGATTTGCCTTTCTCGTCTTAGGGTTGGGGTTCGGCCTAGGGCTAGGATTTTTTTAACTAGGAAGCCCTGAGTTCCAGGCTTACTTCATCTGCAAAAAGCATCCCAAAGGGAGTGCAGAAGTGCCACAACATGGCTGCTTTCACGGCTTTTCCCTTAGGAAGAACCCTAATACCCGGCTGATTTACCTTCCTTGGGTTACTGTTAGGCTTAGGCCTAGGACTTTTAAAACCAGGAAGCCCTGGGCTCCAGGCACATGCAGCTGCGAAAGGCATCCCAAGTGGGCCGCAGAAGTGACACAACTTAGCTACCTCTGCTTCTATTCTCATGAGACCATCCTGAACCATAGGCTGATTTTCATTCCCAGGGTTAAGGTTTGAGTTTCGCCTAGGGTAAGAGTTCTATTAACCAGAAAGACCTGAGTTCCAAGAACACAGCAGCTGCGAAGGACTACCCAAGAAGAGCGCAAAAGTACCACAACATGCCTGCCTCCACAGCTTTTTCCTTGGGGACATGCCTAATTCCTGGCTGATTTGCCTTTCTCGTCTTAGGGTTGGGGTTCGGCCTAGGGCTAGGATTTTTAAAATCAGGAAGCCCTGAGTTCCAGGCACACTGGAGCTGTGAAAGGCATCCCAAAGGGAGTGCAAAAGTGCCACAACATGGTTGCTTTCACGGCTTTTTCCTTGGAAGAAGCTTAAAACCAGGCTGATTTCCCTTCCCAGGGTTACTGTTAGGCTTAGGCCTAGGGCTAGGATTTTTAAAACTAGGAAGCCCTTAGATCCAGGCACACTTCAGCTGTTCAAGGCATCCCAAGGGGAGCACAAAAGTGCAACAACATGGCAGCTTTCACAGCTTTTTCCTTGGCACCATCCCTATACCTAGGCTGATTTATCTGCCTAGGGTTCGGGTTAGGGGTCAGCCTAGGGCTTGGAGTTTTTTAACCAGGAAGCCCTGAGTTCCAGGCTTACTGCATCTGCCAAAGGCATCCCAAAGGGAGTGCAAAAGTGCCACAACATGGCTGCTTTCACGGCTTTTCCCTTAGGAAGAACCCTAATACCCGGCTGATTTACCTTCCTAGGGTTACTGTTAGGCTTAGGCCTAGGACTTTTAAAACCAGGAAGCCCTGGGCTCCAGGCATATGCAGCTGCGAAAGGCATCCCAAGAGGGCCGCAGGAGTGACACAACTAGGCTGCCTCTGCTTCTATTCTCATGAGACCATCCTGAATCATAGGCTGATTTTCCTTCCTAGGGTTAAGGTTTGAGTTACGCCTAGGGTAAGAGTTCTATTAACCAGAAAGCCCTGAGTTCCAAGAACACAGCAGCTGCGAAGGACTAGCCAAGAAGAGCGCAAAAGTACCACAACATGCCTGCCTCCACAGCTTTTTCCTTGGGGACATGCCTAATTCCTGGCTGATTTGCCTTTCTCGTCTTAGGGTTGGGGTTCGGCCTAGGGCTAGGATATTTTTAACTAGGAAGCCCTGAGTTCCAGGCTTACTTCATCTGCCAAAGGCATCCCACAGGGTGTGCAAAAGTGCCACAACATGGCTGCTTTCACGGCATTTCCCTTAGGAAGAACCCTAATACGCGGCTGATTTACCTTCCTAGGGTTACTGTTAGGCTTAGGCCTAGGACTTTTAAAACCAGGAAGCCCTGGGCTCCAGGCACACTGCAGCTGCGAAAGGCATCCCAAGGGGAGCGCAAAAGTGACACAACTTGGCTGCCACCACTGATATTTCCATGAGACCATCCCGAACCATAGGCTGATTTTCCTTCCTAGGGTTAAGGTTTGAGTTACGCCTAGGGTAAGGGTTCTATTAACCAGAAAGCCCTGAGTTCCAAGAACACAGCAGCTGCGAAGGACTAGCCAAGAAGAGCGCAAAAGTACCACAACATGCCTGCCTCCACAGCTTTTTCCTTGGGGACATGCCTAATTCCTGGCTGATTTGCCTTTCTCGTCTTAGGGTTGGGGTTCGGCCTAGGGCTAGGATTTTTAAAATCAGGAAGCCCTGAGTTCCAGGCACACTGGAGCTGTGAAAGGCATCCAAAAGGGAGTGCAAAAGTGCCACAACATGGTTGCTTTCACGGCATTTTCCTTGGCAAGAAGCTTAACACCAGGCTGATTTCCCTTCCCAGGGTTACTGTTACGCTTAGGCCTAGGGCTAGGATTTTTAAAACTAGGAAGCCCTTAGATCCAGGCACACTGCAGCTGCGAAAGGCATCCCAAGGGGAGTACAAAAGTGCAACAACATGGCAGCTTTCACAGCTTTTTCCTTGGCACCATCCCTATACCTAGGCTGTTTTATCTGCCTAGGGTTAGGGTTAGGGTTCAGGCTAGGGCTTGGAGTTTTTTAACCAGGAAGCCCTGAGTTCCAGGCTTACTGCATCTGCCAAAGGCATCCCAAAGGGAGTGCAGAAGTGCCACAACATGGCTGCTTTCACAGCTTTTCCCTTAGGAAGAACCCTAATACCCGGCTGATTTACCTTCCTAGGGTTACTGTTAGGCTTAGGCCTTGGACTATTAAAACCAGGAAGCCAAGGGCTCCAGGCACACTGCAGCTGCGAAAGGCATCCCAAGGGGAGCGCAAAAGTGACACAACTTGGCTGCCACCACTGATATTTCCATGAGACCATCCCGAAACATAGGCTGATTTTCCTTCCTAGGGTTAAGGTTTGAGTTACGCCTAGGGTAAGTGTTCTATTAACCAGAAAGCCCTGAGTTCCAAGAACACAGCAGCTGCGAAGGACTACCCAAGAAGAGCGCAAAAGTACCACAACATGCCTGCCTCCACAGCTTTTTCCTTGGGGACATGCCTAATACCTGGCTGATTTGCCTTTCTCGTCTTAGGGTTGGGGTTCGGCCTAGGGCTAGGATTTTTAAAATCAGGAAGCCCTGAGTTACAGGCACACTGGAGCTGTGAAAGGCATCCAAAAGGGAGTGCAAAAGTGCCACAACATGGCTGCTTTCACGGCTTTTTCCTTGGCAAGAAGCCTAACACCAGGCTGATTTACCTTCCCAGGGTTACTGTTACGCTTAGGCCTAGGACTAGGATTTTTAAAACTAGGAAGCCCTTAGTTCCAGGCACACTGCAGCTGTTCAAGGCATCCCAAAGGGAGTACAACAGTGCAACAACATGGCAGCTTTCACGGCTTTTTCCTTGGCACCATCCCTATACCTAGGCTGATTTATCTACCGGGGGTTAGGGTTAGGCTTCAGCCTAGGGCTTGGAGTTTTTTAACCAGGAAGCCCTGAGTTCCAGGCTTACTGCATCTGCCAAAGGCATCCCAAAGGGAGTGCAGAAGTGCCACAACATGGCTGCTTTCACGGCTTTTCCCTTAAGAAGAACCCTTATACCCGGCAGATTTACCTTCCTAGGGTTACTGTTAGGCTTAGGCCTAGGACTTTTAAAACCAGGAAGCCCTGGGCTCCAGGCACATGCAGCTGTTAAAGGCATCCCAAGAGGGCGGCAGAAGTGACACAACTTGGCTGCCTCTGCATCTATTCTCATGAGACCATCCCGAACCATACGCTGATTTTCCTTCCTAGGGTTAAGGTTTGAGTTACGCCTAGGGTAAGGGTTCTATTAACCAGAAAGCCCTGAGTTCCAAGAACACAGCAGCTGCGAAGGACTAGCCAAGAAGAGCGCAAAAGTACCACAACATGCCTGCCTCCACAGCTTTTTCCTTGGGGACATGCCTAATTCCTGGCTGATTTGCCTTTCTCGTCTTAGGGTTGGGGTTCGGCCTAGGGCTAGGATTTTTTTAACTAGGAAGCCCTGAGTTCCAGGCTTACTTCAACTGCAAAAAGCATCCCAAAGGGAGTGCAGAAGTGCCACAACATGGCTGCTTTCACGGCGTTTCCCTTAGGAAGAACCCTAATACCCGGCTGATTTACCTTCCTTGGGTTACTGTTAGGCTTAGGCCTAGGACTTTTAAAACCAGGAAGCCCTGGGCTCCAGGCACATGCAGCTGCGAAAGGCATCCCAAGAGGGCCGCAGAAGTGACACATCTTGGCTACCTCTGCTTCTATTCTCATGAGACCATCCTGAACCATAGGCTGATTTTCATTCCCAGGGTTAAGGTTTGAGTTTCGCCTAGGGTAAGAGTTCTATTAACCAGAAAGACCTGAGTTCCAAGAACACAGCAGCTGCGAAGGACTAGCCAAGAAGAGCGCAAAAGTACCACAACATGCCTGCCTCCACAGCTTTTTCCTTGGGGACATGCCTAATTCCTGGCTGATTTGCCTTTCTCGTCTTAGGGTTGGGGTTCGGCCTAGGGCTAGGATATTTTTAACTAGGAAGCCCTGAGTTCCAGGCTTACTTCATCTGCCAAAGGCATCCCAAAGGGAGTGCAAAAGTGCCACAACATGGCTGCTTTCACGGCTTTTCCCTTAGGAAGAACCCTAATACCCGGCAGAGTTACCTTCCTAGGGTTACTGTTAGGCTTAGGCCTAGGACTTTTAAAACCAGGAAGCCCTGGGCTCCAGGCACATGCAGCTGTTAAAGGCATCCCAAGAGGGCTGCAGAAGTGACACAACTTGGCTGCCTCTGCATCTATTCTCATGAGACCATCCCGAACCATACGCTGATTTTCCTTCCTAGGGTTAAGGTTTGAGTTACGCCTAGGGTAAGGGTTCTATTAACCAGAAAGCCCTGAGTTCCAAGAACACAGCAGCTGCGAAGGACTTCCCAAGAAGAGCGCAAAAGTACCACAACATGCCTGTCTCCACAGCTTTTTCCTTGGGGACATGCCTAATTCCTGGCTGATTTGCCTTTCTCGTCTTAGGGTTGGGGTTCGGCCTAGGGCTAGGATTTTGAAAATCAGGAAGCCCTGAGTTCCAGACACACTGGAGCTGTGAAAGGCATCCAAAAGGGAGTGCAAAAGTGCCACAACATGGTTGCTTTCACGGCTTTTTCCTTGGCAAGAAGCTTAAAACCAGGCTGATTTACCTTCCCAGGGTTACTGTTAGGCTTAGGCCTAGGGCTAGGATTTTTAAAACTAGGAAGCCCTTAGATCCAGGCACACTGCAGCTGTTCAAGGCATCCCAAGGGGAGTACAAAAGTGCAACAACATGGCAGCTTTCACAGCTTTTTCCTTGGCACCATCCCTATACCTAGGCTGATTTATCTGCCTAGGGTTCGGGTTAGGGGTCAGCCTAGGGCTTGGAGTTTTTTAACCAGGAAGCCCTGAGTTCCAGGCTTACTGCATCTGCCAAAGGCATCCCAAAGGGAGTGCAAAAGTGCCACAACATGGCTGCTTTCACGGCTTTTCCCTTAGGAAGAACCCTAATACCCGTCTGATTTACCTTCCTAGGGTTACTGTTAGCCTTAGGCCTAGGACTTTTAAAACCAGGAAGCCCAGGGCTCCAGGCACACTGCAGCTGCGAAAGGCATCCCAAGGGGAGCGCAAAAGTGACACAACTTGGCTGCCACCACTGATATTTCCATGAGACCATCCCGAACCATAGGCTGATTTTCCTTCCTAGGGTTAAGGTTTGAGTTACGCCTGGGGTAAGGGTTCTATTAACCAGAAAGCCCTGAGTTCCAAGAACATCGCAGCTGCAAAGGACTACCCAAGAAGAGCGCAAAAGTACCACAACATGCCTGCCTCCACAGCTTTTTCCTTGGGGACATCCCTAATTCCTGGCTGATTTGCCTTTCTCGTCTTAGGGTTGGGGTTCGGCCTAGGGCTAGGATTTTTTTAACTAGGAAGCCCTGAGTTCCAGGCTTACTGCATCTGCCAAAGGCATCCCAAAGGGAGTGCAGAAGTGCCACAACATGGCTGCTTTCACGGCTTTTCCCTTAGGAAGAACCCTAATACGCGGCTGATTTACCTTCCTAGGGTTACTGTTAGGCTTAGGCCTAGGACTTTTAAATCCAGGAAGCCCTGGGCTCCAGGCACATGCAGCTGCGAAAGGCATCCCAAGAGGGCCGCAGAAGTGACACAACTTGGCTGCCTCTGCTTCTATTCTCATGAGACCATCCTGAACCATAGGCTGATTTTCATTCCCAGGGTTAAGGTTTGAGTTTCGCCTAGGGTAAGAGTTCTATTAACCAGAAAGACCTGAGTTCCAAGAACACAGCAGCTGCGAAGGACATCCCAAGAAGAGCGCAAAAGTACCACAACATGCCTGCCTCCACAGCTTTTTCCTTGGGGACATGCCTAATTCCTGGCTGATTTGCCTTTCTCGTCTTAGGGTTGGGGTTCGGCCTAGGGCTAGGATATTTTTAACTAGGAAGCCCTGAGTTCCAGGCTTACTTCATCTGCCAAAGGCATCCCACAGGGTGTGCAAAAGTGCCACAACATGGCTGCTTTCACGGCATTTCCCTTAGGAAGAACCCTAATACGCGGCTGATTTACCTTCCTAGGGTTACTGTTAGGCTTAGGCCTAGGACTTTTAAAACCAGGAAGCCCTGGGCTCCAGGCACACTGCAGCTGCGAAAGGCATCCCAAGGGGAGCGCAAAAGTGACACAACTTGGCTGCCACCACTGATATTTCCATGAGACCATCCCGAACCATAGGCTGATTTTCCTTCCTAGGGTTAAGGTTTGAGTTACGCCTGGGGTAAGGGTTCTATTAACCAGAAAGCCCTGAGTTCCAAGAACATCGCAGCTGCAAAGGACTACCCAAGAAGAGCGCAAAAGTACCACAACATGCCTGCCTCCACAGCTTTTTCCTTGGGGACATCCCTAATTCCTGGCTGATTTGCCTTTCTCGTCTTAGGGTTGGGGTTCGGCCTAGGGCTAGGATTTTTTTAACTAGGAAGCCCTGAGTTCCAGGCTTACTGCATCTGCCAAAGGCATCCAAAAGGGAGTGCAGAAGTGCCACAACATGGCTGCTTTCACGGCTTTTCCCTTAGGAAGAACCCTAATACGCGGCTGATTTACCTTCCTAGGGTTACTGTTAGGCTTAGGCCTAGGACTTTTAAAACCAGGAAGCCCTGGGCTCCAGGCACACTGCAGCTGCGAAAGGCATCCCAAGGGGAGCGCAAAAGTGACACAACTTGGCTGCCACCACTGATATTTCCATGAGACCATCCCGAACCATAGGCTGATTTTCCTTCCTAGGGTTAAGGTTTGAGTTACGCCTGGGGTAAGGGTTCTATTAACCAGAAAGCCCTGAGTTCCAAGAACACAGCAGCTGCGAAGGACTACCCAAGAAGAGCGCAAAAGTACCACAACATGCCTGCCTCCACAGCTTTTTCCTTGGGGACATGCCTAATTCCTGGCTGATTTGCCTTTCTCGTCTTAGGGTTGGGGTTCGGCCTAGGGCTAGGATTTTTTTAACTAGGAAGCCCTGAGTTCCAGGCTTACTTCATCTGCAAAAAGCATCCCAAAGGGAGTGCAGAAGTGCCACAACATGGCTGCTTTCACGGCTTTTCCCTTAGGAAGAAGCCTAATACGCGGCTGATTTACCTTCCTAGGGTTACTGTTAGGCTTAGGCCTAGGACTTTTAAAACCAGGAAGCCCTGGGCTCCAGGCACATGCAGCTGCGAAAGGCATCCCAAGAGGGCCGCAGAAGTGACACAACTTGGCTGCCTCTGCTTCTATTCTCATGAGACCATCCTGAACCATAGGCTGATTTTCATTCCCAGGGTTAAGGTTTGAGTTTCGCCTAGGGTAAGAGTTCTATTAACCAGAAAGACCTGAGTTCCAAGAACACAGCAGCTGCGAAGGACATCCCAAGAAGAGCGCAAAAGTACCACAACATGCCTGCCTCCACAGCTTTTTCCTTGGGGACATGCCTAATTCCTGGCTGATTTGCCTTTCTCGTCTTAGGGTTGGGGTTCGGCCTAGGGCTAGGATATTTTTAACTAGGAAGCCCTGAGTTCCAGGCTTACTTCATCTGCCAAAGGCATCCCACAGGGTGTGCAAAAGTGCCACAACATGGCTGCTTTCACGGCATTTCCCTTAGGAAGAACCCTAATACGCGGCTGATTTACCTTCCTAGGGTTACTGTTAGGCTTAGGCCTAGGACTTTTAAAACCAGGAAGCCCTGGGCTCCAGGCACACTGCAGCTGCGAAAGGCATCCCAAGGGGAGCGCAAAAGTGACACAACTTGGCTGCCTCTGCTGCTATTCTCATGAGACCATCCCGAACCATAGGCTGATTTTCCTTCCTAGGGTTAAGGTTTGAGTTACGCCTAGGGTAAGTGTTCTATCAACCAGAAAGCCCTGAGTTCCAAGAACACAGCAGCTGCGAAGGACTACCCAAGAAGAGCGCAAAAGTACCACAACATGCCTGCCTCCACAGCTTTTTCCTTGGGGACATGCCTAATTCCTGGCTGATTTGCCTTTCTCGTCTTAGGGTTGGGGTTCGGCCTAGGGCTAGGATTTTTAAAATCAGGAAGCCCTGAGTTCCAGGCACACTGGAGCTGTGAAAGGCATCCAAAAGGGAGTGCAAAAGTGCCACAACATGGTTGCTTTCACGGCTTTTTCCTTGGCAAGAAGCTTAACACCAGGCTGATTTCCCTTCCCAGGGTTACTGTTAGGCTTAGGCCTAGGGCTAGGATTTTTAAAACTAGGAAGCCCTTAGTTCCAGGCACACTGCAGCTGTTCAAGGCATCCCAAGGGGAGTACAAAAGTGCAACAACATGGCAGCATTCACAGCTTTTTCCTTGGCACCATCCCTATACCTAGGCTGTTTTATCTGCCTAGGGTTCGGGTTTGGGGTCAGCCTAGAGCTTGGAGTTTTTTAACCAGGAAGCCCTGAGTTCCAGGCTTACTGCATCTGCCAAAGGAATCCCAAAGGGAGTGCAAAAGTGCCACAACATGGCTGCTTTCACAGCTTTTCCCTTAGGAAGAAACCTAATACCCGGCTGATTTACCTTCCGAGAGTTACTGTTAGGCTTAGGCCTAGAACTTTAAAAACCAGGAAGCCCTGGGCTCCAGGCACACTGCAGCTGCGAAAGGCATCCCAAGAGGGCCGCAGAAGTGACACAACTTGGCTGCCTCTGCTTCTATTCTCATGAGACCATCCTGAACCATAGGCTGATTTTCATTCCCAGGGTTAAGGTTTGAGTTTCGCCTAGGGTAAGAGTTCTATTAACCAGAAAGACCTGAGTTCCAAGAACACAGCAGCTGCGAAGGACTAGCCAAGAAGAGCGCAAAAGTACCACAACATGCCTGCCTCCACAGCTTTTTCCTTGGGGACATGCCTAATTCCTGGCTGATTTGCCTTTCTCGTCTTAGGGTTGGGGTTCGGCCTAGGGCTAGGATTTTTTTAACTAGGAAGCCCTGAGTTCCAGGCTTACTTCATCTGCCAAAGGCATCCCACAGGGTGTGCAAAAGTGCCACAACATGGCTGCTTTCACGGCTTTTCCCTTAGGAAGAACCCTAATACGCGGCTGATTTACCTTCCTAGGGTTACTGTTAGGCTTAGGCCTAGGACTTTTAAAACCAGGAAGCCCTGGGCTCCAGGCACACTGCAGCTGCGAAAGGCATCCCAAGGGGAGCGCAAAAGTGACACAACTTGGCTGCCTCTGCTGCTATTCTCATGAGACCATCCCGAACCATAGGCTGATTTTCCTTCCTAGGGTTAACGTTTGAGTTACGCCTAGGGTAAGAGTTCTATTAACCAGAAAGCCCTGAGTTCCAAGAACATCGCAGCTGCAAAGGACTACCCAAGAAGAGCGCAAAAGTACCACAACATGCCTGCCTCCACAGCTTTTTCCTTGGGGACATCCCTAATTCCTGGCTGATTTGCCTTTCTCGTCTTAGGGTTGGGGTTCGGCCTAGGGCTAGGATTTTTTTAACTAGGAAGCCCTGAGTTCCAGGCTTACTGCATCTGCCAAAGGCATCCCAAAGGGAGTGCAGAAGTGCCACAACATGGCTGCTTTCACGGCTTTTCCCTTAGGAAGAACCCTAATACGCGGCTGATTTACCTTCCTAGGGTTACTGTTAGGCTTAGGCCTAGGACTTTTAAAACCAGGAAGCCCTGGGCTCCAGGCACACTGCAGCTGCGAAAGGCATCCCAAGGGGAGCGCAAAAGTGACACAACTTGGCTGCCACCACTGATATTTCCATGAGACCATCCCGAACCATAGGCTGATTTTCCTTCCTAGGGTTAAGGTTTGAGTTACGCCTGGGGTAAGGGTTCTATTAACCAGAAAGCCCTGAGTTCCAAGAACACAGCAGCTGCGAAGGACTAGCCAAGAAGAGCGCAAAAGTACCACAACATGCCTGCCTCCACAGCTTTTTCCTTGGGGACATGCCTAATTCCTGGCTGATTTGCCTTTCTCGTCTTAGGGTTGGGGTTTGGCCTAGGGCTAGGATTTTTTTAACTAGGAAGCCCTGAGTTCCAGGCTTACTTCATCTGCAAAAAGCATCCCAAAGGGAGTGCAGAAGTGCCACAACATGGCTGCTTTCACAGCTTTTCCCTTAGGAAGAAGCCTAATACGCGGCTGATTTACCTTCCTAGGGTTACTGTTAGGCTTAGGCCTAGGACTTTAAAAACCAGGAAGCCCTGGGCTCCAGGCACACTGCAGCTGCGAAAGGCATCCCAAGAGGGCCGCAGAAGTGACACAACTTGGCTGCCTCTGCTTCTATTCCCATGAGACCATCCTGAACCATAGGCTGATTTTCCTTCCTGGGGTTAAGGTTTGAGTTTCGCCTAGGGTAAGAGTTCTATTAACCAGAAAGACCTGAGTTCCAAGAACACAGCAGCTGCGAAGGACTAGCCAAGAAGAGCGCAAAAGTACCACAACATGCCTGCCTCCACAGCTTTTTCCTTGGGGACATGCCTAATTCCTGGCTGATTTGCCTTTCTCGTCTTAGGGTTGGGGTTCGGCCTAGGGCTAGGATTTTTTTAACTAGGAAGCCCTGAGTTCCAGGCTTACTTCATCTGCCAAAGGCATCCCACAGGGTGTGCAAAAGTGCCACAACATGGCTGCTTTCACGGCTTTTCCCTTAGGAAGAACCCTAATACGCGGCTGATTTACCTTCCTAGGGTTACTGTTAGGCTTAGGCCTAGGACTTTTAAAACCAGGAAGCCCTGGGCTCCAGGCACACTGCAGCTGCGAAAGGCATCCCAAGGGGAGCGCAAAAGTGACACAACTTGGCTGCCTCTGCTGCTATTCTCATGAGACCATCCCGAACCATAGGCTGATTTTCCTTCCTAGGGTTAACGTTTGAGTTACGCCTAGGGTAAGAGTTCTATTAACCAGAAAGCCCTGAGTTCCAAGAACATCGCAGCTGCAAAGGACTACCCAAGAAGAGCGCAAAAGTACCACAACATGCCTGCCTCCACAGCTTTTTCCTTGGGGACATCCCTAATTCCTGGCTGATTTGCCTTTCTCGTCTTAGGGTTGGGGTTCGGCCTAGGGCTAGGATTTTTTTAACTAGGAAGCCCTGAGTTCCAGGCTTACTGCATCTGCCAAAGGCATCCCAAAGGGAGTGCAGAAGTGCCACAACATGGCTGCTTTCACGGCTTTTCCCTTAGGAAGAACCCTAATACGCGGCTGATTTACCTTCCTAGGGTTACTGTTAGGCTTAGGCCTAGGACTTTTAAAACCAGGAAGCCCTGGGCTCCAGGCACACTGCAGCTGCGAAAGGCATCCCAAGGGGAGCGCAAAAGTGACACAACTTGGCTGCCACCACTGATATTTCCATGAGACCATCCCGAACCATAGGCTGATTTTCCTTCCTAGGGTTAAGGTTTGAGTTACGCCTGGGGTAAGGGTTCTATTAACCAGAAAGCCCTGAGTTCCAAGAACACAGCAGCTGCGAAGGACTACCCAAGAAGAGCGCAAAAGTACCACAACATGCCTGCCTCCACAGCTTTTTCCTTGGGGACATGCCTAATTCCTGGCTGATTTGCCTTTCTCGTCTTAGGGTTGGGGTTTGGCCTAGGGCTAGGATTTTTTTAACTAGGAAGCCCTGAGTTCCAGGCTTACTTCATCTGCAAAAAGCATCCCAAAGGGAGTGCAGAAGTGCCACAACATGGCTGCTTTCACAGCTTTTCCCTTAGGAAGAAGCCTAATACGCGGCTGATTTACCTTCCTAGGGTTACTGTTAGGCTTAGGCCTAGGACTTTAAAAACCAGGAAGCCCTGGGCTCCAGGCACACTGCAGCTGCGAAAGGCATCCCAAGAGGGCCGCAGAAGTGACACAACTTGGCTGCCTCTGCTTCTATTCCCATGAGACCATCCTGAACCATAGGCTGATTTTCCTTCCTGGGGTTAAGGTTTGAGTTTCGCCTAGGGTAAGAGTTCTATTAACCAGAAAGACCTGAGTTCCAAGAACACAGCAGCTGCGAAGGACTAGCCAAGAAGAGCGCAAAAGTACCACAACATGCCTGCCTCCACAGCTTTTTCCTTGGGGACATGCCTAATTCCTGGCTGATTTGCCTTTCTCGTCTTAGGGTTGGGGTTCGGCCTAGGGCTAGGATTTTTTAAACTAGGAAGCCCTGAGTTCCTGGCTTACTTCATCTGCCAAAGGCATCCCACAGGGTGTGCAAAAGTGCCACAACATGGCTGCTTTCACGGCTTTTCCCTTAGGAAGAACCCTAATACGCGGCTGATTTACCTTCCTAGGGTTACTGTTAGGCTTAGGCCTAGGACTTTTAAAACCAGGAAGCCCTGGGCTCCAGGCACACTGCAGCTGCGAAAGGCATCCCAAGGGGAGCGCAAAAGTGACACAACTTGGCTGCCTCTGCTGCTATTCTCATGAGACCCTCCCGAACCATAGGCTGATTTTCCTTCCTAGGGTTAACGTTTGAGTTACGCCTAGGGTAAGAGTTCTATTAACCAGAAAGCCCTGAGTTCCAAGAACATCGCAGCTGCAAAGGACTACCCAAGAAGAGCGCAAAAGTACCACAACATGCCTGCCTCCACAGCTTTTTCCTTGGGGACATGCCTAATTCCTGGCTGATTTGCCTTTCTCGTCTTAGGGTTGGGGTTCGGCCTAGGGCTAGGATTTTTTTAACTAGGAAGCCCTGAGTTCCAGGCTTACTGCATCTGCCAAAGGCATCCCAAAGGGAGTGCAGAAGTGCCACAACATGGCTGCTTTCACGGCTTTTCCCTTAGGAAGAACCCTAATACGCGGCTGATTTACCTTCCTAGGGTTACTGTTAGGCTTAGGCCTTGGACTTTTAAAACCAGGAAGCCCTGGGCTCCAGGCACACTGCAGCTGCGAAAGGCATCCCAAGGGGAGCGCAAAAGTGACACAACTTGGCTGCCACCACTGATATTTCCATGAGACCATCCCGAACCATAGGCTGATTTTCCTTCCTAGGGTTAAGGTTTGAGTTACGCCTGGGGTAAGGGTTCTATTAAACAGAAAGCCCTGAGTTCCAAGAACACAGCAGCTGCGAAGGACTAGCCAAGAAGAGCGCAAAAGTACCACAACATGCCTGCCTCCACAGCTTTTTCCTTGGGGACATGCCTAATTCCTGGCTGATTTGCCTTTCTCGTCTTAGGGTTGGGGTTTGGCCTAGGGCTAGGATTTTTTTAACTAGGAAGCCCTGAGTTCCAGGCTTACTTCATCTGCAAAAAGCATCCCAAAGGGAGTGCAGAAGTGCCACAACATGGCTGCTTTCACGGCTTTTCCCTTAGGAAGAACCCTAATACGCGGCTGATTTACCTTCCTAGGGTTACTGTTAGGCTTAGGCCTAGGACTTTTAAAACCAGGAAGCCCTGGGCTCCAGGCACATGCAGCTGCGAAAGGCATCCCAAGAGGGCCGCAGAAGTGACACAACTTGGCTGCCTCTGCTTCTATTCTCATGAGACCATCCTGAACCATAGGCTGATTTTCATTCCCAGGGTTAAGGTTTGAGTTTCGCCTAGGGTAAGAGTTCTATTAACCAGAAAGACCTGAGTTCCAAGAACACAGCAGCTGCGAAGGACTAGCCAAGAAGAGCGCAAAAGTACCACAACATGCCTGCCTCCACAGCTTTTTCCTTGGGGACATGCCTAATTCCTGGCTGATTTGCCTTTCTCGTCTTAGGGTTGGGGTTCGGCCTAGGGCTAGGATATTTTTAAGTAGGAAGCCCTGAGTTCCAGGCTTACTTCTTCTGCCAAAGGCATCCCAAAGGGTGTGCAAAAGTGCCACAACATGGCTGCTTTCACGGCTTTTCCCTTAGGAAGAACCCTAATACCCAGCAGAGTTACCTTCCTAGGGTTACTGTTAGGCTTAGGCCTAGGACTTTTAAAACCAGGAAGCCCTGGGCTCCAGGCGCATGCAGCTGTTAAAGGCATCCCAAGAGGGCCTCAGAAGTGATACAACTTAGCTACCTCTGCTTCTATTCTCATGAGACCATCCTGAACCATAGGCTGATTTTCATTCCCATGGTTAAGGTTTGAGTTTCGCCTAGGGTAAGAGTTCTATTAACCAGAAAGACCTGAGTTCCAAGAACACAGCAGCTGCGAAGGACTACCCAAGAAGAGCGCAAAAGTACCACAACATGCCTGCCTCCACAGCTTTTTCCTTGGGGACATGCCTAATTCCTGGCTGATTTGCCTTTCTCGTCTTAGGGTTGGGGTTCGGACTAGGGCTAGGATTTTTAAAATCAGGAAGCCCTGAGTTCCAGACACACTGGAGCTGTGAAAGGCATCCAAAAGGGAGTGCAAAAGTGCCACAACATGGTTGCTTTCACGGCTTTTTCCTTGGAAGAAGCTTAAAACCAGGCTGATTTCCCTTCCCAGGGTTACTGTTAGGCTTAGGCCTAGGGCTAGGATTTTTAAAACTAGGAAGCCCTTAGATCCAGGCACACTTCAGCTGTTCAAGGCATCCCAAGGGGAGCACAAAAGTGCAACAACATGGCAGCTTTCACAGCTTTTTCCTTGGCACCATCCCTATACCTAGGCTGATTTATCTGCCTAGGGTTCGGGTTAGGGGTCGGCCTAGGGCTTGGAGTTTTTTAACCAGGAAGCCCTGAGTTCCAGGCTTACTGCATCTGCCAAAGGCATCCCAAAGGGAGTGCAAAAGTGCCACAACATGGCTGCTTTCACGGCTTTTCCCTTAGGAAGAACCCTAATACCCGGCTGATTTACCTTCCTAGGGTTACTGTTAGCCTTAGGCCTAGGACTTTTAAAACCAGGAAGCCCTGGGCTCCAGGCATATGCAGCTGCGAAAGGCATCCCAAGAGGGCCGCAGGAGTGACACAACTAGGCTGCCTCTGCTTCTATTCTCATGAGACCATCCTGAACCATAGGCTGATTTTCCTTCCTAGGGTTAAGGTTTGAGTTACGCCTAGGGTAAGAGTTCTATTAACCAGAAAGCCCTGAGTTCCAAGAACACAGCAGCTGCGAAGGACTACCCAAGAAGAGCGCAAAAGTACCACAACATGCCTGCCTCCACAGCTTTTTCCTTGGGGACATGCCTAATTCCTGGCTGATTTGCCTTTCTCGTCTTAGGGTTGGGGTTCGGCCTAGGGCTAGGATATTTTTAACTAGGAAGCCCTGAGTTCCAGGCTTACTTCATCTGCCAAAGGCATCCCACAGGGTGTGCAAAAGTGCCACAACATGGCTGCTTTCACGGCATTTCCCTTAGGAAGAACCCTAATACGCGGCTGATTTACCTTCCTAGGGTTACTGTTAGGCTTAGGCCTAGGACTTTTAAAACCAGGAAGCCCTGGGCTCCAGGCACACTGCAGCTGCGAAAGGCATCCCAAGGGGAGCGCAAAAGTGACACAACTTGGCTGCCACCACTGATATTTCCATGAGACCATCCCGAACCATAGGCTGATTTTCCTTCCTAGGGTTAAGGTTTGAGTTACGCCTAGGGTAAGGGTTCTATTAACCAGAAAGCCCTGAGTTCCAAGAACACAGCAGCTGCGAAGGACTAGCCAAGAAGAGCGCAAAAGTACCACAACATGCCTGCCTCCACAGCTTTTTCCTTGGGGACATGCCTAATTCCTGGCTGATTTGCCTTTCTCGTCTTAGGGTTGGGGTTCGGCCTAGGGCTAGGATTTTTAAAATCAGGAAGCCCTGAGTTCCAGGCACACTGGAGCTGTGAAAGGCATCCAAAAGGGAGTGCAAAAGTGCCACAACATGGTTGCTTTCACGGCATTTTCCTTGGCAAGAAGCTTAACACCAGGCTGATTTCCCTTCCCAGGGTTACTGTTACGCTTAGGCCTAGGGCTAGGATTTTTAAAACTAGGAAGCCCTTAGATCCAGGCACACTGCAGCTGCGAAAGGCATCCCAAGGGGAGTACAAAAGTGCAACAACATGGCAGCTTTCACAGCTTTTTCCTTGGCACCATCCCTATACCTAGGCTGTTTTATCTGCCTAGGGTTAGGGTTAGGGTTCAGCCTAGGGCTTGGAGTTTTTTAACCAGGAAGCCCTGAGTTCCAGGCTTACTGCATCTGCCAAAGGCATCCCAAAGGGAGTGCAGAAGTGCCACAACATGGCTGCTTTCACGGCTTTTCCCTTAAGAAGAACCCTTATACCCGGCAGATTTACGTTCCTAGGGTTACTGTTAGGCTTAGGCCTAGGACTTTTAAAACCAGGAAGCCCTGGGCTCCAGGCACATGCAGCTGTTAAAGGCATCCCAAGAGGGCGGCAGAAGTGACACAACTTGGCTGCCTCTGCATCTATTCTCATGAGACCATCCCGAACCATACGCTGATTTTCCTTCCTAGGGTTAAGGTTTGAGTTACGCCTAGGGTAAGGGTTCTATTAACCAGAAAGCCCTGAGTTCCAAGAACACAGCAGCTGCGAAGGACTACCCAAGAAGAGCGCAAAAGTACCACAACATGCCTGCCTCCACAGCTTTTTCCTTGGGGACATGCCTAATTCCTGGCTGATTTGCCTTTCTCGTCTTAGGGTTGGGGTTCGGCCTAGGGCTAGGATTTTTTTAACTAGGAAGCCCTGAGTTCCAGGCTTACTTCATCTGCAAAAAGCATCCCAAAGGGAGTGCAGAAGTGCCACAACATGGCTGCTTTCACGGCTTTTCCCTTAGGAAGAACCCTAATACCCGGCTGATTTACCTTCCTTGGGTTACTGTTAGGCTTAGGCCTAGGACTTTTAAAACCAGGAAGCCCTGGGCTCCAGGCACATGCAGCTGCGAAAGGCATCCCAAGAGGGCCGCAGAAGTGACACATCTCTGCTACCTCTGCTTCTATTCTCATGAGACCATCCTGAACCATAGGCTGATTTTCATTCCCAGGGTTAAGGTTTGAGTTTCGCCTAGGGTAAGAGTTCTATTAACCAGAAAGACCTGAGTTCCAAGAACACAGCAGCTGCGAAGGACTAGCCAAGAAGAGCGCAAAAGTACCACAACATGCCTGCCTCCACAGCTTTTTCCTTGGGGACATGCCTAATTCCTGGCTGATTTGCCTTTCTCGTCTTAGGGTTGGGGTTCGGCCTAGGGCTAGGATATTTTTAACTAGGAAGCCCTGAGTTCCAGGCTTACTTCATCTGCCAAAGGTATCCCAAAGGGAGTGCAAAAGTGCCACAACATGGCTGCTTTCACGGCTTTTCCCTTAGGAAGAACCCTAATACCCGGCTGATTTACCTTCCTAGGGTTACTGTTAGGCTTAGGCCTAGGACTTTTAAAACCAGGAAGCCCTGGGCTCCAGGCACATGCAGCTGTTAAAGGCATCCCAAGAGGGCTGCAGAAGTGACACAACTTGGCTGCCTCTGCATCTATTCTCATGAGACCATCCCGAACCATACGCTGATTTTCCTTCCTAGGGTTAAGGTTTGAGTTACGCCTAGGGTAAGGGTTCTATTAACCAGAAAGCCCTGAGTTCCAAGAACACAGCAGCTGCGAAGGACTAGCCAAGAAGAGCGCAAAAGTACCACAACATGCCTGTCTCCACAGCTTTTTCCTTGGGGACATGCCTAATTCCTGGCTGATTTGCCTTTCTCGTCTTAGGGTTGGGGTTCGGCCTAGGGCTAGGATTTTGAAAATCAGGAAGCCCTGAGTTCCAGACACACTGGAGCTGTGAAAGGCATCCAAAAGGGAGTGCAAAAGTGCCACAACATGGTTGCTTTCACGGCTTTTTCCTTGGCAAGAAGCTTAAAACCAGGCTGATTTACCTTCCCAGGGTTACTGTTAGGCTTAGGCCTAGGGCTAGGATTTTTAAAACTAGGAAGCCCTTAGATCCAGGCACACTGCAGCTGTTCAAGGCATCCCAAGGGGAGTACAAAAGTGCAACAACATGGCAGCTTTCACAGCTTTTTCCTTGGCACCATCCCTATACCTAGGCTGATTTATCTGCCTAGGGTTCGGGTTAGGGGTCAGCCTAGGGCTTGGAGTTTTTTAACCAGGAAGCCCTGAGTTCCAGGCTTACTGCATCTGCCAAAGGCATCCCAAAGGGAGTGCAAAAGTGCCACAACATGGCTGCTTTCACGGCTTTTCCCTTAGGAAGAACCCTAATACCCGTCTGATTTACCTTCCTAGGGTTACTGTTAGCCTTAGGCCTAGGACTTTTAAAACCAGGAAGCCCTGGGCTCCAGGCACACTGCAGCTGCGAAAGGCATCCCAAGGGGAGCGCAAAAGTGACACAACTTGGCTGCCACCACTGATATTTCCATGAGACCATCCCGAACCATAGGCTGATTTTCCTTCCTAGGGTTAAGGTTTGAGTTACGCCTGGTGTAAGGGTTCTATTAACCAGAAAGCCCTGAGTTCCAAGAACACAGCAGCTGCGAAGGACTACCCAAGAAGAGCGCAAAAGTACCACAACATGCCTGCCTCCACAGCTTTTTCCTTGGGGACATGCCTAATTCCTGGCTGATTTGCCTTTCTCGTCTTAGGGTTGGGGTTCGGCCTAGGGCTAGGATTTTTTTAACTAGGAAGCCCTGAGTTCCAGGCTTACTGCATCTGCCAAAGGCATCCAAAAGGGAGTGCAGAAGTGCCACAACATGGCTGCTTTCACGGCTTTTCCCTTAGGAAGAACCCTAATACGCGGCTGATTTACCTTCCTAGGGTTACTGTTAGGCTTAGGCCTAGGACTTTTAAAACCAGGAAGCCCTGGGCTCCAGGCACACTGCAGCTGCGAAAGGCATCCCAAGGGGAGCGCAAAAGTGACACAACTTGGCTGCCACCACTGATATTTCCATGAGACCATCCCGAACCATAGGCTGATTTTCCTTCCTAGGGTTAAGGTTTGAGTTACGCCTGGGGTAAGGGTTCTATTAACCAGAAAGCCCTGAGTTCCAAGAACACAGCAGCTGCGAAGGACTACCCAAGAAGAGCGCAAAAGTACCACAACATGCCTGCCTCCACAGCTTTTTCCTTGGGGACATGCCTAATTCCTGGCTGATTTGCCTTTCTCGTCTTAGGGTTGGGGTTCGGCCTAGGGCTAGGATTTTTTTAACTAGGAAGCCCTGAGTTCCAGGCTTACTTCATCTGCAAAAAGCATCCCAAAGGGAGTGCAGAAGTGCCACAACATGGCTGCTTTCACGGCTTTTCCCTTAGGAAGAAGCCTAATACGCGGCTGATTTACCTTCCTAGGGTTACTGTTAGGCTTAGGCCTAGGACTTTTAAAACCAGGAAGCCCTGGGCTCCAGGCACATGCAGCTGCGAAAGGCATCCCAAGAGGGCCGCAGAAGTGACACAACTTGGCTGCCTCTGCTTCTATTCTCATGAGACCATCCTGAACCATAGGCTGATTTTCATTCCCAGGGTTAAGGTTTGAGTTACGCCTAGGGTAAGAGTTCTATTAACCAGAAAAACCTGAGTTCCAAGAACACAGCAGCTGCGAAGGACATCCCAAGAAGAGCGCAAAAGTACCACAACATGCCTGCCTCCACAGCTTTTTCCTTGGGGACATGCCTAATTCCTGGCTGATTTGCCTTTCTCGTCTTAGGGTTGGGGTTCGGCCTAGGGCTAGGATATTTTTAACTAGGAAGCCCTGAGTTCCAGGCTTACTTCATCTGCCAAAGGCATCCCACAGGGTGTGCAAAAGTGCCACAACATGGCTGCTTTCACGGCATTTCCCTTAGGAAGAACCCTAATACGCGGCTGATTTACCTTCCTAGGGTTACTGTTAGGCTTAGGCCTAGGACTTTTAAAACCAGGAAGCCCTGGGCTCCAGGCACACTGCAGCTGCGAAAGGCATCCCAAGGGGAGCGCAAAAGTGACACAACTTGGCTGCCTCTGCTGCTATTCTCATGAGACCATCCCGAACCATAGGCTGATTTTCCTTCCTAGGGTTAAGGTTTGAGTTACGCCTAGGGTAAGGGTTCTATCAACCAGAAAGCCCTGAGTTCCAAGAACACAGCAGCTGCGAAGGACTACCCAAGAAGAGCGCAAAAGTACCACAACATGCCTGCCTCCACAGCTTTTTCCTTGGGGACATGCCTAATTCCTGGCTGATTTGCCTTTCTCGTCTTAGGGTTGGGGTTCGGCCTAGGGCTAGGATTTTTAAAATCAGGAAGCCCTGAGTTCCAGGCACACTGGAGCTGTGAAAGGCATCCAAAAGGGAGTGCAAAAGTGCCACAACATGGTTGCTTTCACGGCTTTTTCCTTGGCAAGAAGCTTAACACCAGGCTGATTTCCCTTCCCAGGGTTACTGTTAGGCTTAGGCCTAGGGCTAGGATTTTTAAAACTAGGAAGCCCTTAGTTCCAGGCACACTGCAGCTGTTCAAGGCATCCCAAGGGGAGTACAAAAGTGCAACAACATGGCAGCATTCACAGCTTTTTCCTTGGCACCATCCCTATACCTAGGCTGTTTTATCTGCCTAGGGTTCGGGTTAGGGGTCAGCCTAGGGCTTGGAGTTTTTTAACCAGGAAGCCCTGAGTTCCAGGCTTACTGCATCTGCCAAAGGAATCCCAAAGGGAGTGCAAAAGTGCCACAACATGGCTGCTTTCACAGCTTTTCCCTTAGGAAGAAACCTAATACCCGGCTGATTTACCTTCCTAGGGTTACTGTTAGGCTTAGGCCTAGGACTTTAAAAACCAGGAAGCCCTGGGCTCCAGGCACACTGCAGCTGCGAAAGGCATCCCAAGAGGGCCGCAGAAGTGACACAACTTGGCTGCCTCTGCTTCTATTCTCATGAGACCATCCTGAACCATAGGCTGATTTTCATTCCCAGGGTTAAGGTTTGAGTTACGCCTGGGGTAAGGGTTCTATTAACCAGAAAGCCCTGAGTTCCAAGAACACAGCAGCTGCGAAGGACTACCCAAGAAGAGCGCAAAAGTACCACAACATGCCTGCCTCCACAGCTTTTTCCTTGGGGACATGCCTAATTCCTGGCTGATTTGCCTTTCTCGTCTTAGGGTTGGGGTTTGGCCTAGGGCTAGGATTTTTTTAACTAGGAAGCCCTGAGTTCCAGGCTTACTTCATCTGCAAAAAGCATCCCAAAGGGAGTGCAGAAGTGCCACAACATGGCTGCTTTCACAGCTTTTCCCTTAGGAAGAAGCCTAATACGCGGCTGATTTACCTTCCTAGGGTTACTGTTAGGCTTAGGCCTAGGACTTTAGAAACCAGGAAGCCCTGGGCTCCAGGCACACTGCAGCTGCGAAAGGCATCCCAAGAGGGCCGCAGAAGTGACACAACTTGGCTGCCTCTGCTTCTATTCCCATGAGACCATCCTGAACCATAGGCTGATTTTCCTTCCTGGGGTTAAGGTTTGAGTTTCGCCTAGGGTAAGAGTTCTATTAACCAGAAAGACCTGAGTTCCAAGAACACAGCAGCTGCGAAGGACTAGCCAAGAAGAGCGCAAAAGTACCACAACATGCCTGCCTCCACAGCTTTTTCCTTGGGGACATGCCTAATTCCTGGCTGATTTGCCTTTCTCGTCTTAGGGTTGGGGTTCGGCCTAGGGCTAGGATTTTTTTAACTAGGAAGCCCTGAGTTCCAGGCTTACTTCATCTGCCAAAGGCATCCCACAGGGTGTGCAAAAGTGCCACAACATGGCTGCTTTCACGGCTTTTCCCTTAGGAAGAACCCTAATACGCGGCTGATTTACCTTCCTAGGGTTACTGTTAGGCTTAGGCCTAGGACTTTTAAAACCAGGAAGCCCTGGGCTCCAGGCACACTGCAGCTGCGAAAGGCATCCCAAGGGGAGCGCAAAAGTGACACAACTTGGCTGCCTCTGCTGCTATTCTCATGAGACCATCCCGAACCATAGGCTGATTTTCCTTCCTAGGGTTAACGTTTGAGTTACGCCTAGGGTAAGAGTTCTATTAACCAGAAAGCCCTGAGTTCCAAGAACATCGCAGCTGCAAAGGACTACCCAAGAAGAGCGCAAAAGTACCACAACATGCCTGCCTCCACAGCTTTTTCCTTGGGGACATGCCTAATTCCTGGCTGATTTGCCTTTCTCGTCTTAGGGTTGGGGTTCGGCCTAGGGCTAGGATTTTTTTAACTAGGAAGCCCTGAGTTCCAGGCTTACTGCATCTGCCAAAGGCATCCCAAAGGGAGTGCAGAAGTGCCACAACATGGCTGCTTTCACGGCTTTTCCCTTAGGAAGAACCCTAATACCCGGCTGATTTACCTTCCTAGGGTTACTGTTAGGCTTAGGCCTAGGACTTTAAAAACCAGGAAGCCCTGGGCTCCAGGCACACTGCAGCTGCGACAGGCATCCCAAGAGGGCCGCAGAAGTGACAGAACTTGGCTGCCTCTGCTTCTATTCCCATGAGACCATCCTGAACCATAGGCTGATTTTCCTTCCTGGGGTTAAGGTTTGAGTTACGCCTGGGGTAAGGGTTCTATTAACCAGAAAGCCCTGAGTTCCAAGAACACAGCAGCTGCGAAGGACTACCCAAGAAGAGCGCAAAAGTACCACAACATGCCTGCCTCCACAGCTTTTTCCTTGGGGACATGCCTAATTCCTGGCTGATTTGTCTTTCTCGTCTTAGGGTTGGGGTTCGGCCTAGGGCAAGGATTTTTTAAACTAGGAAGCCCTGAGTTCCAGGCTTACTGCATCTGCCAAAGGCATCCCAAAGGGAGTGCAGAAGTGCCACAACATGGCTGCTTTCACGGCTTTTCCCTTAGGAAGAACCCTAATATGCGGCTGATTTCCCTTCCTAGGGTTACTGTTAGGCTTAGGCCTAGGACTTTTAAAACCAGTAAGCCCTGGGCTCCAGGCACACTGCAGCTGCGAAAGGCATCCCAAGGGGAGCGCAAAAGTGACACAACTTGGCTGCCACCACTGATATTTCCATGAGACCATCCCGAACCATAGGCTGATTTTCATTCCCAGGGTTAAGGTTTGAGTTATGCCTGGGGTAAGGGTTCTATTAACCAGAAAGCCCTGAGTTCCAAGAACACAGCAGCTGCGAAGGACTACCCAAGAAGAGCGCAAAAGTACCACAACATGCCTGCCTCCACAGCTTTTTCCTTGGGGACATGCCTAATTCCTGGCTGATTTGCCTTTCTCTTCTTAGGGTTGGGGTTCGGCCTAGGGCTAGGATTTTTAAAATCAGGAAGCCCTGAGATCCAGGCACACTGGAGCTGTGAAAGGCATCCAAAAGGGAGTGCAAAAGTGCCACAACATGGCTGCTTTCACGGCTTTTTCCTTGGCAAGAAGCATAACACCAGGCTGATTTCCCTTCCCAGGGTTACTGTTAGGCTTAGGCCTAGGGCTAGGATTTTTAAAACTAGGAAGCCCTTAGTTCCAGGCACACTGCAGCTGCGAAAGGCATCCCAAGAAGAGTACAAAAGTGCAACAACATGGCAGCTTTCACAGCTTTTTCCTTGGCACCATCCCTATACCTAGGCTGTTTTATCTGCCTGGGGTTAGGGTTAGGGGTCAGCCTAGGGCTTGGAGTTTTTTAACCAGGAAGCCCTGAGTTCCAGGCTTACTGCATCTGCCAAAGGCATCCCAAAGGGAGTGCAAAAGTGCCACAACATGGCTGCTTTCACAGCTTTTCCCTTAGGAAGAACCCTAATATCCGTCTGATTTACCTTCCTAGGGTTACTGTTAGGCTTAGGCCTAGGACTTTTAAAACCAGGAAGCCCTGGGCTCAAGGCACACTGCAGCTGCGAAAGGCATCCCAAGAGGGCCGCAGAAGTGACACAACTTGGCTGCCTCTGCTTCTATTCCCATGAGACCATCCTGAACCATAGGCTGATTTTCCTTCCTGGGGTTAAGGTTTGAGTTTCGCCTAGGGTAAGAGTTCTATTAACCAGAAAGCCCTGAGTTCCAAGAACACAGCAGCTGCGAAGGACTACCCAAGAAGAGCGCAAAAGTACCACAAAATGCCTGCCTCCACAGCTTTTTCCTTGGGGACATGCCTAATTCCTGGCTGATTTGACTTTCTCGTCTTAGGGTTGGGGTTTGGCCTAGGGCTAGGATTTTTTTAACTAGGAAGCCCTGAGTTCCAGGCTTACTTCATCTGCAAAAAGCATCCCAAAGGGAGTGCAGAAGTGCCACAACATGGCTGCTTTCACGGCTTTTCCCTTAGGAAGAAGCCTAATACGCGGCTGATTTACCTTCCTAGGGTTACTGTTAGGCTTAGGCCTAGGACTTAAAACCAGGAAGCCCTGGGCTCCAGGCACATGCAGCTGCGAAAGGCATCCCAAGAGGGCCGCAGAAGTGACACAACTTGGCTGCCTCTGCTTCTATTCTCATGAGACCATCCTGAACCATAGGCTGATTTTCATTCCCAGGGTTAAGGTTTGAGTTTCGCCTAGGGTAAGAGTTCTATTAACCAGAAAGCCCTGAGTTCCAAGAACACAGCAGCTGCGAAGGACTAGCCAAGAAGAGCGCAAAAGTACCACAACATGCCTGCCTCCACAGCTTTTTCCTTGGGGACATGCCTAATTCCTGGCTGATTTGCCTTTCTCGTCTTAGGGTTGGGGTTCGGCCTAGGGCTAGGATATTTTTAACTAGGAAGCCCTGAGTTCCAGGCTTACTTCATCTGCCAAAGGCATCCCAAAGGGTGTGCAAAAGTGCCACAACATGGCTGCTTTCACGGCTTTTGCCTTAGGAAGAACCCTAATACCCGGCAGAGTTACCTTCCTAGGGTTACTGTTAGGCTTAGGCCTAGGACTTTTAAAACCAGGAAGCCCTGGGCTCCAGGCCCATGCAGCTGCGAAAGGCATCCCAAGAGGGCTGCAGAAGTGACACAACTTGGCTGCCTCTGCATCTATTCTCATGAGACCATCCCGAACCATACGCTGATTTTCCTTCCTAGGGTTAAGGTTTGAGTTACGCCTAGGGTAAGGGTTCTATTAACCAGAAAGCCCTGAGTTCCAAGAACACAGCAGCTGCGAAGGACTTCCCAAGAAGAGCGCAAAAGTACCACAACATGCCTGTCTCCACAGCTTTTTCCTTGGGGACATGCCTAATTCCTGGCTGATTTGCCTTTCTCGTCTTAGGGTTGGGGTTCGGCCTAGGGCTAGGATTTTTAAAATCAGGAAGCCCTGAGTTCCAGGCACACTGGAGCTGTGAAAGGCATCCAATAGGGACTGCAAAAGTGCCACAACATGGTTGCTTTCACGGCTTTTTCCTTGGCAAGAAGCTTAAAACCAGGCGGATTTCCCTTCCTAGGGTTACTGTTAGGCTTAGGCCTAGGGCTAGGATTTTTAAAACTAGGAAGCCCTTAGATCCAGGCACACTGCAGCTGTTCAAGGCATCCCAAGGGGAGTACAAAAGTGCAACAACATGGCAGCTTTCACAGCTTTTTCCTTGGCACCATCGCTATACCTTGGCTGTTTTATCTGCCTGGGGTTAGGGTTAGGGGTCAGCCTAGGGCTTGGAGTTTTTTAACCAGGAAGCCCTGAGTTCCAGGCTTACTGCATCTGCCAAAGGCATCCCAAAGGGAGTGCAAAAGTGCCACAACATGGCTGCTTTCACAGCTTTTCCCTTAGGAAGAACCCTAATACCCGGCAGATTTACCTTCCTAGGGTTACTGTTGAGCTTAGGCCTAGGACTTTTAAAACCAGGAAGCCCTGGGCTCCAGGCACACTGCAGCTGCGAAAGGCATCCCAAGAGGGCCGCAGAAGTGACACAACTTGGCTGCCTCTGCTTCTATTCCCATGAGACCATCCTGAACCATAGGCTGATTTTCCTTCCTGGGGTTAAGGTTTGAGTTTCGCCTAGGGTAAGAGTTCTATTAACCAGAAAGACCTGAGTTCCAAGAACACAGCAGCTGCGAAGGACTAGCCAAGAAGAGCGCAAAAGTACCACAACATGCCTGCCTCCACAGCTTTTTCCTTGGGGACATGCCTAATTCCTGGCTGATTTGCCTTTCTCGTCTTAGGGTTGGGGTTCGGCCTAGGGCTAGGATTTTTTTAACTAGGAAGCCCTGAGTTCCAGGCTTACTTCATCTGCCAAAGGCATCCCACAGGGTGTGCAAAGGTGCCACAACATGGCTGCTTTCACGGCTTTTCCCTTAGGAAGAACCCTAATACCCGGCTGATTTACCTTCCTAGGGTTACTGTTAGGATTAGGCCTAGGACTTTTAAAACCAGGAAGCCCTGGGCTCCAGTCACACTGCAGCTGCGAAAGGCATCCCAAGAGGGCCGCAGAAGTGACACAACTTGGCTGCCTCTGCTTCTATTCTCATGAGACCATCCTGAACTATAGGCTGATTTTCATTCCCAGGGTTAAGGTTTGAGTTTCGCCTAGGGTAAGAGTTCTATTAACCAGAAAGCCCTGAGTTCCTAGAACACAGCAGCTGCGAAGGACTACCCAAGAAGAGCGCAAAAGTACCACAACATGCCTGCCTCCACAGCTTTTTCCTTGGGGACATGCCTAATTCCTGGCTGATTTGCCTTTCTCGTCTTAGGGTTGGGGTTCGGCCTAGGGCTAGGATATTTTAAACTAGGAAGCCCTGAGTTCCAGGCTTACTTCATCTGCCAAAGGCATCCCAAAGGGTGTGCAAAAGTGCCACAACATGGCTGCTTTCACGGCTTTTCCCTTAGGAAGAACCCTAATACCCGGCAGAGTTAACTTCCTAGGGTTACTGTTAGGCTTAGGCCTAGGACTTTTAAAACCAGGAAGCCCTGGGCTCCAGGCCCATGCAGCTGCGAAAGGCATCCCAAGAGGGCTGCAGAAGTGACACAACTTGGCTGCCTCTGCATCTATTCTCATGAGACCATCCCGAACCATACGCTGATTTTCCTTCCTAGGGTTAAGGTTTGAGTTACGCCTAGGGTAAGGGTTCTATTAACCAGAAAGCCCTGAGTTCCAAGAACACAGCAGCTGCGAAGGACTTCCCAAGAAGAGCGCAAAAGTACCACAACATGCCTGCCTCCACAGCTTTTTCCTTGGGGACATGCCTAATTCCTGGCTGATTTGCCTTTCTCGTCTTAGGGTTAGGGTGAGGCCTCGGGATAGGATTTTTAAAATCAGGAAGCCCTGAGTTCCAGGCACACTGGAGCTGTGAAAGGCATCCAAAAGGGAGTGCAAAAGTGCCACAACATGGCTGCTTTCACGGCTTTTTCCTTGGCAAGAAGCCTAACACCAGGCTGATTTCCCTTCCCAGGGTTACTGTAAGGCTTAGGCTTAGGGCTAGGATTTTTAAAACTAGGAAGCCCTTAGATCCAGGCACACTTCAGCTGTTCAAGGTATCCCAAGGGGAGTACAAAAGTGCAACAACATGGCAGCTTTCACATCTTTTTCCTTGGCACCATCCCTATACCTAGGCTGATTTATCTGCCTAGGGTTAGGGTTAGGCTTCAGCCTAGGGCTTGGAGTTTTTTAACCAGGAAGCCCTGAGTTTCAGGCTTACTGCATCTGCCAAAGGCATCCCAAAGGGAGTGCAGAAGTGCCACAACATGGCTGCTTTCACGGCTTTTCCCTTAGGAAGAACCCTAATACCCGGCTGATTTACCTTCCTAGGGTTACTGTTAGGCTTAGGCCTAGGACTTTTAAAACCAGGACGCCCTGGGCTCCAGGCACACTGCAGCTGCGAAAGGCATCCCAAGAGGGCCGCAGAAGTGACACAACTTGGCTGCCTCTGCTTCTATTCCCATGAGACCATCCCGAACCATAGGCTGATTTTCCTTCCTAGGGTTAAGGTTTGAGTTTCGCCTAGGGTAAGAGTTCTATTAACCAGAAAGCCCTGAGTTCCAAGAGCACAGCAGCTGCGAAGGACTACCCAAGAAGAGCACAAAAGTACCACAACATGCCTGCCTCCACAGCTTTTTCCTTGGGGACATCCCTAATTCCTGGCTGATTTGCCTTTCTCGTCTTAGGGTTGGGGTTCGGCCTAGGGCTAGGATATTTTTAACAAGGAAGCCCTGAGTTCCAGGCTTACTTCATCTGCCAAAGGCATCCCAAAGGGAGTGCAGAAGTGCCACAACATGGCTGCTTTCACGGCTTTTCCCTTAGGAAGAACCATAATACCCGGCTGATTTACCTTCCTAGGGTTACTGTTAGCCTTAGGCCTAGGACTTTTAAAACCAGGAAGCCCTGGGCTCCAGGCACACTGCAGCTGCTAAAGGCATCCCAAGGGGAGCGCAAAAGTGACACAACTTGGCTGCCACCACTGATATTTCCATGAGACCATCCCGAACCATAGGCTGATTTTCCTTCCTAGGGTTAAGGTTTGAGTTACGCCTAGGGTAAGGGTTCTATTAACCAGAAAGCCCTGAGTTCCAAGAACACAGCAGCTGCGAAGGACTACCCAAGAAGAGCGCAAAAGTACCACAACATGCCTGCCTCCACAGCTTTTTCCTTGGGGACATGCCTAATTCCTGGCTGATTTGCCTTTCTCGTCTTAGGGTTGGGGTTCGGCCTAGGGCTAGGATTTTTTTAACTAGGAAGCCCTGAGTTCCAGGCTTACTTCATCTGCAAAAAGCATCCCAAAGGGAGTGCAGAAGTGCCACAACATGGCTGCTTTCACGGCTTTTCCCTTAGGAAGAACCCTAATACCCGGCTGATTTACCTTCCTAGGGTTACTGTTAGGCTTAGGCCTAGGACTTTTAAAACCAGGAAGCCCTGGGCTCCAGGCACACTGCAGCTGCGAAAGGCATCCCAAGGGGAGCGCAAAAGTGACACAACTTGGCTGCCACCACTGATATTTCCATGAGACCATCCCGAACCATAGGCTGATTTTCCTTCCTAGGGTTAAGGTTTGAGTTACGCCTAGGGTTAGGGTTCTATTAACCAGAAAGCCCTGAGTTCCAAGGACACAGCAGCTGCGAAGGACTAGCCAAGAAGAGCGCAAAAGTACCACAACATGCCTGCCTCCACAGCTTTTTCCTTGGGGACATGCCTAATTCCTGGCTGATTTGCCTTTCTCGTCTTAGGGTTGGGGTCCGGCCTAGGGCTAGGATTTTTAAAATCAGGAAGCCCTGAGTTCCAGGCACACTGGAGCTGTGAAAGGCATCCAAAAGGGAGTGCAAAAGTGCCACAACATGGCTGCTTTCACGGCTTTTTCCTTGGCAAGAAGCCTAACACCAGGCTGATTTACCTTCCCAGGGTTACTGTTACGCTTAGGACTAGGGCTAGGATTTTTAAAACTAGGAAGCCCTTAGATCCAGGCACACTGCAGCTGTTCAAGTACTCCCAAGGGGAGTACAAAAGTGCAACAACATGGCAGCTTTCACAGCTTTTTCCTTAGCACCATCCCTATACCGAGGCTGATTTATCTGCCTAGGGTTAGGGTTAGGCTTCAGCCTAGGGCTTGGAGTTTTTTAACCAGGAAGCCCTGAGTTTCAGGCTTACTGCATCTGCCAAAGGCATCCCAAAGGGAGTGCAGAAGTGCCACAACATGGCTGCTTTCACGGCTTTTCCCTTAGGAAGAACCCTAATACCCGGCTGATTTACCTTCCTAGGGTTACTGTTAGGCTTAGGCCTAGGACTTTTAAAACCAGGACGCCCTGGGCTCCAGGCACACTGCAGCTGCGAAAGGCATCCCAAGAGGGCCGCAGAAGTGACACAACTTGGCTGCCTCTGCTTCTATTCCCATGAGACCATCCCGAACCATAGGCTGATTTTCCTTCCTAGGGTTAAGGTTTGAGTTTCGCCTAGGGTAAGAGTTCTATTAACCAGAAAGCCCTGAGTTCCAAGAGCACAGCAGCTGCGAAGGACTACCCAAGAAGAGCACAAAAGTACCACAACATGCCTGCCTCCACAGCTTTTTCCTTGGGGACATCCCTAATTCCTGGCTGATTTGCCTTTCTCGTCTTAGGGTTGGGGTTCGGCCTAGGGCTAGGATATTTTTAACAAGGAAGCCCTGAGTTCCAGGCTTACTTCATCTGCCAAAGGCATCCCAAAGGGAGTGCAAAAGTGCCACAACATGGCTGCTTTCACGGCTTTTCCCTTAGGAAGAACCCTAATACCCGGCTGATTTACCTTCCTAGGGTTACTGTTAGGCTTAGGCCTAGGACTTTTAAAACCAGGAAGCCCTGGGCTCCAGGCACACTGCAGCTGCTAAAGGCATCCCAAGGGGAGCGCAAAAGTGACACAACTTGGCTGCCACCACTGATATTTCCATGAGACCATCCCGAACCATAGGCTGATTTTCCTTCCTAGGGTTAAGGTTTGAGTTACGCCTAGGGTAAGGGTTCTATTAACCAGAAAGCCCTGAGTTCCAAGAACACAGCAGCTGCGAAGGACTACCCAAGAAGAGCGCAAAAGTACCACAACATGCCTGCCTCCACAGCTTTTTCCTTGGGGACATGCCTAATTCCTGGCTGATTTGCCTTTCTCGTCTTAGGGTTGGGGTTCGGCCTAGGGCTAGGATTTTTTTAACTAGGAAGCCCTGAGTTCCAGGCTTACTTCATCTGCAAAAAGCATCCCAAAGGGAGTGCAGAAGTGCCACAACATGGCTGCTTTCACGGCTTTTCCCTTAGGAAGAACCCTAATACCCGGCTGATTTACCTTCCTAGGGTTACTGTTAGGCTTAGGCCTAGGACTTTTAAAACCAGGAAGCCCTGGGCTCCAGGCACACTGCAGCTGCGAAAGGCATCCCAAGGGGAGCGCAAAAGTGACACAACTTGGCTGCCACCACTGATATTTCCATGAGACCATCCCGAACCATAGGCTGATTTTCCTTCCTAGGGTTAAGGTTTGAGTTACGCCTAGGGTTAGGGTTCTATTAACCAGAAAGCCCTGAGTTCCAAGAACACAGCAGCTGCGAAGGACTAGCCAAGAAGAGCGCAAAAGTACCACAACATGCCTGCCTCCACAGCTTTTTCCTTGGGGACATGCCTAATTCCTGGCTGATTTGCCTTTCTCGTCTTAGGGTTGGGGTTCGGCCTAGGGCTAGGATTTTTAAAATCAGGAAGCCCTGAGTTCCAGGCACACTGGAGCTGTGAAAGGCATCCAAAAGGGAGTGCAAAAGTGCCACAACATGGCTGCTTTCCCGGCTTTTTCCTTGGCAAGAAGCCTAACACAAGGCTGATTTACCTTCCCAGGGTTACTGTTAAGCTTAGGACCAGGGCTAGGATTTTTAAAACTAGGCAGCCCTTAGCTCCAGGCACACTGCAGCTGTTCAAGTACTCCCAAGGGGAGTGCAAAAGTGCAACAACATGGCAGCTTTCACAGCTTTTTCCTTAGCACGATCCCTATACCTAGGCTGATTTATCTGCCTAGGGTTAGGGTTAGGCTTCAGCCTAGGGCTTGGAGTTTTTTAACCAGGAAGCCCTGAGTTTCAGGCTTACTGCATCTGCCAAAGGCATCCCAAAGGGAGTGCAGAAGTTCCACAACATGGCTGCTTTCACGGCTTTTCCCTTAGGAAGAACCCTAATACCCGGCTGATTTACCTTCCTAGGGTTACTGTTAGGCTTAGGCCTAGGACTTTTAAAACCAGGACGCCCTGGGCTCCAGGCACACTGCAGCTGCGAAAGGCATCCCAAGAGGGCCGCAGAAGTGACACAACTTGGCTGCCTCTGCTTCTATTCCCATGAGACCATCCCGAACCATAGGCTGATTTTCCTTCCTAGGGTTAAGGTTTGAGTTTCGCCTAGGGTAAGAGTTCTATTAACCAGAAAGCCCTGAGTTCCAAGAACACAGCAGCTGCGAAGGACTACCCAAGAAGAGCGCAAAAGTACCACAACATGCCTGCCTCCACAGCTTTTTCCTTGGGGACATGCCTAATTCCTGGCTGATTTGCCTTTCTCGTCTTAGGGTTGGGGTTCGGCCTAGGGCTAGGATTTTTAAAATCAGGAAGCCCTGAGTTCCAGGCACACTGGAGCTGTGAAAGGCAACCAAAAGGGAGTGCAAAAGTGCCACAACATGGCTGCTTTCACGGCTTTTTCCTTGGCAAGAAGCCTAACACCTGGCTGGTTTACCTTCCCAGGGTTACTGTAAGGCTTAGGCTTAGGGCTAGGATTTTTAAAACTAGGAAGCCCTTAGATCCAGGCACACTGCATCTGTTCAAGGCATCCCAAGTGGAGTAAAAAAGTGCAAAAACATGGCAGCTTTCACATCTTTTTCCTTGGCACCATCCCTATACCTAGGCTGATTTATCTGCCTAGGGTTAGGGTTAGGGTTCAGCCTACGGCTTGGAGTTTTTTAACCAGGAAGCCCTGAGTTCCAGGCTTACTGCATCTGCCAAAGGCATCCCAAAGGGAGTGCAAAAGTGCCACAACATGGCTGCTTTCACGGCTTTTCCCTTAGGAAGAACCCTAATACCCGGCTGATTTACCTTCCTAGGGTTACTGTTAGCCTTAGGCCTAGGACTATTAAAACCAGGAAGCCCTGGGCTCCAGGCATATGCAGCTGCGAAAGGCATCCCAAGGGGAGCGCAAAAGTGACACAACTTGGCTGCCACCACTGATATTTCCATGAGACCATCCCGAACCATAGGCTGATTTTCCTTCCTAGGGTTTAGGTTTGAGTTACGCCTGGGGTAAGGGTTCTATTAACCAGAAAGCCCTGAGTTCCAAGAACGCAGCAGCTGCGAAGGACTACCCAAGAAGAGCACAAAAGTACCACAACATGCCTGCCTCCACAGCTTTTTCCTTGGGGACATGCCTAATTCCTGGCTGATTTGCCTTTCTCGTCTTAGGGTTGGGGTTCGGCCTAGGGCTAGGAATTTTTTAACTAGGAAGCCCTGAGTTCCAGGCTTACTTCATCTGCCAAAGGCATCCCAAAGGGTGTGCAGAAGTGCCACAACATGGCTGCTTTCACGGCTTTTCCCTTAGGAAGAACCCTAATACGCGGCTGATTTACCTTCCTAGGGTTACTGTTAGGCTTAGGCCTAGGACTTTTAAAACCAGGAAGCCCTGGGCTCCAGGCTCATGCAGCTGTTAAAGGCATCACAAGAGGGCTGCAGAAGTGACACAACTTGGCTGCCTCTGCTGCTATTCTCATGAGACCATCCCGAACCATAGGCTGATTTTCCTTCCTAGGGTTAAGGTTTGAGTTACGCCTGGGGTAAGGGTTCTATTAACCAGAAAGCCCTGAGTTCCAAGAACACAGCAGCTGCGAGGGACTAGCCAAGGAGAGCGCAAAAGTACCACAACATGCCTGCCTCCACAGCTTTATCCTTGGAGACATGCCTAATTCCTGGCTGATTTGCCTTTCTCGTCTTAGGGTTGGGGTTCGGCCTAGGGCTAGGATTTTTTTAACTAGGAAGCCCTGAGTTCCAGGCTTACTTCATCTGCCAAAGGCATCCCACAGGGTGTGCAAAGGTGCCACAACATGGCTGCTTTCACGGCTTTTCCCTTAGGAAGAACCCTAATACGCGGCTGATTTACCTTCCTAGGGTTACTGTTAGGATTAGGCCTAGGACTTTTAAAACCAGGAAGCCCTGGGCTCCAGTCACACTGCAGCTGCGAAAGGCATCCCAAGAGGGCCGCAGAAGTGACACAACTTGGCTGCCTCTGCTTCTATTCTCATGAGACCATCCTGAACTATAGGCTGATTTTCATTCCCAGGGTTAAGGTTTGAGTTTCGCCTAGGGTAAGAGTTCTATTAACCAGAAAGCCCTGAGTTCCTAGAACACAGCAGCTGCGAAGGACTACCCAAGAAGAGCGCAAAAGTACCACAACATGCCTGCCTCCACAGCTTTTTCCTTGGGGACATGCCTAATTCCTGGCTGATTTGCCTTTCTCGTCTTAGGGTTGGGGTTCGGCCTAGGGCTAGGATATTTTAAACTAGGAAGCCCTGAGTTCCAGGCTTACTTCATCTGCCAAAGGCATCCCAAAGGGTGTGCAAAAGTGCCACAACATGGCTGCTTTCACGGCTTTTCCCTTAGGAAGAACCCTAATACCCGGCAGAGTCAACTTCCTAGGGTTACTGTTAGGCTTAGGCCTAGGACTTTTAAAACCAGGAAGCCCTGGGCTCCAGGCGCATGCAGCTTTTAAAGGCATCCCAAGAGGGCTGCAGAAGTGACACAACTTGGCTGCCTCTGCATCTATTCTCATGAGACCATCCCGAACCATACGCTGATTTTCCTTCCTAGGGTTAAGGTTTGAGTTACGCCTAGGGTAAGGGTTCTATTAACCAGAAAGCCCTGAGTTCCAAGAACACAGCAGCTGCGAAGGACTTCCCAAGAAGAGCGCAAAAGTACCACAACATGCCTGCCTCCACAGCTTTTTCCTTGGGGACATGCCTAATTCCTGGCTGATTTGCCTTTCTCGTCTTAGGGTTAGGGTCCGGCCTCGGGCTAGGATTTTTAAAATCAGGAAGCCCTGAGTTCCAGGCACACTGGAGCTGTGAAAGGCATCCAAAAGGGAGTGCAAAAGTGCCACAACATGGCTGCTTTCACGGCTTTTTCCTTGGCAAGAAGCCTAACACCAGGCTGATTTCCCTTCCCAGGGTTACTGTAAGGCTTAGGCTTAGGGCTAGGATTTTTAAAACTAGGAAGCCCTTAGATCCAGGCACACTTCAGCTGTTCAAGGTATCCCAAGGGGAGTACAAAAGTGCAACAACATGGCAGCTTTCACATCTTTTTCCTTGGCACCATCCCTATACCTAGGCTGATTTATCTGCCTAGGGTTAGGGTTAGGCTTCAGCCTAGGGCTTGGAGTTTTTTAACCAGGAAGCCCTGAGTTTCAGGCTTACTGCATCTGCCAAAGGCATCCCAAAGGGAGTGCAGAAGTGCCACAACATGGCTGCTTTCACGGCTTTTCCCTTAGGAAGAACCCTAATACCCGGCTGATTTACCTTCCTAGGGTTACTGTTGGGCTTAGGCCTAGGACTTTTAAAACCAGGACGCCCTGGGCTCCAGGCACACTGCAGCTGCGAAAGGCATCCCAAGAGGGCCGCAGAAGTGACACAACTTGGCTGCCTCTGCTTCTATTCCCATGAGACCATCCCGAACCATAGGCTGATTTTCCTTCCTAGGGTTAAGGTTTGAGTTAGGCCTAGGGTAAGAGTTCTATTAACCAGAAAGCCCTGAGTTCCAAGAGCACAGCAGCTGCGAAGGACTACCCAAGAAGAGCACAAAAGTACCACAACATGCCTGCCTCCACAGCTTTTTCCTTGGGGACATCCCTAATTCCTGGCTGATTTGCCTTTCTCGTCTTAGGGTTGGGGTTCGGCCTAGGGCTAGGATATTTTTAACAAGGAAGCCCTGAGTTCCAGGCTTACTTCATCTGCCAAAGGCATCCCAAAGGGAGTGCAGAAGTGCCACAACATGGCTGCTTTCACGGCTTTTCCCTTAGGAAGAACCATAATACCCGGCTGATTTACCTTCCTAGGGTTACTGTTAGCCTTAGGCCTAGGACTTTTAAAACCAGGAAGCCCTGGGCTCCAGGCACACTGCAGCTGCTAAAGGCATCCCAAGGGGAGCGCAAAAGTGACACAACTTGGCTGCCACCACTGATATTTCCATGAGACCATCCCGAACCATAGGCTGATTTTCCTTCCTAGGGTTAAGGTTTGAGTTACGCCTAGGGTTAGGGTTCTATTAACCAGAAAGCCCTGAGTTCCAAGAACACAGCAGCTGCGAAGGACTACCCAAGAAGAGCGCAAAAGTACCACAACATGCCTGCCTCCACAGCTTTTTCCTTGGGGACATGCCTAATTCCTGGCTGATTTGCCTTTCTCGTCTTAGGGTTGGGGTTCGGCCTAGGGCTAGGATTTTTTTAACTAGGAAGCCCTGAGTTCCAGGCTTACTTCATCTGCAAAAAGCATCCCAAAGGGAGTGCAGAAGTGCCACAACATGGCTGCTTTCACGGCTTTTCCCTTAGGAAGAACCCTAATACCCGGCTGATTTACCTTCCTAGGGTTACTGTTAGGCTTAGGCCTAGGACTTTTAAAACCAGGAAGCCCTGGGCTCCAGGCACACTGCAGCTGCGAAAGGCATCCCAAGGGGAGCGCAAAAGTGACACAACTTGGCTGCCACCACTGATATTTCCATGAGACCATCCCGAACCATAGGCTGATTTTCCTTCCTAGGGTTAAGGTTTGAGTTACGCCTAGGGTTAGGGTTCTATTAACCAGAAAGCCCTGAGTTCCAAGGACACAGCAGCTGCGAAGGACTAGCCAAGAAGAGCGCAAAAGTACCACAACATGCCTGCCTCCACAGCTTTTTCCTTGGGGACATGCCTAATTCCTGGCTGATTTGCCTTTCTCGTCTTAGGGTTGGGGTCCGGCCTAGGGCTAGGATTTTTAAAATCAGGAAGCCCTGAGTTCCAGGCACACTGGAGCTGTGAAAGGCATCCAAAAGGGAGTGCAAAAGTGCCACAACATGGCTGCTTTCACGGCTTTTTCCTTGGCAAGAAGCCTAACACCAGGCTGATTTACCTTCCCAGGGTTACTGTTACGCTTAGGACTAGGGCTAGGATTTTTAAAACTAGGAAGCCCTTAGCTCCAGGCACACTGCAGCTGTTCAAGTACTCCCAAGGGGAGTACAAAAGTGCAACAACATGGCAGCTTTCACAGCTTTTTCCTTAGCACCATCCCTATACCGAGGCTGATTTATCTGCCTAGGGTTAGGGTTAGGCTTCAGCCTAGGGCTTGGAGTTTTTTAACCAGGAAGCCCTGAGTTTCAGGCTTACTGCATCTGCCAAAGGCATCCCAAAGGGAGTGCAGAAGTGCCACAACATGGCTGCTTTCACGGCTTTTCCCTTAGGAAGAACCCTAATACCCGGCTGATTTACCTTCCTAGGGTTACTGTTAGGCTTAGGCCTAGGACTTTTAAAACCAGGACGCCCTGGGCTCCAGGCACACTGCAGCTGCGAAAGGCATCCCAAGAGGGCCGCAGAAGTGACACAACTTGGCTGCCTCTGCTTCTATTCCCATGAGACCATCCCGAACCATAGGCTGATTTTCCTTCCTAGGGTTAAGGTTTGAGTTTCGCCTAGGGTAAGAGTTCTATTAACCAGAAAGCCCTGAGTTCCAAGAGCACAGCAGCTGCGAAGGACTACCCAAGAAGAGCACAAAAGTACCACAACATGCCTGCCTCCACAGCTTTTTCCTTGGGGACATCCCTAATTCCTGGCTGATTTGCCTTTCTCGTCTTAGGGTTGGGGTTCGGCCTAGGGCTAGGATATTTTTAACAAGGAAGCCCTGAGTTCCAGGCTTACTTCATCTGCCAAAGGCATCCCAAAGGGAGTGCAAAAGTGCCACAACATGGCTGCTTTCACGGCTTTTCCCTTAGGAAGAACCCTAATACCCGGCTGATTTACCTTCCTAGGGTTACTGTTAGGCTTAGGCCTAGGACTTTTAAAACCAGGAAGCCCTGGGCTCCAGGCACACTGCAGCTGCTAAAGGCATCCCAAGGGGAGCGCAAAAGTGACACAACTTGGCTGCCACCACTGATATTTCCATGAGACCATCCCGAACCATAGGCTGATTTTCCTTCCTAGGGTTAAGGTTTGAGTTACGCCTAGGGTAAGGGTTCTATTAACCAGAAAGCCCTGAGTTCCAAGAACACAGCAGCTGCGAAGGACTACCCAAGAAGAGCGCAAAAGTACCACAACATGCCTGCCTCCACAGCTTTTTCCTTGGGGACATGCCTAATTCCTGGCTGATTTGCCTTTCTCGTCTTAGGGTTGGGGTTCGGCCTAGGGCTAGGATTTTTTTAACTAGGAAGCCCTGAGTTCCAGGCTTACTTCATCTGCAAAAAGCATCCCAAAGGGAGTGCAGAAGTGCCACAACATGGCTGCTTTCACGGCTTTTCCCTTAGGAAGAACCCTAATACCCGGCTGATTTACCTTCCTAGGGTTACTGTTAGGCTTAGGCCTAGGACTTTTAAAACCAGGAAGCCCTGGGCTCCAGGCACACTGCAGCTGCGAAAGGCATCCCAAGGGGAGCGCAAAAGTGACACAACTTGGCTGCCACCACTGATATTTCCATGAGACCATCCCGAACCATAGGCTGATTTTCCTTCCTAGGGTTAAGGTTTGAGTTACGCCTAGGGTTAGGGTTCTATTAACCAGAAAGCCCTGAGTTCCAAGAACACAGCAGCTGCGAAGGACTAGCCAAGAAGAGCGCAAAAGTACCACAACATGCCTGCCTCCACAGCTTTTTCCTTGGGGACATGCCTAATTCCTGGCTGATTTGCCTTTCTCGTCTTAGGGTTGGGGTTCGGCCTAGGGCTAGGATTTTTAAAATCAGGAAGCCCTGAGTTCCAGGCACACTGGAGCTGTGAAAGGCATCCAAAAGGGAGTGCAAAAGTGCCACAACATGGCTGCTTTCCCGGCTTTTTCCTTGGCAAGAAGCCTAACACAAGGCTGATTTACCTTCCCAGGGTTACTGTTAAGCTTAGGACCAGGGCTAGGATTTTTAAAACTAGGCAGCCCTTAGCTCCAGGCACACTGCAGCTGTTCAAGTACTCCCAAGGGGAGTGCAAAAGTGCAACAACATGGCAGCTTTCACAGCTTTTTCCTTAGCACCATCCCTATACCTAGGCTGATTTATCTGCCTAGGGTTAGGGTTAGGCTTCAGCCTAGGGCTTGGAGTTTTTTAACCAGGAAGCCCTGAGTTTCAGGCTTACTGCATCTGCCAAAGGCATCCCAAAGGGAGTGCAGAAGTTCCACAACATGGCTGCTTTCACGGCTTTTCCCTTAGGAAGAACCCTAATACCCGGCTGATTTACCTTCCTAGGGTTACTGTTAGGCTTAGGCCTAGGACTTTTAAAACCAGGACGCCCTGGGCTCCAGGCACACTGCAGCTGCGAAAGGCATCCCAAGAGGGCCGCAGAAGTGACACAACTTGGCTGCCTCTGCTTCTATTCCCATGAGACCATCCCGAACCATAGGCTGATTTTCCTTCCTAGGGTTAAGGTTTGAGTTTCGCCTAGGGTAAGAGTTCTATTAACCAGAAAGCCCTGAGTTCCAAGAACACAGCAGCTGCGAAGGACTACCCAAGAAGAGCGCAAAAGTACCACAACATGCCTGCCTCCACAGCTTTTTCCTTGGGGACATGCCTAATTCCTGGCTGATTTGCCTTTCTCGTCTTAGGGTTGGGGTTCGGCCTAGGGCTAGGATTTTTAAAATCAGGAAGCCCTGAGTTCCAGGCACACTGGAGCTGTGAAAGGCAACCAAAAGGGAGTGCAAAAGTGCCACAACATGGCTGCTTTCACGGCTTTTTCCTTGGCAAGAAGCCTAACACCTGGCTGGTTTACCTTCCCAGGGTTACTGTAAGGCTTAGGCTTAGGGCTAGGATTTTTAAAACTAGGAAGCCCTTAGATCCAGGCACACTGCATCTGTTCAAGGCAACCCAAGTGGAGTAAAAAAGTGCAAAAACATGGCAGCTTTCACATCTTTTTCCTTGGCACCATCCCTATACCTAGGCTGATTTATCTGCCTAGGGTTAGGGTTAGGGTTCAGCCTACGGCTTGGAGTTTTTTAACCAGGAAGCCCTGAGTTCCAGGCTTACTGCATCTGCCAAAGGCATCCCAAAGGGAGTGCAAAAGTGCCACAACATGGCTGCTTTCACGGCTTTTCCCTTAGGAAGAACCCTAATACCCGGCTGATTTACCTTCCTAGGGTTACTGTTAGCCTTAGGCCTAGGACTATTAAAACCAGGAAGCCCTGGGCTCCAGGCATATGCAGCTGCGAAAGGCATCCCAAGGGGAGCGCAAAAGTGACACAACTTGGCTGCCACCACTGATATTTCCATGAGACCATCCCGAACCATAGGCTGATTTTCCTTCCTAGGGTTTAGGTTTGAGTTACGCCTGGGGTAAGGGTTCTATTAACCAGAAAGCCCTGAGTTCCAAGAACGCAGCAGCTGCGAAGGACTACCCAAGAAGAGCACAAAAGTACCACAACATGCCTGCCTCCACAGCTTTTTCCTTGGGGACATGCCTAATTCCTGGCTGATTTGCCTTTCTCGTCTTAGGGTTGGGGTTCGGCCTAGGGCTAGGAATTTTTTAACTAGGAAGCCCTGAGTTCCAGGCTTACTTCATCTGCCAAAGGCATCCCAAAGGGTGTGCAGAAGTGCCACAACATGGCTGCTTTCACGGCTTTTCCCTTAGGAAGAACCCTAATACGCGGCTGATTTACCTTCCTAGGGTTACTGTTAGGCTTAGGCCTAGGACTTTTAAAACCAGGAAGCCCTGGGCTCCAGGCACATGCAGCTGTTAAAGGCATCACAAGAGGGCTGCAGAAGTGACACAACTTGGCTGCCTCTGCTGCTATTCTCATGAGACCATCCCGAACCATAGGCTGATTTTCCTTCCTAGGGTTAAGGTTTGAGTTACGCCTGGGGTAAGGGTTCTATTAACCAGAAAGCCCTGAGTTCCAAGAACACAGCAGCTGCGAGGGACTAGCCAAGGAGAGCGCAAAAGTACCACAACATGCCTGCCTCCACAGCTTTATCCTTGGAGACATGCCTAATTCCTGGCTGATTTGCCTTTCTCGTCTTAGGGTTGGGGTTCGGCCTAGGGCTAGGATTTTTTTAACTAGGAAGCCCTGAGTTCCAGGCTTACTTCATCTGCCAAAGGCATCCCACAGGGTGTGCAAAAGTGCCACAACATGGCTGCTTTCACGGCTTTTCCCTTTGGAAGAACCCTAATACGCGGCTGATTTACCTTCCTAGGGTTACTGTTAGGCTTAGGCCTAGGACTTTTAAAACCAGGAAGCCCTTAGCTCCAGGCACATGCAGCTGTTTAAGGCATCCCAAGAGGGCTGCAGAAGTGACACAACTTGGCTGCCTCTGCTGCTATTCTCATGGGACCATCCCGAACCATAGGCTGATTTTCCTTCCTAGGGTTAAGGTTTGAGTTACGCCTGGGGTAAGGGTTCTATTAACCAGAAAGCCCTGAGTTCCAAGAACACAGCAGCTGCGAAGGACTACCCAAGAAGAGCGCAAAAGTACCATAACGTGCCTGCCTCCACAGCTTTTTCCTTGGGGACATGCCTAATTCCTGGCTGATTTGCCTTTCTCGTCTTAGGGTTGGGGTTCGGCCTAGGGCTAGGATTTTTTTAACCAGGAAGCCCTGAGTTCCAGGCTTACTTCATCTGCCAAAGGCATCCAAAAGGGAGTGCAGAAGTGCCACAACATGGCTGCTTTCACGGCTTTTCCCTTAGGAAGAACCCTAATACGCGGCTGATTTACCTTCCTAGGGTTACTGTTAGGCTTAGGCCTAGGACTTTTAAAACCAGGAAGCCCTGGGCTCCAGGCGCACTGCAGCTGCGAAAGGCATCCCAAGGGGAGCGCAAAAGTGACACAACTTGGCTGCCACCACTGATATTTCCATGAGACCATCCCGAACCATAGGCTGATTTTCCTTCCTAGGGTTAAGGTTTGAGTTATGCCTGGGGTAAGGGTTCTATTAAACAGAAAGCCCTGAGTTCCAAGGACACAGCAGCTGCGAAGGACTACCCAAGAAGAGCGCAAAAGTACCACAACATGCCTGCCTCCACAGCTTTTTCCTTGGGGACATGCCTAATTCCTGGCTGATTTGCCTTTCTCGTCTTATGGTTGGGGTACGGCCTAGGGCTAGGATTTTTTTAACTAGGAAGCCCTGAGTTCCAGGCTTACTTCATCTGCCAAAGGCATCCCAAAGGGAGTGCAAAAGTGCCACAACATGGCTGCTTTCACGGCTTTTCCCTTAGGAAGAACCCTAATACGCGGCTGATTTACCTTCCTAGGGTCACTGTTAGGCTTAGGCCTAGGACTTTTAAAACCAGGAAGCCCTGGGCTCCAGGCACATGCAGCTGCGAAAGGCATCCCAAGAGGGCCGCAGAAGTGACACAACTTGGCTGCCTCTGCTTCTATTCTCATGAGACCATCCCGAACCATAGGCTGATTTTCCTTCCTAGGGTTAAGGTTTGAGTTAAGCCTAGGGTAAGAGTTCTATTAACCAGAAAGCCCTGAGTTCCAAGAACACAGCAGCTGCGAAGGACTACCCAAGAAGAGCGCAAAAGTACCACAACGTGCCTGCCTCCACAGCTTTTTCCTTGGGGACATGCCTAATTCCTGGCTGATTTGCCTTTCTCGTCTTAGGGTTGGGGTTCGGCCTAGGGCTAGGATTTTTAAAATCAGGAAGTGCTGAGTTCCAGGCACACTGGAGCTGTGAAAGGCATCCAAAAGGGAGTGCAAAAGTGCCACAACATGGCTGCTTTCACGGCTTTTTCCTTGGCAAGAAGCCTAACACCAGGCTGATTTACCTTCCCAGGGTTACTGTTACGCTTAGGCCTAGGGCTAGGATTTTTAAAACTTGGAAGCCCTTAGCTCCAGGCACACTGCAGCTGTTCAAGTACTCCCAAGGGGAGTACAAAAGTGCAACAACATGGCAGCTTTCACAGCTTTTTCCTTAGCACCATCCCTATACCTAGGCTGATTTATCTGCCTAGGGTTAGGGTTAGGGTTCAGCCTAGGGCTTGGAGTTTTTTAACTAGGAAGCCCTGAGTTCCAGGCTTACTGCATCTGCCAAAGGCATCCCAAAGGGAGTGCAGAAGTGCCACAACATGGCTGCTTTCATGGCTTTTCCCTTAGGAACAACCCTAATACGCAGCTGATTTACCTTCCTAGGGTTACTGTTAGGCTTAGGCCTAGGACTTTTAAAACCAGGAAGCCCTGGGCTCCAGGCACACTGCAGCTGCGAAAGGCATCCCAAGGGGAGCGCAAAAGTGACACAACTTGGCTGCCACCACTGATATTTCCATGAGACCATCCCGAACCATAGGCTGATTTTCCTTCCTAGGGTTAAGGTTTGAGTTACGCCTGGGGTAAGGGTTCTATTAACCAGAAAGCCCTGAGTTCCAAGAACACAACAGCTGCGAAGGACTTCCCAAGAAGAGCGCAAAAGTACCACAACATGCCTGCCTCCACAGCTTTTTCCTTGGGGACATGCCTAATTCCTGGCTGATTTGCCTTTCTCGTCTTAGGGTTGGGGTTCGGCCTAGGGCTAGGATATTTTTAACTAGGAAGCCCTGAGTTCCAGGCTTACTTCATCTGCCAAAGGCATCCCAAATGGTGTGCAAAAGTGCCACAACATGGCTGCTTTCACGGCTTTTCCCTTAGGAAGAACCCTAATACCCGGCTGATTTTCCTTCCTATGGTTACTGTTAGGCTTAGGCCTAGGACTTTTAAAACCAGGAAGCCCTGGGCTCCAGGCACATGCAGCTGCGAAAGGCATCCCAAGAGGGCCGCAGAAGTGACACAACTTGGCTGCCTCTGCTGCTATTCTCATGAGACCATCCCGAACCATAGGCTGATTTTCCTTCCTAGGGTTAAGGGTTGAGTTACGCCTAGGGTAAGAGTTCTATTAACCAGAAAGCCCTGAGTTCCAAGAACACAGCAGCTGCGAAGGACTACCCAAGAAGAGCGCAAAAGTACCATAACGTTCCTGCCTCCACAGCTTTTTCCTTGGGGACATGCCTAATTCCTGGCTGATTTGCCTTTCTCGTCTTAGGGTTGGGGTTCGGCATAGGGCTAGGATTTTTAAAATCAGGAAGCCCTGAGATCCAGGCACACTGGAGCTGTGAAAGGCATCCAAAAGGGAGTGCAAAAGTGCCACAACATGGCTGCTTTCCCGGCTTTTTCCTTGGCAAGAAGCCTAACACCAGGCTGATTTCCCTTCCCAGGGTTACTGTTAGGCTTACGCCTAGGGCTAGGATTTTTAAAACTAGGAAGCCCTTAGTTCCCGGCACAGTGCAGCTGCGAAAGGCATCCCAAGGGGAGTACAAAAGTGCAACAACATGGCAGCTTTCACAGCTTTTTCCTTGGCACCATCCCTATACCTAGGCTGATTTATCTGCCTAGGGTTAGGGTTAGGCTTCAGCCTAGGGCTTGGAGTTTTTTAACCAGGAAGCCCTGAGTTTCAGGCTTACTGCATCTGCCAAAGGCATCCCAAAGGGAGTGCAGAAGTGCCACAACATGGCTGCTTTCACGGCTTTTCCCTTAGGAAGAACCCTAATACCCGGCTGATTTACCTTCCTAGGGTTACTGTTAGGCTTAGGCCTAGGACTTTTAAAACCAGGACGCCCTGGGCTCCAGGCACACTGCAGCTGCGAAAGGCATCCCAAGAGGGCCGCAGAAGTGACACAACTTGGCTGCCTCTGCTTCTATTCCCATGAGACCATCCCGAATCATAGGCTGATTTTCCTTCCTAGGGTTAAGGTTTGAGTTTCGCCTAGGGTAAGAGTTCTATTAACCAGAAAGCCCTGAGTTCCAAGAACACAGCAGCTGCGAAGGACTACCCAAGAAGAGCGCAAAAGTACCACAACATGCCTGCCTCCACAGCTTTTTCCTTGGGGACATGCCTAATTCCTGGCTGATTTGCCTTTCTCGTCTTAGGGTTGGGATTCGGCCTAGGGCTAGGATTTTTAAAATCAGGAAGCCCTGAGTTCCAGGCACACTGGAGCTGTGAAAGGCAACCAAAAGGGAGTGCAAAAGTGCCACAACATGGCTGCTTTCATGGCTTTTCCCTTAGGAACAACCCTAATACGCAGCTGATTTACCTTCCTAGGGTTACTGTTAGGCTTAGGCCTAGGACTTTTAAAACCAGGAAGCCCTGGGCTCCAGGCACACTGCAGCTGCGAAAGGCATCCCAAGGGGAGCGCAAAAGTGACACAACTTGGCTGCCACCACTGATATTTCCATGAGACCATCCCGAACCATAGGCTGATTTTCCTTCCTACGGTTAAGGTTTGAGTTACGCCTGGGGTAAGGGTTCTATTAACCAGAAAGCCCTGAGTTCCAAGAACACAACAGCTGCGAAGGACTTCCCAAGAAGAGCGCAAAAGTACCACAACATGCCTGCCTCCACAGCTTTTTCCTTGGGGACATGCCTAATTCCTGGCTGATTTGCCTTTCTCGTCTTAGGGTTGGGGTTCGGCCTAGGGCTAGGATATTTTTAACTAGGAAGCCCTGAGTTCCAGGCTTACTTCATCTGCCAAAGGCATCCCAAAGGGTGTGCAAAAGTGCCACAACATGGCTGCTTTCACGGCTTTTCCCTTAGGAAGAACCCTACTACCCGGCTGATTTTCCTTCCTATGGTTACTGTTAGGCTTAGGCCTAGGACTTTTAAAACCAGGAAGCCCTGGGCTCCAGGCACACTGCAGCTGCGAAAGGCATCCCAAGAGGGCTGCAGAAGTGACACAACTTGGCTGCCTCTGCTGCTATTCTCATGAGACCATCCCGAACCATAGGCTGATTTTCCTTCCTAGGGTTAAGGTTTGAGTTACTCCTAGGGTAAGAGTTCTATTAACCAGAAAGCCCTGAGTTCCAAGAACACAGCAGCTGCGAAGGACTACCCAAGAAGAGCGCAGAAGTACCATAACGTTCCTGCCTCCACAGCTTTTTCCTTGGGGACATGCCTAATTCCTGGCTGATTTGCCTTTCTCGTCTTAGGGTTGGGGTTCGGCCTAGGGCTAGGATTTTTAAAATCAGGAAGCCCTGAGATCCAGGCACACTGGAGCTGTGAAAGGCATCCAAAAGGGAGTGCAAAAGTGCCACAACATGGCTGCTTTCCCGGCTTTTTCCTTGGCAAGAAGCCTAACACCAGGCTGATTTCCCTTCCCAGGGTTACTGTTAGGCTTAAGCCTAGGGCTAGGATTTTTAAAACTAGGAAGCCCTTAGTTCCAGGCACACTGCAGCTGCGAAAGGCATCCCAAGGGGAGTACAAAAGTGCAACAACATGGCAGCTTTCACAGCTTTTTCCTTGGCACCATCCCTATACCTAGGCTGATTTATCTGCCTAGGGTTAGGGTTAGGCTTCGCCTAGGGCTTGGAGTTTTTAACCAGGAAGCACTGAGTTCCAGGCTTACTGCATCTGCCAAAGGCATCCCAAAGGGAGTGCAGAAGTGCCACAACATGGCTGCTTTCACAGCTTTTCCCTTAGGAAGAACCCTAATACGCGGCTGATTTACCTTCCTAGGGTTACTGTTAGGCTTAGGCCTAGGACTTTTAAAACCAGGAAGCCCTGGGCTCCAGGCACACTGCAGCTGCGAAAGGCATCCCAAGGGGAGCGCAAAAGTGACACAACTTGGCTGCCACCACTGATATTTCCATGAGACCATCCCGAACCATAGGCTGATTTTCCTTCCTAGGGTTAAGGTTTGAGTTACGCCTAGGGCAAGGGTTCTATTAACCAGAAAGCCCTGAGTTCCAAGAACACAGCAGCTGCGAAGGACTTCCAAGAAGAGCGCAAAAGTACCACAACATGCCTGCCTCCACAGCTTTTTCCTTGGGGACATGCCTAATTCCTGGCTGATTTGCCTTTCTCGTCTTAGGGTTGGGTTCGGCCTAGGGCTAGGATTTTTTTAACTAGGAAGCCCTAAGTTCCAGGCTTACTGCATCTGCCAAAGGCATCCCAAAGGGAGTGCAGAAGTGCCACAACATGGCTGCTTTCACGGCTTTTCCCTTAGGAAGAACCCTAATACCCGGCTGATTTACCTTCCTAGGGTTACTGTTAGGCTTAGGCCTAGGACTTTTAAAACCAAGAAGCCCTGGGCTCCAGGCACATGCAGCTGTTTAAGGCATCCCAAGAGGGCTGCCGAAGTGACACAACTTGGCTGCCTCTGCTGCTATTCTCATGGGACCATCCCGAACCATAGGCTGATTTTCCTTCCTAGGGTTAAGGTTTGAGTTACGCCTAGGGTAAGGGTTCTATTAACCAGAAAGCCCTGAGTTCCAAGAACACAGCAGCTGTGAAGGACTTCCCAAGAAGAGCGCAAAAGTACCATAACGTTCCTGCCTCCACAGCATTTTCCTTGGGGACATGCCTAATTCCTGGCTGATTTGCCTTTCTCGTCTTAGGGTTGGGGTTCGGCCTAGGGCTAGGATTTTTAAAATCAGGAAGCCCTGAGTTCCAGGCTTACTTAATCTGCCAAAGGCATCCCAAAGGGAGTGCAAAAGTGCCACAACATGGCTGCTTTCCCGCTTTTTCCTTGGCAAGAAGCCTAACACCAGGCTGATTTACCTTCCCAGGGTTACTGTTAGGCTTAGGCTACGGATAGTATTTTTAAAACTTGGAAGCCCTTAGATCCAGGCACACTGCAGCTGTTCAAGGCATCCCAAGGGGAGTACAAAAGTGCAACAACATGGCAGCTTTCACAGCTTTTTCCTTGGCACCATCCCTATACCTAGGCTGATTTATCTGCCTAGGGTTAGGGTTAGGGTTCAGCCTAGGGCTTGGAGTTTTTTAACCAGGAAGCCCTGAGTTCCAGGCTTACTGCATCTGCCAAAGGCATCCCAAAGGGAGTGCAAAAGTGCCACAACATGGCTGCTTTCACAGCTTTCCCTTAGGAAGAACCCTAATACCCGGCTGATTTACCTTCCTAGGGTTACTGTTAGGCTTAGGCCTAGGACTTTTAAAACCAGGAAGCCCTGGGCTCCAGGCACACTGCAGCTGCGAAAGGCATCCCAAGGGGAGCGCAAAAGTGACACAACTTGGCTGCCACCACTGATATTTCCATGAGACCATCCCGAACCATAGGCTGATTTTCCTTCCTAGGGTTAAGGTTTGAGTTAGGCCTGGGGTAAGGGTCCTATTAACCAGAAAGCCCTGAGTTCCAAGAACACAGCAGCTGCGAAGGACTAGCCAAGAAGAGCGCAAAAGTACCACAACATGCCTGCCTCCACAGCTTTTTCCTTGGGGACATGCCTAATTCCTGGCTGATTTGCCTTTCTCGTCTTAGGGTTGGGGTTCGGCCTAGGGCTTGGAGTTTTTTAACTAGGAAGCCCTGAGTTCCAGGCTTACTTCATCTGCCAAAAGCATTCCAAAGGGAGTGCAAAAGTGCCACAACATGGCTGCTTTCACGGCTTTTCCCTTAGGAAGAACCCTAATACGCGGCTGATTTACCTTCCTAGGGTTACTGTTAGGCTTAGGCCTAGGACTTTTAAAACCAGGAAGCCCTGGGCTCCAGGCACATGCAGCTGAGAAAGGCATCCCAAGAGGGCCGCAGAAGTGACACAACTTGGCTGCCTCTGCTGCTATTCTCATGAGACCATCCCGAACCATAGGCTGATTTTCCTTCCTAGGGTTAAGGTTTGAGTTACGCCTAGGGTAAGAGTTCTATTAACCAGAAAGCCCTGAGTTCCAAGAACACAGCAGCTGCGAAGGACTACCCAAGAAGAGCGCAAAAGTACCATAACGTGCCTGCCTCCACAGCTTTTTCCTTGGGGACATGCCGAATTCCTGGCTGATTTGCCTTTCTCGTCTTAGGGTTGGGGTTCGGCCTAGGGCTAGGATTTTTTTAACTAGGAAGCCCTGAGTTCCAGGCTTACTTCATCTGCCAAAGGCATCCCAAAGGGAGTGCAAAAGTGCCACAACATGGCTGCTTTCACGGCTTTTCCCTTAGGAAGAACCATAATACCCGGCTGATTTACCTTCCTAGGGTTACTGTTAGGCTTAGGCCTAGGACTTTTAAAACCAGGAAGCCCTGGGCTCCAGGCACATGCAGCTGTTTAAGGCATCCCAAGAGGGCTGCAGAAGTGACACAACTTGGCTGCCTCTGCTGCTATTCTCATGGGACCGTCCCGAACCATAGGCTGATTTTCCTTCCTAGGGTTAAGGTTTGAGTTACGCCTGGGGTAAGGGTTCTATTAACCAGAAAGCCCTGAGTTCCAAGAACACAGCAGCTGCGAAGGACTAGCCAAGAAGAGCGCAAAAGTACCACAACATGCCTGCCTCCACAGCTTTTTCCTTGGGGACATGCCTAATTCCTGGCTGATTTGCCTTTCTCGTCTTAGGGTTGGGGTTCGGCCTAGGGCTAGGATTTTTAAAATCAGGAAGCCCTGAGTTCCAGGCACACTGGAGCTGCCAAAGGCATCCCAAAGGGAGTGCAAAAGTGCCACAACATGGTTGCTTTCACGGCTTTTCCCTTAGGAAGAACCCTACTACCCGGCTGATTTCCCTTCCCAGGGTTACTGTTAGGCTTAAGCCTAGGGCTAGGATTTTTAAAACTAGGAAGCCCTTAGTTCCAGGCACACTGCAGCTGCGAAAGGCATCCCAAGGGGAGTACAAAAGTACAACAACATGGCAGCTTTCACAGCTTTTTCCTTGGCACCATCCCTATACCTAGGCTGATTTATCTGCCTAGTGTTAGGGTTAGGCTTCAGCCTAGGGCTTGGAGTTTTTTAACTAGGAAGCCCTGAGTTCCAGGCTTACTGCATCTGCCAAAGGCATCCCAAAGGGAGTGCAAAAGTGCCACAACATGGCTGCTTTCACGGCTTTTCCCTTAGGAAGAACCCTAATACCCGGCTGATTTACCTTCCTAGGGTTACTGTTAGGCTTAGGCCTAGGACTTTTAAAACCAGGAAGCCCTGGGCTCCAGGCACACTGCAGCTGCGAAAGGCATCCCAAGGGGAGCGCAAAAGTGACACAACTTGGCTGCCACCACTGATATTTCCATGAGACCATCCCGAACCATAGGCTGATTTTCCTTCCTAGGGTTAAGGTTTGAGTTACGCCTGGGGTAAGGGTTCTATTAACCAGAAAGCCCTGAGTTCCAAGAACACAGCAGCTGCGAAGGACTACCCAAGAAGAGCGCAAAAGTACCACAACATGCCTGCCTCCACAGCTTTTTCCTTGGGGACATGCCTAATTCCTGGCTGATTTGCCTTTCTCGTCTTAGGGTTGGGGTTCGGCCTAGGGCTAGGATTTTTTTAACCAGGAAGCCCTGAGTTCCAGGCTTACTTCATCTGCCAAAGGCATCAAGGAGGGAGTGCAGAAGTGCCACAACATGGCTGCTTTCACGGCTTTTCCCTTAGGAAGAACCCTAATACCCGGCTGATTTACCTTCCTAGGGTTACTGTTAGGCTTAGGCCTAGGACTTTTAAAACCAGGAAGCCCTGGGCTCCAGGCACACTGCAGCTGCGAAAGGTATCCCAAGGGGAGCGCAAAAGTGACACAACTTGGCTGCCACCACTGATATTTCCATGAGACCATCCCGAACCATAGGCTGATTTTCCTTCCTAGGGTTAAGGTTTGAGTTACGCCTAGGGTAAGAGTTCTATTATCCAGAAAGCCCTGAGTTCCAAGAACACAGCAGCTGTGAAGGACTACCCAAGAAGAGCGCAAAAGTAACACAACGTTCCTGCCTCAGCAGCTTTTTCCTTGGGGACATGCCTAATTCCTGGCTGATTTGCCTTTCTCGTCTTAGGGTTGGGGTTCGGCCTAGGGCTAGGATTTTTTTAACTAGGAAGCCCTGAGTTCCAGGCTTACTTCATCTGCCAAAGGCATCCCAAAGGGAGTGCAGAAGTGCCACAACATGGCTGCTTTCACGGCTTTTCCCTTAGGAAGAACCCTAATACGCGGCTGATTTACCTTCCTAGGGTTACTGTTAGGCTTAGGCCTAGGACTTTTAAAACCAGGAAGCCCTGGGCTCCAGGAACTCTGCAGCTGCGAAAGGCATCCCAAGGGGAGCGCAAAAGTAATGCAACTTGGCTGCCACCACTGGTATTTCCATGAGACCATCCCGAACCATAGGCTGATTTTCCTTCCTAGGGTTAAGGTTTGAGTTACGCCTAGGGTAAGGGTTCTATTAACCAGAAAGCCCTGAGTTCCAAGAACACAGCAGCTGCGAAGGACTTCCCAAGAAGAGCGCAAAAGTACCACAACATGCCTGCCTCCACAGCTTTTTCCTTGGGGACATGCCTAATTCCTGGCTGATTTGCCTTTCTCGTCTTAGGGTTGGGGTTCGGCCTAGGGCTAGGATTTTTAAAATCAGGAAGCTCTGAGTTCCAGGCACACTGGAGCTGTGAAAGGCATCCAAAAGGGAGTGCAAATGTGCCACAACATGGCTGCTTTCACGGCTTTTTCCTTGGCAAGAAGCCTAACACCAGGCTGATTTCCCTTCCCAGGGTTACTGTTACGCTTAGGCCTAGGGCTAGGATTTTTAAAACTAGGAAGCCCTTAGTTCCAGGCACACTGCAGCTGTTCAAGGCATCCCAAGGGGAGTACAAAAGTGCAACAACATGGCAGCTTTCACAGCTTTTTCCTTGGCACCATCCCTATACCTAGGCTGATTTATCTGCCTAGGGTTAGGGTTAGGGTTCAGCCTAGGGCTTGGAGTTTTTTAACCAGGAAGCCCTAAGTTCCAGGCTTACTGCATCTCCCAAAGGCATCCCAAAGGGAGTGCAGAAGTGCCACAACATGGCTGCTTTCACAGCTTTTCCCTTAGGAAGAACCCTAATACGCGGCTGATTTACCTTCCTAGGGTTACTGTTAGGCTTAGGCCTAGGACTTTTAAAACCAGGACGCCCTGGGCTCCAGGCACACTGCAGCTGCGAAAGGAATCCCAAGAGGAGCGCAAAAGTGACACAACTTGGCTGCCACCACTGATATTTCCATGAGACCATCCCGAACCATAGGCTGATTTTCCTTCCTAGGGTTAAGGTTTGAGTTACGCCTAGGGTAAGAGTTCTATTAACCAGGAAGACCTGAGTTCCAAGAACACAGCAGCGGTGAAGGACTACCCAAGAAGAGCGCAAAAGTACCACGACGTGCCTGCCTCAGCAGATTTTCCTTGGGGACATGCCTAATTCCTGGCTGATTTGCCTTTCTCGTCTTAGGCTTGGGGTTCGGCCTAGGGCTAGCATTTTTTTAACTAGGAAGCCCTGAGTTCCAGGCTTACTTCATCTGCGAAAGGCATCTCAAAGGGTGTTCAAAAGTGCCACAACATTGCTGCTTTCACAGCTTTTCCCGTAGGAAGAACCCTAATACGCGGCTGATTTACCTTCCTAGGGTTACTGTTAGGCTTAGGCCTAGGACTTTTAAAACCAGGAAGCCCTGGGCTCCAGGCACATGCAGCTGCGAAAGGCATCCCAAGAGGGCCGCAGAAGTGACACAACTTGGCTGTCTCTGCTGCTATTCTCATGAGACCATCCCGAACCATACGCTGATTTTCCTTCCTAGGGTTAAGGTTTGAGTTATGCCTGGGGTAAGGGTTCTATTAACCAGAAAGCCCTGAGTTCCAAGAACACAGCAACTGCGAAGGACTAGCCAAGAAGAGCGAAAAAGTACCACAACATGCCTGCCTCCACAGCTTTTTCCTTGGGGACATGCCTAATTCCTGGCTGATTTGCCTTTCTCGTCTTAGGGTTGGGGTTCGGCCTAGGGCTAGGATTTTTTTTAACTAGGAAGCCCTGAGTTCCAGGCTTACTTCATCTGCCAAAAGCATCCCAAAGGGAGTGCAGAAGTGCCACAACATGGCTGCTTTCACGGCTTTTCCCTTAGGAAGAACCATAATACCCGGCAGATTTACCTTCCTAGGGTTACTGTTAGGCTTAGGCCTAGGACTTTTAAAACCAGGAAGCCCTGGGCTCCAGGCACACTGCAGCTGCGAAAGGCATCCCAAGGGGAGCGCAAAAGTGACACAACTTGGTTGCCACCACTGATAATTCCATGAGACCATCCCGAACCATAGGCTGATTTTCCTTCCTAGGGTTATGGTTTGAGTTTCGCCTAGGGTAAGAGTTCTATTAACCAGAAAGCCCTGAGTTCCAAGAACACAGCAGCTGCGAAGGACTAGCCATGAAGAGCGCAAAAGTACCACAACATGCCTGCCTCCACAGCTTTTTCCTTGGGGACATGCCTAATTCCTGGCTGATTTGCCTTTCTCGTCTTAGGGTTGGGGTTCGGCCTAGGGCTAGGATTTTTTAACTAGGAAGCCCTGAGTTGCAGGCTTACTGCATCTGCCAAAAGCATCCCAAAGGGAGTGCAAAAGTGCCACAACATGGCTGCTTTCACGGCTTTTCCCTTAGGAAGAACCCTAATACGCGGCTGATTTACCTTCCTAGGGTTACTGTTAGGCTTAGGCCTAGGACTTTTAAAACCAGGAAGCCCTGGGCTCCAGGCACACTGCAGCTGCGAAAGGCATCCCAAGGGGAGCGCAAAAGTAATGCAACTTGGCTGCCACCACTGATATTTCCATGAGACCATCCCGAACCATAGGCTGATTTTCCTTCCTAGGGTTAAGGTTTGAGTTACGCCTAGGGTAAGGGTTCTATTAACCAGAAAGCCCTGAGTTCCAAGAACACAGCAGTTGCGAAGGACTAGCCAAGAAGAGCGCAAAAGTACCACAACATGCCTGCCTCCACAGCTTTTTCCTTGGGGACATGCCTAATTCCTGGCTGATTTGCCTTTCTCGTCTTAGGGTTGGGGTTCGGCCTAGGGCTAGGATTTTTTTAACTAGGAAGCCCTGAGTTCCAGGCACACTGGAGCTGTGAAAGGCATCCAAAAGGGAGTGCAAAAGTGCCAAAACATGGCTGCTTTCACGGCTTTTTCCTTGGCAAGAATCCTAACACCAGGCTGATTTCCCTTCCCAGGGTTACTGTTACGCTTAGGCCTAGGGCTAGGATTTTTAAAACTAGGAAGCCCTTAGTTCCAGGCACACTGCAGCTGCGAAAGGCATCCCAAGTGGAGTAAAAAAGTGCAACAACATGGCAGCTTTCAGAGCTTTTTCCTTGGCACCATACCTATACCTAGGCTGATTTATCTGCCTAGGGTTAGGGTTAGGGTTCAGCCTAGGCCTTGGAGTTTTTTAACCAGGAAGCCCTGAGTTCCAGGCTTACTGCATCTGCCAAAGGCATCCCAAAGGGAGTGCAGAAGTGCCACAACATGGCTGCTTTCACGGCTTTTTCCTTGGCACCATCCCTATACCTAGGCTGATTTATCTGCCTAGGGTTAGGGTTAGGCTTCAGCCTAGGGCTTGGAGTTTTTTAACCAGGAAGCCCTGAGTTCCAGGCTTACTGCATCTGCCAAAGGCATCCCAAAGGGAGTGCAGAAGTGCCACAACATGGCTGCTTTCACGGCTTTTCCCTTAGGAAGAACCCTAATACCCGGCTGATTTACCTTCCTAGGGTTACTGTTAGGCTTAGGCCTAGGACTTTTAAAACCAGGAAGCCCTGGGCTCCAGGCACACTGCAGCTGCAAAAGGCATCCCAAGGGGAGCGCAAAAGTGACACAACTTGGCTGCCACCACTGATATTTCCATGAGACCATCCTGAACCATAGGCTGATTTTCCTTCCTAGGGTTAAGGTCTGAGTTACGCCTGGGGTAAGGGTTCTATTAACCAGAAAGCCCTGAGTTCCAAGAACACAGCAGCTGCGAAGGACTACCCAAGAAGAGCGCAAAAGTACCACAACATGCCTGCCTCCACAGCTTTTTCCTTGGGGACATGCCTAATTCCTGGCTGATTTGCCTTTCTCGTCTTAGGGTTGGGGTTCGGCCTAGGGCTAGGATTTTTTTAACTAGGAAGCCCTGAGTTCCAGGCTTACTTCACCTGCAAAAAGCATCCCAAAGGGAGTGCAGAAGTGCCACAACATGGCTGCTTTCACGGCTTTTCCCTTAGGAAGAACCCTAATACGCGGCTGATTTACCTTCCTAGGGTTACTGTTAGGCTTAGGCCTAGGACTTTTAAAACCAGGAAGCCCTGGGCTCCAGGCACACTGCAGCTGCGAAAGGCATCCCAAGGGGAGCGCAAAAGTGACACAACTTGGCTGCCACCACTGATATTTCCATGAGACCATCCCGAACCATAGGCTGATTTTCCTTCCTAGGGTTAAGGTTTGAGTTACGCCTAGGGTAAGGGTTCTATTAACCAGAAAGCCCTGAGTTCCAAGAACACAGCAGCTGCGAAGGACTAGCCAAGAAGAGCGCAAAAGTACCACAACATGCCTGCCTCCACAGCTTTTTCCTTGGGGACATGCCTAATTCCTGGCTGATTTGCCTTTCTCGTCTTAGGGTTGGGGTTCGGCCTAGGGCTAGGATTTTTTTAACTAGGAAGCCCTGAGTTCCAGGCTTACTTCATCTGCAAAAAGCATCCCAAAGGGAGTGCAGAAGTGCCACAGCATGGCTGCTTTCACGGCTTTTCCCTTCGGAAGAACCCTAATACCCGGCTGATTTACCTTCCTAGGGTTACTGTTAGGCTTAGGCCTAGGACTTTTAAAACCAGGAAGCCCTGGGCTCCAGGCACATGCAGCTGCGAAAGGCATCCCAAGAGGGCAGCAGAAGTGACACAACTTGGCTGCCTCTGCTGCTATTCTCATGAGACCATCCTGAACCATAGTCTGATTTTCCTTCCTAGGGTTAAGGTTTGAGTTACGCCTAGGGTAAGAGTTCTATTAACCAGAAAGCCCTGAGTTCCAAGAACACAGCAGCTGCGAAGGACTAGCCAAGAAGAGCGCAAAAGTACCACAACGTGCCTGCCTCCACAGCTTTTTCCTTGGGGACATGCCTAATTCCTGGCTGATTTGCCTTTCTCGTCTTAGGGTTGGGGTTCGGCCTAGGGCTAGGATTTTTTTACTCTAGGAAGCCCTGAGTTCCAGGCTTATTTCATCTGCAAAAAGCATCCAAAAGGGAGTGCAAAAGTGCCACATATGGCTGCATTCACGGCTTTTTCCTTGGCAAGAAGCCTAACACCAGGCTGATTTCCCTTCCCAGGGTTACTGTAAGGCTTAGGCCTAGGGCTAGCATTTTTAAAACTAGGAAGCCCTTAGATCCAGGCACACTGCAGCTGTTCAAGGCATCCCAAGGGGAGTACAAAAGTGCAGCAAAATGGCAGCTTTCACAGCTTTTTCCTTGGCACCATCCCTATACCTAGGCTGATTTATCTGCCTAGGGTTAGGGTTAGGGTTCAGCCTAGGGCCTGGAGATTTTAACCAGGAAGCCCTGAGTTCCACGCTTACTGCATCTGCCAAAGGCATCCCAAAGGGAGTGCAGAAGTGCCACAACATGGCTGCTTTCACGGCTTTTCCCTTAGGAAGAACCCTAATATGCGGCTGATTTACCTTCCTAGGGTTACTGTTAGGCTTAGGCCTAGGACTTTTAAAACCAGGAAGCCCTGGGCTCCAGGCACACTGCAGCTGCGAAAGGCATCCCAAGGGGAGCGCAAAAGTGACACAACTTGGCTGCCACCACTGATATTTCCATGAGACCATCCCGAACAATAGGCTGATTTTCCTTCCTAGGGTTAAGGTTTGAGTTACGCCTAGGGTAAGGGTTCTATTAACCAGGAAGCCCTGAGTTCCAAGAACACAGCAGCTGCGAAGGACTACCCAAGAAGAGCGCAAAAGTACCACAACATGCCTGCCTCCACAGCTTTTTCCTTGGGGACATGCCTAATTCCTGGCTGATTTGCCTTTCTCGTCTTAGGGTTGGGGTTCGGCCTAGGGCTAGGATTTTTTTAACTAGGAAGCCCTGAGTTCCAGGCTTATTTCATCTGCAAAAAGCATCCAAAAGGGAGTGCAAAAGTTCCACAACATGGCTGCATTCACGGCTTTTTCCTTGGCAAGAAGCCTAACACCAGGCTGATTTCCCTTCCCAGGGTTACTGTAAGGCTTAGGCCTAGGGCTAGCATTTTTAAAACTAGGAAGCCCTTAGATCCAGGCACACTGCAGCTGTTCAAGGCATCCCAAGGGGAGTACAAAAGTGCAGCAACATGGAAGCTTTCACAGCTTTTTCCTTGGCACCATCCCTATACCTAGGCTGATTTATCTGCCTAGGGTTAGGGTTAGGGTTCAGCCTAGGGCCTGGAGATTTTAACCAGGAAGCCCTGAGTTCCAGGCTTACTGCATCTGCCAAAGGCATCCCAAAGGGAGTGCAGAAGTGCCACAACATGGCTGCTTTCACGGCTTTTCCCTTAGGAAGAACCCTAATATGCGGCTGATTTACCTTCCTAGGGTTACTGTTAGGCTTAGGCCTAGGACTTTTAAAACCAGGACGCCCTGGGCTCCAGGCACACTGCAGCTGCGAAAGGCATCCCAAGGGGAGCGCAAAAGTGACACAACTTGGCTGCCACCACTGATATTTCCATGAGACCATCCCGAACCATAGGCTGATTTTCCTTCCTAGGGTTAAGGTTTGAGTTACGCCTAGGGTAAGGGTTCTATTAACCAGAAAGCCCTGAGTTCCAAGAACACAGCAGCTGCGAAGGACTAGCCAAGAAGAGCGCAAAAGTACCACAACATGCCTGCCTCCACAGCTTTTTCCTTGGGGACATGCCTAATTCCTGGCTGATTTGCCTTTCTCGTCTTAGGGTTGGGGTTCGGCCTAGGGCTAGGATTTTTTTAACTAGGAAGCCCTGAGTTCCAGGCTTACTTCATCTGCAAAAAGCATCCCAAAGGGAGTGCAGAAGTGCCACAGCATGGCTGCTTTCACGGCTTTTCCCTTCGGAAGAACCCTAATACCCGGCTGATTTACCTTCCTAGGGTTACTGTTAGGCTTAGGCCTAGGACTTTTAAAACCAGGAAGCCCTGGGCTCCAGGCACATGCAGCTGCGAAAGGCATCCCAAGAGGGCAGCAGAAGTGACACAACTTGGCTGCCTCTGCTGCTATTCTCATGAGACCATCCTGAACCATAGTCTGATTTTCCTTCCTAGGGTTAAGGTTTGAGTTACGCCTAGGGTAAGAGTTCTATTAACCAGAAAGCCCTGAGTTCCAAGAACACAGCAGCTGCGAAGGACTAGCCAAGAAGAGCGCAAAAGTACCACAACGTGCCTGCCTCCACAGCTTTTTCCTTGGGGACATGCCTAATTCCTGGCTGATTTGCCTTTCTCGTCTTAGGGTTGGGGTTCGGCCTAGGGCTAGGATTTTTTTACTCTAGGAAGCCCTGAGTTCCAGGCTTATTTCATCTGCAAAAAGCATCCAAAAGGGAGTGCAAAAGTGCCACATATGGCTGCATTCACGGCTTTTTCCTTGGCAAGAAGCCTAACACCAGGCTGATTTCCCTTCCCAGGGTTACTGTAAGGCTTAGGCCTAGGGCTAGCATTTTTAAAACTAGGAAGCCCTTAGATCCAGGCACACTGCAGCTGTTCAAGGCATCCCAAGGGGAGTACAAAAGTGCAGCAAAATGGCAGCTTTCACAGCTTTTTCCTTGGCACCATCCCTATACCTAGGCTGATTTATCTGCCTAGGGTTAGGGTTAGGGTTCAGCCTAGGGCCTGGAGATTTTAACCAGGAAGCCCTGAGTTCCACGCTTACTGCATCTGCCAAAGGCATCCCAAAGGGAGTGCAGAAGTGCCACAACATGGCTGCTTTCACGGCTTTTCCCTTAGGAAGAACCCTAATATGCGGCTGATTTACCTTCCTAGGGTTACTGTTAGGCTTAGGCCTAGGACTTTTAAAACCAGGAAGCCCTGGGCTCCAGGCACACTGCAGCTGCGAAAGGCATCCCAAGGGGAGCGCAAAAGTGACACAACTTGGCTGCCACCACTGATATTTCCATGAGACCATCCCGAACAATAGGCTGATTTTCCTTCCTAGGGTTAAGGTTTGAGTTACGCCTAGGGTAAGGGTTCTATTAACCAGGAAGCCCTGAGTTCCAAGAACACAGCAGCTGCGAAGGACTACCCAAGAAGAGCGCAAAAGTACCACAACATGCCTGCCTCCACAGCTTTTTCCTTGGGGACATGCCTAATTCCTGGCTGATTTGCCTTTCTCGTCTTAGGGTTGGGGTTCGGCCTAGGGCTAGGATTTTTTTAACTAGGAAGCCCTGAGTTCCAGGCTTATTTCATCTGCAAAAAGCATCCAAAAGGGAGTGCAAAAGTTCCACAACATGGCTGCATTCACGGCTTTTTCCTTGGCAAGAAGCCTAACACCAGGCTGATTTCCCTTCCCAGGGTTACTGTAAGGCTTAGGCCTAGGGCTAGCATTTTTAAAACTAGGAAGCCCTTAGATCCAGGCACACTGCAGCTGTTCAAGGCATCCCAAGGGGAGTACAAAAGTGCAGCAACATGGAAGCTTTCACAGCTTTTTCCTTGGCACCATCCCTATACCTAGGCTGATTTATCTGCCTAGGGTTAGGGTTAGGGTTCAGCCTAGGGCCTGGAGATTTTAACCAGGAAGCCCTGAGTTCCAGGCTTACTGCATCTGCCAAAGGCATCCCAAAGGGAGTGCAGAAGTGCCACAACATGGCTGCTTTCACGGCTTTTCCCTTAGGAAGAACCCTAATATGCGGCTGATTTACCTTCCTAGGGTTACTGTTAGGCTTAGGCCTAGGACTTTTAAAACCAGGAAGCCCTGGGCTCCAGGCACACTGCAGCTGCGAAAGGCATCCCAAGGGGAGCGCAAAAGTGACACAACTTGGCTGCCACCACTGATATTTCCATGAGACCATCCCGAACAATAGGCTGATTTTCCTTCCTAGGGTTAAGGTTTGAGTTACGCCTAGGGTAAGGGTTCTATTAACCAGGAAGCCCTGAGTTCCAAGAACACAGCAGCTGCGAAGGACTACCCAAGAAGAGCGCAAAAGTACCACAACATGCCTGCCTCCACAGCTTTTTCCTTGGGGACATGCCTAATTCCTGGCTGATTTGCCTTTCTCGTCTTAGGGTTGGGGTTCGGACTAGGGCTCGGATTTTTAAAATCAGGAAGCCCTGAGTTCCAGGCACACTGGAGCTGTGAAAGGCATCCAAAAGGGAGTGCAAAAGTGCCACAACATGGCTGCTTTCACGGCTTTTTCCTTGGCAAGAAGCCTAACACCAGGCTGATTTCCCTTCCCAGGGTTACTGTAAGGCTTAGGCCTAGGGCTAGGATTTTTAAAACTAGGAAGCCCTTAGTTCCAGGCACACTGCAGCTGTTCAAGGCATCCCAAGAGGGCCGCAGAAGTGACACAACTTGGCTGCCTCTGCTGCTATTCTCATGAGTCCATCCCGAACCATAGGCTGATTTTCCTTCCTAGGGTGAGGGTTAGAGTTACGCCTAGGGTTAGTGTTTTTTTAACCAGAAAGCCCTGAGTTCCAAGAACACAGCAGCTGCGAAGGACTACCCAAGAGGAGGGGAAAAGTGCCACAACATGGCTGCCTCCAGCGCTTTTTCCTTTGGACCATCATTGAACCTAGGCTGATTTACTTGCCTCCAGTTGCACCTATGGTCACGCCAAGGGATAGGGATTTTAAATCAGTAAACCCTGAGCTCCAGACCCAGTGCAGCTGCAAAAGGCTTCCCAAGGGCAGCCAAAAATTGCCTCAACATGCTCCTTCCAGTGCTTTTTTCCTTGGGAACATCCCTATACCCAGGCTGATTTATCTGCCTAGGGTTAGGGTTAGGGTTCAGCCTAGAGATAGGATTTTTTCAAACAGGAAGCCCTGAATTCCAGGCACACTGCAGCTGTTAAAGGCAGTGTTCTACGTCAACCGCAACTTAGTCTGAAATAAATGCTTTTTCCCTGAGAGCATCTGAGAGGTTTGCATGAAGCACTGATATCTGACATTTCCAATTTTGAATAGGAGAGGAGAAAGAAAATGGGAAGAAGTTTTTCATTTTAGTGGTTTCAATGTTAATTTCCGTACACTTTTTCAAAACTTGTCAGCTCAAATGCCCATCAACATCTTTTAGTCGTCTGTAAGTCAGTATTCATATAAAATGTGCTTCAAATCAAAAGAATTTCAAATTTGCACTCCAAATTTCTATGCCTAGATTTATGATTTCCTACACATATTAGATGAAAGGAAGGCCTTTTTTACTGTGGGAGTGCTGGAACACTGGAACAGGTTGCCCAGGGAAGTTGTGGGTGTCCCATCCCTGAAAGTATTCAAGGTCAGCTTGGACGGGGCTTGGAGCAGCAACAAAGGAGAAGCTTGATGGTAGAGAAACAAAGTTGGACTATAGAAGAAACTGGGATTGAAGTATAGGAGCAAGTTTTCTCTCAGCTCTTGGGGTAAATTCAAAGTTGTACAAAATTACATTTATCTGTGCTATTCACTACTGTAACAGAAATGTTCATGAAAACTGTACAGAAGATAGCAAATTTTAAAAGAGATAAGAATTACAGCATAAAATCCATGGGACGGGTTACAACATGAGACACTCTCTAAGAGAAAATCTCTGTGTTTCAGCACTTCATCATGGTAAGATTTCATGAAGTGCCAAAGAAGGCGGCAAAATATCATTCGGGACGTTATTTCCTGGAATTCAGCCTGGCCATTAGTAGGAACTGGGTTTGAACACATCATGTAGATATACCACACACACTTTCCCTTCACTGAAAAATGACTGTTTACAACGAAGAAGCAATTGACGATCAAAATTGATTGAAAGCATCTTAAACATGTCAAGTATTTCATTGTAGATGATCTGTGATCCAAATGCTTCTTCCACCTTCGAGAGGGACAGAACAATTCTTCCATATCATGATGGTTTAAAATTGTATCAACCAATGTTTTCTGCTGAAAAGATAGCATCTATTTTTTTCTATTTTTGGAAGAAAATATTCCTAGACATACAACAGGTGAGAACTAAGTAATTTTAAAGAAACAAATGAAAAGAAAATATTCTGTAAATAGAATGAAATGAAAAGCTGTGTTTTAAATAGGAGCTAAATATGAAACAGAATTTTTGTACCAGGCATTTGAATTACTGCACCAGCTCTTTTGCCCATCAAGAGAGGCGTTTAGCATTTCAGTCTTTTCCAAGGTGTTCATGATCTGCTATGCTGATCTCTGTGTGTGCCTAGGTGTGTGTGGAAGGGGGGGCATGTGAAGGGGAGTGTGTATGTTTGCTTTACAATTGTTGTGGCAGATTCATGCCTCAGCTCCACATTTTGTTTTAGAAAGGTCACACAGAGTGGATGTGAAGTTTACTATCAACAAGAGATCAATTCCCAAATCATCCATTTCACTCTACCTTATAAATCATGTGCTTTGTTGCATATTTTATCAAATCTACTTTCAAGCCAGATGGAGGAAGGAGGATGTGGCAATCCCTCCACCATCTTGCAACTTTTATGCAAGTAGGTTTTCAAGAAAATCATCATTTCTCTTTGAAATATGTCTGGAACAGGCATGATGGTAGTGTCAACCTGTTGGAGTTTTTGTTGCTGGAAGAAGTTATACAAAAGGATTGGTTTTTACATTGACCAGTTACTGAATCAAGCGCAGGAATACATTGGAAATTCAACTGGGGCTTCCTTTCCCCGGCAGACTACTTCTAGAACGAGCTTGTACACTGAAGCTTACTCTTTTGCCCTCTTTTTGTTTCTTTCCTATTTTCTTGGCTTCTTTGCCACTCTCTAGACAATTTTGGAACTTTTTTCCCAACTCAAATGGTTTCAATAGTCTGATTGTGATCATACATTTTTACAAGGAATTTTTAAAATCTTTCCTCCAGTTAAGAAAGTCAAGGACTTAGGTCTTTTTCTTCCCTTATCAATATTGCAATGAAATTGATAAGTAAAGACCAACTCTTTCTTTTTGTTTTTAACCCAAGCAGATAATTCCCATCCATTCATCCATTTGGTGGACCAATAGTTGCCATGCTGATGGAAGTTGTCACTTCTTAACAGTAGGCATTCTGTGACTATGTTGACAGCACTTTGGGTGAAGATCCTAACTGGTCTTAGATACACATAGGGAGAAATTTGCTCAGCCAGTGTCAGTCTTAAGCATGCGTATCAGAAGATCTTTCTAGAGCTGGGAATTTTCCCATGAAAGGGATTCAGTTAGGGAAGAGACACTTGCCCCAGAGGTTTACATTCTTCTTGAAGACTGCTTAAGGAACTTAGATGCCATGTCCATTTGGATCTGTGTCTGCACAGAACTTTGTCATGCCAGTGCTTGAAATGCATCTTGAAGAGAATTCACTAGCACAGAATGAATGAGAGTGGAAGGGGTTGGTGGGGCTAACCAGGCCCAACCCCCCTGCCTAAACCAGGATACCTAGAGCCTCTTGCCCAGGATTCTATCTGGGTGTACTTTGAATGTCTTCAAAGATCCAGGCTCCACAATCTTTCTGGGCAGTCTGTGCCGTGGTTCACTCACCCTCACAGTAAAGAATCATTTACTGATGTTCCTGTATTTCAGTGTGTGCCCACTGCCTCTTGTCTTTTCACTCAGCATCACTGAAAAGACACTGATTCCCTCCCCTTTGCACTATTGCTTCCATATGGATGTGTGCTGCCATGTAGAGATATGTCAAAAACCTCCCTGAAGCCCAGGCAGATAATATTCCCTTCATCTACCAGTCAAGTTGATTCATCAGAGGAGTTTAAAGTTATGTTCAGCATGAAATGACCCTGAAAAATCATGCTAACTACATTATTGTGTCGTCTTTCATGTGCCTGGCAAGGTTTTCCAGGAAGAGCTGCTTCATCAACTTCCTGGGTATAAAAAAGAGGCTGGCTGGTTTGTACGATTGCGAGTCCTCCTAATTGCCTTTCTTGAAGATGAGTGTCATTTGCTTACATCCAGTCCTTAGCCTCTCTTGTCGTCTACATCTTAGCAAAAAGCTTTTCCACTATGTCTGGCAAGGAGAAATTGTACCAGCACAGAAAACATCTCCTATCGTGTTCTAGACGTTGCACGGAGGTGTGCCGAGTGTTTGGCATGAAGAAAAGAAAACTTGTCCAAAACAGCTTCCAATCGAATGTTCATGTGATTGGAAAAGTCAGGGGAGTGCAAAGGTACTCTTTTCTAGCAGTTGGCAAGCTGCGCACACAATCCCAGTGTTGTACAGCTTCCTTCTTCACCTTTCCGAAGGTGCCGCTCTCTCCGGCTCCCGGAGGCGAAGAAGCGGCTTCTTCGCGCAAAGACGATTGTGCCGCTCACTGTGCTCTCCTTAGCGCGGCTTCTGCCGAAAGACGCCCGGGAGCGGCTCTTAGCTCCGGACAGCATCGTACCTTCCTCTTTAGCGTCTCTTCTCGTCTACATCTCAGCAAAAAGCTTTTCCACTATGTCTGGCGAGGAAAAACTGTGCCAGCACAGAAAACATCTCCCATCGTGTTCTAGACGTTGCACGGAGGTGTGCCGAGTGTTTGGCATGAAGGAAAGAAAAGTTGTCCAAAACAGCTTCCAATCGAATGTTCATGTGATTGGAAAAGTCAGGAGAGTGCAAAGGTACTGTTTTCTAGCAGTTGGCAAGCTGCGCACACAATCCCAGTGTTGTACAGCTTCCTTCTTCACCTTTCCGAAGGTGCCGCTCTCTCCGGCTCCCGGAGGCGAAGAAGCGGCTTCTTCGCGCAAAGACGATTGTGCCGCTCACTGTGCACTCCTTAGCGCGGCTTCTGCCGAAAGACGCCCGGGAGCGGCTCTTAGCTCCGGACAGCATCGTACCTTCGTCTTTAGCGTCTCTTCTCGTCTACATCTTAGCAAAAAGCTTTTCTACTATGTCTGGCGAGGAAAAACTGTGCCAGCACAGAAAACATCTCCCATCGTGTTCTAGACGTTGCACGGAGGTGTGCCGAGTGTTTGGCATGAAGGAAAGAAAAGTTGTCCAAAAGAGCTTCCAATCGAATGTTCATGTGATTGGAAAAGTCAGGAGAGTGCAAAGGTACTGTTTTCTAGCAGTTGGCAAGCTGCGCACACAATCCCAGTGTTGTACAGCTTCCTTCTTCACCTTTCCGAAGGTGCCGCTCTCTCCGGCTCCCGGAGGCGAAGAAGCGGCTTCTTCGCGCAAAGACGATTGTGCCGCTCACTGTGCTCTCCTTAGCGCGGCTTCTGCCGAAAGACGCCCGGGAGCGGCTCTTAGCTCCGGACAGCATCGTACCTTCGTCTTTAGCGTCTCTTCTCGTCTACATCTTAGCAAAAAGCTTTTCCACTATGTCTGGCGAGGAAAAACTGTGCCAGCACAGAAAACATCTCCCATCGTGTTCTACACGTTAAACGATCCCTATACTTATGCTGATTTTCCTTCCTGGGGATAGGGTTAGGCTTCAGCCTAGGGCTTGGAGTTTTTTAACCAGGAAGCCCTGAGTTCCAGGCTTACTGCATCTGCCAAAGGCATCCCAAAGGGCGTGCAGAAGTGCCACAACATGGCTGCTTTCACGGCTTTTCCCTTAGGAAGAACCCTAATACCCGGCTGATTTACCTTCCTAGGGTTACTGTTAGGCTTAGGCCTAGGACTTTTAAAACCAGGAAGCCCTGCGCTCCAGGCAAATGCAGCTGTTAAAGGCATCCCAAGAGGGCCGCAGAAGTGACACAACTTGGCTGCCTCTGCTGCTCTCCTCATGAGAGCATCCCGAACCATAGGCTGATTTTCCTTCCTAGGGTTAAGGTTTGAGTTACGCCGAATGAAAGAGTTCTATTAACCAGAAAGCCCTGAGTTCCAAGAACACAGCAGCTGCGAAGGACTAGCCAAGAAGAGCGCAAAAGTACCACAACGTGCCTGCCTCCACAGTTTTTCCTTGGGGACATGCCTAATTCCTGGCTGATTTGCCTTTCTCGTCTTAGGGTTGGGGTTCGGCCTAGGGCTAGGATTTTTTTAACTAGGAAGCCCTGAGTTCCAGGCTTACTTCATCTGCCAAAGGCATCCCAAAGGGAGTGCAGAAGTGCCACAACATGGCTGCTTTCACGGCTTTTCCCTTAGGAAGAACCCTAATACCCGGCTGATTTACCTTCCTAGCTAGGGTTACTGTTAGGCTTAGGCCTAGGACTTTTAAAACCAGGAAGCCCTGGGCTCCAGGCACATGCAGCTGCGAAAGGCATCCCAAGGGGAGCGCAAAAGTGACACAACTTGGCTGCCACCACTGATATTTCCATGAGACCATCCCGAACCATAGGCTGATTTTCCTTCCTAGGGTTAAGGTTTGAGTTACGCCTGGGTAAGGATTCTATTAACCAGAAAGCCCTGAGTTCCAAGAACACAGCAGCTGCGAAGGACTACCCAAGAAGAGCGCAAAAGTACCACAAAATGCCTGCCTCCACAGCTTTTTCCTTGGGGACATGCCTAATTCCTGGCTGATTTGCCTTTCTCGTCTTAGGGTTGGGGTTCGGCCTAGGGCTAGGATTTTTAAAATCAGGAAGCCCTGAGTTCCAGGCACACTGGAGCTGTGAAAGGCATCCAAAAGGGAGTGCAAAAGTGCCACAACATGGCTGCTTTCACGGCTTTTTCCTTGGCAAGAAGCATAACACCAGGCTGATTTCCCTTCCCAGGGTTACTGTTACGCTTAGGCCTAGGGCTAGGATTTTTAAAACTAGGAAGCCCTTAGTTCCAGGCACACTGCAGCTGCGAAAGGCATCCCAAGGAGAGTACGAAAGTGCAACAACATGGCAGCTTTCACAGCTTTTTCCTTGGCACCATCCCTATACCTAGGCTGATTTATATGCCTAGGGTTAGGGTTAGGCTTCAGCCCAGGGCTTGGAGTTTTTTAACCAGGAAGCCCTGAGTTCCAGGCTTACTGCATCTGCCAAAGGCATCCCAAAGGGAGTGCAGAAGTGCCACAACATGGCTGATTTCACGGCTTTTCCCTTAGGAAGAACCCTAATACCCGGCAGATTTGCCTTCCTAGGGTTACTGTTAGGCTTCGGGCTAGGACTTTTAAAACCAGGAAGCCCTGGGCTCCAGGCACATGCAGCTGTTAAAGGCATCCCAAGAGGGCCGCAGAAGTGACACAACTTGGCTGCCTCTGCTGCTATTCTCATGAGACCATCCCGAACCATAGGCTGATTTTCCTTCCTAGGGTTAAGGTTTGAATTACGTTTAGGGTAAGAGTTCTTTTAACCAGAAGGCCCTGAGTTCCAAGAACACAGCAGCTGCGAAGGACTACCCAAGAAGAGCGCAAAAGAACCACAACGTGACTGCCTCCACAGCTTTTTCCTTGGGGACATGCCTAATTCCTGGCTGATTTGCCTTTCTCGTCTTAGGCTTGGGGTTCAGCCTAGGGCTTGGAGTTTTTTAACCAGGAAGCCCTGAGTTCCAGGCTTACTGCATCTGCCAAAGGCATCCCAAAGGGAGTGCAAAAGTGCCACAACATGGCTGCTTTCACGGCTTTTTTTTTGGCAAGAAGCCTAACACCAGGCTGATTTTCCTTCCCAGGGTTACTGTTACGCTTAGGCCTAGGGCTAGGATTTTTAAAACTAGGAAGCCCTTAGTTCCAGGCACACTGCAGCTGCGAAAGGCATCCCAAGGGGAGTACAAAAGTGCAACAACATGGCAGCTTTCACAGCTTTTTCCTTGGCACCATCCCTATACCTAGGCTGATTTATCTGCCTAGTGTTCGGGTTAGGGGTCAGCCTAGGGCTTGGAGTTTTTTAACTAGGAAGCCCTGAGTTCCAGGCTTACTGCATCTGCCAAAAGCATCCCAAAGGGAGTGCAAAAGTGCCACAACATGGCTGCTTTCACGGCTTTTCCCTTAGGAAGAACCCTAATACCTGGCTGATTTTCCTTCCTAGGGTTACTGTTAGGCTTAGGCCTAGGACTTTTAAAACCAGGAAGCCCTGGGCTCCAGGCACACTGCAGCTGCGAAAGGCATCCCAAGGGGAGCGCAAAAGTGACACAACTTGGCTGCCACCACTGATATTTCCATGAGACCATCCCGAACCATAGGCTGATTTTCCTTCCTGGGGTTAAGGTTTGAGTTAGGCCTAGGGTAAGAGTTGTATTAACCAGAAAGACCTGAGTTCCAAGAACACAGCAGCTGTGAAGGACTAGCCAAGAAGAGCGCAAAAGTACCACAACATGCCTACCTCCACAGCTTTTTCCTAGGGGACATGCCTAATTCCTGGCTGATTTGCCTTTCTCGTCTTAGGCTTGGGGTTCAGCCTAGGGCTTGGAGTTTTTTAACCAGGAAGCCCTGAGTTCCAGGCTTACTGCATCTGCCAAAGGCATCCCAAACGGAGTGCAAAAGTGCCACAACATGGCTGCTTTCACGGCTTTTTCCTTGGCAAGAAGCCTAACACCAGGCTGATTTTCCTTCCCAGGGTTACTGTTACGCTTAGGCCTAGGGCTAGGATTTTTAAAACTAGGAAGCCCTTAGTTCCAGGAACACTGCAGCTGCGAAAGGCATCCTAAGGGGAGTACAAAAGTGCAACAACATGGCAGCTTTCACAGCTTTTTCCTTGGCACCATCCCTATACCTAGGCTGATTTATCTGCCTAGTGTTAGGGTTAGGCTTCAGCCTAGGGCTTGGAGTTTTTTAACTAGGAAGCCCTGAGTTCCAGGCTTACTGCATCTGCCAAAGGCATCCCAAAGGGAGTGCAAAAGTGCCACAACATGGCTGCTTTCACGGCTTTTCCCTTAGGAAGAACCCTAATACGCGGCTGATTTACCTTCCTAGGGTTACTGTTAGGCTTAGGCCTAGGACTTTTAAAACCAGGAAGCCCTGGGCTCCAGGCACACTGCAGCTGCGAAAGGCATCCCAAGGGGAGCGCAAAAGTGACACAACTTGGCTGCCACCACTGATATTTCCATGAGACCATCCCGAACCATAGGCTGATTTTCCTTCCTAGGGTTAAGGTTTGAGTTACGCCTGGGGTAAGGGTTCTATTAACCAGAAAGCCCTGAGTTCCAAGAACACAGCAGCTGCGAAGGACTAGCCAAGAAGAGCGCAAAAGTACCACAACATGCCTGCCTCCACAGCTTTTTCCTTGGGGACATGCCTAATTCCTGGCTGATTTGCCTTTCTCGTCTTAGGGTTGGGGTTCGGCCTAGGGCTAGGATTTTTTTAACCAGGAAGCCCTGAGTTCCAGGCTTACTTCATCTGCCAAAGGCATCAAGGAGGGAGTGCAGAAGTGCCACAACATGGCTGCTTTCACGGCTTTTCCCTTAGGAAGAACCCTAATACCCGGCTGATTTACCTTCCTAGGGTTACTGTTAGGCTTAGGCCTAGGACTTTTAAAACCAGGAAGCCCTGGGCTCCAGGAACTCTGCAGCTGCGAAAGGCATCCCAAGGGGAGCGCAAAAGTAATGCAACTTGGCTGCCACCACTGGTATTTCCATGAGACCATCCCGAACCATAGGCTGATTTTCCTTCCTAGGGTTAAGGTTTGAGTTACGCCTAGGGTAAGGGTTCTATTAACCAGAAAGCCCTGAGTTCCAAGAACACAGCAGCTGCGAAGGACTTCCCAAGAAGAGCGCAAAAGTACCACAACATGCCTGCCTCCACAGCTTTTTCCTTGGGGACATGCCTAATTCCTGGCTGATTTGCCTTTCTCGTCTTAGGGTTGGGGTTCGGCCTAGGGCTAGGATTTTTAAAATCAGGAAGCTCTGAGTTCCAGGCACACTGGAGCTGTGAAAGGCATCCAAAAGGGAGTGCAAATGTGCCACAACATGGCTGCTTTCACGGCTTTTTCCTTGGCAAGAAGCCTAACACCAGGCTGATTTCCCTTCCCAGGGTTACTGTTACGCTTAGGCCTAGGGCTAGGATTTTTAAAACTAGGAAGCCCTTAGTTCCAGGCACACTGCAGCTGTTCAAGGCATCCCAAGGGGAGTACAAAAGTGCAACAACATGGCAGCTTTCACAGCTTTTTCCTTGGCACCATCCCTATACCTAGGCTGATTTATCTGCCTAGGGTTAGGGTTAGGGTTCAGCCTAGGGCTTGGAGTTTTTTAACCAGGAAGCCCTAAGTTCCAGGCTTACTGCATCTCCCAAAGGCATCCCAAAGGGAGTGCAGAAGTGCCACAACATGGCTGCTTTCATGGCTTTTCCCTTAGGAACAACCCTAATACGCAGCTGATTTACCTTCCTAGGGTTACTGTTAGGCTTAGGCCTAGGACTTTTAAAACCAGGAAGCCCTGGGCTCCAGGCACACTGCAGCTGCGAAAGGCATCCCAAGGGGAGCGCAAAAGTGACACAACTTGGCTGCCACCACTGATATTTCCATGAGACCATCCCGAACCATAGGCTGATTTTCCTTCCTAGGGTTAAGGTTTGAGTTACGCCTGGGTAAGGATTCTATTAACCAGAAAGCCCTGAGTTCCAAGAACACAGCAGCTGCGAAGGACTACCCAAGAAGAGCGCAAAAGTACCACAAAATGCCTGCCTCCACAGCTTTTTCCTTGGGGACATGCCTAATTCCTGGCTGATTTGCCTTTCTCGTCTTAGGGTTGGGGTTCGGCCTAGGGCTAGGATTTTTAAAATCAGGAAGCCCTGAGTTCCAGGCACACTGGAGCTGTGAAAGGCATCCCAAAGGGAGTGCAAAAGTGCCACAACATGGCTGCTTTCACGGCTTTTTCCTTGGCAAGAAGCTTAACACCAGGCTGATTTCCCTTCCCAGGGTTACTGTTACGCTTAGGCCTAGGTCTAGGATTTTTAAAACTAGGAAGCCCATAGTTCCAGGCACACTGCAGCTGCGAAAGGCATCCCAAGGAGAGTACGAAAGTGCAACAACATGGCAGCTTTCACAGCTTTTTCCTTGGCACCATCCCTATACCTAGGCTGATTTATCTGCCTAGGGTTAGGGTTAGGCTTCAGCCCAGGGCTTGGAGTTTTTTAACCAGGAAGCCCTGAGTTCCAGGCTTACTGCATCTGCCAAAGGCATCCCAAAGGGAGTGCAGAAGTGCCACAACATGGCTGATTTCACGGCTTTTCCCTTAGGAAGAACCCTAATACCCGGCAGATTTGCCTTCCTAGGGTTACTGTTAGGCTTCGGGCTAGGACTTTTAAAACCAGGAAGCCCTGGGCTCCAGGCACATGCAGCTGTTAAAGGCATCCCAAGAGGGCCGCAGAAGTGACACAACTTGGCTGCCTCTGCTGCTATTCTCATGAGACCATCCCGAACCATAGGCTGATTTTCCTTCCTAGGGTTAAGGTTTGAATTACGTTTAGGGTAAGAGTTCTTTTAACCAGAAGGCCCTGAGTTCCAAGAACACAGCAGCTGCGAAGGACTACCCAAGAAGAGCGCAAAAGAACCACAACGTGACTGCCTCCACAGCTTTTTCCTTGGGGACATGCCTAATTCCTGGCTGATTTGCCTTTCTCGTCTTAGGCTTGGGGTTCAGCCTAGGGCTTGGAGTTTTTTAACCAGGAAGCCCTGAGTTCCAGGCTTACTGCATCTGCCAAAGGCATCCCAAAGGGAGTGCAAAAGTGCCACAACATGGCTGCTTTCACGGCTTTTTTTTTGGCAAGAAGCCTAACACCAGGCTGATTTTCCTTCCCAGGGTTACTGTTACGCTTAGGCCTAGGGCTAGGATTTTTAAAACTAGGAAGCCCTTAGTTCCAGGCACACTGCAGCTGCGAAAGGCATCCCAAGGGGAGTACAAAAGTGCAACAACATGGCAGCTTTCACAGCTTTTTCCTTGGCACCATCCCTATACCTAGGCTGATTTATCTGCCTAGTGTTCGGGTTAGGGGTCAGCCTAGGGCTTGGAGTTTTTTAACTAGGAAGCCCTGAGTTCCAGGCTTACTGCATCTGCCAAAAGCATCCCAAAGGGAGTGCAAAAGTGCCACAACATGGCTGCTTTCACGGCTTTTCCCTTAGGAAGAACCCTAATACCTGGCTGATTTTCCTTCCTAGGGTTACTGTTAGGCTTAGGCCTAGGACTTTTAAAACCAGGAAGCCCTGGGCTCCAGGCACACTGCAGCTGCGAAAGGCATCCCAAGGGGAGCGCAAAAGTGACACAACTTGGCTGCCACCACTGATATTTCCATGAGACCATCCCGAACCATAGGCTGATTTTCCTTCCTGGGGTTAAGGTTTGAGTTAGGCCTAGGGTAAGAGTTCTATTAACCAGAAAGACCTGAGTTCCAAGAACACAGCAGCTGTGAAGGACTAGCCAAGAAGAGCGCAAAAGTACCACAACATGCCTACCTCCACAGCTTTTTCCTAGGGGACATGCCTAATTCCTGGCTGATTTGCCTTTCTCGTCTTAGGCTTGGGGTTCAGCCTAGGGCTTGGAGTTTTTTAACCAGGAAGCCCTGAGTTCCAGGCTTACTGCATCTGCCAAAGGCATCCCAAAGGGAGTGCAAAAGTGCCACAACATGGCTGCTTTCACGGCTTTTTCCTTGGCAAGAAGCCTAACACCAGGCTGATTTTCCTTCCCAGGGTTACTGTTACGCTTAGGCCTAGGGCTAGGATTTTTAAAACTAGGAAGCCCTTAGTTCCAGGAACACTGCAGCTGCGAAAGGCATCCTAAGGGGAGTACAAAAGTGCAACAACATGGCAGCTTTCACAGCTTTTTCCTTGGCACCATCCCTATACCTAGGCTGATTTATCTGCCTAGTGTTAGGGTTAGGCTTCAGCCTAGGGCTTGGAGTTTTTTAACTAGGAAGCCCTGAGTTCCAGGCTTACTGCATCTGCCAAAGGCATCCCAAAGGGAGTGCAAAAGTGCCACAACATGGCTGCTTTCACGGCTTTTCCCTTAGGAAGAACCCTAATACGCGGCTGATTTACCTTCCTAGGGTTACTGTTAGGCTTAGGCCTAGGACTTTTAAAACCAGGAAGCCCTGGGCTCCAGGCACACTGCAGCTGCGAAAGGCATCCCAAGGGGAGCGCAAAAGTGACACAACTTGGCTGCCACCACTGATATTTCCATGAGACCATCCCGAACCATAGGCTGATTTTCCTTCCTAGGGTTAAGGTTTGAGTTACGCCTGGGGTAAGGGTTCTATTAACCAGAAAGCCCTGAGTTCCAAGAACACAGCAGCTGCGAAGGACTACCCAAGAAGAGCGCAAAAGTACCACAACATGCCTGCCTCCACAGCTTTTTCCTTGGGGACATGCCTAATTCCTGGCTGATTTGCCTTTCTCGTCTTAGGGTTGGGGTTCGGCCTAGGGCTAGGATTTTTTTAACCAGGAAGCCCTGAGTTCCAGGCTTACTTCATCTGCCAAAGGCATCAAGGAGGGAGTGCAGAAGTGCCACAACATGGCTGCTTTCACGGCTTTTCCCTTAGGAAGAACCCTAATACCCGGCTGATTTACCTTCCTAGGGTTACTGTTAGGCTTAGGCCTAGGACTTTTAAAACCAGGAAGCCCTGGGCTCCAGGCACACTGCAGCTGCGAAAGGTATCCCAAGGGGAGCGCAAAAGTGACACAACTTGGCTGCCACCACTGATATTTCCATGAGACCATCCCGAACCATAGGCTGATTTTCCTTCCTAGGGTTAAGGTTTGAGTTACGCCTAGGGTAAGAGTTCTATTAACCAGAAAGCCCTGAGTTCCAAGAACACAGCAGCTGTGAAGGACTACCCAAGAAGAGCGCAAAAGTAACACAACGTTCCTGCCTCAGCAGCTTTTTCCTTGGGGACATGCCTAATTCCTGGCTGATTTGCCTTTCTCGTCTTAGGGTTGGGGTTCGGCCTAGGGCTAGGATTTTTTTAACTAGGAAGCCCTGAGTTCCAGGCTTACTTCATCTGCCAAAGGCATCCCAAAGGGAGTGCAGAAGTGCCACAACATGGCTGCTTTCACGGCTTTTCCCTTAGGAAGAACCCTAATACCCGGCTGATTTACCTTCCTAGGGTTACTGTTAGGCTTAGGCCTAGGACTTTTAAAACCAGGAAGCCCTGGGCTCCAGGAACTCTGCAGCTGCGAAAGGCATCCCAAGGGGAGCGCAAAAGTAATGCAACTTGGCTGCCACCACTGGTATTTCCATGAGACCATCCCGAACCATAGGCTGATTTTCCTTCCTAGGGTTAAGGTTTGAGTTACGCCTAGGGTAAGGGTTCTATTAACCAGAAAGCCCTGAGTTCCAAGAACACAGCAGCTGCGAAGGACTTCCCAAGAAGAGCGCAAAAGTACCACAACATGCCTGCCTCCACAGCTTTTTCCTTGGGGACATGCCTAATTCCTGGCTGATTTGCCTTTCTCGTCTTAGGGTTGGGGTTCGGCCTAGGGCTAGGATTTTTAAAATCAGGAAGCTCTGAGTTCCAGGCACACTGGAGCTGTGAAAGGCATCCAAAAGGGAGTGCAAATGTGCCACAACATGGCTGCTTTCACGGCTTTTTCCTTGGCAAGAAGCCTAACACCAGGCTGATTTCCCTTCCCAGGGTTACTGTTACGCTTAGGCCTAGGGCTAGGATTTTTAAAACTAGGAAGCCCTTAGTTCCAGGCACACTGCAGCTGTTCAAGGCATCCCAAGGGGAGTACAAAAGTGCAACAACATGGCAGCTTTCACAGCTTTTTCCTTGGCACCATCCCTATACCTAGGCTGATTTATCTGCCTAGGGTTAGGGTTAGGGTTCAGCCTAGGGCTTGGAGTTTTTTAACCAGGAAGCCCTAAGTTCCAGGCTTACTGCATCTCCCAAAGGCATCCCAAAGGGAGTGCAGAAGTGCCACAACATGGCTGCTTTCACAGCTTTTCCCTTAGGAAGAACCCTAATACGCGGCTGATTTACCTTCCTAGGGTTACTGTTAGGCTTAGGCCTAGGACTTTTAAAACCAGGACGCCCTGGGCTCCAGGCACACTGCAGCTGCGAAAGGCATCCCAAGAGGGCCGCAGAAGTGACACAACTTGGCTGTCTCTGCTGCTATTCTCATGAGACCATCCCGAACCATACGCTGATTTTCCTTCCTAGGGTTAAGGTTTGAGTTATGCCTGGGGTAAGGGTTCTATTAACCAGAAAGCCCTGAGTTCCAAGAACACAGCAACTGCGAAGGACTAGCCAAGAAGAGCGAAAAAGTACCACAACATGCCTGCCTCCACAGCTTTTTCCTTGGGGACATGCCTAATTCCTGGCTGATTTGCCTTTCTCGTCTTAGGGTTGGGGTTCGGCCTAGGGCTTGGAGTTTTTTAACTAGGAAGCCCTGAGTTCCAGGCTTACTGCATCTGCCAAAGGCATCCCAAAGGTAGTGCAAAAGTGCCACAACATGGCTGCTTTCACGGCTTTTCCCTTAGGAAGAACCCTAATACGCGGCTGATTTACCTTCCTAGGGTTACTGTTAGGCTTAGGCCTAGGACTTTTAAAACCAGGAAGCCCTGGGCTCCAGGCACACTGCAGCTGCGAAAGGCATCCCAAGGGGAGCGCAAAAGTGACACAACTTGGCTGCCACCACTGATATTTCCATGAGACCATCCCGAACCATAGGCTGATTTTCCTTCCTAGGGTTAAGGTTTGAGTTACGCCTGGGGTAAGGGTTCTATTAACCAGAAAGCCCTGAGTTCCAAGAACACAGCAGCTGCGAAGGACTAGCCAAGAAGAGCGCAAAAGTACCACAACATGCCTGCCTCCACAGCTTTTTCCTTGGGGACATGCCTAATTCCTGGCTGAATTGCCTTTCTCGTCTTAGGGTTGGGGTTCGGCCTAGGGCTAGGATTTTTTTAACCAGGAAGCCCTGAGTTCCAGGCTTACTTCATCTGCCAAAGGCATCAAGGAGGGAGTGCAGAAGTGCCACAACATGGCTGCTTTCACGGCTTTTCCCTTAGGAAGAACCCTAATACCCGGCTGATTTACCTTCCTAGGGTTACTGTTAGGCTTAGGCCTAGGACTTTTAAAACCAGGAAGCCCTGGGCTCCAGGAACTCTGCAGCTGCGAAAGGCATCCCAAGGGGAGCGCAAAAGTAATGCAACTTGGCTGCCACCACTGGTATTTCCATGAGACCATCCCGAACCATAGGCTGATTTTCCTTCCTAGGGTTAAGGTTTGAGTTACGCCTAGGGTAAGGGTTCTATTAACCAGAAAGCCCTGAGTTCCAAGAACACAGCAGCTGCGAAGGACTTCCCAAGAAGAGCGCAAAAGTACCACAACATGCCTGCCTCCACAGCTTTTTCCTTGGGGACATGCCTAATTCCTGGCTGATTTGCCTTTCTCGTCTTAGGGTTGGGGTTCGGCCTAGGGCTAGGATTTTTAAAATCAGGAAGCTCTGAGTTCCAGGCACACTGGAGCTGTGAAAGGCATCCAAAAGGGAGTGCAAATGTGCCACAACATGGCTGCTTTCACGGCTTTTTCCTTGGCAAGAAGCCTAACACCAGGCTGATTTCCCTTCCCAGGGTTACTGTTACGCTTAGGCCTAGGGCTAGGATTTTTAAAACTAGGAAGCCCTTAGTTCCAGGCACACTGCAGCTGTTCAAGGCATCCCAAGGGGAGTACAAAAGTGCAACAACATGGCAGCTTTCACAGCTTTTTCCTTGGCACCATCCCTATACCTAGGCTGATTTATCTGCCTAGGGTTAGGGTTAGGGTTCAGCCTAGGGCTTGGAGTTTTTTAACCAGGAAGCCCTAAGTTCCAGGCTTACTGCATCTCCCAAAGGCATCCCAAAGGGAGTGCAGAAGTGCCACAACATGGCTGCTTTCATGGCTTTTCCCTTAGGAACAACCCTAATACGCAGCTGATTTACCTTCCTAGGGTTACTGTTAGGCTTAGGCCTAGGACTTTTAAAACCAGGAAGCCCTGGGCTCCAGGCACACTGCAGCTGCGAAAGGCATCCCAAGGGGAGCGCAAAAGTGACACAACTTGGCTGCCACCACTGATATTTCCATGAGACCATCCCGAACCATAGGCTGATTTTCCTTCCTAGGGTTAAGGTTTGAGTTACGCCTGGGTAAGGATTCTATTAACCAGAAAGCCCTGAGTTCCAAGAACACAGCAGCTGCGAAGGACTACCCAAGAAGAGCGCAAAAGTACCACAAAATGCCTGCCTCCACAGCTTTTTCCTTGGGGACATGCCTAATTCCTGGCTGATTTGCCTTTCTCGTCTTAGGGTTGGGGTTCGGCCTAGGGCTAGGATTTTTAAAATCAGGAAGCCCTGAGTTCCAGGCACACTGGAGCTGTGAAAGGCATCCCAAAGGGAGTGCAAAAGTGCCACAACATGGCTGCTTTCACGGCTTTTTCCTTGGCAAGAAGCTTAACACCAGGCTGATTTCCCTTCCCAGGGTTACTGTTACGCTTAGGCCTAGGGCTAGGATTTTTAAAACTAGGAAGCCCATAGTTCCAGGCACACTGCAGCTGCGAAAGGCATCCCAAGGAGAGTACGAAAGTGCAACAACATGGCAGCTTTCACAGCTTTTTCCTTGGCACCATCCCTATACCTAGGCTGATTTATCTGCCTAGGGTTAGGGTTAGGCTTCAGCCTAGGGCTTGGAGTTTTTTAACCAGGAAGCCCTGAGTTCCAGGCTTACTGCATCTGCCAAAGGCATCCCAAAGGGAGTGCAGAAGTGCCACAACATGGCTGATTTCACGGCTTTTCCCTTAGGAAGAACCCTAATACCCGGCAGATTTGCCTTCCTAGGGTTACTGTTAGGCTTCGGGCTAGGACTTTTAAAACCAGGAAGCCCTGGGCTCCAGGCACATGCAGCTGTTAAAGGCATCCCAAGAGGGCCGCAGAAGTGACACAACTTGGCTGCCTCTGCTGCTATTCTCATGAGACCATCCCGAACCATAGGCTGATTTTCCTTCCTAGGGTTAAGGTTTGAATTACGTTTAGGGTAAGAGTTCTTTTAACCAGAAGGCCCTGAGTTCCAAGAACACAGCAGCTGCGAAGGACTACCCAAGAAGAGCGCAAAAGAACCACAACGTGACTGCCTCCACAGCTTTTTCCTTGGGGACATGCCTAATTCCTGGCTGATTTGCCTTTCTCGTCTTAGGCTTGGGGTTCAGCCTAGGGCTTGGAGTTTTTTAACCAGGAAGCCCTGAGTTCCAGGCTTACTGCATCTGCCAAAGGCATCCCAAAGGGAGTGCAAAAGTGCCACAACATGGCTGCTTTCACGGCTTTTTTTTTGGCAAGAAGCCTAACACCAGGCTGATTTTCCTTCCCAGGGTTACTGTTACGCTTAGGCCTAGGGCTAGGATTTTTAAAACTAGGAAGCCCTTAGTTCCAGGCACACTGCAGCTGCGAAAGGCATCCCAAGGGGAGTACAAAAGTGCAACAACATGGCAGCTTTCACAGCTTTTTCCTTGGCACCATCCCTATACCTAGGCTGATTTATCTGCCTAGTGTTCGGGTTAGGGGTCAGCCTAGGGCTTGGAGTTTTTTAACTAGGAAGCCCTGAGTTCCAGGCTTACTGCATCTGCCAAAAGCATCCCAAAGGGAGTGCAAAAGTGCCACAACATGGCTGCTTTCACGGCTTTTCCCTTAGGAAGAACCCTAATACCTGGCTGATTTTCCTTCCTAGGGTTACTGTTAGGCTTAGGCCTAGGACTTTTAAAACCAGGAAGCCCTGGGCTCCAGGCACACTGCAGCTGCGAAAGGCATCCCAAGGGGAGCGCAAAAGTGACACAACTTGGCTGCCACCACTGATATTTCCATGAGACCATCCCGAACCATAGGCTGATTTTCCTTCCTGGGGTTAAGGTTTGAGTTAGGCCTAGGGTAAGAGTTCTATTAACCAGAAAGACCTGAGTTCCAAGAACACAGCAGCTGTGAAGGACTAGCCAAGAAGAGCGCAAAAGTACCACAACATGCCTACCTCCACAGCTTTTTCCTAGGGGACATGCCTAATTCCTGGCTGATTTGCCTTTCTCGTCTTAGGCTTGGGGTTCAGCCTAGGGCTTGGAGTTTTTTAACCAGGAAGCCCTGAGTTCCAGGCTTACTGCATCTGCCAAAGGCATCCCAAAGGGAGTGCAGAAGTGCCACAACATGGCTGCTTTCACGGCTTTTTCCTTGGCAAGAAGCCTAACACCAGGCTGATTTTCCTTCCCAGGGTTACTGTTACGCTTAGGCCTAGGGCTAGGATTTTTAAAACTAGGAAGCCCTTAGTTCCAGGAACACTGCAGCTGCGAAAGGCATCCTAAGGGGAGTACAAAAGTGCAACAACATGGCAGCTTTCACAGCTTTTTCCTTGGCACCATCCCTATACCTAGGCTGATTTATCTGCCTAGTGTTAGGGTTAGGCTTCAGCCTAGGGCTTGGAGTTTTTTAACTAGGAAGCCCTGAGTTCCAGGCTTACTGCATCTGCCAAAGGCATCCCAAAGGGAGTGCAAAAGTGCCACAACATGGCTGCTTTCACGGCTTTTCCCTTAGGAAGAACCCTAATACGCGGCTGATTTACCTTCCTAGGGTTACTGTTAGGCTTAGGCCTAGGACTTTTAAAACCAGGAAGCCCTGGGCTCCAGGCACACTGCAGCTGCGAAAGGCATCCCAAGGGGAGCGCAAAAGTGACACAACTTGGCTGCCACCACTGATATTTCCATGAGACCATCCCGAACCATAGGCTGATTTTCCTTCCTAGGGTTAAGGTTTGAGTTACGCCTGGGGTAAGGGTTCTATTAACCAGAAAGCCCTGAGTTCCAAGAACACAGCAGCTGCGAAGGACTACCCAAGAAGAGCGCAAAAGTACCACAACATGCCTGCCTCCACAGCTTTTTCCTTGGGGACATGCCTAATTCCTGGCTGATTTGCCTTTCTCATCTTAGGGTTGGGGTTCGGCCTACAACTAGGATTTTTTTAACTAGGAAGCCCTGAGTTCCAGGCTTACTGCATCTGCCAAAGGCATCCCAAAGGGAGTGCAGAAGTGCCACAACATGGCTGCTTTCACGGCTTTTCCCTTAGGAAGAACCCTAATACCCAGCTGCTTTACCTTCCTAGGGTTACTGTTAGGCTTAGGCCTAGGACTTTTAAAACCAGGAAGCCCTGGGCTCCAGGCACATGCAGCTGCGAAAGGCATCCCAAGAGGGCCGCAGAAGTGACACAACTTGGCTGCCTCTGCTTCTATTCTCATGAGACCATCCCGAACCATAGGCTGATTTTCCTTCCTAGGGTTAAGGTTTGAGTTACGCCTAGGGTAAGGGTTCTATTAACCAGAAAGCCCTGAGTTCCAAGAACACAGCAGCTGCGAAGGACTTCCCAAGAAGAGCGCAAAAGTACCACAACATGCCTGCCTCCACAGCTTTTTCCTTGGGGACATGCCTAATTCCTGGCTGATTTGCCTTTCTCGTCTTAGGGTTGGGGTTCGGCCTAGGGCTAGGATTTTTAAAATCAGGAAGCTCTGAGTTCCAGGCACACTGGAGCTGTGAAAGGCATCCAAAAGGGAGTGCAAATGTGCCACAACATGGCTGCTTTCACGGCTTTTTCCTTGGCAAGAAGCCTAACACCAGGCTGATTTCCCTTCCCAGGGTTACTGTTACGCTTAGGCCTAGGGCTAGGATTTTTAAAACTAGGAAGCCCTTAGTTCCAGGCACACTGCAGCTGTTCAAGGCATCCCAAGGGGAGTACAAAAGTGCAACAACATGGCAGCTTTCACAGCTTTTTCCTTGGCACCATCCCTATACCTAGGCTGATTTATCTGCCTAGGGTTAGGGTTAGGGTTCAGCCTAGGGCTTGGAGTTTTTTAACCAGGAAGCCCTAAGTTCCAGGCTTACTGCATCTCCCAAAGGCATCCCAAAGGGAGTGCAGAAGTGCCACAACATGGCTGCTTTCACAGCTTTTCCCTTAGGAAGAACCCTAATACGCGGCTGATTTACCTTCCTAGGGTTACTGTTAGGCTTAGGCCTAGGACTTTTAAAACCAGGACGCCCTGGGCTCCAGGCACACTGCAGCTGCGAAAGGCATCCCAAGAGGGCCGCAGAAGTGACACAACTTGGCTGTCTCTGCTGCTATTCTCATGAGACCATCCCGAACCATACGCTGATTTTCCTTCCTAGGGTTAAGGTTTGAGTTATGCCTGGGGTAAGGGTTCTATTAACCAGAAAGCCCTGAGTTCCAAGAACACAGCAACTGCGAAGGACTAGCCAAGAAGAGCGAAAAAGTACCACAACATGCCTGCCTCCACAGCTTTTTCCTTGGGGACATGCCTAATTCCTGGCTGATTTGCCTTTCTCGTCTTAGGGTTGGGGTTCGGCCTAGGGCTAGGATTTTTTTAACTAGGAAGCCCTGAGTTCCAGGCTTACTTCATCTGCCAAAAGCATCCCAAAGGGAGTGCAGAAGTGCCACAACATGGCTGCTTTCACGGCTTTTCCCTTAGGAAGAACCCTAATACCCGGCAGATTTACCTTCCTAGGGTTACTGTTAGGCTTAGGCCTAGGACTTTTAAAACCAGGAAGCCCTGGGCTCCAGGCACACTGCAGCTGCGAAAGGCATCCCAAGGGGAGCGCAAAAGTGACACAACTTGGCTGCCACCACTGATATTTCCATGAGACCATCCCGAACCATAGGCTGATTTTCCTTCCTAGGGTTATGGTTTGAGTTTCGCCTAGGGTAAGAGTTCTATTAACCAGAAAGCCCTGAGTTCCAAGAACACAGCAGCTGCGAAGGACTAGCCATGAAGAGCGCAAAAGTACCACAACATGCCTGCCTCCACAGCTTTTTCCTTGGGGACATGCCTAATTCCTGGCTGATTTGCCTTTCTCGTCTTAGGGTTGGGGTTCGGCCTAGGGCTAGGATTTTTTAACTAGGAAGCCCTGAGTTGCAGGCTTACTGCATCTGCCAAAAGCATCCCAAAGGGAGTGCAAAAGTGCCGCAACATGGCTGCTTTCACGGCTTTTCCCTTAGGAAGAACCCTAATACGCGGCTGATTTACCTTCCTGGGGTTACTGTTAGGCTTAGGCCTAGGACTTTTAAAACCAGGAAGCCCTGGGCTCCAGGCACACTGCAGCTGCGAAAGGCATCCCAAGGGGAGCGCAAAAGTAATGCAACTTGGCTGCCACCACTGATATTTCCATGAGACCATCCCGAACCATAGGCTGATTTTCCTTCCTAGGGTTAAGGTTTGAGTTACGCCTAGGGTAAGGGTTCTATTAACCAGAAAGCCCTGAGTTCCAAGAACACAGCAGCTGCGAAGCACTAGCCAAGAAGAGCGCAAAAGTACCACAACATGCCTGCCTCCACAGCTTTTTCCTTGGGGACATGCCTAATTCCTGGCTGATTTGCCTTTCTCGTCTTAGGGTTGGGGTTCGGCCTAGGGCTAGGATTTTTTTAACTAGGAAGCCCTGAGTTCCAGGCACACTGGAGCTGTGAAAGGCATCCAAAAGGGAGTGCAAAAGTGCCACAACATGGCTGCTTTCACGGCTTTTTCCTTGGCAAGAATCCTAACACCAGGCTGATTTCCCTTCCCAGGGTTACTGTTACGCTTAGGCCTAGGGCTAGGATTTTTAAAACTAGGAAGCCCTTAGTTCCAGGCACACTGCAGCTGCGAAAGGCATCCCAAGTGGAGTAAAAAAGTGCAACAACATGGCAGCTTTCAGAGCTTTTTCCTTGGCACCATACCTATACCTAGGCTGATTTATCTGCCTAGGGTTAGGGTTAGGGTTCAGCCTAGGCCTTGGAGTTTTTTAACCAGGAAGCCCTGAGTTCCAGGCTTACTGCATCTGCCAAAGGCATCCCAAAGGGAGTGCAGAAGTGCCACAACATGGCTGCTTTCACGGCTTTTTCCTTGGCACCATCCCTATACCTAGGCTGATTTATCTGCCTAGGGTTAGGGTTAGGCTTCAGCCTAGGGCTTGGAGTTTTTTAACCAGGAAGCCCTGAGTTCCAGGCTTACTGCATCTGCCAAAGGCATCCCAAAGGGAGTGCAGAAGTGCCACAACATGGCTGCTTTCACGGCTTTTCCCTTAGGAAGAACCCTAATACGCGGCTGATTTACCTTCCTAGGGTTACTGTTAGGCTTAGGCCTAGGACTTTTAAAACCAGGAAGCCCTGGGCTCCAGGCACACTGCAGCTGCGAAAGGCATCCCAAGGGGAGCGCAAAAGTGACACAACTTGGCTGCCACCACTGATATTTCCATGAGACCATCCCGAACCATAGGCTGATTTTCCTTCCTAGGGTTAAGGTTTGAGTTACGCCTGGGGTAAGGGTTCTATTAACCAGAAAGCCCTGAGTTCCAAGAACACAGCAGCTGCGAAGGACTACCCAAGAAGAGCGCAAAAGTACCACAACATGCCTGCCTCCGCAGCTTTTTCCTTGGGGACATGCCTAATTCCTGGCTGATTTGCCTTTCTCGTCTTAGGGTTGGGGTTCGGCCTAGGGCTAGGATTTTTTTAACTAGGAAGCCCTGAGTTCCAGGCTTACTTCATCTGCCAAAGGCATCCCAAAGGGAGTGCAGAAGTGCCACAACATGGCTGCTTTCACGGCTTTTCCCTTAGGAAGAACCCTAATACGCGGCTGATTTACCTTCCTAGGGTTACTGTTAGGCTTAGGCCTAGGACTTTTAAAACCAGGAAGCCCTGGGCTCCAGGCACTCTGCAGCTGCGAAAGGCATCCCAAGAGGAGCGCAAAAGTAATGCAACTTGGCTGCCACCACTGATATTTCCATGAGACCATCCCGAACCATAGGCTGATTTTCCTTCCTAGGGTTAAGGTTTGAGTTACGCCTGGGGTAAGGGTTCTATTAACCAGAAAGCCCTGAGTTCCAAGAACACAGCAGCTGCGAAGGACTAGCCAAGAAGAGCGCAAAAGTACCACAACATGCCTGCCTCCACAGCTTTTTCCTTGGGGACATGCCTAATTCCTGGCTGATTTGCCTTTCTCGTCTTAGGGTTGGGGTTCGGCCTAGGGCTAGGATTTTTTTAACTAGGAAGCCCTGAGTTCCAGGCTTACTTCATCTGCCAAAGGCATCCCATACGGAATGCAGAAGTGCCATAACATGGCTGCTTTCACGGCTTTTCCCTTAGGAAGAACCCTAATACGCGGCTGATTTACCTTCCTAGGGTTACTGTTAGGCTTAGGCCTAGGACTTTTAAAACCAGGAAGCCCTGGGCTCCAGGCACTCAGCAGCTGCGAAAGGCATCCCAAGAGGAGCGCAAAAGTAATGCAACTTGGCTGCCACCACTGATATTTCCATGAGACCATCGCGAACCATAGGCTGATTTTCCTTCCTAGGGTTAAGGTTTGAGTTACGCCTAGGGTAAGGGTTCTATTAACCAGAAAGCCCTGAGTTCCAAGAACACAGCAGCTGCGAAGGACTACCCAAGAAGAGCGCAAAAGTACCACAACATGCCTGCCTCCACAGCTTTTTCCTTGGGGACATGCCTAAATCCTGGCTGATTTGCCTTTCTCGTCTTAGGGTTGGGGTTCGGCCTAGGGCTAGTATTTTTTTAACTAGGAAGCCCTGAGTTCCAGGCTTACTTCATCTGCCAAAGGCATCCAAAAGGGAGTGCAAAAGTGCCACAACATGGCTGCTTTCCCGGCTTTTTCCTTGGCAAGAAGCTTAACACCAGGCTGATTTCCCTTCCCAGGGTTTCTGTTACGCTTAGGCCTAGGGCTAGGATTTTTAAAACTAGGAAGCCCTTAGATCCAGGCACACTGCAGCTGCGAAAGGCATCCTAAGGGGAGTACAAAAGTGCAACAACATGGCAGCTTTCACAGCTTTTATCTTGGCACCATCCCTATACCTAGGCTGTTTTATCTGCCTAGGGTTAGGGTTAGGGTTCAGCCTAGGGCTTGGAGTTTTTTAACCAGGAAGCCCTGAGTTCCAGGCTTACTTCATCTGCGAAAGGCATCTCAAAGGTTGTTCAAAAGTGCCACAACATTGCTGCTTTCACAGCTTTTCCCTTAGGAAGAACCCTAATACGCGGCTGATTTACCTTCCTAGGGTTACTGTTAGGCTTAGGCCTAGGACTTTTAAAACCAGGAAGCCCTGGGCTCCAGGCACACTGCAGCTGCGAAAGGCATCCCAAGGGGAGCTCAAAAGTGACGATACTTGGTTGCCACCACTGATATTTCCATGAGACCATCCCGAACCATAGGCTGATTTTCCTTCGTAGGGTTAAGGTTTGAGTTACGCCTAGGGTAAGGGTTCTATTAACCAGAAAGCCCTGAGTTCCAAGAACACAGCAGCTGCGAAGGACTTCCCAAGAAGAGCGCAAAAGTACCACAACATGCCTGCCTCCACAGCTTTTTCCTTGGGGACATGCCTAATTCCTGGCTGATTTGCCTTTCTCATCTTAGGGTTGGGGTTCGGCCTACAACTAGGATTTTTTTAACTAGGAAGCCCTGAGTTCCAGGCTTACTGCATCTGCCAAAGGCATCCCAAAGGGAGTGCAGAAGTGCCACAACATGGCTGCTTTCACGGCTTTTCCCTTAGGAAGAACCCTAATACCCAGCTGCTTTACCTTCCTAGGGTTACTGTTAGGCTTAGGCCTAGGACTTTTAAAACCAGGAAGCCCTGGGCTCCAGGCACATGCAGCTGCGAAAGGCATCCCAAGAGGGCCGCAGAAGTGACACAACTTGGCTGCCTCTGCTTCTATTCTCATGAGACCATCCCGAACCATAGGCTGATTTTCCTTCCTAGGGTTAAGGTTTGAGTTTCGCCTAGGGTAAGAGTTCTATTAACCAGAAAGCCCTGAGTTCCAAGAACACAGCAGCTGCGAAGGACTACCCAAGAAGAGCGCAAAAGTACCACAACGTGCCTGCCTCCACAGCTTTTTCCCTGGGGACATGCCTAATTCCTGGCTGATTTGCCTTTCTCGTCTTAGGGTTGGGGTTCGGCCTAGGGCTAGGATTTTTAAAATCAGGAAGCCCTGAGTTCCAGGCACACTGGAGCTGTGAAAGGCATCCAAAAGGGAGTGCAAAAGTGCCACAACATGGCTGCTTTCACGGCTTTTTCCTTGGCAAGAAGCCTAACACCAAGCTGATTTCCCTTGCCAGGGTTACAGTAAGGCTTAGGCCTAGCGCTAGGATTTTTAAAACTAGGAAGCCCTTAGCTCCAGGCACACTGCAGCTGTTCAAGGCATCCCAAGGGGAGTACAAAAGTGCAACAACATGGCAGCTTTCACAGCTTTTTCCTTGGCACCATCCCTATACCTAGGCTGATTTATCTGCCTGGGGTTAGGGTTAGGCTTCAGCCCAGGGCTTGGAGTTTTTTAACCAGGAAGCCCTGAGTTCCAGGCTTACTGCATCTGCCAAAGGCATCCCAAAGGGAGTGCAGAAGTGCCACAACATGGCTGATTTCACGGCTTTTCCCTTAGGAAGAACCCTAATACCCGGCAGATTTGCCTTCCTAGGGTTACTGTTAGGCTTAGGCCTAGGACTTTTAAAACCAGGAAGCCCTGGGCTCCAGGCACATGCAGCTGTTAAAGGCATCCCAAGAGGGCCGCAGAAGTGACACAACTTGGCTGCCTCTGCTGCTATTCTCATGAGACCATCCCGAACCATAGGCTGATTTTCCTTCCTAGGGTTAAGGTTTGAATTACGTTTAGGGTAAGAGTTCTTTTAACCAGAAGGCCCTGAGTTCCAAGAACACAGCAGCTGCGAAGGACTACCCAAGAAGAGCGCAAAAGAACCACAACGTGGCTGCCTCCACAGCTTTTTCCTTGGGGACATGCCTAATTCCTGGCTGATTTGCCTTTCTCGTCTTAGGCTTGGGGTTCAGCCTAGGGCTTGGAGTTTTTTAACCAGGAAGCCCTGAGTTCCAGGCTTACTGCATCTGCCAAAGGCATCCCAAAGGGAGTGCAAAAGTGCCACAACATGGCTGCTTTCACGGCTTTTTTTTTGGCAAGAAGCCTAACACCAGGCTGATTTTCCTTCCCAGGGTTACTGTTACGCTTAGGCCTAGGGCTAGGATTTTTAAAACTAGGAAGCCCTTAGTTCCAGGCACACTGCAGCTGCGAAAGGCATCCCAAGGGGAGTACAAAAGTGCAACAACATGGCAGCTTTCACAGCTTTTTCCTTGGCACCATCCCTATACCTAGGCTGATTTATCTGCCTAGTGTTAGGGTTAGGCTTCAGCCTAGGGCTTGGAGTTTTTTAACTAGGAAGCCCTGAGTTCCAGGCTTACTGCATCTGCCAAAGGCATCCCAAAGGGAGTGCAAAAGTGCCACAACATGGCTGCTTTCACGGCTTTTCCCTTAGGAAGAACCCTAATACCTGGCTGATTTTCCTTCCTAGGGTTACTGTTAGGCTTAGGCCTAGGACTTTTAAACCCAGGAAGCCCTGGGCTCCAGGCACACTGCAGCTGCGAAAGGCATCCCAAGGGGAGCGCAAAAGTGACACAACTTGGCTGCCACCACTGATATTTCCATGAGACCATCCCGAACCATAGGCTGATTTTCCTTCCTAGGGTTAAGGTTTGAGTTACGCCTAGGGTAAGGGTTCTATTAACCAGAAAGCCCTGAGTTCCAAGAACACAGCAGCTGCGAAGGACTACCCAAGAAGAGCGCAAAAGTACCACAACATGCCTGCCTCCACAGCTTTTTCCTTGGGGACATGCCTAATTCCTGGCTGATTTGCCTTTCTCGTCTTAGGGTTGGGGTTCGGCCTAGGGCTAGGATTTTTTTAACCAGGAAGCCCTGAGTTCCAGGCTTACTTCATCTGCCAAAGGCATCCAAAAGGGAGTGCAGAAGTGCCACAACATGGCTGCTTTCACGGCTTTTCCCTTAGGAAGAACCCTAATACGCGGCTGATTTACCTTCCTAGGGTTACTGTTAGGCTTAGGCCTAGGACTTTTAAAACCAGGAAGCCCTGGGCTCCAGGCACTCTGCAGCTGCGAAAGGCATCCCAAGGGGAGCGCAAAAGTAACGCAACTTGGCTGCCACCACTGATATTTCCATGAGACCATCCCGAACCATAGGCTGATTTTCCTTCCTAGGTTAATGTTTGAGTTACGCCTAGGGTAAGGGTTCTATTAACCAGAAAGCCCTGTGTTCCAAGAACACAGCAGCTGCGAAGGACTAGCCAAGAAGAGCGCAAAAGTACCACAACATGCCTGCCTCCACAGCTTTTTCCTTGGGGACATGCCTAATTCCTGGCTGATTTGCCTTTCTCGTCTTAGGGTTGGGGTTCGGCCTAGGGCTAGGATTTTTGAAAATCAGGAAGCCCTGAGTTCCAGGCACACTGGAGCTGTGAAAGGCATCCAAAAGGGAGTGCAAAAGTGCCACAACATGGCTGCTTTCACGGCTGTTTCCTTGGCAAGAAGCCTAACACCAGGCTGATTTCCCTTCCCAGGGTTACTGTTACGCTTAGGCCTAGGGCTAGGATTTTTAAAACTAGGAAGCCCTTAGTTCCAGGCACACTGCAGCTGCGAAAGGCATCCCAAGGGGAGTACAAAAGTGCAACAACATGGCAGCTTTCACAGCTTTTTCCTTGGCACCATCCCTATACCTAGGCTGATTTATCTGCCTGGGGTTAGGGTTAGGCTTCAGCCTAGGGCTTGGAGTTTTTTAACCAGGAAGCCCTGAGTTCCAGGCTTACTGCATCTGCCAAAGGCATCCCAAAGGGAGTGCAGAAGTGCCACAACATGGCTGCTTTCACGGCTTTTCCCTTAGGAAGAACCCTAATACCCGGCTGATTTACCTTCCTAGGGTTACTGTTAGGCTTAGGCCTAGGACTTTTAAAACCAGGAAGCCCTGGGCTCCAGGCACATGCAGCTGCGAATGGCATCCGAAGAGGGCCGCAGTTGTGACACAACTTAGCTGCCTCTGCTTCTATTCTCATGAGACCATCCTGAACCATAGGCTGATTTTCCTTCCTAGGGCTAAGGTTTGAGTTACGCCTAGGGTAAGGGTTCTATTAACCAGAAAGCCCTGAGTTCCAAGAACACAGCAGCTGCGAAGGACTACCCAAGAAGAGCGCAAAAGTACCACAACGTGCCTGCCTCCACAGCTTTTTCCTTGGGGACATGCCTAATTCCTGGCTGATTTGCCTTTCTCGTCTTAGGGTTGGGGTTCGGCCTATGGCTAGGATTTTTTTAACTAGGAAGCCCTGAGTTCCAGGCTTACTTCATCTGCCAAAGGCATCCCAAAGGGAGTGCAGAAGTGCCACAACATGGCTGCTTTCACGGCTTTTCCCTTAGGAAGAACCCTAATACGCGGCTGATTTACCTTCCTAGGGTTACTGTTAGGCTTAGGCCTAGGACTTTTAAAACCAGGAAGCCCTGGGCTCCAGGCACACTGCAGCTGCGAAAGGCATCCCAAGGGGAGCGCAAAAGTGACACAACTTGGCTGCCACCACTGATATTTCCATGAGACCATCCCGAACCATAGGCTGATTTTCCTTCCTAGGGTTAAGGTTTGAGTTACGCCTGGGGTAAGGGTTCTATTAACCAGAAAGCCCTGAGTTCCAAGAACACAGCAGCTGCGAAGGACTACCCAAGAAGAGCGCAAAAGTACCACAACATGCCTGCCTCCACAGCTTTTTCCTTGGGGACATGCCTAATTCCTGGCTGATTTGCCTTTCTCGTCTTAGGGTTGGGGTTCGGCCTAGGGCTAGGATTTTTAAAATCAGGAAGCCCTGAGTTCCAGGCACACTGGAGCTGTGAAAGGCATCCAAAAGGGAGTGCAAAAGTGCCACAACATGGCTGCTTTCACGGCTTTTTCCTTGGCAAGAAGCCTAACACCAGGCTGATTTCCCTTCCCAGGGTTACTGTTACGCTTAGGCCTAGGGCTAGGATTTTTAAAACTAGGAAGCCCTTAGTTCCAGGCACACTGCAGCTGCGAAAGGCATCCCAAGGGGAGTACAAAAGTGCAACAACATGGCAGCTTTCACAGCTTTTTCCTTGGCACCATCCCTATACCTAGGCTGATTTATCTGCCTAGGGTTAAGGTTAGGGTTCAGCCTAGGGCTTGGAGTTTTTTAACTAGGAAGCCCTGAGTTCCAGGCTTACTGCATCTGCCAAAGGCATCCCAAAGGGAGTGCAGAAGTGCCACAACATGGCTGCTTTCACGGCTTTTCCCTTAGGAAGAACCCTAATACCCGGCTGATTTACCTTCCTAGGGTTACTGTTAGGCTTAGGCCTAGGACTTTTAAAACCAGGAAGCCCTGGGCTCCAGGCACATGCAGCTGTTAAAGGCATCCCAAGAGGGCCGCAGAAGTGACACAACTTGGCTGCCTCTGCTGCTCTCCTCATGAGAGCATCCCGAACCATAGGCTGATTTTCCTTCCTAGGGTTAAGGTTTGAGTTACGCCTAATGAAAGAGTTCTATTAACCAGAAAGCCCTGAGTTCCAAGAACACAGCAGCTGCGAAGGACTACCCAAGAAGAGCGCAAAAGTACCACAACGTGCCTGCCTCCACAGCTTTTTCCTTGGGGACATGCCTAATTCCTGGCTGATTTGCCTTTCTCGTCTTAGGGTTGGGGTTCGGCCTAGGGCTAGGATTTTTTTAACTAGGAAGCCCTGAGTTCCAGGCTTACTTCATCTGCCAAAGGCATCCAAAAGGGAGTGCAGAAGTGCCACAACATGGCTGCTTTCACGGCTTTTCCCTTAGGAAGAACCCTAATACCCGGCTGATTTACCTTCCTAGCTAGGGTTACTGTTAGGCTTAGGCCTAGGACTTTTAAAACCAGGAAGCCCTGGGCTCCAGGCACACTGCAGCTGCGAAAGGCATCCCAAGGGGAGCGCAAAAGTGACACAACTTGGCTGCCACCACTGATATTTCCATGAGACCATCCCGAACCATAGGCTGATTTTCCTTCCTAGGGTTAAGGTTTGAGTTACGCCTGGGTAAGGATTCTATTAACCAGAAAGCCCTGAGTTCCAAGAACACAGCAGCTGCGAAGGACTAGCCAAGAAGAGCGCAAAAGTACCACAACGTGCCTGCCTCCACAGCTTTTTCCTTGGGGACATGCCTAATTCCTGGCTGATTTGCCTTTCTCCTCTTAGGGTTGGGGTTCGGCCTAGGGCTAGGATTTTTAAAATCAGGAAGCCCTGAGTTCCAGGCACACTGGAGCTGTGAAAGGCATCCCAAAGGGAGTGCAAAAGTGCCACAACATGGCTGCTTTCAGGGCTTTTTCCTTGGCAAGAAGCCTAACACCAGGCTGATTTCCCTTCCCAGGGTTACTGTTACGCTTAGGCCTAGGGCTAGGATTTTTAAAACTAGGAAGCCCTTAGTTCCAGGCACACTGCAGCTGCGAAAGGCATCCCAAGGGGAGTACAAAAGTGCAACAACATGGCAGCTTCCACAGCTTTTTCCTTGGCACCATCCCTATACCTAGGCTGATTTATCTGCCTAGTGTTAGGGTTAGGCTTCAGCCTAGGGCTTGGTGTTTTTTAACTAGGAAGCCCTGAGTTCCAGGCTTACTGCATCTGCCAAAGGCATCCCAAAGGGAGTGCAGAAGTGCCACAACATGGCTGCTTTCACGGCTTTTCCCTTAGGAAGAACCCTAATACCCGGCAGATTTGCCTTCCTAGGGTTACTGTTAGGCTTCGGCCTAGGACTTTTAAAACCAGGAAGCCCTGGGCTCCAGGCACATGCAGCTGTTAAAGGCATCCCAAAGGGCCGCAGAGGTGTCACAACTTGGCTGCCTGTGCTGCTATTCTCATGAGACCATCCCGAACCATAGGCTGATTTTCCTTCCTAGGGTTAATGTTTGAATTACGCCTAGGGTAAGAGTTCTTTTAACCAGAAAGCCCTGAGTTCCAAGAACACAGCAGCTGCGAAGGACTACCCAAGAAGAGCGCAATAGTACCACAACGTGACTGCCTCCACAGCTTTTTCCTTGGGGACATGCCTAATTCCTGGCTGATTTGCCTTTCTCGTCTTAGGTTTGGGGTTCAGCCTAGGGCTTGGAGTTTTTTAACCAGGAAGCCCTGAGTTCCAGGCTTACTGCATCTGCCAAAGGCATCCCAAAGGGAGTGCAGAAGTGCCACAACATGGCTGCTTTCACGGCTTTTCCCTTAGGAAGAACCCTAATACCTGGCTGATTTACCTTCCTAGGGTTACTGTTTGGCTTAGGCCTAGGACTTTTAAAACCAGGAAGCCCTGGGCTCCAGGCACACTGCAGCTGCGAAAGGCATCCCAAGGGGAGCGCAAAAGTGACACAACTTGGCTGCCACCACTGATATTTCCATGAGACCATCCCGAACCATAGGCTGATTTTCCTTCCTAGGGTTAAGGTTTGAGTTACGCCTGGGGTAAGGGTTCTATTAACCAGAAAGCCCTGAGTTCCAAGAACACAGCAGCTGCGAAGGACTACCCAAGAAGAGCGCAAAAGTACCACAACATGCCTGCCTCCACAGCTTTTTCCTTGGGGACATGCCTAATTCCTGGCTGATTTGCCTTTCTCGTCTTAGGGTTGGGGTTCGGCCTAGGGCTAGGATTTTTTTAACTAGGAAGCCCTGAGGTCCAGGCTTACTTCATCTGCAAAAAGCATCCCAAAGGGAGTGCAGAAGTGCCACAACATGGCTGCTTTCACGGCTTTTCCCTTAGGAAGAACCCTAATACCTGGCTGATTTACCTTCCTAGGGTTACTGTTAGGCTTAGGACTAAGACATTTAAAACCAGGAAGCCCTGGGCTCCAGGCACTCTGCAGCTGCGAAAGGCATCCCAAGGGGAGCGAAAAACTAATGCAAATTGGCTGCCACCACTGATATTTCCATGAGACCATCCCCAACCATAGGCTGATTTTCCTTCCTAGGGTTAAGGTTTGAGTTACGCCTAGGGTAATGGTTCTATTAACCAGAAAGCCCTGAGTTCCAAGAACACAGCACCTGCGAAGGACTACCCAAGAAGAGCGCAAAAGTACCACAACATGCCTGCCTCCACAGCTTTTTCCTTGGGGACATGCCTAATTCCTGGCTGATTTGCCTTTCTCGTCTTAGGGTTGGGGTTCGGCCTAGGGCTAGGATTTTTAAAATCAGGAGGCCCTGAGTTCCAGGCACACTGGAGCTGTGAAAGGCATCCAAAAGGGAGTGCAAAAGTGCCACAACATGGCTGCTTTCACGGCTTTTTCCTTGGCAAGAAGCCTAACACCAGGCTGATTTCCCTTCCCAGGGTTACTGTTAGGCTTAGGCCTAGGCCTAGGACTTTTAAAACCAGGAAGCCCTGGGCTCCAGGCACACTGCAGCTGTGAAAGGCATCCCAAGGGGAGTACAAAAGTGCAACAACATGGCAGCTTTCACAGCTTTTTCCTTGGCACCATCCCTATACCTAGGCTGATTTATCTGCCTAGGGTTAGGGTTAGGCTTCAGCCTAGGGCTTGGAGTTTTTAACCAGGAAGCCCTGAGTTCCAGGCTTACTGCATCTGCCAAAGGCATCCCAAAGGGAGTGCAGAAGTGCCACAACATGGCTGCTTTCACGGCTTTTCCCTTAGGAAGAACCCTAATACCCGGCTGATTTACCTTCCTAGGGTTACTGTTAGGCTTAGGCCTAGGACTTTTAAAACCAGGACGCCCTGGGCTCCAGGCACACTGCAGCTGCGAAAGGCATCCCAAGGGGAGCGCAAAAGTGACACAACTTGGCTGCCACCACTGATATTTCCATGAGACCATCCCGAACCATAGGCTGATTTTCCTTCCTAGGGTTAAGGTTTGAGTTACGCCTAGGGTAAGGGTTCTATTAACCAGAAAGCCCTGAGTTCCAAGAACACAGCAGCTGCGAAGGACTAGCCAAGAAGAGCGCAAAAGTACCACAACATGCCTGCCTCCACAGCTTTTTCCTTGGGGACATGCCTAATTCCTGGCTGATTTGCCTTTCTCGTCTTAGGGTTGGGGTTCGGCCTAGGGCTAGGATATTTTTAACTAGGAAGCCCTGAGTTCCAGGCTTACTGCATCTGCCAAAGGCATCCCAAAGGGAGTGCAGAAGTGCCACAACATGGCTGCTTTCACGGCTTTTCCCTTAGGAAGAACCCAAATACCCGGCTGATTTACCTTCCTAGGGTTACTGTTAGGCTTAGGCCTAGGACTTTTAAAACCAGGATGCCCTGGGCTCCAGGCACACTGCAGCTGCGAAAGGCATCCCAAGGGGAGCGCAAAAGTGACACTACTTGGTTGCCACCACTGATATTTCCATGAGACCATCCCGAATCATAGGCTGATTTTCCTTCCTAGGGTTAAGGTTTGAGTTACGCCTGGGGTAAGGGTTCTATTAACCAGAAAGCCCTGAGTTCCAAGAACACAGCAGCTGCGAAGGACTAGCCAAGAAGAGCGCAAAAGTACCACAACATGCCTGCCTCCACAGCTTTTTCCTTGGGCACATGCCTAATTCCTGGCTGATTTGCCTTTCTCGTCTTACGGTTGGGGGTCGGCCAAGGGCTAGGATTTTTAAAATCAGGAAGCCCTGAGTTCCAGGCACACTGGAGCTGTGAAAGGCATCCCAAAGGGAGTGCAAAAGTGCCACAACATGGCTGCTTTCACGGCTGTTTCCTTGGCAAGAAGCCTAACACCAGGCTGATTTACCTTCCCAGGGTTACTGTAAGGTTAGGCTCCGGGCTAGGATTTTTAAAACTAGGAAGCCCTTAGCTCCAGGCACACTGCATCTGTTCAAGGCATCCCAAGAGGAGTACAAAAGTGCAACAACATGGCAGCTTTCACAGCTTTTTCCTTGGCACCATCCCTATATCTTGGCTGATTTATCTGCCTAGGGTTAAGGTTAGGGTTCAGCCTAGGGCTTGGAGTTTTTTAACTAGGAAGCCCTGAGTTCCAGGCTTACTGCATCTGCCAAAGGCATCCCAAAGGGAGTGCAGAAGTGCCACAACATGGCTGCTTTCACGGCTTTTCCCTTAGGAAGAACCCTAATGCGCGGCTGATTTACCTTCCTAGGGTTACTGTTAGGCTTAGGCCTAGGACTTTTAAAACCAGGAAGCCCTGGGCTCCAGGCACACTGCAGCTGCGAAAGGCATCCCAAGAGGGCCGCAGAAGTGACACAACTTGGCTGCCTCTGCTGCTCTCCTCATGAGAGCATCCCGAACCATAGGCTGATTTTCCTTCCTAGGGTTAAGGTTTGAGTTACGCCTAATGAAAGAGTTCTATTAACCAGAAAGCCCTGAGTTCCAAGAACACAGCAGCTGCGAAGGACTACCCAAGAAGAGCGCAAAAGTACCACAACGTGCCTGCCTCCACAGCTTTTTCCTTGGGGACATGCCTAATTCCTGGCTGATTTGCCTTTCTCGTCTAGGGTTGGGGTTCGGCCTAGGGCTAGGATTTTTTTAACTAGGAAGCCCTGAGTTCCAGGCTTACTTCATCTGCCAAAGGCATCCAAAAGGGAGTGCAGAAGTGCCACAACATGGCTGCTTTCACGGCTTTTCCCTTAGGAAGAACCCTAATACCCGGCTGATTTACCTTCCTAGCTAGGGTTACTGTTAGGCTTAGGCCTAGGACTTTTAAAACCAGGAAGCCCTGGGCTCCAGGCACACTGCAGCTGCGAAAGGCATCCCAAGGGGAGCGCAAAAGTGACACAACTTGGCTGCCACCACTGATATTTCCATGAGACCATCCCGAACCATAGGCTGATTTTCCTTCCTAGGGTTAAGGTTTGAGTTACGCCTGGGTAAGGATTCTATTAACCAGAAAGCCCTGAGTTCCAAGAACACAGCAGCTGCGAAGGACTACCCAAGAAGAGCGCAAAAGTACCACAAAATGCCTGCCTCCACAGCTTTTTCCTTGGGGACATGCCTAATTCCTGGCTGATTTGCCTTTCTCCTCTTAGGGTTGGGGTTCGGCCTAGGGCTAGGATTTTTAAAATCAGGAAGCCCTGAGTTCCAGGCACACTGGAGCTGTGAAAGGCATCCCAAAGGGAGTGCAAAAGTGCCACAACATGGCTGCTTTCAGGGCTTTTTCCTTGGCAAGAAGCCTAACACCAGGCTGATTTCCCTTCCCAGGGTTACTGTTACGCTTAGGCCTAGGGCTAGGATTTTTAAAACTAGGAAGCCCTTAGTTCCAGGCACACTGCAGCTGCGAAAGGCATCCCAAGGGGAGTACAAAAGTGCAACAACATGGCAGCTTCCACAGCTTTTTCCTTGGCACCATCCCTATACCTAGGCTGATTTATCTGCCTAGTGTTAGGGTTAGGCTTCAGCCTAGGGCTTGGTGTTTTTTAACTAGGAAGCCCTGAGTTCCAGGCTTACTGCATCTGCCAAAGGCATCCCAAAGGGAGTGCAGAAGTGCCACAACATGGCTGCTTTCACGGCTTTTCCCTTAGGAAGAACCCTAATACCCGGCAGATTTGCCTTCCTAGGGTTACTGTTAGGCTTCGGCCTAGGACTTTTAAAACCAGGAAGCCCTGGGCTCCAGGCACATGCAGCTGTTAAAGGCATCCCAAAGTGCCGCAAAGGTGTCACAACTTGGCTGCCTCTGCTGCTATTCTCATGAGACCATCCCGAACCATAGGCTGATTTTCCTTCCTAGGGTTAATGTTTGAATTACGCCTAGGGTAAGAGTTCTTTTAACCAGAAAGCCCTGAGTTCCAAGAACACAGCAGCTGCGAAGGACTACCCAAGAAGAGCGCAATAGTACCACAACGTGACTGCCTCCACAGCTTTTTCCTTGGGGACATGCCTAATTCCTGGCTGATTTGCCTTTCTCGTCTTAGGTTTGGGGTTCAGCCTAGGGCTTGGAGTTTTTTAACCAGGAAGCCCTGAGTTCCAGGCTTACTGCATCTGCCAAAGGCATCCCAAAGGGAGTGCAGAAGTGCCACAACATGGCTGCTTTCACGGCTTTTCCCTTAGGAAGAACCCTAATACCTGGCTGATTTACCTTCCTAGGGTTACTGTTAGGCTTAGGCCTAGGACTTTTAAAACCAGGAAGCCCTGGGCTCCAGGCACACTGCAGCTGCGAAAGGCATCCCAAGGGGAGCGCAAAAGTGACACAACTTGGCTGCCACCACTGATATTTCCATGAGACCATCCCGAACCATAGGCTGATTTTCCTTCCTAGGGTTAAGGTTTGAGTTACGCCTGGGGTAAGGGTTCTATTAACCAGAAAGCCCTGAGTTCCAAGAACACAGCAGCTGCGAAGGACTACCCAAGAAGAGCGCAAAAGTACCACAACATGCCTGCCTCCACAGCTTTTTCCTTGGGGACATGCCTAATTCCTGGCTGATTTGCCTTTCTCGTCTTAGGGTTGGGGTTCGGCCTAGGGCTAGGATTTTTTTAACTAGGAAGCCCTGAGGTCCAGGCTTACTTCATCTGCAAAAAGCATCCCAAAGGGAGTGCAGAAGTGCCACAACATGGCTGCTTTCACGGCTTTTCCCTTAGGAAGAACCCTAATACCCGGCTGATTTACCTTCCTAGGGTTACTGTTAGGCTTAGGACTAAGACATTTAAAACCAGGAAGCCCTGGGCTCCAGGCACTCTGCAGCTGCGAAAGGCATCCCAAGGGGAGCGAAAAACTAATGCAAATTGGCTGCCACCACTGATATTTCCATGAGACCATCCCGAACCATAGGCTGATTTTCCTTCCTAGGGTTAAGGTTTGAGTTACGCCTAGGGTAATGGTTCTATTAACCAGAAAGCCCTGAGTTCCAAGAACACAGCACCTGCGAAGGACTACCCAAGAAGAGCGCAAAAGTACCACAACATGCCTGCCCCCACAGCTTTTTCCTTGGGGACATGCCTAATTCCTGGCTGATTTGCCTTTCTCGTCTTAGGGTTGGGGTTCGGCCTAGGGCTAGGATTTTTAAAATCAGGAGGCCCTGAGTTCCAGGCACACTGGAGCTGTGAAAGGCATCCAAAAGGGAGTGCAAAAGTGCCACAACATGGCTGCTTTCACGGCTTTTTTCTTGGCAAGAAGCCTAACACCAGGCTGATTTCCCTTCCCAGGGTTACTGTTAGGCTTAGGCCTAGGCCTAGGACTTTTAAAACCAGGAAGCCCTGGGCTCCAGGCACACTGCAGCTGCGAAAGGCATCCCAAGGGGAGTACAAAAGTGCAACAACATGGCAGCTTTCACAGCTTTTTCCTTGGCACCATCCCTATACCTAGGCTGATTTATCTGCCTAGGGTTAGGGTTAGGCTTCAGCCTAGGGCTTGGAGTTTTTTAACCAGGAAGCCCTGAGTTCCAGGCTTACTGCATCTGCCAAAGGCATCCCAAAGGGAGTGCAGAAGTGCCACAACATGGCTGCTTTCACGGCTTTTCCCTTAGGAAGAACCCTAATACCCGGCTGATTTACCTTCCTAGGGTTACTGTTAGGCTTAGGCCTAGGACTTTTAAAACCAGGAAGCCCTGGGCTCCAGGCACACTGCAGCTGCGAAAGGCATCCCAAGGGGAGCGCAAAAGTGACACTACTTGGTTGCCCCCACTGATATTTCCATGAGACCATCCCGAACCATAGGCTGATTTTCCTTCCTAGGGTTAAGGTTTGAGTTACGCCTGGGGTAAGGATTCTATTAACCAGAAAGCCCTGAGTTCCAAGAACACAGCAGCTGCGAAGGACTACCCAAGAAGAGCGCAAAAGTACCACAACATGCCTGCCTCCACAGCTTTTTCCTTGGGGACATGCCTAATTCCTGGCTGATTTGCCTTTCTCGTCGTACGGTTGGGGTTCGGCCAAGGGCTAGGATTTTTAAAATCAGGAAGCCCTGAGTTCCAGGCACACTGGAGCTGTGAAAGGCATCCAAAAGGGAGTGCAGAAGTGCCACAACATGGCTGCTTTCACGGCTGTTTCCTTGGCAAGAAGCCTAACACCAGGCTGATTTACCTTCCCAGGGTTACTGTAAGGTTAGGCTCAGGGCTAGGATTTTTAAAACTAGGAAGCCCTTAGCTCCAGGCACACTGCATCTGTTCAAGGCATCCCAAGAGGAGTAAAAAAGTGCAACAACATGGCAGCTTTCACAGCTTTTTCCTTGGCACCATCCCTATATCTTGGCTGATTTATCTGCCTAGGGTTAAGGTTAGGGTTCAGCCTAGGGCTTGGAGTTTTTTAACTAGGAAGCCCTGAGTTCCAGGCTTACTGCATCTGCCAAAGGCATCCCAAAGGGAGTGCAGAAGTGCCACAACATGGCTGCTTTCACGGCTTTTCCCTTAGGAAGAACCCTAATACCCGGCTGATTTACCTTCCTAGGGTTACTGTTAGGCTTAGGCCTAGGACTTTTAAAACCAGGAAGCCCTGGGCTCCAGGCACATGCAGCTGTTAAAGGCATCCCAAGAGGGCCGCAGAAGTGACACAACTTGGCTGCCTCTGCTGCTCTCCTCATGAGAGCATCCCGAACCATAGGCTGATTTTCCTTCCTAGGGTTAAGGTTTGAGTTACGCCTAATGAAAGAGTTCTATTAACCAGAAAGCCCTGAGTTCCAAGAACACAGCAGCTGCGAAGGACTACCCAAGAAGAGCACAAAAGTACCACAACGTGCCTGCCTCCACAGCTTTTTCCTTGGGGACATGCCTAATTCCTGTCTGATTTGCCTTTCTCGTCTTAGGGTTGGGGTTCGGCCTAGGGCTAGGATTTTTTTAACTAGGAAGCCCTGACTTCCAGGCTTACTTCATCTGCCAAAGGCATCCAAAAGGGAGTGCAGAAGTGCCACAACATGGCTGCTTTCACGGCTTTTCCCTTAGGAAGAACCCGAAACCCGGCTGATTTACCTTCCTAGCTAGGGTTACTGTTAGGCTTAGGCCTAGGACTTTTAAAACCAGGAAGCCCTGGGCTCCAGGCACACTGCAGCTGCGAAAGGCATCCCAAGGGGAGCGCAAAAGTGACACAACTTGGCTGCCACCACTGATATTTCCATGAGACCATCCCGAACCATAGGCTGATTTTCCTTCCTAGGGTTAAGGTTTGAGTTACGCCTGGGTAAGGATTCTATTAACCAGAAAGCCCTGAGTTCCAAGAACACAGCAGCTGCGAAGGACTACCCAAGAAGAGCGCAAAAGTACCACAAAATGCCTGCCTCCACAGCTTTTTCCTTGGGGACATGCCTAATTCCTGGCTGATTTGCCTTTCTCCTCTTAGGGTTGGGGTTCGGCCTAGGGCTAGGATTTTTAAAATCAGGAAGCCCTGAGTTCCAGGCACACTGGAGCTGTGAAAGGCATCCCAAAGGGAGTGCAAAAGTGCCACAACATGGCTGCTTTCACGGCTTTTTCCTTGGCAAGAAGCCTAACACCAGGCTGATTTCCCTTCCCAGGGTTACTGTTACGCTTAGGCCTAGGGCTAGGATTTTTAAAACTAGGAAGCCCTTAGTTCCAGGCACACTGCAGCTGCGAAAGGCATCCCAAGGGGAGTACAAAAGTGCAACAACATGGCAGCTTCCACAGCTTTTTCCTTGGCACCATCCCTATACCTAGGCTGATTTATCTGCCTTGGGTTAGGGTTAGGGTTCAGCCTAGGGCTTGGTGTTTTTTAACTAGGAAGCCCTGAGTTCCAGGCTTACTGCATCTGCCAAAGGCATCCCAAAGGGAGTGCAGAAGTGCCACAACATGGCTGCTTTCACGGCTTTTCCCTTAGGAAGAACCCTAATACCCGGCAGGTTTGCCTTCCTAGGGTTACTGTTAGGCTTCGGCCTAGGACTTTTAAAACCAGGAAGCCCTGGGCTCCAGGCACATGCAGCTGTTAAAGGCATCCCAAAGGGCCGCAGAGGTGTCACAACTTGGCTGCCTCTGCTGCTATTCTCATGAGACCATCCCGAACCATAGGCTGATTTTCCTTCCTAGGGTTAATGTTTGAATTACGCCTAGGGTAAGAGTTCTTTTAACCAGAAAGCCCTGAGTTCCAAGAACACAGCAGCTGCGAAGGACTACCCAAGAAGAGCGCAATAGTACCACAACATGCCTGCCTCCACAGCTTTTTCCTTGGGGACATGCCTAATTCCTGGCTGATTTGCCTTTCTCGTCTTAGGTTTGGGGCTCAGCCTAGGGCTTGGAGTTTTTTAACCAGGAAGCCCTGAGTTCCAGGCTTACTGCATCTGCCAAAGGCATCCCAAAGGGAGTGCAGAAGTGCCACAACATGGCTGCTTTCAAGGCTTTTCCCTTAGGAAGAACCCTAATACCTGGCTGATTTTCCTTCCTAGGGTTACTGTTAGGCTTAGGCCTAGGACTTTTAAAACCAGGAAGCCCTGGGCTCCAGGCACACTGCAGCTGCGAAAGGCATCCCAAGGGGAGCGCAAAAGTTACACAACTTGGCTGCCACCACTGATATTTCCATGAGACCATCCCTAACCATAGGCTGATTTTCCTTCCTAGGGTTAAGGTTTGAGTTACGCCTGGGGTAAGGGTTCTATTAACCAGAAAGCCCTGAGTTCCAAGAACACAGCAGCTGCGAAGGACTACCCAAGAAGAGCGCAAAAGTACCACAACATGCCTGCCTCCACAGCTTTTTCCTTGGGGACATGCCTAATTCCTGCCTGATTTGCCTTTCTCGTCTTAGGGTTGGGGTTCGGCCTAGGGCTAGGATTTTTTTAACTAGGAAGCCCTGAGTTCCAGGCTTACTTCATCTGCCAAAGGCATCCAAAAGGGAGTGCAGAAGTGCCACAACATGGCTGCTTTCACGGCTTTTCCATTAGGAAGAACCCGAAACCCGGCTGATTTACCTTCCTAGCTAGGGTTACTGTTAGGCTTAGGCCTAGGACTTTTAAAACCAGGAAGCCCTGGGCTCCAGGCACACTGCAGCTGCGAAAGGCATCCCAAGGGGAGCGCAAAAGTGACACAACTTGGCTGCCACCACTGATATTTCCATGAGACCATCCCGAACCATAGGCTGATTTTCCTTCCTAGGGTTAAGGTTTGAGTTACGCCTGGGTAAGGATCCTTTTAACCAGAAAGCCCTGAGTTCCAAGAACACAGCAGCTGCGAAGGACTACCCAAGAAGAGCGCAAAAGTACCACAAAATGCCTGCCTCCACAGCTTTTTCCTTGGGGACATGCCTAATTCCTGGCTGATTTGCCTTTCTCCTCTTAGGGTTGGGGTTCGGCCTAGGGCTAGGATTTTTAAAATCAGGAAGCCCTGAGTTCCAGGCACACTGGAGCTGTGAAAGGCATCCAAAAGGGAGTGCAAAAGTGCCACAACATGGCTGCTTTCACGGCTGTTTCCTTGGCAAGAAGCCTAACACCAGGCTGATTTCCCTTCCCAGGGTTACTGTTAGGCTTAGGCCTAGGGCTAGGATTTTTAAAACTAGGAAGCCCTAAGTTCCAGGCACACTGCAGCTGCGAAAGGCATCCCAAGGGGAGTACAAAAGTGCAACAACATGGCAGCTTTCACAGCTTTTTCCTTGGCACCATCCCTATACCTAGGCTGATTTATCTGCCTGGGGTTAGGGTTAGGCTTCAGCCTAGGGCTTGGAGTTTTTTAACCAGGAAGCCCTGAGTTCCAGGCTTACTGCATCTGCCAAAGGCATCCCAAAGGGAGTGCTGAAGTGCCACAACATGGCTGCTTTCACGGCTTTTCCCTTAGGAAGAACCCTAATACCCGGCTGATTTACCTTCCTAGGGTTACTGTTAGGCTTAGGCCTAGGACTTTTAAAACCAGGAAGCCCTGGGCTCCAGGCACATGCAGCTGCGAATGGCATCCGAAGAGGGCCGCTGTAGTGACACAACGTGGCTGCCTCTGCTTCTATTCTCATGAGACAATCCTGAACCATAGGCTGATTTTCCTTCCTAGGGCTAAGGTTTGAGTTACGCCTAGGGTAAGGGTTCTATTAACCAGAAAGCCCTGAGTTCCAAGAACACAGCAGCTGCGAAGGACTACCCAAGAAGAGCGCAAAAGTACCACAACGTGCCTGCCTCCACAGCTTTTTCCTTGGGGACATGCCTAATTCCTGGCTGATTTGCCTTTCTCGTCTTAGGGTTGGGGTTCGGCCTAGGGCTAGGATTTTTTTAACTAGGAAGCCCTGAGTTCCAGGCTTACTTCATCTGCCAAAGGCATCCCAAAGGGAGTGCAGAAGTGCCACAACATGGCTGCTTTCACGGCTTTTCCCTTAGGAAGAACCCTAATACCCGGCAGATTTACCTTCCTAGGGTTACTGTTAGGCTTAGGACTAAGACATTTAAAACCAGGAAGCCCTGGGCTCCAGGCACACTGCAGCTGCGAAAGGCATCCCAAGGGGAGCGCAAAAGTGACACAACTTGGCTGCCACCACTGATATTTCCATGAGACCATCCCGAACCATAGGCTGATTTTCCTTCCTAGGGTTAAGGTTTGAGTTACGCCTGGGGTAAGGGTTCTATTAACCAGAAAGCCCTGAGTTCCAAGAACACAGCAGCTGCGAAGGACTAGCCAAGAAGAGCGCAAAAGTACCACAACGTGCCTGCCTCCACAGCTTTTTCCTTGGGGACATGCCTAATTCCTGGCTGATTTGCCTTTCTCGTCTTAGGGTTGGTGTTCGGCCTAGGGCTAGGTTTTTTTTAACTAGGAAGCCCTGAGTTCCAGGCATACTTCATCTGCAAAAAGCATCCCAAAGGGAGTGCAGAAGTGCCACAACATGGCTGCTTTCACAGCTTTTCCCTTAGGAAGAACCCTAATACGCGGCTGATTTACCTTCCTAGGGTTACTGTTAGGCTTAGGCCTAGGGCTGGGATTTTTAAAACTAGGAAGCCCTTAGTTCCAGGCACACTGCAGCTGCGAAAGGTATCCCAAGGGGAGTACAAAAGTGCAACAACATGGCAGCTTTCACAGCTTTTTCCTTGGCACCATCCCTATACCTAGGCTGATTTATCTGCCTAGGGTTAGGGTTAGGGTTCAGCCTAGGGCTTGGAGTTTTTTAACCAGGAAGCCCTGAGTTCCAGGCTTACTGCATCTGCCAAAGGCATCCCAAAGGGAGTGCAGAAGTGCCACAACATGGCTGCTTTCACGGCTTTTCCCTTAGGAAGAACCCTAATACCCGGCTGATTTACCTTCCTAGGGTTACTGTTAGGCTTAGGCCTAGGACTTTTAAAACCAGGACGCCCTGGGCTCCAGGCACACTGCAGCTGCCAAAGGCATCCCAAGGGGAGCGCAAAAGTGACACAACTTGGCTGCCACCTCTGATATTTCCATGAGACCATCCCGAACCATAGGCTGATTTTCCTTCCTAGGGTTAATGTTTGAGTTAGGCCTAGGGTAAGGGTTCTATTAACCAGAAAGCCCTGAGTTCCAAGAACACAGCAGCTGCGAAGGACTAGCCAAGAAGAGCGCAAAAGTACCACAACATGCCTGCCTCCACAGCTTTTTCCTTGGGGACATGCCTAATTCCTGGCTGATTTGCCTTTCTCGTCTTAGGGTTGGGGTTCGGCCTAGGGCTAGGATTTTTAAAATCAGTAAGCCCTGAGTTCCAGGCACACTGGAGCTGTGAAAGTCATCCAAAAGGGAGTGCAAAAGCTCCACAACATGGCTGCTTTCCCGGCTTTTTCCTTGGCAAGAAGCCTAACACCAGGCTGATTTACCTTCCCAGGGTTACTGTTACGATTAGGCCTAGGGCTAGGATTTTTAAAACTAGGAAGCCCTTAGCTCCAGGCACACTGCAGCTGTGAAAGGCATCCCAAGGGGAGTACAAAAGTGCAACAACATGGCAGCTTTCACAGCTTTTTCCTTGGCACCATCCCTATACCTAGGCTGATTTATCTGCCTAGGGTTAGGGTTAGGCTTCAGCCTAGGGCTTGGATTTCTTTAACCAGGAAGCCCTGAGTTCCAGGCTTACTGCATCTGCCAAAGGCATCCCAAAGGGAGTGCAGAAGTGCCACAACATGGCTGCTTTCACAGCTTTTCCCTTAGGAAGAACCCTAATACCCGGCAGAGTTACCTTCCTAGGGTTACTGTTAGGCTTAGGCCTAGGACTTTTAAAACCAGGAAGCCCTGGGCTCCAGGCACATGCAGCTGTTAAAGGCATCCCAAGAGGGCTGCAGAAGTGACACAACTTGGCTGCCTCTGCATCTATTGTCATGAGACCATCTCGAACCATACGCTGATTTTCCTTCCTAGGGTTAAGGTTTGAGTTACGCCTAGGGTAAGATTTCTATTAACCAGAAAGCCCTGAGTTCCAAGAACACAGCAGCTGCGAAGGACTACCCAAGAAGAGCGCAAAAGTACCACAACATGCCTGTCTCCACAGCTTTTTCCTTGGGGACATGCCTAATTCCTGGCTGATTTGCCTTTCTCGTCTTAGGGTTGGGGTTCGGCCTAGGGCTAGGATTTTTAAAATCAGGAAGCCCTGAGTTCCAGGCACACTGGAGCTGTGAAAGGCATCCAAAAGGGAGTGCAAAAGTGCCACAACATGGTTGCTTTCACGGCTTTTTCCTTGGCAAGAAGCTTAACACCATGCTGATTTCCCTTCCCAGGGTTACTGTTACGCTTAGGCCTAGGGCTAGGATTTTTAAAACTAGGAAGCCCTTAGATCCAGGCACACTGCAGCTGCGAAAGGCATCCCAAGGGGAGTACAAAAGTGCAACAACATGGCAGCTTTCACAGCTTTTTCCTTGGCACCATCCCTATACCTAGGCTGTTTTATCTGCCTAGGGTTAGGGTTAGGGTTCAGCCTAGGGCTTGGAGATTTTTAACCAGGAAGCCCTGAGTTCCAGGCTTACTGCATCTGCCAAAGGCATCCCAAAGGGAGTGCAGAAGTGCCACAACATGGCTGCTTTCACAGCTTTTCCCTTAGGAAGAACCCTAATACCCGGCTGATTTACCTTCCTAGGGTTACTGTTAGGCTTAGGCCTAGGACTTTTAAAACCAGGAAGCCCTGGGCTCCAGGCACACTGCAGCTGCGAAAGGCATCCCAAGGGGAGCGCAAAAGTGACACAACTTGGCTGCCACCACTGATATTTCCATGAGACCATCCCGAACCATAGGCTGATTTTCCTTCCTAGGGTTAAGGTTTGAGTTACGCCTGGGGTAAGGGTTCTATTAACCAGAAAGCCCTGAGTTCCAAGAACACAGCAGCTGCGAAGGACTACCCAAGGAGAGCGCAAAAGTACCACAACATGCCTGCCTCCACAGCTTTTTCCTTGGGGACATGCCTAATTCCTGGCTGATTTGCCTTTCTCGTCTTAGGGTTGGGGTTCGGCCTAGGGCTAGGATTTTTTTAACTAGGAAGCCCTGAGTTCCAGGCTTACTGCATCTGCCAAAGGCATCCCAAAGGGAGTGCAGAAGTGCCACAACATGGCTGCTTTCACGGCTTTTCCCTTAGGAAGAACCCTAATACGCGGCTGATTTACCTTCCTAGGGTTACTGTTAGGCTTAGGCCTAGGACTTTTAAAACCAGGAAGCCCTGGGCTCCAGGCACACTGCAGCTGCGAAAGGCATCCCAAGTGGAGCGCAAAAGTGACACAACTTGGCTGCCACCACTGATATTTCCATGAGACCATCCCGAACCATAGGCTGATTTTCCTTCCTAGGGTTAAGGTTTGAGTTACGCCTGGGGTAAGGGTTCTATTAACCAGAAAGCCCTGAGTTCCAAGAACACAGCATCTGTGAAGGACTAGCCAAGAAGAGCACAAAAGTACCACAACATGCCTGCCTCCACAGCTTTTTCCTTGGGGACATGCCTAATTCCTGGCTGATTTGCCTTTCTCGTCTTAGGGTTGGGGTTCGGCCTAGGGCTAGGATTTTTAAAATCAGGAAGCCCTGAGTTCCAGGCACACTGGAGCTGTGAAAGGCATCCAAAAGGGAGTGCAAAAGTGCCACAACATGGCTGCTTTCACGGCTGTTTCCTTTGCAAGAAGCCTAATACCAGGCAGATTTCCCTTCCCAGGGTTACTGTTACGCTTAGGCCTAGGGCTAGGATTTTTAAAACTAGGAAGCCCTTAGTTCCAGGCACACTGCAGCTGTTCAAGGCATCCCAAAGGGAGTACAAAAGTGCAACAACATGGCAGCTTTCACATCTTTTTCCTTGGCACCATCCCTATACCTAGGCTGATTTATCTGCCGAGGGTTAGGGTTAAGCTTCAGCCTAGGGCTTGGAGTTTTTTAACCAGGAAGCCCTGAGTTCCAGGCTTACTTCATCTGCAAAAAGCATCCCAAAGGGAGTGCAGAAGTGCCACAACATGACTGCTTTCACGGCTTTTCCCTTAGGAAGAACCCTAATACGCGGCTGATTTACCTTCCTAGGGTTACTGTTAGGCTTAGGCCGAGGACTTTTAAAACCAGGAAGCCCTGGGCTCCAGGCACATGCAGCTGCGAAAGGCATCCCAAGAGGGCCGCAGAAGTGACACAACTTGGCTGCCTCTGCATCTATTCTCATGAGACCATCCTGAACCATAGGCTGATTTTCCTTCCTAGGGTTAAGGTTTGAGTTACGCCTAGGGTAAGTGTTCTATTAACCAGAAAGCCCTGAGTTCCAAGAACACAGCAGCTGCGAAGGACTTCCCAAGAAGAGCGCAAAAGTACCACAACATGCCTGCCTCCACAGCTTTTTCCTTGGGGACATGCCTAATTCCTGGCTGATTTGCCTTTCTCGTCTTAGGGTTGGGGTTCGGCCTAGGGCTAGGATTTTTAAAATCAGGAAGCCCTGAGTTCCAGGCACACTGGAGCTGTGAAAGGCATCCAAAAGGGAGTGCAAAAGTGCCAAAACATGGCTGCTTTCACGGCTGTTTCCTTGGCAAGAAGCCTAATACCAGGCAGATTTCCCTTCCCAGGGTTACTGTTACGCTTAGGCCTAGGGCTAGGATTTTTAAAACTAGGAAGCCCTTAGTTCCAGGCACACTGCAGCTGTTCAAGGCATCCCAAAGGGAGTACAAAAGTGCAACAACATGGCAGCTTTCACAGCTTTTTCCTTGGCACCATCCCTATACCTAGGCTGATTTATCTGCCGAGGGTTAGGGTTAAGCTTCAGCCTAGGGCTTGGAGTTTTTTAACCAGGAAGCCCTGAGTTCCAGGCTTACTGCATCTGCCAAAGGCATCCCAAAGGGAGTGCAGAAGTGCCACAACATGGCTGCTTTCACGGCTTTTCCCTTAGGAAGAACCCTAATACCCGGCAGAGTTACGTTCCTAGGGTTACTGTTAGGCTTAGGCCTAGGACTTTTAAAACCAGGAAGCCCTGGGCTCCAGGCACATGCAGCTGTTAAAGGCATCCCAAGAGGGCTGCAGAAGTGACACAACTTGGCTGCCTCTGCATCTATTCTCATGAGACCATCCCGAACCATAGGCTGATTTTCCTTCCTAGGGTTAAGGTTTGAGTTACGCCTAGGGTAAGGGTTCTATTAACCAGAAAGCCCTGAGTTCCAAGAACACAGCAGCTGCGAAGGACTAGCCAAGAAGAGCGCAAAAGTACCACAACATGCCTGCCTCCACAGCTTTTTCCTTGGGGACATGCCTAATTCCTGGCTGATTTGCCTTTCTCGTCTTAGGGTTGGGGTTCGGCCTAGGGCTAGGATTTTTAAAATCAGGAAGCCCTGAGTTCCAGGCACACTGGAGCTGTGAAAGACATCCAAAAGGGAGTGCAAAAGTGCCACAACATGGTTGCTTTCACGGCTTTTTCCTTGGCAAGAAGCTTAACACCAGGCTGATTTCCCTTCCCAGGGTTACTGTTACGCTTAGGCCTAGGGCTAGGATTTTTAAAACTAGGAAGCCCTTAGATCCAGGCACACTGCAGCTGCGAAAGGCATCCCAAGGGGAGTACAAAAGTGCAACAACATGGCAGCTTTCACAGCTTTTTCCTTGGCACCATCCCTATACCTAGGCTGTTTTATCTGCCTACGGTTAGGGTTAGGCTTCAGCCTAGGGCTTGGAGTTTTTTAACCAGGAAGCCCTGAGTTCCAGGCTTACTGCATCTGCCAAAGGCATCCCAAAGGGAGAGCAGAAGTGCCACAACATGGCTGCTTTCACAGCTTTTCCCTTAGGAAGAACCCTAATACCCGGCTGATTTACCTTCCTAGGGTTACTGTTAGGCTTAGGCCTAGGACTTTTAAAACCAGGAAGCCCTGGGCTCCAGGCACACTGCAGCTGCGAAAGGCATCCCCAGGGGAGCGCAAAAGTGACACAACTTGGCTGCCACCACTGATATTTCCATGAGACCATCCCGAACCATAGGCTGATTTTCCTTCCTAGGGTTAAGGTTTGAGTTACGCCTAGGGTAAGGGTTCTATTAACCAGAAAGCCCTGAGTTCCAAGAACACAGCAACTGCGAAGGACTAGCCAAGAAGAGCGCAAAAGTACCACAACATGCCTGCCTCCACAGCTTTTTCCTTGGGGACATGCCTAATTCCTAGCTGATTTGCCTTTCTCGTCTTAGGGTTGGGGTTCGGCCTAGGGCTAGGATTTTTTTAACTAGGAAGCCCTGAGTTCCAGGCTTACTTCATCTGCCAAAGGCATCCCAAAGGGAGTGCAGAAGTGCCACAACATGGCTGCTTTCACGGCTTTTCCCTTAGGAAGAACCCTAATACGCGGCTGATTTACCTTCCTAGGGTTACTGTTAGGCTTAGGCCTAGGACTTTTAAAACCAGGAAGCCCAGGGCTCCAGGCACACTGCAGCTGCGAAAGGCATCCCAAGGGGAGCGCAAAAGTGACACAACTTGGCTGCCACCACTGATATTTCCATGAGACCATCCCGAACCATAGGCTGATTTTCCTTCCTAGGGTTAAGGTTTGAGTTATGCCTGGGGTAAGGGTTCTATTAACCAGAAAGCCCTGAGTTCCAAGAACACAGCAGCTGCGAAGGACTTCCCAAGAAGAGCGCAAAAGTACCACAACATGCCTGCCTCCACAGCTTTTTCCTTGGGGACATGCCTAATTCCTGGCTGATTTGCCTTTCTCCTCTTAGGGTTGGGGTTCGGCCTAGGGCTAGGATTTTTAAAATCAGGAAGCCCTGAGTTCCAGGCACACTGGAGCTGTGAAAGGCATCCAAAAGGGAGTGCAAGAGTGCCACAACATGGCTGCTTTCCCGGCTTTTTCCTTGGCAAGAGGCCTAACACCAGGCTGATTTACATTCCCAGGGTTACTGTTACGCTTAGGCCTAGGGCTAGGATTTTTAAAACTAGGAATCCCTTAGATCCAGGCACACTGCATCTGTTCAAGGCATCCCATGTGGAGTAAAAAAGTGCAACAACATGGCAACTTTCACAGCTTTTGCCTTGGCACCATCCCTATACCTAGGCTGATTTATCTGCCTAGGGTTAGGGTTAGGGTTCAGCCTAGGGCTTGGAGTTTTTTAACCAGGAAGCCCTGAGTTCCAGGCTTACTGCATCTGCCAAAGGCATCCCAAAGGGAGTGCAGAAGTGCCACAACATGGCTGCTTTCACGGCTTTTCCCTTAGGAAGAACCCTAATACGCGGCTGATTTACCTTCCTAGGGTTACTGTTAGGCTTAGGCCTAGGACTTTTAAAACCAGGAAGCCCTGGGCTCCAGGCACACTGCAGCTGCGAAAGGCATCCCAAGGGGAGCGCAAAAGTGACACAACTTGGCTGCCACCACTGATATTTCCATGAGACCATCCCGAACCATAGGCTGATTTTCCTTCCTAGGGTTAAGGTTTGAGTTACGCCTGGGGTAAGGGTTCTATTAACCAGAAAGCCCTGAGTTCCAAGAACACAGCAGCTGCGAAGGACTAGCCAAGAAGAGCGCAAAAGTACCACAACATGCCTGCCTCCACAGCTTTTTCCTTGGGGACATGCCTAATTCCTGGCTGATTTGCCTTTCTCGTCTTAGGGTTGGGGTTCGGCCTAGGGCTAGGATTTTTTTAACTAGGAAGCCCTGAGTTCCAGGCATACTTCATCTGCCAAAGGCATCCCAAAGGGAGTGCAGAAGTGCCACAACATGGCTGCTTTCACGGCTTTTCCCTTAGGAAGTACCCTAATACGCGGCTGATTTACCTTCCTAGGGTTACTGTTTGGCTTAGGCTTAGGACTTTTAAAACCAGGAAGCCCAGGGCTCCAGGCACACTGCAGCTGCGAAAGGCATCCCAAGAGGGCCGCAAAAGTGACACAACTTGGCTGCCTCTGCATCTATTCTCATGAGACCATCCTGAACCATAGGCTGATTTTCCTTCCTAGCGTTAAGGTTTGAGTTACGCCTAGGGTAAGGGTTCTATTAACCAGAAAGCCCTGAGTTCCAAGAACACAGCAGCTGCGAAGGACTTCCCAAGAAGAGCGCAAAAGTACCACAACATGCCTGCCTCCACAGCTTTTTCCTTGGGGACATGCCTAATTCCTGGCTGATTTGCCTTTCTCGTCTTAGGGTTGGGGTTCGGCCTAGGGCTAGGATTTTTAAAATCAGGAAGCCCTGAGTTCCAGGCACACTGGAGCTGTGAAAGGCATCCAAAATGGACTGCAAAAGTGCCACAACATGGTTGCTTTCACGGCTTTTTCCTTGGCAAGAAGCTTCACACCAGGCTGATTTCCCTTCCCAGGGTTACTGCTAGGCTTAGGCCTAGGGCTAGGATTTTTAAAACTAGGAAGCCCTTAGATCCAGGCACACTGCAGCTGCGAAAGGCATCCCAAGGGGAGTACAAAAGTGCAACAACATGGCAGCTTTCACAGCTTTTTCCTTGGCACCATCCCTATACCTAGGCTGTTTTATCTGCCTAGGGTTAGGGTTAGGGTTCAGCCTAGGGCTTGGAGTTTTTTAACCAGGAAGCCCTGAGTTCCAGGCTTACTGCATCTGCCAAAGGCATCCCAAAGGGAGTGCAGAAGTGCCACAACATGGCTGCTTTCACAGCTTTTCCCTTAGGAAGAACCCTAATACGCGGCTGATTTACCTTCCTAGGGTTACTGTTAGGCTTAGGCCTAGGACTTTTAAAACCAGGAAGCCCAGGGCTCCAGGCACACTGCAGCTGCGAAAGGCATCCCAAGGGGAGCGCAAAAGTGACACAACTTGGCTGCCACCACTGATATTTCCATGAGACCATCCCGAACCATAGGCTGATTTTCCTTCCTAGGGTTAAGGTTTGAGTTATGCCTGGGGTAAGGGTTCTATTAACCAGAAAGCCCTGAGTTCCAAGAACACAGCAGCTGCGAAGGACTACCCAAGAAGAGCGCAAAAGTACCACAACATGCCTGCCTCCACAGCTTTTTCCTTGGGGACATGCCTAATTCCTGCCTGATTTGCCTTTCTCGTCTTAGGGTTGGGGTTCGGCCTAGGGCTAGGATTTTTTTAACCAGGAAGCCCTGAGTTCCAGGCTTACTTCATCTGCAAAAAGCATCCCAAAGGGAGTGCAGAAGTGCCACAACATGGCTGCTTTCACGGCTTTTCCCTTAGGAAGAACCCTAATACCCGGCTGATTTACCTTCCTAGGGTTACTGTTAGGCTTAGGCCTAGGACTTTTAAAACCAGGAAGCCCTGGGCTCCAGGCACACTGCAGCTGCGAAAGGCATCCCAAGGGGAGCGCAAAAGTGACACAACTTGGCTGCCTCTGCTTCTATTCTCATGAGACCATCCTGAACCATAGGCTGATTTCATTCCTAGGGTTAAGGTTTGAGTTTCGCCTAGGGTAAGAGTTCTATTAACCAGAAAGCCCTGAGTTCCAAGAACACAGCAGCTGCGAAGGACTACCCAAGAAGAGCGCAAAAGTACCACAACATGCCTGCCTCCACAGCTTTTTCCTTGGGGACATGCCTAATTCCTGGCTGATTTGCCTTTCTCGTCTTAGGGTTGGGGTTCGGCCTAGGGCTAGGATTTTTTAAATCAGGAAGCCCTGAGTTCCAGGCACACTGGAGCTGTGAAAGTCATCCAAAAGGGAGTGCAAAAGTGCCACAACATGGCTGCTTTCCCGGCTTTTTCCTTGGCAAGAAGCCTAACACCAGGCTGATTTACCTTCCCAGGGTTACTGTTACGCTTAGGCCTAGGGCTAGGATTTTTAAAACTAGGAAGCCCTTAGCTCCAGGCACACTGCAGCTGCGAAAGGCATCCCAAGGGGAGTACAAAAGTGCAACAACATGGCAGCTTTCACAGCTTTTTCCTTGGCACCATCCCTATACCTAGGCTGATTTATCTGCCTAGGGTTAGGGTTAGGCTTCAGCCTAGGTCTTGGAGTTTTTTAACCAGGAAGCCCTGAGTTCCAGGCTTACTGCATCTGCCAAAGGCATCCCAAAGGGAGTGCAGAAGTGCCACAACATGGCTGCTTTCACGGCTTTTCCCTTAGGAAGAACCCTAATACCCGGCAGAGTTACCTTCCTAGGGTTACTGTTAGGCTTAGGCCTAGGACTTTTAAAACCAGGAAGCCCTGGGCTCCAGGCACATGCAGCTGTTAAAGGCATCCCAAGAGGGCTGCAGAAGTGACACAACTTGGCTGCCTCTGCATCTATTCTCATGAGACCATCTCGAACCATACGCTGATTTTCCTTCCTAGGGTTAAGGTTTGAGTTACGCCTAGGGTAAGGGTTCTATTAACCAGAAAGCCCTGAGTTCCAAGAACACAGCAGCTGCGAAGGACTACCCAAGAAGAGCGCAAAAGTACCACAACATGCCTGTCTCCACAGCTTTTTCCTTGGGGACATGCCTAATTCCTGGCTGATTTGCCTTTCTCGTCTTAGGGTTGGGGTTCGGCCTAGGGCTAGGATTTTTAAAATCAGGAAGCCCTGAGTTCCAGGCACACTGGAGCTGTGAAAGGCATCCAAAAGGGAGTGCAAAAGTGCCACAACATGGCTGCTTTCACGGCTTTTTCCTTGGCAAGAAGCTTAACACCAGGCTGATTTCCCTTCCCAGGGTTACTGTTACGCTTAGGCCTAGGGCTAGGATTTCAAAACAAGGAAGCCCTTAGATCCAGGCACACTGAAGCTGCGAAAGGCATCCCAAGGGGAGTACAAAAGTGCAACAACATGGCAGCTTTCACAGCTTTTTCCTTGGCACCATCCCTATACCTAGGCTGTTTTATCTGCCTAGGGTTAGTGTTAGGGTTCAGCCTAGGGCTTGGAGTTTTTTAACCAGGAAGCCCTGAGTTCCAGGCTTACTGCATCTGCCAAAGGCATCCCAAAGGGAGTGCAGAAGTGCCACAACATGGCTGCTTTCACGGCTTTTCCCTTAGGAAGAACCCTAATACCCGGCTGATTTACCTTCCTAGGGTTACTGTTAGGCTTAGGCCTAGGACTTTTAAAACCAGGATGCCCTGGGCTCCAGGCACACTGCAGCTGCGAAAGGCATCCCAAGGGGAGCGCAAAAGTGACACAACTTGGCTGCCACCACTGATATTTCCATGAGACCATCCCGAACCATAGGATGATTTTCCTTCCTAGGGTTAAGGTTTGAGTTAGGCCTAGGGTAAGGGTTCTATGAACCAGAAAGCCCTGAGTTCCAAGAACACAGCAGCTGCGAAGGACTAGCCAAGAAGAGCGCAAAAGTACCACAACATGCCTGCCTCCACAGCTTTTTCCTTGGGGACATGCCTAATTCCTGGCTGATTTGCCTTTCTCGTCTTAGGGTTGGGGTTCGGCCTAGGGCTAGGATTTTTTTAACTAGGAAGCCCTGAGTTCCAGGCTTACTGCATCGGCCAAAGACATCCCACAGGGAGTGCAGAAGTGCCACAACATGGCTGCTTTCACGGCTTTTCCCTTAGGAAGAACCCTAATACGCGGCTGATTTACCTTCCTAGGGTTACTGTTAGGCTTAGGCCTAGGACTTTTAAAACCAGGAAGCCCTGGGCTCCAGGCACACTGCAGCTGCGAAAGGCATCCCAAGGGGAGCGCAAAAGTGACACAACTTGGCTGTCACCACTGATATTTCCATGAGACCATCCCGAACCATAGGCTGATTTTCCTTCCTAGGGTTAAGGTTTGAGTTATGCCTGGGGTAAGGGTTCTATTAACCAGAAAGCCCTGAGTTCCAAGAACACAGCAGCTGCGAAGGACTACCCAAGAAGAGCGCAAAAGTACCACAACATGCCTGTCTCCACAGCTTTTTCCTTGGGGACATGCCTAATTCCTGGCTGATTTGCCTTTCTCGTCTTAGGGTTGGGGTTCGGCCTAGGGCTAGGATTTTTTTAACTAGGAAGCCCTGAGTTCCAGGCTTACTGCATCTGCCAAAGGCATCCCAAAGGGAGTGCAGAAGTGCCACAACATGGCTGCTTTCACGGCTTTTCCCTTAGGAAGAACCCTAATACCCGGCTGATTTACCTTCCTAGGGTTACTGTTAGGCTTAGGCCTAGGACTTTTAAAACCAGGAAGCCCTGGGCTCCAGGCACACTGCAGCTGCGAAAGGCATCCCAAGGGGAGCGCAAAAGTGACACAACTTGGCTGCCTCTGCTTCTATTCTCATGAGACTATCCTGAACCATAGGCTGATTTCATTCCTAGGGTTAAGGTTTGAGTTTCGCCTAGGGTAAGAGTTCTATTAACCAGAAAGCCCTGAGTTCCAAGAACACAGCAGCTGCGAAGGACTACCCAAGAAGAGCGCAAAAGTACCACAACATGCCTGCCTCCACAGCTTTTTCCTTGGGGACATGCCTAATTCCTGGCTGATTTGCCTTTCTCGTCTTAGGGTTGGGGTTCGGCCTAGGGCTAGGATTTTTTAAATCAGGAAGCCCTGAGTTCCAGGCACACTGGAGCTGTGAAAGTCATCCAAAAGGGAGTGCAAAAGTGCCACAACATGGCTGCTTTCCCGGCTTTTTCCTTGGCAAGAAGCCTAACACCAGGCTGATTTACCTTCCCAGGGTTACTGTTACGCTTAGGCCTAGGGCTAGGATTTTTAAAACTAGGAAGCCCTTAGTTCCAGGCACACTGCAGCTGCGAAAGGCATCCCAAGGGGAGTACAAAAGTGCAACAACATGGCAGCTTTCACAGCTTTTTCCTTGGCACCATCCCTATACCTAGGCTGATTTATCTGCCTAGGGTTAGGGTTAGGCTTCAGCCTAGGGCTTGGAGTTTTTTAACCAGGAAGCCCTGAGTTCCAGGCTTACTGCATCTGCCAAAGGCATCCCAAAGGGAGTGCAGAAGTGCCACAACATGGCTGCTTTCACGGCTTTTCCCTTAGGAAGAACCCTAATACCCGGCAGAGTTACCTTCCTAGGGTTACTGTTAGGCTTAGGCCTAGGACTTTTAAAACCAGGAAGCCCTGGGCTCCAGGCACATGCAGCTGTTAAAGGCATCCCAAGAGGGCTGCAGAAGTGACACAACTTGGCTGCCTCTGCATGTATTCTCATGAGACCATCTCGAACCATACGCTGATTTTCCTTCCTAGGGTTAAGGTTTGAGTTACGCCTAGGGTAAGGGTTCTATTAACCAGAAAGCCCTGAGTTCCAAGAACACAGCAGCTGCGAAGGACTACCCAAGAAGAGCGCAAAAGTACCACAACATGCCTGTCTCCACAGCTTTTTCCTTGGGGACATGCCTAATTCCTGGCTGATTTGCCTTTCTCGTCTTAGGGTTGGGGTTCGGCCTAGGGCTAGGATTTTTTAAATCAGGAAGCCCTGAGTTCCAGGCACACTGGAGCTGTGAAAGTCATCCAAAAGGGAGTGCAAAAGTGCCACAACATGGCTGCTTTCCCGGCTTTTTCCTTGGCAAGAAGCCTAACACCAGGCTGATTTACCTTCCCAGGGTTACTGTTACGCTTAGGCCTAGGGCTAGGATTTTTAAAACTAGGAAGCCCTTAGTTCCAGGCACACTGCAGCTGCGAAAGGCATCCCAAGGGGAGTACAAAAGTGCAACAACATGGCAGCTTTCACAGCTTTTTCCTTGGCACCATCCCTATACCTAGGCTGTTTTATCTGCCTAGGGTTAGGGTTAGGCTTCAGCCTAGGGCTTGGAGTTTTTTAACCAGGAAGCCCTGAGTTCCAGGCTTACTGCATCTGCCAAAGGCATCCAAAAGGGAGTGCAGAAGTGCCACAACATGGCTGCTTTCACGGCTTTTCCCTTAGGAAGAACCCTAATACCCGGCAGAGTTACCTTCCTAGGGTTACTGTTAGGCTTAGGCCTAGGACTTTTAAAACCAGGAAGCCCTGGGCTCCAGGCACATGCAGCTGTTAAAGGCATCCCAAGAGGGCTGCAGAAGTGACACAACTTGGCTGCCTCTGCATCTATTCTCATGAGACCATCTCGAACCATACGCTGATTTTCCTTCCTAGGGTTAAGGTTTGAGTTACGCCTGGGTAAGGGTTCTATTAACCAGAAAGCCCTGAGTTCCAAGAACACAGCAGCTGCGAAGGACTACCCAAGAAGAGCGCAAAAGTACCACAACATGCCTGTCTCCACAGCTTTTTCCTTGGGGACATGCCTAATTCCTGGCTGATTTGCCTTTCTCGTCGTACGGTTGGGGTTCGGCCAAGGGCTAGGATTTTTAAAATCAGGAAGCCCTGAGTTCCAGGCACACTGGAGCTGTGAAAGGCATCCAAAAGGGAGTGCAAAAGTGCCACCACATGGCTGCTTTCACGGCTTTTTCCTTGGCAAGAAGCCTAACACCAGGCTGATTTCCCTTCCCAGGGTTACTGTTACGCTTAGGCCTAGGGCTAGGATTTTCAAAACAAGGAAGCCCTTAGATCCAGGCACACTGCAGCTGCGAAAGGCATCCCAAGGGGAGTACAAAAGTGCAACAACATGGCAGCTTTCACAGCTTTTTCCTTGGCACCATCCCTATACCTAGGCTGTTTTATCTGCCTAGGGTTAGGGTTAGGGTTCAGCCTAGGGCTTGGAGTTTTTTAACCAGGAAGCCCTGAGTTCCAGGCTTACTGCATCTGCCAAAGGCATCCCAAAGGGAGTGCAGAAGTGCCACAACATGGCTGCTTTCACAGCTTTTCCCTTAGGAAGTACCCTAATACCCGGCTGATTTACCTTCCTAGGGTTACTGTTAGGCTTAGGCCTAGGACTTTTAAAACCAGGAAGCCCTGGGCTCCAGGCACACTGCAGCTGCGAAAGGCATCCCAAGGGGAGCGCAAAAGTGACACAACTTGGCTGCCACCACTGATATTTCCATGAGACCATCCCGAACCATAGGCTGATTTTCCTTCCTAGGGTTAAGGTTTGAGTTACGCCTAGGGTAAGGGTTCTATTAACCAGAAAGCCCTGAGTTCCAAGAACACAGCAGCTGCGAAGGACTAGCCAAGAAGAGCGCAAAAGTACCACAACATGCCTGCCTCCACAGCTTTTTCCTTGGGGACATGCCTAATTCCTGGCTGATTTGCCTTTCTCGTCTTAGGGTTGGGGTTCGGCCTAGGGCTAGGATTTTTAAAATCAGGAAGCCCTGAGTTCCAGGCACACTGGAGCTGTGAAAGGCATCCAAAAGGGAGTGCAAAAGTGCCACAACATGGCTGCTTTCACGGCTGTTTCCTTGGAAAGAAGCCTAATACCAGGCAGATTTCCCTTCCCAGGGTTACTGTTAGGCTTAGGCCTAGGGGTAGGATTTTTAAAACTAGGAAGCCCTTAGTTCCAGGCACACTGCAGCTGTTCACGGCTTCCCAAAGGGAGTACAAAAGTGCAACAACATGGCAGCTTTCACAGCTTTTTCCTTGGCACCATCCCTATACCTAGGCCGATTTATCTGCCTAGGGTTAGGGTTAGGCTTCAGCCTAGGGCTTGGAGTTTTTTAACCAGGAAGCCCTGAGTTCCAGGCTTACTGCATCTGCCAAAGGCATCCCAAAGGGAGTGCAGAAGTGCCACAACATGGCTGCTTTCACGGCTTTTCCCTTAGGAAGAACCCTAATACCCGGCAGGGTTACCTTCCTAGGGTTACTGTTAGTCTTAGGCCTAGGACTTTTAAAACCAGGAAGCCCTGGGCTCCAGGCACATGCAGCTGTTAAAGGCATCCCAAGAGGGCTGCAGAAGTGACACAACTTGGCTGCCTCTGCATCTATTCTCATGAGACCATCTCGAACCATACGCTGATTTTCCTTCCTAGGGTTAAGGTTTGAGTTACGCCTAGGGTAAGGGTTCTATTAACCAGAAAGCCCTGAGTTCCAAGAACACAGCAGCTGCGAAGGACTACCCAAGAAGAGCGCAAAAGTACCACAACATGCCTGTCTCCACAGCTTTTTCCTTGGGGACATGCCTAATTCCTGGCTGATTTGCCTTTCTCGTCTTAGGGTTGGGGTTCGGCCTAGGGCTAGGATTTTTAAAATCAGGAAGCCCTGAGTTCCAGGCACACTGGAGCTGTGAAAGGCATCCAAAAGGGAGTGCAAAAGTGCCACAACATGGCTGCTTTCACGGCTTTTTCCTTGGCAAGAAGCTTAACACCAGGCTGATTTCCCTTCCCAGGGTTACTGTTACGCTTAGGCCTAGGGCTGGGATTTTCAAAACAAGGAAGCCCTTAGATCCAGGCACACTGCAGCTGCGAAAGGCATCCCAAGGGGAGTACAAAAGTGCAACAACATGGCAGCTTTCACAGCTTTTTCCTTGGCACCATCCCTATACCTAGGCTGTTTTATCTGCCTAGGGTTAGGGTTAGGCTTCAGCCTAGGGCTTGGAGTTTTTTGACCAGGAAGCCCTGAGTTCCAGGCTTACTTCATCTGCCAAAGGCATCCCAAAGGGAGTGCAGAAGTGCCCCAACATGGCTGCTTTCACAGCTTTTCCCTTAGGAAGTACCCTAATACCCGGCTGATTTACCTTCCTAGGGTTACTGTTAGGCTTAGGCCTAGGACTTTTAAAACCAGGAAGCCCTGGGCTCCAGGCACACTGCAGCTGCGAAAGGCATCCCAAGGGGAGCGCAAAAGTGACACAACTTGGCTGCCACCACTGATATTTCCATGAGACCATCCCGAACCATAGGCTGATTTTCCTTCCTAGGGTTAAGGTTTGAGTTACGCCTAGGGTAAGGGTTCTATTAACCAGAAAGCCCTGAGTTCCAAGAACACAGCAGCTGCGAAGGACTAGCCAAGAAGAGCGCAAAAGTACCACAACATGCCTGCCTCCACAGCTTTTTCCTTGGGGACATGCCTAATTCCTGGCTGATTTGCCTTTCTCGTCTTAGGGTTGGGGTTCGGCCTAGGGCTAGGATTTTTTTAACTAGGAAGCCCTGAGTTCCAGGCTTACTGCATCTGCCAAAGGCATCCCAAAGGGAGTGCAGAAGTGCCACAACATGGCTGCTTTCACGGCTTTTCCCTTAGGAAGAACCCTAATACGCGGCTGATTTACCTTCCTAGGGTTACTGTTAGGCTTAGGCCTAGGACTTTTAAAACCAGGAAGCCCAGGGCTCCAGGCACACTGCAGCTGCGAAAGGCATCCCAAGGGGAGCGCAAAAGTGACACAACTTGGCTGCCACCACTGATATTTCCATGAGACCATCCCGAACCATAGGCTGATTTTCCTTCCTAGGGTTAAGGTTTGAGTTATGCCTGGGGTAAGGGTTCTATTAACCAGAAAGCCCTGAGTTCCAAGAACACAGCAGCTGCGAAGGACTTCCCAAGAAGAGCGCAAAAGTACCACAACATGCCTGCCTCCACAGCTTTTTCCTTGGGGACATGCCTAATTCCTGGCTGATTTGCCTTTCTCGTCTTAGGGTTGGGGTTCGGCCTAGGGCTAGGATTTTTAAAATCAGGAAGCCCTGAGTTCCAGGCACACTGGAGCTGTGAAAGGCATCCAAAAGGGAGTGCAAAAGTGCCACAACATGGCTGCTTTCACGGCTGTTTCCTTGGCAAGAAGCCTAACACCAGGCTGATTTACCTTCCCAGGGTTACTGTTACGCTTAGGCCTAGGGCTAGGATTTTTAAAACTAGGAAGCCCTTAGCTCCAGGCACACTGCATCTGTTCAAGGCATCCCAAGTGGAGTAAAAAAGTGCAACCACATGGCAGCTTTCACAGCTTTTTCCTTGGCACCATCCCTATACCTAGGCTGATTTATCTGCCTAGGGTTAGGGTTAGGGTTCAGCCTAGGGCTTGGAGTTTTTTAACCAGGAAGCCCTGAGTTCCAGGCTTACTGCATCTGCCAAAGGCATCCCAAAGGGAGTGCAGAAGTGCCACAACATGGCTGCTTTCACGGCTTTTCCCTTAGGAAGAACCCTAATACGCGGCTGATTTACCTTCCTAGGGTTACTGTTAGGCTTAGGCCTAGGACTTTTAAAACCAGGAAGCCCTGGGCTCCAGGCACACTGCAGCTGCGAAAGGCATCCCAAGGGGAGCGCAAAAGTGACACAACTTGGCTGCCACCACTGATATTTCCATGAGACCATCCCGAATCATGGGCTGATTTTCCTTCCTAGGGTTAAGGTTTGAGTTACGCCTGGGGTAAGGGTTCTATTAACCAGAAAGCCCTGAGTTCCAAGAACACAGCAGCTGCGAAGGACTACCCAAGAAGAGCGCAAAAGTACCACAACATGCCTGCCTCCACAGCTTTTTCCTTGGGGACATGCCTAATTCCTGGCTGATTTGCCTTTCTCGTCTTAGGGTTGGGGTTCGGCCTAGGGCTAGGATTTTTTTAACTAGGAAGCCCTGAGTTCCAGGCTTACTGCATCTGCCAAAGGCATCCCAAAGGGAGTGCAGAAGTGCCACAACATGGCTGCTTTCACGGCTTTTCCCTTAGGAAGAACCCTAATACGCGGCTGATTTACCTTCCTAGGGTTACTGTTAGGCTTAGGCCTAGGACTTTTAAAACCAGGAAGCCCAGGGCTCCAGGCACACTGCAGCTGCGAAAGGCATCCCAAGGGGAGCGCAAAAGTGACACAACTTGGCTGCCACCACTGATATTTCCATGAGACCATCCCGAACCATAGGCTGATTTTCCTTCCTAGGGTTAAGGTTTGAGTTATGCCTGGGGTAAGGGTTCTATTAACCAGAAAGCCCTGAGTTCCAAGAACACAGCAGCTGCGAAGGACTACCCAAGAAGAGCGCAAAAGTACCACAACATGCCTGCCTCCACAGCTTTTTCCTTGGGGACATGCCTAATTCCTGGCTGATTTGCCTTTCTCGTCTTAGGGTTGGGGTTCGGCCTAGGGCTAGGATTTTTAAAATCAGGAAGCCCTGAGTTCCAGGCACACTGGAGCTGTGAAAGGCATCCAAAAGGGAGTGCAAAAGTGCCACAACATGGCTGCTTTCACGGCTTTTTCCTTGGAAAGAAGGCTAATACCAGGCAGATTTCCCTTCCCAGGGTTACTGTTACGCTTAGGCCTAGGGCTAGGATTTTTAAAACTAGGAAGCCCTTAGTTCCAGGCACACTGCAGCTGTTCACGGCTTCCCAAAGGGAGTACAAAAGTGCAACAACATGGTAGATTTCACAGCTTTTTCCTTGGCACCATCCCTATACCTAGGCTGATTTATCTGCCTAGGGTTAGGGTTAGGCTTCAGCCTAGGGCTTGGAGATTTTTAACCAGGAAGCCCTGAGTTCCAGGCTTACTGCATCTGCCAAAGGCATCCCAAAGGGAGTGCAGAAGTGCCACAACATGGCTGCTTTCACGGCTTTTCCCTTAGGAAGAACCCTAATACCCGGCAGAGTTACCTTCCTAGGGTTACTGTTAGGCTTAGGCCTAGGACTTTTAAAACCAGGAAGCCCTGGGCTCCAGGCACATGCAGCTGTTAAAGGCATCCCAAGAGGGCTGCAGAAGTGACACAACTTGGCTGCCTCTGCATCTATTCTCATGAGACCATCTCGAACCATACGCTGATTTTCCTTCCTAGGGTTAAGGTTTGAGTTACGCCTAGGGTAAGGGTTCTATTAACCAGAAAGCCCTGAGTTCCAAGAACACAGCAGCTGCGAAGGACTACCCAAGAAGAGCGCAAAAGTACCACAACATGCCTGTCTCCACAGCTTTTTCCTTGGGGACATGCCTAATTCCTGGCTGATTTGCCTTTCTCGTCTTAGGGTTGGGGTTCGGCCTAGGGCTAGGATTTTTAAAATCAGGAAGCCCTGAGTTCCAGGCACACTGGAGCTGTGAAAGGCATCCAAAAGGGAGTGCAAAAGTGCCACAACATGGCTGCTTTCACGGCTTTTTCCTTGGCAAGAAGCTTAACACCAGGATGATTTCCCTTCCCAGGGTTACTGTTACGCTTAGGCCTAGGGCTAGGATTTTCAAAACAAGGAAGCCCTTAGATCCAGGCACACTGCAGCTGCGAAAGGCATCCCAAGGGGAGTACAAAAGTGCAACAACATGGCAGCTTTCATAGCTTTTTCCTTGGCACCATCCCTATACCTAGGCTGTTTTATCTGCCTAGGGTTAGGGTTAGGGTTCAGCCTAGGGCTTGGAGTTTTTTAACCAGGAAGCCCTGAGTTCCAGGCTTACTGCATCTGCCAAAGGCATCCCAAAGGGAGTGCAGAAGTGCCACAACATGGCTGCTTTCACAGCTTTTCCCTTAGGAAGAACCCTAATACGCGGCTGATTTACCTTCCTAGGGTTACTGTTTGGCTTAGGCCTAGGACTTTTAAAACCAGGAAGCCCTGGGCTCCAGGCACACTGCAGCTGCGAAAGGCATCCCAAGGGGAGCGCAAAAGTGACACAACTTGGCTGCCACCACTGATATTTCCATGAGACCATCCCGAACCATAGGCTGATTTTCCTTCCTAGGGTTAAGGTTTGAGTTACGCCTGGGGTAAGGGTTCTATTAACCAGAAAGCCCTGAGTTCCAAGAACACAGCAGCTGCGAAGGACTAGCCAAGAAGAGCGCAAAAGTACCACAACATGCCTGCCTCCACAGCTTTTTCCTTGGGGACATGCCTAATTCCTGGCTGATTTGCCTTTCTCGTCTTAGGGTTGGGGTTCGGCCTAGGGCTAGGATTTTTTTAACTAGGAAGCCCTGAGTTCCAGGCTTACTTCATCTGCAAAAAGCATCCCAAAGGGAGTGCAGAAGTGCCACAACATGGCTGCTTTCACGGCTTTTCCCTTAGGAAGAACCCTAATACGCGGCTGATTTACCTTCCTAGGGTTACTGTTAGGCTTAGGCCTAGGACTTTTAAAACCAGGAAGCCCTGGGCTCCAGGCACATGCAGCTGCGAAAGGCATCCCAAGAGGGCCGCAGAAGTGACACAACTTGGCTGCCACCACTGATATTTCCATGAGACCATCCCGAATCATGGGCTGATTTTCCTTCCTAGGGTTAAGGTTTGAGTTACGCCTGGGGTAAGGGTTCTATTAACCAGAAAGCCCTGAGTTCCAAGAACACAGCAGCTGCGAAGGACTACCCAAGAAGAGCGCAAAAGTACCACAACATGCCTGCCTCCACAGCTTTTTCCTTGGGGACATGCCTAATTCCTGGCTGATTTGCCTTTCTCGTCTTAGGGTTGGGGTTCGGCCTAGGGCTAGGATTTGTTTAACTAGGAAGCCCTGAGTTCCAGGCTTACTTCATCTGCCAAAGGCATCCCAAAGGGAGTGCAGAAGTGCCACAACATGGCTGCTTTCACGGCTTTTCCCTTAGGAAGAACCCTAATACGCGGCTGATTTACCTTCCTAGGGTTACTGTTAGGCTTAGGCCTAGGACTTTTAAAACCAGGAAGCCCTGGGCTCCAGGCACATGCAGCTGCGAAAGGCATCCCAAGAGGGCCGCAGAAGTGACACAACTTGGCTGCCTCTGCTTCTATTCTCATGAGACCATCCTGAACCATAGGCTGATTTTCATTCCTAGGGTTAAGGTTTGAGTTTCGCCTAGAGTAAGAGTCCTATTTACCAGAAAGACCTGAGTTCCAAGAACACAGCAGCTGCGAAGGACTACCCAAGAAGAGCGCAAAAGTACCACAACGTGCCTGCCTCCACAGCTTTTTCCTTGGGGACATGCCTAATTCCTGGCTGATTTGCCTTTCTCGTCTTAGGGTTGGGGTTCGGCCTAGGGCTAGGATATTTTTAACTAGGAAGCCCTGAGTTCCAGGCTTACTTCATCTGCCAAAAGCATCCCAAAGGGAGTGCAAAAGTTCCACAACATGGCTGCTTTCACGGCTTTTCCCTTAGGAAGAACCCTAATACGCGGCTGATTTACCTTCCTAGGGTTACTGTTAGGCTTAGGCCTAGGACTTTTAAAACCAGGAAGCCCTGGGCTCCAGGCACATGCAGCTGTTAAAGGCATCCCAAGAGGGCTGCAGAAGTGACACAACTTGGCTGCCTCTGCTGCTATTCTCATGGGACCATCCCGAACCATAGGCTGATTTTCCTTCCTAGGGTTAAGGTTTGAGTTACGCCTAGGGTAAGGGTTCTATTAACCAGAAAGCCCTGAGTTCCAAGAACACAGCAGCTGCGAAGGACTTCCCAAGAAGAGCGCAAAAGTACCACAACATGCCTGCCTCCACAGCTTTTTCCTTGGGGACATGCCTAATTCCTGGCTGATTTGCCTTTCTCGTCTTAGGGTTGGGGTTCGGCCTAGGGCTAGGATTTTTGAAAATCAGGAAGCCCTGAGTTCCAGGCACACTGGAGCTGTGAAAGGCATCCAAAAGGGAGTGCAAAAGTGCCACAACATGGTTGCTTTCACGGCTTTTCCCTTGGCAAGAAGCTTAAAACCAGGCTGATTTCCCTTCCCAGGGTTACTGTTAGGCTTAGGCCTAGGGCTAGGATTTTTAAAACAAGGAAGCCCTTAGATCCAGGCACACTGCAGCTGCGAAAGGCATCCCAAGGGGAATACAAAAGTGCAACAACATGGCAGCTTTCACAGCTTTTTCCTTGGCACCATCCCTATACCTAGGCTGTTTTATCTGCCTAGGGTTAGGGTTAGGGTTCAGCCTAGGGCTTGGAGTTTTTTAACCAGGAAGCCCTGAGTTCCAGGCTTACTGCATCTGCCAAAGGCATCCCAAAGGGAGTGCAAAAGAGCCACAACATGGCTGCTTTCACGGCTTTTCCCTTAGGAAGAACCCTAATACCCGGCTGATTTACCTTCCTAGGGTTACTGTTAGGCTTAGGCCTAGGACTTTTAAAACCAGGAAGCCCTGGGCTCCAGGCATATGCAGCTGCGAAAGGCATCCCAAGAGGGCCGCAGAAGTGACACAACTTGGCTGCCTCTGATTCTATTCTCATGAGACCATCCCGAACCATAGGCTGATTTTCCTTCCTAGGGTTAAGGTTTAAGTTTCGCCTAGCGTAAGAGTTCTATTAACCAGAAAGCCCTGAGTTCCAAGAACACAGCAGCTGTGAAGGACTTCCCAAGAAGAGCGCAAAAGTACCACAACATGCCTGCCTCCACAGCTTTTTCCTTGGGGACATGCCTAATTCCTGGCTGATTTGCCTTTCTCGTCTTAGGCTTGGGGTTCGGCCTAGGGCTAGGATTTTTTTAACTAGGAAGCCCTGAGTTCCAGGCTTACTGCATCTGCCAAAGGCATCCCAAAGGGAGTGCAGAAGTGCCACAACATGGCTGCTTTCACGGCTTTTCCCTTAGGAAGAACCCTAATACGCGGCTGATTTACCTTCCTAGGGTTACTGTTAGGCATAGGCCTAGGACTTTTAAAACCAGGAAGCCCTGGGCTCCAGGCACACTGCAGCTGCGAAAGGCATCCCAAGAGGAGCGCAAAAGTGACACAACTTGGCTGCCACCACTGATATTTCCATGAGACCATCCCGAACCATAGGCTGATTTTCCTTCCTAGGGTTAAGGTTTGAGTTACGCCTAGGGTAAGGGTTCTATTAACCAGAAAGCCCTGAGTTCCAAGAACACAGCAGCTGCGAAGGACTACCCAAGAAGAGCGCAAAAGTACCACAACATGCCTGCCTCCACAGCTTTTTCCTTGGGGACATGCCTAATTCCTGGCTGATTTGCCTTTCTCGTCTTAGGGTTGTGGTTCGGCCTAGGGCTAGGATATTTTTAACTAGGAAGCCCTGAGTTCCAGGCTTACTTCATCTGTCAAAGGCATCCCACAGGGTGTGCAAAAGTGCCACAACATGGCTGCTTTCACGGCTTTTCCCTTAGGAAGAACCCTAATACCTGGCTGATTTACCTTCCTAGGGTTACTGTTAGGCTTAGGCCTAGGACTTTTAAAACCAGGACGCCCTGGGCTCCAGGCACACTGCAGCTGCGAAAGGCATCCCAAGGGGAGCGCAAAAGTGACACAACTTGGCTGCCACCACTGATATTTCCATGAGACCATCCCGAACCATAGGCTGATTTTCCTTCCTAGGGTTAAGGTTTGAGTTACGCCTGGGGTAAGGGTTCTATTAACCAGAAAGCCCTGAGTTCCAAGAACACAGCAGCTGCGAAGGACTAGCCAAGAAGAGCGCAAAAGTACCACAACATGCCTGCCTCCACAGCTTTTTCCTTGGGGACATGCCTAATTCCTGGCTGATTTGCCTTTCTCGTCTTAGGGTTGGGGTTCGCCTAGGGCTAGGATTTTTTTAACTAGGAAGCCCTGAGTTCCAGGCTTACTTCATCTGCCAAAGGCATCCCAAAGGGAGTGCAAAAGTGCCACAACATGGCTGCTTTCACGGCTTTTCCCTTAGGAAGAACCCTAATAGGCGGCTGATTTACCTTCCTAGGGTTACTGTTAGGCTTATACCTAGGACTTTTAAAACCAGGAAGCCCTGGGCTCCAGGCACATGCAGCTGCGAAAGGCATCCCAAGAGGGCCGCAGAAGTGGCACAACTTGGCTGCCTCTGCTTCTATTCTCATGAGACCATCCCGAACCATAGGCTGATTTTCCTTCCTAGGGTTAAGGTTTGAGTTACGCCTGGGGTAAGGGTTCTATTAACCAGAAAGCCCTGAGTTCCAAGAACACAGCAGCTGCGAAGGACTACCCAAGAAGAGCGCAAAAGTACCACAACGTGCCTGCCTCCACAGCTTTTTCCTTGGGGACATGCCTAATTCCTGGCTGATTTGCCTTTCTCGTCTTAGGGTTGGGGTTCGGCCTAGGGCTAGGATTTTTTTAACTAGGAAGCCCTGAGTTCCAGGCTTACTTCATCTGGCAAAGGCATCCCAAAGGGAGTGCAAAAGTGCCACAACATGGCTGCTTTCACAGCTTTTCCCTTAGGAAGTACCCTAATACCCGGCTGATTTACCTTCCTAGGGTTACTGTTAGGCTTAGGCCTAGGACTTTTAAAACCAGGAAGCCCTGGGCTCCAGGCACATGCAGCTGTTTAAGGCATCCCAAGAGGGCTGCAGAAGTGACACAACTTGGCTGCCTCTGCTGCTATTCTCATGGGACCATCCCGAACCATAGGCTGATTTTCCTTCCTAGGGTTAAGGTTTGAGTTACGCCTAGGGTAAGGGTTCTATTAACCAGAAAGCCCTGAGTTCCAAGAACACAGCAGCTGCGAAGGACTTCCCAAGAAGAGCGCAAAAGTACCACAACATGCCTGCCTCCACAGCTTTTTCCTTGGGGACATGCCTAATTCCTGGCTGATTTGCCTTTCTCCTCTTAGGGTTGGGGTTCGGCCTAGGGCTAGGATTTTTAAAATCAGGAAGCCCTGAGTTCCAGGCACACTGGAGCTGTGAAAGGCATCCAAAAGGGAGTGCAAAAGTGCCACAACATGGTTGCTTTCACGGCTTTTCCCTTGGCAAGAAGCTTAACACCAGGCTGATTTCCCTTCCCATGGTTACTGTAAGGCTTAGGCCTAGGGCTAGGATTTTTAAAACTAGGAAGCCCTTAGATCCAGGCACACTGCAGCTGCGAAAGGCATCCCACGGGGAGTACAAAACTGCAACAACATGGCAGCTTTCACAGCTTTTTCCTTGGCACCATCCCTATACCTAGGCTGTTTTATCTGCCTAGGGTTAGGGTTAGGGTTCAGCCTAGGGCTTGGAGTTTTTTGACCAGGAAGCCCTGAGTTCCAGGCTTACTTCATCTGCCAAAGGCATCCCACAGGGTGTGCAAAAGTTCCACAACATGGCTGCTTTCACGGCTTTTCCCTTAGGAAGAACCCTAATACCCGGCTGATTTACCTTCCTAGGGTTACTGTTAGGCTTAGGCCTAGGACTTTTAAAACCAGGAAGCCCTGGGCTCCAGGCACACTGCAGCTGCGAAAGGCATCCCAAGGGGAGCGCAAAAGTGACACAACTTGGCTGCCACCGCTGATATTTCCATGAGACCATCCCGAACCATAGGCTGATTTTCCTTCCTAGGGTTAAGGTTTGAGTTACGCCTGGGGTAAGGGTTCTATTAACCAGAAAGCCCTGAGTTCCAAGAACACAGCAGCTGCGAAGGACTAGCCAAGAAGAGCGCAAAAGTACCACAACATGCCTGCCTCCACAGCTTTTTCTTTGGGGACATGCCTAATTCCTGGCTGATTTGCCTTTCTCGTCTTAGGGTTGGGGTTCGCCTAGGGCTAGGATTTTTTTAACTAGGAAGCCCTGAGTTCCAGGCTTACTTCATCTGCCAAAGGCATCCCAAAGGGAGTGCAAAAGTGCCACAACATGGCTGCTTTCACGGCTTTTCCCTTAGGAAGAACCCTAATACGCGGCTGATTTACCTTCCTAGGGTTACTGTTAGGCTTATGCCTAGGACTTTTAAAACCAGGAAGCCCTGGGCTCCAGGCACATGCAGCTGCGAAAGGCATCCCAAGAGGGCCGCAGAAGTGGCACAACTTGGCTGCCTCTGCTTCTATTCTCATGAGACCATCCCGAACCATAGGCTGATTTTCCTTCCTAGGGTTAAGGTTTGAGTTACGCCTGGGGTAAGGGTTCTATTAACCAGAAAGCCCTGAGTTCCAAGAACACAGCAGCTGCGAAGGACTACCCAAGAAGAGCGCAAAAGTACCACAACGTGCCTGCCTCCACAGCTTTTTCCTTGGGGACATGCCTAATTCCTGGCTGATTTGCCTTTCTCGTCTTAGGGTTGGGGTTCGGCCTAGGGCTAGGATTTTTTTAACTAGGAAGCCCTGAGTTCCAGGCTTACTTCATCTGCCAAAGGCATCCCAAAGGGAGTGCAAAAGTGCCACAACATGGCTGCTTTCACAGCTTTTTCCTTGGCGCCATCCCTATACCTAGGCTGTTTTATCTGCCTAGGGTTAGGGTTAGGGTTCAGCCTAGGGCTTGGAGTTTTTTAACCAGGAAGCCCTGAGTTCCAGGCTTACTTCATCTGCCAAAGGCATCCCACAGGGTGTGCAAAAGTTCCACAACATGGCTGCTTTCACGGCTTTTCCCTTAGGAAGAACCCTAATACCCGGCTGATTTACCTTCCTAGGGTTACTGTTAGGCTTAGGCCTAGGACTTTTAAAACCAGGAAGCCCTGGGCTCCAGGCACACTGCAGCTGCGAAAGGCATCCCAAGGGGAGCGCAAAAGTGACACAACTTGGCTGCCACCACTGATATTTCCATGAGACCATCCCGAACCATAGGCTGATTTTCCTTCCTAGGGTTAAGGTTTGAGTTACGCCTGGGGTAAGGGTTCTATTAACCAGAAAGCCCTGAGTTCCAAGGACACAGCAGCTGCGAAGGACTAGCCAAGAAGAGCGCAAAAGTACCACAACATGCCTGCCTCCACAGCTTTTTCCTTGGGGACATGCCTAATTCCTGGCTGATTTGCCTTTCTCGTCTTAGGGTTGGGGTTCGCCTAGGGCTAGGATTTTTTTAACTAGGAAGCCCTGAGTTCCAGGCTTACTTCATCTGCCAAAGGCATCCCAAAGGGAGTGCAAAAGTGCCACAACATGGCTGCTTTCACGGCTTTTCCCTTAGGAAGAACCCTAATACGCGGCTGATTTACCTTCCTAGGGTTACTGTTAGGCTTATGCCTAGGACTTTTAAAACCAGGAAGCCCTGGGCTCCAGGCACATGCAGCTGCGAAAGGCATCCCAAGAGGGCCGCAGAAGTGGCACAACTTGGCTGCCTCTGCTTCTATACTCATGAGACCATCCCGAACCATAGGCTGATTTTCCTTCCTAGGGTTAAGGTTTGAGTTACGCCTGGGGTAAGGGTTCTATTAACCAGAAAGCCCTGAGTTCCAAGAACACAGCAGCTGCGAAGGACTACCCAAGAAGAGCGCAAAAGTACCACAACGTGCCTGCCTCCACAGCTTTTTCCTTGGGGACATGCCTAATTCCTGGCTGATTTGCCTTTCTCGTCTTAGGGTTGGGGTTCGGCCTAGGGCTAGGATTTTTTTAACTAGGAAGCCCTGAGTTCCAGGCTTACTTCATCTGCCAAAGGCATCCCAAAGGGAGTGCAAAAGTGCCACAACATGGCTGCTTTCACAGCTTTTCCCTTAGGAAGTACCCTAATACCCGGCTGATTTACCTTCCTAGGGTTACTGTTAGGCTTAGGCCTAGGACTTTTAAAACCAGGAAGCCCTGGGCTCCAGGCACATGCAGCTGTTTAAGGCATCCCAAGAGGGCTGCAGAAGTGACACAACTTGGCTGCCTCTGCTGCTATTCTCATGGGACCATCCCGAACCATAGGCTGATTTTCCTTCCTAGGGTTAAGGTTTGAGTTACGCCTAGGGTAAGGGTTCTATTAACCAGAAAGCCCTGAGTTCCAAGAACACAGCAGCTGCGAAGGACTTCCCAAGAAGAGCGCAAAAGTACCACAACATGCCTGCCTCCACAGCTTTTTCCTTGGGGACATGCCTAATTCCTGGCTGATTTGCCTTTCTCGTCTTAGGGTTGGGGTTCGGCCTAGGGCTAGGATTTTTAAAATCAGGAAGCCCTGAGTTCCAGGCACACTGGAGCTGTGAAAGGCATCCAAAAGGGAGTGCAAAAGTGCCACAACATGGTTGCTTTCACGGCTTTTCCCTTGGCAAGAAGCTTAACACCAGGCTGATTTCCCTTCCCATGGTTATTGTTAGGCTTAGGCCTAGGGCTAGGATTTTTAAAACTAGGAAGCCCTTAGTTCCAGGCACACTGCAGCTGTTCAAGGCATCCCAAGGGGAGTACAAAAGTGCAACAACATGGCAGCTTTCACAGCTTTTTCCTTGGCACCATCCCTATACCTAGGCTGTTTTATCTGCCTAGGGTTAGGGTTAGGGTTCAGCCTAGGGCTTGGAGTTTTTTAACCAGGAAGCCCTGAGTTCCAGTCTTACTTCATCTGCCAAAGGCATCCCAAAGGGAGTGCAAAAGTGCCACAACATGGCTGCTTTCACGGCTTTTCCCTTAGGAAGAACCCTAATACCCGGCTGATTTACCTTCCTAGGGTTACTGTTAGGCTTAGGCCTAGGACTATTAAAACCAGGAAGCCCTGGGCTCCAGGCACACTGCAGCTGCGAAAGGCATCCCAAGGGGAGCGCAAAAGTGACACAACTTGGCTGCCACCACTGATATTTCCATGAGACCATCCCGAACCATAGGCTGCTTTTCCTTCCTAGGGTTAAGGTTTGAGTTACGCCTGGGGTAAGGGTTCTATTAACCAGAAAGCCCTGAGTTCCAAGAACACAGCAGCTGCGAAGGACTAGCCAAGAAGAGCGCAAAAGTACCACAACGTGCCTGCCTCCACAGCTTTTTCCTTGGGGACATGCCTAATTCCTGGCTGATTTGCCTTTCTCGTCTTAGGGTTGGGGTTCGGCCTAGGGCTAGGTTTTTTTTAACTAGGAAGCCCTGAGTTCCAGGCATACTTCATCTGCAAAAAGCATCCCAAAGGGAGTGCAGAAGTGCCACAACATGGCTGCTTTCACAGCTTTTCCCTTAGGAAGAACCCTAATACCCGGCTGATTTACCTTCCTAGGGTTACTGTTAGGCTTAGGCCTAGGACTTTTGAAACCAGGAAGCCCTGGGCTCCAGGCACACTGCAGCTGCGAAAGGCATCCCAAGGGGAGCGCAAAAGTGACACAACTTGGCTGCCACCACTGATATTTCCATGAGACCATCCCGAACCATAGGCTGATTTTCCTTCCTAGGGTTAAGGTTTGAGTTACGCCTGGGGTTAGGGTTCTATTAACCAGAAAGCCCTGAGTTCCAAGAACACAGCAGCTGCGAAGGACTAGCCAAGAAGAGCGCAAAAGTACCACAACGTGCCTGCCTCCACAGCTTTTTCCTTGGGGACATGCCTAATTCCTGGCTGATTTGCCTTTCTCGTCTTAGGGTTGGGGTTCGGCCTAGGGCTAGGTTTTTTTTAACTAGGAAGCCCTGAGTTCCAGGCATACTTCATCTGCAAAAAGCATCCCAAAGGGAGTGCAGAAGTGCCACAACATGGCTGCTTTCACAGCTTTTCCCTTAGGAAGAACCCTAATACCCGGCTGATTTACCTTCCTAGGGTTACTGTTAGGCTTAGGCCTAGGACTTTTAAAACCAGGAAGCCCTGGGCTCCAGGCACACTGCAGCTGCGAAAGGCATCCCAAGGGGAGCGCAAAAGTGACACAACTTGGCTGCCACCACTGATATTTCCATGAGACCATCCCGAACCATAGGCTGATTTTCCTTCCTAGGGTTAATGTTTGAGTTTCGCCTAGGGTAAGAGTTCTATTAACCAGAAAGCCCTGAGTTCCAAGAACACAGCAGCTGCGAAGGACTACCCAAGAAGAGCGCAAAAGTACCACAACATGCCTGCCTCCACAGCTTTTTCCTTGGGGACATGCCTAATTCCTGGCTGATTTGCCTTTCTCGTCTTAGGGTTGGGGTTCGGCCTAGGGCTAGGATTTTTTTAACTAGGAAGCCCTGAGTTCCAGGCTTACTGCATCTGCCAAAGGCATCCCAAAGGGAGTGCAGAAGTGCCACAACATGGCTGCTTTCACGGCTTTTCCCTTAGGAACAACCCTAATACCTGGCTGATTTACCTTCCTAGGGTTACTGTTAGGCTTAGGCCTAGGACTTTTAAAACCAGGAAGCCCTGGGCTCCAGGCACACTGCAGCTGCGAAAGGCATCCCAAGGGGAGCGCAAAAGTGACACAACTTGGCTGCCACCACTGATATTTCCATGAGACCATCCCAAACCATAGGCTGATTTTCCTTCCTCGGGTTAAGGTTTGAGTTACGCCTAGGGTAAGGGTTCTATTAACCAGAAAGCCCTGAGTTCCAAGAACACAGCAGCTGCGAAGGACTAGCCAAGAAGAGCGCAAAAGTACCACAACATGCCTGCCTCCACAGCTTTTTCCTTGGGGACATGCCTAATTCCTGGCTGATTTGCCTTTCTCGTCTTAGGGTTGGGGTTCGGCCTAGGGCTAGGATTTTTTTAACTAGGAAGCCCTGAGTTCCAGGCTTACTGCATCTGCCAAAGGCATCCCAAAGGGAGTGCAGAAGTGCCACAACATGGCTGCTTTCACGGCTTTTCCCTTAGGAAGAACCCTAATACACGGCTGATTTACCTTCCTAGGGTTACTGTTAGGCTTAGGCCTAGGACTTTTAAAACCAGGAAGCCCTGGGCTCCAGGCACATGCAGCTGTTAAAGGCATCCCAAGAGGGCCGCAGAAGTGACACAACTTGGCTTCCTCTGCTGATATTTCCATGAGACCATCCCGAACCATAGGCTGATTTTCCTTCCTAGGGTAAAGGTTTGAGTTACGCCTGGGGTAAGGGTTCTATTAACCAGAAAGCCCTGAGTTCCAAGAACACAGCAGCTGCAAAGGACTTCCCAAGAAGAGCGCAAAAGTACCACAACATGCCTGCCTCCAGAGCTTTTTCCTTGGGGACATGCCTAATTCCTGGCTGATTTGCCTTTCTCCTCTTAGGGTTGGGGTTCGGCCTAGGGCTAGGATTTTTAAAATCAGGAAGCCCTGAGTTCCAGGCACACTGGAGCTGTGAAAGGCATCCAAAAGGGAGTGCAAAAGTGCCACAACATGGCTGCTTTCCCGGCTTTTTCCTTGGCAAGAAGCCTAACACCAGGCTGATTTCCCTTCCCAGGGTTACTGTTAGGCTTAGGCCTAGGGCTAGGATTTTTAAAACTTTGAAGCCCTTAGATCCAGGCACACTGCAGCTGTTCAAGGCATCCCAAGGGGAGTACAAAAGTGCAACAACATGGCAGCTTTCACAGCTTTTTCCTTGGCACCATCCCTATACCTAGGCTGTTATATCTGCCTAGGGTTAGGATTAGGGTTCAGCCTAGGGCTTGGAGTTTATTAACCAGGAAGCCCTGAGTTCCAGGCTTACTGCATCTGCCAAAGGCATCCCAAAGGGAGTGCAAAAGTGCCACAACATGGCTGCTTTCACAGCTTTTCCCTTAGGAAGAACCCTAATACGCGGCTGATTTACCTTCCTAGGGTTACTGTTAGGCTTAGGCCTAGGACTTTTAAAACCAGGAAGCCCTGGGCTCCAGGCACACTGCAGCTGCGAAAGGCATCCCAAGGGGAGCGCAAAAGTGACACAACTTGGCTGCCACCACTGATATTTCCATGAGACCATCCCGAACCATAGGCTGATTTTCCTTCCTAGGGTTAAGGTTTGAGTTACGCCTGGGGTAAGGGTTCTATTAACCAGAAAGCCCTGAGTTCCAAGGACACAGCAGCTGCGAAGGACTAGCCAAGAAGAGCGCAAAAGTACCACAACATGCCTGCCTCCACAGCTTTTTCCTTGGGGACATGCCTAATTCCTGGCTGATTTGCCTTTCTCGTCTTAGGGTTGGGGTTCGGCCTAGGGCTAGGATTTTTAAAATCAGGAAGCCCTGAGTTCCAGGCTTACTTCATCTGCAAAAAGCATCCCAAAGGGAGTGCAGAAGTGCCACAACATGGCTGCTTTCACGGCTTTTCCCTTAGGAAGAACCCTAATACCCGGCTGATTTACCTTCCTAGGGTTACTGTTAGGCTTAGGCCTAGGACTTTTAAAACCAGGAAGCCATGGGCTCCAGGCACACTGCAGCTGCGAAAGGCATCCCAAGAGGGCCGCAGAAGTGACACAACTTGGCTGCCTCTGCTTCTATTCTCATGAGACCATCCTGAACCATAGGTTGATTTTCCTTCCTAGGGTTAAGGTTTGAGTTACGCCTAGGGTAAGAGTTCTATTAACCAGAAAGCCCTGAGTTCCAAGAACACAGCAGCTGCGAAGGACTACCCAAGAAGAGCGCAAAAGTACCACAACATGCCTGCCTCCACAGCTTTTTCCTTGGGGACATGCCTAATTCCTGGCTGATTTGCCTTTCTCGTCTTAGGGTTGGGGTTCGGCCTAGGGCTAGGATTTTTTTAACTAGGAAGCCCTGAGTTCCAGGCTTACTTCATCTGCCAAAGGCATCCCAAAGGGTGTGCAAAAGTGCCACAACATGGCTGCTTTCACGGCTTTTCCCTTAGGAAGAACCCTAATACCCGGCTGATTTACCTTCCTAGGGTTACTGTTAGGCTTAGGCCTAGGACTTTTAAAACCAGGAAGCCCTGGGCTCCAGGCACACTGCAGCTGCGAAAGGCATCCCAAGGGGAGCGCAAAAGTGACACAACTTGGCTGCCACCACTGATATTTCCATGAGACCATCCCGAACCATAGGCTGATTTTCCTTCCTAGGGTTAAGGTTTGAGTTACGCCTGGGGTAAGGGTTCTATTAACCAGAAAGCCCTGAGTTCCAAGAACACAGCAGCTGCGAAGGACTAGCCAAGAAGAGCGCAAAAGTACCACAACATGCCTGCCTCCACAGCTTTTTCCTTGGGGACATGCCTAATTCCTGGCTGATTTGCCTTTCTCGTCTTAGGGTTGGGGTTCGGCCTAGGGCTAGGATTTTTTTAACTAGGAAGCCCTGAGTTCCAGGCTTACTTCATCTGCCAAAAGCATCCCAAAGGGAGTGCAGAAGTGCCACAACACGGCTGCTTTCACGGCTTTTCCCTTAGGAAGTACCCTAATACCCGGCTGATTTACCTTCCTAGGGTTACTGTTAGGCTTAGGCCTAGGACTTTTAAAACCAGGAAGCCCTGGGCTCCAGGCACATGCAGCTGTTTAAGGCATCCCAAGAGGGCTGCAGAAGTGACACAACGTGGCTGCCTCTGCTGCTATTCTCATGGGTCCATCCCGAACCATAGGCTGATTATCCTTTCTAGGGTTAAGGTTTGAGTTACGCCTGGGGTAAGGGTTCTATTAACCAGAAAGCCCTGAGTTCCAAGAACACAGCAGCTGCGAAGGACTACCCAAGAAGAGCGCAAAAGTACCACAACATGCCTGCCTCCACAGCTTTTTCCTTGGGGACATGCCTAATTCCTGGCTGATTTGCCTTTCTCGTCTTAGGGTTGGGGTTCGGCCTAGGGCTAGGATTTTTAAAATCAGGAAGCCCTGAGTTCCAGGCACACTGGAGCTGTGAAAGGCATCCAAAAGGGAGTGCAAAAGTGCCACAACATGGCTGCTTTCCCGGCTTTTTCCTTGGCAAGAAGCCTAACACCAGGCTGATTTACCTTCCCAGAGTTACTGTTAGGCTTAGGCCTAGGGCTAGGATTTTTAAAACTTGGAAGCCCTTAGATCCAGGAACACTGCAGCTGTTCAAGGCATCCCAAGGGGAGTACAATAGTGCAACAACATGGCAGCTTTCACAGCTTTTTCCTTGGCACCATCCCTATACCTAGGCTGATTTATCTGCCTAGGGTTAGGGTTAGGGTTCAGCCTAGGGCTTGGAGTTTTTTAACCAGGAAGCCCTGAGTTCCAGGCTTACTGCATCTGCCAAAGGCATCCCAAAGGGAGTGCAAAAGTGCCACAACATGGCTGCTTTCACAGCTTTTCCCTTAGGAAGAACCCTAATACGCGGCTGATTTACCTTCCTAGGGTTACTGTTAGGCTTAGGCCTAGGACTTTTAAAACCAGTAAGCCCTGGGCTCCAGGCACACTGCAGCTGCGAAAGGCATCCCAAGGGGAGCGCAAAAGTGACACAACTTGGCTGCCACCACTGATATTTCCATGAGACCATCCCGAACCATAGGCTGATTTTCCTTCCTAGGGTTAAGGTTTGAGTTACGCCTAGGGTAAGGGTTCTATTAACCAGAAAGCCCTGAGTTCCAAGAACACAGCAGCTGCGAAGGACTTCCCAAGAAGAGCGCAAAAGTACCACAACGTGCCTGCCTCCACAGCTTTTTCCTTGGGGACATGCCTAATTCCTGGCTGATTTGCCTTTCTCGTCTTAGGGTTGGGGTTCGGCCTAGGGCTAGGATTTTTTTAACTAGGAAGCCCTGAGTTCCAGGCTTACTTCATCTGCCAAAGGCATCCCAAAGGGAGTGCAGAAGTGCCACAACATGGCTGCTTTCACGGCTTTTCCCTTAGGAACAACCCTAATACGCAGCTGATTTACCTTCCTAGGGTTACTGTTAGGCTTAGGCCTAGGACTTTTAAAACCAGGAAGCCCTGGGCTCCAGGCACACTGCAGCTGCGAAAGGCATCCCAAGGGGAGCGCAAAAGTGACACAACTTGGCTGCCACCACCGATATTTCCATGAGACCATCCAGAACCATAGGCTGATTTTCCTTCCCAGGGTTTAGGTTTGAGTTACGCCTGGGGTAAGGGTTCTATTAACCAGAAAGCCCTGAGTTCCAAGAACACAGCAGCTGCGAAGGACTACCCAAGAAGAGCGCAAAAGTACCACACCATGCCTGCCTCCACAGCTTTTTCCTTGGGGACATGCCTGATTCCTGGCTGATTTGCCTTTCTCGTCTTAGGGTTGGGGTTCGGCCTAGGGCTAGGTTTATTTAACTAGGAAGCCCTGAGTTCCAGGCTTACTTCATCTGCAAAAAGCATCCCAAAGGGAGTACAGAAGTGCCACAACATGGCTGCTTTCACGGCTTTTCCCTTAGGAAGAACCCTAATACGCGGCTGATTTACCTTCCTAGGGTTACTGTTAGGCTTATGCCTAGGACTTTTAAAACCAGGAAGCCCTGGGCTCTAGGCACATGCAGCTGCGAAAGGCATCCCAAGGGGAGTACAAAAGTGCAACAACATGGCAGCTTTCACAGCTTTTTCCTTGGCACCATCCCTATACCTAGGCTGATTTATCTGCCTAGGGTTAGGGTTAGGGTTCAGCCTAGGGCTTGGAGTTTTTAACCAGGAAGCCCTGAGTTCCAGGCTTACTGCATCTGCCAAAGGCATCCCAAAGGGAGTGCAAAAGTGCCACAACATGGCTGCTTTCACGGCTTTTCCCTTAGGAAGAACCCTAATACGCGGCTGATTTACCTTCCTAGGGTTACTGTTAGGCTTAGGCCTAGGACTTTTAAAACCAGGAAGCCCTGGGCTCCAGGAACTCTGCAGCTGCGAAAGGCATCCCAAGGGGAGCGCAAAAGTAAGGCAACTTGGCTGCCACCACTGATATTTCCATGAGACCATCCCGAACCATAGGCTGATTTTCCTTCCTAGGGTTAAGGTTTGAGTTACGCCTGGGGTAAGGGTTCTATTAACCAGAAAGCCCTGAGTTCCAAGAACACAGCAGCTGCGAAGGACTACCCAAGAAGAGCGCAAAAGTACCAAAACGTGCCTGCCTCCACAGCTTTTTCCTTGGGGACATGCCTAATTCCTGGCTGATTTGCCTTTCTCGTCTTAGGGTTGGGGTTCGGCCTAGGGCTAGGATATTTTTAACTAGGAAGCCCTGAGTTCCAGGCTTACTTCATCTGCCAAAGGCATCCCAAAGGGAGTGCAAAAGTGCCACATTATGGCTGCTTTCACGGCTTTTCCCTTAGGAAGAACCCTAATACCCGGCTGATTTACCTTCCTAGGGTTACTGTTAGGCTTAGGCCTAGGACTTTTAAAACCAGGAAGCCCTGGGCTCCAGGAACTCTGCAGCTGCGAAAGGCATCCCAAGGGGAGCGCAAAAGTAAGGCAACTTGGCTGCCACCACTGATATTTCCATGAGACCATCCCGAACCATAGGCTGATTTTCCTTCCTAGGGTTAAGGTTTGAGTTACGCCTGGGGTAAGGGTTCTATTAACCAGAAAGCCCTGAGTTCCAAGAACACAGCAGCTGCGAAGGACTACCCAAGAAGAGCGCAAAAGTACCACAACGTGCCTGCCTCCACAGCTTTTTCCTTGGGGACATGCCTAATTCCTGGCTGATTTGCCTTTCTCGTCTTAGGGTTGGGGCTCGGACTAGGGCTAGGATATTTTTAACTAGGAAGCCCTGAGTTCCAGGCTTACTTCATCTGCCAAAGGCATCCCAAAGGGAGTGCAAAAGTGCCACATTATGGCTGCTTTCACGGCTTTTCCCTTAGGAAGAACCCTAATACCCGGCTGATTTACCTTCCTAGGGTTACTGTTAGGCTTAGGCCTAGGACTTTTAAAACCAGGAAGCCCTGGGCTCCAGGCACACTGCAGCTGCGAAAGGCATCCCAAGGGGAGCGCAAAAGTGACACAACTTGGCTGCTTTCACAGCTTTTTCCTTGGCACCATCCCTATACCTAGGCTGTTTTATCTGCCTAGGGTTAGGGTTAGGGTTCAGCCTAGGGCTTGGAGTTTTTTAACCAGGAAGCCCTGAGTTCCAGGCTTACTGCATCTGCCAAAGGCATCCCAAAGGGAGTGCAGAAGTGCCACAACATGGCTGCTTTCACAGCTTTTCCCTTAGGAAGAACCCTAATACCCGGCTGATTTACCTTCCTAGGGTTACTGTTAGGCTTAGGCCTAGGACTTTTAAAACCAGGAAGCCCTGGGCTCCAGGCACACTGCAGCTGCGAAAGGCATCCCAAGGGGAACGCAAAAGTGACGCTACTTGGTTGCCACCACTGATATTTCCATGAGACCATCCCGAATCATAGGCTGATTTTCCTTCCTAGGGTTAAGGTTTGAGTTACGCCTAGGGTAAGAGTTCTATTAACCAGAAAGACCTGAGTTCCAAGAACACAGCAGCTGTGAAGGACTACCCAAGAAGAGCGCAAAAGTACCACAACGTGCCTGCCTCAGCAGCTTTTACGTTGGGGTCATGCCTAATTCCTGGCTGATTTGCCTTTCTCGTCTTAGGGTTGGGGTTTGGCCTAGGGCTAGGATTTTTTTAACTAGGAAGCCCTGAGTTCCAGGCTTACTTCATCTTCCAAAGACATCCCAAAGGGTGTGCAAAAGTGCCACAACATGGCTGCTTTCACAGCTTTTCCCTTAGGAAGAACCCTAATACGCGGCTGATTTACCTTCCTAGGGTTACTGTTAGGCTTAGGCCTAGGACTTTTAAAACCAGGAAGCCCTGGGCTCCAGGCACACTGCAGCTGCGAAAGGCATCCCAAGGGGAACGCAAAAGTGACACAACTTGGCTGTCTCTGCTGCTATTCTCATGGGACCTTCCCGAACCATAGGCTGATTTTCCTTCCTAGGGTTAAGGTTTGAGTTACGCCTAGGGTAAGAGTTCTATTAACCAGAAAGCCCTGAGTTCCAAGAACACAGCAGCTGCGAAGGACTACCCAAGAAGAGCGCAAAAGTACCACAACGTGCCTGCCTCCACAGCTTTTTCCTTGGGGACATGCCTAATTCCTGGCTGATTTGCCTTTCTCGTCTTAGGGTTGGGGTTCGGCCTAGGGCTAGGATTTTTTTAACTAGGAAGCCCTGAGTTCTAGGCTTACTTCATCTGCCAAAGGCATCCCAAAGGGAGTGCAGAAGTGCCACAACATGGCTGCTTTCACGGCTTTTCCCTTAGGAAGAACCCTAATACGCGGCTGATTTACCTTCCTAGGGTTACTGTTAGGCTTAGGCCTAGGACTTTTAAAACCAGGAAGCCCTGGGCTCCAGGCACACTGCAGCTGCGAAAGGCATCCCAAGGGGAGCGCAAAAGTGACACAACTTGGCTGCCACCACTGATATTTCCATGAGACCATCCCGAACCATAGGCTGATTTTCCTTCCTAGGGTTAAGTTTTGAGTTACGCCTGGGGTAAGGGTTCTATTAACCAGAAAGCCCTGAGTTCCAAGAACACAGCAGCTGCGAAGGACTAGCCAAGAAGAGCGCAAAAGTACCACAACATGCCTGCCTCCACAGCTTTTTCCTTGGGGACATGCCTAATTCCTGGCTGATTTGCCTTTCTCGTCTTAGGGTTGGGGTTCGGCCTAGGGCTAGGATATTTTTAACTAGGAAGCCCTGAGTTCCAGGCTTACTGCATCTGCCAAAGGCATCCCAAAGGGAGTGCAGAAGTGCCACAACATGGCTGCTTTCACGGCTTTTCCCTTAGGAAGAACCCTAATACCCGGCTGATTTACCTTCCTAGGGTTACTGTTAGGCTTAGGCCTAGGACTTTTAAAACCAGGAAGCCCTGGGCTCCAGGCACTCTGCAGCTGCGAAAGGCATCCCAAGGGGAGCGCAAAAGTAAGGCAACTTGGCTGCCACCACTGATATTTCCATGAGACCATCCCGAACCATAGGCTGATTTTCCTTCCTAGGGTTAAGGTTTGAGTTACGCCTAGGGTTAGGGTTCTATTAACCAGAAAGCCCTGAGTTCCAAGAACACAGCAGCTGCGAAGGACTACCCAAGAAGAGCGCAAAAGTACCACAACGTGCCTGCCTCCACAGCTTTTTCCTTGGGGACATGCCTAATTCCTGGCTGATTTGCCTTTCTCGTCTTAGGTTTGCGGTTCGGCCTAGGGCTAGGATTTTTAAAATCAGGAAGCCCTGAGTTCCAGGCACACTGGAGCTGTGAAAGGCATCCAAAAGGGAGTGCAAAAGTGCCACAACATGGCTGCTTTCACGGCTTTTTCCTTGGCAAGAAGCCTAACACCAGGCTGATTTCCCTTCCCAGGGTTACTGTTAGGCTTAGGCCTAGGGCTAGGATATTTAAAACTAGGAAGCCCTTAGTTCCAGGCACACTGCAGCTGTTCAAGGCATCCCAAGGGGAGTACAAAAGGGCAACAACATGGCAGCTTTCACAGCTTTTTCCTTGGCACCATCCCTATACCTAGGCTGATTTATCTGCCTAGGGTTAGGGTTAGGGTTCAGCCTAGGGCTTGGAGTTTTTTAACCAGGAAGCCCTGAGTTCCAGGCACACTGGAGCTGTGAAAGGCATCCAAAAGGGAGTGCAAATGTGCCACAACATGGCTGCTTTCACGGCTTTTTCCTTGGCAAGAAGCCTAACACCAGGCTGATTTACCTTCCTAGGGTTACTGTTAGGCTTAGGCCTAGGACTTTTAAAACCAGGAAGCCCTGGGCTCCAGGAACATGCAGCTGTTTAAGGAATCCCAACAGGGCTGCAGAAGTGACACAACTTGGCTGCCACCACTGATATTTCCATGAGACCATCCCGAACCATAGGCTGATTTTCCTTCCTAGGGTTAAGGTTTGAGTTACGCCTAGGGTAAGGGTTCTATTAACCAGAAAGCCCTGAGTTCCAAGAACACAGCAGCTGTGAAGGACTTCCCAAGAAGAGCGAAAAAGTACCACAACATGCCTGCCTCCACAGCTTTTTCCTTGGGGACATGCCTAATTCCTGGCTGATTTGCATTTCTCGTCTTAGGGTTGGGGTTCGGCCTAGGGCTATGAGTTTTAAAATCAGGAAGCCCTGAGTTCCAGGCTTACTTCATCTGCCAAAAGCATCCCAAAGGGAGTGCAAAAGTGCCGCAACATGGCTGCTTTCACGGCTTTTCCCTTAGGAAGAACCCTAATACCCGGCTGATTTACCTTCCTAGGGTTACTGTTAGGCTTAGGCCTAGGACTTTTAAAACCAGGAAGCCCTGGGCTCCAGGCACATGCAGCTGCGAAAGGCATCCCAAGAGGGCCGCAGAAGTGACACAACTTGGCTGTCTCTGCTGCTATTCTAAGGAGACCATCCCGAACCATAGGCTGATTTTCCTTCCTAGGGTTAAGGTTTGAGTTACGCCTAGGGTAAGGGTTCTATTAACCAGAAAGCCCTGAGTTCCAAGAACACAGCAGCTGCGAAGGACTACCCAAGAAGAGCGCAAAAGTACCACAACATGCCTGCCTCCACAGCTTTTTCCTTGGTTACATGCCTAATTCCTGGCTGATTTGCCTTTCTCGTCTTAGGGTTGGGGTTCGGCCTAGGGCTAGGATTTTTAAAATCAGGAAGCCCTGAGTTCCAGGCACACTGGAGCTGTGAAAGGCATCCAAAAGGGAGTGCAAAAGTGCCACAACATGGCTGCTTTCACGGCTTTTTGCTTGGCAAGAAGCCTAACACCAGGCTGATTTCCCTTGCCAGGGTTAATGTTAGGCTTAGGCCTAGGGCTAGGATTTTTAAAACTAGGAAGCCCTTAGTTCCAGGCACACTGCAGCTGCGAAAGGCATCCCAAGGGGAGTACAAAAGTGCAACAACATGGCAGCTTTCACAGCTTTTTCCTTGGCACCATCCCTATACCTAGGTTGTTTTATCTGCCTAGGGTTAGGGTTAGGGTTCAGCCTAGGGCTTGGAGTTTTTTAACCAGGAAGCCCTGAGTTCCAGGCTTACTGCATCTGCCAAAGGCATCCCAAAGGGAGTGGAGAAGTGCCACAACATGGCTGCTTTCACAGCTTTTCCCTTAGGAAGAACCCTAATACCCGGCTGATTTACCTTCCTAGGGTTACTGTTAGGCTTAGGCCTAGGACTTTTAAAACCAGGAAGCCCTGGGCTCCAGGCACACTGCAGCTGCGAAAGGCATCCCAAGGGGAACGCAAAAGTGACGCTACTTGGTTGCCACCACTGATATTTCCATGAGACCATCCCGAACCATAGGCTGATTTTCCTTCCTAGGGTTAAGGTTTGAGTTACGCCTAGGGTAAGAGTCCTATTAACCAGAAAGACCTGAGTTCCAAGAACACAGCAGCTGTGAAGGACTACCCAAGAAGAGCGCAAAAGTACCACAACGTGCCTGCCTCAGCAGCTTTTACGTTGGGGTCATGCCTAATTCCTGGCTGATTTGCCTTTCTCGTCTTAGGGTTGGGGTTCGGCCTAGGGCTAGGATTTTTTTAACTAGGAAGCCCTGAGTTCCAGGCTTACTTCATCTTCCAAAGACATCCCAAAGGGTGTGCAAAAGTGCCACAACATGGCTGCTTTCACAGCTTTTCCCTTAGGAAGAACCCTAATACGCGGCTGATTTACCTTCCTAGGGTTACTGTTAGGCTTAGGCCTAGGACTTTTAAAACCAGGAAGCCCTGGGCTCCAGGCACACTGCAGCTGCGAAAGGCATCCCAAGGGGAACGCAAAAGTGACACAACTTGGCTGTCTCTGCTGCTATTCTCAAGGGACCTTCCCGAACCATAGGCTGGTTTTCCTTCCTAGGGTTAAGGTTTGAGTTACGCCTAGGGTAAGAGTTCTATTAACCAGAAAGCCCTGAGTTCCAAGAACACAGCAGCTGCGAAGGACTAGCCAAGAAGAGCGCAAAAGTACCACAACATGCCTGCCTCCACAGCTTTTTCCTTGGGGACATGCCTAATTCCTGGCTGATTTGCCTTTCTCGTCTTAGGGTTGGGGTTCGGCCTAGGGCTAGGATATTTTTAACTAGGAAGCCCTGAGTTCCAGGCTTACTGCATCTGCCAAAGGCATCCCAAAGGGAGTGCAGAAGTGCCACAACATGGCTGCTTTCACGGCTTTTCCCTTAGGAAGAACCCTAATACCCGGCTGATTTACCTTCCTAGGGTTACTGTTAGGCTTAGGCCTAGGACTTTTAAAACCAGGAAGCCCTGGGCTCCAGGCACTCTGCAGCTGCGAAAGGCATCCCAAGGGGAGCGCAAAAGTAAGGCAACTTGGCTGCCACCACTGATATTTCCATGAGACCATCCCGAACCATAGGCTGATTTTCCTTCCTAGGGTTAAGGTTTGAGTTACGCCTGGGGTAAGGGTTCTATTAACCAGAAAGCCCTGAGTTCCAAGAACACAGCAGCTGCGAAGGACTAGCCAAGAAGAGCGCAAAAGTACCACAACATGCCTGCCTCCACAGCTTTTTCCTTGGGGACATGCCTAATTCCTGGCTGATTTGCCTTTCTCGTCTTAGGTTTGGGGTTCGGCCTAGGGCTAGGATTTTTAAAATCAGGAAGCCCTGAGTTCCAGGCACACTGGAGCTGTGAAAGGCATCCAAAAGGGAGTGCAAAAGTGCCAAAACATGGCTGCTTTCACGGCATTTTCCTTGGCAAGAAGCCTAACACCAGGCTGATTTCCCTTCCCAGGGTTACTGTTAGGCTTAGGCCTAGGGCTAGGATATTTAAAACTAGGAAGCCCTTAGTTCCAGGCACACTGCAGCTGTTCAAGGCATCCCAAGGGGAGTACAAAAGGGCAACAACATGGCAGCTTTCACAGCTTTTTCCTTGGCACCATCCCTATACCTAGGCTGATTTATCTGCCTAGGGTTAGGGTTAGGGTTCAGCCTAGGGCTTGGAGTTTTTTAACCAGGAAGCCCTGAGTTCCAGGCACACTGGAGCTGTGAAAGGCATCCAAAAGGGAGTGCAAATGTGCCACAACATGGCTGCTTTCACGGCTTTTTCCTTGGCAAGAAGCCTAACACCAGGCTGATTTACCTTCCTAGGGTTACTGTTAGGCTTAGGCCTAGGACTTTTAAAACCAGGAAGCCCTGGGCTCCAGGCACACTGCAGCTGCGAAAGGCATCCCAACAGGGCTGCAGAAGTGACACAACTTGGCTGCCACCACTGATATTTCCATGAGACCATCCCGAACCATAGGCTGATTTTCCTTCCTAGGGTTAAGGTTTGAGTTACGCCTAGGGTAAGGGTTCTATTAACCAGAAAGCCCTGAGTTCCAAGAACACAGCAGCTGTGAAGGACTTCCCAAGAAGAGCGAAAAAGTACCACAACATGCCTGCCTCCACAGCTTTTTCCTTGGGGACATGCCTAATTCCTGGCTGATTTGCATTTCTCGTCTTAGGGTTGGGGTTCGGCCTAGGGCTATGAGTTTTAAAATCAGGAAGCCCTGAGTTCCAGGCTTACTTCATCTGCCAAAAGCATCCCAAAGGGAGTGCAAAACTGCCGCAACATGGCTGCTTTCACGGCTTTTCCCTTAGGAAGAACCCTAATACCCGGCTGATTTACCTTCCTAGGGTTACTGTTAGGCTTAGGCCTAGGACTTTTAAAACCAGGAAGCCCTGGGCTCCAGGCACACTGCAGCTGCGAAAGGCATCCCAAGGGGAGCGCAAAAGTGACACAACTTGGCTGCCACCACTGATATTTCCATGAGACCATCCCGAACCATAGGCTGATTTTCCTTCCTAGGGTTAAGGTTTGAGTTACGCCTAGGGTAAGGGTTCTATTAACCAGAAAGCCCTGAGTTCCAAGAACACAGCAGCTGCGAAGGACTACCCAAGAAGAGCGCAAAAGTACCACAACATGCCTGCCTCCACAGCTTTTTCCTTGGTTACATGCCTAATTCCTGGCTGATTTGCCTTTCTCGTCTTAGGGTTGGGGTTCGGCCTAGGGCTAGGATTTTTAAAATCAGGAAGCCCTGAGTTCCAGGCACACTGGAGCTGTGAAAGGCATCCAAAAGGGAGTGCAAAAGTGCCACAACATGGCTGCTTTCACGGCTTTTTGCTTGGCAAGAAGCCTAACACCAGGCTGATTTCCCTTGCCAGGGTTACTGTTAGGCTTAGGCCTAGGGCTAGGATTTTTAAAACTAGGAAGCCCTTAGTTCCAGGCACACTGCAGCTGCGAAAGGCATCCCAAGGGGAGTACAAAAGTGCAACAACATGGCAGCTTTCACAGCTTTTTCCTTGGCACCATCCCTATACCTAGGCTGTTTTATCTGCCTAGGGTTAGGGTTAGGGTTCAGCCTAGGGCTTGGAGTTTTTTAACCAGGAAGCCCTGAGTTCCAGGCTTACTGCATCTGCCAAAGGCATCCCAAAGGGAGTGGAGAAGTGCCACAACATGGCTGCTTTCACAGCTTTTCCCTTAGGAAGAACCCTAATACCCGGCTGATTTACCTTCCTAGGGTTACTGTTAGGCTTAGGCCTAGGACTTTTAAAACCAGGAAGCCCTGGGCTCCAGGCACACTGCAGCTGCGAAAGGCATCCCAAGGGGAACGCAAAAGTGACGCTACTTGGTTGCCACCACTGATATTTCCATGAGACCATCCCGAACCATAGGCTGATTTTCCTTCCTAGGGTTAAGGTTTGAGTTACGCCTAGGGTAAGAGTTCTATTAACCAGAAAGACCTGAGTTCCAAGAACACAGCAGCTGTGAAGGACTACCCAAGAAGAGCGCAAAAGTACCACAACGTGCCTGCCTCAGCAGCTTTTACGTTGGGGTCATGCCTAATTCCTGGCTGATTTGCCTTTCTCGTCTTAGGGTTGGGGTTCGGCCTAGGGCTAGGATTTTTTTAACTAGGAAGCCCTGAGTTCCAGGCTTTCTTCATCTTCCAAAGACATCCCAAAGGGTGTGCAAAAGTGCCACAACATGGCTGCTTTCACAGCTTTTCCCTTAGGAAGAACCCTAATAAGCGGCTGATTTACCTTCCTAGGGTTACTGTTAGGCTTAGGCCTAGGACTTTTAAAACCAGGAAGCCCTGGGCTCCAGGCACACTGCAGCTGCGAAAGGCATCCCAAGGGGAACGCAAAAGTGACACAACTTGGCTGTCTCTGCTGCTATTCTCATGGGACCTTCCCGAACCATAGGCTGATTTTCCTTCCTAGGGTTAAGGTTTGAGTTACGCCTAGGTTAAGAGTTCTATTAACCAGAAAGCCCTGAGTTCCAAGAACACAGCAGCTGCGAAGGACTACCCAAGAAGAGCGCAAAAGTACCACAACGTGCCTGCCTCCACAGCTTTTTCCTTGGGGACATGCCTAATTCCTGGCTGATTTGCCTTTCTCGTCTTAGGGTTGGGGTTCGGCCTAGGGCTAGGATTTTTTTAACTAGGAAGCCCTGAGTTCCAGGCTTACTTCATCTGCCAAAGGCATCCCAAAGGGAGTGCAGAAGTGCCACAACATGGCTGCTTTCACGGCTTTTCCCTTAGGAAGAACCCTAATACGCGGCTGATTTACCTTCCTAGGGTTACTGTTAGGCTTAGGCCTAGGACTTTTAAAACCAGGAAGCCCTGGGCTCCAGGCACACTGCAGCTGCGAAAGGCATCCCAAGGGGAGCGCAAAAGTGACACAACTTGGCTGCCACCACTGATATTTCCATGAGACCATCCCGAACCATAGGCTGATTTTCCTTCCTAGGGTTAAGGTTTGAGTTACGCCTGGGGTAAGGGTTCTATTAACCAGAAAGCCCTGAGTTCCAAGAACACAGCAGCTGCGAAGGACTAGCCAAGAAGAGCGCAAAAGTACCACAACATGCCTGCCTCCACAGCTTTTTCCTTGGGGACATACCTAATTCCTGGCTGATTTGCCTTTCTCGTCTTAGGGTTGGGGTTCGGCCTAGGGCTAGGATATTTTTAACTAGGAAGCCCTGAGTTCCAGGCTTACTGCATCTGCCAAAGGCATCCCAAAGGGAGTGCAGAAGTGCCACAACATGGCTGCTTTCACGGCTTTTCCCTTAGGAAGAACCCTAATACCCGGCTGATTTACCTTCCTAGGGTTACTGTTAGGCTTAGGCCTAGGACTTTTAAAACCAGGAAGCCCTGGGCTCCAGGCACTCTGCAGCTGCGAAAGGCATCCCAAGGGGAGCGCAAAAGTAAGGCAACTTGGCTGCCACCACTGATATTTCCATGAGACCATCCCGAACCATAGGCTGATTTTCCTTCCTAGGGTTAAGGTTTGAGTTACGCCTGGGGTAAGGGTTCTATTAACCAGAAAGCCCTGAGTTCCAAGAACACAGCAGCTGCGAAGGACTAGCCAAGAAGAGCGCAAAAGTACCACAACATGCCTGCCTCCACAGCTTTTTCCTTGGGGACATGCCTAATTCCTGGCTGATTTGCCTTTCTCGTCTTAGGTTTGGGGTTCGGCCTAGGGCTAGGATTTTTAAAATCAGGAAGCCCTGAGTTCCAGGCACACTGGAGCTGTGAAAGGCATCCAAAAGGGAGTGCAAAAGTGCCACAACATGGCTGCTTTCACGGCATTTTCCTTGGCAAGAAGCCTAACACCAGGCTGATTTCCCTTCCCAGGGTTACTGTTAGGCTTAGGCCTAGGGCTAGGATATTTAAAACTAGGAAGCCCTTAGTTCCAGGCACACTGCAGCTGTTCAAGTCATCCCAAGGGGAGTACAAAAGGGCAACAACATGGCAGCTTTCACAGCTTTTTCCTTGGCACCATCCCTATACCTAGGCTGATTTATCTGCCTAGGGTTAGGGTTAGGGTTCAGCCTAGGGCTTGGAGTTTTTTAACCAGGAAGCCCTGAGTTCCAGGCACACTGGAGCTGTGAAAGGCATCCAAAAGGGAGTGCAAATGTGCCACAACATGGCTGCTTTCACGGCTTTTTCCTTGGCAAGAAGCCTAACACCAGGCTGATTTACCTTCCTAGGGTTACTGTTAGGCTTAGGCCTAGGACTTTTAAAACCAGGAAGCCCTGGGCTCCAGGAACATGCAGCTGTTTAAGGAATCCCAAGAGGGCTGCAGAAGTGACACAACTTGGCTGCCACCACTGATATTTCCATGAGACCATCCCGAACCATAGGCTGATTTTCCTTCCTAGGGTTAAGGTTTGAGTAACGCCTAGGGTAAGGGTTCTATTAACCAGAAAGCCCTGAGTTCCAAGAACACAGCAGCTGTGAAGGACTTCCCAAGAAGAGCGCAAAAGTACCACAACATGCCTGCCTCCACAGCTTTTTCCTTGGGGACATGCCTAATTCCTGTCTGATTTGCCTTTCTCGTCTTACGGTTGGGGTTCGGCCTAGGGCTAGGATTTTTAAAATCAGGAAGCCCTGAGTTCCAGGCACACTGGAGCTGTGAAAGGCATCCAAAAGGGAGTGCAAAAGTGCCACAACATGGTTGCTTTCACGGCTTTTTCCTTGGCAAGAAGCTTAACACCAGGCTGATTTCCCTTCCCAGGGTTACTGTTAGGCTTAGGCCTTGGGCTGGGATTTTTAAAACTAGGAAGCCCTTAGATCCAGGCACACTGCAGCTGTTCAAGGCATCCCAAGGGGAGTACAAAAGTGCAACAACATGGCAGCTTTCACAGCTTTTTCCTTGGCACCATCGCTATACATAGGCTGTTTTATCTGCCTAGGTTTAGGGTATGGGTTATGGTTCAGCCTAGGGCTTGGAGTTTTTTAACCAGGAAGCCCCGAGTTCCAGGCTTACTGCATCTGCCAAAGGCATCCCAAAGGGAGTGCAGAAGTGCCACAACATGGATGCTTTCACAGCTTTTCCCTTAGGAACAACACTAATACCCGGCTGATTTACCTTCCTAGGGTTACTGATAGGCTTAGGCCTAGGACTTTTAAAACCAGGAAGCCCTGGGCTCCAGGCACACTGCAGCTGCGAAAGGCATCCCAAGGGGAGCGCAAAAGTGACGCTACTTGGTTGCCACCACTGATATTTCCATGAGACCATCCCGAACCATAGGCTGATTTTCCTTCCTAGGGTTAAGTTTTGAGTTACGCCTAGGGTAAGGGTTCTATTAACCAGAAAGCCCTGAGTTCCAAGAACACAGCAGCTGCGAAGGACTACCCAAGAAGAGCGCAAAAGTACCACAACATGCCTGCCTCCACAGCTTTTTCCTTGAGGACATGCCTAATTCCTGGCTGATTTGCCTTTCTCGTCTTAGGGTTGGGGTTCGGCCTAGGGCTAGGATTTTTTTAACTAGGAAGCCCTGAGTTCCAGGCTTACTGCATCTGCCAAAGGCATCCCAAAGGGAGTGCAGAAGTGCCACAACATGGCTGCTTTCACGGCTTTTCCCTTAGGAAGAACCCTAATACGCGGCTGATTTACCTTCCTAGGGTTACTGTTAGGCTTAGGCCTAGGACTTTTAAAACCAGGAAGCCCTGGGCTCCAGGCACACTGCAGCTGCGAAAGACATCCCAAGGGGAGCGCAAAAGTGACACAACTTGGCTGCCTCTGCTTCTATTCTCATGAGACCATCCTGAACCATAGGCTGATTTTCCTTCCTAGGGTTAAGGTTTGAGTTACGCCTAGGGTAAGAGTTCTATTAACCAGAAAGCCCTGAGTTCCAAGAACACAGCAGCTGCGAAGGACTACCCAAGAAGAGCGCAAAAGTACCACAACGTGCCTGCCTCCACAGCTTTTTCCTTGGGGACATGCCTAATTCCTGGCTGATTTGCCTTTCTCGTCTTAGGGTTGGGGTTCGGCCTAGGGCTAGGATTTTTAAAATCAGGAAGCCCTGAGTTCCAGGCACACTGGAGCTGTGAAAGGCATCCAAAAGGGAGTGCAAAAGTGCCACAACATGGTTGCTTTCACGGCTTTTTCCTTGGCAAGAAGCTTAACACCAGGCTGATTTCCCTTCCCAGGGTTTCTGTTAGGCTTAGGCCTAGGGCTAGGATTTTTAAAACTAGGAAGCCCTTAGATCCAGGCACACTGCAGCTGTTCAAGGCATCCTAAGGGGAGTACAAAAGTGCAACAACATGGCAGCTTTCACAGCTTTTATCTTGGAACCATCCCTATACCTAGGCTGTTTTATATGCCTAGGGTTAGGGTTAGGGTTCAGCCTAGGGCTTGGAGTTTTTTAACTAGGAAGCCCTGAGTTCCAGGCTTACTTCATCTTCAAAAAGCATCCCAAAGGGAGTGCAGAAGTGCCACAACATGGCTGCTTTCACGGCTTTTCCCTTAGGAAGAACCCTAATACCCGGCTGATTTACCTCCCTAGGGTTACTGTTAGGCTTAGGCCTAGGACTTTTAAAACCAGGAAGCCCTGGGCTCCAGGCACACTGCAGCTGCGAAAGGCATCCCAAGTGGAGCGCAAAAGTGACGCTACTTGGTTGCCACCACTGATATTTCCATGAGACCATCCCGAACCATAGGCTGATTTTCCTTCCTAGGGTTAAGGTTTGAGTTACGCCTAGGGTAAGGGTTCTATTAACCAGAAAGCCCTGAGTTCCAAGAACACAGCAGCTGCGAAGGACTAGCCAAGAAGAGCGCAAAAGTACCACAACATGCCTGCCTCCACAGCTTTTTCCCTGGGGACATGCCTAATTGCTGGCTGATTTGCCTTTCTCGTCTTAGGGTTGGGGTTCGGCCTAGGGCTAGGATTTTTAAAATCAGGAAGCCCTGAGTTCCAGGCACACTGGAGCTGTGAAAGGCATCCCAAAGGGAGTGCAAAAGTGCCACAACATGGCTGCTTTCACGGCTTTTTCCTTGGCAAGAAGCCTAACACCAGGCTGATTTCCCTTCCCAGGGTTACTGTAAGGCTTAGGACTAGCGCTAGGATTTTTAAAACTAGAAAGCCCTTAGCTCCAGGCACACTGCAGCTGTTCAAGGCATCCCAAGGGGAGTACAATAGTGCAACAACATGGCAGCTTTCACAGCTTTTTCCTTGGTACCATCCCTATACCTAAGCTGATTTATCTGCCTAGGGTTAGGGTTAGGCTTCCGCCTAGGGCTTGGAGATTTTAACCAGGAAGCCCTGAGTTCCAGGCTTACTGCATCTGCCAAAGGCATCCCAAGGGGAGCGCAAAAGTGACGCAATTTGGCTGCCACCACTGATATTTCCATGAGACCATCCCGAACCATAGGCTGATTTTCCTTCCTAGGGTTAAGGTTTGAGTTATGCCTGGGGTAAGGGTTCTATTAACCAGAAAGCCCTGAGTTCCAAGAACACAGCAGCTGCGAAGGACTACCCAAGAAGAGCGCAAAAGTACCACAACATGCCTGCCTCCACAGCTTTTTCCTTGGGGACATGCCTGATTCCTGGCTGATTTGCCTTTTTCGTCTTAGGGTTGGGGTTCGGCCTAGGGCTAGGATATTTTTTTACTAGGAAGCCCTGAGTTCCAGGCTTACTTCATCTGCAAAAAGCATCCCAAAGGGAGTGCAGAAGTGCCACAACATGGCTGCTTTCACGGCTTTTCCCTTAGGAAGAACCCTAATACCCGGCTGATTTACCTTCCTAGGGTTACTGTTAGGCTTAGGCCTAGGACTTTTAAAACCAGGAAGCCCTGGGCTCCAGGCACATGCAGCTGCGAAAGGCATCCCAAGAGGGCCGCAGAAGTGACACAACTTGGCTGCCTCTGCTTCTCTTCTCATGAGACCATCCTGAACCATAGGCTGATTTTCCTTCCAAGGGTTAAGGTTTGAGTTACGCCTAGGGTAAGAGTTCTATTAACCAGAAAGCCCTGAGTTCCAAAAACACAGCAGCTGCGAAGGACTACCCAAGAAGAGCGCAAAAGTACCACAACGTGCCTGCCTCCACAGCTTTTTCCTTGGGGACATGCCTAATTCCTGGCTGATTTGCCTTTCTCGTCTTAGGGTTGGGGTTCGGCCTAGGGCTAGGATATTTTTAACTAGGAAGCCCTGAGTTCCAGGCTTACTTCATCTGCCAAAGGCATCCCAAAGGGAGTGCAAAAGTGCCACAACATGGCTGCTTTCACGGCTTTTCCCTTAGGAAGAACCGTAATACGCGGCTGATTTACCTTCCTAGGGTTACTGTTAGGCTTAGGCCTAGGACTTTTAAAACCAGGAAGCCCTGGGCTCCAGGCACACTGCAGCTGCCAAAGGTATCCCAAGTGGAGTGCAAAAGTGACGCTAATTGGTTGCCACCACTGATATTTCCATGAGGCCATCCCGAACCATAGGCTGATTTTCCTTCCTAGGGTTAAGGTTTGAGTTACGCCTGGGGTAAGGGTTCTATTAACCAGAAAGCCCTGAGTTCCAAGAACACAGCAGCTGCGAAGGACTAGCCAAGAAGAGCGCAAAAGTACCACAACATGCCTGCCTCCACAGCTTTTTCCCTGGGGACATGCCTAATTGCTGGCTGATTTGCCTTTCTCGTCTTAGGGTTGGGGTTCGGCCTAGGGCTAGGATTTTTAAAATCAGGAAGCCCTGAGTTCCAGGCACACTGGAGCTGTGAAAGGCATCCAAAAGGGAGTGCAAAAGTGCCACCACATGGCTGCTTTCACGGCTTTTTCCTTGGCAAGAAGCCTAACACCAGGCTGATTTCCCTTCCCAGGGTTACTGTAAGGCTTAGGCCTAGCGCTAGGATTTTTAAAACTAGGAAGCCCTTAGCTCCAGGCACACTGCAGCTGTTCAAGGCATCCCAAGGGGAGTACAATAGTGCAACAACATGGCAGCTTTCACAGCTTTTTCCTTGGCACCATCCCTATACCTAGGCTGATTTATCTGCCTAGGGTTAGGGTTAGGGTTCAGCCTAGGGCTTGGAGATTTTAACCAGGAAGCCCTGAGTTCCAGGCTTACTGCATCTGCCAAAGGCATCCCAAAGGGAGTGCAGAAGTGCCACAACATGGCTGCTTTCACGGCTTTTCCCTTAGGAAGAACCCAAATACCCGGCTGATTTACCTTCCTAGGGTTACTGTTGGGCTTAGGCCTAGGACTTTTAAAACCAGGAAGCCCTGGTCTCCAGGCACACTGCAGCTGTTAAAGGCATCCCAAGGGGAGCGCAAAAGTGACACAACTTGGCTGCCACCACTGATATTTCCATGAGACCATCCCGAACCATAGGCTGATTTTCCTTCCTAGGGTTAAGGTTTGAGTTACGCCTAGGGTAAGGGTTCTATTAACCAGAAAGCCCTGAGTTCCAAGAACACAGCAGCTGCGAAGGACTTCCCAAGAAGAGCGCGAAAGTACCACACCATGCCTGCCTCCACAGCTTTTTCCTTGGGGACATGCCTAATTCCTGGCTGATTTGCCTTTCTCGTCTTAGGGTTGGGGTTCGGCCTAGGGCTAGGATTTTTTTAACTCGGAAGCCCTGAGTTCCAGGCTTACTGCATCTGCCAAAGGCATCCCAAAAGGAGTGCAGAAGTGCCACAACATGGCTGCTTTCACGGCTTTTCCCTTAGGAAGAACCCTAATACGCGGCTGATTTACCTTCCTAGGGTTACTGTTAGGCTTAGGCCTAGGACTTTTAAAACCAGGAAGCCCTGGGCTCCAGGCACACTGCAGCTGTTAAAGGCATCCCAAGAGGGCTGCAGAAGTGACACAACTTGGCTGCCTCTGCTGCTATTCTTATGAGACCATCCCGAACCATAGGCTGATTTTCCTTCCTAGGGTTAAGTTTTGAGTTATGCCTGGGGTAAGGGTTCTATTAACCAGAAAGACCTGAGTTCCAAGAACACAGCAGCTGCGAAGGACTACCCAAGAAGAGCGCAAAAGTACCACAACATGCCTGCCTCCACAGCTTTTTCCTTGGGGACATGCCTAATTCCTGGCTGATTTGCCTTTCTCGTCTTAGGGTTGGGGTTCGGCCTAGGGCTAGGATTTTTTTAACTAGGAAGCCCTGAGTTCCAGGCTTATTTCATCTGCAAAAAGCATCCAAAAGGGAGTGCAAAAGTGCCAAAACATGGCTGCTTTCACGGCTTTTTCCTTGGCAAGAAGCCTAACACCAGGCTGATTTCCCTTCCCAGGGTTACTGTAAGGCTTAGGCCTAGGGCTAGGATTTTTAAAACTAGGAACCCCTTAGTTCCAGGCACACTGCAGCTGTTCAAGGCATCCCAAGAGGGCCGCAGAAGTGACACAACTTGGCTGCCTCTGCTGCTATTCTCATGAGTCCATCCCGAACCATAGGCTGATTTTCCTTCCTAGGGTGAGGGTTAGAGTTACGCCTAGGGTTAGTGTTTTTTTAACCAGAAAGCCCTGAGTTCCAAGAACACAGCAGCTGCGAAGGACTACCCAAGAGGAGGGGAAAAGTGCCACAACATGGCTGCCTCCAGCGCTTTTTCCTTGGGACCATCATTGAACCTAGGCTGATTTACTTGCCTCCAGTTGCACCTATGGTCACGCCAAGGGACAGGGATTTTAAATCAGTAAACCCTGAGCTCCAGACCCAGTGCAGCTGCAAAAGGCTTCCCAAGGGCAGCCAAAAATTGCCTCAACATGCTCCTTCCAGTGCTTTTTTCCTTGGGAACATCCCTATACCCAGGCTGATTTATCTGCCTAGGGTTAGGGTTAGGGTTCAGCCTAGAGATAGGATTTTTTCAAACCGGAAGCCCTGAATTCCAGGCACACTGCAGCTGTTAAAGGCAGTGTTCTACGTCAACCGCAACTTAGTCTGAAATAAATGCTTTTTCCCTGAGAGCATCTGAGAGGTTTGCATGAAGCACTGATATCTGACATTTGCAATTTTGAATAGGAGAGGAGAAAGAAAATGGGAAGAAGTTTTTAATTTTAGTGGTTTCAATGTTAATTTCCGTACACTTTTTCAAAACTTGTCAGCTCAAATGCCCATCAACATCTTTTAGTCATCTGTAAGTCAGTATTCATATAAAATGTGCTTCAAATCAAAAGAATTTCAAATTTGCACTCCAAATTTCTATGCCTAGATTTATGATTTCCTACACATATTAGATGAAAGGAAGGCCTTTTTTACTGTGGGAGTGCTGGAACACTGGAACAGGTTGCCCAGGGAAGTTGTGGGTGTCCCATCCCTGAAAGTATTCAAGGTCAGCTTGGACGGGGCTTGGAGCAGCAACAAAGGAGAAGCTTGATGGTAGAGAAACAAAGTTGGACTATAGAAGAAACTGGGATTGAAGTATAGGAGCAAGTTTTCTCTCAGCTCTTGGGGTAAATTCAAAGTTGTACAAAATTACATTTATCTGTGCTATTCACTACTGTAACAGAAATGTTCATGAAAACTGTACAGAAGATAGCAAATTTTAAAAGAGATAAGAATTACAGCATAAAATCCATGGGATGGGTTACAACATGAGACACTCTCTAAGAGAAAATCTCTGTGTTTCAGCACTTCATCATGGTAAGATTTCATGAAGTGCCAAAGAAGGCGGCAAAATATCATTCGGGACGTTATTTCCTGGAATTCAGCCTGGCCATTAGTAGGAACTGGGTTTGAACACATCATGTAGATATACCACACACACTTTCCCTTCACTGAAAAATGACTGTTTACAACGAAGAAGCAATTGACGATCAAAATTGATTGAAAGCATCTTAAACATGTCAAGTATTTCATTGTAGATGATCTGTGATCCAAATGCTTCTTCCACCTTCGAGAGGGACAGAACAATTCTTCCATATCATGATGGTTTAAAATTGTATCAACCAATGTTTTCTGCTGAAAAGATAGCATCTATTTTTTTCTATTTTTGGAAGAAAATATTCCTAGACATACAACAGGTGAGAACTAAGTAATTTTAAAGAAACAAATGAAAAGAAAATATTCTGTAAATAGAATGAAATGAAAAGCTGTGTTTTAAATAGGAGCTAAATATGAAACAGAATTTTTGTACCAGGCATTTGAATTACTGCACCAGCTCTTTTGCCCATCAAGAGAGGCGTTTAGCATTTCAGTCTTTTCCAAGGTGTTCATGATCTGCTATGCTGATCTCTGTGTGTGCCTAGGTGTGTGTGGAAGGGGGGGCATGTGAAGGGGAGTGTGTATGTTTGCTTTACAATTGTTGTGGCAGATTCATGCCTCAGCTCCACATTTTGTTTTAGAAAGGTCACACAGAGTGGATGTGAAGTTTACTATCAACAAGAGATCAATTCCCAAATCATCCATTTCACTCTACCTTATAAATCATGTGCTTTGTTGCATATTTTATCAAATCTACTTTCAAGCCAGATGGAGGAAGGAGGATGTGGCAATCCCTCCACCATCTTGCAACTTTTATGCAAGTAGGTTTTCAAGAAAATCATCATTTCTCTTTGAAATATGTCTGGAACAGGCATGATGGTAGTGTCAACCTGTTGGAGTTTTTGTTGCTGGAAGAAGTTATACAAAAGGATTGGTTTTTACATTGACCAGTTACTGAATCAAGCTCAGGAATACATTGGAAATTCAACTGGGGCCTCCTTTCCCCAGCAGACTACTTCTAGAACGAGCTTGTACACTGAAGCTTACTCTTTTGCCCTCTTTTTGTTTCTTTCCTATTTTCTTGGCTTCTTTGCCACTCTCTAGACAATTTTGGAACTTTTTTCCCAACTCAAATGGTTTCAATAGTCTGATTGTGATCATACATTTTTACAAGGAATTTTTAAAATCTTTCCTCCAGTTAAGAAAGTCAAGGACTTAGGTCTTTTTCTTCCCTTATCAATATTGCAATGAAATTGATAAGTAAAGACCAACTCTTTCTTTTTGTTTTTAACCCAAGCAGATAATTCCCATCCATTCATCCATTTGGTGGACCAATAGTTGCCATTCTGATGGAAGTTGTCACTTCTTAACAATAGGCATTCTGTGACTATGTTGACAGCACTTTGGGTGAAGATCCTAACTGGTCTTAGATACACATAGGGAGAAATTTGCTCAGCCAGTGTTAGTCTTAAGCATGCGTATCAGAAGATCTTTCTAGAGCTGGGAATTTTCCCATGAAAGGGATTCAGTTAGGGAAGAGACACTTGCCCCAGAGGTTTACATTCTTCTTGAAGACTGCTTAAGGAACTTAGATGCCATGTCCATTTGGATCTGTGTCTGCACAGAACTTTGTCATGCCAGTGCTTGAAATGCATCTTGAAGAGAATTCACTAGCACAGAATGAATGAGAGTGGAAGGGGTTGGTGGGGCTAACCAGGCCCAACCCCCCTGCCTAAACCAGGATACCTAGAGCCTCTTGCCCAGGATTCTATCTGGGTGTACTTTGAATGTCTTCAAAGATCCAGGCTCCACAATCTTTCTGGGCAGTCTGTGCCGTGGTTCACTCACCCTCACAGTAAAGAATCATTTCCTGATGTTCCTGTATTTCAGTGTGTGCCCACTGCCTCTTGTCTTTTCACTCAGCATCACTGAAAAGACACTGATTCCCTCCCCTTTGCACTATTGCTTCCATATGGATGTGTGCTGCCATGTAGAGATATGTCAAAAACCTCCCTGAAGCCCAGGCAGATAATATTCCCTTCATCTACCAGTCAAGTTGATTCATCAGAGGAGTTTAAAGTTATGTTCAGCATGAAATGCCCCTGAAAAATCATGCTAACTACATTATTGTGTCGTCTTTCATGTGCCTGGAATGGTTATCCAGGAAGAGCTGCTTCATCAAATTCCTGGGTATAAAAAAGAGGCTGGCTGGTTTGTACGATTGCGAGTCCTCCTAATTGCCTTTTTTGAAGATGAGTGTCATTTGCTTACATCCAGTCCTTAGCCTCTCTTGTCGTCTACATCTTAGCAAAAAGCTTTTCCACTATGTCTGGCGAGGAAAAACTGTGCCAGCACAGAAAACATCTCGCATCGTGTTCTAGACGTTGCACGGAGGTGTGCCGAGTGTTTGGCATGAAGAAAAGAAAAGTAGTCCAAAACAGCTTCCAAGCGAATGTTCATGTGATTGGAAAAGTCAGGAGAGTGCAAAGGTACTGTTTTCTATCAGTTGGCAAGCTGCGCACACAATCCCAGTGTTGTACAGCTTCCTTCTTCACCTTTCCGAAGGTGCCGCTCTCTCCGGCTCCCGGAGGCGAAGAAGCGGCTTCTTCGCGCAAAGACGATTGTGCCGCTCACTGTGCACTCCTTAGCGCGGCTTCTGCCGAAAGACGCCCGGGAGCGGCTCTTAGCTCCGGACAGCATCGTACCTTCGTCTTTAGCGTCTCTTCTCGTCTACATCTTAGCAAAAAGCTTTTCTACTATGTCTGGCGAGGAAAAACTGTGCCAGCACAGAAAACATCTCCCATCGTGTTCTAGACGTTGCACGGAGGTGTGCCGAGTGTTTGGCATGAAGGAAAGAAAAGTTGTCCAAAACAGCTTCCAATCGAATGTTCATGTGATTGGAAAAGTCAGGAGAGTGCAAAGGTACTGTTTTCTAGCAGTTGGCAAGCTGCGCACACAATCCCAGTGTTGTACAGCTTCCTTCTTCACCTTTCCGAAGGTGCCGCTCTCTCCGGCTCCCGGAGGCGAAGAAGCGGCTTCTTCGCGCAAAGACGATTGTGCCGTTCACTGTGCTCTCCTTAGCGCGGCTTCTGCCGAAAGACGCCCGGGAGCGGCTCTTAGCTCCGGACAGCATCGTACCTTCGTCTTTAGCGTCTCTTCTCGTCTACATCTTAGCAAAAAGCTTTTCCACTATGTCTGGCGAGGAAAAACTGTGCCAGCACAGAAAACATCTCCCATCGTGTTCTAGACGTTGCACGGAGGTGTGCCGAGTGTTTGGCATGAAGGAAAGAAAAGTTGTCCAAAACAGCTTCCAATCGAATGTTCATGTGATTGGAAAAGTCAGGAGAGTGCAAAGGTACTGTTTTCTAGCAGTTGGCAAGCTGCGCACACAATCCCAGTGTTTTACAGCGTCCTTCTTCACCTTTCCGAAGGTGCCGCTCTCTCCGGCTCCCGGAGGCGAAGAAGCGGCTTCTTCGCGCAAAGACGATTGTGCCGCTCACTGTGCACTCCTTAGCGCGGCTTCTGCCGAAAGACGCCCGGGAGCGGCTCTTAGCTCCGGACAGCATCGTACCTTCGTCTTTAGCGTCTCTTCTCGTCTACATCTTAGCAAAAAGCTTTTCTACTATGTCTGGCGAGGAAAAACTGTGCCAGCACAGAAAACATCTCCCATCGTGTTCTAGACGTTGCACGGAGGTGTGCCGAGTGTTTGGCATGAAGGAAAGAAAAGTTGTCCAAAACAGCTTCCAATGGAATGTTCATGTGATTGGAAAAGTCAGGAGAGTGCAAAGGTACTTTTTTCTAGCAGTTGGCAAGCTGCGCACACAATCCCAGTGTTGTACAGCTTCCTTCTTCACCTTTCCGAAGGTGCCGCTCTCTCCGGCTCCCGGAGGCGAAGAAGCGGCTTCTTCGCGCAAAGACGATTGTGCCGCTCACTGTGCACTCCTTAGCGCGGCTTCTGCCGAAAGACGCCCGGGAGCGGCTCTTAGCTCCGGACAGCATCGTACCTTCGTCTTTAGCATCTTTTGTGGTCTACATCTTAGTAAAAAGCTTTTCCACTATGTCTGGCGAGGAAAAACTGTGCCAGCACAGAAAACATCTCCCATCGTGTTCTAGACGTTGCACGGAGGTGTGCCGAGTGTTTGGCATGAAGGAAAGAAAAGTTGTCCAAAACAGCTTCCAATCGAATGTTCATGTGATTGGAAAAGTCAGGAGAGTGCAAAGGTACTGTTTTCTAGCAGTTGGCAAGCTGCGCACACAATCCCAGTGTTGTACAGCTTCCTTCTTCACCTTTCCGAAGGTGCCGCTCTCTCCGGCTCCCGGAGGCGAAGAAACGGCTTCTTCGCGCAAAGACGATTGTGCCGCTCACTGTGCACTCCTTAGCGCGGCTTCTGCCGAAAGACGCCCGGGAGCGGCTCTTAGCTCCGGACAGCATCGTACCTTCGTCTTTAGCGTCTTTTGTGGTCTACATCTTAGTAAAAAGCTTTTCTACTATGTCTGGCGAGGAAAAACTGTGCCAGCACAGAAAACATCTCCCATCGTGTTCTAGACGTTTCACGGAGGTGTGCCGAGTGTTTGGCATGAAGGAAAGAAAAGTTGTCCAAAACAGCTTCCAATGGAATGTTCATGTGATTGGAAAAGTCAGGAGAGTGCAAAGGTACTGTTTTCTAGCAGTTGGCAAGCTGCGCACACAATCCCAGTGTTGTACAGCTTCCTTCTTCACCTTTCCGAAGGTGCCGCTCTCTCCGGCTCCCGGAGGCGAAGAAGCGGCTTCTTCGCGCAAAGACGATTGTGCCGCTCACTGTGCACTCCTTAGCGCGGCTTCTGCCGAAAGACGCCCGGGAGCGGCTCTTAGCTCCGGACAGCATCGTACCTTCGTCTTTAGCGTCTCTTCTCGTCTACATCTTAGCAAAAAGCTTTTCTACTATGTCTGGCGAGGAAAAACTGTGCCAGCACAGAAAACATCTCCCATCGTGTTCTAGACGTTGCACGGAGGTGTAGCGAGTGTTTGGCATGAAGGAAAGAAAAGTTGTCCAAAACAGCTTCCGATGGAATGTTCATGTGATTGGAAAAGTCAGGAGAGTGCAAAGGTACTGTTTTCTAGCAGTTGGCAAGCTGCGCACACAATCCCAGTGTTGTACAGCTTCCTTCTTCACCTTTCCGAAGGTGCCGCTCTCTCCGGCTCCCGGAGGCGAAGAAGCGGCTTCTTCGCGCAAAGACGATTGTGCCGCTCACTGTGCACTCCTTAGCGCGGCTTCTGCCGAAAGACGCCCGGGAGCGGCTCTTAGCTCCGGACAGCATCGTACCTTCGTCTTTAGCGTCTCTTCTCGTCTACATCTTAGCAAAAAGCTTTTCCACTATGTCTGGCGAGGAAAAACTGTGCCAGCACAGAAAACATCTCCCATCGTGTTCTAGACGTTGCACGGAGGTGTGCCGAGTGTTTGGCATGAAGAAAAGAAAAGTTGTCCAAAACAGCTTCCAATCGAATGTTCATGTGATTGGAAAAGTCAGGAGAGTGCAAAGGTACTGTTTTCTAGCAGTTGGCAAGCTGCGCACACAATCCCAGTGTTGTACAGCTTCCTTCTTCACCTTTCCGAAGGTGCCGCTCTCTCCGGCTCCCGGAGGCGAAGAAGCGGCTTCTTCGCGCAAAGACGATTGTGCCGCTCACTGTGCACTCCTTAGCGCGGCTTCGGCCGAAAGACGCCCGGGAGCGGCTCTTAGCTCCGGACAGCATCGTACCTTCGTCTTTAGCGTCTCTTCTCGTCTACATCTTAGCAAAAAGCTTTTCCACTATGTCTGGCGAGGAAAAACTGTGCCAGCACAGAAAACATCTCCCATCGTGTTCTAGACGTTGCACGGAGGTGTGCCGAGTGTTTGGCATGAAGGAAAGAAAAGTTGTCCAAAACAGCTTCCAATCGAATGTTCATGTGATTGGAAAAGTCAGGAGAGTGCAAAGGTACTGTTTTCTAGAAGTTGGCAAGCTGCGCACACAATCCCAGTGTTGTACAGCTTCCTTCTTCACCTTTCCGAAGGTGCCGCTCTCTCCGGCTCCCGGAGGCGAAGAAGCGGCTTCTTCGCGCAAAGACGATTGTGCCGCTCACTGTGCACTCCTTAGCGCGGCTTCTGCCGAAAGACGCCCGGGAGCGGCTCTTAGCTCCGGACAGCATCGTACCTTCGTCTTTAGCGTCTCTTCTCGTCTACATCTTAGCAAAAAGCTTTTCCACTATGTCTGGCGAGGAAAAACTGTGCCAGCACAGAAAACATCTCCCATCGTGTTCTAGACGTTGCACGGAGGTGTGCCGAGTGTTTGGCATGAAGGAAAGAAAAGTTGTCCAAAACAGCTTCCAATCGAATGTTCATGTGATTGGAAAAGTCAGGAGAGTGCAAAGGTACTGTTTTCTAGCAGTTGGCAAGCTGCGCACACAATCCCAGTGTTTTACAGCGTCCTTCTTCACCTTTCCGAAGGTGCCGCTCTCTCCGGCTCCCGGAGGCGAAGAAGCGGCTTCTTCGCGCAAAGACGATTGTGCCGCTCAATGTGCTCTCCTTAGCGCGGCTTCTGCCGAAAGACGCCCGGGAGCGGCTCTTAGCTCCGGACAGCATCGTACCTTCGTCTTTAGCGTCTCTTCTCGTCTACATCTTAGCAAAAAGCTTTTCTACTATGTCTGGCGAGGAAAAACTGTGCCAGCACAGAAAACATCTCCCATCGTGTTCTAGACGTTGCACGGAGGTGTGCCGAGTGTTTGGCATAAAGGAAAGAAAAGTTGTCCAAAACAGCTTCCAATCGAATTTTCATGTGATTGGAAAAGTCAGGAGAGTGCAAAGGTACTGTTTTCTATCAGTTGGCAAGCTGCGCACACAATCCCAGTGTTGTACAGCTTCCTTCTTCACCTTTCCGAAGGTGCCGCTCTCTCCGGCTCCCGGAGGCGAAGAAGCGGCTTCTTCGCGCAAAGACGATTGTGCCGCTCACTGTGCACTCCTTAGCGCGGCTTCTGCCGAAAGACGCCCGGGAGCGGCTCTTAGCTCCGGACAGCATCGTACCTTCGTCTTTAAAGTCTCTTCTCGTCTACATCTTAGCAAAAAGCTTTTCCACTATGTCTGGCGATGAAAAACTGAGCCAGCACAGAAAACATCTCCTATCGTGTTCTAGACGTTGCACAGAGGTGTGCCGAGTGTTTGGCATGAAGGAAAGAAAAGTTGTCCAAAACAGCTTCCAATCGAATGTTCATGTGATTGGAAAAGTCAGGAGAGTGCAAAGGTACTGTTTTCTAGCAGTTGGCAAGCTGCGCACACAATCCCAGTGTTGTACAGCTTCCTTCTTCACCTTTCCGAAGGTGCCGCTCTCTCCGGCTCCCGGAGGCGAAGAAGCGGCTTCTTCGCGCAAAGACGATTGTGCCGCTCACTGTGCTCTCCTTAGCGCGGCTTCTGCCGAAAGACGCCCGGGAGCGGCTCTTAGCTCCGGAGAGCATCGTACCTTCGTCTTTAGCGTCTCTTCTCGTCTACATCTTAGCAAAAAGCTTTTCTACTATGTCTGGCGAGGAAAAACTGTGCCAGCACAGAAAACATCTCCCATCGTGTTCTAGACGTTGCACGGAGGTGTGCCGAGTGTTTGGCATGAAGGAAAGAAAAGTTGTCCAAAACAGCTTCCAATCGAATGTTCATGTGATTGGAAAAGTCAGGAGAGTGCAAAGGTACTGTTTTCTAGCAGTTGGCAAGCTGCGCACACAATCCCAGTGTTGTACAGCTTCCTTCTTTACCTTTCCGAAGGTGCCGCTCTCTCCGGCTCCCGGAGGCGAAGATACGGCTTCTTCGCGCAAAGACGATTGTGCCGCTCACTGTGCACTCCTTAGCGCGGCTTCGGCCGAAAGACGCTCGGGAGCGGCTCTTAGCTCCGGACAGCATCGTACCTTCGTCTTTAGCGTCTCTTCTCGTCTACATCTTAGCAAAAAGCTTTTCTACTATGTCTGGCGAGGAAAAACTGTGCCAGCACAGAAAACATCTCCCATCGTGTTCTAGACGTTGCACGGAGGTGTGCCGAGTGTTTGGCATGAAGGAAAGAAAAGTTGTCCAAAAGAGCTTCCAATCGAATGTTCATGTGATTGGAAAAGTCAGGAGAGTGCAAAGGTACTGTTTTCTAGCAGTTGGCAAGCTGCGCACACAATCCCAGTGTTGTACAGCTTCCTTCTTCACCTTTCCGAAGGTGCCGCTCTCTCCGGCTCCCGGAGGCGAAGAAGCGGCTTCTTCGCGCAAAGACGATTGTGCCGCTCACTGTGCTCTCCTTAGCGCGGCTTCTGCCGAAAGACGCCCGGGAGCGGCTCTTAGCTCCGGACAGCATCGTACCTTCGTCTTTAGCGTCTCTTCTCGTCTACATCTTAGCAAAAAGCTTTTCTACTATGTCTGGCGAGGAAAAACTGTGCCAGCACAGAAAACATCTCCCATCGTGTTCTAGACGTTGCACGGAGGTGTGCCGAGTGTTTGGCATGAAGAAAAGAAAAGTTGTCCAAAACAGCTTCCAATCGAATGTTCATGTGATTGGAAAAGTCAGGAGAGTGCAAAGGTACTGTTTTCTAGCAGTTGGCAAGCTGCGCACACAATCCCAGTGTTGTACAGCTTCCTTCTTCACCTTTCCGAAGGTGCCGCTCTCTCCGGCTCCCGGAGGCGAAGAAGCGGCTTCTTCGCGCAAAGACGATTGTGCCGCTCACTGTGCACTCCTTAGCGCGGCTTCTCCCGAAAGACGCCCGGGAGCGGCTCTTAGCTCCGGACAGCATCGTACCTTCGTCTTTAGCGTCTCTTCTCGTCTACATCTTAGCAAAAAGCTTTTCCACTATGTCTGGCGAGGAAAAACTGTGCCAGCACAGAAAACATCTCCCATCGTGTTCTAGACGTTGCACGGAGGTGTGCCGAGTGTTTGGCATGAAAGAAAGAAAACTTGTCCAAAACAGCTTCCAATCGAATGTTCATGTGATTGGAAAAGTCAGGAGAGTGCAAAGGTACTGTTTTCTAGCAGTTGGCAAGCTGCGCACACAATCCCAGTGTTGTACAGCTTCCTTCTTCACCTTTCCGAAGGTGCCGCTCTCTCCGGCTCCCGGAGGCGAAGAAGCGGCTTCTTCGCGCAAAGACGATTGTGCCGCTCACTGTGCACTCCTTAGCGCGGCTTCTGCCGAAAGACGCCCGGGAGCGGCTCTTAGCTCCGGACAGCATCGTACCTTCGTCTTTAGCGTCTCTTCTCGTCTACATCTTAGCAAAAAGCTTTTCTACTATGTCTGGCGAGGAAAAACTGTGCCAGCACAGAAAACATCTCCCATCGTGTTCTAGACGTTGCACGGAGGTGTGCCGAGTGTTTGGCATGAAGGAAAGAAAAGTTGTCCAAAACAGCTTCCAATCGAATGTTCATGTGATTGGAAAAGTCAGGAGAGTGCAAAGGTACTGTTTTCTATCAGTTGGCAAGCTGCGCACACAATCCCAGTGTTGTACAGCTTCCTTCTTCACCTTTCCGAAGGTGCCGCTCTCTCCGGCTCCCGGAGGCGAAGAAGCGGCTTCTTCGCGCAAAGACGATTGTGCCGCTCACTGTGCACTCCTTAGCGCGGCTTATGCCGAAAGACGCCCGGGAGCGGCTCTTAGCTCCGGACAGCATCGTACCTTCGTCTTTAGCGTCTTTTGTGGTCTACATCTTAGTAAAAAGCTTTTCTACTATGTCTGGCGAGGAAAAACTGTGCCAGCACAGAAAACATCTCCCATCATGTTCTAGACGTTGCACGGAGGTGTGCCGAGTGTTTGGCATGAAGGAAAGAAAAGTTGTCCAAAACAGCTTCCAATCGAATGTTCATGTGATTGGAAAAGTCAGGAGAGTGCAAAGGTACTGTTTTCTAGAAGTTGGCAAGCTGCGCACACAATCCCAGTGTTGTACAGCTTCCTTCTTCACCTTTCCGAAGGTGCCGCTCTCTCCGGCTCCCGGAGGCGAAGAAGCGGCTTCTTCGCGCAAAGACGATTGTACCGGTCACAGTGCACTCCTTAGCGCGGCTTCTGCCGAAAGACGCCCGGGAGCGGCTCTTAGCTCCGGACAGCATCGTACCTTCGTCTTTAGCGTCTCTTCTCGTCTACATCTTAGCAAAAAGCTTTTCCACTATGTCTGGCGAGGAAAAACTGTGCCAGCACAGAAAACATCTCCCATCGTGTTCGAGACGTTGCACGATCCCTATACCTAGGCTGCTTTTCCTTCCTGGGGATAGGGTTAGGCTTCAGCCTAGGGCTTGGATTTTTTTAACCAGGAAGCCCTGAGTTCCAGGCTTACTGCATCTGCCAAAGGCATCCCAAAGGGAGTGCAGAAGTGCCACAACATGGCTGCTTTCACGGCTTTTCCCTTAGGAAGAACCCTAATACCCGGCTGATTTACCTTCCTAGGGTTACTGTTAGGCTTAGGCCTAGGACTTTTAAAACCAGGAAGCCCTGGGCTCCAGGCATATGGAGCTGGTAAAGGCATCCCAAGAGGGCCGCAGAAGTGACACAACTTGGCTGCCTCTGCTTCTATTCTCATGAGACCATCCCGAACCATAGGCTGATTTTCCTTCCTAGGGTTAAGGTTTGAGTTTCGCCTAGCGTAAGAGTTCTATTAACCAGAAAGCCCTGAGTTCCAAGAACACAGCAGCTGCGAAGGACTACCCAAGAAGAGCGCAAAAGTACCACAACATGCCTGCCTCCACAGCTTTTTCCTTGGGGACATGCCTAATTCCTGGCTGATTTGCCTTTCTCGTCTTAGGGTTGGGGTTCGGCCTAGGGCTAGGATTTTTTTAACTAGGAAGCCCTGAGTTCCAGGCTTACTGCATCTGCCAAATGCATCCCAAAGGGAGTGCAGAAGTGCCACAACATGGCTGCTTTCACGGCTTTTCCCTTAGGAAGAACCCTAATACGCGGCTGATTTACCTTCCTAGGGTTACTGTTAGGCTTAGGCCTAGGACTTTTAAAACCAGGAAGCCCTGGGCTCCAGGCACACTGCAGCTGCGAAAGGCATCCCAAGGGGAGCGCAAAAATGACACAACTTGGTTGCCACCACTGATATTTCCATGAGACCATCCCGAACCATAGGCTGATTTTCCTTCCTAGGGTTAAGGTTTGAGTTACGCCTAGGGTAAGGGTTCTATTAACCAGAAAGCCCTGAGTTCCAAGAACACAGCAGCTGCGAAGGACTACCCAAGAAGAGCGCAAAAGTACCACAACATGCCTGCCTCCACAGTTTTTCCTTGGGGACATGCCTAATTCCTGGCTGATTTGCCTTTCTCGTCTTAGGGTTGGGGTTCGGCCTAGGGCTAGGATTTTTAAAATCAGGAAGCCCTGAGTTTCAGGCACACTGGAGCTGTGAAAGGCATCCAAAAGGGAGTGCAAAAGTGCCACAACATGGCTGCTTTCACGGCTTTTTCATTGGCAAGAAGCCTAACACCAAGCTGATTTCCCTTCCCAGGGTTACTGTTAGGCTTAGGCCTAGGGCTAGGATTTTTAAAACTAGGAAGCCCTGAGTTCCAGGCTTACTGCATCTGCCAAAGGCATCCCAAAGGGAGTGCAGAAGTGCCGCAACATGGCTGCTTTCACGGCTTTTCCCTTAGGAAGAAACCTAATACCCGGCTGATTTACCTTCCTAGGGTTACTGTAAGGCTTAGGCCTAGGACTTTTAAAACCAGGAAGCCCTGGGCTCCAGGCATATGCAGCTGTTAAAGGCATCCCAAGGGGAGCGCAAAAGTGACACAACTTGGCTGCCACCACTGATATTTCCATGAGACCATCCCGAACCATAGGCTGATTTTCCTTCCTAGGGTTAAGGTTTGAGTTATGCCTGGGGTAAGGGTTCTATTAACCAGAAAGCCCTGAGTTCCAAGAACACAGCAGCTGCGAAGGACTAGCCAAGAAGAGCGCAAAAGTACCACAACATGCCTGCCTCCACAGCTTTTTCCTTGGGGACATGCCTAATTCCTGGCTGATTTGCCTTTCTCGTCTTAGGGTTGGGGTTCGGCCTAGGGCTAGGATTTTTTTAACTAGGAAGCCCTGAGTTCCAGGCTTACTGCATCTGCCAAAGGCATCCCAAAGGGAGTGCAGAAGTGCCACAACATGGCTGCTTTCACGGCTTTTCCCTTAGGAAGAACCCTAATACCCGGCTGATTTACCTTCCTAGGGTTACTGTTAGGCTTAGGCCTAGGACTTTTAAAACCAGGAAGCCCTGGGCTCCAGGCACACTGCAGTTGCGAAAGGCATCCCAAGGGGAGCGCATAAGTGACACAACTTGGTTGCCACCACTGATATTTCCATGAGACCATCCCGAATCATAGGCTGATTTTCCTTCCTAGGGTTAAGGTTTGAGTTACGCCTAGGGTAAGGGTTCTATTAACCAGAAAGCCCGGAGTTCCAAGAACACAGCACCTGCGAAGGACTACCCAAGAAGAGCGCAAAAGTACCACAACATGCCTGCCACCACAGCTTTTTCCTTGGGGACATGCCTAATTCCTGGCTGATTTGCCTTTCTCGTCTTAGGGTTGGGGTTCGGCCTAGGGCTAGGATTTTTTTAACTAGGAAGCCCTGAGTTCCAGGCTTACTTCATCAGCCAAAGGCATCCCAAAGGGAGTGCAAAAGTGCCACAACATGGCTGCTTTCACGGCTTTTCCCTTAGGAAGAACCCTAATATCCGGCTGATTTACCTTCCTAGGGTTACTGTTAGGCTTAGGCCTAGGACTTTTAAAACCAGGAAGCCCTGGGCTCCAGGCACACTGCAGCTGCGAAAGGAATCCCAAGGGGAGCGCAAAAGTGACACAACTTGGCTGCCACCACTGATATTTCCATGAGACCATCCCGAACCATAGGCTGATTTTCCTTCCTAGGGTTAAGGTTTGAGTTACGCCTAGGGTAAGGGTTCTATTAACCAGAAAGCCCTGAGTTCCAAGAACACAGCAGCTGCGAAGGACTAGCCAAGAAGAGCGCAAAAGTACCACAACATGCCTGCCTCCACAGCTTTTTCCTTGGGGACATGCCTAATTCCTGGCTGATTTGCCTTTCTCGTCTTAGGGTTGGGGTTCGGCCTAGGGCTAGGATTTTTTTAACTAGGAAGCCCTGAGTTCCAGGCTTACTTCATCTGCCAAAAGCATCCCAAAGGGAGTGCAGAAGTGCCACAACATGGCTGCTTTCACGGCTTTTCCCTTAGGAAGAACCCTAATACGCGGCTGATTTACCTTCCTAGGGTTACTGTTAGGCTTAGGCCTAGGACTTTTAAAACCAGGAAGCCCTGGGCTCCAGGCACACTGCAGCTGCGAAAGGCATCCCAAGGGGAGCGCAAAAGTGACGCAACTTGGCTGCCACCACTGATATTTCCATGAGACCATCCCGAACCATAGGCTGATTTTCCTTCCTAGGGTTAAGGTTTGAGTTACGCCTAGGGTAAGGGTTCTATTAACCAGAAAGCCCTGAGTTCCAAGAACACAGCAGCTGCGAAGGACTAGCCAAGAAGAGCGCAAAAGTACCACAACATGCCTGCCTCCACAGCTTTTTCCTTGGGGACATGCCTAAGTCCTGGCTGATTTGCCTTTCTCGTCTTAGGGTTGGGGTTCGGCCTAGGGCTAGGATTTTTAAAATCAGGAAGCCCTGAGTTCCAGGCACACTGGAGCTGTGAAAGGCATCCAAAAGGGAGTGCAAAAGTGCCACAACATGGCTGCTTTCACGGCTTTTTCATTGGCAAGAAGCCTAACACCAGGCTGATTTCCCTTCCCAGGGTTACTGTTAGGCTTAGGGCTAGGGCTAGGATTTTTAAAACTTGGAAGCCCTGAGTTCCAGGCTTACTGCATCTGCCAAAGGCATCCCAAAGGGAGTGCGAAGTGCCACAACATGGCTGCTTTCACGGCTTATCCCTTAGGAAGAAACCTAATACCCGGCTGATTTACCTTCTTAGGGTTACTGTTAGGCTTAGGCCTAGGACATTTAAAACCAGGAAGCCCTGGGCTCCAGGCATATGCAGCTGTTAAAGGCATCCCAAGAGGGCCGCAGAAGTGACACAACTTGGCTGCCTCTGCTTCTATTCTCATGAGACCATCCTGAACCATAGGCTGATTTTCCTTCCTAGGGTTAAGGTTTGAGTTTCGCCTAGCGTAAGAGTTCTATTAACCAGAAAGCCCTGAGTTCCAAGAACACAGCAGCTGCGAAGGACTAGCCAAGAAGAGCGCAAAAGTACCACAACGTGCCTGCCTCCACAGCTTTTTCCTTGGGGACATGCCTAATTCCTGGCTGATTTGCCTTTCTCGTCTTAGTGTTGGGGTTCGGCCTAGGGCTAGGATATTTTTAACTAGGAAGCCCTGAGTTCCAGGCTTACTGCATCTGCCAAAGGCATCCCAAAGGGAGTGCAGAAGTGCCACAACATGGCTGCTTTCACGGCTTTTCCCTTAGGAAGAACCCTAATACGCGGCTGATTTACCTTCCTAGGGTTACTGTTAGGCTTAGGCCTAGGACTTTTAAAACCAGGAAGCCCTGGGCTCCAGGCACACTGCAGCTGCGAAAGGCATCCCAAGGGGAGCGCAAAAGTGACGCAACTTGGCTGCCACCACTGATATTTCCATGAGACCATCCCGAACCATAGGCTGATTTTCCTTCCTAGGGTTAAGGTTTGAGTTACGCCTAGGGTAAGGGTTCTATTAACCAGAAAGCCCTGAGTTCCAAGAACACAGCAGCTGCGAAGGACTACCCAAGAAGAGCGCAAAAGTACCACAACATGCCTGCCTCCACAGCTTTTTCCTTGGGGACATGCCTAATTCCTGGCTGATTTGCCTTTCTCGTCTTAGGGTTGGGGTTCGGCCTAGGGCTAGGATTTTTAAAATCAGGAGCCCTGAGTTCCAGGCACACTGGAGCTGTGAAAGACATCCAAAAGGGAGTGCAAAAGTGCCACAACATGGCTGCTTTCACGGCTTTTTCATTGGCAAGAAGCCTAACACCAGGCTGATTTCCCTTCCCAGGGTTACTGTTAGGCTTAGGCCTAGGGCTAGGATTTTTAAAACTAGGAAGCCCTGAGTTCCAGGCTTACTGCATCTGCCAAAGGCATCCCAAAGGGAGTGCGAAGTGCCACAACATGGCTGCTTTCACGGCTTATCCCTTAGGAAGAAACCTAATACCCGGCTGATTTACCTTCTTAAGGTTCCTGTTAGGCTTAGGCCTAGGACTTTTAAAACCAGGAAGCCCTGGGCTCCAGGCATATGCAGCTGTTAAAGGCATCCCAAGAGGGCCGCAGAAGTGACACAACTTGGCTGCCTCTGCTTCTATTCTCATGAGACCATCCTGAACCATAGGCTGATTTTCCTTCCTAGGGTTAAGGTTTGAGTTTCGCCTAGCGTAAGAGTTCTATTAACCAGAAAGCCCTGAGTTCCAAGAACACAGCAGCTGCGAAGGACTAGCCAAGAAGAGCGCAAAAGTACCACAACGTGCCTGCCTCCACAGCTTTTTCCTTGGGGACATGCCTAATTCCTGGCTGATTTGCCTTTCTCGTCTTAGTGTTGGGGTTCGGCCTAGGGCTAGGATATTTTTAACTAGGAAGCCCTGAGTTCCAGGCTTACTGCATCTGCCAAAGGCATCCCAAAGGGAGTGCAGAAGTGCCACAACATGGCTGCTTTCACGGCTTTTCCCTTAGGAAGAACCCTAATACCCGGCTGATTTACCTTCCTAGGGTTACTGTTAGGCTTAGGCCTAGGACTTTTAAAACCAGGAAGCCCTGGGCTCCAGGCACACTGCAGCTGCGAAAGGCATCCCAAGGGGAGCGCAAAAGTGACACAACTTGGCTGCCACCACTGATATTTCCATGAGACCATCCCGAACCATAGGCTGATTTTCCTTCCTAGGGTTAAGGTTTGAGTTACGCCTAGGGTAAGGGTTCTATTAACCAGAAAGCCCTGAGTTCCAAGAACACAGCAGCTGCGAAGGACTAGCCAAGAAGAGCGCAAAAGTACCACAACATGCCTGCCTCCACAGCTTTTTCCTTGGGGACATGCCTAATTCCTGCCTGATTTGCCTTTCTCGTCTTAGGGTTGGGGTTCGGCCTAGGGCTAGGATTTTTTTAACTAGGAAGCCCTGAGTTCCAGGCTTACTTCATCTGCCAAAAGCATCCCAAAGGGAGTGCAGAAGTGCCACAACATGGCTGCTTTCACGGCTTTTCCCTTAGGAAGAACCCTAATACGCGGCTGATTTACCTTCCTAGGGTTACTGTTAGGCTTAGGCCTAGGACTTTTAAAACCAGGAAGCCCTGGGCTCCAGGCACACTGCAGCTGCGAAAGGCATCCCAAGGGGAGCGCAAAAGTGACGCAACTTGGCTGCCACCACTGATATTTCCATGAGACCATCCCGAACCATAGGCTGATTTTCCTTCCTAGGGTTAAGGTTTGAGTTACGCCTAGGGTAAGGGTTCTATTAACCAGAAAGCCCTGAGTTCCAAGAACACAGCAGCTGCGAAGGACTACCCAAGAAGAGCGCAAAAGTACCACAACATGCCTGCCTCCACAGCTTTTTCCTTGGGGACATGCCTAATTCCTGGCTGATTTGCCTTTCTCGTCTTAGGGTTGGGGTTCGGCCTAGGGCTAGGATTTTTAAAATCAGGAAGCCCTGAGTTCCAGGCACACTGGAGCTGTGAAAGGCATCCAAAAGGGAGTGCAAAAGTGCCACAACATGGCTGCTTTCACGGCTTTTTCATTGGCAAGAAGCCTAACACCAGGCTGATTTCCCTTCCCAGGGTTACTGTTAGGCTTAGGCCTAGGGCTAGGATTTTTAAAACTAGGAAGCCCTGAGTTCCAGGCTTACTGCATCTGCCAAAGGCATCCCAAAGGGAGTGCGAAGTGCCACAACATGGCTGCTTTCACGGCTTATCCCTTAGGAAGAAACCTAATACCCGGCTGATTTACCTTCTTAAGGTTACTGTTAGGCTTAGGCCTAGGACTTTTAAAACCAGGAAGCCCTGGGCTCCAGGCATATGCAGCTGTTAAAGGCATCCCAAGAGGGCCGCAGAAGTGACACAACTTGGCTGCCTCTGCTTCTATTCTCATGAGACCATCCTGAACCATAGGCTGATTTTCCTTCCTAGGGTTAAGGTTTGAGTTTCGCCTAGCGTAAGAGTTCTATTAACCAGAAAGCCCTGAGTTCCAAGAACACAGCAGCTGCGAAGGACTAGCCAAGAAGAGCGCAAAAGTACCACAACGTGCCTGCCTCCACAGCTTTTTCCTTGGGGACATGCCTAATTCCTGGCTGATTTGCCTTTCTCGTCTTAGTGTTGGGGTTCGGCCTAGGGCTAGGATATTTTTAACTAGGAAGCCCTGAGTTCCAGGCTTACTGCATCTGCCAAAGGCATCCCAAAGGGAGTGCAGAAGTGCCACAACATGGCTGCTTTCACGGCTTTTCCCTTAGGAAGAACCCTAATACCCGGCTGATTTACCTTCCTAGGGTTACTGTTAGGCTTAGGCCTAGGACTTGTAAAACCAGGAAGCCCTGGGCTCCAGGCACACTGCAGCTGCGAAAGGCATCCCAAGGGGAGCGCAAAAGTGACACAACTTGGCTGCCACCACTGATATTTCCATGAGACCATCCCGAACCATAGGCTGATTTTCCTTCCTAGGGTTAAGGTTTGAGTTACGCCTGGGGTAAGGGTTCTATTAACCAGAAAGCCCTGAGTTCCAAGAACACAGCAGCTGCGAAGGACTAGCCAAGAAGAGCGCAAAAGTACCACAACATGCCTGCCTCCACAGCTTTTTCCTTGGGGACATGCCTAATTCCTGGCTGATTTGCCTTTCTCGTCTTAGGGTTGGGGTTCGGCCTAGGGCTAGGATTTTTAAAATCAGGAAGCCCTGAGTTCCAGGCACACTGGAGCTGTGAAAGGCATCCAAAAGGGAGTGCAAAAGTGCCACAACATGGCTGCTTTCACGGCTTTTTCATTGGCAAGAAGCCTAACACCAGGCTGATTTCCCTTCCCAGGGTTACTGTTAGGCTTAGGCCTAGGGCTAGGATTTTTAAAACTAGGAAGCCCTGAGTTCCAGGCTTACTGCATCTGCCAAAGGCATCCCAAAGGGAGTGCGAAGTGCCACAACATGGCTGCTTTCACGGCTTATCCCTTAGGAAGAAACCTAATACCCGGCTGATTTACCTTCTTAAGGTTACTGTTAGGCTTAGGCCTAGGACTTTTAAAACCAGGAAGCCCTGGGCTCCAGGCATATGCAGCTGTTAAAGGCATCCCAAGAGGGCCGCAGAAGTGACACAACTTGGCTGCCTCTGCTTCTATTCTCATGAGACCATCCTGAACCATAGGCTGATTTTCCTTCCTAGGGTTAAGGTTTGAGTTTCGCCTAGCGTAAGAGTTCTATTAACCAGAAAGCCCTGAGTTCCAAGAACACAGCAGCTGCGAAGGACTAGCCAAGAAGAGCGCAAAAGTACCACAACGTGCCTGCCTCCACAGCTTTTTCCTTGGGGACATGCCTAATTCCTGGCTGATTTGCCTTTCTCGTCTTAGTGTTGGGGTTCGGCCTAGGGCTAGGATATTTTTAACTAGGAAGCCCTGAGTTCCAGGCTTACTGCATCTGCCAAAGGCATCCCAAAGGGAGTGCAGAAGTGCCACAACATGGCTGCTTTCACGGCTTTTCCCTTAGGAAGAACCCTAATACCCGGCTGATTTACCTTCCTAGGGTTACTGTTAGGCTTAGGCCTAGGACTTGTAAAACCAGGAAGCCCTGGGCTCCAGGCACACTGCAGCTGCGAAAGGCATCCCAAGGGGAGCGCAAAAGTGACACAACTTGGCTGCCACCACTGATATTTCCATGAGACCATCCCGAACCATAGGCTGATTTTCCTTCCTAGGGTTAAGGTTTGAGTTACGCCTGGGGTAAGGGTTCTATTAACCAGAAAGCCCTGAGTTCCAAGAACACAGCAGCTGCGAAGGACTAGCCAAGAAGAGCGCAAAAGTACCACAACATGCCTGCCTCCACAGCTTTTTCCTTGGGGACATGCCTAATTCCTGGCTGATTTGCCTTTCTCGTCTTAGGGTTGGGGTTCGGCCTAGGGCTAGGATTTTTAAAATCAGGAAGCCCTGAGTTCCAGGCACACTGGAGCTGTGAAAGGCATCCAAAAGGGAGTGCAAAAGTGCCACAACATGGCTGCTTTCACGGCTTTTTCATTGGCAAGAAGCCTAACACCAGGCTGATTTCCATTCCCAGGGTTACTGTTAGGCTTAGGCCTAGGGGTAGGATTTTTAAAACTAGGAAGCCCTGAGTTCCAGGCTTACTGCATCTGCCAAAGGCATCCCAAAGGGAGTGCAGAAGTGCCACAACATGGCTGCTTTCACGGCTTTTCCCTTAGGAAGAACCCTAATATGCGGCTGATTTACCTTCCTAGGGTTACTGTTAGGTTTAGGCCTAGGACTTTTAAAACCAGGAAGCCCTGGGCTCCAGGCACACTGCAGCTGTTAAAGGCATCCCAAGAGGGCTGCAGAAGTGACACAACTTGGCTGCCTCTGCTGCTATTCTTATGAGACCATCCCGAACCATAGGCTGATTTTCCTTCCTAGGGTTAAGTTTTGAGTTATGCCTGGGGTAAGGGTTCTATTAACCAGAAAGCCCTGAGTTCCAAGAACACAGCAGCTGCGAAGGACTAGCCAAGAAGAGCGCAAAAGTACCACAACATGCCTGCCTCCACAGCTTTTTCCTTGGGGACATGCCTAATTCCTGGCTGATTTGCCTTTCTCGTCTTAGGGTTGGGGTTCGGCCTAGGGCTAGGATTTTTTTAACTAGGAAGCCCTGAGTTCCAGGCTTATTTCATCTGCAAAAGGCATCCAAAAGGGAGTGCAAATGTGCCACAACATGGCTGCATTCACGGCTTTTTCCTTGGCAAGAAGCCTAACACCAGGCTGATTTCCCTTCCCAGGGTTACTGTAAGGCTTAGGCCTAGGGCTAGCATTTTTAAAACTAGGAAGCCCTTAAATCCAGGCACACTGCAGCTGTTCAAGGCATCCCAAGGGGAGTACAAAAGTGCAACAACATGGCAGCTTTCACAGCTTTTTCCTTGGCACCATCCCTATACCTAGGCTGATTTATCTGCCTAGGGTTAGGGTTAGGGTTCAGCCTAGGGCCTGGAGATTTTAACCAGGAAGCCCTGAGTTCCAGGCTTACTGCATCTGCCAAAGGCATCCCAAAGGGAGTGCAGAAGTGCCACAACATGGCTGCTTTCAAGGCTTTTCCCTTAGGAAGAACCCTAATACCCGGCTGATTTACCTTCCTAGGGTTACTGTTAGGCTTAGGCCTAGGACTTTTAAAACCAGGAAGCCCTGGGCTCCAGGCACACTGCAGCTGCGAAAGGCATCCCAAGGGGAGCGCAAAAGTGACACAACTTGGCTGCCACCACTGATATTTCCATGAGACCATCCCGAACCATAGGCTGATTTTCCTTCCTAGGGTTAAGGTTTGAGTTACGCCTGGGGTAAGGGTTCTATTAACCAGAAAGCCCTGAGTTCCAAGAACACAGCAGCTGCGAAGGACTAGCCAAGAAGAGCGCAAAAGTACCACAACATGCCTGCCTCCACAGCTTTTTCCTTGGGGACATGCCTAATTCCTGGCTGATTTGCCTTTCTCGTCTTAGGGTTGGGGTTCGGCCTAGGGCTAGGATTTTTAAAATCAGGAAGCCCTGAGTTCCAGGCACACTGGAGCTGTGAAAGGCATCCAAAAGGGAGTGCAAAAGTGCCACAACATGGCTGCTTTCACGGCTTTTTCCTTGGCAAGAAGCTTAACACCAGGCTGATTTCCCTTGCCAGGGTTACTGTTAGGCTTAGGCCTAGGGGTAGGATTTTTAAAACTAGGAAGCCCTGAGTTCCAGGCTTACTGCATCTGCCAAAGGCATCCCAAAGGGAGTGCAGAAGTGCCACAACATGGCTGCTTTCACGGCTTTTCCCTTAGGAAGAACCCTAATACGCGGCTGATTTACCTTCCTAGGGTTACTGTTAGGCTTAGGCCTAGGACTTTTAAAACCAGGAAGCCCTGGGCTCCAGGCACACTGCAGCTGTTAAAGGCATCCCAAGAGGGCTGCAGAAGTGACACAACTTGGCTGCCTCTGCTGCTATTCTTATGAGACCATCCCGAACCATAGGCTGATTTTCCTTCCTAGGGTTAAGTTTTGAGTTATGCCTGGCGTAAGGGTTGTATTAACCAGAAAGCCCTGAGTTCCAAGAACACAGCAGCTGCGAAGGACTACCCAAGAAGAGCGCAAAAGTACCACAACGTGCCTGCCTCCACAGCTTTTTCCTTGGGGACATGCCTAATTCCTGGCTGATTTGCCTTTCTCGTCTTAGGGTTGGGGTTCGGCCTAGGGCTAGGATTTTTAAAATCAGGAAGCCCTGAGTTCCAGGCTTATTTCATCTGCAAAAAGCATCCAAAAGGGAGTGCAAAAGTGCCACATATGGCTGCATTCACGGCTTTTTCCTTGGCAAGAAGCCTAACACCAGGCTGATTTCCCTTCCCAGGGTTACTGTAAGGCTTAGGCCTAGGGCTAGCATTTTTAAAACTAGGAAGCCCTTAGATCCAGGCACACTGCAGCTGTTCAAGGCATCCCAAGGGGAGTACAAAAGTGCAGCAAAATGGCAGCTTTCACAGCTTTTTCCTTGGCACCATCCCTATACCTAGGCTGATTTATCTGCCTAGGGTTAGGGTTAGGGTTCAGCCTAGGGCCTGGAGATTTTAACCAGGAAGCCCTGAGTTCCAGGCTTACTGCATCTGCCAAAGGCATCCCAAAGGGAGTGCAGAAGTGCCACAACATGGCTGCTTTCACGGCTTTTCCCTTAGGAAGAACCCTAATATGCGGCTGATTTACCTTCCTAGGGTTACTGTTAGGCTTAGGCCTAGGACTTTTAAAACCAGGAAGCCCTGGGCTCCAGGCACACTGCAGCTGTTAAAGGCATCCCAAGAGGGCTGCAGAAGTGACACAACTTGGCTGCCTCTGCTGCTATTCTTATGAGACCATCCCGAACCATAGGCTGATTTTCCTTCCTAGGGTTAAGGTTTGAGTTACGCCTAGGGTAAGAGTTCTATTAACCAGAAAGCCCTGAGTTCCAAGAACACAGCAGCTGCGAAGGACTAGCCAAGAAGAGCGCAAAAGTACCACAACATGCCTGCCTCCACAGCTTTTTCCTTGGGGACATGCCTAATTCCTGTCTGATTTGCCTTTCTCGTCTTAGGGTTGGGGTTCGGCCTAGGGCTAGGATTTTTTTACTCTAGGAAGCCCTGAGTTCCAGGCTTATTTCATCTGCAAAAAGCATCCAAAAGGGAGTGCAAAAGTGCCACATATGGCTGCATTCACGGCTTTTTCCTTGGCAAGAAGCCTAACACCAGGCTGATTTCCCTTCCCAGGGTTACTGTAAGGCTTAGGCCTAGGGCTAGCATTTTTAAAACAAGGAAGCCCTTAGATCCAGGCACACTGCAGCTGTTCAAGGCATCCCAAGGGGAGTACAAAAGTGCAACAAAATGGCAGCTTTCACAGCTTTTTCCTTGGCACCATCCCTATACCTAGGCTGATTTATCTGCCTAGGGTTAGGGTTAGGGTTCAGCCTAGGGCCTGGAGATTTTAACCAGGAAGCCCTGAGTTCCACGCTTACTGCATCTGCCAAAGGCATCCCAAAGGGAGTGCAGAAGTGCCACAACATGGCTGCTTTCACGGCTTTTCCCTTAGGAAGAACCCTAATATGCGGCTGATTTACCTTCCTAGGGTTACTGTTAGGCTTAGGCCTAGGACTTTTAAAACCAGGAAGCCCTGGGCTCCAGGCACACTGCAGCTGTTAAAGGCATCCCAAGAGGGCTGGAGAAGTGACACAACTTGGCTGCCTCTGCTGCTATTCTTATGAGACCATCCCGAACCATAGGCTGATTTTCCTTCCTAGGGTTAAATTTTGAGTTATGCCTGGGGTAAGGGTTCTATTAACCAGAAAGCCCTGAGTTCCAAGAACACAGCAGCTGCGAAGGACTACCCAAGAAGAGCGCAAAAGTACCACAACATGCCTGCCTCCACAGCTTTTTCCTTGGGGACATGCCTAATTCCTGGCTGATTTGCCTTTCTCGTCTTAGGGTTGGGGTTCGGACTAGGGCTCGGATTTTTAAAATCAGGAAGCCCTGAGTTCCAGGCACACTGGAGCTGTGAAAGGCATCCAAAAGGGAGTGCAAAAGTGCCACAACATGGCTGCTTTCACGGCTTTTTCCTTGGCAAGAAGCCTAACACCAGGCTGATTTCCCTTCCCAGGGTTACTGTAAGGCTTAGGCCTAGGGCTAGGATTTTTAAAACTAGGAAGCCCTTAGTTCCAGGCACACTGCAGCTGTTCAAGGCATCCCAAGAGGGCCGCAGAAGTGACACAACTTGGCTGCCTCTGCTGCTATTCTCATGAGTCCATCCCGAACCATAGGCTGATTTTCCTTCCTAGGGTGAGGGTTAGAGTTACGCCTAGGGTTAGTGTTTTTTTAACCAGAAAGCCCTGAGTTCCAAGAACACAGCAGCTGCGAAGGACTACCCAAGAGGAGGGGAAAAGTGCCACAACATGGCTGCCTCCAGCGCTTTTTCCTTGGGACCATCATTGAACCTAGGCTGATTTACTTGCCTCCAGTTGCACCTATGGTCACGCCAAGGGATAGGGATTTTAAATCAGTAAACCCTGAGCTCCAGACCCAGTGCAGCTGCAAAAGGCTTCCCAAGGGCAGCCAAAAATTGCCTCAACATGCTCCTTCCAGTGCTTTTTTCCTTGGGAACATCCCTATACCCAGGCTGATTTATCTGCCTAGGCTTAGGGTTAGGGTTCAGCCTAGAGATAGGATTTTTTCAAACAGGAAGCCCTGAATTCCAGGCACACTGCAGCTGTTAAAGGCAGTGTTCTACGTCAACCGCAACTTAGTCTGAAATAAATGCTTTTTCCCTGAGAGCATCTGAGAGGTTTGCATGAAGCACTGATATCTGACATTTCCAATTTTGAATAGGAGAGGAGAAAGAAAATGGGAAGAAGTTTTTCATTTTAGTGGTTTCAATGTTAATTTCCGTACACTTTTTCAAAACTTGTCAGCTCAAATGCCCATCAACATCTTTTAGTCGTCTGTAAGTCAGTATTCATATAAAATGTGCTTCAAATCAAAAGAATTTCAAATTTGCACTCCAAATCTCTATGCCTAGATTTATGATTTCCTACACATATTAGATGAAAGGAAGGCCTTTTTTACTGTGGGAGTGCTGCAACACTGGAACAGGTTGCCCAGGGAAGTTGTGGGTGTCCCATCCCTGAAAGTATTCAAGGTCAGCTTGGACGGGGCTTGGAGCAGCAACAAAGGAGAAGCTTGATGGTAGAGAAACAAAGTTGGACTATAGAAGAAACTGGGATTGAAGTATAGGAGCAAGTTTTCTCTCAGCTCTTGGGGTAAATTCAAAGTTGTACAAAATTACATTTATCTGTGCTATTCACTACTGTAACAGAAATGTTCATGAAAACTGTACAGAAGATAGCAAATTTTAAAAGAGATAAGAATTACAGCATAAAATCCATGGGACGGGTTACAACATGAGACACTCTCTAAGAGAAAATCTCTGTGTTTCAGCACTTCATCATGGTAAGATTTCATGAAGTGCCAAAGAAGGCGGCAAAATATCATTCGGGACGTTATTTCCTGGAATTCAGCCTGGCCATTAGTAGGAACTGGGTTTGAACACATCATGTAGATATACCACACACACTTTCCCTTCACTGAAAAATGACTGTTTACAACGAAGAAGCAATTGACGATCAAAATTGATTGAAAGCATCTTAAACATGTCAAGTATTTCATTGTAGATGATCTGTGATCCAAATGCTTCTTCCACCTTCGAGAGGGACAGAACAATTCTTCCATATCATGATGGTTTAAAATTGTATCAACCAATGTTTTCTGCTGAAAAGATAGCATCTATTTTTTTCTATTTTTGGAAGAAAATATTCCTAGACATACAACAGGTGAGAACTAAGTAATTTTAAAGAAACAAATGAAAAGAAAATATTCTGTAAATAGAATGAAATGAAAAGCTGTGTTTTAAATAGGAGCTAAATATGAAACAGAATTTTTGTACCAGGCATTTGAATTACTGCACCAGCTCTTTTGCCCATCAAGAGAGGCGTTTAGCATTTCAGTCTTTTCCAAGGTGTTCATGATCTGCTATGCTGATCTCTGTGTGTGCCTAGGTGTGTGTGGAAGGGGGGGCATGTGAAGGGGAGTGTGTATGTTTGCTTTACAATTGTTGTGGCAGATTCATGCCTCAGCTCCACATTTTGTTTTAGAAAGGTCACACAGAGTGGATGTGAAGTTTACTATCAACAAGAGATCAATTCCCAAATCATCCATTTCACTCTACCTTATAAATCATGTGCTTTGTTGCATATTTTATCAAATCTACTTTCAAGCCAGATGGAGGAAGGAGGATGTGGCAATCCCTCCACCATCTTGCAACTTTTATGCAAGTAGGTTTTCAAGAAAATCATCATTTCTCTTTGAAATATGTCTGGAACAGGCATGATGGTAGTGTCAACCTGTTGGAGTTTTTGTTGCTGGAAGAAGTTATACAAAAGGATTGGTTTTTACATTGACCAGTTACTGAATCAAGCGCAGGAATACATTGGAAATTCAACTGGGGCTTCCTTTCCCCGGCAGACTACTTCTAGAACGAGCTTGTACACTGAAGCTTACTCTTTTGCCCTCTTTTTGTTTCTTTCCTATTTTCTTGGCTTCTTTGCCACTCTCTAGACAATTTTGGAACTTTTTTCCCAACTCAAATGGTTTCAATAGTCTGATTGTGATCATACATTTTTATAAGGAATTTTTAAAATCTTTCCTCCAGTTAAGAAAGTCAAGGACTTAGGTCTTTTTCTTCCCTTATCAATATTGCAATGAAATTGATAAGTAAAGACCAACTCTTTCTTTTTGTTTTTAACCCAAGCAGATAATTCCCATCCATTCATCCATTTGGTGGACCAATGGTTGCCATTCTGATGGAAGTTGTCACTTCTTAACAATAGGCATTCTGTGACTATGTTGACAGCACTTTGGGTGAAGATCCTAACTGGTCTTAGATACACATAGGGAGAAATTTGCTCAGCCAGTGGCAGTCTTAAGCATGCGTATCAGAAGATCTTTCTAGAGCTGGGAATTTTCCCATGAAAGGGATTCAGTTAGGGAAGAGACACTTGCCCCAGAGGTTTACATTCTTCTTGAAGACTGCTTAAGGAACTTAGATGCCATGTCCATTTGGATCTGTGTCTGCACAGAACTTTGTCATGCCAGTGCTTGAAATGCATCTTGAAGAGAATTCACTAGCACAGAATGAATGAGAGTGGAAGGGGTTGGTGGGGCTAACCAGGCCCAAACCCCCTGCCTAAACCAGGATACCTAGAGCCTCTTGCCCAGGATTCTATCTGGGTGTACTTTGAATGTCTTCAAAGATCCAGGCTCCACAATCTTTCTGGGCAGTCTGTGCCGTGGTTCACTCACCCTCACAGTAAAGAATCATTTACTGATGTTCCTGTATTTCAGTGTGTGCCCACTGCCTCTTGTCTTTTCACTCAGCATCACTGAAAAGACACTGATTCCCTCCCCTTTGCACTATTGCTTCCATATGGATGTGTGCTGCCATGTAGAGATATGTCAAAAACCTCCCTGAAGCCCAGGCAGATAATATTCCCTTCATCTACCAGTCAAGTTGATTCATCAGAGGAGTTTAAAGTTATGTTCAGCATGAAATGCCCCTGAAAAATCATGCTAACTACATTATTGTGTCGTCTTTCATGTGCCTGGCAAGGTTTTCCAGGAAGAGCTGCTTCATCAACTTCCTGGGTATAAAAAAGAGGCTGGCTGGTTTGTACGATTGCGAGTCATCCTAATTGCCTTTTTTGAAGATGAGTGTCATTTGCTTACATCCAGTCCTTAGCCTCTCTTGTCGTCTACATCTTAGCAAAAAGCTTTTCCACTATGTCTGCCAAGGAGAAATTGTGCCAGCACAGAAAACATCTCCTATCGTGTTCTAGACGTTGCACGGAGGTGTGCCGAGTGTTTGGCATGAAGGAAAGAAAAGTTGTCCAAAACAGCTTCCAATCGAATGTTCATGTGATTGGAAAAGTCAGGAGAGTGCAAAGGTACTGTTTTCTAGCAGTTGGCAAGCTGCGCACACAATCCCAGTGTTGTACAGCTTCCTTCTTCACCTTTCCGAAGGTGCCGCTCTCTCCGGCTCCCGGAGGCGAAGAAGCGGCTTCTTCGCGCAAAGACGATTGTGCCGCTCACTGTGCACTCCTTAGCGCGGCTTCTGCCGAAAGACGCCCGGGAGCGGCTCTTAGCTCCGGACAGCATCGTACCTTCGTCTTTAGCGTCTCTTCTCGTCTACATCTTAGCAAAAAGCTTTTCTACTATGTCTGGCGAGGAAAAACTGTGCCAGCACAGAAAACATCTCCCATCGTGTTCTAGACGTTGCACGGAGGTGTGCCGAGTGTTTGGCATGAAGGAAAGAAAAGTTGTCCAAAACAGCTTCCAATCGAATGTTCATGTGATTATAAAAGTCAGGAGAGTGCAAAGGTACTGTTTTCTAGCAGTTGGCAAGCTGCGCACACAATCCCAGTGTTGTACAGCTTCCTTCTTCACCTTTCCGAAGGTGCCGCTCTCTCCGGCTCCCGGAGGCGAAGAAGCGGCTTCTTCGCGCAAAGACGATTGTGCCGCTCACTGTGCACTCCTTAGCGCGGCTTCTGCCGAAAGACGCCCGGGAGCGGCTCTTAGCTCCGGACAGCATCGTACCTTCGTCTTTAGCGTCTCTTCTCGTCTACATCTTAGCAAAAAGCTTTTCTACTATGTCTGGCGAGGAAAAACTGTGCCAGCACAGAAAACATCTCCCATCGTGTTCTAGACGTTGCACGGAAGTGTGCCGAGTGTTTGGCATGAAGAAAAGAAAAGTTGTCCAAAACAGCTTCCAATGGAATGTTCATGTGATTGGAAAAGTCAGGAGAGTGCAAAGGTACTGTTTTCTAGCAGTTGGCAAGCTGCGCACACAATCCCAGTGTTGTACAGCTTCCTTCTTCACCTTTCCGAAGGTGCCGCTCTCTCCGGCTCCCGGAGGCGAAGAAGCGGCTTCTTCGCGCAAAGACGATTGTGCCGCTCACTGTGCACTCCTTAGCGCGGCTTCTGCCGAAAGACGCCCGGGAGCGGCTCTTAGCTCCGGACAGCATCGTACCTTCGTCTTTAGCGTCTCTTCTCGTCTACATCTTAGCAAAAAGCTTTACTACTATGTCTGGCGAGGAAAAACTGTGCCAGCACAGAAAACATCTCCCATCGTGTTCTAGACGTTGCATGGAGGTGTGCCGAGTGTTTGGCATGAAGGAAAGAAAAGTTGTCCAAAACAGCTTCCAATCGAATGTTCATGTGATTGGAAAAGTCAGGAGAGTGCAAAGGTACTGTTTTCTAGCAGTTGGCAAGCTGCACACACAATCCCAGTGTTGTACAGCTTCCTTCTTCACCTTTCCGAAGGTGCCGCTCTCTCCGGCTCCCGGAGGCGAAGAAGCGGCTTCTTCGCGCAAAGACGATTGTACCGGTCACAGTGCACTCCTTAGCGCGGCTTCTGCCGAAAGACGCCCGGGAGCGGCTCTTAGCTCCGGACAGCATCGTACCTTCGTCTTTAGCGTCTCTTCTCGTCTACATCTTAGCAAAAAGCTTTTCCACTATGTCTGGCGAGGAAAAACTGTGCCAGCACAGAAAACATGTCCCATCGTGTTCGAGACGTTGCACGATCCCTATACCTAGGCTGCTTTTCCTTCCTGGGGATAGGGTTAGGCTTCAGCCTAGGGCTTGGAGTTTTTTAACCAGGAAGCCCTGAGTTCCAGGCTTACTGCATCTGCCAAAGGCATCCCAAAGGGAGTGCAGAAGTGCCACAACATGGCTGCTTTCACGGCTTTTCCCTTAGGAAGAACCCTAATACCCGGCTGATTTACCTTCCTAGGGTTACTGTTAGGCTTAGGCCTAGGACTTTTAAAACCAGGAAGCCCTGGGCTCCAGGCACACTGCAGCTGCGAAAGGCATCCCAAGGGGAGCGCAAAAATGACACAACTTGGCTGCCACCACTGATATTTCCATGAGACCATCCCGAACCATAGGCTTATTTTCCTTCCTAGGGTTAAGGTTTGAGTTATGCCTGGGGTAAGGGTTCTATTAACCAGAAAGCCCTGAGTTCCAAGAACACAGCAGCTGCGAAGGACTAGCCAAGAAGAGCGCAAAAGTACCACAACATGCCTGCCTCCACAGCTTTTTCCTTGGGGACATGCCTAATTCCTGGCTGATTTGCCTTTCTCGTCTTAGGGTTGGGGTTCGGCCTAGGGCTAGGATTTTTAAAATCAGGAAGCCCTGAGTTCCAGGCACACTGGAGCTTTGAAAGGCATCCAAAAGGGAGTGCAAAAGTGCCACAACATGGCTGCTTTCACGGCTTTTTCATTGGCAAGAAGCCTAACACCCGGCTGATTTCCCTTCCCAGGGTTACTGTTAGGCTTAGGCCTAGGGCTAGGATTTTTAAAACTAGGAAGCCCTGAGTTCCAGGCTTACTGCATCTGCCAAAGGCATCCCAAAGGGAGTGCAGAAGTGCCACAACATGACTGCTTTCACGGCTTTTCCCTTAGGAAGAAACCTAATACCCGGCTGATTTACCTTCTTAGGGTTACTGTTAGGCTTAGGCCTAGGACTTTTAAAACCAGGAAGCCCTGGGCTCCAGGCACACTGCAGCTGTTAAAGGCATCCCAAGAGGGCCGCAGAAGTGACACAACTTGGCTGCCTCTGCTTCTATTCTCATGAGACCATCCCGAACCATAGGCTGATTTTCCTTCCTAGGGTTAAGGTTTGAGTTATGCCTGGGGTAAGGGTTCTATTAACCAGAAAGCCCTGAGTTCCAAGAACACAGCAGCTGTGAAGGACTACCCAAGAAGAGCGCAAAAGTACCACAACATGCCTGCCTCCACAGCTTTTTCCTTGGGGACATGCCTAATTCCTGTCTGATTTGCCTTTCTCGTCTTACGGTTGGGGTTCGGCCTAGGGCTAGGATTTTTAAAATCAGGAAGCCCTGAGTTCCAGGCACACTGGAGCTGTGAAAGGCATCCAAAAGGGAGTGCAAAAGTGCCACAACATGGTTGCTTTCACGGCTTTTTCCTTGGCAAGAAGCTTAACACCAGGCTGATTTCCCTTCCCAGGGTTACTGTTAGGCTTAGGCCTAGGGCTAGGATTTTTAAAACTAGGAAGCCCTTAGATCCAGGCACACTGCAGCTGTTCAAGGCATCCCAAGGGGAGTGCAAAAGTGCAACAACATGGCAGCTTTCACAGCTTTTTCCTTGGCACCATCGCTATACCTAGGCTTTTTTATCTGCCTAGGGTTAGGGTTAGGGTTCAGCCTAGGGCTTGGAGTTTTTTAACCAGGAAGCCCCGAGTTCCAGGCTTACTGCATCTGCCAAAGGCATCCCAAAGGGAGTGCAGAAGTGCCACAACATGGCTGCATTCACGGCTTTTTCCTTGGCAAGAAGCCTAACACCAGACTGATTTCCCTTCTCAGGGTTACTGTAAGGCTTAGGCCTAGGGCTAGGATTTTTAAAACTAGGAAGCCCTTAGCTCCAGGCACACTGCAGCTGTTCAAGGCATCCCAAGAGGGCCGCAGAAGTGCCACAACATGGCTGCTTTCACGGCTTTTCCCTTAGGAAGAACCCTAATACCCGGCTGATTTACCTTCCTAGGGTTACTGTTAGGCTTAGGCCTAGGACTTTTAAAACCAGGAAGCCCTGGGCTCCAGGCACACTGCAGCTGCAAAAGGCATCCCAAGGGGAGCGCAAAAGTGACACAACTTGGCTGCCACCACTGATATTTCCATGAGACCATCCTGAACCATAGGCTGATTTTCCTTCCTAGGGTTAAGGTCTGAGTTACGCCTGGGGTAAGGGTTCTATTAACCAGAAAGCCCTGAGTTCCAAGAACACAGCAGCTGCGAAGGACTACCCAAGAAGAGCGCAAAAGTACCACAACATGCCTGCCTCCACAGCTTTTTCCTTGGGGACATGCCTAATTCCTGGCTGATTTGCCTTTCTCGTCTTAGGGTTGGGGTTCGGCCTAGGGCTAGGATTTTTTTAACTAGGAAGCCCTGAGTTCCAGGCTTACTTCACCTGCAAAAAGCATCCCAAAGGGAGTGCAGAAGTGCCACAACATGGCTGCTTTCACGGCTTTTCCCTTAGGAAGAACCCTAATACGCGGCTGATTTACCTTCCTAGGGTTACTGTTAGGCTTAGGCCTAGGACTTTTAAAACCAGGAAGCCCTGGGCTCCAGGCACACTGCAGCTGCGAAAGGCATCCCAAGGGGAGCGCAAAAGTGACACAACTTGGCTGCCACCACTGATATTTCCATGAGACCATCCCGAACCATAGGCTGATTTTCCTTCCTAGGGTTAAGGTTTGAGTTATGCCTAGGGTAAGGGTTCTATTAACCAGAAAGCCCTGAGTTCCAAGAACACAGCAGCTGCGAAGGACTAGCCAAGAAGAGCGCAAAAGTACCACAACATGCCTGCCTCCACAGCTTTTTCCTTGGGGACATGCCTAATTCCTGGCTGATTTGCCTTTCTCGTCTTAGGGTTGGGGTTCGGCCTAGGGCTAGGATTTTTTTAACTAGGAAGCCCTGAGTTCCAGGCTTACTTCATCTGCAAAAAGCATCCCAAAGGGAGTGCAGAAGTGCCACAGCATGGCTGCTTTCACGGCTTTTCCCTTCGGAAGAACCCTAATACCCGGCTGATTTACCTTCCTAGGGTTACTGTTAGGCTTAGGCCTAGGACTTTTAAAACCAGGAAGCCCTGGGCTCCAGGCACATGCAGCTGCGAAAGGCATCCCAAGAGGGCAGCAGAAGTGACACAACTTGGCTGCCTCTGCTGCTATTCTCATGAGACCATCCTGAACCATAGTCTGATTTTCCTTCCTAGGGTTAAGGTTTGAGTTACGCCTAGGGTAAGAGTTCTATTAACCAGAAAGCCCTGAGTTCCAAGAACACAGCAGCTGCGAAGGACTAGCCAAGAAGAGCGCAAAAGTACCACAACGTGCCTGCCTCCACAGCTTTTTCCTTGGGGACATGCCTAATTCCTGGCTGATTTGCCTTTCTCGTCTTAGGGTTGGGGTTCGGCCTAGGGCTAGGATTTTTTTACTCTAGGAAGCCCTGAGTTCCAGGCTTATTTCATCTGCAAAAAGCATCCAAAAGGGAGTGCAAAAGTGCCACATATGGCTGCATTCACGGCTTTTTCCTTGGCAAGAAGCCTAACACCAGGCTGATTTCCCTTCCCAGGGTTACTGTAAGGCTTAGGCCTAGGGCTAGCATTTTTAAAACTAGGAAGCCCTTAGATCCAGGCACACTGCAGCTGTTCAAGGCATCCCAAGGGGAGTACAAAAGTGCAGCAAAATGGCAGCTTTCACAGCTTTTTCCTTGGCACCATCCCTATACCTAGGCTGATTTATCTGCCTAGGGTTAGGGTTAGGGTTCAGCCTAGGGCCTGGAGATTTTAACCAGGAAGCCCTGAGTTCCACGCTTACTGCATCTGCCAAAGGCATCCCAAAGGGAGTGCAGAAGTGCCACAACATGGCTGCTTTCACGGCTTTTCCCTTAGGAAGAACCCTAATATGCGGCTGATTTACCTTCCTAGGGTTACTGTTAGGCTTAGGCCTAGGACTTTTAAAACCAGGAAGCCCTGGGCTCCAGGCACACTGCAGCTGCGAAAGGCATCCCAAGGGGAGCGCAAAAGTGACACAACTTGGCTGCCACCACTGATATTTCCATGAGACCATCCCGAACAATAGGCTGATTTTCCTTCCTAGGGTTAAGGTTTGAGTTACGCCTAGGGTAAGGGTTCTATTAACCAGGAAGCCCTGAGTTCCAAGAACACAGCAGCTGCGAAGGACTAGCCAAGAAGAGCGCAAAAGTACCACAACATGCCTGCCTCCACAGCTTTTTCCTTGGGGACATGCCTAATTCCTGGCTGATTTGCCTTTCTCGTCTTAGGGTTGGGGTTCGGCCTAGGGCTAGGATTTTTTTAATAGGAAGCCCTGAGTTCCAGGCTTATTTCATCTGCAAAAAGCATCCAAAAGGGAGTGCAAAAGTTCCACAACATGGCTGCATTCACGGCTTTTTCCTTGGCAAGAAGCCTAACACCAGGCTGATTTCCCTTCCCAGGGTTACTGTAAGGCTTAGGCCTAGGGCTAGCATTTTAAAACTAGGAAGCCCTTAGATCCAGGCACACTGCAGCTGTTCAAGGCATCCCAAGGGGAGTACAAAAGTGCAGCAACATGGAAGCTTTCACAGCTTTTTCCTTGGCACCATCCCTATACCTAGGCTGATTTATCTGCCTAGGGTTAGGGTTAGGGTTCAGCCTAGGGCCTGGAGATTTTAACCAGGAAGCCCTGAGTTCCACGCTTACTGCATCTGCCAAAGGCATCCCAAAGGGAGTGCAGAAGTGCCACAACATGGCTGCTTTCACGGCTTTTCCCTTAGGAAGAACCCTAATATGCGGCTGATTTACCTTCCTAGGGTTACTGTTAGGCTTAGGCCTAGGACTTTTAAAACCAGGAAGCCCTGGGCTCCAGGCACACTGCAGCTGTTAAAGGCATCCCAAGAGGGCTGGAGAAGTGACACAACTTGGCTGCCTCTGCTGCTATTCTTATGAGACCATCCCGAACCATAGGCTGATTTTCCTTCCTAGGGTTAAATTTTGAGTTATGCCTGGGGTAAGGGTTCTATTAACCAGAAAGCCCTGAGTTCCAAGAACACAGCAGCTGCGAAGGACTACCCAAGAAGAGCGCAAAAGTACCACAACATGCCTGCCTCCACAGCTTTTTCCTTGGGGACATGCCTAATTCCTGGCTGATTTGCCTTTCTCGTCTTAGGGTTGGGGTTCGGACTAGGGCTCGGATTTTTAAAATCAGGAAGCCCTGAGTTCCAGGCACACTGGAGCTGTGAAAGGCATCCAAAAGGGAGTGCAAAAGTGCCACAACATGGCTGCTTTCACGGCTTTTTCCTTGGCAAGAAGCCTAACACCAGGCTGATTTCCCTTCCCAGGGTTACTGTAAGGCTTAGGCCTAGGGCTAGGATTTTTAAAACTAGGAAGCCCTTAGTTCCAGGCACACTGCAGCTGTTCAAGGCATCCCAAGAGGGCCGCAGAAGTGACACAACTTGGCTGCCTCTGCTGCTATTCTCATGAGTCCATCCCGAACCATAGGCTGATTTTCCTTCCTAGGGTGAGGGTTAGAGTTACGCCTAGGGTTAGTGTTTTTTTAACCAGAAAGCCCTGAGTTCCAAGAACACAGCAGCTGCGAAGGACTACCCAAGAGGAGGGGAAAAGTGCCACAACATGGCTGCCTCCAGCGCTTTTTCCTTGGGACCATCATTGAACCTAGGCTGATTTACTTGCCTCCAGTTGCACCTATGGTCACGCCAAGGGATAGGGATTTTAAATCAGTAAACCCTGAGCTCCAGACCCAGTGCAGCTGCAAAAGGCTTCCCAAGGGCAGCCAAAAATTGCCTCAACATGCTCCTTCCAGTGCTTTTTTCCTTGGGAACATCCCTATACCCAGGCTGATTTATCTGCCTAGGCTTAGGGTTAGGGTTCAGCCTAGAGATAGGATTTTTTCAAACAGGAAGCCCTGAATTCCAGGCACACTGCAGCTGTTAAAGGCAGTGTTCTACGTCAACCGCAACTTAGTCTGAAATAAATGCTTTTTCCCTGAGAGCATCTGAGAGGTTTGCATGAAGCACTGATATCTGACATTTCCAATTTTGAATAGGAGAGGAGAAAGAAAATGGGAAGAAGTTTTTCATTTTAGTGGTTTCAATGTTAATTTCCGTACACTTTTTCAAAACTTGTCAGCTCAAATGCCCATCAACATCTTTTAGTCGTCTGTAAGTCAGTATTCATATAAAATGTGCTTCAAATCAAAAGAATTTCAAATTTGCACTCCAAATTTCTATGCCTAGATTTATGATTTCCTACACATATTAGATGAAAGGAAGGCCTTTTTTACTGTGGGAGTGCTGGAACACTGGAACAGGTTGCCCAGGGAAGTTGTGGGTGTCCCATCCCTGAAAGTATTCAAGGTCAGCTTGGACGGGGCTTGGAGCAGCAACAAAGGAGAAGCTTGATGGTAGAGAAACAAAGTTGGACTATAGAAGAAACTGGGATTGAAGTATAGGAGCAAGTTTTCTCTCAGCTCTTGGGGTAAATTCAAAGTTGTACAAAATTACATTTATCTGTGCTATTCACTACTGTAACAGAAATGTTCATGAAAACTGTACAGAAGATAGCAAATTTTAAAAGAGATAAGAATTACAGCATAAAATCCATGGGACGGGTTACAACATGAGACACTCTCTAAGAGAAAATCTCTGTGTTTCAGCACTTCATCATGGTAAGATTTCATGAAGTGCCAAAGAAGGCGGCAAAATATCATTCGGGACGTTATTTCCTGGAATTCAGCCTGGCCATTAGTAGGAACTGGGTTTGAACACATCATGTAGATATACCACACACACTTTCCCTTCACTGAAAAATGACTGTTTACAACGAAGAAGCAATTGACGATCAAAATTGATTGAAAGCATCTTAAACATGTCAAGTATTTCATTGTAGATGATCTGTGATCCAAATGCTTCTTCCACCTTCGAGAGGGACAGAACAATTCTTCCATATCATGATGGTTTAAAATTGTATCAACCAATGTTTTCTGCTGAAAAGATAGCATCTATTTTTTTCTATTTTTGGAAGAAAATATTCCTAGACATACAACAGGTGAGAACTAAGTAATTTTAAAGAAACAAATGAAAAGAAAATATTCTGTAAATAGAATGAAATGAAAAGCTGTGTTTTAAATAGGAGCTAAATATGAAACAGAATTTTTGTACCAGGCATTTGAATTACTGCACCAGCTCTTTTGCCCATCAAGAGAGGCGTTTAGCATTTCAGTCTTTTCCAAGGTGTTCATGATCTGCTATGCTGATCTCTGTGTGTGCCTAGGTGTGTGTGGAAGGGGGGGCATGTGAAGGGGAGTGTGTATGTTTGCTTTACAATTGTTGTGGCAGATTCATGCCTCAGCTCCACATTTTGTTTTAGAAAGGTCACACAGAGTGGATGTGAAGTTTACTATCAACAAGAGATCAATTCCCAAATCATCCATTTCACTCTACCTTATAAATCATGTGCTTTGTTGCATATTTTATCAAATCTACTTTCAAGCCAGATGGAGGAAGGAGGATGTGGCAATCCCTCCACCATCTTGCAACTTTTATGCAAGTAGGTTTTCAAGAAAATCATCATTTCTCTTTGAAATATGTCTGGAACAGGCATGATGGTAGTGTCAACCTGTTGGAGTTTTTGTTGCTGGAAGAAGTTATACAAAAGGATTGGTTTTTACATTGACCAGTTACTGAATCAAGCGCAGGAATACATTGGAAATTCAACTGGGGCTTCCTTTCCCCGGCAGACTACTTCTAGAACGAGCTTGTACACTGAAGCTTACTCTTTTGCCCTCTTTTTGTTTCTTTCCTATTTTCTTGGCTTCTTTGCCACTCTCTAGACAATTTTGGAACTTTTTTCCCAACTCAAATGGTTTCAATAGTCTGATTGTGATCATACATTTTTATAAGGAATTTTTAAAATCTTTCCTCCAGTTAAGAAAGTCAAGGACTTAGGTCTTTTTCTTCCCTTATCAATATTGCAATGAAATTGATAAGTAAAGACCAACTCTTTCTTTTTGTTTTTAACCCAAGCAGATAATTCCCATCCATTCATCCATTTGGTGGACCAATGGTTGCCATTCTGATGGAAGTTGTCACTTCTTAACAATAGGCATTCTGTGACTATGTTGACAGCACTTTGGGTGAAGATCCTAACTGGTCTTAGATACACATAGGGAGAAATTTGCTCAGCCAGTGGCAGTCTTAAGCATGCGTATCAGAAGATCTTTCTAGAGCTGGGAATTTTCCCATGAAAGGGATTCAGTTAGGGAAGAGACACTTGCCCCAGAGGTTTACATTCTTCTTGAAGACTGCTTAAGGAACTTAGATGCCATGTCCATTTGGATCTGTGTCTGCACAGAACTTTGTCATGCCAGTGCTTGAAATGCATCTTGAAGAGAATTCACTAGCACAGAATGAATGAGAGTGGAAGGGGTTGGTGGGGCTAACCAGGCCCAAACCCCCTGCCTAAACCAGGATACCTAGAGCCTCTTGCCCAGGATTCTATCTGGGTGTACTTTGAATGTCTTCAAAGATCCAGGCTCCACAATCTTTCTGGGCAGTCTGTGCCGTGGTTCACTCACCCTCACAGTAAAGAATCATTTACTGATGTTCCTGTATTTCAGTGTGTGCCCACTGCCTCTTGTCTTTTCACTCAGCATCACTGAAAAGACACTGATTCCCTCCCCTTTGCACTATTGCTTCCATATGGATGTGTGCTGCCATGTAGAGATATGTCAAAAACCTCCCTGAAGCCCAGGCAGATAATATTCCCTTCATCTACCAGTCAAGTTGATTCATCAGAGGAGTTTAAAGTTATGTTCAGCATGAAATGCCCCTGAAAAATCATGCTAACTACATTATTGTGTCGTCTTTCATGTGCCTGGCAAGGTTTTCCAGGAAGAGCTGCTTCATCAACTTCCTCGGTATAAAAAAGAGGCTGGCTGGTTTGTACGATTGCGAGTCATCCTAATTGCCTTTTTTGAAGATGAGTGTCATTTGCTTACATCCAGTCCTTAGCCTCTCTTGTCGTCTACATCTTAGCAAAAAGCTTTTCCACTATGTCTGGCAAGGAGAAATTGTGCCAGCACAGAAAACATCTCCTATCGTGTTCTAGACGTTGCACGGAGGTGTGCCGAGTGTTTGGCATGAAGGAAAGAAAAGTTGTCCAAAACAGCTTCCAATCGAATGTTCATGTGATTGGAAAAGTCAGGGGAGTGCAAAGGTACTGTTTTCTAGCAGTTGGCAAGCTGCGCACACAATCCCAGTGTTGTACAGCTTCCTTCTTCACCTTTCCGAAGGTGCCGCTCTCTCCGGCTCCCGGAGGCGAAGAAGCGGCTTCTTCGCGCAAAGACGATTGTGCCGCTCACTGTGCACTCCTTAGCGCGGCTTCTGCCGAAAGACGCCCGGGAGCGGCTCTTAGCTCCGGACAGCATCGTACCTTCGTCTTTAGCGTCTCTTCTCGTCTACATCTTAGCAAAAAGCTTTTCTACTATGTCTGGCGAGGAAAAACTGTGCCAGCACAGAAAATATCTCCCATCGTGTTCTAGACGTTGCACGGAGGTGTGCCGAGTGTTTGGCATGAAGAGAAGAAAACTTGTCCAAAACAGCTTCCAATCGAATGTTCATGTGATTGGAAAAGTCAGGAGAGTGCAAAGGTACTGTTTTCTATCAGTTGGCAAGCTGCGCACACAATCCCAGTGTTGTACAGCTTCCTTCTTCACCTTTCCGAAGGTGCCGCTCTCTCCGGCTCCCGGAGGCGAAGAAGCGGCTTCTTCGCGCAAAGACGATTGTGCTGCTCACTGTGCTCTGCTTAGCGCGGCTTCTGCCGAAAGACGCCCGGGAGTGGCTCTTAGCTCCGGACAGCATCGTACCTTCGTCTTTAGCGTCTCTTCTCGTCTACATCTTAGCAAAAAGCTTTTCTACTATGTCTGGCGAGGAAAAACTGTGCCAGCACAGAAAACATCTCCCATCGTGTTCTAGACGTTGCACGGAGGTGTGCCGAGTGTTTGGCATGAAGGAAAGAAAAGTTGTCCAAAACAGCTTCCAATCGAATGTTCATGTGATTATAAAAGTCAGGAGAGTGCAAAGGTACTGTTTTCTAGCAGTTGGCAAGCTGCGCACACAATCCCAGTGTTGTACAGCTTCCTTCTTCACCTTTCCGAAGGTGCCGCTCTCTCCGGCTCCCGGAGGCGAAGAAGCGGCTTCTTCGCGCAAAGACGATTGTGCCGCTCACTGTGCACTCCTTAGCGCGGCTTCTGCCGAAAGACGCCCGGGAGCGGCTCTTAGCTCCGGACAGCATCGTACCTTCGTCTTTAGCGTCTCTTCTCGTCTACATCTTAGCAAAAAGCTTTTCTACTATGTCTGGCGAGGAAAAACTGTGCCAGCACAGAAAACATCTCCCATCGTGTTCTAGACGTTGCACGGAGGTGTGCCGAGTGTTTGGCATGAAGAAAAGAAAAGTTGTCCAAAACAGCTTCCAATGGAATGTTCATGTGATTGGAAAAGTCAGGAGAGTGCAAAGGTACTGTTTTCTATCAGTTGGCAAGCTGCGCACACAATCCCAGTGTTGTACAGCTTCCTTCTTCACCTTTCCGAAGGTGCCGCTCTCTCCGGCTCCCGGAGGCGAAGAAGCGGCTTCTTCGCGCAAAGACGATTGTGCCGCTCACTGTGCACTCCTTAGCGCGGCTTCTGCCGAAAGACGCCCGGGAGCGGCTCTTAGCTCCGGACAGCATCGTACCTTCGTCTTTAGCGTCTCTTCTCGTCTACATCTTAGCAAAAGCTTTTCTACTATGTCTGGCGAGGAAAAACTGTGCCAGCACAGAAAACATCTCCCATCGTGTTCTAGACGTTGCATGGAGGTGTGCCGAGTGTTTGGCATGAAGGAAAGAAAAGTTGTCCAAAACAGCTTCCAATCGAATGTTCATGTGATTGGAAAAGTCAGGAGAGTGCAAAGGTACTGTTTTCTAGCAGTTGGCAAGCTGCACACACAATCCCAGTGTTGTACAGCTTCCTTCTTCACCTTTCCGAAGGTGCCGCTCTCTCCGGCTCCCGGAGGCGAAGAAGCGGCTTCTTCGCGCAAAGACGATTGTACCGGTCACAGTGCACTCCTTAGCGCGGCTTCTGCCGAAAGACGCCCGGGAGCGGCTCTTAGCTCCGGACAGCATCGTACCTTCGTCTTTAGCGTCTCTTCTCGTCTACATCTTAGCAAAAAGCTTTTCCACTATGTCTGGCGAGGAAAAACTGTGCCAGCACAGAAAACATGTCCCATCGTGTTCGAGACGTTGCACGATCCCTATACCTAGGCTGCTTTTCCTTCCTGGGGATAGGGTTAGGCTTCAGCCTAGGGCTTGGAGTTTTTTAACCAGGAAGCCCTGAGTTCCAGGCTTACTGCATCTGCCAAAGGCATCCCAAAGGGAGTGCAGAAGTGCCACAACATGGCTGCTTTCACGGCTTTTCCCTTAGGAAGAACCCTAATACCCGGCTGATTTACCTTCCTAGGGTTACTGTTAGGCTTAGGCCTAGGACTTTTAAAACCAGGAAGCCCTGGGCTCCAGGCACACTGCAGCTGCGAAAGGCATCCCAAGGGGAGCGCAAAAATGACACAACTTGGCTGCCACCACTGATATTTCCATGAGACCATCCCGAACCATAGGCTTATTTTCCTTCCTAGGGTTAAGGTTTGAGTTATGCCTGGGGTAAGGGTTCTATTAACCAGAAAGCCCTGAGTTCCAAGAACACAGCAGCTGCGAAGGACTAGCCAAGAAGAGCGCAAAAGTACCACAACATGCCTGCCTCCACAGCTTTTTCCTTGGGGACATGCCTAATTCCTGGCTGATTTGCCTTTCTCGTCTTAGGGTTGGGGTTCGGCCTAGGGCTAGGATTTTTAAAATCAGGAAGCCCTGAGTTCCAGGCACACTGGAGCTGTGAAAGGCATCCAAAAGGGAGTGCAAAAGTGCCACAACATGGCTGCTTTCACGGCTTTTTCATTGGCAAGAAGCCTAACACCCGGCTGATTTCCCTTCCCAGGGTTACTGTTAGGCTTAGGCCTAGGGCTAGGATTTTTAAAACTAGGAAGCCCTGAGTTCCAGGCTTACTGCATCTGCCAAAGGCATCCCAAAGGGAGTGCAGAAGTGCCACAACATGACTGCTTTCACGGCTTTTCCCTTAGGAAGAAACCTAATACCCGGCTGATTTACCTTCTTAGGGTTACTGTTAGGCTTAGGCCTAGGACTTTTAAAACCAGGAAGCCCTGGGCTCCAGGCACACTGCAGCTGTTAAAGGCATCCCAAGAGGGCCGCAGAAGTGACACAACTTGGCTGCCTCTGCTTCTATTCTCATGAGACCATCCCGAACCATAGGCTGATTTTCCTTCCTAGGGTTAAGGTTTGAGTTATGCCTGGGGTAAGGGTTCTATTAACCAGAAAGCCCTGAGTTCCAAGAACACAGCAGCTGTGAAGGACTACCCAAGAAGAGCGCAAAAGTACCACAACATGCCTGCCTCCACAGCTTTTTCCTTGGGGACATGCCTAATTCCTGTCTGATTTGCCTTTCTCGTCTTACGGTTGGGGTTCGGCCTAGGGCTAGGATTTTTAAAATCAGGAAGCCCTGAGTTCCAGGCACACTGGAGCTGTGAAAGGCATCCAAAAGGGAGTGCAAAAGTGCCACAACATGGTTGCTTTCACGGCTTTTTCCTTGGCAAGAAGCTTAACACCAGGCTGATTTCCCTTCCCAGGGTTACTGTTAGGCTTAGGCCTAGGGCTAGGATATTTAAAACTAGGAAGCCCTTAGATCCAGGCACACTGCAGCTGTTCAAGGCATCCCAAGGGGAGTGCAAAAGTGCAACAACATGGCAGCTTTCACAGCTTTTTCCTTGGCACCATCGCTATACCTAGGCTTTTTTATCTGCCTAGGGTTAGGGTTAGGGTTCAGCCTAGGGCTTGGAGTTTTTTAACCAGGAAGCCCCGAGTTCCAGGCTTACTGCATCTGCCAAAGGCATCCCAAAGGGAGTGCAGTAGTGCCACAACATGGCTGCATTCACGGCTTTTTCCTTGGCAAGAAGCCTAACACCAGACTGATTTCCCTTCTCAGGGTTACTGTAAGGCTTAGGCCTAGGGCTAGGATTTTTAAAACTAGGAAGCCCTTAGCTCCAGGCACACTGCAGCTGTTCAAGGCATCCCAAGAGGGCCGCAGAAGTGCCACAACATGGCTGCTTTCACGGCTTTTCCCTTAGGAAGAACCCTAATACGCGGCTGATTTACCTTCCTAGGGTTACTGTTAGGCTTAGGCCTAGGACTTTTAAAACCAGGAAGCCCTGGGCTCCAGGCACACTGCAGCTGCGAAAGGCATCCCAAGGGGAGCGCAAAAGTGACACAACTTGGCTGCCACCACTGATATTTCCATGAGACCATCCCGAACCATAGGCTGATTTTCCTTCCTAGGGTTAAGGTTTGAGTTAGGCCTAGGGTAAGGGTTCTATTAACCAGAAAGCCCTGAGTTCCAAGAACACAGCAGCTGCGAAGGACTACCCAAGAAGAGCGCAAAAGTACCACAACATGCCTGCCTCCACAGCTTTTTCCTTGGGGACATGCCTAATTCCTGGCTGATTTGCCTTTCTCGTCTTAGGGTTGGGGTTTGGCCTAGGGCTAGGATTTTTTTAACTAGGAAGCCCTGAGTTCCAGGCTTACTTCATCTGCAAAAAGCATCCCAAAGGGAGTGCAGAAGTGCCACAACATGGCTGCTTTCACGGCTTTTCCCTTAGGAAGAACCCTAATACGCGGCTGATTTACCTTCCTAGGGTTACTGTTAGGCTTAGGCCTAGGACTTTTAAAACCAGGAAGCCCTGGGCTCCAGGCACATGCAGCTGCGAAAGGCATCCCAAGAGGGCCGCAGAAGTGACACAACTTGGCTGCCACCACTGATATTTCCATGAGACCATCCCGAACCATACGCTGATTTTCCTTCCTAGGGTTAAGGTTTGAGTTACGCCTAGGGTAAGGGTTCTATTAACCAGAAAGCCCTGAGTTCCAAGAACACAGCAGCTGCGAAGGACTTCCCAAGAAGAGCGCAAAAGTACCACAACATGCCTGCCTCCACAGCTTTTTCCTTGGGGACATGCCTTATTCCTGGCTGATTTGCCTTTCTCGTCTTACGGTTGGGGTTCGGCCTAGGGCTAGGATTTTTAAAATCAGGAAGCCCTGAGTTCCAGGCACACTGGAGCTGTGAAAGGCATCCAAAAGGGAGTGCAAAAGTGCCACAACATGGTTGCTTTCACGGCTTTTTCCTTGGCAAGAAGCTTAACACCAGGCTGATTTCCCTTCCCAGGGTTACTGTTAGGCTTAGGCCTAGGGCTAGGAATTTAAAACTAGGAAGCCCTTAGATCCAGGCACACTGCAGCTGTTCAAGGCATCCCAAGGGGAGTACAAAAGTGCAACAACATGGCAGCTTTCACAGCTTTTTCCTTGGCACCATCCCTATACCTAGGCTGTTTTATCTGCCTAGGGTAAGGGTTAGGGTTCAGCCTAGGGCTTGGAGATTTTTAACTAGGAAGCCCTGAGTTCCAGGCTTACTGCATCTGCCAAAGGCATCCCAAAGGGAGTGCAAAAGTGCCACAAGATGGCTGCTTTCACAGCTTTTCCCTTAGGAAGAACCCTAATACCCGGCAGATTTACCTTCCTAGGGTTACTGTTAGGCTTATGCCTAGGACTTTTAAAACCAGGAAGCCCAGGGCTCCAGGCACACTGCAGCTGTGAAAGGCATCCCAAGGGGAGCGCAAATGTGACACAACTTGGCTGCCACAACTGATATTTCCATGAGACCATCCCGAACCATAGGCTGATTTTCCTTCCTAGGGTTAAGGTTTGAGTTACGCCTAGGGTAAGCGTTCTATTAACCAGAAAGCCCTGAGTTCCAAGAACACAGCAGCTGCGAAGGACTTCCCAAGAAGAGCGCAAAAGTACCACAACATGCCTGCCTCCACAGCTTTTTCCTTGGGGACATGCCTAATTCCTGGCTGATTTGCCTTTCTCGTCTTAGGGTTGGGGTTCGGACTAGGGCTAGGATATTTTTAACTAGGAAGCCCTGAGTTCCATGCTTACTGCATCTACCAAAGGCATCCCAAAGGGAGTGCAGAAGTGCCACAACATGGCTGCTTTCACAGCTTTTCCCTTAGGAAGAACCCTAATACCCGGCAGATTTACCTTCCTAGGGTTACTGTTAGGCTTATGCCTAGGACTGTTAAAACCAAGAAGCCCTGGGCTCCAGGCACACTGCAGCTGCGAAAGGCATCCCAAGGGGAGCGCAAATGTGACACAACTTGGCTGCCACCACTGATATTTCCATGAGACCATCCCGAACCATACGCTGATTTTCCTTCCTAGGGTTAAGGTTTGAGTTACGCCGAGGGTAAGGGTTCTATTAACCAGAAAGCCCTGAGTTCCAAGAAAACAGCAGCTGCGAAGGACTTCCCAAGAAGAGTGCAAAAGTACCACAACATGCCTGCCTCCACAGCTTTTTCCCTGGGGACATGCCTAATTCCTGGCTGATTTGCCTTTCTCGTCTTAGGGTTGGGGTTTGGCCTAGGGCTAGGATTTTTTTAACTAGGAAGCCCTGAGTTCCAGGCTTACTGCATCTGCCAATGGCATCCCAAAGGGAGTGCAGAAGTGCCACAACATGGCTGCTTTCACGGCTTTTCCCTTACGAAGAACCCTAATACGCGGCTGATTTACCTTCCTAGGGTTACTGTTAGGCTTAGGCCTAGGAATTTTAAAACCAGGAAGCCCTGGGCTCCAGGCACTCTGCAGCTGCGAAAGGCATCCCAAGGGGAGTGCAAAAGTGACACAACTTGGCTGCCACCACTGATATTTCCATGAGACCATCCCGAACCATAGGCTGATTTTCCTTCCTAGGGTTAAGGTTTGAGTTACGCCTAGGGGTAAGGGTTCTATTAACCAGAAAGACCTGAGTTCCAAGAACACAGCAGCTGCGAAGGACTAGCCAAGAAGAGCGCAAAAGTACCACAACATGCCTGCCTCCACAGCTTTTTCCTTGGGGACATGCCTAATTCCTGGCTGATTTGCCTTTCTCGTCTTAGGGTTGGGGTTCGGCCTAGGGCTAGGATTTTTAAAATCAGGAAGCCCTGAGTTCCAGGCACACTGGAGCTGTGAAAGGCATCCAAAAGGGAGTGCAAAAGTGCCACAACATGGCTGCTTTCACGGCTTTTTCCTTGGCAAGAAGCTTAACACCAGGCTGATTTCCCTTCCCAGGGTTACTGTTATGCTTAGGCCTAGGGCTAGGATTTTTAAAACTCGGAAGCCCTTAGATCCAGGCACACTGCAGCAGTTAAAGGCATCCCAAGGGGACTACAAAAGTTCAACAACATGGCAGCTTTCACAGCTTTTTCCTTGGCACCATCCCTATACATAGGCTGTTTTATCTGCCTAGGGTTAGGGTTAGGGTTCAGCCTAGGGCTTGGAGTTTTTTAACCAGGAAGCCCTGAGTTCCAGGCTTACTGCATCTGCCAAAGGCATCCCAAAGGGAGTGCAAAAGTGCCACAACATGGCTGCTTTCACACCTTATCCCTTAGGAAGAACCCTAATACGCGGCTGATTTACCTTCCTAGGGTTACTGTTAGGCTTAGGCCTAGGACTTTTAAAACCAGGAAGCCCTGGGCTCCAGGCACACTGCAGCTGCGAAAGGCATCCCAAGGGGAGCGCAAAAGTGACACAACTTGGCTGCCACCACTGATATTTCCATGAGACCATCCCGAAACATAGGCTGATTTTCCTTCCTAGGGTTAAGGTTTGAGTTACGCCTAGGGTAAGGGTCCTATTAACCAGAAAGCCCTGAGTTCCAAGAACACAGCAGCTGCGAAGGACTACCCAAGAAGAGCGCAAAAGTACCACAACATGCCTGCCTCCACAGCTTTTTCCTTGGGGACATGCCTGATTCCTGGCTGATTTGCCTTTCTCGTCTTAGGGTTGGGCTTCGGCCTAGGGCTAGGATTTTTTTAACTAGGAAGCCCTGAGTTCCAGACTTACTGCATCTGCCAAAGGCATCCCAAAGGGAGTGCAAAAGTGCCACAACATGGCTGCTTTCACGGCTTTTCCCTTAGGAAGAACCCTAATACCCGGCTGATTTACCTTCCTAGGGTTACTGTTAGGCTTAGGCCAAGGACTTTTAAAACCAGGAAGCCCTGGGCTCCAGGCACATGCATCTGTTAAAGGCATCCCAAGAGGGCCGCAGAAGTGACACAACTTGGCTGCCTCTGCTTCTATTCTCATGAGACCATCCCGAACCATAGGCTGATTTTCCTTCCTAGGGTTAAGGTTTGAGTTACGCCTAGGGTAAGGGTCCTATTAACCAGAAAGCCCTGAGGTCCAAGAACACAGCAGCTGCGAAGGACTACCCAAGAAGAGCGCAAAAGTACCACAACGTGCCTGCCTCCACAGCTTTTTCCTTGGGGACATGCCTAATTCCTGGCTGATTTGCCTTTCTCGTCTTAGGGTTGGGGTTCGGCCTAGGGCTGGGATATTTTTAACCAGGAAGCCCTGAGTTCCAGGCTTACTTCATCTGCCAAAGGCATCCCTAAGGGAGTGCAGAAGTGCCACAACATGGCCGCTTTCACGGCTTTTCCCTTAGGAAGAACCCTAATATCCGGCTGATTTACCTTCCTAGGGTTACTGTTAGGCTTAGGCCTAGGACTTTTTAAACTAGGAAGCCCTTAGCTCCAGGCACACTGCAGCTGTTCAAGGCATCCCAAGGGGAGTATTAAAGTACCACAACAGGGCAGCTTTCAGAGCTTTTTCCTTGGCACCATCCCTATACATAGGCTGTTTTATCTGCCTAGGGTTAGGGTTAGGGTTCAGCCTAGGGCTTGGAGTTTTTTAACCAGGAAGCCCTGAGTTCCAGGCTTACTGCATCTGCCAAATGCATCCCAAAGGGAGTGCAAAAGTGCCACAACACGGCTGCTTTCACAGCTTTTCCCTTAGGAAGAACCCTAATACCCGGCTGATTTACCTTCCTAGGGTTACTGTTAGGCTTAGGCCTAGGACTTTTAAAACCAGGAAGCCCTGGGCTCCAGGCACACTGCCGCTGCGAAAGGCATCCCAAGGGGAGCGCAAAAGTGACACAACTTGGCTGCCACCACTGATATTTCCATGAGACCATCCCGAACCATAGGCTGCTTTTCCTTCCTAGGGTTAAGGTTTGAGTTACGCCTAGGGTAATGGTTCTATTAACCAGAAAGCCCTGAGTTCCAAGAACACAGCAGCTGCGAAGGACTACCCAAGAAGAGCGCAAAAGTACCACAACATGCCTGCCTCCACAGCTTTTTCCTTGGGGACATGCCTAATTCCTGGCTGATTTGCCTTTCTCGTCTTAGGGTTGGGGTTCGGCCTAGGGCTAGGATTTTTTTAACTAGGAAGCCCTGAGTTCCAGGCTTACTGCATCTGCCAAAGGCATCCCAAAGGGAGTGCAGAAGTGCCACAACATGGCTGCTTTCACGGCTTTTCCCTTAGGAAGAACCCTAATACCCGGCTGATTTACCTTCCTAGGGTTACTGTTAGGCTTAGGCCTAGGACTTTTAAAACCAGGAAGCCCTGGGCTCCAGGCACACTGCAGCTGCGAAAGGCATCCCAAGGGGAGCGCAAAAGTGACACAACTTGGCTGCCACCACTGATATTTCCATGAGACCATCCCGAACCATAGGCTGATTTTCCTTCCTAGGGTTAAGGTTTGAGTTACGCCTAGGGTAAGAGTTCTATTAACCAGAAAGACCTGAGTTCCAAGAACACAGCAGCTGCGAAGGACTAGCCAAGAAGAGCGCAAAAGTACCACAACATGCCTGCCTCCACAGCTTTTTCCTTGGGGACATGCCTAATTCCTGGCTGATTTGCTTTTCTCGTCTTAGGGTTGGGGTTCGGCCTAGGGCTAGGATTTTTAAAATCAGGAAGCCCTGAGTTCCAGGCACACTGGAGCTGTGAAAGGCATCCAAAAGGGAGTGCAAAAGTGCCACAACATGGTTACTTTCAGGGCTTTTTCCTTGGCAAGAAGCTTAACACCAGGCTGATTTCCCTTGCCAGGGTTACTGTTAGGCTTAGGCCTAGGGCTAGGATTTTTAAAACTAGGAAGCCCTTAGATCCAGGCACACTGCAGCTGTTCAAGGCATCCCAAGGGGAGTACAAAAGTGCAACAACATGGCAGCTTTCACAGCTTTTTCCTTGGCACCATCCCTATACCTAGGCTGTTTTATCTGCCTAGGGTTAGGGTTAGGGTTCAGCCTAGGGCTTGGAGATTTTTAACCAGGAAGCCCTGAGTTCCAGGCTTACTGCATCTGCCAAAGGCATCCCAAAGGGAGTGCAAAAGTGCCACAACATGGCTGCTTTCACGGCGTTTCCCTTAGGAAGAACCCTAATACCCGGCTGATTTACCTTCCTAGGGTTACTGTTAGGCTTAGGCCTAGGACTTTTAAAACCAGGAAGCCCTGGGCTCCAGGCACACTGCAGCTGTTCAAGGCATCCCAAGGGGAGCGCAAAAGTGACACAACTTGGCTGCCACCACTGATATTTCCATGAGACCATCCCGAACCATAGGCTGATTTTCCTTCCTAGGGTTAAGGTTTGAGTTACGCCTGGGGTAAGGGTTCTATTAACCAGAAAGCCCTGAGTTCCAAGAACACAGCAGCTGCGAAGGACTACCCAAGAAGAGCGCAAAAGTACCACAACATGCCTGCCTCCACAGCTTTTTCCTTGGGGACATGCCTAATTCCTGGCTGATTTGCCTTTCTCGTCTTAGGGTTGGGGTTCGGCCTAGGGCTAGGATTTTTAAAATCAGGAAGCCCTGATTTCCAGGCACACTGGAGCTGTGAAAGGCATCCCAAAGGGAGTGCAAAAGTGCCACAACATGGCTGCTTTCACGGCTTTTCCCTTAGGAAGAACCCTAATACGCGGCTGATTTACCTTCCTAGGGTTACTGTTAGGCTTAGGCCTAGGACTTTTAAAACCAGGAAGCCCTGGGCTCCAGGCATATGCAGCTGTTAAAGGCATCCCAAGAGGGCCGCAGAAGTGACACAACTTGGCTGCCTCTGCTTCTATTCTCATGAGACCATCCTGAACCATAGGCAGATTTTCCTTCCTAGGGTTAAGGTTTGAGTTTCGCCTAGCGTAAGAGTTCTATTAACCAGAAAGCCCTGAGTTCCAAGAACACAGCAGCTGCGAAGGACTACCCAAGAAGAGCGCAAAAGTACCACAACGTGCCTGCCTCCACAGCTTTTTCCTTGGGGACATGCCTAATTCCTGGCTGATTTGCCTTTCTCGTCTTAGGGTTGGGGTTCGGCCTAGGGCTAGGATTTTTTTAACTAGGAAGCCCTGTGTTCCAGGCCTACTTCATCTGCCAAAGGAATCCCAAAGGGTGTGCAAAAGTGCCACAACATGGCTGCTTTCACGGCTTTTCCCTTAGGAAGAACCCTAATACCCGGCTGATTTACCTTCCTAGGGTTACTGTTAGGCTTAGGCCTAGGACTTTTAAAACCAGGAAGCCCTGGGCTCCAGGCACACTGCAGCTGCGAAAGGCATCCCAAGGGGAGCGCAAAAGTGACACAACTTGGCTGCCACCGCTGATATTTCCATGAGACCATCCCGAACCATAGGCTGATTTTCCTTCCTAGGGTTAAGGTTTGAGTTACGCCTAGGGTAAGGGTTCTATTAACCAGAAAGCCCTGAGTTCCAAGAACACAGCAGCTGCGAAGGACTAGCCAAGAAGAGCGCAAAAGTACCACAACATGCCTGCCTCCACAGCTTTTTCCTTGGGGACATGCCTAATTCCTGGCTGATTTGCCTTTCTCGTCTTAGGGTTGGGGTTCGGCCTAGGGCTAGGATTTTTTTAACTAGGAAGCCCTGAGTTCCAGGCTTACTTCATCTTCCAAAAGCATCCAAAAGGGAGTGCAGAAGTGCCACAACATGGCTGCTTTCACGGCTTTTCCCTTAGGAAGAACCCTAATACGCGGCTGATTTACCTTCCTAGGGTTACTGTTAGGCTTAGGCCTAGGACTTTTAAAACCAGGAAGCCCTGGGCTCCAGGCACATGCAGCTGTTAAAGGCATCCCAAGAGGGCCGCAGAAGTGACACAACTTGGCTGCCACCACTGATATTTCCATGAGACCATCCCGAACCATAGGCTGATTTTCCTTCCTAGGGTTAAGGTTTGAGTTACGCCTAGGGTAAGAGTTCTATTAACCAGAAAGCCCTGAGTTCCAAGAACACAGCAGCTGCGAAGGACTACCCAAGAAGAGCGCAAAAGTACCACAACGTGCCTGCCTCCACAGCTTTTTCCTTGGGGACATGCCTAATTCCTGGCTGATTTGCCTTTCTCGTCTTAGGGTTGGGGTTCGGCCTAGGGCTGGGATATTTTTAACCAGGAAGCCCTGAGTTCCAGGCTTACTTCATCTGCCAAAGGCATCCCAAAGGGAGTGCAGAAGTGCCACAACATGGCTGCTTTCACGGCTTTTCCCTTAGGAAGAAACCTAATATCCGGCTGATTTACCTTCCCAGGGTTACTGTTAGGCTTAGGCCTAGGACTTTTAAAACTAGGAAGCCCTTAGCTCCAGGCACACTGCAGCTGTTCAAGGCATCCCAAGGGGAGTACTAAAGTACCACAACATGGCAGCTTTCACAGCTTTTTCCTTGGCACCATCCCTATACATAGGCTGATTTATCTGCCTAGGGTTAGGGTTAGGGTTCAGCCTAGGGCTTGGAGTTTTTTAACCAGGAAGCCCTGAGTTCCAGGCTTACTGCATCTGCCAAAGGCATCCCAAAGGGAGTGCAAAAGTGCCACAACATGGCTGGTTTCACAGCTTTTCCCTTAGGAAGAACCCTAATACCCGGCTGATTTACCTTCCTAGGGTTACTGTTAGGCTTAGGCCTAGGACTTTTAAAACCAGGAAGCCCTGGGCTCCAGGCACACTGCAGCTGCGAAAGGCATCCCAAGGGGAGCGCAAAAGTGACACAACTTGGCTGCCACCACTGATATTTCCATGAGACCATCCTGAACCATAGGCTGATTTTCCTTCCTAGGGTTAAGGTTAGAGTTACGCCTAGGGTAAGGGTTCTATTAACCAGAAAGCCCTGAGTTCCAAGAACACAGGAGCTGCGAAGGACTTCCCAAGAAGAGCGCAAAAGTACCACAACATGCCTGCCTCCACAGCTTTTTCCTTGGGGACATGCCTAATTCCTGGCTGATTTGCCTTTCTCGTCTTAGGGTTGGGGTTCGGCCTAGGGCTAGGATTTTTAAAATCAGGAAGCCCTGAGTTCCAGGCACACTGGAGCTGTGAAAGGCATCCAAAAGCGAGTGCAAAAGTGCCACAACATGGTTGCTTTCACGGCTTTTTCCTTGGCAAGAAGCTTAACACCAGGCTGATTTCCCTTCCCAGGGTTACTGTTAGGCTTAGGCCTAGGGCTAGGATTTTTAAAACTAGGAAGCCCTTAGATCCAGGCACACTGCAGCTGTTCAAGGCATCCCAAGGGGAGTACAAAAGTGCAACAACATGGCAGCTTTCACAGCTTTTTCCTTGGCACCATCCCTATACCTAGGCTGTTTTATCTGCCTAGGGTTAGGGTTAGGGTTCAGCCTAGGGCTTGGAGATTTTTAACCAGGAAGCCCTGAGTTCCAGGCTTACTGCATCTGCCAAAGGCATCCCAAAGGGAGTGCAGAAGTTCCACAACATGGCTGCTTTCACAGCTTTTCCCTTAGGAAGAACCCTAATACCCGGCTGATTTACCTTCCTAGGGTTACTGTTAGGCTTAGGCCTAGGACTTTTAAAACCAGGAAGCCCTGGGCTCCAGGTACACTGCAGCTGCGAAAGGCATCCCAAGGGGAGCGCAAAAGTGGCACAACTTGGCTGCCAACACTGATATTTCCATGAGACCATCCCGAATCATAGGCTGATTTTCCTTCCTAGGGTTAAGGTTTGAGTTACGCCTAGGGTAAGGGTTCTATTAACCAGAAAGCCCTGAGTTCCAAGAACACAGCAGCTGCGAAGGACTACCCAAGAAGAGCGCAAAAGTACCACAACGTGCCTGCCTCCACAGCTTTTTCCTTGGGGACATGCCTGATTCCTGGCTGATTTGCCTTTCTCGTCTTAGGGTTGGGGTTCGGCCTAGGGCTAGGATATTTTTAACTAGGAAGCCCTGAGTTCCAGGCTTACTTCATCTGCCAAAGGCATCCCAAAGGGTGTGCAAAAGTGCCACAACATGGCTGCTTTCACGGCTTTTCCCTTAGGAAGAACCCTAATACGCGGCTGATTTACCTTCCTAGGGTTACTGTTAGGCTTAGGCCTAGGACTTTTAAAACCAGGAAGCCCTGGGCTCCAGGCACACTGCAGCTGCGAAAGGCATCCCAAGGGGAGCGCAAAAGTGACACAACTTTGCTGCCACCACTGATATTTCCATGAGACCATCCCGAACCATACGCTGATTTTCCTTCCTATGGTTAAGGTTTGAGTTACGCCTAGGGTAAGGGTTCTATTAACCAGAAAGCCCTGAGTTCCAAGAACACAGCAGCTGCGAAGGACTTCCCAAGAAGAGCGCAAAAGTACCACAACATGCCTGCCTCCACAGCTTTTTCCTTGGGGACATGCCTGATTCCTGGCTGATTTGCCTTTCTCGTCTTAGGGTTGGGGTTCGGCCTAGGGCTAGGATATTTTTAACTAGGAAGCCCTGAGTTCCAGGCTTACTTCATCTGCAAAAAGCATCGCAAAGGGAGTGCAGAAGTGCCACAACATGGCTGCTTTCACGGCTTTTCCCTTAGGAAGAACCCTAATACGCGGCTGATTTACCTTCCTAGGGTTACTGTTAGGCTTAGGCCTAGGACTTTTAAAACCAGGAAGCCCTGGGCTCCAGGCACATGCAGCTGCGAAAGGCATCCCAAGAGGGCCGCAGAAGTGACACAACTTGGCTGCCTCTGCTTCTATTCTCATGAGACCATCCTGAAACATAGGCTGATTTTCCTTCCTAGGGTTAAGGTTTGAGTTACGCCTAGGGTAAGAGTTCTATTAACCAGAAAGCCCTGAGTTCCAAGAACACAGCAGCTGCGAAGGACTACCCAAGAAGAGCGCAAAAGTACCACAACGTGCCTGCCTCCACAGCTTTTTCCTTGGGGACATGCCTAATTCCTGGCTGATTTGCCTTTCTCGTCTTAGGGTTGGGGTTCGGCCTAGGGCTAGGATTTTTTTAACTAGGAAGCCCTGAGTTCCAGGCTTACTTCATCTGCCAAAGGCATCCCAAAGGGAGTGCAAAAGTGCCACAACATGGTTGCTTTCACGGCTTTTCCCTTAGGAAGAACCCTAATACGCGGCTGATTTACCTTCCTAGGGTTACTGTTAGGCTTAGGCCTAGGACTTTTAAAACCAGGAAGCCCTGGGCTCCAGGCACATGCAGCTGCGAAAGGCATCCCAAGAGGGCCGCAGAAGTGACACAACTTGGCTGCCTCTGCTTCTATTCTCATGAGACCATCCCGAACCATAGGCTGATTTTCCTTCCTAGGGTTAAGGTTTGAGTTACGCCTAGGGTAAGGGTTCTATTAACCAGAAAGCCCTGAGTTCCAAGAATACAGCAGCTGCGAAGGACTTCCCAAGAAGAGCGCAAAAGTACCAAAACATGCCTGCCTCCTCAGCTTTTTCCTTGGGGACATGCCTAATTCCTGGCTGATTTGCCTTTCTCGTCTTAGGGTTGGGGTTCGGCCTAGGGCTAGGATTTTTTTAACTAGGAAGCCCTGAGTTCCAGGCTTACTGCATCTGCCAAAGGCATCCCAAAGGGAGTGCAGAAGTGCCACAACATGGCTGCTTTCACGGCTTTTCCCTTAGGAAGAACCCTAATACGCGGCTGATTTACCTTCCTAGGGTTACTGTTAGGCTTAGGCCTAGGACTTTTAAAACCAGGAAGCCCTGGGCTCCAGGCACACTGCAGCTGCGAAAGGCATCCCAAGGGGAGCGCAAAAGTGACACAACTTGGCTGCCACCACTGATATTTCCATGAGACCATCCCGAACCATAGGCTGATTTTCCTTCCTAGGGTTAAGGTTTGAGTTACGCCTGGGGTAAGGGTTCTATTAACCAGAAAGCCCTGAGTTCCAAGAACACAGCAGCTGCAAAGGACTACCCAAGAAGAGCGCAAAAGTACCACAACATGCCTGCCTCCACAGCTTTTTCCTTGGGGACATGCCTAATTCCTGGCTGATTTGCCTTTCTCGTCTTAGGGTTGGGGTTCGGCCTAGGGCTGGGATATTTTTAACCAGGAAGCCCTGAGTTCCAGGCTTACTTCATCTGCCAAAGGCATCCCAAAGGGAGTGCAGAAGTGCCACAACATGGCTGCTTTCACGGCTTTTCCCTTAGGAAGAAACCTAATATCCGGCTGATTTACCTTCCCAGGGTTACTGTTAGGCTTAGGCCTAGGACTTTTAAAACTAGGAAGCCCTTAGCTCCAGGCACACTGCAGCTGTTCAAGGCATCCCAAGGGGAGTACTAAAGTACCACAACATGGCAGCTTTCACAGCTTTTTCCTTGGCACCATCCCTATACATAGGCTGATTTATCTGCCTAGGGTTAGGGTTAGGGTTCAGCCTAGGGCTTGGAGTTTTTTAACCAGGAAGCCCTGAGTTCCAGGCTTCCTGCATCTGCCAAAGGCATCCCAAAGGGAGTGCAAAAGTGCCACAACATGGCTGGTTTCACAGCTTTTCCCTTAGGAAGAACCCTAATACCCGGCTGATTTACCTTCCTAGGGTTACTGTTAGGCTTAGGCCTAGGACTTTTAAAACCAGGAAGCCCTGGGCTCCAGGCACACTGCAGCTGCGAAAGGCATCCCAAGGGGAGCGCAAAAGTGACACAACTTGGCTGCCACCACTGATATTTCCATGAGACCATCCTGAACCATAGGCTGATTTTCCTTCCTAGGGTTAAGGTTAGAGTTACGCCTAGGGTAAGGGTTCTATTAACCAGAAAGCCCTGAGTTCCAAGAACACAGGAGCTGCGAAGGACTTCCCAAGAAGAGCGCAAAAGTACCACAACATGCCTGCCTCCACAGCTTTTTCCTTGGGGACATGCCTAATTCCTGGCTGATTTGCCTTTCTCGTCTTAGGGTTGGGGTTCGGCCTAGGGCTAGGATTTTTAAAATCAGGAAGCCCTGAGTTCCAGGCACACTGGAGCTGTGAAAGGCATCCAAAAGCGAGTGCAAAAGTGCCACAACATGGTTGCTTTCACGGCTTTTTCCTTGGCAAGAAGCTTAACACCAGGCTGATTTCCCTTCCCAGGGTTACTGTTAGGCTTAGGCCTAGGGCTAGGATTTTTAAAACTAGGAAGCCCTTAGATCCAGGCACACTGCAGCTGTTCAAGGCATCCCAAGGGGAGTACAAAAGTGCAACAACATGGCAGCTTTCACAGCTTTTTCCTTGGCACCATCCCTATACCTAGGCTGTTTTATCTGCCTAGGGTTAGGGTTAGGGTTCAGCCTAGGGCTTGGAGATTTTTAACCAGGAAGCCCTGAGTTCCAGGCTTACTTCATCTGCCAAAGGCATCCCAAAGGGAGTGCAGAAGTTCCACAACATGGCTGCTTTCACAGCTTTTCCCTTAGGAAGAACCCTAATACCCGGCTGATTTACCTTCCTAGGGTTACTGTTAGGCTTAGGCCTAGGACTTTTAAAACCAGGAAGCCCTGGGCTCCAGGTACACTGCAGCTGCGAAAGGCATCCCAAGGGGAGCGCAAAAGTGGCACAACTTGGCTGCCAACACTGATATTTCCATGAGACCATCCCGAATCATAGGCTGATTTTCCTTCCTAGGGTTAAGGTTTGAGTTACGCCTAGGGTAAGGGTTCTATTAACCAGAAAGCCCTGAGTTCCAAGAACACAGCAGCTGCGAAGGACTACCCAAGAAGAGCGCAAAAGTACCACAACGTGCCTGCCTCCACAGCTTTTTCCTTGGGGACATGCCTGATTCCTGGCTGATTTGCCTTTCTCGTCTTAGGGTTGGGGTTCGGCCTAGGGCTAGGATATTTTTAACTAGGAAGCCCTGAGTTCCAGGCTTACTTCATCTGCCAAAGGCATCCCAAAGGGTGTGCAAAAGTGCCACAACATGGCTGCTTTCACGGCTTTTCCCTTAGGAAGAACCCTAATACGCGGCTGATTTACCTTCCTAGGGTTACTGTTAGGCTTAGGCCTAGGACTTTTAAAACCAGGAAGCCCTGGGCTCCAGGCACACTGCAGCTGCGAAAGGCATCCCAAGGGGAGCGCAAAAGTGACACAACTTTGCTGCCACCACTGATATTTCCATGAGACCATCCCGAACCATACGCTGATTTTCCTTCCTATGGTTAAGGTTTGAGTTACGCCTAGGGTAAGGGTTCTATTAACCAGAAAGCCCTGAGTTCCAAGAACACAGCAGCTGCGAAGGACTTCCCAAGAAGAGCGCAAAAGTACCACAACATGCCTGCCTCCACAGCTTTTTCCTTGGGGACATGCCTGATTCCTGGCTGATTTGCCTTTCTCGTCTTAGGGTTGGGGTTCGGCCTAGGGCTAGGATATTTTTAACTAGGAAGCCCTGAGTTCCAGGCTTACTTCATCTGCAAAAAGCATCGCAAAGGGAGTGCAGAAGTGCCACAACATGGCTGCTTTCACGGCTTTTCCCTTAGGAAGAACCCTAATACGCGGCTGATTTACCTTCCTAGGGTTACTGTTAGGCTTAGGCCTAGGACTTTTAAAACCAGGAAGCCCTGGGCTCCAGGCACATGCAGCTGCGAAAGGCATCCCAAGAGGGCCGCAGAAGTGACACAACTTGGCTGCCTCTGCTTCTATTCTCATGAGACCATCCTGAAACATAGGCTGATTTTCCTTCCTAGGGTTAAGGTTTGAGTTACGCCTAGGGTAAGAGTTCTATTAACCAGAAAGCCCTGAGTTCCAAGAACACAGCAGCTGCGAAGGACTACCCAAGAAGAGCGCAAAAGTACCACAACGTGCCTGCCTCCACAGCTTTTTCCTTGGGGACATGCCTAATTCCTGGCTGATTTGCCTTTCTCGTCTTAGGGTTGGGGTTCGGCCTAGGGCTAGGATTTTTTTAACTAGGAAGCCCTGAGTTCCAGGCTTACTTCATCTGCCAAAGGCATCCCAAAGGGAGTGCAAAAGTGCCACAACATGGTTGCTTTCACGGCTTTTCCCTTAGGAAGAACCCTAATACGCGGCTGATTTACCTTCCTAGGGTTACTGTTAGGCTTAGGCCTAGGACTTTTAAAACCAGGAAGCCCTGGGCTCCAGGCACATGCAGCTGCGAAAGGCATCCCAAGAGGGCCGCAGAAGTGACACAACTTGGCTGCCTCTGCTTCTATTCTCATGAGACCATCCCGAACCATAGGCTGATTTTCCTTCCTAGGGTTAAGGTTTGAGTTACGCCTAGGGTAAGGGTTCTATTAACCAGAAAGCCCTGAGTTCCAAGAATACAGCAGCTGCGAAGGACTTCCCAAGAAGAGCGCAAAAGTACCAAAACATGCCTGCCTCCTCAGCTTTTTCCTTGGGGACATGCCTAATTCCTGGCTGATTTGCCTTTCTCGTCTTAGGGTTGGGGTTCGGCCTAGGGCTAGGATTTTTTTAACTAGGAAGCCCTGAGTTCCAGGCTTACTGCATCTGCCAAAGGCATCCCAAAGGGAGTGCAGAAGTGCCACAACATGGCTGCTTTCACGGCTTTTCCCTTAGGAAGAACCCTAATACGCGGCTGATTTACCTTCCTAGGGTTACTGTTAGGCTTAGGCCTAGGACTTTTAAAACCAGGAAGCCCTGGGCTCCAGGCACACTGCAGCTGCGAAAGGCATCCCAAGGGGAGCGCAAAAGTGACACAACTTGGCTGCCACCACTGATATTTCCATGAGACCATCCCGAACCATAGGCTGATTTTCCTTCCTAGGGTTAAGGTTTGAGTTACGCCTGGGGTAAGGGTTCTATTAACCAGAAAGCCCTGAGTTCCAAGAACACAGCAGCTGCAAAGGACTAGCCAAGAAGAGCGCAAAAGTACCACAACATGCCTGCCTCCACAGCTTTTTCCTTGGGGACATGCCTAATTCCTGGCTGATTTGCCTTTCTCGTCTTAGGGTTGGGGTTCGGCCTAGGGCTAGGATTTTTAAAATCAGGAAACCCTGAGTTCCAGGCACACTGGAGCTGTGAAAGGCATCCCAAAGGGAGTGCAAAAGTGCCACAACATGGCTGCTTTCACGGCTTTTTCCTTGGCAAGAAGCCTAACACCAGGCTGATTTCCCTTCCCAGGGTTACTGTAAGGCTTAGGCCTAGCGCTAGGATTTTTAAAACTAGGAAGCACTGGGGTCCAGGCAAACTGCAGCTGTTCAAGGCATCCCAAGGGGAGTACAAAAGTGCAACAACATGGCAGCTTTCACAGCTTTTTCCTTGGCACCATCCCTATACCTAGGCTGTTTTATCTGCCTAGGGTTAGGGTTAGGGTTCAGCCTAGGGCTTGGAGATTTTTAACCAGGAAGCCCTGAGTTCCAGGCTTACTGCATCTGCCAAAGGCATCCCAAAGGGAGTGCAAAAGTGCCACAACATGGCTGCTTTCACGGCTTTTCCCTTAGGAAGAACCCTAATACGCGGCTGATTTACCTTCCTAGGGTTACTGTTAGGCTTAGGCCTAGGACTTTTAAAACCAGGAAGCCCTGGGCTCCAGGCACACTGCAGCTGTTCAAGGCATCCCAAGGGGAGCGCAAAAGTGACACAACTTGGCTGCCACCACTGATATTTCCATGAGACCATCCCGAACCATAGGCTGATTTTCCTTCCTAGGGTTAAGGTTTGAGTTACGCCTGGGGTAAGGGTTCTATTAACCAGAAAGCCCTGAGTTCAAAGAACACAGCAGCTGCGAAGGACTAGCCAAGAAGTGCGCAAAAGTACCACAACATGCCTGCCTCCACAGCTTTTTCCTTGGGGACATGCCTAATTCCTGGCTGATTTGCCTTTCTCGTCTTACGGTTGGGGTTCGGCCTAGGGCTAGGATTTTTAAAATCAGGAAGCCCTGAGTTCCAGGCACACTGGAGCTGTGAAAGGCATCCCAAAGGGAGTGCAAAAGTGCCACAACATGGCTGCTTTCACGGCTTTTCCCTTAGGAAGAACCCTAATACGCGGCTGATTTACCTTCCTAGGGTTACTGTTAGGCTTAGGCCTAGGACTTTTAAAACCAGGAAGCCCTGGGCTCCAGGCATATGCAGCTGTTAAAGGCATCCCAAGAGGGCCGCAGAAGTGACACAACTTGGCTGCCTCTGCTTCTATTCTCATGAGACCACCCTGAACCATAGGCAGATTTTCCTTCCTAGGGTTAAGGTTTGAGTTTCGCCTAGCGTAAGAGTTCTATTAACCAGAAAGCCCTGAGTTCCAAGAACACAGCAGCTGCGAAGGACTACCCAAGAAGAGCGCAAAAGTACCACATCGTTCCTGCCTCCACAGCTTTTTCCTTGGGGACATGCCTAATTCCTGGCTGATTTGCCTTTCTCGTCTTAGGGTTGGGGTTCGGCCTAGGGCTAGGATTTTTTTAACTAGGAAGCCCTGAGTTCCAGGCTTACTTCATCTGCCAAAGGAATCCCAAAGGGTGTGCAAAAGTGCCACAACATGGCTGCTTTCACGGCTTTTCCCTTAGGAAGAACCCTAATACGCGGCTGATTTACCTTCCTAGGGTTACTGTTAGGCTTAGGCCTAGGACTTTTAAAACCAGGAAGCCCTGGGCTCCAGGCACATGCAGCTGCGAAAGGCATCCCAAGAGGGCCACAGAAGTGACACAACTTGGCTGCCTCTGCTTCTATTCTCATGAGACCATCCTGAAACATAGGCTGATTTTCCTTCCTAGGGTTAAGGTTTGAGTTACGCCTAGGGTAAGAGTTCTATTAACCAGAAAGCCCTGAGTTCCAAGAACACAGCAGCTGCGAAGGACTACCCAAGAAGAGCGCAATAGTACCACAACGTGCCTGCCTCCACAGCTTTTTCCTTGGGGACATGCCTAATTCCTGGCTGATTTGCCTTTCTCGTCTTAGGGTTGGGGTTCGGCCTAGGGCTAGGATTTTTTTAACTAGGAAGCCCTGAGTTCCAGGCTTACTTCATCTGCCAAAGGCATCCCAAAGGGAGTGCAAAAGTGCCACAACATGGTTGCTTTCACGGCTTTTCCCTTAGGAAGAACCCTAATACGCGGCTGATTTACCTTCCTAGGGTTACTGTTAGGCTTAGGCCTAGGACTTTTAAAACCAGGAAGCCCTGGGCTCCAGGCACATGCAGCTGCGAAAGGCATCCCAAGAGGGCCGCAGAAGTGACACAACTTGGCTGCCTCTGCTTCTATTTTCATGAGACCATCCCGAACCATAGGCTGATTTTCCTTCCTAGGGTTAAGGTTTGAGTTACGCCTAGGGTAAGGGTTCTATTAACCAGAAAGCCCTGAGTTCCAAGAATACAGCAGCTGCGAAGGACTTCCCAAGAAGAGCGCAAAAGTACCAAAACATGCCTGCCTCCTCAGCTTTTTCCTTGGGGACATGCCTAATTCCTGGCTGATTTGCCTTTCTCGTCTTAGGGTTGGGGTTCGGCCTAGGGCTAGGATTTTTTTAACTAGGAAGCCCTGAGTTCCAGGCTTACTGCATCTGCCAAAGGCATCCCAAAGGGAGTGCAGAAGTGCCACAACATGGCTGCTTTCACGGCTTTTCCCTTAGGAAGAACCCTAATACGCGGCTGATTTACCTTCCTAGGGTTACTGTTAGGCTTAGGCCTAGGACTTTTAAAACCAGGAAGCCCTGGGCTCCAGGCACACTGCAGCTGCGAAAGGCATCCCAAGGGGAGCGCAAAAGTGACACAACTTGGCTGCCACCACTGATATTTCCATGAGACCATCCCGAACCATAGGCTGATTTTCCTTCCTAGGGTTAAGGTTTGAGTTACGCCTGGGGTAAGGGTTCTATTAACCAGAAAGCCCTGAGTTCCAAGAACACAGCAGCTGCAAAGGACTAGCCAAGAAGAGCGCAAAAGTACCACAACATGCCTGCCTCCACAGCTTTTTCCTTGGGGACATGCCTAATTCCTGGCTGATTTGCCTTTCTCGTCTTAGGGTTGGGGTTCGGCCTAGGGCTAGGATTTTTTTAACTAGGAAGCCCTGAGTTCCAGGCTTACTTCATCTGCCAAAGGCATCCCAAAGGGAGTGCAGAAGTGCCACAACATGGCTGCTTTCACGGCTTTTCCCTTAGGAAGAAACCTAATATCCGGGTGATTTACCTTCCCAGGGTTACTGTTAGGCTTAGGCCTAGGACTTTTAAAACTAGGAAGCCCTTAGCTCCAGGCACACTGCAGCTGTTCAAGGCATCCCAAGGGGAGTACTAAAGTACCACAACATGGCAGCTTTCACAGCTTTTTCCTTGGCACCATCCCTATACATAGGCTGATTTATCTGCCTAGGGTGATGGTTAGGGTTCAGCCTAGGGCTTGGAGTTTTTTAACCAGGAAGCCCTGAGTTCCAGGCTTACTGCATCTGCCAAAGGCATCCCAAAGGGAGTGCAAAAGTGCCACAACATGGCTGGTTTCACAGCTTTTCCCTTAGGAAGAACCCTAATACCCGGCTGATTTACCTTCCTAGGGTTACTGTTAGGCTTAGGCCTAGGACTTTTAAAACCAGGAAGCCCTGGGCTCCAGGCACACTGCAGCTGCGAAAGGCATCCCAAGGGGAGCGCAAAAGTGACACAACTTTGCTGCCACCACTGATATTTCCATGAGACCATCCCAAAACATAGGCTGATTTTCCTTCCTAGGGTTAAGGTTTGAGTTACGCCTAGGGTAAGGGTTCTATTAACCAGAAAGCCCTGAGTTCCAAGAACACAGCAGCTGCGAAGGACTTCCCAAGAAGAGCGCAAAAGTACCACAACATGCCTGCCTCCACAGCTTTTTCCTTGGGGACATGCCTAATTCCTGGCTGATTTGCTTTTCTCGTCTTAGGGTTGGGGTTCGGCCTAGGGCTAGGATTTTTAAAATCAGGAAGCCCTGAGTTCCAGGCACACTGGAGCTGTGAAAGGCATCCAAAAGGGAGTGCAAAAGTGCCACAACATGGTTACTTTCAGGGCTTTTTCCTTGGCAAGAAGCTTAACACCAGGCTGATTTCCCTTGCCAGGGTTACTGTTAGGCTTAGGCCTAGGGCTAGGATTTTTAAAACTAGGAAGCCCTTAGATCCAGGCACACTGCAGCTGTTCAAGGCATCCCAAGGGGAGTACAAAAGTGCAACAACATGGCAGCTTTCACAGCTTTTTCCTTGGCACCATCCCTATACCTAGGCTGTTTTATCTGCCTAGGGTTAGGGTTAGGGTTCAGCCTAGGGCTTGGAGATTTTTAACCAGGAAGCCCTGAGTTCCAGGCTTACTGCATCTGCCAAAGGCATCCCAAAGGGAGTGCAAAAGTGCCACAACATGGCTGCTTTCACGGCGTTTCCCTTAGGAAGAACCCTAATACCCGGCTGATTTACCTTCCTAGGGTTACTGTTAGGCTTAGGCCTAGGACTTTTAAAACCAGGAAGCCCTGGGCTCCAGGCACACTGCAGCTGTTCAAGGCATCCCAAGGGGAGCGCAAAAGTGACACAACTTGGCTGCCACCACTGATATTTCCATGAGACCATCCCGAACCATAGGCTGATTTTCCTTCCTAGGGTTAAGGTTTGAGTTACGCCTGGGGTAAGGGTTCTATTAACCAGAAAGCCCTGAGTTCCAAGAACACAGCAGCTGCGAAGGACTACCCAAGAAGAGCGCAAAAGTACCACAACATGCCTGCCTCCACAGCTTTTTCCTTGGGGACATGCCTAATTCCTGGCTGATTTGCCTTTCTCGTCTTAGGGTTGGGGTTCGGCCTAGGGCTAGGATTTTTAAAATCAGGAAGCCCTGATTTCCAGGCACACTGGAGCTGTGAAAGGCATCCCAAAGGGAGTGCAAAAGTGCCACAACATGGCTGCTTTCACGGCTTTTCCCTTAGGAAGAACCCTAATACGCGGCTGATTTACCTTCCTAGGGTTACTGTTAGGCTTAGGCCTAGGACTTTTAAAACCAGGAAGCCCTGGGCTCCAGGCATATGCAGCTGTTAAAGGCATCCCAAGAGGGCCGCAGAAGTGACACAACTTGGCTGCCTCTGCTTCTATTCTCATGAGACCATCCTGAACCATAGGCAGATTTTCCTTCCTAGGGTTAAGGTTTGAGTTTCGCCTAGCGTAAGAGTTCTATTAACCAGAAAGCCCTGAGTTCCAAGAACACAGCAGCTGCGAAGGACTACCCAAGAAGAGCGCAAAAGTACCACAACGTGCCTGCCTCCACAGCTTTTTCCTTGGGGACATGCCTAATTCCTGGCTGATTTGCCTTTCTCGTCTTAGGGTTGGGGTTCGGCCTAGGGCTAGGATTTTTTTAACTAGGAAGCCCTGTGTTCCAGGCCTACTTCATCTGCCAAAGGAATCCCAAAGGGTGTGCAAAAGTGCCACAACATGGCTGCTTTCACGGCTTTTCCCTTAGGAAGAACCCTAATACCCGGCTGATTTACCTTCCTAGGGTTACTGTTAGGCTTAGGCCTAGGACTTTTAAAACCAGGAAGCCCTGGGCTCCAGGCACACTGCAGCTGCGAAAGGCATCCCAAGGGGAGCGCAAAAGTGACACAACTTGGCTGCCACCGCTGATATTTCCATGAGACCATCCCGAACCATAGGCTGATTTTCCTTCCTAGGGTTAAGGTTTGAGTTACGCCTAGGGTAAGGGTTCTATTAACCAGAAAGCCCTGAGTTCCAAGAACACAGCAGCTGCGAAGGACTAGCCAAGAAGAGCGCAAAAGTACCACAACATGCCTGCCTCCACAGCTTTTTCCTTGGGGACATGCCTAATTCCTGGCTGATTTGCCTTTCTCGTCTTAGGGTTGGGGTTCGGCCTAGGGCTAGGATTTTTTTAACTAGGAAGCCCTGAGTTCCAGGCTTACTTCATCTTCCAAAAGCATCCAAAAGGGAGTGCAGAAGTGCCACAACATGGCTGCTTTCACGGCTTTTCCCTTAGGAAGAACCCTAATACGCGGCTGATTTACCTTCCTAGGGTTACTGTTAGGCTTAGGCCTAGGACTTTTAAAACCAGGAAGCCCTGGGCTCCAGGCACATGCAGCTGTTAAAGGCATCCCAAGAGGGCCGCAGAAGTGACACAACTTGGCTGCCACCACTGATATTTCCATGAGACCATCCCGAACCATAGGCTGATTTTCCTTCCTAGGGTTAAGGTTTGAGTTACGCCTAGGGTAAGAGTTCTATTAACCAGAAAGCCCTGAGTTCCAAGAACACAGCAGCTGCGAAGGACTACCCAAGAAGAGCGCAAAAGTACCACAACGTGCCTGCCTCCACAGCTTTTTCCTTGGGGACATGCCTAATTCCTGGCTGATTTGCCTTTCTCGTCTTAGGGTTGGGGTTCGGCCTAGGGCTGGGATATTTTTAACCAGGAAGCCCTGAGTTCCAGGCTTACTTCATCTGCCAAAGGCATCCCAAAGGGAGTGCAGAAGTGCCACAACATGGCTGCTTTCACGGCTTTTCCCTTAGGAAGAAACCTAATATCCGGCTGATTTACCTTCCCAGGGTTACTGTTAGGCTTAGGCCTAGGACTTTTAAAACTAGGAAGCCCTTAGCTCCAGGCACACTGCAGCTGTTCAAGGCATCCCAAGGGGAGTACTAAAGTACCACAACATGGCAGCTTTCACAGCTTTTTCCTTGGCACCATCCCTATACATAGGCTGATTTATCTGCCTAGGGTTAGGGTTAGGGTTCAGCCTAGGGCTTGGAGTTTTTTAACCAGGAAGCCCTGAGTTCCAGGCTTACTGCATCTGCCAAAGGCATCCCAAAGGGAGTGCAAAAGTGCCACAACATGGCTGGTTTCACAGCTTTTCCCTTAGGAAGAACCCTAATACCCGGCTGATTTACCTTCCTAGGGTTACTGTTAGGCTTAGGCCTAGGACTTTTAAAACCAGGAAGCCCTGGGCTCCAGGCACACTGCAGCTGCGAAAGGCATCCCAAGGGGAGCGCAAAAGTGACACAACTTGGCTGCCACCACTGATATTTCCATGAGACCATCCTGAACCATAGGCTGATTTTCCTTCCTAGGGTTAAGGTTAGAGTTACGCCTAGGGTAAGGGTTCTATTAACCAGAAAGCCCTGAGTTCCAAGAACACAGGAGCTGCGAAGGACTTCCCAAGAAGAGCGCAAAAGTACCACAACATGCCTGCCTCCACAGCTTTTTCCTTGGGGACATGCCTAATTCCTGGCTGATTTGCCTTTCTCGTCTTAGGGTTGGGGTTCGGCCTAGGGCTAGGATTTTTAAAATCAGGAAGCCCTGAGTTCCAGGCACACTGGAGCTGTGAAAGGCATCCAAAAGCGAGTGCAAAAGTGCCACAACATGGTTGCTTTCACGGCTTTTTCCTTGGCAAGAAGCTTAACACCAGGCTGATTTCCCTTCCCAGGGTTACTGTTAGGCTTAGGCCTAGGGCTAGGATTTTTAAAACTAGGAAGCCCTTAGATCCAGGCACACTGCAGCTGTTCAAGGCATCCCAAGGGGAGTACAAAAGTGCAACAACATGGCAGCTTTCACAGCTTTTTCCTTGGCACCATCCCTATACCTAGGCTGTTTTATCTGCCTAGGGTTAGGGTTAGGGTTCAGCCTAGGGCTTGGAGATTTTTAACCAGGAAGCCCTGAGTTCCAGGCTTACTGCATCTGCCAAAGGCATCCCAAAGGGAGTGCAGAAGTTCCACAACATGGCTGCTTTCACAGCTTTTCCCTTAGGAAGAACCCTAATACCCGGCTGATTTACCTTCCTAGGGTTACTGTTAGGCTTAGGCCTAGGACTTTTAAAACCAGGAAGCCCTGGGCTCCAGGTACACTGCAGCTGCGAAAGGCATCCCAAGGGGAGCGCAAAAGTGGCACAACTTGGCTGCCAACACTGATATTTCCATGAGACCATCCCGAATCATAGGCTGATTTTCCTTCCTAGGGTTAAGGTTTGAGTTACGCCTAGGGTAAGGGTTCTATTAACCAGAAAGCCCTGAGTTCCAAGAACACAGCAGCTGCGAAGGACTACCCAAGAAGAGCGCAAAAGTACCACAACGTGCCTGCCTCCACAGCTTTTTCCTTGGGGACATGCCTGATTCCTGGCTGATTTGCCTTTCTCGTCTTAGGGTTGGGGTTCGGCCTAGGGCTAGGATATTTTTAACTAGGAAGCCCTGAGTTCCAGGCTTACTTCATCTGCCAAAGGCATCCCAAAGGGTGTGCAAAAGTGCCACAACATGGCTGCTTTCACGGCTTTTCCCTTAGGAAGAACCCTAATACGCGGCTGATTTACCTTCCTAGGGTTACTGTTAGGCTTAGGCCTAGGACTTTTAAAACCAGGAAGCCCTGGGCTCCAGGCACACTGCAGCTGCGAAAGGCATCCCAAGGGGAGCGCAAAAGTGACACAACTTTGCTGCCACCACTGATATTTCCATGAGACCATCCCGAACCATACGCTGATTTTCCTTCCTATGGTTAAGGTTTGAGTTACGCCTAGGGTAAGGGTTCTATTAACCAGAAAGCCCTGAGTTCCAAGAACACAGCAGCTGCGAAGGACTTCCCAAGAAGAGCGCAAAAGTACCACAACATGCCTGCCTCCACAGCTTTTTCCTTGGGGACATGCCTGATTCCTGGCTGATTTGCCTTTCTCGTCTTAGGGTTGGGGTTCGGCCTAGGGCTAGGATATTTTTAACTAGGAAGCCCTGAGTTCCAGGCTTACTTCATCTGCAAAAAGCATCGCAAAGGGAGTGCAGAAGTGCCACAACATGGCTGCTTTCACGGCTTTTCCCTTAGGAAGAACCCTAATACGCGGCTGATTTACCTTCCTAGGGTTACTGTTAGGCTTAGGCCTAGGACTTTTAAAACCAGGAAGCCCTGGGCTCCAGGCACATGCAGCTGCGAAAGGCATCCCAAGAGGGCCGCAGAAGTGACACAACTTGGCTGCCTCTGCTTCTATTCTCATGAGACCATCCTGAAACATAGGCTGATTTTCCTTCCTAGGGTTAAGGTTTGAGTTACGCCTAGGGTAAGAGTTCTATTAACCAGAAAGCCCTGAGTTCCAAGAACACAGCAGCTGCGAAGGACTACCCAAGAAGAGCGCAAAAGTACCACAACGTGCCTGCCTCCACAGCTTTTTCCTTGGGGACATGCCTAATTCCTGGCTGATTTGCCTTTCTCGTCTTAGGGTTGGGGTTCGGCCTAGGGCTAGGATTTTTTTAACTAGGAAGCCCTGAGTTCCAGGCTTACTTCATCTGCCAAAGGCATCCCAAAGGGAGTGCAAAAGTGCCACAACATGGTTGCTTTCACGGCTTTTCCCTTAGGAAGAACCCTAATACGCGGCTGATTTACCTTCCTAGGGTTACTGTTAGGCTTAGGCCTAGGACTTTTAAAACCAGGAAGCCCTGGGCTCCAGGCACATGCAGCTGCGAAAGGCATCCCAAGAGGGCCGCAGAAGTGACACAACTTGGCTGCCTCTGCTTCTATTCTCATGAGACCATCCCGAACCATAGGCTGATTTTCCTTCCTAGGGTTAAGGTTTGAGTTACGCCTAGGGTAAGGGTTCTATTAACCAGAAAGCCCTGAGTTCCAAGAATACAGCAGCTGCGAAGGACTTCCCAAGAAGAGCGCAAAAGTACCAAAACATGCCTGCCTCCTCAGCTTTTTCCTTGGGGACATGCCTAATTCCTGGCTGATTTGCCTTTCTCGTCTTAGGGTTGGGGTTCGGCCTAGGGCTAGGATTTTTTTAACTAGGAAGCCCTGAGTTCCAGGCTTACTGCATCTGCCAAAGGCATCCCAAAGGGAGTGCAGAAGTGCCACAACATGGCTGCTTTCACGGCTTTTCCCTTAGGAAGAACCCTAATACGCGGCTGATTTACCTTCCTAGGGTTACTGTTAGGCTTAGGCCTAGGACTTTTAAAACCAGGAAGCCCTGGGCTCCAGGCACACTGCAGCTGCGAAAGGCATCCCAAGGGGAGCGCAAAAGTGACACAACTTGGCTGCCACCACTGATATTTCCATGAGACCATCCCGAACCATAGGCTGATTTTCCTTCCTAGGGTTAAGGTTTGAGTTACGCCTGGGGTAAGGGTTCTATTAACCAGAAAGCCCTGAGTTCCAAGAACACAGCAGCTGCAAAGGACTACCCAAGAAGAGCGCAAAAGTACCACAACATGCCTGCCTCCACAGCTTTTTCCTTGGGGACATGCCTAATTCCTGGCTGATTTGCCTTTCTCGTCTTAGGGTTGGGGTTCGGCCTAGGGCTGGGATATTTTTAACCAGGAAGCCCTGAGTTCCAGGCTTACTTCATCTGCCAAAGGCATCCCAAAGGGAGTGCAGAAGTGCCACAACATGGCTGCTTTCACGGCTTTTCCCTTAGGAAGAAACCTAATATCCGGCTGATTTACCTTCCCAGGGTTACTGTTAGGCTTAGGCCTAGGACTTTTAAAACTAGGAAGCCCTTAGCTCCAGGCACACTGCAGCTGTTCAAGGCATCCCAAGGGGAGTACTAAAGTACCACAACATGGCAGCTTTCACAGCTTTTTCCTTGGCACCATCCCTATACATAGGCTGATTTATCTGCCTAGGGTTAGGGTTAGGGTTCAGCCTAGGGCTTGGAGTTTTTTAACCAGGAAGCCCTGAGTTCCAGGCTTCCTGCATCTGCCAAAGGCATCCCAAAGGGAGTGCAAAAGTGCCACAACATGGCTGGTTTCACAGCTTTTCCCTTAGGAAGAACCCTAATACCCGGCTGATTTACCTTCCTAGGGTTACTGTTAGGCTTAGGCCTAGGACTTTTAAAACCAGGAAGCCCTGGGCTCCAGGCACACTGCAGCTGCGAAAGGCATCCCAAGGGGAGCGCAAAAGTGACACAACTTGGCTGCCACCACTGATATTTCCATGAGACCATCCTGAACCATAGGCTGATTTTCCTTCCTAGGGTTAAGGTTAGAGTTACGCCTAGGGTAAGGGTTCTATTAACCAGAAAGCCCTGAGTTCCAAGAACACAGGAGCTGCGAAGGACTTCCCAAGAAGAGCGCAAAAGTACCACAACATGCCTGCCTCCACAGCTTTTTCCTTGGGGACATGCCTAATTCCTGGCTGATTTGCCTTTCTCGTCTTAGGGTTGGGGTTCGGCCTAGGGCTAGGATTTTTAAAATCAGGAAGCCCTGAGTTCCAGGCACACTGGAGCTGTGAAAGGCATCCAAAAGCGAGTGCAAAAGTGCCACAACATGGTTGCTTTCACGGCTTTTTCCTTGGCAAGAAGCTTAACACCAGGCTGATTTCCCTTCCCAGGGTTACTGTTAGGCTTAGGCCTAGGGCTAGGATTTTTAAAACTAGGAAGCCCTTAGATCCAGGCACACTGCAGCTGTTCAAGGCATCCCAAGGGGAGTACAAAAGTGCAACAACATGGCAGCTTTCACAGCTTTTTCCTTGGCACCATCCCTATACCTAGGCTGTTTTATCTGCCTAGGGTTAGGGTTAGGGTTCAGCCTAGGGCTTGGAGATTTTTAACCAGGAAGCCCTGAGTTCCAGGCTTACTTCATCTGCCAAAGGCATCCCAAAGGGAGTGCAGAAGTTCCACAACATGGCTGCTTTCACAGCTTTTCCCTTAGGAAGAACCCTAATACCCGGCTGATTTACCTTCCTAGGGTTACTGTTAGGCTTAGGCCTAGGACTTTTAAAACCAGGAAGCCCTGGGCTCCAGGTACACTGCAGCTGCGAAAGGCATCCCAAGGGGAGCGCAAAAGTGGCACAACTTGGCTGCCAACACTGATATTTCCATGAGACCATCCCGAATCATAGGCTGATTTTCCTTCCTAGGGTTAAGGTTTGAGTTACGCCTAGGGTAAGGGTTCTATTAACCAGAAAGCCCTGAGTTCCAAGAACACAGCAGCTGCGAAGGACTACCCAAGAAGAGCGCAAAAGTACCACAACGTGCCTGCCTCCACAGCTTTTTCCTTGGGGACATGCCTGATTCCTGGCTGATTTGCCTTTCTCGTCTTAGGGTTGGGGTTCGGCCTAGGGCTAGGATATTTTTAACTAGGAAGCCCTGAGTTCCAGGCTTACTTCATCTGCCAAAGGCATCCCAAAGGGTGTGCAAAAGTGCCACAACATGGCTGCTTTCACGGCTTTTCCCTTAGGAAGAACCCTAATACGCGGCTGATTTACCTTCCTAGGGTTACTGTTAGGCTTAGGCCTAGGACTTTTAAAACCAGGAAGCCCTGGGCTCCAGGCACACTGCAGCTGCGAAAGGCATCCCAAGGGGAGCGCAAAAGTGACACAACTTTGCTGCCACCACTGATATTTCCATGAGACCATCCCGAACCATACGCTGATTTTCCTTCCTATGGTTAAGGTTTGAGTTACGCCTAGGGTAAGGGTTCTATTAACCAGAAAGCCCTGAGTTCCAAGAACACAGCAGCTGCGAAGGACTTCCCAAGAAGAGCGCAAAAGTACCACAACATGCCTGCCTCCACAGCTTTTTCCTTGGGGACATGCCTGATTCCTGGCTGATTTGCCTTTCTCGTCTTAGGGTTGGGGTTCGGCCTAGGGCTAGGATATTTTTAACTAGGAAGCCCTGAGTTCCAGGCTTACTTCATCTGCAAAAAGCATCGCAAAGGGAGTGCAGAAGTGCCACAACATGGCTGCTTTCACGGCTTTTCCCTTAGGAAGAACCCTAATACGCGGCTGATTTACCTTCCTAGGGTTACTGTTAGGCTTAGGCCTAGGACTTTTAAAACCAGGAAGCCCTGGGCTCCAGGCACATGCAGCTGCGAAAGGCATCCCAAGAGGGCCGCAGAAGTGACACAACTTGGCTGCCTCTGCTTCTATTCTCATGAGACCATCCTGAAACATAGGCTGATTTTCCTTCCTAGGGTTAAGGTTTGAGTTACGCCTAGGGTAAGAGTTCTATTAACCAGAAAGCCCTGAGTTCCAAGAACACAGCAGCTGCGAAGGACTACCCAAGAAGAGCGCAAAAGTACCACAACGTGCCTGCCTCCACAGCTTTTTCCTTGGGGACATGCCTAATTCCTGGCTGATTTGCCTTTCTCGTCTTAGGGTTGGGGTTCGGCCTAGGGCTAGGATTTTTTTAACTAGGAAGCCCTGAGTTCCAGGCTTACTTCATCTGCCAAAGGCATCCCAAAGGGAGTGCAAAAGTGCCACAACATGGTTGCTTTCACGGCTTTTCCCTTAGGAAGAACCCTAATACGCGGCTGATTTACCTTCCTAGGGTTACTGTTAGGCTTAGGCCTAGGACTTTTAAAACCAGGAAGCCCTGGGCTCCAGGCACATGCAGCTGCGAAAGGCATCCCAAGAGGGCCGCAGAAGTGACACAACTTGGCTGCCTCTGCTTCTATTCTCATGAGACCATCCCGAACCATAGGCTGATTTTCCTTCCTAGGGTTAAGGTTTGAGTTACGCCTAGGGTAAGGGTTCTATTAACCAGAAAGCCCTGAGTTCCAAGAATACAGCAGCTGCGAAGGACTTCCCAAGAAGAGCGCAAAAGTACCAAAACATGCCTGCCTCCTCAGCTTTTTCCTTGGGGACATGCCTAATTCCTGGCTGATTTGCCTTTCTCGTCTTAGGGTTGGGGTTCGGCCTAGGGCTAGGATTTTTTTAACTAGGAAGCCCTGAGTTCCAGGCTTACTGCATCTGCCAAAGGCATCCCAAAGGGAGTGCAGAAGTGCCACAACATGGCTGCTTTCACGGCTTTTCCCTTAGGAAGAACCCTAATACGCGGCTGATTTACCTTCCTAGGGTTACTGTTAGGCTTAGGCCTAGGACTTTTAAAACCAGGAAGCCCTGGGCTCCAGGCACACTGCAGCTGCGAAAGGCATCCCAAGGGGAGCGCAAAAGTGACACAACTTGGCTGCCACCACTGATATTTCCATGAGACCATCCCGAACCATAGGCTGATTTTCCTTCCTAGGGTTAAGGTTTGAGTTACGCCTGGGGTAAGGGTTCTATTAACCAGAAAGCCCTGAGTTCCAAGAACACAGCAGCTGCAAAGGACTAGCCAAGAAGAGCGCAAAAGTACCACAACATGCCTGCCTCCACAGCTTTTTCCTTGGGGACATGCCTAATTCCTGGCTGATTTGCCTTTCTCGTCTTAGGGTTGGGGTTCGGCCTAGGGCTAGGATTTTTAAAATCAGGAAACCCTGAGTTCCAGGCACACTGGAGCTGTGAAAGGCATCCCAAAGGGAGTGCAAAAGTGCCACAACATGGCTGCTTTCACGGCTTTTTCCTTGGCAAGAAGCCTAACACCAGGCTGATTTCCCTTCCCAGGGTTACTGTAAGGCTTAGGCCTAGCGCTAGGATTTTTAAAACTAGGAAACACTGGGGTCCAGGCAAACTGCAGCTGTTCAAGGCATCCCAAGGGGAGTACAAAAGTGCAACAACATGGCAGCTTTCACAGCTTTTTCCTTGGCACCATCCCTATACCTAGGCTGTTTTATCTGCCTAGGGTTAGGGTTAGGGTTCAGCCTAGGGCTTGGAGATTTTTAACCAGGAAGCCCTGAGTTCCAGGCTTACTGCATCTGCCAAAGGCATCCCAAAGGGAGTGCAAAAGTGCCACAACATGGCTGCTTTCACGGCTTTTCCCTTAGGAAGAACCCTAATACGCGGCTGATTTACCTTCCTAGGGTTACTGTTAGGCTTAGGCCTAGGACTTTTAAAACCAGGAAGCCCTGGGCTCCAGGCACACTGCAGCTGTTCAAGGCATCCCAAGGGGAGCGCAAAAGTGACACAACTTGGCTGCCACCACTGATATTTCCATGAGACCATCCCGAACCATAGGCTGATTTTCCTTCCTAGGGTTAAGGTTTGAGTTACGCCTGGGGTAAGGGTTCTATTAACCAGAAAGCCCTGAGTTCAAAGAACACAGCAGCTGCGAAGGACTAGCCAAGAAGTGCGCAAAAGTACCACAACATGCCTGCCTCCACAGCTTTTTCCTTGGGGACATGCCTAATTCCTGGCTGATTTGCCTTTCTCGTCTTACGGTTGGGGTTCGGCCTAGGGCTAGGATTTTTAAAATCAGGAAGCCCTGAGTTCCAGGCACACTGGAGCTGTGAAAGGCATCCCAAAGGGAGTGCAAAAGTGCCACAACATGGCTGCTTTCACGGCTTTTCCCTTAGGAAGAACCCTAATACGCGGCTGATTTACCTTCCTAGGGTTACTGTTAGGCTTAGGCCTAGGACTTTTAAAACCAGGAAGCCCTGGGCTCCAGGCATATGCAGCTGTTAAAGGCATCCCAAGAGGGCCGCAGAAGTGACACAACTTGGCTGCCTCTGCTTCTATTCTCATGAGACCACCCTGAACCATAGGCAGATTTTCCTTCCTAGGGTTAAGGTTTGAGTTTCGCCTAGCGTAAGAGTTCTATTAACCAGAAAGCCCTGAGTTCCAAGAACACAGCAGCTGCGAAGGACTACCCAAGAAGAGCGCAAAAGTACCACAACGTTCCTGCCTCCACAGCTTTTTCCTTGGGGACATGCCTAATTCCTGGCTGATTTGCCTTTCTCGTCTTAGGGTTGGGGTTCGGCCTAGGGCTAGGATTTTTTTAACTAGGAAGCCCTGAGTTCCAGGCTTACTTCATCTGCCAAAGGAATCCCAAAGGGTGTGCAAAAGTGCCACAACATGGCTGCTTTCACGGCTTTTCCCTTAGGAAGAACCCTAATACGCGGCTGATTTACCTTCCTAGGGTTACTGTTAGGCTTAGGCCTAGGACTTTTAAAACCAGGAAGCCCTGGGCTCCAGGCACATGCAGCTGCGAAAGGCATCCCAAGAGGGCCACAGAAGTGACACAACTTGGCTGCCTCTGCTTCTATTCTCATGAGACCATCCTGAAACATAGGCTGATTTTCCTTCCTAGGGTTAAGGTTTGAGTTACGCCTAGGGTAAGAGTTCTATTAACCAGAAAGCCCTGAGTTCCAAGAACACAGCAGCTGCGAAGGACTACCCAAGAAGAGCGCAATAGTACCACAACGTGCCTGCCTCCACAGCTTTTTCCTTGGGGACATGCCTAATTCCTGGCTGATTTGCCTTTCTCGTCTTAGGGTTGGGGTTCGGCCTAGGGCTAGGATTTTTTTAACTAGGAAGCCCTGAGTTCCAGGCTTACTTCATCTGCCAAAGGCATCCCAAAGGGAGTGCAAAAGTGCCACAACATGGTTGCTTTCACGGCTTTTCCCTTAGGAAGAACCCTAATACGCGGCTGATTTACCTTCCTAGGGTTACTGTTAGGCTTAGGCCTAGGACTTTTAAAACCAGGAAGCCCTGGGCTCCAGGCACATGCAGCTGCGAAAGGCATCCCAAGAGGGCCGCAGAAGTGACACAACTTGGCTGCCTCTGCTTCTATTCTCATGAGACCATCCCGAACCATAGGCTGATTTTCCTTCCTAGGGTTAAGGTTTGAGTTACGCCTAGGGTAAGGGTTCTATTAACCAGAAAGCCCTGAGTTCCAAGAATACAGCAGCTGCGAAGGACTTCCCAAGAAGAGCGCAAAAGTACCAAAACATGCCTGCCTCCTCAGCTTTTTCCTTGGGGACATGCCTAATTCCTGGCTGATTTGCCTTTCTCGTCTTAGGGTTGGGGTTCGGCCTAGGGCTAGGATTTTTTTAACTAGGAAGCCCTGAGTTCCAGGCTTACTGCATCTGCCAAAGGCATCCCAAAGGGAGTGCAGAAGTGCCACAACATGGCTGCTTTCACGGCTTTTCCCTTAGGAAGAACCCTAATACGCGGCTGATTTACCTTCCTAGGGTTACTGTTAGGCTTAGGCCTAGGACTTTTAAAACCAGGAAGCCCTGGGCTCCAGGCACACTGCAGCTGCGAAAGGCATCCCAAGGGGAGCGCAAAAGTGACACAACTTGGCTGCCACCACTGATATTTCCATGAGACCATCCCGAACCATAGGCTGATTTTCCTTCCTAGGGTTAAGGTTTGAGTTACGCCTGGGGTAAGGGTTCTATTAACCAGAAAGCCCTGAGTTCCAAGAACACAGCAGCTGCAAAGGACTAGCCAAGAAGAGCGCAAAAGTACCACAACATGCCTGCCTCCACAGCTTTTTCCTTGGGGACATGCCTAATTCCTGGCTGATTTGCCTTTCTCGTCTTAGGGTTGGGGTTCGGCCTAGGGCTAGGATTTTTTTAACTAGGAAGCCCTGAGTTCCAGGCTTACTTCATCTGCCAAAGGCATCCCAAAGGGAGTGCAGAAGTGCCACAACATGGCTGCTTTCACGGCTTTTCCCTTAGGAAGAAACCTAATATCCGGGTGATTTACCTTCCCAGGGTTACTGTTAGGCTTAGGCCTAGGACTTTTAAAACTAGGAAGCCCTTAGCTCCAGGCACACTGCAGCTGTTCAAGGCATCCCAAGGGGAGTACTAAAGTACCACAACATGGCAGCTTTCACAGCTTTTTCCTTGGCACCATCCCTATACATAGGCTGATTTATCTGCCTAGGGTGATGGTTAGGGTTCAGCCTAGGGCTTGGAGTTTTTTAACCAGGAAGCCCTGAGTTCCAGGCTTACTGCATCTGCCAAAGGCATCCCAAAGGGAGTGCAAAAGTGCCACAACATGGCTGGTTTCACAGCTTTTCCCTTAGGAAGAACCCTAATACCCGGCTGATTTACCTTCCTAGGGTTACTGTTAGGCTTAGGCCTAGGACTTTTAAAACCAGGAAGCCCTGGGCTCCAGGCACACTGCAGCTGCGAAAGGCATCCCAAGGGGAGCGCAAAAGTGACACAACTTGGCTGCCACCACTGATATTTCCATGAGACCATCCCGAACCATAGGCTGATTTTCCTTCCTAGGGTTAAGGTTTGAGTTACGCCTAGGGTAAGGGTTCTATTAAACAGAAAGCCCTGAGTTCCAAGAACACAGCAGCTGCGAAGGACTTCCCAAGAAGAGCGCAAAAGTACCACAACATGCCTGCCTCCACAGCTTTTTCCTTGGGGACATGCCTAATTCCTGGCTGATTTGCCTTTCTCGTCTTAGGGTTGGGGTTCGGCCTAGGGCTAGGATTTTTAAAATCAGGAAGCCCTGAATTCCAGGCACACTGGAGCTGTGAAAGGCATCCAAAAGCGAGTGCAAAAGTGCCACAACATGGTTGCTTTCACGGCTTTTTCCTTGGCAAGAAGCTTAACACCAGGCTGATTTCCCTTCCCAGGGTTACTGTTAGGCTTAGGCCTAGGGCTAGGATTTTTAAAACTAGGAAGCCCTTAGATCCAGGCACACTGCAGCTGTTCAAGGCATCCCAAGGGGAGTACAAAAGTGCAACAACATGGCAGCTTTCACAGCTTTTTCCTTGGCACCATCCCTATACCTAGGCTGTTTTATCTGCCTAGGGTTAGGGTTAGGGTTCAGCCTAGGGCTTGGAGATTTTTAACCAGGAAGCCCTGAGTTCCAGGCTTACTGCATCTGCCAAAGGCATCCCAAAGGGAGTGCAGAAGTGCCACAACATGGCTGCTTTCACAGCTTTTCCCTTAGGAAGAACCCTAATACCCGGCTGATTTACCTTCCTAGGGTTACTGTTAGGCTTAGGCCTAGGACTTTTAAAACCAGGAAGCCCTGGGCTCCAGGTACACTGCAGCTGCGAAAGGCATCCCAAGGGGAGCGCAAAAGTGGCACAACTTGGCTGCCAACACTGATATTTCCATGAGACCATCCCGAATCATAGGCTGATTTTCCTTCCTAGGGTTAAGGTTTGAGTTACGCCTAGGGTAAGGGTTCTATTAACCAGAAAGCCCTGAGTTCCAAGAACACAGCAGCTGCGAAGGACTACCCAAGAAGAGCGCAAAAGTACTACAACGTGCCTGCCTCCACAGCTTTTTCCTTGGGGACATGCCTGATTCCTGGCTGATTTGCCTTTCTCGTCTTAGGGTTGGGGTTCGGCCTAGGGCTAGGATATTTTTAACTAGGAAGCCCTGAGTTCCAGGCTTACTTCATCTGCCAAAGGCATCCCAAAGGGTGTGCAAAAGTGCCACAACATGGCTGCTTTCACGGCTTTTCCCTTAGGAAGAACCCTAATACGCGGCTGATTTACCTTCCTAGGGTTACTGTTAGGCTTAGGCCTAGGACTTTTAAAACCAGGAAGCCCTGGGCTCCAGGCACACTGCAGCTGCGAAAGGCATCCCAAGGGGAGCGCAAAAGTGACACAACTTTGCTGCCACCACTGATATTTCCATGAGACCATCCCAAAACATAGGCTGATTTTCCTTCCTAGGGTTAAGGTTTGAGTTACGCCTAGGGTAAGGGTTCTATTAACCAGAAAGCCCTGAGTTCCAAGAACACAGCAGCTGCGAAGGACTTCCCAAGAAGAGCGCAAAAGTACCACAACATGCCTGCCTCCACAGCTTTTTCCTTGGGGACATGCCTGATTCCTGGCTGATTTGCCTTTCTCGTCTTAGGGTTGGGGTTCGGCCTAGGGCTAGGATATTTTTAACTAGGAAGCCCTGAGTTCCAGGCTTACTTCATCTGCAAAAAGCATCGCAAAGGGAGTGCAGAAGTGCCACAACATGGCTGCTTTCACGGCTTTTCCCTTAGGAAGAACCCTAATACGCGGCTGATTTACCTTCCTAGGGTTACTGTTAGGCTTAGGCCTAGGACTTTTAAAACCAGGAAGCCCTGGGCTCCAGGCACATGCAGCTGCGAAAGGCATCCCAAGAGGGCCGCAGAAGTGACACAACTTGGCTGCCTCTGCTTCTATTCTCATGAGACCATCCTGAACCATAGGCTGATTTTCCTTCCTAGGGTTAAGGTTTGAGTTACGCCTAGGGTAAGAGTTCTATTAACCAGAAAGCCCTGAGTTCCAAGAACACAGCAGCTGCGAAGGACTACCCAAGAAGAGCGCAAAAGTACCACAACGTGCCTGCCTCCACAGCTTTTTCCTTGGGGACATGCCTAATTCCTGGCTGATTTGCCTTTCTCGTCTTAGGGTTGGGGTTCGGCCTAGGGCTAGGATTTTTTTAACTAGGAAGCCCTGAGTTCCAGGCTTACTTCATCTGCCAAAGGCATCCCAAAGGGAGTGCAAAAGTGCCACAACATGGTTGCTTTCACGGCTTTTCCCTTAGGAAGAACCCTAATACGCGGCTGATTTACCTTCCTAGGGTTACTGTTAGGCTTAGGCCTAGGACTTTTAAAACCAGGAAGCCCTGGGCTCCAGGCACATGCAGCTGCGAAAGGCATCCCAAGAGGGCCGCAGAAGTGACACAACTTGGCTGCCTCTGCTTCTATTCTCATGAGACCATCCCGAACCATAGGCTGATTTTCCTTCCTAGGGTTAAGGTTTGAGTTACGCCTAGGGTAAGGGTTCTATTAACCAGAAAGCCCTGAGTTCCAAGAATACAGCAGCTGCGAAGGACTTCCCAAGAAGAGCGCAAAAGTACCAAAACATGCCTGCCTCCTCAGCTTTTTCCTTGGGGACATGCCTAATTCCTGGCTGATTTGCCTTTCTCGTCTTAGGGTTGGGGTTCGGCCTAGGGCTAGGATTTTTTTAACTAGGAAGCCCTGAGTTCCAGGCTTACTGCATCTGCCAAAGGCATCCCAAAGGGAGTGCAGAAGTGCCACAACATGGCTGCTTTCACGGCTTTTCCCTTAGGAAGAACCCTAATACGCGGCTGATTTACCTTCCTAGGGTTACTGTTAGGCTTAGGCCTAGGACTTTTAAAACCAGGAAGCCCTGGGCTCCAGGCACACTGCAGCTGCGAAAGGCATCCCAAGGGGAGCGCAAAAGTGACACAACTTGGCTGCCACCACTGATATTTCCATGAGACCATCCCGAACCATAGGCTGATTTTCCTTCCTAGGGTTAAGGTTTGAGTTACGCCTGGGGTAAGGGTTCTATTAACCAGAAAGCCCTGAGTTCCAAGAACACAGCAGCTGCAAAGGACTAGCCAAGAAGAGCGCAAAAGTACCACAACATGCCTGCCTCCACAGCTTTTTCCTTGGGGACATGCCTAATTCCTGGCTGATTTGCCTTTCTCGTCTTAGGGTTGGGGTTCGGCCTAGGGCTAGGATTTTTAAAATCAGGAAACCCTGAGTTCCAGGCACACTGGAGCTGTGAAAGGCATCCCAAAGGGAGTGCAAAAGTGCCACAACATGGCTGTTTTCACGGCTTTTTCCTTGGCAAGAAGCCTAACACCAGGCTGATTTCCCTTCCCAGGGTTACTGTAAGGCTTAGGCCTAGCGCTAGAATTTTTAAAACTAGGAAGCACTGGGGTCCAGGCAAACTGCAGCTGTTCAAGGCATCCCAAGGGGAGTACAAAAGTGCAACAACATGGCAGCTTTCACAGCTTTTTCCTTGGCACCATCCCTATACCTAGGCTGTTTTATCTGCCTAGGGTTAGGGTTAGGGTTCAGCCTAGGGCTTGGAGATTTTTAACCAGGAAGCCCTGAGTTCCAGGCTTACTGCATCTGCCAAAGGCATCCCAAAGGGAGTGCAAAAGTGCCACAACATGGCTGCTTTCACGGCTTTTCCCTTAGGAAGAACCCTAATACGCGGCTGATTTACCTTCCTAGGGTTACTGTTAGGCTTAGGCCTAGGACTTTTAAAACCAGGAAGCCCTGGGCTCCAGGCACACTGCAGCTGTTCAAGGCATCCCAAGGGGAGCGCAAAAGTGACACAACTTGGCTGCCACCACTGATATTTCCATGAGACCATCCCGAACCATAGGCTGATTTTCCTTCCTAGGGTTAAGGTTTGAGTTACGCCTGGGGTAAGGGTTCTATTAACCAGAAAGCCCTGAGTTCCAAGAACACAGCAGCTGCGAAGGACTAGCCAAGAAGTGCGCAAAAGTACCACAACATGCCTGCCTCCACAGCTTTTTCCTTGGGGACATGCCTAATTCCTGGCTGATTTGCCTTTCTCGTCTTACGGTTGGGGTTCGGCCTAGGGCTAGGATTTTTAAAATCAGGAAGCCCTGAGTTCCAGGCACACTGGAGCTGTGAAAGGCATCCCAAAGGGAGTGCAAAAGTGCCACAACATGGCTGCTTTCACGGCTTTTCCCTTAGGAAGAACCCTAATACGCGGCTGATTTACCTTCCTAGGGTTACTGTTAGGCTTAGGCCTAGGACTTTTAAAACCAGGAAGCCCTGGGCTCCAGGCATATGCAGCTGTTAAAGGCATCCCAAGAGGGCCGCAGAAGTGACACAACTTGGCTGCCTCTGCTTCTATTCTCATGAGACCACCCTGAACCATAGGCAGATTTTCCTTCCTAGGGTTAAGGTTTGAGTTTCGCCTAGCGTAAGAGTTCTATTAACCAGAAAGCCCTGAGTTCCAAGAACACAGCAGCTGCGAAGGACTACCCAAGAAGAGCGCAAAAGTACCACAACGTTCCTGCCTCCACAGCTTTTTCCTTGGGGACATGCCTAATTCCTGGCTGATTTGCCTTTCTCGTCTTAGGGTTGGGGTTCGGCCTAGGGCTAGGATTTTTTTAACTAGGAAGCCCTGAGTTCCAGGCTTACTTCATCTGCCAAAGGAATCCCAAAGGGTGTGCAAAAGTGCCACAACATGGCTGCTTTCACGGCTTTTCCCTTAGGAAGAACCCTAATACCCGGCTGATTTACCTTCCTAGGGTTACTGTTAGGCTTAGGCCTAGGACTTTTAAAACCAGGAAGCCCTGGGCTCCAGGCACACTGCAGCTGCGAAAGGCATCCCAAGGGGAGCGCAAAAGTGACACAACTTGGCTGCCACCGCTGATATTTCCATGAGACCATCCCGAACCATAGGCTGATTTTCCTTCCTAGGGTTAAGGTTTGAGTTACGCCTGGGGTAAGGGTTCTATTAACCAGAAAGCCCTGAGTTCCAAGAACACAGCAGCTGCGAAGGACTAGCCAAGAAGAGCGCAAAAGTACCACAACATGCCTGCCTCCACAGCTTTTTCCTTGGGGACATGCCTAATTCCTGGCTGATTTGCCTTTCTCGTCTTAGGGTTGGGGTTCGGCCTAGGGCTAGGATTTTTTTAACTAGGAAGCCCTGAGTTCCAGGCTTACTTCATCTTCCAAAAGCATCCAAAAGGGAGTGCAGAAGTGCCACAACATGGCTGCTTTCACGGCTTTTCCCTTAGGAAGAACCCTAATACGCGGCTGATTTACCTTCCTAGGGTTACTGTTAGGCTTAGGCCTAGGACTTTTAAAACCAGGAAGCCCTGGGCTCCAGGCACATGCAGCTGTTAAAGGCATCCCAAGAGGGCCGCAGAAGTGACACAACTTGGCTGCCACCACTGATATTTCCATGAGACCATCCCGAACCATAGGCTGATTTTCCTTCCTAGGGTTAAGGTTTGAGTTACGCCTAGGGTAAGAGTTCTATTAACCAGAAAGCCCTGAGTTCCAAGAACACAGCAGCTGCGAAGGACTACCCAAGAAGAGCGCAAAAGTACCACAACGTGCCTGCCTCCACAGCTTTTTCCTTGGGGACATGCCTAATTCCTGGCTGATTTGCCTTTCTCGTCTTAGGGTTGGGGTTCGGCCTAGAGCTAGGATTTTTTTAACTAGGAAGCCCTGAGTTCCAGGCTTACTTCATCTGCCAAAGGCATCCCAAAGGGAGTGCAGAAGTGCCACAACATGGCTGCTTTCACGGCTTTTCCCTTAGGAAGAAACCTAATATCCGGCTGATTTACCTTCCCAGGGTTACTGTTAGGCTTAGGCCTAGGACTTTTAAAACTAGGAAGCCCTTAGCTCCAGGCACACTGCAGCTGTTCAAGGCATCCCAAGGGGAGTACTAAAGTACCACAACATGGCAGCTTTCACAGCTTTTTCCTTGGCACCATCCCTATACATAGGCTGATTTATCTGCCTAGGGTTATGGTTAGGGTTCAGCCTAGGGCTTGGAGTTTTTTAACCAGGAAGCCCTGAGTTCCAGGCTTACTGCATCTGCCAAAGGCATCCCAAAGGGAGTGCAAAAGTGCCACAACATGGCTGCTTTCACAGCTTTTCCCTTAGGAAGAACCCTAAAACCCGGGTGATTTACCTTCCTAGGGTTACTGTTAGGCTTAGGCCTAGGACTTTTAAAACCAGGAAGCCCTGGGCTCCAGGCACACTGCAGCTGCGAAAGGCATCCCAAGGGGAGCGCAAAAGTGACACAACTTGGCTGCCACCACTGATATTTCCATGAGACCATCCCGAACCATAGGCTGATTTTCCTTCCTAGGGTTAAGGTTTGAGTTACGCCTAGGGTAAGGGTTCTATTAAACAGAAAGCCCTGAGTTCCAAGAACACAGCAGCTGCGAAGGACTTCCCAAGAAGAGCGCAAAAGTACCACAACATGCCTGCCTCCACAGCTTTTTCCTTGGGGACATGCCTAATTCCTGGCTGATTTGCCTTTCTCGTCTTAGGGTTGGGGTTCGGCCTAGGGCTAGGATTTTTAAAATCAGGAAGCCCTGAATTCCAGGCAAACTGGAGCTGTGAAAGGCATCCAAAAGCGAGTGCAAAAGTGCCACAACATGGTTGCTTTCACGGCTTTTTCCTTGGCAAGAAGCTTAACACCAGGCTGATTTCCCTTCCCAGGGTTACTGTTAGGCTTAGGCCTAGGGCTAGGATTTTTAAAACTAGGAAGCCCTTAGATCCAGGCACACTGCAGCTGTTCAAGGCATCCCAAGGGGAGTACAAAAGTGCAACAACATGGCAGCTTTCACAGCTTTTTCCTTGGCACCATCCCTATACCTAGGCTGTTTTATCTGCCTAGGGTTAGGGTTAGGGTTCAGCCTAGGGCTTGGAGATTTTTAACCAGGAAGCCCTGAGTTCCAGGCTTCCTGCATCTGCCAAAGGCATCCCAAAGGGAGTGCAGAAGTGCCACAACATGGCTGCTTTCACAGCTTTTCCCTTAGGAAGAACCCTAATACCCGGCTGATTTACCTTCCTAGGGTTACTGTTAGGCTTAGGCCTAGGACTTTTAAAACCAGGACGCCCTGGGCTCCAGGCACACTGCAGCTGCGAAAGGCATCCCAAGAGGGCCGCAGAAGTGACACAACTTGGCTGCCTCTGCTTCTATTCCCATGAGACCATCCCGAATCATAGGCTGATTTTCCTTCCTAGGGTTAAGGTTTGAGTTTCGCCTAGGGTAAGAGTTCTATTAACCAGAAAGCCCTGAGTTCCAAGAACACAGCAGCTGCGAAGGACTAGCCAAGAAGAGCGCAAAAGTACCACAACATGCCTGCCTCCACAGCTTTTTCCTTGGGGACATGCCTAATTCCTGGCTGATTTGCCTTTCTCGTCTTAGGGTTGGGGTTCGGCCTAGGGCTAGGATTTTTTTAACTAGGAAGCCCTGAGTTCCAGGCTTACTTCATCTTCCAAAAGCATCCAAAAGGGAGTGCAGAAGTGCCACAACATGGCTGCTTTCACGGCTTTTCCCTTAGGAAGAACCCTAATACCCGGCTGATTTACCTTCCTAGGGTTACTGTTAGGCTTAGGCCTAGGACTTTTAAAACCAGGAAGCCCTGGGCTCCAGGCACATGCAGCTGTTAAAGGCATCCCAAGAGGGCCGCAGAAGTGACACAACTTGGCTGCCTCTGCTGCTATTTCCATGAGACCATCCCGAACCATAGGCTGATTTTCCTTCCTAGGGTTAAGGTTTGAGTTACGCCTAGGGTAAGAGTTCTATTAACCAGAAAGCCCTGAGTTCCAAGAACACAGCAGCTGCGAAGGACTACCCAAGAAGAGCGCAAAAGTACCACAACGTGCCTGCCTCCACAGCTTTTTCCTTGGGGACATGCCTAATTCCTGGCTGATTTGCCTTTCTCGTCTTAGGGTTGGGGTTCGGCCTAGGGCTGGGATATTTTTAACCAGGAAGCCCTGAGTTCCAGGCTTACTTCATCTGCCAAAGGCATCCCAAAGGGAGTGCAGAAGTGCCACAACATGGCTGCTTTCACGGCTTTTCCCTTAGGAAGAACCCTAATATGCGGCTGATTTACCTTCCTAGGGTTACTGTTAGGCTTAGGCCTAGGACTTTTAAAACTAGGAAGCCCTTAGCTCCAGGCACACTGCAGCTGTTCAAGGCATCCCAAGGGGAGTACTAAAGTACCACCACATGGCAGCTTTCACAGCTTTTTCCTTGGCACCATCCCTATACATAGGCTGATTTATCTGCCTAGGGTTAGGGTTAGGGTTCAGCCTAGGGCTAGGATTTTTTTAACCAGGAAGCCCTGAGTTCCAGGCTTACTGCATCTGCCAAAGGCATCCAAAAGGGAGTGAAAAAGTGCCACAACATGGCTGCTTTCACGGCTTTTCCCTTAGGAAGAACCCTAATACCCGGCTGATTTACCTTCCTAGGGTTACTGTTAGGCTTAGGCCTAGGACTTTTAAAACCAGGAAGCCCTGGGCTCCAGGCACACTGCAGCTGCGAAAGGCATCCCAAGGGGAGCGCAAAAGTGACACAACTTGGCTGCCACCACTGATATTTCCATGAGACCATCCCGAACCATAGGCTGATTTTCCTTCCTAGGGTTAAGGTTTGAGTTACGCCTGGGGTAAGGGTTCTATTAACCAGAAAGCCCTGAGTTCCAAGAACACAGCAGCTGCGAAGGACTACCCAAGAAGAGCGCAAAAGTACCACAACATGCCTGCCTCCACAGCTTTTTCCTTGGGGACATGCCTAATTCCTGGCTGATTTGCCTTTCTCGTCTTAGGGTTGGGGTTCGGCCTAGGGCTAGGATTTTTTTAACTAGGAAGCCCTGAGTTCCAGGCTTACTGCATCTGTCAAAGGCATCCCAAAGGGAGTGCAGAAGTGCCACAACATGGCTGCTTTCACGGCTTTTCCCTTAGGAAGAACCCTAATACGCGGCTGATTTACCTTCCTAGGGTTACTGTTAGGCTTAGGCCTAGGACTTTTAAAACCAGGAAGCCCTTAGCTCCAGGCACACTGCAGCTGTTCAAGGCATCCCAAGGGGAGTACTAAAGTACCACAACATGGCAGCTTTCACAGCTTTTTCCTTGGCACCATCCCTATACATAGGCTGATTTATCTGCCTGGGGTTGGGTTTTGGGTTCAGCCTAGGGCTTGGAGTTTTTTAACCAGGAAGCCCTGAGTTCCAGGCTTACTGCATCTGCCAAAGGCATCCCAAAGGGAGTGAAAAAGTGCCACAACATGGCTGCTTTCACGGCTTTTCCCTTAGGAAGAACCCTAATACCCGGCTGATTTACCTTCCTAGGGTTACTGTTAGGCTTAGGCCTAGGACTTTTAAAACCAGGAAGCCCTGGGCTCCAGGCACACTGCAGCTGCGAAAGGCATCCCAAGGGGAGCGCAAAAGTGACACAACTTGGCTGCCACCACTGATATTTCCATGAGACCATCCCGAACCATAGGCTGCTTTTCCTTCCTAGGGTTAAGGTTTGAGTTACGTCTAGGGTAAGGGTTCTATTAACCAGAAAGCCCTGAGTTCCAAGAACACAGCAGCTGCGAAGGACTTCCCAAGAAGAGCGCAAAAGTACCACAACATGCCTGCCTCCACAGCTTTTTCCTTGGGGACATGCCTAATTCCTGGCCGATTTGCCTTTCTCGTCTTAGGGTTGGGGTTCGGCCTAGGGCTAGGATTTTTTTAACTAGGAAGCCCTGAGTTCCAGGCTTACTGCATCTGCCAAAGGCATCCCAAAGGGAGTGCAGAAGTGCCACAACATGGCTGCTTTCACGGCTTTTCCCTTAGGAAGAACCCTAATACCCGGCTGATTTACCTTCCTAGGGTTACTGTTAGGCTTAGGCCTAGGACTTTTAAAACCAGGAAGCCCTGGGCTCCAGGCACACTGCAGCTGCGAAAGGCATCCCAAGGGGAGCGCAAAAGTGACACAACTTGGCTGCCACCACTGATATTTCCATGAGACCATCCCGAACCATAGGCTGATTTTCCTTCCTAGGGTTAAGGTTTGAGTTATGCCTGGGGTAAGGGTTCTATTAACCAGAAAGCCCTGAGTTCCAAGAACACAGCAGCTGCAAAGGACTAGCCAAGAAGAGCGCAAAAGTACCACAACATGCCTGCCTCCACAGCTTTTTCCTTGGGGACATGCCTAATTCCTGGCTGATTTGCCTTTCTCGTCTTAGGGTTGGGGTTCAACCTAGGGCTAGGATTTTTTTAACTAGGAAGCCCTGAGTTCCAGGCTTTCTTCATCTTCCAAAAGCATCCAAAAGGGAGTGCAGAAGTGCCACAACATGGCTGCTTTCACGGCTTTTCCCTTAGGAAGAACCCTAATACGCGGCTGATTTACCTTCCTAGGGTTACTGTTAGGCTTAGGCCTAGGACTTTTAAAACCAGGAAGCCCTGGGCTCCAGGCACATGCAGCTGTTAAAGGCATCCCAAGAGGGCCGCAGAAGTGACACAACTTGGCTGCCTCTGCTGCTATTTCCATGAGACCATCCCGAACCATAGGCTGATTTTCCTTCCTACGGTTAAGGTTTGAGTTACGCCTAGCGTAAGAGTTCTATTAACCAGAAAGCCCTGAGTTCCAAGAACACAGCAGCTGCGAAGGACTACCCAAGAAGAGCGCAAAAGTACCACAACGTGCCTGCCTCCACAGCTTTTTCCTTGGGGACATGCCTAATTCCTGGCTGATTTGCCTTTCTCGTCTTAGGGTTGGGGTTCGGCCTAGGGCTAGGATTTTTTTAACTAGGAAGCCCTGAGTTCCAGGCTTACTGCATCTGCCAAAGGCATCCCAAAGGGAGTGCAGAAGTGCCACAACATGGCTGCTTTCACGGCTTTTCCCTTAGGAAGAACCCTAATACGCGGCTGATTTACCTTCCTAGGGTTACTGTTAGGCTTAGGCCTAGGACTTTTAAAACTAGGAAGCCCTTAGATCCAGGCACACTGCAGCTGTTCAAGGCATCCCAAGGGGAGTACTAAAGTACCACAACATGGCAGCTTTCACAGCTTTTTCCTTGGCACCATCCCTATACATAGGCTGATTTATCTGCCTAGGGTTAGGGTTAGGGTTCAGCCTAGGGCTTGGAGTTTTTTAACCAGGAAGCCCTGAGTTCCAGGCTTACTGCATCTGCCAAAGGCATCCCAAAGGGAGTGCAAAAGTGCCACAAGATGGCTGTTTCACAGCTTTCCCCTTAGGAAAACCCTAATACGCGGCTGATTTACCTTCCTAGGGTTACTGTTAGGCTTAGGCCTAGGACTTTTAAAACCAGGAAGCCCTGGGCTCCAGGCACATGCAGCTGCGAAAGGCATCCCAAGAGGGCCGCAGAAGTGACACAACTTGGCTGCCTCTGCTTCTATTCTCATGAGACCATCCTGAACCATAGGCTGATTTTCCTTACTAGGGTTAAGGTTTGAGTTACGCCTAGGGTAAGAGTTCTATTAACCAGAAAGCCCTGAGTTCCAAGAACACAGCAGCTGCGAAGGACTAGCCAAGAAGAGCGCAAAAGTACCACAACGTGCCTGCCTCCACAGCTTTTTCCTTGGGGACATGCCTAATTCCTGGCTGATTTGCCTTTCTCGTCTTAGGGTTGGGGTTCGGCCTAGGGCTAGGATATTTTTAACTAGGAAGCCCTGAGTTCCAGGCTTTCTTCATCTGCCAAAGGCATCCCAAAGGGAGTGCAGAAGTGCCACAACATGGCTGCTTTCACGGCTTTTCCATTAGGAAGAACCCTAATACGCGGCTGATTTACCTTCCTAGGGTTACTGTTAGGCTTAGGCCTAGGACTTTTAAAACCAGGAAGCCCTGAGTTCCAGGCACACTGGAGCTGTGAAAGGCATCCAAAAGGGAGTGCAAAAGTGCCACAACATGGTTGCTTTCACGGCTTTTTCCTTGGCAAGAAGCTTAACACCAGGCTGATTTCCCTTCCCAGGGTTACTGTTACGCTTAGGCCTAGGGCTAGGATTTTTAAAACTAGGAAGCCCTTAGATCCAGGCACACTGCAGCTGTTCAAGGCATCCCAAGGGGAGTACAAAAGTGCAACAACATGGCAGCTTTCACAGCTTTTTCCTTGGCACCATCCCTATACCTAGGCTGTTTTATCTGCCTAGGGTTAGGGTTAGGGTTCAGCCTAGGGCTTGGAGATTTTTAACCAGGAAGCCCTTAGTTCCAGGCTTCCTGCATCTGCCAAAGGCATCCCAAAGGGAGTGAAAATGTGCCACAACATGGCTGCTTTCACGGCTTTTCCCTTAGGAAGAACCCTAATACCCGGCTGATTTACCTTCCTAGGGTTACTGTTAGGCTTAGGCCTAGGACTTTTAAAACCAGGAAGCCCTGGGCTCCAGGCACACTGCAGCTGCGAAAGGCATCCCAAGGGGAGCGCAAAAGTGACACAACTTGGCTGCCACCACTGATATTTCCATGAGACCATCCCGAACGATAGGCTGCTTTTCCTTCCTAGGGTTAAGGTTTGAGTTACGTCTAGGGTAAGGGTTCTATTAACCAGAAAGCCCTGAGTTCCAAGAACACAGCAGCTGCGAAGGACTTCCCAAGAAGAGCGCAAAAGTACCACAACATGCCTGCCTCCACAGCTTTTTCCTTGGGGACATGCCTAATTCCTGGCTGATTTGCCTTTCTCGTCTTAGGGTTGGGGTTCAACCTAGGGCTAGGATTTTTTTAACTAGGAAGCCCTGAGTTCCAGGCTTTCTTCATCTTCCAAAAGCATCCCAAAGGGAGTGCAGAAGTGCCACAACATGGCTGCTTTCACGGCTTTTCCCTTAGGAAGAACCCTAATACGCGGCTGATTTACCTTCCTAGGGTTACTGTTACGCTTAGGCCTAGGGCTAGGATTTTTAAAACTAGGAAGCCCTTAGATCCAGGCACACTGCAGCTGTTCAAGGCATCCCAAGGGGAGTACAAAAGTGCAACAACATGGCAGCTTTCACAGCTTTTTCCTTGGCACCATCCCTATACCTAGGCTGTTTTATCTGCCTAGGGTTAGGGTTAGGGTTCAGCCTAGGGCTTGGAGATTTTTAACCAGGAAGCCCTTAGTTCCAGGCTTACTGCATCTGCCAAAGGCATCCCAAAGGGAGTGAAAAAGTGCCACAACATGGCTGCTTTCACGGCTTTTCCCTTAGGAAGAACCCTAATACGCGGCTGATTTACCTTCCTAGGGTTACTGTTAGGCTTAGGCCTAGGACTTTTAAAACCAGGAAGCCCTGGGCTCCAGGCACACTGCAGCTGCGAAAGGCATCCCAAGGGGAGCGCAAAAGTGACACAACTTGGCTGCCACCACTGATATTTCCATGAGACCATCCCGAACGATAGGCTGCTTTTCCTTCCTAGGGTTAAGGTTTGAGTTACGTCTAGGGTAAGGGTTCTATTAACCAGAAAGCCCTGAGTTCCAAGAACACAGCAGCTGCGAAGGACTTCCCAAGAAGAGCGCAAAAGTACCACAAAATGCCTGCCTCCACATCTTTTTCCTTGGGGACATGCCTAATTCCTGGCTGATTTGCCTTTCTCGTCTTAGGGTTGGGGTTCGGCCTAGGGCTAGGATTTTTTTAACTAGGAAGCCCTGAGTTCCAGGCTTACTGCATCTGCCAAAGGCATCCCAAAGGGAGTGCAGAAGTGCCACAACATGGCTGCTTTCACGGCTTTTCCCTTAGGAAGAACCCTAATACCCGGCAGATTTACCTTCCTAGGGTTACTGTTAGGCTTAGGCCTAGGACTTTTAAAACCAGGAAGCCCTGGGCTCCAGGCACACTGCAGCTGCGAAAGGCATCCCAAGGGGAGCGCAAAAGTGACACAACTTGGCTGCCACCACTGATATTTCCATGAGACCATCCCGAACCATAGGCTGATTTTCCTTCCTAGGGTTAAGGTTTGAGTTACGCCTGGGGTAAGGGTTCTATTAACCAGAAAGCCCTGAGTTCCAAGAACACAGCAGCTGCGAAGGACTAGCCAAGAAGAGCGCAAAAGTACCACAACGTGCCTGCCTCCACAGCTTTTTCCTTGGGGACATGCCTAATTCCTGGCTGATTTGCCTTTCTCGTCTTAGGGTTGGGGTTCGGCCTAGGGCTAGGATTTTTTTAACCAGGAAGCCCTTAGTTCCAGGCTTACTGCATCTGCCAAAGGCATCCCAAAGGGAGTGCAGAAGTGCCACAACATGGCTGCTTTCACGGCTTTTCCCTTAGGAAGAACCCTAATATCCGGCTGATTTACCTTCCTAGGGTTACTGTTAGGCTTAGGCCTAGGACTTTTAAAACTAGGAAGCCCTTAGATCCAGGCACACTGCAGCTGTTCAAGGCATCCCAAGGGGAGTACTAAAGTACCACAACATGGCAGCTTTCACAGCTTTTTCCTTGGCACCATCCCTATACATAGGCTGATTTATCTGCCTAGGGTTAGGGTTAGGGTTCAGCCTAGGGCTTGGAGTTTTTTAACCAGGAAGCCCTGAGTTCCAGGCTTACTGCATCTGCCAAAGGCATCCCAAAGGGAGTGCAAAAGTGCCACAAGATGGCTGTTTCACAGCTTTCCCCTTAGGAAAACCCTAATACGCGGCTGATTTACCTTCCTAGGGTTACTGTTAGGCTTAGGCCTAGGACTTTTAAAACGAGGAAGCCCTGGGCTCCAGGCACATGCAGCTGCGAAAGGCATCCCAAGAGGGCCGCAGAAGTGACACAACTTGGCTGCCTCTGCTTCTATTCTCATGAGACCATCCTGAACCATAGGCTGATTTTCCTTACTAGGGTTAAGGTTTGAGTTACGCCTAGGGTAAGAGTTCTATTAACCAGAAAGCCCTGAGTTCCAAGAACACAGCAGCTGCGAAGGACTAGCCAAGAAGAGCGCAAAAGTACCACAACGTGCCTGCCTCCACAGCTTTTTCCTTGGGGACATGCCTAATTCCTGGCTGATTTGCCTTTCTCGTCTTAGGGTTGGGGTTCGGCCTAGGGCTAGGATATTTTTAACTAGGAAGCCCTGAGTTCCAGGCTTTCTTCATCTGCCAAAGGCATCCCAAAGGGAGTGCAGAAGTGCCACAACATGGCTGCTTTCACGGCTTTTCCATTAGGAAGAACCCTAATACGCGGCTGATTTACCTTCCTAGGGTTACTGTTAGGCTTAGGCCTAGGACTTTTAAAACCAGGAAGCCCTGAGTTCCAGGCACACTGGAGCTGTGAAAGGCATCCAAAAGGGAGTGCAAAAGTTCCACAACATGGTTGCTTTCACGGCTTTTTCCTTGGCAAGAAGCTTAACACCAGGCTGATTTCCCTTCCCAGGGTTACTGTTACGCTTAGGCCTAGGGCTAGGATTTTTAAAACTAGGAAGCCCTTAGATCCAGGCACACTGCAGCTGTTCAAGGCATCCCAAGGGGAGTACAAAAGTGCAACAACATGGCAGCTTTCACAGCTTTTTCCTTGGCACCATCCCTATACCTAGGCTGTTTTATCTGCCTAGGGTTAGGGTTAGGGTTCAGCCTAGGGCTTGGAGTTTTTTAACCAGGAAGCCCTTAGTTCCAGGCTTCCTGCATCTGCCAAAGGCATCCCAAAGGGAGTGAAAAAGTGCCACAACATGGCTGCTTTCACGGCTTTTCCCTTAGGAAGAACCCTAATACCCGGCTGATTTACCTTCCTAGGGTTACTGTTAGGCTTAGGCCTAGGACTTTTAAAACCAGGAAGCCCTGGGCTCCAGGCACACTGCAGCTGCGAAAGGCATCCCAAGGGGAGCGCAAAAGTGACACAACTTGGCTGCCACCACTGATATTTCCATGAGACCATCCCGAACGATAGGCTGCTTTTCCTTCCTAGGGTTAAGGTTTGAGTTACGTCTAGGGTAAGGGTTCTATTAACCAGAAATCCCTGAGTTCCAAGAACACAGCAGCTGCGAAGGACTTCCCAAGAAGAGCGCAAAAGTACCACAACATGCCTGCCTCCACATCTTTTTCCTTGGGGACATGCCTAATTCCTGGCTGATTTGCCTTTCTCGTCTTAGGGTTGGGGTTCGGCCTAGGGCTAGGATTTTTTTAACTAGGAAGCCCTGAGTTCCAGGCTTACTGCATCTGCCAAAGGCATCCCAAAGGGAGTGCAGAAGTGCCACAACATGGCTGCTTTCACAGCTTTTCCCTTAGGAAGAACCCTAATACGCGGCTGATTTACCTTCCTAGGGTTACTGTTAGGCTTAGGCCTAGGACTTTTAAAACCAGGAAGCCCTGGGCTCCAGGCACACTGCAGCTGCGAAAGGCATCCCAAGGGGAGCGCAAAAGTGACACAACTTGGCTGCCACCACTGATATTTCCATGAGACCTTTCCGAATAATAGGCTGATTTTCCTTCCTAGGGTTAAGGTTTGAGTTGTGCCTGGGGTAAGGGTTCTATTAACCAGAAAGCCCTGAGTTCCAAGAACACAGCAGCTGCGAAGGACTACCCAAGAAGAGTGCAAAAGTACCACAACGTGCCTGCCTCCACAGCTTTTTCCTTGGGGACATGCCTAATTCCTGGCTGATTTGCCTTTCTCGTCTTAGGGTTGGGGTTCGTCCTAGGGCTAGGATTTTTTTAACCAGGAAGCCCTGAGTTCCAGGCTTACTGCATCTGCCAAAGGCATCCCAAAGGGAGTGCAGAAGTGCCACAACATGGCTGCTTTCACGGCTTTTCCCTTAGGAAGAACCCTAATATCCGGCTGATTTACCTTCCTAGGGTTACTGTTAGGCTTAGGCCTTGGACTTTTAAAACTAGGAAGCCCTTAGCTCCAGGCACACTGCAGCTGTTCAAGGCATCCCAAGGGGAGTACTAAAGTACCGCAACGTGGCAGCTTTCACAGCTTTTTCCTTGGCACCATCCCTATACATAGGCTGATTTATCTGCCTAGGGTTAGGGTTAGGGTTCAGCCTAGGGCTTGGAGTTTTTTAACCAGGAAGCCCTGATTTCCAGGCTTACTGCATCTGCCAAAGGCATCCCAAAGGGAGTGCTAAAGTGCCACAACATGGCTGCTTTCACAGCTTTTCCCTTAGGAAGAACCCTAATACGCGGCTGATTTACCTTCCTAGGGTTACTGTTAGGCTTAGGCCTAGGACTTTTAAAACCAGGAAGCCCTGGGCTCCAGGCACACTGCAGCTGCGAAAGGCATCCCAAGGGGAGCGCAAAAGTGACACAACTTGGCTGCCACCACTGATATTTCCATGAGACCTTTCCGAACCATAGGCTGATTTTCCTTCCTAGGGTTAAGGTTTGAGTTACGCCTAGGGTAAGAGTTCTATTAACCAGAAAGCCCTGAGTTCCAAGAACACAGCAGCTGCGAAGGACTACCCAAGAAGAGCGCAAAAGTACCACAACGTGCCTGCCTCCACAGCTTTTTCCTTGGGAACATGCCTAATTCCTGGCTGATTTGCCTTTCTCGTCTTAGGGTTGGGGTTCGGCCTAGGGCTAGGATATTTTTAACTAGGAAGCCCTGAGTTCCAGGCTTTCTTCATCTGCCAAAGGCATCCCAAAGGGAGTGCAGAAGTGCCACAACATGGCTGCTTTCACGGCTTTTCCCTTAGGAAGAACCCTAATACGCGGCTGATTTACCTTCCTAGGGTTACTGTTAGGCTTAGGCCTAGGACTTTTAAAACCAGGAAGCCCTGAGTTCCAGGCACACTGGAGCTGCGAAAGGCATCCAAAAGGGAGTGCAAAAGTGCCACAACATGGTTGCTTTCACGGCTTTTTCCTTGGCAAGAAGCTTAACACCAGGCTGATTTCCCTTCCCAGGGTTACTGTTACGCTTAGGCCTAGGGCTAGGATTTTTAAAACTAGGAAGCCCTTAGATCCAGGCACACTGCAGCTGTTCAAGGCATCCCAAGGGGAGTACAAAAGTGCAACAACATGGCAGCTTTCACAGCTTTTTCCTTGGCACCATCCCTATACCTAGGCTGTTTTATCTGCCTAGGGTTAGGGTTAGGGTTCAGCCTAGGGCTTGGAGATTTTTAACCAGGAAGCCCTTAGTTCCAGGCTTCCTGCATCTGCCAAAGGCATCCCAAAGGGAGTGAAAAAGTGCCACAACATGGCTGCTTTCACGGCTTTTCCCTTAGGAAGAACCCTAATACCCGGCTGATTTACCTTCCTAGGGTTACTGTTAGGCTTAGGCCTAGGACTTTTAAAACCAGGAAGCCCTGGGCTCCAGGCACACTGCAGCTGCGAAAGGCATCCCAAGGGGAGCGCAAAAGTGACACAACTTGGCTGCCACCACTGATATTTCCATGAGACCATCCCGAACGATAGGCTGCTTTTCCTTCCTAGGGTTAAGGTTTGAGTTACGTCTAGGGTAAGGGTTCTATTAACCAGAAATCCCTGAGTTCCAAGAACACAGCAGCTGCGAAGGACTTCCCAAGAAGAGCGCAAAAGTACCACAACATGCCTGCCTCCACATCTTTTTCCTTGGGGACATGCCTAATTCCTGGCTGATTTGCCTTTCTCGTCTTAGGGTTGGGGTTCGGCCTAGGGCTAGGATTTTTTTAACTAGGAAGCCCTGAGTTCCAGGCTTACTGCATCTGCCAAAGGCATCCCAAAGGGAGTGCAGAAGTGCCACAACATGGCTGCTTTCACAGCTTTTCCCTTAGGAAGAACCCTAATACGCGGCTGATTTACCTTCCTAGGGTTACTGTTAGGCTTAGGCCTAGGACTTTTAAAACCAGGAAGCCCTGGGCTCCAGGCACACTGCAGCTGCGAAAGGCATCCCAAGGGGAGCGCAAAAGTGACACAACTTGGCTGCCACCACTGATATTTCCATGAGACCTTTCCGAATAATAGGCTGATTTTCCTTCCTAGGGTTAAGGTTTGAGTTGTGCCTGGGGTAAGGGTTCTATTAACCAGAAAGCCCTGAGTTCCAAGAACACAGCAGCTGCGAAGGACTACCCAAGAAGAGTGCAAAAGTACCACAACGTGCCTGCCTCCACAGCTTTTTCCTTGGGGACATGCCTAATTCCTGGCTGATTTGCCTTTCTCGTCTTAGGGTTGGGGTTCGTCCTAGGGCTAGGATTTTTTTAACCAGGAAGCCCTGAGTTCCAGGCTTACTGCATCTGCCAAAGGCATCCCAAAGGGAGTGCAGAAGTGCCACAACATGGCTGCTTTCACGGCTTTTCCCTTAGGAAGAACCCTAATATCCGGCTGATTTACCTTCCTAGGGTTACTGTTAGGCTTAGGCCTTGGACTTTTAAAACTAGGAAGCCCTTAGCTCCAGGCACACTGCAGCTGTTCAAGGCATCCCAAGGGGAGTACTAAAGTACCGCAACGTGGCAGCTTTCACAGCTTTTTCCTTGGCACCATCCCTATACATAGGCTGATTTATCTGCCTAGGGTTAGGGTTAGGGTTCAGCCTAGGGCTTGGAGTTTTTTAACCAGGAAGCCCTGATTTCCAGGCTTACTGCATCTGCCAAAGGCATCCCAAAGGGAGTGCTAAAGTGCCACAACATGGCTGCTTTCACAGCTTTTCCCTTAGGAAGAACCCTAATACGCGGCTGATTTACCTTCCTAGGGTTACTGTTAGGCTTAGGCCTAGGACTTTTAAAACCAGGAAGCCCTGGGCTCCAGGCACACTGCAGCTGCGAAAGGCATCCCAAGGGGAGCGCAAAAGTGACACAACTTGGCTGCCACCACTGATATTTCCATGAGACCTTTCCGAACCATAGGCTGATTTTCCTTCCTAGGGTTAAGGTTTGAGTTACGCCTGGGGTAAGGGTTCTATTAACCAGAAAGCCCTGAGTTCCAAGAACACAGCAGCTGCGAAGGACTAGCCAAGAAGAGCGCAAAAGTACCACAACGTGCCTGCCTCCACAGCTTTTTCCTTGGGGACATGCCTAATTCCTGGCTGATTTGCCTTTCTCGTCTTAGGGTTGGGGTTCGGCCTAGGGCTAGGATTTTGTTAACCAGGAAGCCCTGAGTTCCAGGCTTACTTCATCTGCCAAAGGCATCCCAAAGGGAGTGCAGAAGTGCCACAACATGGCTGCTTTCACGGCTTTTCCCTTAGGAAGAACCCTAATATCCGGCTGATTTACATTCCTAGGGTTACTGTTAGGCTTAGGCCTAGGACTTTTAAAACTAGGAAGCCCTTAGATCCAGGCACACTGCAGCTGTTCAAGGCATCCCAAGGGGAGTACTAAAGTACCACAACATGGCAGCTTTCACAGCTTTTTCCTTGGCACCATCCCTATACATAGGCTGATTTATCTGCCTAGGGTTAGGGTTAGGGTTCAGCCTAGGGCTTGGAGTTTTTTAACCAGGAAGCCCTGAGTTCCAGGCTTACTGCATCTGCCAAAGGCATCCCAAAGGGAGTGCAAAAGTGCCACAAGATGGCTGTTTCACAGCTTTCCCCTTAGGAAAACCCTAATACGCGGCTGATTTACCTTCCTAGGGTTACTGTTAGGCTTAGGCCTAGGACTTTTAAAACCAGGAAGCCCTGGGCTCCAGGCACATGCAGCTGCGAAAGGCATCCCAAGAGGGCCGCAGAAGTGACACAACTTGGCTGCCTCTGCTTCTATTCTCATGAGACCATCCTGAACCATAGGCTGATTTTCCTTCCTAGGGTTAAGGTTTGAGTTACGCCTAGGGTAAGAGTTCTATTAACCAGAAAGCCCTGAGTTCCAAGAACACAGCAGCTGCGAAGGACTACCCAAGAAGAGCGCAAAAGTACCACAACGTGCCTGCCTCCACAGCTTTTTCCTTGGGAACATGCCTAATTCCTGGCTGATTTGCCTTTCTCGTCTTAGGGTTGGGGTTCGGCCTAGGGCTAGGATATTTTTAACTAGGAAGCCCTGAGTTCCAGGCTTTCTTCATCTGCCAAAGGCATCCCAAAGGGAGTGCAGAAGTGCCACAACATGGCTGCTTTCACGGCTTTTCCCTTAGGAAGAACCCTAATACGCGGCTGATTTACCTTCCTAGGGTTACTGTTAGGCTTAGGCCTAGGACTTTTAAAACCAGGAAGCCCTGAGTTCCAGGCACACTGGAGCTGCGAAAGGCATCCAAAAGGGAGTGCAAAAGTGCCACAACATGGTTGCTTTCACGGCTTTTTCCTTGGCAAGAAGCTTAACACCAGGCTGATTTCCCTTCCCAGGGTTACTGTTACGCTTAGGCCTAGGGCTAGGATTTTTAAAACTAGGAAGCCCTTAGATCCAGGCACACTGCAGCTGTTCAAGGCATCCCAAGGGGAGTACAAAAGTGCAACAACATGGCAGCTTTCACAGCTTTTTCCTTGGCACCATCCCTATAAATAGGCTGATTTATCTGCCTAGGGTTAGGGTTAGGGTTCAGCCTCGGGCTTGGAGTTTTTTAACCAGGAAGCCCTGAGTTCCAGGCTTCCTGCATCTGCCAAAGGCATCCCAAAGGGAGTGCAAAAGTGCCACAACATGGCTGCTTTCACGGCTTTTCCCTTAGGAAGAAACCTAATACGCGGCTGATTTACCTTCCTAGGGTTACTGTTAGGCTTAGGCCTAGGACTTTTAAAACCAGGAAGCCCTGGGCTCCAGGCACATGCAGCTGCGAAAGGCATCCCAAGAGGGCCGCAGAAGTGACACAACTTGGCTGCCTCTGCTTCTATTCTCATGAGACCATCCTGAACCATAGGCTGATTTTCCTTCCTAGGGTTAAGGTTTGAGTTACGCCTAGGGTAAGAGTTCTATTAACCAGAAAGCCCTGAGTTCCAAGAACACAGCAGCTGCGAAGGACTACCCAAGAAGAGCGCAAAAGTACCACAACGTGCCTGCCTCCACAGCTTTTTCCTTGGGAACATGCCTAATTCCTGGCTGATTTGCCTTTCTCGTCTTAGGGTTGGGGTTCGGCCTAGGGCTAGGATATTTTTAACTAGGAAGCCCTGAGTTCCAGGCTTTCTTCATCTGCCAAAGGCATCCCAAAGGGAGTGCAGAAGTGCCACAACATGGCTGCTTTCACGGCTTTTCCCTTAGGAAGAACCCTAATACGCGGCTGATTTACCTTCCTAGGGTTACTGTTAGGCTTAGGCCTAGGACTTTTAAAACCAGGAAGCCCTGAGTTCCAGGCACACTGGAGCTGCGAAAGGCATCCAAAAGGGAGTGCAAAAGTGCCACAACATGGTTGCTTTCACGGCTTTTTCCTTGGCAAGAAGCTTAACACCAGGCTGATTTCCCTTCCCAGGGTTACTGTTACGCTTAGGCCTAGGGCTAGGATTTTTAAAACTAGGAAGCCCTTAGATCCAGGCACACTGCAGCTGTTCAAGGCATCCCAAGGGGAGTACAAAAGTGCAACAACATGGCAGCTTTCACAGCTTTTTCCTTGGCACCATCCCTATACCTAGGCTGATTTATCTGCCTAGGGTTAGGGTTAGGGTTCAGCCTCGGGCTTGGAGTTTTTTAACCAGGAAGCCCTGAGTTCCAGGCTTCCTGCATCTGCCAAAGGCATCCCAAAGGGAGTGCAAAAGTGCCACAACATGGCTGCTTTCACGGCTTTTCCCTTAGGAAGAAACCTAATACGCGGCTGATTTACCTTCCTAGGGTTACTGTTAGGCTTAGGCCTAGGACTTTTAAAACCAGGAAGCCCTGGGCTCCAGGCACACTGCAGCTGCGAAAGGCATCCCAAGGGGAGCGCAAAAGTGACACAACTTGGCTGCCACCACTGATATTTCCATGAGACCATCCCGAACCATAGGCTGCTTTTCCTTCCTAGGGTTAAGGTTTGAGTTACGTCTAGGGTAAGGGTTCTATTAACCAGAAAGCCCTGAGTTCCAAGAACACAGCAGCTGCGAAGGACTTCCCAAGAAGAGCGCAAAAGTACCACAACATGCCTGCCTCCACATCTTTTTCCTTGGGGACATGCCTAATTCCTGGCTGATTTGCCTTTCTCGTCTTAGGGTTGGGGTTCGGCCTAGGGCTAGGATTTTTTTAACTAGGAAGCCCTGAGTTCCAGGCTTACTGCATCTGCCAAAGGCATCCCAAAGGGAGTGCAGAAGTGCCACAACATGGCTGCTTTCACGGCTTTTCCCTTAGGAAGAACCCTAATACGCGGCTGATTTACCTTCCTAGGGTTACTGTTAGGCTTAGGCCTAGGACTTTTAAAACCAGGAAGCCCTGGGCTCCAGGCACACTGCAGCTGCGAAAGGCATCCCAAGGGGAGCGCAAAAGTGACACAACTTGGCTGCCACCACTGATATTTCCATGAGACCTTTCCGAATCATAGGCTGATTTTCCTTCCTAGGGTTAAGGTTTGAGTTGTGCCTGGGGTAAGGGTTCTATTAACCAGAAAGCCCTGAGTTCCAAGAACACAGCAGCTGCGAAGGACTACCCAAGAAGAGCACAAAAGTACCACAACGTGCCTGCCTCCACAGCTTTTTCCTTGGGGACATGCCTAATTCCTGGCTGATTTGCCTTTCTCGTCTTAGGGTTGGGGTTCGGCCTAGGGCTAGGATTTTTAAAATCAGGAAGCCCTGAGTTCCAGGCTTACTGCATCTGCCAAAGGCATCCCAAAGGGAGTGCAGAAGTGCCACAACATGGCTGCTTTCACGGCTTTTCCCTTAGGAAGAACCCTAATATCCGGCTGATTTACCTTCCTAGGGTTACTGTTAGGCTTAGGCCTTGGACTTTTAAAACTAGGAAGCCCTTAGCTCCAGGCACACTGCAGCTGTTCAAGGCATCCCAAGGGGAGTACTAAAGTACCACAACGTGGCAGCTTTCTCAGCTTTTTCCTTGGCACCATCCCTATACATAGGCTGATTTATCTGCCTAGGGTTAGGGTTAGGGTTCAGCCTAGGGCTTGGAGTTTTTTAACCAGGAAGCCCTGATTTCCAGGCTTACTGCATCTGCCAAAGGCATCCCAAAGGGAGTGCTAAAGTGCCACAACATGGCTGCTTTCACAGCTTTTCCCTTAGGAAGAACCCTAATACCCGGCAGATTTACCTTCCTAGGGTTACTGTTAGGCTTAGGCCTAGGACTTTTAAAACCAGGAAGCCCTGGGCTCCAGGCACACTGCAGCTGCGAAAGGCATCCCAAGGGGAGCGCAAAAGTGACACAACTTGGCTGCCACCACTGATATTTCCATGAGACCATCCCGAACCATAGGCTGATTTTCCTTCCTAGGGTTAAGGTTTGAGTTACGCCTGGGGTAAGGGTTCTATTAACCAGAAAGCCCTGAGTTCCAAGAACACAGCAGCTGCGAAGGACTAGCCAAGAAGAGCGCAAAAGTACCACAACGTGCCTGCCTCCACAGCTTTTTCCTTGGGGACATGCCTAATTCCTGGCTGATTTGCCTTTCTCGTCTTAGGGTTGGGGTTCGGCCTAGGGCTAGGATTTTTTTAACCAGGAAGCCCTGAGTTCCAGGCTTACTTCATCTGCCAAAGGCATCCCAAAGGGAGTGCAGAAGTGCCACAACATGGCTGCTTTCACGGCTTTTCCCTTAGGAAGAACCCTAATATCCGGCTGATTTACATTCCTAGGGTTACTGTTAGGCTTAGGCCTAGGACTTTTAAAACTAGGAAGCCCTTAGATCCAGGCACACTGCAGCTGTTCAAGGCATCCCAAGGGGAGTACTAAAGTACCACAACATGGCAGCTTTCACAGCTTTTTCCTTGGCACCATCCCTATACATAGGCTGATTTATCTGCCTAGGGTTAGGGTTAGGGTTCAGCCTAGGGCTTGGAGTTTTTTAACCAGGAAGCCCTGAGTTCCAGGCTTACTGCATCTGCCAAAGGCATCCCAAAGGGAGTGCAAAAGTGCCACAAGATGGCTGTTTCACAGCTTTCCCCTTAGGAAAACCCTAATACGCGGCTGATTTACCTTCCTAGGGTTACTGTTAGGCTTAGGCCTAGGACTTTTAAAACCAGGAAGCCCTGGGCTCCAGGCACATGCAGCTGCGAAAGGCATCCCAAGAGGGCCGCAGAAGTGACACAACTTGGCTGCCTCTGCTTCTATTCTCATGAGACCATCCTGAACCATAGGCTGATTTTCCTTCCTAGGGTTAAGGTTTGAGTTACGCCTAGGGTAAGAGTTCTATTAACCAGAAAGCCCTGAGTTCCAAGAACACAGCAGCTGCGAAGGACTACCCAAGAAGAGCGCAAAAGTACCACAACGTGCCTGCCTCCACAGCTTTTTCCTTGGGGACATGCCTAATTCCTGGCTGATTTGCCTTTCTCGTCTTAGGGTTGGGGTTCGGCCTAGGGCTAGGATATTTTTAACTAGGAAGCCCTGAGTTCCAGGCTTACTGCATCTGCCAAAGGCATCCCAAAGGGAGTGCAGAAGTGCCACAACATGGCTGCTTTCACAGCTTTTCCCTTAGGAAGAACCCTAATACGCGGCTGATTTACCTTCCTAGGGTTACTGTTAGGCTTAGGCCTAGGACTTTTAAAACCAGGAAGCCCTGGGCTCCAGGCACACTGCAGCTGCGAAAGGCATCCCAAGGGGAGCGCAAAAGTGACACAACTTGGCTGCCACCACTGATATTTCCATGAGACCTTTCCGAATCATAGGCTGATTTTCCTTCCTAGGGTTAAGGTTTGAGTTGTGCCTGGGGTAAGGGTTCTATTAACCAGAAAGCCCTGAGTTCCAAGAACACAGCAGCTGCGAAGGACTACCCAAGAAGAGCGCAAAAGTACCACAACGTGCCTGCCTCCACAGCTTTTTCCTTGGGGACATGCCTAATTCCTGGCTGATTTGCCTTTCTCGTCTTAGGGTTGGGGTTCGGCCTAGGGCTAGGATTTTTTTAACCAGGAAGCCCTGAGTTCCAGGCTTACTGCATCTACCAAAGGCATCCCAAAGGGAGTGCAGAAGTGCCACAACATGGCTGCTTTCACGGCTTTTCCCTTAGGAAGAACCCTAATATCCGGCTGATTTACCTTCCTAGGGTTACTGTTAGGCTTAGGCCTTGGACTTTTAAAACTAGGAAGCCCTTAGCTCCAGGCACACTGCAGCTGTTCAAGGCATCCCAAGGGGAGTACTAAAGTACCACAACGTGGCAGCTTTCACAGCTTTTTCCTTGGCACCATCCCTATACATAGGCTGATTTATCTGCCTAGGGTTAGGGTTAGGGTTCAGCCTAGGGCTTGGAGTTTTTTAACCAGGAAGCCCTGATTTCCAGGCTTACTGCATCTGCCAAAGGCATCCCAAAGGGAGTGCTAAAGTGCCACAACATGGCTGCTTTCACAGCTTTTCCCTTAGGAAGAACCCTAATACCCGGCAGATTTACCTTCCTAGGGTTACTGTTAGGCTTAGGCCTAGGACTTTTAAAACCAGGAAGCCCTGGGCTCCAGGCACATGCAGCTGCGAAAGGCATCCCAAGAGGGCCGCAGAAGTGACACAACTTGGCTGCCTCTGCTTCTATTCTCATGAGACCATCCTGAACCATAGGCTGATTTTCCTTCCTAGGGTTAAGGTTTGAGTTACGCCTAGGGTAAGAGTTCTATTAACCAGAAAGCCCTGAGTTCCAAGAACACGGCAGCTGCGAAGGACTACCCAAGAAGAGCGCAAAAGTACCACAACGTGCCTGCCTCCACAGCTTTTTCCTTGGGGACATGCCTAATTCCTGGCTGATTTGCCTTTCTCGTCTTAGGGTTGGGGTTCGGCCTAGGGCTAGGATATTTTTAACTAGGAAGCCCTGAGTTCCAGGCTTACTGCATCTGCCAAAGGCATCCCAAAGGGAGTGCAGAAGTGCCACAACATGGCTGCTTTCACAGCTTTTCCCTTAGGAAGAACCCTAATACGCGGCTGATTTACCTTCCTAGGGTTACTGTTAGGCTTAGGCCTAGGACTTTTAAAACCAGGAAGCCCTGGGCTCCAGGCACACTGCAGCTGCGAAAGGCATCCCAAGGGGAGCGCAAAAGTGACACAACTTGGCTGCCACCACTGATGTTTCCATGAGACCTTTCCGAATCATAGGCTGATTTTCCTTCCTAGGGTTAAGGTTTGAGATGTGCCTGGGGTAAGGGTTCTATTAACCAGAAAGCCCTGAGTTCCAAGAACACAGCAGCTGCGAAGGACTACCCAAGAAGAGCGCAAAAGTACCACAACGTGCCTGCCTCCACAGCTTTTTCCTTGGGGACATGCCTAATTCCTGGCTGATTTGCCTTTCTCGTCTTAGGGTTGGGGTTCGGCCTAGGGCTAGGATTTTTTTAACCAGGAAGCCCTGAGTTCCAGGCTTACTGCATCTGCCAAAGGCATCCCAAAGGGAGTGCAGAAGTGCCACAACATGGCTGCTTTCACGGCTTTTCCCTTAGGAAGAACCCTAATATCCGGCTGATTTACCTTCCTAGGGTTACTGTTAGGCTTAGGCCTTGGACTTTTAAAACTAGGAAGCCCTTAGGTCCAGGCACACTGCAGCTGTTCAAGGCATCCCAAGGGGAGTACTAAAGTACCACAACGTGGCAGCTTTCACAGCTTTTTCCTTGGCACCATCCCTATACATAGGCTGATTTATCTGCCTAGGGTTAGGGTTAGGGTTCAGCCTAGGGCTTGGAGTTTTTTAACCAGGAAGCCCTGATTTCCAGGCTTACTGCATCTGCCAAAGGAATCCCAAAGGGAGTGCTAAAGTGCCACAACATGGCTGCTTTCACGGCTTTTCCCTTAGGAAGAACCCTAATACCCGGCAGATTTACCTTCCTAGGGTTACTGTTAGGCTTAGGCCTAGGACTTTTAAAACCAGGAAGCTCTGGGCTCCAGGCACACTGCAGCTGCGAAAGGCATCCCAAGGGGAGCGCAAAAGTGACACAACTTGGCTGCCACCACTGATATTTCCATGAGACCATCCCGAACCATAGGCTGATTTTCCTTCCTAGGGTTAAGGTTTGAGTTACGCCTGGGGTAAGGGTTCTATTAACCAGAAAGCCCTGAGTTCCAAGAACACAGCAGCTGCGAAGGACTAGCCAAGAAGAGCGCAAAAGTACCACAACGTGCCTGCCTCCACAGCTTTTTCCTTGGGGACATGCCTAATTCCTGGCTGATTTGCCTTTCTCGTCTTAGGGTTGGGGTTCGGCCTAGGGCTAGGATTTTTTTAACCAGGAAGCCCTGAGTTCCAGGCTTACTTCATCTGCCAAAGGCATCCCAAAGGGAGTGCAGAAGTGCCACAACATGGCTGCTTTCACGGCTTTTCCCTTAGGAAGAACCCTAATATCCGGCTGATTTACATTCCTAGGGTTACTGTTAGGCTTAGGCCTAGGACTTTTAAAACTAGGAAGCCCTTAGATCCAGGCACACTGCAGCTGTTCAAGGCATCCCAAGGGGAGTACAAAAGTGCAACAACATGGCAGCTTTCACAGCTTTTTCCTTGGCACCATCCCTATACATAGGCTGATTTATCTGCCTAGGGTTAGGGTTAGGGTTCAGCCTAGGGCTTGGAGTTTTTTAACCAGGAAGCCCTGAGTTCCAGGCTTACTGCATCTGCCAAAGGCATCCCAAAGGGAGTGCAAAAGTGCCACAAGATGGCTGTTTCACAGCTTTCCCCTTAGGAAAACCCTAATACGCGGCTGATTTACCTTCCTAGGGTTACTGTTAGGCTTAGGCCTAGGACTTTTAAAACCAGGAAGCCCTGGGCTCCAGGCACATGCAGCTGCGAAAGGCATCCCAAGAGGGCCGCAGAAGTGACACAACTTGGCTGCCTCTGCTTCTATTCTCATGAGACCATCCTGAACCATAGGCTGATTTTCCTTCCTAGGGTTAAGGTTTGAGTTACGCCTAGGGTAAGAGTTCTATTAACCAGAAAGCCCTGAGTTCCAAGAACACAGCAGCTGCGAAGGACTACCCAAGAAGAGCGCAAAAGTACCACAACGTGCCTGCCTCCACAGCTTTTTCCTTGGGGACATGCCTAATTCCTGGCTGATTTGCCTTTCTCGTCTTAGGGTTGGGGTTCGGCCTAGGGCTAGGATATTTTTAACTAGGAAGCCCTGAGTTCCAGGCTTTCTTCATCTGCCAAAGGCATCCCAAAGGGAGTGCAGAAGTGCCACAACATGGCTGCTTTCACGGCTTTTCCATTAGGAAGAACCCTAATACGCGGCTGATTTACCTTCCTAGGGTTACTGTTAGGCTTAGGCCTAGGACTTTTAAAACCAGGAAGCCCTGAGTTCCAGGCACACTGGAGCTGTGAAAGGCATCCAAAAGCGAGTGCAAAAGTGCCACAACATGGTTGCTTTCACGGCTTTTTCCTTGGCAAGAAGCTTAACACCAGGCTGATTTCCCTTCCCAGGGTTACTGTTACGCTTAGGCCTAGGGCTAGGATTTTTAAAACTAGGAAGCCCTTAGATCCAGGCACACTGCAGCTGTTCAAGGCATCCCAAGGGGAGTACAAAAGTGCAACAACATGGCAGCTTTCACAGCTTTTTCCTTGGCACCATCCCTATACCTAGGCTGTTTTATCTGCCTAGGGTTAGGGTTAGGGTTCAGCCTAGGGCTTGGAGATTTTTAACCAGGAAGCCCTTAGTTCCAGGCTTCCTGCATCTGCCAAAGGCATCCCAAAGGGAGTGCAAAAGTGCCACAACATGGCTGCTTTCACGGCTTTTCCCTTAGGAAGAACCCTAATACGCGGCTGATTTACCTTCCTAGGGTTACTGTTAGGCTTAGGCCTAGGACTTTTAAAACCAGGAAGCCCTGGGCTCCAGGCACACTGCAGCTGCGAAAGGCATCCCAAGGGGAGCGCAAAAGTGACACAACTTGGCTGCCACCACTGATATTTCCATGAGACCTTTCCGAATCATAGGCTGATTTTCCTTCCTAGGGTTAAGGTTTGAGTTGTGCCTGGGGTAAGGGTTCTATTAACCAGAAAGCCCTGAGTTCCAAGAACACAGCAGCTGCGAAGGACTACCCAAGAAGAGCACAAAAGTACCACAACGTGCCTGCCTCCACAGCTTTTTCCTTGGGGACATGCCTAATTCCTGGCTGATTTGCCTTTCTCGTCTTAGGGTTGGGGTTCGGCCTAGGGCTAGGATTTTTTTAACCAGGAAGCCCTGAGTTCCAGGCTTACTGCATCTGCCAAAGGCATCCCAAAGGGAGTGCAGAAGTGCCACAACATGGCTGCTTTCACGGCTTTTCCCTTAGGAAGAACCCTAATATCCGGCTGATTTACCTTCCTAGGGTTACTGTTAGGCTTAGGCCTTGGACTTTTAAAACTAGGAAGCCCTTAGCTCCAGGCACACTGCAGCTGTTCAAGGCATCCCAAGGGGAGTACTAAAGTACCACAACGTGGCAGCTTTCTCAGCTTTTTCCTTGGCACCATCCCTATACATAGGCTGATTTATCTGCCTAGGGTTAGGGTTAGGGTTCAGCCTAGGGCTTGGAGTTTTTTAACCAGGAAGCCCTGATTTCCAGGCTTACTGCATCTGCCAAAGGCATCCCAAAGGGATTGCTAAAGTGCCACAACATGGCTGCTTTCACAGCTTTTCCCTTAGGAAGAACCCTAATACCCGGCAGATTTACCTTCCTAGGGTTACTGTTAGGCTTAGGCCTAGGACTTTTAAAACCAGGAAGCCCTGGGCTCCAGGCACACTGCATCTGCGAAAGGCATCCCAAGGGGAGCGCAAAAGTGACACAACTTGGCTGCCACCATTGATATTTCCATGAGACCATCCCGAACCATAGGCTGATTTTCCTTCCTAGGGTTAAGGTTTGAGTTACGCCTGGGGTAAGGGTTCTATTAACCAGAAAGCCCTGAGTTCCAAGAACACAGCAGCTGCGAAGGACTACCCAAGAAGAGCGCAAAAGTACCACAACGTGCCTGCCTCCACAGCTTTTTCCTTGGGGACATGCCTAATTCCTGGCTGATTTGCCTTTCTCGTCTTAGGGTTGGGGTTCGGCCTAGGGCTAGGATTTTTTTAACCAGGAAGCCCTGAGTTCCAGGCTTACTGCATCTGCCAAAGGCATCCCAAAGGGAGTGCAGAAGTGCCACAACATGGCTGCTTTCACGGCTTTTCCCTTAGGAAGAACCCTAATATCCGGCTGATTTACATTCCTAGGGTTACTGTTAGGCTTAGGCCTAGGACTTTTAAAACCAGGAAGCCCTGGGCTCCAGGCACACTGCAGCTGTTCAAGGCATCCCAAGGGGAGCGCAAAAGTGACACAACATGGCAGCTTTCACAGGTTTTTCCTTGGCACCATCCCTATACATAGGCTGATTTATCTGCCTAGGGTTAGGGTTAGGGTTCAGCCTAGGGCTTGGAGTTTTTTAACCAGGAAGCCCTGAGTTCCAGGCTTACTGCATCTGCCAAAGGCATCCCAAAGGGAGTGCAAAAGTGCCACAAGATGGCTGTTTCACAGCTTTCCCCTTAGGAAAACCCTAATACGCGGCTGATTTACCTTCCTAGGGTTACTGTTAGGCTTAGGCCTAGGACTTTTAAAACCAGGAAGCCCTGGGCTCCAGGCACATGCAGCTGCGAAAGGCATCCCAAGAGGGCCGCAGAAGTGACACAACTTGGCTGCCTCTGCTTCTATTCTCATGAGACCATCCTGAACCATAGGCTGATTTTCCTTCCTAGGGTTAAGGTTTGAGTTACGCCTAGGGTAAGAGTTCTATTAACCAGAAAGCCCTAAGTTCCAAGAACACAGCAGCTGCGAAGGACTACCCAAGAAGAGCGCAAAAGTACCACAACGTGCCTGCCTCCACAGCTTTTTCCTTGGGGACATGCCTAATTCCTGGCTGATTTGCCTTTCTCGTCTTAGGGTTGGGGTTCGGCCTAGGGCTAGGATTTTTTAACTAGGAAGCCCTGAGTTCCAGGCTTACTTCATCTGCCAAAGGCATCCCAAAGGGAGTGCAGAAGTGCCACAACATGGCTGCTTTCACGGCTTTTCCATTAGGAAGAACCCTAATACGCGGCTGATTTACCTTCCTAGGGTTACTGTTAGGCTTAGGCCTAGGACTTTTAAAACCAGGAAGCCCTGGGCTCCAGGCACACTGCAGCTGCGAAAGGCATCCCAAGGGGAGCGCAAAAGTGACACAACTTGGCTGCCACCACTGATATTTCCATGAGACCATCCCGAACCATAGGCTGATTTTCCTTCCTAGGGTTAAGGTTTGAGTTACGCCTAGGGTAAGGGTTCTATTAACCAGAAAGCCCTGAGTTCCAAGAACACAGCAGCTGCGAAGGACTACCAAAGAAGAGCGCAAAAGTACCACAACATGCCTGCCTCCACAGCTTTTTCCTTGGGGACATGCCTGATTCCTGGCTGATTCGCCTTTCTCGTCTTAGGGTTGGGGTTCGGCCTAGGGCTAGGTTTTTTTAAACTAGGAAGACCTGAGTTCCAGGCTTACTGCATCTGCCAAAGGCATCCCAAAGGGAGTGCAGAAGTGCCACAACATGGCTGCTTTCACGGCTTTTCCCTTAGGAAGAACCCTAATACGCGGCTGATTTACCTTCCTAGGGTTACTGTTAGGCTTAGGCCTAGGAATTTTAAAACTAGGAAGCCCTTAGATCCAGGCACACTGCAGCTGCGAAAGGCATCCCAAGGGGAGCGCAAAAGTGACACAACTTGGCTGCCACCACTGATATTTCCATGAGACCATCCCGAACCATAGGCTGATTTTCCTTCCTAGGGTTAAGGTTTGAGTTGCGCCTGGGGTAAGGGTTCTATTAACCAGAAAGCCCTGAGTTCCAAGAACACAGCAGCTGCGAAGGACTACCCAAGAAGAGCGCAAAAGTACCACAACATGCCTGCCTCCACAGCTTTTTCCTTGGGGACATGCCTAATTCCTGGCTGATTTGCCTTTCTCGTCTTAGGGTTGGGGTTCGGCCTAGGGCTAGGATTTTTAAAATCAGGAAGCCCTGAGTCCCAGAAACACTGGAGCTGTGAAAGGCATCCCAAAGGGATTGCAAAAGTGCCACAACATGGCTGCTTTCACGGCTTTTTCCTTGGCAAGAAGCCTAACACCAGGCTGATTTCCCTTCCCAGGGTTACTGTAAGGCTTAGGCCTAGGGCTAGGATTTTTAAAACTAGGAAGCCCTTAGCTCCAGGCACACTGCAGCTGTTCAAGGCATCCCAAGAGGGCCGCAGAACTGACACAACTTGGCTGCCTCTGCTGCTATTCTCATGAGTCCATCCCGAACCATAGGCTGATTTTCCTTCCTAGGGTGAGGGTTAGAGTTACGCCTAGGGTTAGTGTTTTTTTAACCAGAAAGCCCTGAGTTCCAAGAACACAGCAGCTGCCAAGGACTACCCAAGAGGAGGGGAAAGTGCCACAACATGACTGCCTCCACAGCTTTTTCCTTGGGACCCTCATTGAACCTAGGCTGATTTACTTGCCTCCAGTTGCACCTATGGTCACGCCAAGGGATAGGGATTTTAAATCAGTAAACCCTGAGCTCCAGACCCAGTGCAGCTGCAAAAGGCTTCCCAAGAGCAGCGAAAAATTGCCTCAACATGCTCCTTCCAGTGCTTTTTTCCTTGGGAACATCCCTATACCCAGGCTGATTTATCTGCCTAGGGTTAGGGTTAGGGTTCAGCCTAGAGATAGGATTTTTTCAAACCGGAAGCCCTGAATTCCAGGCACACTGCAGCTGTTAAAGGCAGTGTTCTACGTCAACCGCAACTTAGTCTGAAATAAATGCTTTTTCTCTGAGAGCATCTGAGAGGTTTGCATGAAGCACTGATATCTGACATTTGCAATTTTGAATAGGAGAGGAGAAAGAAAATGGGAAGAAGTTTTTAATTTTAGTGGTTTCAATGTTAATTTCCGTACACTTTTTCAAAACTTGTCAGCTCAAATGCCCATCAACATCTTTTAGTCATCTGTAAGTCAGTATTCATATAAAATGTGCTTCAAATCAAAAGAATTTCAAATTTGCACTCCAAATTTCTATGCCTAGATTTATGATTTCCTCCACATATTAGATGAAAGGAAGGCCTTTTTTACTGTGGGAGTGCTGCAACACTGGAACAGGTTGCCCAGGGAAGTTGTGGGTGTCCCATCCCTGAAAGTATTCAAGGTCAGCTTGGACGGGGCTTGGAGCAGCAACAAAGGAGAAGCTTGATGGTAGAGAAACAAAGTTGGACTATAGAAGAAACTGGGATTGAAGTATAGGAGCAAGTTTTCTCTCAGCTCTTGGGGTAAATTCAAAGTTGTACAAAATGACATTTATCTGTGCTATTCACTACTGTAACAGAAATGTTCATGAAAACTGTACAGAAGATAGCAAATTTTAAAAGAGATAAGAATTACAGCATAAAATCCATGGGATGGGTTACAACATGAGACACTCTCTAAGAGAAAATCTCTGTGTTTCAGCACTTCATCATGGTAAGATTTCATGAAGTGCCAAAGAAGGCGGCAAAATATCATTCGGGACGTTATTTCCTGGAATTCAGCCTGGCCATTAGTAGGAACTGGGTTTGAACACATCATGTAGATATACCACACACACTTGCCCTTCACTGAAAAATGACTGTTTACAACGAAGAAGCAATTGACAATCAAAATTGATTGAAAGCATCTTAAACATGTCGAGTATTTCATTGTAGATGATCTGTGATCCAAATGCTTCTTCCACCTTCGAGAGGGACAGAACAATTCTTCCATATCATGATGGTTTAAAATTGTATCAACCAATGTTTTCTGCTGAAAAGATAGCATCTATTTTTTTCTATTTTTGGAAGAAAATATTCCTAGACATACAACAGGTGAGAACTAAGTAATTTTAAAGAAACAAATGAAAAGAAAATATTCTGTAAATAGAATGAAATGAAAAGCTGTGTTTTAAATAGGAGCTAAATATGAAACAGAATTTTTGTACCAGGCATTTGAATTACTGCACCAGCTCTTTTGCCCATCAAGAGAGGCGTTTAGCATTTCAGTCTTTTCCAAGGTGTTCATGATCTGCTATGCTGATCTCTGTGTGTGCCTAGGTGTGTGTGGAAGGGGGGGCATGTGAAGGGGAGTGTGTATGTTTGCTTTACAATTGTTGTGGCAGATTCATGCCTCAGCTCCACATTTTGTTTTAGAAAGGTCACACAGAGTGGATGTGAAGTTTACTATCAACAAGAGATCAATTCCCAAATCATCCATTTGACTCTACCTTATAAATCATGTGCTTTGTTGCATATTTTATCAAATCTACTTTCAAGCCAGATGGAGGAAGGAGGATGTGGCAATCCCTCCACCATCTTGCAACTTTTATGCAAGTAGGTTTTCAAGAAAATCATCATTTCTCTTTGAAATATGTCTGGAACAGGCATGATGGTAGTGTCAACCTGTTGGAGTTTTTGTTGCTGGAAGAAGTTATACAAAAGGATTGGTTTTTACATTGACCAGTTACTGAATCAAGCGCAGGAATACATTGGAAATTCAACTGGGGCTTCCTTTCCCCGGCAGACTACTTCTAGAACGAGCTTGTACACTGAAGCTTACTCTTTTGCCCTCTTTTTGTTTCTTTCCTATTTTCTTGGCTTCTTTGCCACTCTCTAGACAATTTTGGAACTTTTTTCCCAACTCAAATGGTTTCAATAGTCTGATTGTGATCATACATTTTTACAAGGAATTTTTAAAATCTTTCCTCCAGTTAAGAAAGTCAAGGACTTAGGTCTTTTTCTTCCCTTATCAATATTGCAATGAAATTGATAAGTAAAGACCAACTCTTTCTTTTTGTTTTTAACCCAAGCAGATAATTCCCATCCATTCATCCATTTGGTGGACCAATGGTTGCCATTCTGATGGAAGTTGTCACTTCTTAACAATAGGCATTCTGTGACTATGTTGACAGCACTTTGGGTGAAGATCCTAACTGGTCTTAGATACACATAGGGAGAAATTTGCTCAGCCAGTGTCAGTCTTAAGCATGCGTATCAGAAGATCTTTCTAGAGCTGGGAATTTTCCCATGAAAGGGATTCAGTTAGGGAAGAGACACTTGCCCCAGAGGTTTACATTCTTCTTGAAGACTGCTTAAGGAACTTAGATGCCATGTCCATTTGGATCTGTGTCTGCACAGAACTTTGTCATGCCAGTGCTTGAAATGCATCTTGAAGAGAATTCACTAGCACAGAATGAATGAGAGTGGAAGGGGTTGGTGGGGCTAACCAGGCCCAACCCCCCTGCCTAAACCAGGATACCTAGAGCCTCTTGCCCAGGATTCTATCTGGGTGTACTTTGAATGTCTTCAAAGATCCAGGCTCCACAATCTTTCTGGGCAGTCTGTGCCGTGGTTCACTCACCCTCACAGTAAAGAATCATTTCCTGATGTTCCTGTATTTCAGTGTGTGCCCACTGCCTCTTGTCTTTTCACTCAGCATCACTGAAAAGACACTGATTCCCTCCCCTTTGCACTATTGCTTCCATATGGATGTGTGCTGCCATGTAGAGATATGTCAAAAACCTCCCTGAAGCCCAGGCAGATAATATTCCCTTCATCTACCAGTCAAGTTGATTCATCAGAGGAGTTTAAAGTTATGTTCAGCATGAAATGCCCCTGAAAAATCATGCTAACTACATTATTGTGTCATCTTTCATGTGCCTGGCAAGGTTTTCCAGGAAGAGCTGCTTCATCAACTTCCTGGGTATAAAAAAGAGGCTGGCTGGTTTGTACGATTGCGAGTCCACTTAATTGCCTTTTTTGAAGATGAGTGTCATTTGCTTACATCCAGTCCTTAGCCTCTCTTGTCGTCTACATCTTAGCAAAAGGCTTTTCCACTATGTCTGCCAAGGAGAAATTGTGCCAGCACAGAAAACATCTCCTATCGTGTTCTAGACGTTGCACGGAGGTGTGCCGAGTGTTTGGCATGAAGAAAAGAAAAGTTGTCCAAAACAGCTTCCAATCGAATGTTCATGTGATTGGAAAAGTCAGGGGAGTGCAAAGGTACTGTTTTCTATCAGTTGGCAAGCTGCGCACACAATCCCAGTGTTGTACAGCTTCCTTCTTCACCTTTCCGAAGGTGCCGCTCTCTCCGGCTCCCGGAGGCGAAGACGCGGCTTCTTCGCGCAAAGACGATAGTGCCGCTCACTGTGCACTCCTTATAGCGCGGCTTCTGCCGAAAGACGCCCGGGAGCGGCTCTTAGCTCCGGACAGCATCGTACCTTCGTCTTTAGCGTCTCTTCTCGTCTACATCTTAGCAAAAAGCTTTTCTACTATGTCTGGCGAGGAAAAACTGTGCCAGCACAGAAAACATCTCCCATCGTGTTCTAGACTTTGCACGGAGGAGTGCCGAGTGTTTCGCATGAAGAAAAGAAAACTTTTCCAAACCAGCTTCCAATCGAATGTTCATGTGATTGGAAAAGTCAGGAGAGTGCAAAGGTACTGTTTTCTATCAGTTGGCAAGCTGCGCACACAATCCCAGTGTTGTACAGCTTCCTTCTTCACCTTTCCGAAGGTGCCGCTCTCTCCGGCTCCCGGATGCGAAGAAGCGGCTTCTTCGCGCAAAGACGATTGTGCCGCTCACTGTGCACTCCTTAGCGCGGCTTCTGCCGAAAGACGCCCGGGAGCGGCTCTTAGCTCTGGACAGCATCGTACCTTCGTCTTTAGCGTCTCTTCTCGTCTACATCTTAGCAAAAGGCTTTTCCACTATGTCTGCCAAGGAGAAATTGTGCCAGCACAGAAAACATCTCCTATCGTGTTCTAGATGTTGCACGGAGGTGTGCCGAGTGTTTGGCATGAAGAAAAGAAAACTTGTCCAAAACAGCTTCCAATCGAATGTTCATGTGATTGGAAAAGTCAGGGGAGTGCAAAGGTACTGTTTTCTATCAGTTGGCAAGCTGCGCACACAATCCCAGTGTTGTACAGCTTCCTTCTTCACCTTTCCGATGCTGCCGCTCTCTCCGGCTCCCGGAGGCGAAAAAGCGGCTTCTTCGCGCAAAGACGATTGTGCCGCTCACTGTGCACTCTTTAGCGCGGCTTCTGCCAAAAGACGCCCGGGAGCGGCTCTTAGCTCCGGACAGCATCGTACCTTCGTCTTTAGCGTCTCTTCTCGTCTACATCTAAGCAAAAAGCTTTTCCACTATGTCTGGCTCGGAAAAACTGTGCCAGCACAGAAAACATCTCCCATCGTGTTCTAGACGTTGCACGATCCCTATACTTAGGCTGATTTTCCTTCCTGGGGATAAGGTTAGGCTTCAGCCTAGGGCTTGGAGTTTTTTAACCAGGAAGCCCTGAGTTCCAGGCTTACTGCATCTGCCAAAGGAATCCCACAGGTTGTGCAAAAGTGCCACAACATGGCTGCTTTCACGGCTTTTCCCTTAGGAAGAACCCTAATACGCGGCTGATTTACCTTCCTAGGGTTACTGTTAGGCTTAGGCCTAGGACTTTTAAAACCAGGAAGCCCTGGGCTCCAGGCACACTGCAGCTGCGAAAGGCATCCCAAGGGGAGCGCAAAAGTGACACAACTTGGCTGCCACCACTGATATTTCCATGAGACCATCCCGAACCATAGGCTGATTTTCCTTCCTAGGGTTAAGGTTTGAGTTACGCCTGGGGTAAGGGTTCTATTAACCAGAAAGCCCTGAGTTCCAAGAACACAGCAGCTGCGAAGGACTAGCCAAGAAGAGCGCAAAAGTACCACAACATGCCTGCCTACATAGCTTTTTCCTTGGGGACATCCCTAATTCCTGGCTGATTTGCCTTTCTCGTCTTAGGGTTGGGGTTCTGCCTAGGGCTAGGATTTTTTTAACTAGGAAGCCCTGAGTTCCAGGCTTACTGCATCTGCAAAAAGCATCCCAAAGGGAGTGCAGAAGTGCCACAACATGGCTGCTTTCACGGCTTTTCCCTTAGGAAGAACCCTAATACGCGGCTGATTTACCTTCCTAGGGTTACTGTTAGGCTTAGGCCTAGGACTTTTAAAACCAGGAAGCCCTGGGCTCCAGGCACATGCAGCTGCGAAAGGCATCCCAAGAGGGCCGCAGAAGTGACACAACTTGGCTGCCTCTGCTTCTATTCTCATGAGACCATCCCGAACCATAGGCTGATTTTCCTTCCTAGGGTTAAGGTTTGAGTTACGCCTGGGGTAAGAGTTCTATTAACCAGAAAGCCCTGAGTTCCAAGAACACAGCAGCTGCGAAGGACTACCCAAGAAGAGCGCAAAAGTACCACAACGTGCCTGCCTCCACAGCTTTTTCCTTGGGGACATGCCTAATTCCTGGCTGATTTGCCTTTCTCGTCTTAGGGTTGGGGTTCGGCCTAGGGCTAGGATTTTTAAAATCAGGAAGCCCTGAGTTCCAGGCACACTGGAGCTGTGAAAGGCATCCAAAAGGGAGTGCAAAAGTGCCACAACATGGCTGCTTTCACGGCTTTTTCCTTGGCAAGAAGCCTAACACCAGGCTGATTTCCCTTCGCAGGTTTACTGTAAGGCTTAGGCCTAGGGCTAGGATTTTTAAAACTAGGGAGCCCTTAGTTCCAGGCACACTGCAGCTGCGAAAGGCATCCCAAGGGGAGTACAAAAGTGCAACAACATGGCAGCTTTCACAGCTTTTTCCTTGGCACCATCCCTATACCTAGGCTGATTTATCTGCCTAGGGTTAGGGTTAGGCTTCAGCCTAGGGCTTGGAGTTTTTTAACCAGGAAGCCCTGAGTTCCAGGCTTACTGCATCTGCCAAAGGCATCCGAAAGGGAGTGCAGAAGTGCCACAACTTGGCTGCTTTCACGGCTTTTCCCTTAGGAAGAACCCTAATACGCGGCTGATTTACCTTCCTAGGGTTACTGTTAGGCTTAGGCCTAGGACTTTTAAAACCAGGAAGCCCTGGGCTCCAGGCACATGCAGCTGTTAAAGGCATCCCAAGAGGGCCGCAGAAGTGACACAACTTGTCTGCCTCTGCTGCTATTCTCATGAGACCATCCCGAACCATATGCTGATTTTCCTTCCTAGGGTTAAGGTTTGAGTTACGCCTAGGGTAAGAGTTCTATTAACCAGAAAGCCCTGAGTTCCAAGAACACAGCAGCTGCGAAGGACTACCAAAGAAGAGCGCAAAAGTACCACAACATGCCTGCCTCCACAGCTTTTTCCTTGGGGACATGCCTGATTCCTGGCTGATTCGCCTTTCTCGTCTTAGGGTTGGGGTTCGGCCTAGGGCTAGGTTTTTTTAAACTAGGAAGACCTGAGTTCCAGGCTTACTGCATCTGCCAAAGGCATCCCAAAGGGAGTGCAGAAGTGCCACAACATGGCTGCTTTCACGGCTTTTCCCTTAGGAAGAACCCTAATACCCGGCTGATTTACCTTCCTAGGGTTACTGTTAGGCTTAGGCCTAGGAATTTTAAAACTAGGAAGCCCATAGATCCAGGCACACTGCAGCTGCGAAAGGCATCCCAAGGGGAGCGCAAAAGTGACACAACTTGGCTGCCACCACTGATATTTCCATGAGACCATCCTGAACCATAGGCTGATTTTCCTTCCTAGGGTTAAGGTTTGAGTTACGCCTAGGGTAAGGGTTCTATTAACCAGAAAGCCCTGAGTTCCAAGAACACAGCAGCTGCGAAGGACTAGCCAAGAAGAGCGCAAAAGTACCACAACATGCCTGCCTCCACAGCTTTTTCCTTGGGGACATGCCTAATTCCTGGCTGATTTGCCTTTCTCGTCTTAGGGTTGGGGTTCGGCCTAGGGCTAGGATTTTTAAAATCAGGAAGCCCTGAGTTCCAGGCACACTGGAGCTGTGAAAGGCATCCAAAAGGGAGTGCAAAAGTGCCACAACATGGTTGCTTTCACGGCTTTTTCCTTGGCAAGAAGCCTAACACCAGGCTTATTTCCCTTCCCAGGGTTATTGTTAGGCTTAGGCCTAGGGCTAGGATTTTTAAAACTAGGAAGCCCTTAGATCCAGGCACACTGCAGCTGTTCAAGGCATCCCAAGGGGAGTACAAAAGTGCAACAACATGGCAGCTTTCACAGCTTTTTCCTTGGCACCATCCCTATACCTAGGCTGTTTTATCTGCCTAGGGTTAGGGTTAGGGTTCAGCCTAGGGCTTGGAGTTTTTTAACCAGGAAGCCCTGAGTTCCAGGCTTACTGCATCTGCCAAAGGCATCCCAAAGGGAGTGCAAAAGTGCCACAACATGGCTGCTTTCACAGCTTTTCCCTTAGGAAGAACCCTAATACGCGGCTGATTTACCTTCCTAGGGTTACTGTTAGGCTTAGGCCTAGGACTTTTAAAACCAGGAAGCCCTGGGCTCCAGGCACACTGCAGCTGCGAAAGGCATCCCAAGGGGAGCGCAAAAGTGACACAACTTGGCTGCCACCACTGATATTTCCATGAGACCATCCCGAACCATAGGCTGATTTTCCTTCCTAGGGTTAAGGTTTGAGTTACGCCTAGGGTAAGGGTTCTATTAACCAGAAAGCCCTGAGTTCCAAGAACACAGCAGCTGCGAAGGACTAGCCAAGAAGAGCGCAAAAGTACCACAACATGCCTGCCTCCACAGCTTTTTCCTTGGGGACATGCCTAATTCCTGGCTGATTTGCCTTTCTCGTCTTAGGGTTGGGGTTCGGCCTAGGGCTAGGATTTTTAAAATCAGGAAGCCCTGAGTTCCAGGCACACTGGAGCTGTGAAAGGCATCCCAAAGGGAGTGCAAAAGTGCCACAACATGGCTGCTTTCCCGGCTTTTTCCTTGGCAAGAAGCCTAACACCAGGCTGATTTACCTTCCCAGGGTTACTGTAAGGCTTAGGCCTAGGGCTAGGATTTTTAAAACTAGGAAGCCCTTAGCTCCAGGCACACTGCAGCTGTTCAAGTCATCCCAAGAGGGCCGCAGAAGTGACACAACTTGGCTGCCTCTGCTGCTATTCTGATGAGTCCATCCCGAACCATAGGCTGATTTTCCTTCCTAGGGTGAGGGTTAGAGTTACGCCTAGGGTTAGTGTTTTTTTAACCAGAAAGCCCTGAGTTCCAAGAACACAGCAGCTGCCAAGGACTACCCAAGAGGAGGGGAAAAGTGCCACAACATGGCTGCCTCCAGCGCTTTTTCCTTGGGACCATCATTGAACCTAAGCTGATTTACTTGCCTCCAGTTGCACCTATGGTCACGCCAAGAGATAGGGATTTTAAATCAGTAAACCCTGAGCTCCAGACCCAGTGCAGCTGCAAAAGGCTTCCCAAGGGCAGCCAAAAATTGCCTCAACATGCTCCTTCCAGTGCTTTTTTCCTTGGGAACATCCCTATACCCAGGCTGATTTATCTGCCTAGGGTTAGGGTTAGGGTTCAGCCTAGAGATAGGATTTTTTCAAACAGGAAGCCCTGAATTCCAGGCACACTGCAGCTGTTAAAGGCAGTGTTTTACGTCAACCGCAACTTAGTCTGAAATAAATGCTTTTTCCCTGAGAGCATCTGAGAGGTTTGCATGAAGCACTGATATCTGACATTTGCAATTTTGAATAGGAGAGGAGAAAGAAAATGGGAAGAAGTTTTTAATTTTAGTGGTTTCAATGTTAATTTCCGTACACTTTTTCAAAACTTGTCAGCTCAAATGCCCATCAACATCTTTTAGTCATCTGTAAGTCAGTATTCATATAAAATGTGCTTCAAATCAAAAGAATTTCAAATTTGCACTCCAAATTTCTATGCCTAGATTTATGATTTCCTCCACATATTAGATGAAAGGAAGGCCTTTTTTATTGTGGGAGTGCTGGAACACTGGAACAGGTTGCCCAGGGAAGTTGTGGGTGTCCCATCCCTGAAAGTATTCAAGGTCAGCTTGGACGGGGCTTGGAGCAGCAACAAAGGAGAAGCTTGATGGTAGAGAAACAAAGTTGGACTATAGAAGAAACTGGGATTGAAGTATAGGAGCAAGTTTTCTCTCAGCTCTTGGGGTAAATTCAAAGTTGTACAAAATGACATTTATCTGTGCTATTCACTACTGTAACAGAAATGTTCATGAAAACTGTACAGAAGATAGCAAATTTTAAAAGAGATAAGAATTACAGCATAAAATCCATGGGATGGGTTACAACATGAGACACTCTCTAAGAGAAAATCTCTGTGTTTCAGCACTTCATCATGGTAAGATTTCATGAAGTGCCAAAGAAGGCGGCAAAATATCATTCGGGACGTTATTTCCTGGAATTCAGCCTGGCCATTAGTAGGAACTGGGTTTGAACACATCATGTAGATATACCACACACGCTTTCCCTTCACTGAAAAATGACTGTTTACAACGAAGAAGCAATTGACGATCAAAATTGATTGAAAGCATCTTAAACATGTCAAGTATTTCATTGTAGATGATCTGTGATCCAAATGCTTCTTCCACCTTCGAGAGGGACAGAACAATTCTTCCATATCATGATGGTTTAAAATTGTATCAACCAATGTTTTCTGCTGAAAAGATAGCATCTATTTTTTTCTATTTTTGGAAGAAAATATTCCTAGACATACAACAGGTGAGAACTAAGTAATTTTAAAGAAACAAATGAAAAGAAAATATTCTGTAAATAGAATGAAATGAAAAGCTGTGTTTTAAATAGGAGCTAAATATTAAACAGAATTTTTGTACCAGGCATTTGAATTACTGCACCAGCTCTTTTGCCCATCAAGAGAGGCATTGAGCATTTCAGTCTTTTCCAAGGTGTTCATGATCTGCTATGCTGATCTCTGTGTGTGCCTAGGTGTGTGTGGAAGGGGGGGCATGTGAAGGGGAGTGTGTATGTTTGCTTTACAATTGTTGTGGCAGATTCATGCCTCAGCTCCACATTTTGTTTTAGAAAGGTCACACAGAGTGGATGTGAAGTTTACTATCAACAAGAGATCAATTCCCAAATCATCCATTTCACTCTACCTTATAAATCATGTGCTTTGTTGCATATTTTATCAAATCTACTTTCAAGCCAGATGGAGGAAGGAGGATGTGGCAATCCCTCCACCATCTTGCAACTTTTATGCAAGTAGGTTTTCAAGAAAATCATCATTTCTCTTTGAAATATGTCTGGAACAGGCATGATGGTAGTGTCAACCTGTTGGAGTTTTTGTTGCTGGAAGAAGTTATACTAAAGGATTGGTTTTTACATTGACCAGTTACTGAATCAAGCTCAGGAATACATTGGAAATTCAACTGGGGCTTCCTTTCCCCGGCAGACTACTTCTAGAACGAGCTTGTACACTGAAGCTTACTCTTTTGCCCTCTTTTTTTTTCTTTCCTATTTTCTTGGCTTCTTTGCCACTCTCTAGACAATTTTGGAACTTTTTTCCCAACTCAAATGGTTTCAATAGTCTGATTGTGATCATACATTTTTACAAGGAATCTTTAAAATCTTTCCTCCAGTTAAGAAAGTCAAGGACTTAGGTCTTTTTCTTCCCTTATCAATATTGCAATGAAATTGATAAGTAAAGACCAACTCTTTCTTTTTGTTTTTAACCCAAGCAGATAATTCCCATCCATTCATCCATTTGGTGGACCAATAGTTGCCATTCTGATGGAAGTTGTCACTTCTTAACAATAGGCATTCTGTGACTATGTTGACAGCACTTTGGGTGAAGATCCTAACTGGTCTTAGATACACATAGGGAGAAATTTGCTCAGCCAGTGTCAGTCTTAAGCATGCGTATCAGAAGATCTTTCTAGAGCTGGGAATTTTCCCATGAAAGGGATTCAGTTAGGGAAGAGACACTTGCCCCAGAGGTTTACATTCTTCTTGAAGACTGCTTAAGGAACTTAGATGCCATGTCCATTTGGATCTGTGTCTGCACAGAACTTTGTCATGCCAGTGCTTGAAATGCATCTTGAAGAGAATTCACTAGCACAGAATGAATGAGAGTGGAAGGGGTTGGTGGGGCTAACCAGGCCCAAGCCCCCTGCCTAAACCAGGATCCCTAGAGCCTCTTGCCCAGGATTCTATCTGGGTGTACTTTGAATGTCTTCAAAGATCCAGGCTCCACAATCTTTCTGGGCAGTCTGTGCCGTGGTTCACTCACCCTCACAGTAAAGAATCATTTCCTGATGTTCCTGTATTTCAGTGTGTGCCCACTGCCTCTTGTCTTTTCACTCAGCATCACTGAAAAGACACTGATTCCCTCCCCTTTGCACTATTGCTTCCATATGGATGTGTGCTGCCATGTAGAGATATGTCAAAAACCTCCCTGAAGCCCAGGCAGATAATATTCCCTTCATCTACCAGTCAAGTTGATTCATCAGAGGAGTTTAAAGTTATGTTCAGCATGAAATGCCCCTGAAAAATCATGCTAACTACATTATTGTGTCGTCTTTCATGTGCCTGGCAAGGTTTTCCAGGAAGAGCTGCTTCATCAACTTCCTGGGTATAAAAAAGAGGCTGGCTGGTTTGTACGATTGCGAGTCCTCCTAATTGCCTTTTTTGAAGATGAGTGTCATTTGCTTACATCCAGTCCTTAGCCTCTCTTCTCGTCTACACCTTAGCAAAAAGCTTTTCCACTATGTCTGGCAAGGAGAAATTGTGCCAGCACAGAAAACATCTCCTATCGTGTTCTAGACGTTGCACGGAGGTGTGCCGAGTGTTTGGCATGAAGGAAAGAAAAGTTGTCCAAAACAGCTTCCAATCGAATGTTCATGTGATTGGAAAAGTCAGGAGAGTGCAAAGGTACTGTTTTCTATCAGTTGGCAAGCTGCGCACACAATCCCAGTGTTGTACAGCTTCCTTCTTCACCTTTCCGAAGGTGCCGCTCTCTCCGGCTCCCGGAGGCGAAGAAGCGGCTTCTTCGCGCAAAGACGATTGTGCCGCTCACTGTGCACTCCTTAGCGCGGCTTCTGCCGAAAGACGCCCGGGAGCGGCTCTTAGCTCCGGAGAGCATCGTACCTTCGTCTTTAGCGTCTCTTCTCGTCTACATCTTAGCAAAAAGCTTTTCCACTATGTCTGGCGAGGAAAAACTGTGCCAGCACAGAAAACATCTCCCATCGTGTTCTAGACGTTGCACGGAGGTGTGCCGAGTGTTTGGCATGAAGGAAAGAAAAGTTGTCCGATACAGCTTCCAATCGAATGTTCATGTGATTGGAAAAGTCAGGAGAGTGCAAAGGTACTGTTTTCTATCAGTTGGCAAGCTGCGCACACAATCCCAGTGTTGTACAGCTTCCTTCTTCACCTTTCCGAAGGTGCCGCTCTCTCCGGCTCCCGGAGGCGAAGAAGCGGCTTCTTCGCGCAAAGACGATTGTGCCGCTCACTGTGCACTCCTTAGCGCGGCTTCTGCCGAAAGACGCCCGGGAGCGGCTCTTAGCTCCGGAGAGCATCGTACCTTCGTCTTAGCGTCTCTTCTCGTCTACATCTTAGCAAAAAGCTTTTCCACTATGTCTGGCGAGGAAAAACTGTGCCAGCACAGAAAACATCTCCCATCGTGTTCTAGACGTTGCACGGAGGTGTGCCGAGTGTTTGGCATGAAGGAAAGAAAAGTTGTCCAAAACAGCTTCCAATCGAATGTTCATGTGATTGGAAAAGTCAGGAGAGTGCAAAGGTACTGTTTTCTATCAGTTTGCAAGCTGCGCACACAATCCCAGTGTTGTACAGCTTCCTTCTTCACCTTTCCGAAGGTGCCGCTCTCTCCGGCTCCCGGAGGCGAAGAAGCGGCTTCTTCGCGCAAAGACGATTGTGCCGCTCACTGTGCACTCCTTAGCGCGGCTTCTGCCGAAAGACGCCCGGGAGCGGCTCTTAGCTCCGGACAGCATCGAACCTTCGTCTTTAGCGTCTCTTCTCGTCTACATCTTAGCAAAAAGCTTTTCCACTATGTCTGGCGAGGAAAAACTGTGCCAGCACAGAAAACATCTCCCATCGTGTTCTAGACGTTGCACGGAGGTGTGCCGAGTGTTTGGCATGAAGAAAAGAAAAGTTGTCCAAAACAGCTTCCAATCGAATGTTCATGTGATTGGAAAAGTCAGGAGAGTGCAAAGGTACTGTTTTCTATCAGTTGGCAAGCTGCGCACACAATCCCAGTGTTGTACAGCTTCCTTCTTCACCTTTCCGAAGGTGCCGCTCTCTCCGGCTCCCGGAGGCGAAGAAGCGGCTTCTTCGCGCAAAGACGATTGTGCCGCTCACTGTGCACTCCTTAGCGCGGCTTCTGCCGAAAGACGCCCGGGAGCGGCTCTTAGCTCCGGACAGCATCGTACCTTCGTCTTTAGCGTCTCTTCTCGTCTACATCTTAGCAAAAAGCTTTTCCACTATGTCTGGCGAGGAAAAACTGTGCCAGCACAGAAAACATCTCCCATCGTGTTCTAGACGTTGCACGGAGGTGTGCCGAGTGTTTGGCATGAAGGAAAGAAAAGTTGTCCGAAACAGCTTCCAATCGAATGTTCATGTGATTGGAAAAGTCAGGAGAGTGCAAAGGTACTGTTTTCTATCAGTTGGCAAGCTGCGCACACAATCCCAGTGTTGTACAGCTTCCTTCTTCACCTTTCCGAAGGTGCCGCTCTCTCCGGCTCCCGGAGGCGAAGAAGCGGCTTCTTCGCGCAAAGACGATTGTGCCGCTCACTGTGCACTCCTTAGCGCGGCTTCTGCCGAAAGACGCCCGGGAGCGGCTCTTAGCTCCGGACAGCATCGTACCTTCGTCTTTAGCGTCTCTTCTCGTCTACATCTTAGCAAAAAGCTTTTCCATTATGTCTGGCGAGGAAAAACTTTGCCAGCACAGAAAACATCTCCCATCGTGTTCTAGACGTTGCACGGAGGTGTGCCGAGTGTTTGGCATGAAGAAAAGAAAAGTTGTCCAAAACAGCTTCCAATCGAATGTTCATGCGATTGGAAAAGTCAGGAGAGTGCAAAGGTACTGTTTTCTATCAGTTGGCAAGCTGCGCACACAATCCCAGTGTTGTACAGCTTCCTTCTTCACCTTTCCGAAGGTGCCGCTCTCTCCGGCTCCCGGAGGCGAAGAAGCGGCTTCTTCGCGCAAAGACGATTGTGCCGCTCACTGTGCACTCCTTAGCGCGGCTTCTGCCGAAAGACGCCCGGGAGCGGCTCTTAGCTCCGGAGAGCATCGTACCTTCGTCTTTAGCGTCTCTTCTCGTCTACATCTTAGCAAAAAGCTTTTCCATTATGTCTGGCGAGGAAAAACTTTGCCAGCACAGAAAACATCTCCCATCGTGTTCTAGACGTTGCACGGAGGTGTGCCGAGTGTTTGGCATGAAGAAAAGAAAAGTTGTCCAAAACAGCTTCCAATCGAATGTTCATGTGATTGGAAAAGTCAGGAGAGTGCAAAGGTACTGTTTTCTATCAGTTGGCAAGCTGCGCACACAATCCCAGTGTTGTACAGCTTCCTTCTTCACCTTTCCGAAGGTGCCGCTCTCTCCGGCTCCCGGAGGCGAAGAAGCGGCTTCTTCGCGCAAAGACGATTGTGCCGCTCACTGTGCACTCCTTAGCGCGGCTTCTGCCGAAAGACGCCCGGGAGCGGCTCTTAGCTCCGGACAGCATCGAACCTTCGTCTTTAGCGTCTCTTCTCGTCTACATCTTAGCAAAAAGCTTTTCCACTATGTCTGGCGAGGAAAAACTGTGCCAGCACAGAAAACATCTCCCATCGTGTTCTAGACGTTGCACGATCCCTATACTTAGGCTGATTTTCCTTCCTGGGGATAGGGTTAGGCTTCAGCCTAGGGCTTCGAGATTTTAACCAGGAAGCCCTGAGTTCCAGGCTTACTGCATCTGCCAAAGGCATCCCAAAGGGAGTGCAGAAGTGCCACAACATGGTTGCTTTCACCGCTTTTCCCTTAGGAAGAACCCTAATACGCGGCTGATTTACCTTCCTAGGGTTACTGTTAGGCTTAGGCCTAGGACTTTTAAAACCAGGAAGCCCTGGGCTCCAGGCACACTGCAGCTGCGAAAGGCATCCCAAGGGGAGCGCAAAAGTGACACAACTTGGCTGCCACCACTGATATTTCCATGAGACCATCCCGAAACATAGGCTGATTTTCCTTCCTAGGGTTAAGGTTTGAGTTACGCCTAGGGTAAGGGTTCTATTAACCAGAAAGCCCTGAGTTCCAAGAACACAGCAGCTGCGAAGGACTTCCCAAGAAGAGCGCAAAAGTACCACAACATGCCTGCCTCCACAGCTTTTTCCTTGGGGACATGCCTAATTCCTGGCTGATTTGCCTTTCTCGTCTTAGGGTTGGGGTTCGGCCTAGGGCTAGGATTTTTAAAATCAGGAAGCCCTGAGTTCCAGGCACACTGGAGCTGTGAAAGTCATCCAAAAGGGAGTGCAAAAGTGCCACAACATGGTTCCTTTCACGGCTTTTTCCTTGGCAAGAAGCCTAACACCAGGCTGATTTACCTTCCCAGGGTTACTGTAAGGCTTAGGCTTAGGACTAGGTATTTTAAAACTAGGAAGTCCTTAGCTCCAGGCGCACTGCATCTGTTCAAGTCATCCCAAGAGGAGTAGAAAAGTGCAACAACATGGCAGCTTTCACAGCTTTTTCCTTGGCACCATCCCTATACCTAGGCTGATTTATTTGCCTAGGGTTAGGGTTAGGGTTCAGCCTAGGGCTTGGAGCTTTTAACCAGGAAGCCCTGAGTTCCAGGCTTACTTCATCTGCCAAAGGCATCCCAAAAGGAGTGCAGAAGTGCCACAACATGGCTGCTTTCACGGCTTTTCCCTTAGGAAGAACCCTAATACGCGTCTGATTTACCTTCCTAGGGTTACTGTTAGGCTTAGGCCTAGGACTTTTAAAACAAGGAAGCCCTGGGCTCCAGGCACATGCAGCTGTTCAAGGCATCCCAAGAGGGACGCAGAAGTGATACAACTTGGCTGCCTCTGCTGCTATTCACATGGGACCATCCCGAACCATAGGCTGATTTTCCTTCCTAGGGTTAAGGTTTGAGTTTCGCCTAGGGTAAGAGGTCTATTAACCAGAAAGCCCTGAGTTCCAAGAACACAGCAGCTGCGAAGGACTACCCAAGAAGAGCGCAAAAGTACCACAACATGCCTGCCTCCACAGCTTTTTCCTTGGGGACATGCCTAATTCCTGGCTGATTTGCCTTTCTCGTCTTAGGGTTGGGGTTCGGCCTAGGGCTAGGATAATTTTAACTAGGAAGCCCTGAGTTCCAGGCTTACTGCATCTGCCAAAGGCATCCCAAAGGGAGTGCAAAAGTGCCACATCATGGCTGCTTTCACAGCTTTTCCCTTAGGAAGAACCCTAATACGCGGCTGATTTACCTTCCTAGGGTTACTGTTAGGCTTAGGCCTAGGACTTTTAAAACCAGGAAGCCCTGGGCTCCAGGCACACTGCAGCTGCGAAAGGCATCCCAAGGGGAGCGCAAAAGTGACACAACTTGGCTGCCACCACTGATATTTCCATGAGACCATCCCGAACCATAGGCTGATTTTCCTTCCTAGGGTTAAGGTTTGAATTACACCTAGGGTAAGGGTTCTATTAACCAGAAAGCCCTGAGTTCCAAGAACACAGCAGCTGCGAAGGACTAGCCAAGAAGAGCGCAAAAGTACCACAACATGCCTGCCTCCACAGCTTTTTCCTTGGGGACATGCCTAATTCCTGGCTGATTTGCCTTTCTCGTCTTAGGGTTGGGGTTCGGCCTAGGGCTAGGATTTTTTTAACTAGGAAGCCCTGAGTTCCAGGCTTACTGCATCTGCCAAAGGCATCCCAAAGGGAGTGCAGAAGTGCCACAACATGGCTGCTTTCACGGCTTTTCCCTTAGGAAGAACCCTAATACGCGGCTGATTTACCTTCCTAGGGTTACTGTTAGGCTTAGGCCTAGGACTTTTAAAACCAGGAAGCCCTGGGCTCCAGGCACACTGCAGCTGCGAAAGGCATCCCAAGGGGAGCGCAAAAGTGACACAACTTGGCTGCCATCACTGATATTTCCATGAGACCATCCCGAACCATAGGCTGATTTTCCTTCCTAGGGTTAAGGTTTGAGTTATGCCTGGGGTAAGGGTTCTATTAACCAGAAAGCCCTGAGTTCCAAGAACACAGCAGCTGCGAAGGACTAGCCAAGAAGAGCGCAAAAGTACCACAACATGCCTGCCTCCACAGCTTTTTCCTTGGGGACATGCCTAATTCCTGGCTGATTTGCCTTTCTCGTCTTAGGGTTGGGGTTCGGCCTAGGGCTAGGATATTTTTAACTAATAAGCCCTGAGTTCCAGGCTTACTTCATCTGCCAAAGGCATCCCAAAGGGAGTGCAAAAGTGCCACAACATGGCTGCTTTCACGGCTTTTCCCTTAGGAAGAACCCTAATACGCGGCTGATTTACCTTCCTAGGGTTACTGTTAGGCTTAGGCCTAGGACTTTTAAAACCAGGAAGCCCTGGGCTCCAGGCATATGCAGCTGTTAAAGGCATCCCAATAGGGCTGCAGAAGTGACACAACTTGGCTGCCTCTGCTTCTATTCTCATGAGACCATCCCGAACCATAGGCTGATTTTCCTTCCTAGGGTTAAGGTTTGAGTTATGCCTGGGGTAAGGGTTCTATTAACCAGAAAGCCCTGAGTTCCAAGAACACAGCAGCTGCGAAGGACTACCCAAGAAGAGCGCAAAAGTACCACAACATGCCTGCCTCCACAGCTTTTTCCTTGGGGACATGCCTAATTCCTGGCTGATTTGCCTTTCTCGTCTTAGGGTTGGGGTTCGGCCTAGGGCTAGGATTTTTTTAACTAATAAGCCCTGAGTTCCAGGCTTACTTCATCTGCCAAAGGCATCCCAAAGGGAGTGCAGAAGTGCCACAACATGGCTGCTTTCACGGCTTTTCCCTTAGGAAGAACCCTAATACTCGGCTGATTTACCTTCCTAGGGTTACTGTTAGGCTTAGGCCTAGGACTTTTAAAACCAGGAAGCCCTGGGCTCCAGGCACACTGCAGCTGCGAAAGGCATCCCAAGAGGGCCGCAAAAGTGACACAACTTGGCTGCCACCACTGATATTTCCATGAGACCATCCCGAACCATAGGCTGATTTTCCTTCCTAGGGTTAAGGTTTGAGTTACGCCTAGGGTAAGGGTTCTATTAACCAGAAAGCCCTGAGTTCCAAGAACACAGCAGCTGCGAAGGACTAGCCAAGAAGAGCGCAAAAGTACCACAACATGCCTGCCTCCACAGCTTTTTCCTTGGGGACATGCCTAATTCCTGGCTGATTTGCCTTTCTCGTCTTAGGGTTGGGGTTCGGCCTAGGGCTAGGATATTTTTAACTAGGAAGCCCTGAGTTCCAGGCTTCTTCATCTGCCAAAGGCATCCCAAAGGGAGTGCAAAAGTGCCACAACATGGCTGCTTTCACGGCTTTTCCCTTAGGAAGAACCCTAATACGCGGCTGATTTACCTTCCTAGGGTTACTGTAAGGCTTAGGCCTAGGGCTAGGATTTTTAAAACTAGGAAGCCCTTAGCTCCAGGCACACTGCAGCTGTTCAAGTCATCCCAAGAGGGCCGCAGAAGTGACACAACTTGGCTGCCTCTGCTGCTATTCTGATGAGTCCATCCCGAACCATAGGCTGATTTTCCTTCCTAGGGTGAGGGTTAGAGTTACGCCTAGGGTTAGTGTTTTTTTAACCAGAAAGCCCTGAGTTCCAAGAACACAGCAGCTGCGAAGGACTACCCAAGAGGAGGGGAAAAGTGCCACAACATGGCTGCCTCCAGCGCTTTTTCCTTGGGACCATCATTGAACCTAAGCTGATTTACTTGCCTCCAGTTGCACCTATGGTCACGCCAAGAGATAGGGATTTTAAATCAGTAAACCCTGAGCTCCAGACCCAGTGCAGCTGCAAAAGGCTTCCCAAGGGCAGCCAAAAATTGCCTCAACATGCTCCTTCCAGTGCTTTTTTCCTTGGGAACATCCCTATACCCAGGCTGATTTATCTGCCTAGGGTTAGGGTTAGGGTTCAGCCTAGAGATAGGATTTTTTCAAACAGGAAGCCCTGAATTCCAGGCACACTGCAGCTGTTAAAGGCAGTGTTTTACGTCAACCGCAACTTAGTCTGAAATAAATGCTTTTTCCCTGAGAGCATCTGAGAGGTTTGCATGAAGCACTGATATCTGACATTTGCAATTTTGAATAGGAGAGGAGAAAGAAAATGGGAAGAAGTTTTTAATTTTAGTGGTTTCAATGTTAATTTCCGTACACTTTTTCAAAACTTGTCAGCTCAAATGCCCATCAACATCTTTTAGTCATCTGTAAGTCAGTATTCATATAAAATGTGCTTCAAATCAAAAGAATTTCAAATTTGCACTCCAAATTTCTATGCCTAGATTTATGATTTCCTCCACATATTAGATGAAAGGAAGGCCTTTTTTACTGTGGGAGTGCTGGAACACTGGAACAGGTTGCCCAGGGAAGTTGTGGGTGTCCCATCCCTGAAAGTATTCAAGGTCAGCTTGGACGGGGCTTGGAGCAGCAACAAAGGAGAAGCTTGATGGTAGAGAAACAAAGTTGGACTATAGAAGAAACTGGGATTGAAGTATAGGAGCAAGTTTTCTCTCAGCTCTTGGGGTAAATTCAAAGTTGTACAAAATGACATTTATCTGTGCTATTCACTACTGTAACAGAAATGTTCATGAAAACTGTACAGAAGATAGCAAATTTTAAAAGAGATAAGAATTACAGCATAAAATCCATGGGATGGGTTACAACATGAGACACTCTCTAAGAGAAAATCTCTGTGTTTCAGCACTTCATCATGGTAAGATTTCATGAAGTGCCAAAGAAGGCGGCAAAATATCATTCGGGACGTTATTTCCTGGAATTCAGCCTGGCCATTAGTAGGAACTGGGTTTGAACACATCATGTAGATATACCACACACGCTTTCCCTTCACTGAAAAATGACTGTTTACAACGAAGAAGCAATTGACGATCAAAATTGATTGAAAGCATCTTAAACATGTCAAGTATTTCATTGTAGATGATCTGTGATCCAAATGCTTCTTCCACCTTCGAGAGGGACAGAACAATTCTTCCATATCATGATGGTTTAAAATTGTATCAACCAATGTTTTCTGCTGAAAAGATAGCATCTATTTTTTTCTATTTTTGGAAGAAAATATTCCTAGACATACAACAGGTGAGAACTAAGTAATTTTAAAGAAACAAATGAAAAGAAAATATTCTGTAAATAGAATGAAATGAAAAGCTGTGTTTTAAATAGGAGCTAAATATTAAACAGAATTTTTGTACCAGGCATTTGAATTACTGCACCAGCTCTTTTGCCCATCAAGAGAGGCATTGAGCATTTCAGTCTTTTCCAAGGTGTTCATGATCTGCTATGCTGATCTCTGTGTGTGCCTAGGTGTGTGTGGAAGGGGGGGCATGTGAAGGGGAGTGTGTATGTTTGCTTTACAATTGTTGTGGCAGATTCATGCCTCAGCTCCACATTTTGTTTTAGAAAGGTCACACAGAGTGGATGTGAAGTTTACTATCAACAAGAGATCAATTCCCAAATCATCCATTTCACTCTACCTTATAAATCATGTGCTTTGTTGCATATTTTATCAAATCTACTTTCAAGCCAGATGGAGGAAGGAGGATGTGGCAATCCCTCCACCATCTTGCAACTTTTATGCAAGTAGGTTTTCAAGAAAATCATCATTTCTCTTTGAAATATGTCTGGAACAGGCATGATGGTAGTGTCAACCTGTTGGAGTTTTTGTTGCTGGAAGAAGTTATACTAAAGGATTGGTTTTTACATTGACCAGTTACTGAATCAAGCTCAGGAATACATTGGAAATTCAACTGGGGCTTCCTTTCCCCGGCAGACTACTTCTAGAACGAGCTTGTACACTGAAGCTTACTCTTTTGCCCTCTTTTTTTTTCTTTCCTATTTTCTTGGCTTCTTTGCCACTCTCTAGACAATTTTGGAACTTTTTTCCCAACTCAAATGGTTTCAATAGTCTGATTGTGATCATACATTTTTACAAGGAATCTTTAAAATCTTTCCTCCAGTTAAGAAAGTCAAGGACTTAGGTCTTTTTCTTCCCTTATCAATATTGCAATGAAATTGATAAGTAAAGACCAACTCTTTCTTTTTGTTTTTAACCCAAGCAGATAATTCCCATCCATTCATCCATTTGGTGGACCAATAGTTGCCATTCTGATGGAAGTTGTCACTTCTTAACAATAGGCATTCTGTGACTATGTTGACAGCACTTTGGGTGAAGATCCTAACTGGTCTTAGATACACATAGGGAGAAATTTGCTCAGCCAGTGTCAGTCTTAAGCATGCGTATCAGAAGATCTTTCTAGAGCTGGGAATTTTCCCATGAAAGGGATTCAGTTAGGGAAGAGACACTTGCCCCAGAGGTTTACATTCTTCTTGAAGACTGCTTAAGGAACTTAGATGCCATGTCCATTTGGATCTGTGTCTGCACAGAACTTTGTCATGCCAGTGCTTGAAATGCATCTTGAAGAGAATTCACTAGCACAGAATGAATGAGAGTGGAAGGGGTTGGTGGGGCTAACCAGGCCCAAGCCCCCTGCCTAAACCAGGATCCCTAGAGCCTCTTGCCCAGGATTCTATCTGGGTGTACTTTGAATGTCTTCAAAGATCCAGGCTCCACAATCTTTCTGGGCAGTCTGTGCCGTGGTTCACTCACCCTCACAGTAAAGAATCATTTCCTGATGTTCCTGTATTTCAGTGTGTGCCCACTGCCTCTTGTCTTTTCACTCAGCATCACTGAAAAGACACTGATTCCCTCCCCTTTGCACTATTGCTTCCATATGGATGTGTGCTGCCATGTAGAGATATGTCAAAAACCTCCCTGAAGCCCAGGCAGATAATATTCCCTTCATCTACCAGTCAAGTTGATTCATCAGAGGAGTTTAAAGTTATGTTCAGCATGAAATGCCCCTGAAAAATCATGCTAACTACATTATTGTGTCGTCTTTCATGTGCCTGGCAAGGTTTTCCAGGAAGAGCTGCTTCATCAACTTCCTGGGTATAAAAAAGAGGCTGGCTGGTTTGTACGATTGCGAGTCCTCCTAATTGCCTTTTTTGAAGATGAGTGTCATTTGCTTACATCCAGTCCTTAGCCTCTCTTCTCGTCTACATCTTAGCAAAAAGCTTTTCCACTATGTCTGGCAAGGAGAAATTGTGCCAGCACAGAAAACATCTCCTATCGTGTTCTAGACGTTGCACGGAGGTGTGCCGAGTGTTTGGCATGAAGGAAAGAAAAGTTGTCCAAAACAGCTTCCAATCGAATGTTCATGTGATTGGAAAAGTCAGGAGAGTGCAAAGGTACTGTTTTCTATCAGTTGGCAAGCTGCGCACACAATCCCAGTGTTGTACAGCTTCCTTCTTCACCTTTCCGAAGGTGCCGCTCTCTCCGGCTCCCGGAGGCGAAGAAGCGGCTTCTTCGCGCAAAGACGATTGTGCCGCTCACTGTGCACTCCTTAGCGCGGCTTCTGCCGAAAGACGCCCGGGAGCGGCTCTTAGCTCCGGACAGCATCGTACCTTCGTCTTTAGCGTCTCTTCTCGTCTACATCTTAGCAAAAAGCTTTTCCACTATGTCTGGCGAGGAAAAACTGTGCCAGCACAGAAAACATCTCCCATCGTGTTCTAGACGTTGCACGGAGGTGTGCCGAGTGTTTGGCATGAAGGAAAGAAAAGTTGTCCGATACAGCTTCCAATCGAATGTTCATGTGATTGGAAAAGTCAGGAGAGTGCAAAGGTACTGTTTTCTATCAGTTGGCAAGCTGCGCACACAATCCCAGTGTTGTACAGCTTCCTTCTTCACCTTTCCGAAGGTGCCGCTCTCTCCGGCTCCCGGAGGCGAAGAAGCGGCTTCTTCGCGCAAAGACGATTGTGCCGCTCACTGTGCACTCCTTAGCGCGGCTTCTGCCGAAAGACGCCCGGGAGCGGCTCTTAGCTCCGGAGAGCATCGTACCTTCGTCTTAGCGTCTCTTCTCGTCTACATCTTAGCAAAAAGCTTTTCCACTATGTCTGGCGAGGAAAAACTGTGCCAGCACAGAAAACATCTCCCATCGTGTTCTAGACGTTGCACGGAGGTGTGCCGAGTGTTTGGCATGAAGGAAAGAAAAGTTGTCCAAAACAGCTTCCAATCGAATGTTCATGTGATTGGAAAAGTCAGGAGAGTGCAAAGGTACTGTTTTCTATCAGTTTGCAAGCTGCGCACACAATCCCAGTGTTGTACAGCTTCCTTCTTCACCTTTCCGAAGGTGCCGCTCTCTCCGGCTCCCGGAGGCGAAGAAGCGGCTTCTTCGCGCAAAGACGATTGTGCCGCTCACTGTGCACTCCTTAGCGCGGCTTCTGCCGAAAGACGCCCGGGAGCGGCTCTTAGCTCCGGACAGCATCGAACCTTCGTCTTTAGCGTCTCTTCTCGTCTACATCTTAGCAAAAAGCTTTTCCACTATGTCTGGCGAGGAAAAACTGTGCCAGCACAGAAAACATCTCCCATCGTGTTCTAGACGTTGCACGGAGGTGTGCCGAGTGTTTGGCATGAAGAAAAGAAAAGTTGTCCAAAACAGCTTCCAATCGAATGTTCATGTGATTGGAAAAGTCAGGAGAGTGCAAAGGTACTGTTTTCTATCAGTTGGCAAGCTGCGCACACAATCCCAGTGTTGTACAGCTTCCTTCTTCACCTTTCCGAAGGTGCCGCTCTCTCCGGCTCCCGGAGGCGAAGAAGCGGCTTCTTCGCGCAAAGACGATTGTGCCGCTCACTGTGCACTCCTTAGCGCGGCTTCTGCCGAAAGACGCCCGGGAGCGGCTCTTAGCTCCGGACAGCATCGTACCTTCGTCTTTAGCGTCTCTTCTCGTCTACATCTTAGCAAAAAGCTTTTCCACTATGTCTGGCGAGGAAAAACTGTGCCAGCACAGAAAACATCTCCCATCGTGTTCTAGACGTTGCACGGAGGTGTGCCGAGTGTTTGGCATGAAGGAAAGAAAAGTTGTCCAAAACAGCTTCCAATCGAATGTTCATGTGATTGGAAAAGTCAGGAGAGTGCAAAGGTACTGTTTTCTATCAGTTGGCAAGCTGCGCACACAATCCCAGTGTTGTACAGCTTCCTTCTTCACCTTTCCGAAGGTGCCGCTCTCTCCGGCTCCCGGAGGCGAAGAAGCGGCTTCTTCGCGCAAAGACGATTGTGCCGCTCACTGTGCACTCCTTAGCGCGGCTTCTGCCGAAAGACGCCCGGGAGCGGCTCTTAGCTCCGGACAGCATCGTACCTTCGTCTTTAGCGTCTCTTCTCGTCTACATCTTAGCAAAAAGCTTTTCCATTATGTCTGGCGAGGAAAAACTTTGCCAGCACAGAAAACATCTCCCATCGTGTTCTAGACGTTGCACGGAGGTGTGCCGAGTGTTTGGCATGAAGAAAAGAAAAGTTGTCCAAAACAGCTTCCAATCGAATGTTCATGCGATTGGAAAAGTCAGGAGAGTGCAAAGGTACTGTTTTCTATCAGTTGGCAAGCTGCGCACACAATCCCAGTGTTGTACAGCTTCCTTCTTCACCTTTCCGAAGGTGCCGCTCTCTCCGGCTCCCGGAGGCGAAGAAGCGGCTTCTTCGCGCAAAGACGATTGTGCCGCTCACTGTGCACTCCTTAGCGCGGCTTCTGCCGAAAGACGCCCGGGAGCGGCTCTTAGCTCCGGAGAGCATCGTACCTTCGTCTTTAGCGTCTCTTCTCGTCTACATCTTAGCAAAAAGCTTTTCCATTATGTCTGGCGAGGAAAAACTTTGCCAGCACAGAAAACATCTCCCATCGTGTTCTAGACGTTGCACGGAGGTGTGCCGAGTGTTTGGCATGAAGAAAAGAAAAGTTGTCCAAAACAGCTTCCAATCGAATGTTCATGTGATTGGAAAAGTCAGGAGAGTGCAAAGGTACTGTTTTCTATCAGTTGGCAAGCTGCGCACACAATCCCAGTGTTGTACAGCTTCCTTCTTCACCTTTCCGAAGGTGCCGCTCTCTCCGGCTCCCGGAGGCGAAGAAGCGGCTTCTTCGCGCAAAGACGATTGTGCCGCTCACTGTGCACTCCTTAGCGCGGCTTCTGCCGAAAGACGCCCGGGAGCGGCTCTTAGCTCCGGACAGCATCGAACCTTCGTCTTTAGCGTCTCTTCTCGTCTACATCTTAGCAAAAAGCTTTTCCACTATGTCTGGCGAGGAAAAACTGTGCCAGCACAGAAAACATCTCCCATCGTGTTCTAGACGTTGCACGATCCCTATACTTAGGCTGATTTTCCTTCCTGGGGATAGGGTTAGGCTTCAGCCTAGGGCTTCGAGATTTTAACCAGGAAGCCCTGAGTTCCAGGCTTACTGCATCTGCCAAAGGCATCCCAAAGGGAGTGCAGAAGTGCCACAACATGGTTGCTTTCACCGCTTTTCCCTTAGGAAGAACCCTAATACGCGGCTGATTTACCTTCCTAGGGTTACTGTTAGGCTTAGGCCTAGGACTTTTAAAACCAGGAAGCCCTGGGCTCCAGGCACACTGCAGCTGCGAAAGGCATCCCAAGGGGAGCGCAAAAGTGACACAACTTGGCTGCCACCACTGATATTTCCATGAGACCATCCCGAAACATAGGCTGATTTTCCTTCCTAGGGTTAAGGTTTGAGTTACGCCTAGGGTAAGGGTTCTATTAACCAGAAAGCCCTGAGTTCCAAGAACACAGCAGCTGCGAAGGACTTCCCAAGAAGAGCGCAAAAGTACCACAACATGCCTGCCTCCACAGCTTTTTCCTTGGGGACATGCCTAATTCCTGGCTGATTTGCCTTTCTCGTCTTAGGGTTGGGGTTCGGCCTAGGGCTAGGATTTTTAAAATCAGGAAGCCCTGAGTTCCAGGCACACTGGAGCTGTGAAAGTCATCCAAAAGGGAGTGCAAAAGTGCCACAACATGGTTCCTTTCACGGCTTTTTCCTTGGCAAGAAGCCTAACACCAGGCTGATTTACCTTCCCAGGGTTACTGTAAGGCTTAGGCTTAGGACTAGGTATTTTAAAACTAGGAAGTCCTTAGCTCCAGGCGCACTGCATCTGTTCAAGTCATCCCAAGAGGAGTAGAAAAGTGCAACAACATGGCAGCTTTCACAGCTTTTTCCTTGGCACCATCCCTATACCTAGGCTGATTTATTTGCCTAGGGTTAGGGTTAGGGTTCAGCCTAGGGCTTGGAGCTTTTAACCAGGAAGCCCTGAGTTCCAGGCTTACTTCATCTGCCAAAGGCATCCCAAAAGGAGTGCAGAAGTGCCACAACATGGCTGCTTTCACGGCTTTTCCCTTAGGAAGAACCCTAATACGCGTCTGATTTACCTTCCTAGGGTTACTGTTAGGCTTAGGCCTAGGACTTTTAAAACAAGGAAGCCCTGGGCTCCAGGCACATGCAGCTGTTCAAGGCATCCCAAGAGGGACGCAGAAGTGATACAACTTGGCTGCCTCTGCTGCTATTCACATGGGACCATCCCGAACCATAGGCTGATTTTCCTTCCTAGGGTTAAGGTTTGAGTTTCGCCTAGGGTAAGAGGTCTATTAACCAGAAAGCCCTGAGTTCCAAGAACACAGCAGCTGCGAAGGACTACCCAAGAAGAGCGCAAAAGTACCACAACATGCCTGCCTCCACAGCTTTTTCCTTGGGGACATGCCTAATTCCTGGCTGATTTGCCTTTCTCGTCTTAGGGTTGGGGTTCGGCCTAGGGCTAGGATAATTTTAACTAGGAAGCCCTGAGTTCCAGGCTTACTGCATCTGCCAAAGGCATCCCAAAGGGAGTGCAAAAGTGCCACATCATGGCTGCTTTCACAGCTTTTCCCTTAGGAAGAACCCTAATACGCGGCTGATTTACCTTCCTAGGGTTACTGTTAGGCTTAGGCCTAGGACTTTTAAAACCAGGAAGCCCTGGGCTCCAGGCACACTGCAGCTGCGAAAGGCATCCCAAGGGGAGCGCAAAAGTGACACAACTTGGCTGCCACCACTGATATTTCCATGAGACCATCCCGAACCATAGGCTGATTTTCCTTCCTAGGGTTAAGGTTTGAATTACACCTAGGGTAAGGGTTCTATTAACCAGAAAGCCCTGAGTTCCAAGAACACAGCAGCTGCGAAGGACTAGCCAAGAAGAGCGCAAAAGTACCACAACATGCCTGCCTCCACAGCTTTTTCCTTGGGGACATGCCTAATTCCTGGCTGATTTGCCTTTCTCGTCTTAGGGTTGGGGTTCGGCCTAGGGCTAGGATTTTTTTAACTAGGAAGCCCTGAGTTCCAGGCTTACTGCATCTGCCAAAGGCATCCCAAAGGGAGTGCAGAAGTGCCACAACATGGCTGCTTTCACGGCTTTTCCCTTAGGAAGAACCCTAATACGCGGCTGATTTACCTTCCTAGGGTTACTGTTAGGCTTAGGCCTAGGACTTTTAAAACCAGGAAGCCCTGGGCTCCAGGCACACTGCAGCTGCGAAAGGCATCCCAAGGGGAGCGCAAAAGTGACACAACTTGGCTGCCATCACTGATATTTCCATGAGACCATCCCGAACCATAGGCTGATTTTCCTTCCTAGGGTTAAGGTTTGAGTTATGCCTGGGGTAAGGGTTCTATTAACCAGAAAGCCCTGAGTTCCAAGAACACAGCAGCTGCGAAGGACTAGCCAAGAAGAGCGCAAAAGTACCACAACATGCCTGCCTCCACAGCTTTTTCCTTGGGGACATGCCTAATTCCTGGCTGATTTGCCTTTCTCGTCTTAGGGTTGGGGTTCGGCCTAGGGCTAGGATATTTTTAACTAATAAGCCCTGAGTTCCAGGCTTACTTCATCTGCCAAAGGCATCCCAAAGGGAGTGCAAAAGTGCCACAACATGGCTGCTTTCACGGCTTTTCCCTTAGGAAGAACCCTAATACGCGGCTGATTTACCTTCCTAGGGTTACTGTTAGGCTTAGGCCTAGGACTTTTAAAACCAGGAAGCCCTGGGCTCCAGGCATATGCAGCTGTTAAAGGCATCCCAATAGGGCTGCAGAAGTGACACAACTTGGCTGCCTCTGCTTCTATTCTCATGAGACCATCCCGAACCATAGGCTGATTTTCCTTCCTAGGGTTAAGGTTTGAGTTATGCCTGGGGTAAGGGTTCTATTAACCAGAAAGCCCTGAGTTCCAAGAACACAGCAGCTGCGAAGGACTACCCAAGAAGAGCGCAAAAGTACCACAACATGCCTGCCTCCACAGCTTTTTCCTTGGGGACATGCCTAATTCCTGGCTGATTTGCCTTTCTCGTCTTAGGGTTGGGGTTCGGCCTAGGGCTAGGATTTTTTTAACTAATAAGCCCTGAGTTCCAGGCTTACTTCATCTGCCAAAGGCATCCCAAAGGGAGTGCAGAAGTGCCACAACATGGCTGCTTTCACGGCTTTTCCCTTAGGAAGAACCCTAATACTCGGCTGATTTACCTTCCTAGGGTTACTGTTAGGCTTAGGCCTAGGACTTTTAAAACCAGGAAGCCCTGGGCTCCAGGCACACTGCAGCTGCGAAAGGCATCCCAAGAGGGCCGCAAAAGTGACACAACTTGGCTGCCACCACTGATATTTCCATGAGACCATCCCGAACCATAGGCTGATTTTCCTTCCTAGGGTTAAGGTTTGAGTTACGCCTAGGGTAAGGGTTCTATTAACCAGAAAGCCCTGAGTTCCAAGAACACAGCAGCTGCGAAGGACTAGCCAAGAAGAGCGCAAAAGTACCACAACATGCCTGCCTCCACAGCTTTTTCCTTGGGGACATGCCTAATTCCTGGCTGATTTGCCTTTCTCGTCTTAGGGTTGGGGTTCGGCCTAGGGCTAGGATATTTTTAACTAGGAAGCCCTGAGTTCCAGGCTTCTTCATCTGCCAAAGGCATCCCAAAGGGAGTGCAAAAGTGCCACAACATGGCTGCTTTCACGGCTTTTCCCTTAGGAAGAACCCTAATACGCGGCTGATTTACCTTCCTAGGGTTACTGTAAGGCTTAGGCCTAGGGCTAGGATTTTTAAAACTAGGAAGCCCTTAGCTCCAGGCACACTGCAGCTGTTCAAGTCATCCCAAGAGGGCCGCAGAAGTGACACAACTTGGCTGCCTCTGCTGCTATTCTGATGAGTCCATCCCGAACCATAGGCTGATTTTCCTTCCTAGGGTGAGGGTTAGAGTTACGCCTAGGGTTAGTGTTTTTTTAACCAGAAAGCCCTGAGTTCCAAGAACACAGCAGCTGCGAAGGACTACCCAAGAGGAGGGGAAAAGTGCCACAACATGGCTGCCTCCAGCGCTTTTTCCTTGGGACCATCATTGAACCTAAGCTGATTTACTTGCCTCCAGTTGCACCTATGGTCACGCCAAGAGATAGGGATTTTAAATCAGTAAACCCTGAGCTCCAGACCCAGTGCAGCTGCAAAAGGCTTCCCAAGGGCAGCCAAAAATTGCCTCAACATGCTCCTTCCAGTGCTTTTTTCCTTGGGAACATCCCTATACCCAGGCTGATTTATCTGCCTAGGGTTAGGGTTAGGGTTCAGCCTAGAGATAGGATTTTTTCAAACAGGAAGCCCTGAATTCCAGGCACACTGCAGCTGTTAAAGGCAGTGTTTTACGTCAACCGCAACTTAGTCTGAAATAAATGCTTTTTCCCTGAGAGCATCTGAGAGGTTTGCATGAAGCACTGATATCTGACATTTGCAATTTTGAATAGGAGAGGAGAAAGAAAATGGGAAGAAGTTTTTAATTTTAGTGGTTTCAATGTTAATTTCCGTACACTTTTTCAAAACTTGTCAGCTCAAATGCCCATCAACATCTTTTAGTCATCTGTAAGTCAGTATTCATATAAAATGTGCTTCAAATCAAAAGAATTTCAAATTTGCACTCCAAATTTCTATGCCTAGATTTATGATTTCCTCCACATATTAGATGAAAGGAAGGCCTTTTTTACTGTGGGAGTGCTGGAACACTGGAACAGGTTGCCCAGGGAAGTTGTGGGTGTCCCATCCCTGAAAGTATTCAAGGTCAGCTTGGACGGGGCTTGGAGCAGCAACAAAGGAGAAGCTTGATGGTAGAGAAACAAAGTTGGACTATAGAAGAAACTGGGATTGAAGTATAGGAGCAAGTTTTCTCTCAGCTCTTGGGGTAAATTCAAAGTTGTACAAAATGACATTTATCTGTGCTATTCACTACTGTAACAGAAATGTTCATGAAAACTGTACAGAAGATAGCAAATTTTAAAAGAGATAAGAATTACAGCATAAAATCCATGGGATGGGTTACAACATGAGACACTCTCTAAGAGAAAATCTCTGTGTTTCAGCACTTCATCATGGTAAGATTTCATGAAGTGCCAAAGAAGGCGGCAAAATATCATTCGGGACGTTATTTCCTGGAATTCAGCCTGGCCATTAGTAGGAACTGGGTTTGAACACATCATGTAGATATACCACACACGCTTTCCCTTCACTGAAAAATGACTGTTTACAACGAAGAAGCAATTGACGATCAAAATTGATTGAAAGCATCTTAAACATGTCAAGTATTTCATTGTAGATGATCTGTGATCCAAATGCTTCTTCCACCTTCGAGAGGGACAGAACAATTCTTCCATATCATGATGGTTTAAAATTGTATCAACCAATGTTTTCTGCTGAAAAGATAGCATCTATTTTTTTCTATTTTTGGAAGAAAATATTCCTAGACATACAACAGGTGAGAACTAAGTAATTTTAAAGAAACAAATGAAAAGAAAATATTCTGTAAATAGAATGAAATGAAAAGCTGTGTTTTAAATAGGAGCTAAATATTAAACAGAATTTTTGTACCAGGCATTTGAATTACTGCACCAGCTCTTTTGCCCATCAAGAGAGGCATTGAGCATTTCAGTCTTTTCCAAGGTGTTCATGATCTGCTATGCTGATCTCTGTGTGTGCCTAGGTGTGTGTGGAAGGGGGGGCATGTGAAGGGGAGTGTGTATGTTTGCTTTACAATTGTTGTGGCAGATTCATGCCTCAGCTCCACATTTTGTTTTAGAAAGGTCACACAGAGTGGATGTGAAGTTTACTATCAACAAGAGATCAATTCCCAAATCATCCATTTCACTCTACCTTATAAATCATGTGCTTTGTTGCATATTTTATCAAATCTACTTTCAAGCCAGATGGAGGAAGGAGGATGTGGCAATCCCTCCACCATCTTGCAACTTTTATGCAAGTAGGTTTTCAAGAAAATCATCATTTCTCTTTGAAATATGTCTGGAACAGGCATGATGGTAGTGTCAACCTGTTGGAGTTTTTGTTGCTGGAAGAAGTTATACTAAAGGATTGGTTTTTACATTGACCAGTTACTGAATCAAGCTCAGGAATACATTGGAAATTCAACTGGGGCTTCCTTTCCCCGGCAGACTACTTCTAGAACGAGCTTGTACACTGAAGCTTACTCTTTTGCCCTCTTTTTTTTTCTTTCCTATTTTCTTGGCTTCTTTGCCACTCTCTAGACAATTTTGGAACTTTTTTCCCAACTCAAATGGTTTCAATAGTCTGATTGTGATCATACATTTTTACAAGGAATCTTTAAAATCTTTCCTCCAGTTAAGAAAGTCAAGGACTTAGGTCTTTTTCTTCCCTTATCAATATTGCAATGAAATTGATAAGTAAAGACCAACTCTTTCTTTTTGTTTTTAACCCAAGCAGATAATTCCCATCCATTCATCCATTTGGTGGACCAATAGTTGCCATTCTGATGGAAGTTGTCACTTCTTAACAATAGGCATTCTGTGACTATGTTGACAGCACTTTGGGTGAAGATCCTAACTGGTCTTAGATACACATAGGGAGAAATTTGCTCAGCCAGTGTCAGTCTTAAGCATGCGTATCAGAAGATCTTTCTAGAGCTGGGAATTTTCCCATGAAAGGGATTCAGTTAGGGAAGAGACACTTGCCCCAGAGGTTTACATTCTTCTTGAAGACTGCTTAAGGAACTTAGATGCCATGTCCATTTGGATCTGTGTCTGCACAGAACTTTGTCATGCCAGTGCTTGAAATGCATCTTGAAGAGAATTCACTAGCACAGAATGAATGAGAGTGGAAGGGGTTGGTGGGGCTAACCAGGCCCAAGCCCCCTGCCTAAACCAGGATCCCTAGAGCCTCTTGCCCAGGATTCTATCTGGGTGTACTTTGAATGTCTTCAAAGATCCAGGCTCCACAATCTTTCTGGGCAGTCTGTGCCGTGGTTCACTCACCCTCACAGTAAAGAATCATTTCCTGATGTTCCTGTATTTCAGTGTGTGCCCACTGCCTCTTGTCTTTTCACTCAGCATCACTGAAAAGACACTGATTCCCTCCCCTTTGCACTATTGCTTCCATATGGATGTGTGCTGCCATGTAGAGATATGTCAAAAACCTCCCTGAAGCCCAGGCAGATAATATTCCCTTCATCTACCAGTCAAGTTGATTCATCAGAGGAGTTTAAAGTTATGTTCAGCATGAAATGCCCCTGAAAAATCATGCTAACTACATTATTGTGTCGTCTTTCATGTGCCTGGCAAGGTTTTCCAGGAAGAGCTGCTTCATCAACTTCCTGGGTATAAAAAAGAGGCTGGCTGGTTTGTACGATTGCGAGTCCTCCTAATTGCCTTTTTTGAAGATGAGTGTCATTTGCTTACATCCAGTCCTTAGCCTCTCTTCTCGTCTACACCTTAGCAAAAAGCTTTTCCACTATGTCTGGCAAGGAGAAATTGTGCCAGCACAGAAAACATCTCCTATCGTGTTCTAGACGTTGCACGGAGGTGTGCCGAGTGTTTGGCATGAAGGAAAGAAAAGTTGTCCAAAACAGCTTCCAATCGAATGTTCATGTGATTGGAAAAGTCAGGAGAGTGCAAAGGTACTGTTTTCTATCAGTTGGCAAGCTGCGCACACAATCCCAGTGTTGTACAGCTTCCTTCTTCACCTTTCCGAAGGTGCCGCTCTCTCCGGCTCCCGGAGGCGAAGAAGCGGCTTCTTCGCGCAAAGACGATTGTGCCGCTCACTGTGCACTCCTTAGCGCGGCTTCTGCCGAAAGACGCCCGGGAGCGGCTCTTAGCTCCGGAGAGCATCGTACCTTCGTCTTTAGCGTCTCTTCTCGTCTACATCTTAGCAAAAAGCTTTTCCACTATGTCTGGCGAGGAAAAACTGTGCCAGCACAGAAAACATCTCCCATCGTGTTCTAGACGTTGCACGGAGGTGTGCCGAGTGTTTGGCATGAAGGAAAGAAAAGTTGTCCGATACAGCTTCCAATCGAATGTTCATGTGATTGGAAAAGTCAGGAGAGTGCAAAGGTACTGTTTTCTATCAGTTGGCAAGCTGCGCACACAATCCCAGTGTTGTACAGCTTCCTTCTTCACCTTTCCGAAGGTGCCGCTCTCTCCGGCTCCCGGAGGCGAAGAAGCGGCTTCTTCGCGCAAAGACGATTGTGCCGCTCACTGTGCACTCCTTAGCGCGGCTTCTGCCGAAAGACGCCCGGGAGCGGCTCTTAGCTCCGGAGAGCATCGTACCTTCGTCTTAGCGTCTCTTCTCGTCTACATCTTAGCAAAAAGCTTTTCCACTATGTCTGGCGAGGAAAAACTGTGCCAGCACAGAAAACATCTCCCATCGTGTTCTAGACGTTGCACGGAGGTGTGCCGAGTGTTTGGCATGAAGGAAAGAAAAGTTGTCCAAAACAGCTTCCAATCGAATGTTCATGTGATTGGAAAAGTCAGGAGAGTGCAAAGGTACTGTTTTCTATCAGTTTGCAAGCTGCGCACACAATCCCAGTGTTGTACAGCTTCCTTCTTCACCTTTCCGAAGGTGCCGCTCTCTCCGGCTCCCGGAGGCGAAGAAGCGGCTTCTTCGCGCAAAGACGATTGTGCCGCTCACTGTGCACTCCTTAGCGCGGCTTCTGCCGAAAGACGCCCGGGAGCGGCTCTTAGCTCCGGACAGCATCGAACCTTCGTCTTTAGCGTCTCTTCTCGTCTACATCTTAGCAAAAAGCTTTTCCACTATGTCTGGCGAGGAAAAACTGTGCCAGCACAGAAAACATCTCCCATCGTGTTCTAGACGTTGCACGGAGGTGTGCCGAGTGTTTGGCATGAAGAAAAGAAAAGTTGTCCAAAACAGCTTCCAATCGAATGTTCATGTGATTGGAAAAGTCAGGAGAGTGCAAAGGTACTGTTTTCTATCAGTTGGCAAGCTGCGCACACAATCCCAGTGTTGTACAGCTTCCTTCTTCACCTTTCCGAAGGTGCCGCTCTCTCCGGCTCCCGGAGGCGAAGAAGCGGCTTCTTCGCGCAAAGACGATTGTGCCGCTCACTGTGCACTCCTTAGCGCGGCTTCTGCCGAAAGACGCCCGGGAGCGGCTCTTAGCTCCGGACAGCATCGTACCTTCGTCTTTAGCGTCTCTTCTCGTCTACATCTTAGCAAAAAGCTTTTCCACTATGTCTGGCGAGGAAAAACTGTGCCAGCACAGAAAACATCTCCCATCGTGTTCTAGACGTTGCACGGAGGTGTGCCGAGTGTTTGGCATGAAGGAAAGAAAAGTTGTCCGAAACAGCTTCCAATCGAATGTTCATGTGATTGGAAAAGTCAGGAGAGTGCAAAGGTACTGTTTTCTATCAGTTGGCAAGCTGCGCACACAATCCCAGTGTTGTACAGCTTCCTTCTTCACCTTTCCGAAGGTGCCGCTCTCTCCGGCTCCCGGAGGCGAAGAAGCGGCTTCTTCGCGCAAAGACGATTGTGCCGCTCACTGTGCACTCCTTAGCGCGGCTTCTGCCGAAAGACGCCCGGGAGCGGCTCTTAGCTCCGGACAGCATCGTACCTTCGTCTTTAGCGTCTCTTCTCGTCTACATCTTAGCAAAAAGCTTTTCCATTATGTCTGGCGAGGAAAAACTTTGCCAGCACAGAAAACATCTCCCATCGTGTTCTAGACGTTGCACGGAGGTGTGCCGAGTGTTTGGCATGAAGAAAAGAAAAGTTGTCCAAAACAGCTTCCAATCGAATGTTCATGCGATTGGAAAAGTCAGGAGAGTGCAAAGGTACTGTTTTCTATCAGTTGGCAAGCTGCGCACACAATCCCAGTGTTGTACAGCTTCCTTCTTCACCTTTCCGAAGGTGCCGCTCTCTCCGGCTCCCGGAGGCGAAGAAGCGGCTTCTTCGCGCAAAGACGATTGTGCCGCTCACTGTGCACTCCTTAGCGCGGCTTCTGCCGAAAGACGCCCGGGAGCGGCTCTTAGCTCCGGAGAGCATCGTACCTTCGTCTTTAGCGTCTCTTCTCGTCTACATCTTAGCAAAAAGCTTTTCCATTATGTCTGGCGAGGAAAAACTTTGCCAGCACAGAAAACATCTCCCATCGTGTTCTAGACGTTGCACGGAGGTGTGCCGAGTGTTTGGCATGAAGAAAAGAAAAGTTGTCCAAAACAGCTTCCAATCGAATGTTCATGTGATTGGAAAAGTCAGGAGAGTGCAAAGGTACTGTTTTCTATCAGTTGGCAAGCTGCGCACACAATCCCAGTGTTGTACAGCTTCCTTCTTCACCTTTCCGAAGGTGCCGCTCTCTCCGGCTCCCGGAGGCGAAGAAGCGGCTTCTTCGCGCAAAGACGATTGTGCCGCTCACTGTGCACTCCTTAGCGCGGCTTCTGCCGAAAGACGCCCGGGAGCGGCTCTTAGCTCCGGACAGCATCGAACCTTCGTCTTTAGCGTCTCTTCTCGTCTACATCTTAGCAAAAAGCTTTTCCACTATGTCTGGCGAGGAAAAACTGTGCCAGCACAGAAAACATCTCCCATCGTGTTCTAGACGTTGCACGATCCCTATACTTAGGCTGATTTTCCTTCCTGGGGATAGGGTTAGGCTTCAGCCTAGGGCTTCGAGATTTTAACCAGGAAGCCCTGAGTTCCAGGCTTACTGCATCTGCCAAAGGCATCCGAAAGGGAGTGCAGAAGTGCCACAACATGGTTGCTTTCACCGCTTTTCCCTTAGGAAGAACCCTAATACGCGGCTGATTTACCTTCCTAGGGTTACTGTTAGGCTTAGGCCTAGGACTTTTAAAACCAGGAAGCCCTGGGCTCCAGGCACACTGCAGCTGCGAAAGGCATCCCAAGGGGAGCGCAAAAGTGACACAACTTGGCTGCCACCACTGATATTTCCATGAGACCATCCCGAAACATAGGCTGATTTTCCTTCCTAGGGTTAAGGTTTGAGTTACGCCTAGGGTAAGGGTTCTATTAACCAGAAAGCCCTGAGTTCCAAGAACACAGCAGCTGCGAAGGACTTCCCAAGAAGAGCGCAAAAGTACCACAACATGCCTGCCTCCACAGCTTTTTCCTTGGGGACATGCCTAATTCCTGGCTGATTTGCCTTTCTCGTCTTAGGGTTGGGGTTCGGCCTAGGGCTAGGATTTTTAAAATCAGGAAGCCCTGAGTTCCAGGCACACTGGAGCTGTGAAAGTCATCCAAAAGGGAGTGCAAAAGTGCCACAACATGGTTGCTTTCACGGCTTTTTCCTTGGCAAGAAGCCTAACACCAGGCTGATTTACCTTCCCAGGGTTACTGTAAGGCTTAGGCTTAGGACTAGGTATTTTAAAACTAGGAAGTCCTTAGCTCCAGGCGCACTGCATCTGTTCAAGTCATCCCAAGAGGAGTAGAAAAGTGCAACAACATGGCAGCTTTCACAGCTTTTTCCTTGGCACCATCCCTATACCTAGGCTGATTTATTTGCCTAGGGTTAGGGTTAGGGTTCAGCCTAGGGCTTGGAGCTTTTAACCAGGAAGCCCTGAGTTCCAGGCTTACTTCATCTGCCAAAGGCATCCCAAAAGGAGTGCAGAAGTGCCACAACATGGCTGCTTTCACGGCTTTTCCCTTAGGAAGAACCCTAATACGCGTCTGATTTACCTTCCTAGGGTTACTGTTAGGCTTAGGCCTAGGACTTTTAAAACAAGGAAGCCCTGGGCTCCAGGCACATGCAGCTGTTCAAGGCATCCCAAGAGGGACGCAGAAGTGATACAACTTGGCTGCCTCTGCTGCTATTCACATGGGACCATCCCGAACCATAGGCTGATTTTCCTTCCTAGGGTTAAGGTTTGAGTTTCGCCTAGGGTAAGAGGTCTATTAACCAGAAAGCCCTGAGTTCCAAGAACACAGCAGCTGCGAAGGACTACCCAAGAAGAGCGCAAAAGTACCACAACATGCCTGCCTCCACAGCTTTTTCCTTGGGGACATGCCTAATTCCTGGCTGATTTGCCTTTCTCGTCTTAGGGTTGGGGTTCGGCCTAGGGCTAGGATAATTTTAACTAGGAAGCCCTGAGTTCCAGGCTTACTGCATCTGCCAAAGGCATCCCAAAGGGAGTGCAAAAGTGCCACATCATGGCTGCTTTCACAGCTTTTCCCTTAGGAAGAACCCTAATACGCGGCTGATTTACCTTCCTAGGGTTACTGTTAGGCTTAGGCCTAGGACTTTTAAAACCAGGAAGCCCTGGGCTCCAGGCACACTGCAGCTGCGAAAGGCATCCCAAGGGGAGCGCAAAAGTGACACAACTTGGCTGCCACCACTGATATTTCCATGAGACCATCCCGAACCATAGGCTGATTTTCCTTCCTAGGGTTAAGGTTTGAATTACACCTAGGGTAAGGGTTCTATTAACCAGAAAGCCCTGAGTTCCAAGAACACAGCAGCTGCGAAGGACTAGCCAAGAAGAGCGCAAAAGTACCACAACATGCCTGCCTCCACAGCTTTTTCCTTGGGGACATGCCTAATTCCTGGCTGATTTGCCTTTCTCGTCTTAGGGTTGGGGTTCGGCCTAGGGCTAGGATTTTTTTAACTAGGAAGCCCTGAGTTCCAGGCTTACTGCATCTGCCAAAGGCATCCCAAAGGGAGTGCAGAAGTGCCACAACATGGCTGCTTTCACGGCTTTTCCCTTAGGAAGAACCCTAATACGCGGCTGATTTACCTTCCTAGGGTTACTGTTAGGCTTAGGCCTAGGACTTTTAAAACCAGGAAGCCCTGGGCTCCAGGCACACTGCAGCTGCGAAAGGCATCCCAAGGGGAGCGCAAAAGTGACACAACTTGGCTGCCACCACTGATATTTCCATGAGACCATCCCGAACCATAGGCTGATTTTCCTTCCTAGGGTTAAGGTTTGAGTTATGCCTGGGGTAAGGGTTCTATTAACCAGAAAGCCCTGAGTTCCAAGAACACAGCAGCTGCGAAGGACTAGCCAAGAAGAGCGCAAAAGTACCACAACATGCCTGCCTCCACAGCTTTTTCCTTGGGGACATGCCTAATTCCTGGCTGATTTGCCTTTCTCGTCTTAGGGTTGGGGTTCGGCCTAGGGCTAGGATATTTTTAACTAATAAGCCCTGAGTTCCAGGCTTACTTCATCTGCCAAAGGCATCCCAAAGGGAGTGCAAAAGTGCCACAACATGGCTGCTTTCACGGCTTTTCCCTTAGGAAGAACCCTAATACGCGGCTGATTTACCTTCCTAGGGTTACTGTTAGGCTTAGGCCTAGGACTTTTAAAACCAGGAAGCCCTGGGCTCCAGGCATATGCAGCTGTTAAAGGCATCCCAATAGGGCTGCAGAAGTGACACAACTTGGCTGCCTCTGCTTCTATTCTCATGAGACCATCCCGAACCATAGGCTGATTTTCCTTCCTAGGGTTAAGGTTTGAGTTATGCCTGGGGTAAGGGTTCTATTAACCAGAAAGCCCTGAGTTCCAAGAACACAGCAGCTGCGAAGGACTACCCAAGAAGAGCGCAAAAGTACCACAACATGCCTGCCTCCACAGCTTTTTCCTTGGGGACATGCCTAATTCCTGGCTGATTTGCCTTTCTCGTCTTAGGGTTGGGGTTCGGCCTAGGGCTAGGATTTTTTTAACTAATAAGCCCTGAGTTCCAGGCTTACTTCATCTGCCAAAGGCATCCCAAAGGGAGTGCAGAAGTGCCACAACATGGCTGCTTTCACGGCTTTTCCCTTAGGAAGAACCCTAATACTCGGCTGATTTACCTTCCTAGGGTTACTGTTAGGCTTAGGCCTAGGACTTTTAAAACCAGGAAGCCCTGGGCTCCAGGCACACTGCAGCTGCGAAAGGCATCCCAAGAGGGCCGCAAAAGTGACACAACTTGGCTGCCACCACTGATATTTCCATGAGACCATCCCGAACCATAGGCTGATTTTCCTTCCTAGGGTTAAGGTTTGAGTTACGCCTAGGGTAAGGGTTCTATTAACCAGAAAGCCCTGAGTTCCAAGAACACAGCAGCTGCGAAGGACTAGCCAAGAAGAGCGCAAAAGTACCACAACATGCCTGCCTCCACAGCTTTTTCCTTGGGGACATGCCTAATTCCTGGCTGATTTGCCTTTCTCGTCTTAGGGTTGGGGTTCGGCCTAGGGCTAGGATATTTTTAACTAGGAAGCCCTGAGTTCCAGGCTTCTTCATCTGCCAAAGGCATCCCAAAGGGAGTGCAAAAGTGCCACAACATGGCTGCTTTCACGGCTTTTCCCTTAGGAAGAACCCTAATACGCGGCTGATTTACCTTCCTAGGGTTACTGTAAGGCTTAGGCCTAGGGCTAGGATTTTTAAAACTAGGAAGCCCTTAGCTCCAGGCACACTGCAGCTGTTCAAGTCATCCCAAGAGGGCCGCAGAAGTGACACAACTTGGCTGCCTCTGCTGCTATTCTGATGAGTCCATCCCGAACCATAGGCTGATTTTCCTTCCTAGGGTGAGGGTTAGAGTTACGCCTAGGGTTAGTGTTTTTTTAACCAGAAAGCCCTGAGTTCCAAGAACACAGCAGCTGCGAAGGACTACCCAAGAGGAGGGGAAAAGTGCCACAACATGGCTGCCTCCAGCGCTTTTTCCTTGGGACCATCATTGAACCTAAGCTGATTTACTTGCCTCCAGTTGCACCTATGGTCACGCCAAGAGATAGGGATTTTAAATCAGTAAACCCTGAGCTCCAGACCCAGTGCAGCTGCAAAAGGCTTCCCAAGGGCAGCCAAAAATTGCCTCAACATGCTCCTTCCAGTGCTTTTTTCCTTGGGAACATCCCTATACCCAGGCTGATTTATCTGCCTAGGGTTAGGGTTAGGGTTCAGCCTAGAGATAGGATTTTTTCAAACAGGAAGCCCTGAATTCCAGGCACACTGCAGCTGTTAAAGGCAGTGTTTTACGTCAACCGCAACTTAGTCTGAAATAAATGCTTTTTCCCTGAGAGCATCTGAGAGGTTTGCATGAAGCACTGATATCTGACATTTGCAATTTTGAATAGGAGAGGAGAAAGAAAATGGGAAGAAGTTTTTAATTTTAGTGGTTTCAATGTTAATTTCCGTACACTTTTTCAAAACTTGTCAGCTCAAATGCCCATCAACATCTTTTAGTCATCTGTAAGTCAGTATTCATATAAAATGTGCTTCAAATCAAAAGAATTTCAAATTTGCACTCCAAATTTCTATGCCTAGATTTATGATTTCCTCCACATATTAGATGAAAGGAAGGCCTTTTTTACTGTGGGAGTGCTGGAACACTGGAACAGGTTGCCCAGGGAAGTTGTGGGTGTCCCATCCCTGAAAGTATTCAAGGTCAGCTTGGACGGGGCTTGGAGCAGCAACAAAGGAGAAGCTTGATGGTAGAGAAACAAAGTTGGACTATAGAAGAAACTGGGATTGAAGTATAGGAGCAAGTTTTCTCTCAGCTCTTGGGGTAAATTCAAAGTTGTACAAAATGACATTTATCTGTGCTATTCACTACTGTAACAGAAATGTTCATGAAAACTGTACAGAAGATAGCAAATTTTAAAAGAGATAAGAATTACAGCATAAAATCCATGGGATGGGTTACAACATGAGACACTCTCTAAGAGAAAATCTCTGTGTTTCAGCACTTCATCATGGTAAGATTTCATGAAGTGCCAAAGAAGGCGGCAAAATATCATTCGGGACGTTATTTCCTGGAATTCAGCCTGGCCATTAGTAGGAACTGGGTTTGAACACATCATGTAGATATACCACACACGCTTTCCCTTCACTGAAAAATGACTGTTTACAACGAAGAAGCAATTGACGATCAAAATTGATTGAAAGCATCTTAAACATGTCAAGTATTTCATTGTAGATGATCTGTGATCCAAATGCTTCTTCCACCTTCGAGAGGGACAGAACAATTCTTCCATATCATGATGGTTTAAAATTGTATCAACCAATGTTTTCTGCTGAAAAGATAGCATCTATTTTTTTCTATTTTTGGAAGAAAATATTCCTAGACATACAACAGGTGAGAACTAAGTAATTTTAAAGAAACAAATGAAAAGAAAATATTCTGTAAATAGAATGAAATGAAAAGCTGTGTTTTAAATAGGAGCTAAATATTAAACAGAATTTTTGTACCAGGCATTTGAATTACTGCACCAGCTCTTTTGCCCATCAAGAGAGGCATTGAGCATTTCAGTCTTTTCCAAGGTGTTCATGATCTGCTATGCTGATCTCTGTGTGTGCCTAGGTGTGTGTGGAAGGGGGGGCATGTGAAGGGGAGTGTGTATGTTTGCTTTACAATTGTTGTGGCAGATTCATGCCTCAGCTCCACATTTTGTTTTAGAAAGGTCACACAGAGTGGATGTGAAGTTTACTATCAACAAGAGATCAATTCCCAAATCATCCATTTCACTCTACCTTATAAATCATGTGCTTTGTTGCATATTTTATCAAATCTACTTTCAAGCCAGATGGAGGAAGGAGGATGTGGCAATCCCTCCACCATCTTGCAACTTTTATGCAAGTAGGTTTTCAAGAAAATCATCATTTCTCTTTGAAATATGTCTGGAACAGGCATGATGGTAGTGTCAACCTGTTGGAGTTTTTGTTGCTGGAAGAAGTTATACTAAAGGATTGGTTTTTACATTGACCAGTTACTGAATCAAGCTCAGGAATACATTGGAAATTCAACTGGGGCTTCCTTTCCCCGGCAGACTACTTCTAGAACGAGCTTGTACACTGAAGCTTACTCTTTTGCCCTCTTTTTTTTTCTTTCCTATTTTCTTGGCTTCTTTGCCACTCTCTAGACAATTTTGGAACTTTTTTCCCAACTCAAATGGTTTCAATAGTCTGATTGTGATCATACATTTTTACAAGGAATCTTTAAAATCTTTCCTCCAGTTAAGAAAGTCAAGGACTTAGGTCTTTTTCTTCCCTTATCAATATTGCAATGAAATTGATAAGTAAAGACCAACTCTTTCTTTTTGTTTTTAACCCAAGCAGATAATTCCCATCCATTCATCCATTTGGTGGACCAATAGTTGCCATTCTGATGGAAGTTGTCACTTCTTAACAATAGGCATTCTGTGACTATGTTGACAGCACTTTGGGTGAAGATCCTAACTGGTCTTAGATACACATAGGGAGAAATTTGCTCAGCCAGTGTCAGTCTTAAGCATGCGTATCAGAAGATCTTTCTAGAGCTGGGAATTTTCCCATGAAAGGGATTCAGTTAGGGAAGAGACACTTGCCCCAGAGGTTTACATTCTTCTTGAAGACTGCTTAAGGAACTTAGATGCCATGTCCATTTGGATCTGTGTCTGCACAGAACTTTGTCATGCCAGTGCTTGAAATGCATCTTGAAGAGAATTCACTAGCACAGAATGAATGAGAGTGGAAGGGGTTGGTGGGGCTAACCAGGCCCAAGCCCCCTGCCTAAACCAGGATCCCTAGAGCCTCTTGCCCAGGATTCTATCTGGGTGTACTTTGAATGTCTTCAAAGATCCAGGCTCCACAATCTTTCTGGGCAGTCTGTGCCGTGGTTCACTCACCCTCACAGTAAAGAATCATTTCCTGATGTTCCTGTATTTCAGTGTGTGCCCACTGCCTCTTGTCTTTTCACTCAGCATCACTGAAAAGACACTGATTCCCTCCCCTTTGCACTATTGCTTCCATATGGATGTGTGCTGCCATGTAGAGATATGTCAAAAACCTCCCTGAAGCCCAGGCAGATAATATTCCCTTCATCTACCAGTCAAGTTGATTCATCAGAGGAGTTTAAAGTTATGTTCAGCATGAAATGCCCCTGAAAAATCATGCTAACTACATTATTGTGTCGTCTTTCATGTGCCTGGCAAGGTTTTCCAGGAAGAGCTGCTTCATCAACTTCCTGGGTATAAAAAAGAGGCTGGCTGGTTTGTACGATTGCGAGTCCTCCTAATTGCCTTTTTTGAAGATGAGTGTCATTTGCTTACATCCAGTCCTTAGCCTCTCTTCTCGTCTACATCTTAGCAAAAAGCTTTTCCACTATGTCTGGCAAGGAGAAATTGTGCCAGCACAGAAAACATCTCCTATCGTGTTCTAGACGTTGCACGGAGGTGTGCCGAGTGTTTGGCATGAAGGAAAGAAAAGTTGTCCAAAACAGCTTCCAATCGAATGTTCATGTGATTGGAAAAGTCAGGAGAGTGCAAAGGTACTGTTTTCTATCAGTTGGCAAGCTGCGCACACAATCCCAGTGTTGTACAGCTTCCTTCTTCACCTTTCCGAAGGTGCCGCTCTCTCCGGCTCCCGGAGGCGAAGAAGCGGCTTCTTCGCGCAAAGACGATTGTGCCGCTCACTGTGCACTCCTTAGCGCGGCTTCTGCCGAAAGACGCCCGGGAGCGGCTCTTAGCTCCGGACAGCATCGTACCTTCGTCTTTAGCGTCTCTTCTCGTCTACATCTTAGCAAAAAGCTTTTCCACTATGTCTGGCGAGGAAAAACTGTGCCAGCACAGAAAACATCTCCCATCGTGTTCTAGACGTTGCACGGAGGTGTGCCGAGTGTTTGGCATGAAGGAAAGAAAAGTTGTCCGAAACAGCTTCCAATCGAATGTTCATGTGATTGGAAAAGTCAGGAGAGTGCAAAGGTACTGTTTTCTATCAGTTGGCAAGCTGCGCACACAATCCCAGTGTTGTACAGCTTCCTTCTTCACCTTTCCGAAGGTGCCGCTCTCTCCGGCTCCCGGAGGCGAAGAAGCGGCTTCTTCGCGCAAAGACGATTGTGCCGCTCACTGTGCACTCCTTAGCGCGGCTTCTGCCGAAAGACGCCCGGGAGCGGCTCTTAGCTCCGGAGAGCATCGTACCTTCGTCTTTAGCGTCTCTTCTCGTCTACATCTTAGCAAAAAGCTTTTCCATTATGTCTGGCGAGGAAAAACTTTGCCAGCACAGAAAACATCTCCCATCGTGTTCTAGACGTTGCACGGAGGTGTGCCGAGTGTTTGGCATGAAGAAAAGAAAAGTTGTCCAAAACAGCTTCCAATCGAATGTTCATGTGATTGGAAAAGTCAGGAGAGTGCAAAGGTACTGTTTTCTATCAGTTGGCAAGCTGCGCACACAATCCCAGTGTTGTACAGCTTCCTTCTTCACCTTTCCGAAGGTGCCGCTCTCTCCGGCTCCCGGAGGCGAAGAAGCGGCTTCTTCGCGCAAAGACGATTGTGCCGCTCACTGTGCACTCCTTAGCGCGGCTTCTGCCGAAAGACGCCCGGGAGCGGCTCTTAGCTCCGGACAGCATCGAACCTTCGTCTTTAGCGTCTCTTCTCGTCTACATCTTAGCAAAAAGCTTTTCCACTATGTCTGGCGAGGAAAAACTGTGCCAGCACAGAAAACATCTCCCATCGTGTTCTAGACGTTGCACGGAGGTGTGCCGAGTGTTTGGCATGAAGAAAAGAAAAGTTGTCCGATACAGCTTCCAATCGAATGTTCATGTGATTGGAAAAGTCAGGAGAGTGCAAAGGTACTGTTTTCTATCAGTTGGCAAGCTGCGCACACAATCCCAGTGTTGTACAGCTTCCTTCTTCACCTTTCCGAAGGTGCCGCTCTCTCCGGCTCCCGGAGGCGAAGAAGCGGCTTCTTCGCGCAAAGACGATTGTGCCGCTCACTGTGCACTCCTTAGCGCGGCTTCTGCCGAAAGACGCCCGGGAGCGGCTCTTAGCTCCGGACAGCATCGAACCTTCGTCTTTAGCGTCTCTTCTCGTCTACATCTTAGCAAAAAGCTTTTCCACTATGTCTGGCGAGGAAAAACTGTGCCAGCACAGAAAACATCTCCCATCGTGTTCTAGACGTTGCACGGAGGTGTGCCGAGTGTTTGGCATGAAGAAAAGAAAAGTTGTCCAAAACAGCTTCCAATCGAATGTTCATGTGATTGGAAAAGTCAGGAGAGTGCAAAGGTACTGTTTTCTATCAGTTGGCAAGCTGCGCACACAATCCCAGTGTTGTACAGCTTCCTTCTTCACCTTTCCGAAGGTGCCGCTCTCTCCGGCTCCCGGAGGCGAAGAAGCGGCTTCTTCGCGCAAAGACGATTGTGCCGCTCACTGTGCACTCCTTAGCGCGGCTTCTGCCGAAAGACGCCCGGGAGCGGCTCTTAGCTCCGGAGAGCATCGTACCTTCGTCTTAGCGTCTCTTCTCGTCTACATCTTAGCAAAAAGCTTTTCCACTATGTCTGGCGAGGAAAAACTGTGCCAGCACAGAAAACATCTCCCATCGTGTTCTAGACGTTGCACGGAGGTGTGCCGAGTGTTTGGCATGAAGGAAAGAAAAGTTGTCCAAAACAGCTTCCAATCGAATGTTCATGTGATTGGAAAAGTCAGGAGAGTGCAAAGGTACTGTTTTCTATCAGTTTGCAAGCTGCGCACACAATCCCAGTGTTGTACAGCTTCCTTCTTCACCTTTCCGAAGGTGCCGCTCTCTCCGGCTCCCGGAGGCGAAGAAGCGGCTTCTTCGCGCAAAGACGATTGTGCCGCTCACTGTGCACTCCTTAGCGCGGCTTCTGCCGAAAGACGCCCGGGAGCGGCTCTTAGCTCCGGAGAGCATCGTACCTTCGTCTTTAGCGTCTCTTCTCGTCTACATCTTAGCAAAAAGCTTTTCCATTATGTCTGGCGAGGAAAAACTTTGCCAGCACAGAAAACATCTCCCATCGTGTTCTAGACGTTGCACGGAGGTGTGCCGAGTGTTTGGCATGAAGAAAAGAAAAGTTGTCCAAAACAGCTTCCAATCGAATGTTCATGTGATTGGAAAAGTCAGGAGAGTGCAAAGGTACTGTTTTCTATCAGTTTGCAAGCTGCGCACACAATCCCAGTGTTGTACAGCTTCCTTCTTCACCTTTCCGAAGGTGCCGCTCTCTCCGGCTCCCGGAGGCGAAGAAGCGGCTTCTTCGCGCAAAGACGATTGTGCCGCTCACTGTGCACTCCTTAGCGCGGCTTCTGCCGAAAGACGCCCGGGAGCGGCTCTTAGCTCCGAACAGCATCGAACCTTCGTCTTTAGCGTCTCTTCTCGTCTACATCTTAGCAAAAAGCTTTTCCACTATGTCTGGCGAGGAAAAACTGTGCCAGCACAGAAAACATCTCCCATCGTGTTCTAGACGTTGCACGGAGGTGTGCCGAGTGTTTGGCATGAAGAAAAGAAAAGTTGTCCGATACAGCTTCCAATCGAATGTTCATGTGATTGGAAAAGTCAGGAGAGTGCAAAGGTACTGTTTTCTATCAGTTGGCAAGCTGCGCACACAATCCCAGTGTTGTACAGCTTCCTTCTTCACCTTTCCGAAGGTGCCGCTCTCTCCCGCTCCCGGAGGCGAAGAAGCGGCTTCTTCGCGCAAAGACGATTGTGCCGCTCACTGTGCACTCCTTAGCGCGGCTTCTGCCGAAAGACGCCCGGGAGCGGCTCTTAGCTCCGGACAGCATCGTACCTTCGTCTTTAGCGTCTCTTCTCGTCTACATCTTAGCAAAAAGCTTTTCCACTATGTCTGGCGAGGAAAAACTGTGCCAGCACAGAAAACATCTCCCATCGTGTTCTAGACGTTGCACGGAGTTGTGCCGAGTGTTTGGCATGAAGGAAAGAAAAGTTGTCCGAAACAGCTTCCAATCGAATGTTCATGTGATTGGAAAAGTCAGGAGAGTGCAAAGGTACTGTTTTCTATCAGTTGGCAAGCTGCGCACACAATCCCAGTGTTGTACAGCTTCCTTCTTCACCTTTCCGAAGGTGCCGCTCTCTCCGGCTCCCGGAGGCGAAGAAGCGGCTTCTTCGCGCAAAGACGATTGTGCCGCTCACTGTGCACTCCTTAGCGCGGCTTCTGCCGAAAGACGCCCGGGAGCGGCTCTTAGCTCCGGACAGCATCGTACCTTCGTCTTTAGCGTCTCTTCTCGTCTACATCTTAGCAAAAAGCTTTTCCATTATGTCTGGCGAGGAAAAACTTTGCCAGCACAGAAAACATCTCCCATCGTGTTCTAGACGTTGCACGGAGGTGTGCCGAGTGTTTGGCATGAAGAAAAGAAAAGTTGTCCAAAACAGCTTCCAATCGAATGTTCATGTGATTGGAAAAGTCAGGAGAGTGCAAAGGTACTGTTTTCTATCAGTTGGCAAGCTGCGCACACAATCCCAGTGTTGTACAGCTTCCTTCTTCACCTTTCCGAAGGTGCCGCTCTCTCCGGCTCCCGGAGGCGAAGAAGCGGCTTCTTCGCGCAAAGACGATTGTGCCGCTCACTGTGCACTCCTTAGCGCGGCTTCTGCCGAAAGACGCCCGGGAGCGGCTCTTAGCTCCGGAGAGCATCGTACCTTCGTCTTTAGCGTCTCTTCTCGTCTACATCTTAGCAAAAAGCTTTTCCATTATGTCTGGCGAGGAAAAACTTTGCCAGCACAGAAAACATCTCCCATCGTGTTCTAGACGTTGCACGGAGGTGTGCCGAGTGTTTGGCATGAAGAAAAGAAAAGTTGTCCAAAACAGCTTCCAATCGAATGTTCATGTGATTGGAAAAGTCAGGAGAGTGCAAAGGTACTGTTTTCTATCAGTTGGCAAGCTGCGCACACAATCCCAGTGTTGTACAGCTTCCTTCTTCACCTTTCCGAAGGTGCCGCTCTCTCCGGCTCCCGGAGGCGAAGAAGCGGCTTCTTCGCGCAAAGACGATTGTGCCGCTCACTGTGCACTCCTTAGCGCGGCTTCTGCCGAAAGACGCCCGGGAGCGGCTCTTAGCTCCGGACAGCATCGTACCTTCGTCTTAGCGTCTCTTCTCGTCTACATCTTAGCAAAAAGCTTTTCCACTATGTCTGGCGAGGAAAAACTGTGCCAGCACAGAAAACATCTCCCATCGTGTTCTAGACGTTGCACGGAGGTGTGCCGAGTGTTTGGCATGAAGGAAAGAAAAGTTGTCCGAAACAGCTTCCAATCGAATGTTCATGCGATTGGAAAAGTCAGGAGAGTGCAAAGGTACTGTTTTCTATCAGTTGGCAAGCTGCGCACACAATCCCAGTGTTGTACAGCTTCCTTCTTCACCTTTCCGAAGGCGCCGCTCTCTCCGGCTCCCGGAGGCGAAGAAGCGGCTTCTTCGCGCAAAGACGATTGTGCTGCTAACTGTGCACTCCTTAGCGCGGCTTCTGCCGAAAGACGCCCGGGAGCGGCTCTTAGCTCCGGACAGCATCGTACCTTCGTCTTTAGCGTCTCTTCTCGTCTACATCTTAGCAAAAAGCTTTTCCACTATGTCTGGCGAGGTAAAACTGTGCCAGCACAGAAAACATCTCCCATCGTGTTCTAGACGTTGCACGGAGGTGTGCCGAGTGTTTGGCATGAAGGAAAGAAAAGTTGTCCAAAACAGCTTCCAATCGAATGTTCATGTGATTGGAAAAGTCAGGAGAGTGCAAAGGTACTGTTTTCTAGCAGTTGGCAAGCTGCGCACACAATCCCAGTGTTGTACAGCTTCCTTCTTCACCTTTCCGAAGGTGCCGCTCTCTCCGGCTCCCGGAGGCGAAGAAGCGGCTTCTTCGCGCAAAGACGATTGTGCCGCTCACTGTGCACTCCTTAGCGCGGCTTCTGCCGAAAGACGCCCGGGAGCGGCTCTTAGCTCCGGACAGCATCGAACCTTCGTCTTTAGCGTCTCTTCTCGTCTACATCTTAGCAAAAAGCTTTTCCACTATGTCTGGCGAGGAAAAACTGTGCCAGCACAGAAAACATCTCCCATCGTGTTCTAGACGTTGCACGGAGGTGTGCCGAGTGTTTGGCATGAAGAAAAGAAAAGTTGTCCGATACAGCTTCCAATCGAATGTTCATGTGATTGGAAAAGTCAGGAGAGTGCAAAGGTACTGTTTTCTATCAGTTGGCAAGCTGCGCACACAATCCCAGTGTTGTACAGCTTCCTTCTTCACCTTTCCGAAGGTGCCGCTCTCTCCGGCTCCCGGAGGCGAAGAAGCGGCTTCTTCGCGCAAAGACGATTGTGCCGCTCACTGTGCACTCCTTAGCGCGGCTTCTGCCGAAAGACGCCCGGGAGCGGCTCTTAGCTCCGGACAGCATCGTACCTTCGTCTTTAGCGTCTCTTCTCGTCTACATCTTAGCAAAAAGCTTTTCCACTATGTCTGGCGAGGAAAAACTGTGCCAGCACAGAAAACATCTCCCATCGTGTTCTAGACGTTGCACGGAGGTGTGCCGAGTGTTTGGCATGAAGAAAAGAAAAGTTGTCCAAAACAGCTTCCAATCGAATGTTCATGTGATTGGAAAAGTCAGGAGAGTGCAAAGGTACTGTTTTCTATCAGTTGGCAAGCTGCGCACACAATCCCAGTGTTGTACAGCTTCCTTCTTCACCTTTCCGAAGGTGCCGCTCTCTCCGGCTCCCGGAGGCGAAGAAGCGGCTTCTTCGCGCAAAGACGATTGTGCCGCTCACTGTGCACTCCTTAGCGCGGCTTCTGCCGAAAGACGCCCGGGAGCGGCTCTTAGCTCCGGAGAGCATCGTACCTTCGTCTTAGCGTCTCTTCTCGTCTACATCTTAGCAAAAAGCTTTTCCACTATGTCTGGCGAGGAAAAACTGTGCCAGCACAGAAAACATCTCCCATCGTGTTCTAGACGTTGCACGGAGGTGTGCCGAGTGTTTGGCATGAAGGAAAGAAAAGTTGTCCAAAACAGCTTCCAATCGAATGTTCATGTGATTGGAAAAGTCAGGAGAGTGCAAAGGTACTGTTTTCTATCAGTTTGCAAGCTGCGCACACAATCCCAGTGTTGTACAGCTTCCTTCTTCACCTTTCCGAAGGTGCCGCTCTCTCCGGCTCCCGGAGGCGAAGAAGCGGCTTCTTCGCGCAAAGACGATTGTGCCGCTCACTGTGCACTCCTTAGCGCGGCTTCTGCCGAAAGACGCCCGGGAGCGGCTCTTAGCTCCGGAGAGCATCGTACCTTCGTCTTTAGCGTCTCTTCTCGTCTACATCTTAGCAAAAAGCTTTTCCATTATGTCTGGCGAGGAAAAACTTTGCCAGCACAGAAAACATCTCCCATCGTGTTCTAGACGTTGCACGGAGGTGTGCCGAGTGTTTGGCATGAAGAAAAGAAAAGTTGTCCAAAACAGCTTCCAATCGAATGTTCATGTGATTGGAAAAGTCAGGAGAGTGCAAAGGTACTGTTTTCTATCAGTTTGCAAGCTGCGCACACAATCCCAGTGTTGTACAGCTTCCTTCTTCACCTTTCCGAAGGTGCCGCTCTCTCCGGCTCCCGGAGGCGAAGAAGCGGCTTCTTCGCGCAAAGACGATTGTGCCGCTCACTGTGCACTCCTTAGCGCGGCTTCTGCCGAAAGACGCCCGGGAGCGGCTCTTAGCTCCGAACAGCATCGAACCTTCGTCTTTAGCGTCTCTTCTCGTCTACATCTTAGCAAAAAGCTTTTCCACTATGTCTGGCGAGGAAAAACTGTGCCAGCACAGAAAACATCTCCCATCGTGTTCTAGACGTTGCACGGAGGTGTGCCGAGTGTTTGGCATGAAGAAAAGAAAAGTTGTCCGATACAGCTTCCAATCGAATGTTCATGTGATTGGAAAAGTCAGGAGAGTGCAAAGGTACTGTTTTCTATCAGTTGGCAAGCTGCGCACACAATCCCAGTGTTGTACAGCTTCCTTCTTCACCTTTCCGAAGGTGCCGCTCTCTCCCGCTCCCGGAGGCGAAGAAGCGGCTTCTTCGCGCAAAGACGATTGTGCCGCTCACTGTGCACTCCTTAGCGCGGCTTCTGCCGAAAGACGCCCGGGAGCGGCTCTTAGCTCCGGACAGCATCGTACCTTCGTCTTTAGCGTCTCTTCTCGTCTACATCTTAGCAAAAAGCTTTTCCACTATGTCTGGCGAGGAAAAACTGTGCCAGCACAGAAAACATCTCCCATCGTGTTCTAGACGTTGCACGGAGGTGTGCCGAGTGTTTGGCATGAAGGAAAGAAAAGTTGTCCGAAACAGCTTCCAATCGAATGTTCATGTGATTGGAAAAGTCAGGAGAGTGCAAAGGTACTGTTTTCTATCAGTTGGCAAGCTGCGCACACAATCCCAGTGTTGTACAGCTTCCTTCTTCACCTTTCCGAAGGTGCCGCTCTCTCCGGCTCCCGGAGGCGAAGAAGCGGCTTCTTCGCGCAAAGACGATTGTGCCGCTCACTGTGCACTCCTTAGCGCGGCTTCTGCCGAAAGACGCCCGGGAGCGGCTCTTAGCTCCGGACAGCATCGTACCTTCGTCTTTAGCGTCTCTTCTCGTCTACATCTTAGCAAAAAGCTTTTCCATTATGTCTGGCGAGGAAAAACTTTGCCAGCACAGAAAACATCTCCCATCGTGTTCTAGACGTTGCACGGAGGTGTGCCGAGTGTTTGGCATGAAGAAAAGAAAAGTTGTCCAAAACAGCTTCCAATCGAATGTTCATGTGATTGGAAAAGTCAGGAGAGTGCAAAGGTACTGTTTTCTATCAGTTGGCAAGCTGCGCACACAATCCCAGTGTTGTACAGCTTCCTTCTTCACCTTTCCGAAGGTGCCGCTCTCTCCGGCTCCCGGAGGCGAAGAAGCGGCTTCTTCGCGCAAAGACGATTGTGCCGCTCACTGTGCACTCCTTAGCGCGGCTTCTGCCGAAAGACGCCCGGGAGCGGCTCTTAGCTCCGGAGAGCATCGTACCTTCGTCTTTAGCGTCTCTTCTCGTCTACATCTTAGCAAAAAGCTTTTCCATTATGTCTGGCGAGGAAAAACTTTGCCAGCACAGAAAACATCTCCCATCGTGTTCTAGACGTTGCACGGAGGTGTGCCGAGTGTTTGGCATGAAGAAAAGAAAAGTTGTCCAAAACAGCTTCCAATCGAATGTTCATGTGATTGGAAAAGTCAGGAGAGTGCAAAGGTACTGTTTTCTATCAGTTGGCAAGCTGCGCACACAATCCCAGTGTTGTACAGCTTCCTTCTTCACCTTTCCGAAGGTGCCGCTCTCTCCGGCTCCCGGAGGCGAAGAAGCGGCTTCTTCGCGCAAAGACGATTGTGCCGCTCACTGTGCACTCCTTAGCGCGGCTTCTGCCGAAAGACGCCCGGGAGCGGCTCTTAGCTCCGGACAGCATCGTACCTTCGTCTTAGCGTCTCTTCTCGTCTACATCTTAGCAAAAAGCTTTTCCACTATGTCTGGCGAGGAAAAACTGTGCCAGCACAGAAAACATCTCCCATCGTGTTCTAGACGTTGCACGGAGGTGTGCCGAGTGTTTGGCATGAAGGAAAGAAAAGTTGTCCGAAACAGCTTCCAATCGAATGTTCATGCGATTGGAAAAGTCAGGAGAGTGCAAAGGTACTGTTTTCTATCAGTTGGCAAGCTGCGCACACAATCCCAGTGTTGTACAGCTTCCTTCTTCACCTTTCCGAAGGCGCCGCTCTCTCCGGCTCCCGGAGGCGAAGAAGCGGCTTCTTCGCGCAAAGACGATTGTGCTGCTAACTGTGCACTCCTTAGCGCGGCTTCTGCCGAAAGACGCCCGGGAGCGGCTCTTAGCTCCGGACAGCATCGTACCTTCGTCTTTAGCGTCTCTTCTCGTCTACATCTTAGCAAAAAGCTTTTCCACTATGTCTGGCGAGGTAAAACTGTGCCAGCACAGAAAACATCTCCCATCGTGTTCTAGACGTTGCACGGAGGTGTGCCGAGTGTTTGGCATGAAGGAAAGAAAAGTTGTCCAAAACAGCTTCCAATCGAATGTTCATGTGATTGGAAAAGTCAGGAGAGTGCAAAGGTACTGTTTTCTAGCAGTTGGCAAGCTGCGCACACAATCCCAGTGTTGTACAGCTTCCTTCTTCACCTTTCCGAAGGTGCCGCTCTCTCCGGCTCCCGGAGGCGAAGAAGCGGCTTCTTCGCGCAAAGACGATTGTGCCGCTCACTGTGCACTCCTTAGCGCGGCTTCTGCCGAAAGACGCCCGGGAGCGGCTCTTAGCTCCGGACAGCATCGAACCTTCGTCTTTAGCGTCTCTTCTCGTCTACATCTTAGCAAAAAGCTTTTCCACTATGTCTGGCGAGGAAAAACTGTGCCAGCACAGAAAACATCTCCCATCGTGTTCTAGACGTTGCACGATCCCTATACTTAGGCTGATTTTCCTTCCTGGGGATAGGGTTAGGCTTCAGCCTAGGGCTTCGAGATTTTAACCAGGAAGCCCTGAGTTCCAGGCTTACTGCATCTGCCAAAGGCATCCGAAAGGGAGTGCAGAAGTGCCACAACATGGTTGCTTTCACCGCTTTTCCCTTAGGAAGAACCCTAATACGCGGCTGATTTACCTTCCTAGGGTTACTGTTAGGCTTAGGCCTAGGACTTTTAAAACCAGGAAGCCCTGGGCTCCAGGCACACTGCAGCTGCGAAAGGCATCCCAAGGGGAGCGCAAAAGTGACACAACTTGGCTGCCACCACTGATATTTCCATGAGACCATCCCGAAACATAGGCTGATTTTCCTTCCTAGGGTTAAGGTTTGAGTTACGCCTAGGGTAAGGGTTCTATTAACCAGAAAGCCCTGAGTTCCAAGAACACAGCAGCTGCGAAGGACTTCCCAAGAAGAGCGCAAAAGTACCACAACATGCCTGCCTCCACAGCTTTTTCCTTGGGGACATGCCTAATTCCTGGCTGATTTGCCTTTCTCGTCTTAGGGTTGGGGTTCGGCCTAGGGCTAGGATTTTTAAAATCAGGAAGCCCTGAGTTCCAGGCACACTGGAGCTGTGAAAGTCATCCAAAAGGGAGTGCAAAAGTGCCACAACATGGTTGCTTTCACGGCTTTTTCCTTGGCAAGAAGCCTAACACCAGGCTGATTTACCTTCCCAGGGTTACTGTAAGGCTTAGGCTTAGGACTAGGTATTTTAAAACTAGGAAGTCCTTAGCTCCAGGCGCACTGCATCTGTTCAAGTCATCCCAAGAGGAGTAGAAAAGTGCAACAACATGGCAGCTTTCACAGCTTTTTCCTTGGCACCATCCCTATACCTAGGCTGATTTATTTGCCTAGGGTTAGGGTTAGGGTTCAGCCTAGGGCTTGGAGCTTTTAACCAGGAAGCCCTGAGTTCCAGGCTTACTTCATCTGCCAAAGGCATCCCAAAAGGAGTGCAGAAGTGCCACAACATGGCTGCTTTCACGGCTTTTCCCTTAGGAAGAACCCTAATACGCGTCTGATTTACCTTCCTAGGGTTACTGTTAGGCTTAGGCCTAGGACTTTTAAAACAAGGAAGCCCTGGGCTCCAGGCACATGCAGCTGTTCAAGGCATCCCAAGAGGGACGCAGAAGTGATACAACTTGGCTGCCTCTGCTACTATTCACATGGGACCATCCCGAACCATAGGCTGATTTTCCTTCCTAGGGTTAAGGTTTGAATTACACCTAGGGTAAGGGTTCTATTAACCAGAAAGCCCTGAGTTCCAAGAACACAGCAGCTGCGAAGGACTACCCAAGAAGAGCGCAAAAGTACCACAACATGCCTGCCTCCACAGCTTTTTCCTTGGGGACATGCCTAATTCCTGGCTGATTTGCCTTTCTCGTCTTAGGGTTGGGGTTCGGCCTAGGGCTAGGATTTTTTTAACTAGGAAGCCCTGAGTTCCAGGCTTACTGCATCTGCCAAAGGCATCCCAAAGGGAGTGCAGAAGTGCCACAACATGGCTGCTTTCACGGCTTTTCCCTTAGGAAGAACCCTAATACGCGGCTGATTTACCTTCCTAGGGTTACTGTTAGGCTTAGGCCTAGGACTTTTAAAACCAGGAAGCCCTGGGCTCCAGGCACACTGCAGCTGCGAAAGGCATCCCAAGGGGAGCGCAAAAGTGACACAACTTGGCTGCCACCACTGATATTTCCATGAGACCATCCCGAACCATAGGCTGATTTTCCTTCCTAGGGTTAAGGTTTGAGTTATGCCTGGGGTAAGGGTTCTATTAACCAGAAAGCCCTGAGTTCCAAGAACACAGCAGCTGCGAAGGACTACCCAAGAAGAGCGCAAAAGTACCACAACATGCCTGCCTCCACAGCTTTTTCCTTGGGGACATGCCTAATTCCTGGCTGATTTGCCTTTCTCGTCTTAGGGTTGGGGTTCGGCCTAGGGCTAGGATATTTTTAACTAATAAGCCCTGAGTTCCAGGCTTACTTCATCTGCCAAAGGCATCCCAAAGGGAGTGCAAAAGTGCCACAACATGGCTGCTTTCACGGCTTTTCCCTTAGGAAGAACCCTAATACGCGGCTGATTTACCTTCCTAGGGTTACTGTTAGGCTTAGGCCTAGGACTTTTAAAACCAGGAAGCCCTGGGCTCCAGGCATATGCAGCTGTTAAAGGCATCCCAATAGGGCTGCAGAAGTGACACAACTTGGCTGCCTCTGCTTCTATTCTCATGAGACCATCCCGAACCATAGGCTGATTTTCCTTCCTAGGGTTAAGGTTTGAGTTATGCCTGGGGTAAGGGTTCTATTAACCAGAAAGCCCTGAGTTCCAAGAACACAGCAGCTGCGAAGGACTACCCAAGAAGAGCGCAAAAGTACCACAACATGCCTGCCTCCACAGCTTTTTCCTTGGGGACATGCCTAATTCCTGGCTGATTTGCCTTTCTCGTCTTAGGGTTGGGGTTCGGCCTAGGGCTAGGATTTTTTTAACTAATAAGCCCTGAGTTCCAGGCTTACTTCATCTGCCAAAGGCATCCCAAAGGGAGTGCAGAAGTGCCACAACATGGCTGCTTTCACGGCTTTTCCCTTAGGAAGAACCCTAATACTCGGCTGATTTACCTTCCTAGGGTTACTGTTAGGCTTAGGCCTAGGACTTTTAAAACCAGGAAGCCCTGGGCTCCAGGCACACTGCAGCTGCGAAAGGCATCCCAAGAGGGCCGCAAAAGTGACACAACTTGGCTGCCACCACTGATATTTCCATGAGACCATCCCGAACCATAGGCTGATTTTCCTTCCTAGGGTTAAGGTTTGAGTTACGCCTAGGGTAAGGGTTCTATTAACCAGAAAGCCCTGAGTTCCAAGAACACAGCAGCTGCGAAGGACTAGCCAAGAAGAGCGCAAAAGTACCACAACATGCCTGCCTCCACAGCTTTTTCCTTGGGGACATGCCTAATTCCTGGCTGATTTGCCTTTCTCGTCTTAGGGTTGGGGTTCCGCCTAGGGCTAGGATATTTTTAACTAGGAAGCCCTGAGTTCCAGGCTTCTTCATCTGCCAAAGGCATCCCAAAGGGAGTGCAAAAGTGCCACAACATGGCTGCTTTCACGGCTTTTCCCTTAGGAAGAACCCTAATACGCGGCTGATTTACCTTCCTAGGGTTACTGTTAGGCTTAGGCCTAGGACTTTTAAAACCAGGAAGCCCTGGGCTCCAGGCACATGCAGCTGTTAAAGGCATCCCAAGAGGGCTGCAGAAGTGACACAACTTGGCTGCCTCTGCTGCTATTCTCATGAGACCATCCCGAACCATAGGCTGATTTTCCTTCCTAGGGTTAAGGTTTGAGTTACGCCTAGGGTAAGGGTTCTATTAACCAGAAAGCCCTGAGTTCCAAGAACACAGCAGCTGCGAAGGACTAGCCAAGAAGAGCGCAAAAGTACCACAACATGCCTGCCTCCACAGCTTTTTCCTTGGGGACATGCCTAATTCCTGGCTGATTTGCCTTTCTCGTCTTAGGGTTCGGGTTCGGCCTAGGGCTAGGATTTTTAAAATCAGGAAGCCCTGAGTTCCAGGCACACTGGAGCTGTGAAAGGCATCCAAAAGGGAGTGCAAAAGTGCCACAACATGGTTGCTTTCACGGCTTTTTCCTTGGCAAGAAGCCTAACACCAGGCTTATTTCCCTTCCCAGGGTTATTGTTAGGCTTAGGCCTAGGGCTAGGATTTTTAAAACTAGGAAGCCCTTAGATCCAGGCACACTGCAGCTGTTCAAGGCATCCCAAGGGGAGTACAAAAGTGCAACAACATGGCAGCTTTCACAGTTTTTTCCTTGGCACCCTCCCTATACCTAGGCTGTTTTATCTGCCTAGGGTTAGGGTTAGGGTTCAGCCTAGGGCTTGGAGTTTTTTAACCAGGAAGCCCTGAGTTCCAGGCTTACTGCATCTGCCAAAGGCATCCCAAAGGGAGTGCAAAAGTGCCACAACATGGCTGCTTTCACAGCTTTTCCCTTAGGAAGAACCCTAATACGCGGCTGATTTACCTTCCTAGGGTTACTGTTAGGCTTAGGCCTAGGACTTTTAAAACCAGGAAGCCCTGGGCTCCAGGCACACTGCAGCTGCGAAAGGCATCCCAAGGGGAGCGCAAAAGTGACACAACTTGGCTGCCACCACTGATATTTCCATGAGACCATCCCGAACCATAGGCTGATTTTCCTTCCTAGGGTTAAGGTTTGAGTTACGCCTAGGGTAAGGGTTCTATTAACCAGAAAGCCCTGAGTTCCAAGAACACAGCAGCTGCGAAGGACTAGCCAAGAAGAGCGCAAAAGTACCACAACATGCCTGCCTCCACAGCTTTTTCCTTGGGGACATGCCTAATTCCTGGCTGATTTGCCTTTCTCGTCTTAGGGTTGGGGTTCGGCCTAGGGCTAGGATTTTTAAAATCAGGAAGCCCTGAGTTCCAGGCACACTGGAGCTGTGAAAGGCATCCCAAAGGGAGTGCAAAAGTGCCACAACATGGCTGCTTTCCCGGCTTTTTCCTTGGCAAGAAGCCTAACACCAGGCTGATTTACCTTCCCAGGGTTACTGTAAGGCTTAGGCCTAGGGCTAGGATTTTTAAAACTAGGAAGCCCTTAGCTCCAGGCACACTGCAGCTGTTCAAGTCATCCCAAGAGGGCCGCAGAAGTGACACAACTTGGCTGCCTCTGCTGCTATTCTGATGAGTCCATCCCGAACCATAGGCTGATTTTCCTTCCTAGGGTGAGGGTTAGAGTTACGCCTAGGGTTAGTGTTTTTTTAACCAGAAAGCCCTGAGTTCCAAGAACACAGCAGCTGCGAAGGACTACCCAAGAGGAGGGGAAAAGTGCCACAACATGGCTGCCTCCAGCGCTTTTTCCTTGGGACCATCATTGAACCTAAGCTGATTTACTTGCCTCCAGTTGCACCTATGGTCACGCCAAGAGATAGGGATTTTAAATCAGTAAACCCTGAGCTCCAGACCCAGTGCAGCTGCAAAAGGCTTCCCAAGGGCAGCCAAAAATTGCCTCAACATGCTCCTTCCAGTGCTTTTTTCCTTGGGAACATCCCTATACCCAGGCTGATTTATCTGCCTAGGGTTAGGGTTAGGGTTCAGCCTAGAGATAGGATTTTTTCAAACAGGAAGCCCTGAATTCCAGGCACACTGCAGCTGTTAAAGGCAGTGTTTTACGTCAACCGCAACTTAGTCTGAAATAAATGCTTTTTCCCTGAGAGCATCTGAGAGGTTTGCATGAAGCACTGATATCTGACATTTGCAATTTTGAATAGGAGAGGAGAAAGAAAATGGGAAGAAGTTTTTAATTTTAGTGGTTTCAATGTTAATTTCCGTACACTTTTTCAAAACTTGTCAGCTCAAATGCCCATCAACATCTTTTAGTCATCTGTAAGTCAGTATTCATATAAAATGTGCTTCAAATCAAAAGAATTTCAAATTTGCACTCCAAATTTCTATGCCTAGATTTATGATTTCCTCCACATATTAGATGAAAGGAAGGCCTTTTTTACTGTGGGAGTGCTGGAACACTGGAACAGGTTGCCCAGGGAAGTTGTGGGTGTCCCATCCCTGAAAGTATTCAAGGTCAGCTTGGACGGGGCTTGGAGCAGCAACAAAGGAGAAGCTTGATGGTAGAGAAACAAAGTTGGACTATAGAAGAAACTGGGATTGAAGTATAGGAGCAAGTTTTCTCTCAGCTCTTGGGGTAAATTCAAAGTTGTACAAAATGACATTTATCTGTGCTATTCACTACTGTAACAGAAATGTTCATGAAAACTGTACAGAAGATAGCAAATTTTAAAAGAGATAAGAATTACAGCATAAAATCCATGGGATGGGTTACAACATGAGACACTCTCTAAGAGAAAATCTCTGTGTTTCAGCACTTCATCATGGTAAGATTTCATGAAGTGCCAAAGAAGGCGGCAAAATATCATTCGGGACGTTATTTCCTGGAATTCAGCCTGGCCATTAGTAGGAACTGGGTTTGAACACATCATGTAGATATACCACACACGCTTTCCCTTCACTGAAAAATGACTGTTTACAACGAAGAAGCAATTGACGATCAAAATTGATTGAAAGCATCTTAAACATGTCAAGTATTTCATTGTAGATGATCTGTGATCCAAATGCTTCTTCCACCTTCGAGAGGGACAGAACAATTCTTCCATATCATGATGGTTTAAAATTGTATCAACCAATGTTTTCTGCTGAAAAGATAGCATCTATTTTTTTCTATTTTTGGAAGAAAATATTCCTAGACATACAACAGGTGAGAACTAAGTAATTTTAAAGAAACAAATGAAAAGAAAATATTCTGTAAATAGAATGAAATGAAAAGCTGTGTTTTAAATAGGAGCTAAATATTAAACAGAATTTTTGTACCAGGCATTTGAATTACTGCACCAGCTCTTTTGCCCATCAAGAGAGGCATTGAGCATTTCAGTCTTTTCCAAGGTGTTCATGATCTGCTATGCTGATCTCTGTGTGTGCCTAGGTGTGTGTGGAAGGGGGGGCATGTGAAGGGGAGTGTGTATGTTTGCTTTACAATTGTTGTGGCAGATTCATGCCTCAGCTCCACATTTTGTTTTAGAAAGGTCACACAGAGTGGATGTGAAGTTTACTATCAACAAGAGATCAATTCCCAAATCATCCATTTCACTCTACCTTATAAATCATGTGCTTTGTTGCATATTTTATCAAATCTACTTTCAAGCCAGATGGAGGAAGGAGGATGTGGCAATCCCTCCACCATCTTGCAACTTTTATGCAAGTAGGTTTTCAAGAAAATCATCATTTCTCTTTGAAATATGTCTGGAACAGGCATGATGGTAGTGTCAACCTGTTGGAGTTTTTGTTGCTGGAAGAAGTTATACTAAAGGATTGGTTTTTACATTGACCAGTTACTGAATCAAGCTCAGGAATACATTGGAAATTCAACTGGGGCTTCCTTTCCCCGGCAGACTACTTCTAGAACGAGCTTGTACACTGAAGCTTACTCTTTTGCCCTCTTTTTTTTTCTTTCCTATTTTCTTGGCTTCTTTGCCACTCTCTAGACAATTTTGGAACTTTTTTCCCAACTCAAATGGTTTCAATAGTCTGATTGTGATCATACATTTTTACAAGGAATCTTTAAAATCTTTCCTCCAGTTAAGAAAGTCAAGGACTTAGGTCTTTTTCTTCCCTTATCAATATTGCAATGAAATTGATAAGTAAAGACCAACTCTTTCTTTTTGTTTTTAACCCAAGCAGATAATTCCCATCCATTCATCCATTTGGTGGACCAATAGTTGCCATTCTGATGGAAGTTGTCACTTCTTAACAATAGGCATTCTGTGACTATGTTGACAGCACTTTGGGTGAAGATCCTAACTGGTCTTAGATACACATAGGGAGAAATTTGCTCAGCCAGTGTCAGTCTTAAGCATGCGTATCAGAAGATCTTTCTAGAGCTGGGAATTTTCCCATGAAAGGGATTCAGTTAGGGAAGAGACACTTGCCCCAGAGGTTTACATTCTTCTTGAAGACTGCTTAAGGAACTTAGATGCCATGTCCATTTGGATCTGTGTCTGCACAGAACTTTGTCATGCCAGTGCTTGAAATGCATCTTGAAGAGAATTCACTAGCACAGAATGAATGAGAGTGGAAGGGGTTGGTGGGGCTAACCAGGCCCAAGCCCCCTGCCTAAACCAGGATCCCTAGAGCCTCTTGCCCAGGATTCTATCTGGGTGTACTTTGAATGTCTTCAAAGATCCAGGCTCCACAATCTTTCTGGGCAGTCTGTGCCGTGGTTCACTCACCCTCACAGTAAAGAATCATTTCCTGATGTTCCTGTATTTCAGTGTGTGCCCACTGCCTCTTGTCTTTTCACTCAGCATCACTGAAAAGACACTGATTCCCTCCCCTTTGCACTATTGCTTCCATATGGATGTGTGCTGCCATGTAGAGATATGTCAAAAACCTCCCTGAAGCCCAGGCAGATAATATTCCCTTCATCTACCAGTCAAGTTGATTCATCAGAGGAGTTTAAAGTTATGTTCAGCATGAAATGCCCCTGAAAAATCATGCTAACTACATTATTGTGTCGTCTTTCATGTGCCTGGCAAGGTTTTCCAGGAAGAGCTGCTTCATCAACTTCCTGGGTATAAAAAAGAGGCTGGCTGGTTTGTACGATTGCGAGTCCTCCTAATTGCCTTTTTTGAAGATGAGTGTCATTTGCTTACATCCAGTCCTTAGCCTCTCTTCTCGTCTACATCTTAGCAAAAAGCTTTTCCACTATGTCTGGCAAGGAGAAATTGTGCCAGCACAGAAAACATCTCCTATCGTGTTCTAGACGTTGCACGGAGGTGTGCCGAGTGTTTGGCATGAAGGAAAGAAAAGTTGTCCGAAACAGCTTCCAATCGAATGTTCATGTGATTGGAAAAGTCAGGAGAGTGCAAAGGTACTGTTTTCTATCAGTTGGCAAGCTGCGCACACAATCCCAGTGTTGTACAGCTTCCTTCTTCACCTTTCCGAAGGTGCCGCTCTCTCCGGCTCCCGGAGGCGAAGAAGCGGCTTCTTCGCGCAAAGACGATTGTGCCGCTAACTGTGCACTCCTTAGCGCGGCTTCTGCCGAAAGACGCCCGGGAGCGGCTCTTAGCTCCGGAGAGCATCGTACCTTCGTCTTTAGCGTCTCTTCTCGTCTACATCTTAGCAAAAAGCTTTTCCATTATGTCTGGCGAGGAAAAACTTTGCCAGCACAGAAAACATCTCCCATCGTGTTCTAGACGTTGCACGGAGGTGTGCCGAGTGTTTGGCATGAAGAAAAGAAAAGTTGTCCAAAACAGCTTCCAATCGAATGTTCATGTGATTGGAAAAGTCAGGAGAGTGCAAAGGTACTGTTTTCTATCAGTTGGCAAGCTGCGCACACAATCCCAGTGTTGTACAGCTTCCTTCTTCACCTTTCCGAAGGTGCCGCTCTCTCCGGCTCCCGGAGGCGAAGAAGCGGCTTCTTCGCGCAAAGACGATTGTGCCGCTCACTGTGCACTCCTTAGCGCGGCTTCTGCCGAAAGACGCCCGGGAGCGGCTCTTAGCTCCGGACAGCATCGTACCTTCGTCTTTAGCGTCTCTTCTCGTCTACATCTTAGCAAAAAGCTTTTCCACTATGTCTGGCGAGGTAAAACTTTGCCAGCACAGAAAACATCTCCCATCGTGTTCTAGACGTTGCACGGAGGTGTGCCGAGTGTTTGGCATGAAGGAAAGAAAAGTTGTCCAAAACAGCTTCCAATCGAATGTTCATGTGATTATAAAAGTCAGGAGAGTGCAAAGGTACTGTTTTCTAGCAGTTGGCAAGCTGCGCACACAATCCCAGTGTTGTACAGCTTCCTTCTTCACCTTTCCGAAGGTGCCGCTCTCTCCGGCTCCCGGAGGCGAAGAAGCGGCTTCTTCGCGCAAAGACGATTGTGCCGCTCACTGTGCACTCCTTAGCGCGGCTTCTGCCGAAAGACGCCCGGGAGCGGCTCTTAGCTCCGGAGAGCATCGTACCTTCGTCTTTAGCGTCTCTTCTCGTCTACATCTTAGCAAAAAGCTTTTCCATTATGTCTGGCGAGGAAAAACTTTGCCAGCACAGAAAACATCTCCCATCGTGTTCTAGACGTTGCACGGAGGTGTGCCGAGTGTTTGGCATGAAGAAAAGAAAAGTTGTCCAAAACAGCTTCCAATCGAATGTTCATGTGATTGGAAAAGTCAGGAGAGTGCAAAGGTACTGTTTTCTATCAGTTGGCAAGCTGCGCACACAATCCCAGTGTTGTACAGCTTCCTTCTTCACCTTTCCGAAGGTGCCGCTCTCTCCGGCTCCCGGAGGCGAAGAAGCGGCTTCTTCGCGCAAAGACGATTGTGCCGCTCACTGTGCACTCCTTAGCGCGGCTTCTGCCGAAAGACGCCCGGGAGCGGCTCTTAGCTCCGGACAGCATCGTACCTTCGTCTTAGCGTCTCTTCTCGTCTACATCTTAGCAAAAAGCTTTTCCACTATGTCTGGCGAGGAAAAACTGTGCCAGCACAGAAAACATCTCCCATCGTGTTCTAGACGTTGCACGGAGGTGTGCCGAGTGTTTGGCATGAAGGAAAGAAAAGTTGTCCGAAACAGCTTCCAATCGAATGTTCATGCGATTGGAAAAGTCAGGAGAGTGCAAAGGTACTGTTTTTTATCAGTTGGCAAGCTGCGCACACAATCCCAGTGTTGTACAGCTTCCTTCTTCACCTTTCCGAAGGTGCCGCTCTCTCCGGCTCCCGGAGGCGAAGAAGCGGCTTCTTCGCGCAAAGACGATTGTGCTGCTAACTGTGCACTCCTTAGCGCGGCTTCTGCCGAAAGACGCCCGGGAGCGGCTCTTAGCTCCGGACAGCATCGTACCTTCGTCTTTAGCGTCTCTTCTCGTCTACATCTTAGCAAAAAGCTTTTCCACTATGTCTGGCGAGGTAAAACTGTGCCAGCACAGAAAACATCTCCCATCGTGTTCTAGACGTTGCACGGAGGTGTGCCGAGTGTTTGGCATGAAGGAAAGAAAAGTTGTCCAAAACAGCTTCCAATCGAATGTTCATGTGATTGGAAAAGTCAGGAGAGTGCAAAGGTACTGTTTTCTAGCAGTTGGCAAGCTGCGCACACAATCCCAGTGTTGTACAGCTTCCTTCTTCACCTTTCCGAAGGTGCCGCTCTCTCCGGCTCCCGGAGGCGAAGAAGCGGCTTCTTCGCGCAAAGACGATTGTGCCGCTCACTGTGCACTCCTTAGCGCGGCTTCTGCCGAAAGACGCCCGGGAGCGGCTCTTAGCTCCGGACAGCATCGAACCTTCGTCTTTAGCGTCTCTTCTCGTCTACATCTTAGCAAAAAGCTTTTCCACTATGTCTGGCGAGGAAAAACTGTGCCAGCACAGAAAACATCTCCCATCGTGTTCTAGACGTTGCACGATCCCTATACTTAGGCTGATTTTCCTTCCTGGGGATAGGGTTAGGCTTCAGCCTAGGGCTTCGAGATTTTAACCAGGAAGCCCTGAGTTCCAGGCTTACTGCATCTGCCAAAGGCATCCGAAAGGGAGTGCAGAAGTGCCACAACATGGTTGCTTTCACCGCTTTTCCCTTAGGAAGAACCCTAATACGCGGCTGATTTACCTTCCTAGGGTTACTGTTAGGCTTAGGCCTAGGACTTTTAAAACCAGGAAGCCCTGGGCTCCAGGCACACTGCAGCTGCGAAAGGCATCCCAAGGGGAGCGCAAAAGTGACACAACTTGGCTGCCACCACTGATATTTCCATGAGACCATCCCGAAACATAGGCTGATTTTCCTTCCTAGGGTTAAGGTTTGAGTTACGCCTAGGGTAAGGGTTCTATTAACCAGAAAGCCCTGAGTTCCAAGAACACAGCAGCTGCGAAGGACTTCCCAAGAAGAGCGCAAAAGTACCACAACATGCCTGCCTCCACAGCTTTTTCCTTGGGGACATGTCTAATTCGTGGCTGATTTGCCTTTCTCGTCTTAGGGTTGGGGTTCGGCCTAGGGCTAGGATTTTTAAAATCAGGAAGCCCTGAGTTCCAGGCACACTGGAGCTGTGAAAGTCATCCAAAAGGGAGTGCAAAAGTGCCACAACATGGTTGCTTTCACGGCTTTTTCCTTGGCAAGAAGCCTAACACCAGGCTGATTTACCTTCCCAGGGTTACTGTAAGGCTTAGGCTTAGGACTAGGTATTTTAAAACTAGGAAGTCCTTAGCTCCAGGCGCACTGCATCTGTTCAAGTCATCCCAAGAGGAGTAGAAAAGTGCAACAACATGGCAGCTTTCACAGCTTTTTCCTTGGCACCATCCCTATACCTAGGCTGATTTATTTGCCTAGGGTTAGGGTTAGGGTTCAGCCTAGGGCTTGGAGCTTTTAACCAGGAAGCCCTGAGTTCCAGGCTTACTTCATCTGCCAAAGGCATCCCAAAAGGAGTGCAGAAGTGCCACAACATGGCTGCTTTCACGGCTTTTCCCTTAGGAAGAACCCTAATACGCGTCTGATTTACCTTCCTAGGGTTACTGTTAGGCTTAGGCCTAGGACTTTTAAAACAAGGAAGCCCTGGGCTCCAGGCACATGCAGCTGTTCAAGGCATCCCAAGAGGGACGCAGAAGTGATACAACTTGGCTGCCTCTGCTGCTATTCACATGGGACCATCCCGAACCATAGGCTGATTTTCCTTCCTAGGGTTAAGGTTTGAATTACACCTAGGGTAAGGGTTCTATTAACCAGAAAGCCCTGAGTTCCAAGAACACAGCAGCTGCGAAGGACTACCCAAGAAGAGCGCAAAAGTACCACAACATGCCTGCCTCCACAGCTTTTTCCTTGGGGACATGCCTAATTCCTGGCTGATTTGCCTTTCTCGTCTTAGGGTTGGGGTTCGGCCTAGGGCTAGGATAATTTTAACTAGGAAGCCCTGAGTTCCAGGCTTACTGCATCTGCCAAAGGCATCCCAAAGGGAGTGCAGAAGTGCCACAACATGGCTGCTTTCACGGCTTTTCCCTTAGGAAGAACCCTAATACGCGGCTGATTTACCTTCCTAGGGTTACTGTTAGGCTTAGGCCTAGGACTTTTAAAACCAGGAAGCCCTGGGCTCCAGGCACACTGCAGCTGCGAAAGGCATCCCAAGGGGAGCGCAAAAGTGACACAACTTGGCTGCCACCACTGATATTTCCATGAGACCATCCCGAACCATAGGCTGATTTTCCTTCCTAGGGTTAAGGTTTGAGTTACGCCTAGGGTAAGGGTTCTATTAACCAGAAAGCCCTGAGTTCCAAGAACACAGCAGCTGCGAAGGACTAGCCAAGAAGAGCGCAAAAGTACCACAACATGCCTGCCTCCACAGCTTTTTCCTTGGGGACATGCCTAATTCCTGGCTGATTTGCCTTTCTCGTCTTAGGGTTGGGGTTCGGCCTAGGGCTAGGATTTTTTTAACTAATAAGCCCTGAGTTCCAGGCTTACTTCATCTGCCAAAGGCATCCCAAAGGGAGTGCAGAAGTGCCACAACATGGCTGCTTTCACGGCTTTTCCCTTAGGAAGAACCCTAATACGCGGCTGATTTACCTTCCTAGGGTTACTGTTAGGCTTAGGCCTAGGACTTTTAAAACCAGGAAGCCCTGGGCTCCAGGCACACTGCAGCTGCGAAAGGCATCCCAAGGGGAGCGCAAAAGTGACACAACTTGGCTGCCACCACTGATATTTCCATGAGACCATCCCGAACCATAGGCTGATTTTCCTTCCTAGGGTTAAGGTTTGAATTACACCTAGGGTAAGGGTTCTATTAACCAGAAAGCCCTGAGTTCCAAGAACACAGCAGCTGCGAAGGACTAGCCAAGAAGAGCGCAAAAGTACCACAACATGCCTGCCTCCACAGCTTTTTCCTTGGGGACATGCCTAATTCCTGGCTGATTTGCCTTTCTCGTCTTAGGGTTGGGGTTCGGCCTAGGGCTAGGATTTTTTTAACTAGGAAGCCCTGAGTTCCAGGCTTACTGCATCTGCCAAAGGCATCCCAAAGGGAGTGCAGAAGTGCCACAACATGGCTGCTTTCACGGCTTTTCCCTTAGGAAGAACCCTAATACGCGGCTGATTTACCTTCCTAGGGTTACTGTTAGGCTTAGGCCTAGGACTTTTAAAACCAGGAAGCCCTGGGCTCCAGGCACACTGCAGCTGCGAAAGGCATCCCAAGGGGAGCGCAAAAGTGACACAACTTGGCTGCCACCACTGATATTTCCATGAGACCATCCCGAACCGTAGGCTGATTTTCCTTCCTAGGGTTAAGGTTTGAGTTATGCCTGGGGTAAGGGTTCTATTAACCAGAAAGCCCTGAGTTCCAAGAACACAGCAGCTGCGAAGGACTAGCCAAGAAGAGCGCAAAAGTACCACAACATGCCTGCCTCCACAGCTTTTTCCTTGGGGACATGCCTAATTCCTGGCTGATTTGCCTTTCTCGTCTTAGGGTTGGGGTTCGGCCTAGGGCTAGGATATTTTTAACTAATAAGCCCTGAGTTCCAGGCTTACTTCATCTGCCAAAGGCATCCCAAAGGGAGTGCAAAAGTGCCACAACATGGCTGCTTTCACGGCTTTTCCCTTAGGAAGAACCCTAATACGCGGCTGATTTACCTTCCTAGGGTTACTGTTAGGCTTAGGCCTAGGACTTTTAAAACCAGGAAGCCCTGGGCTCCAGGCACACTGCAGCTGCGAAAGGCATCCCAAGAGGGCCGCAAAAGTGACACAACTTGGCTGCCACCACTGATATTTCCATGAGACCATCCCGAACCATAGGCTGATTTTCCTTCCTAGGGTTAAGGTTTGAGTTACGCCTAGGGTAAGGGTTCTATTAACCAGAAAGCCCTGAGTTCCAAGAACACAGCAGCTGCGAAGGACTAGCCAAGAAGAGCGCAAAAGTACCACAACATGCCTGCCTCCACAGCTTTTTCCTTGGGGACATGCCTAATTCCTGGCTGATTTGCCTTTCTCGTCTTAGGGTTGGGGTTCGGCCTAGGGCTAGGATATTTTTAACTAGGAAGCCCTGAGTTCCAGGCTTCTTCATCTGCCAAAGGCATCCCAAAGGGAGTGCAAAAGTGCCACAACATGGCTGCTTTCACGGCTTTTCCCTTAGGAAGAACCCTAATACGCGGCTGATTTACCTTCCTAGGGTTACTGTTAGGCTTAGGCCTAGGACTTTTAAAACCAGGAAGCCCTGGGCTCCAGGCACATGCAGCTGTTAAAGGCATCCCAAGAGGGCTGCAGAAGTGACACAACTTGGCTGCCTCTGCTGCTATTCTCATGAGACCATCCCGAACCATAGGCTGATTTTCCTTCCTAGGGTTAAGGTTTGAGTTACGCCTAGGGTAAGGGTTCTATTAACCAGAAAGCCCTGAGTTCCAAGAACACAGCAGCTGCGAAGGACTAGCCAAGAAGAGCGCAAAAGTACCACAACATGCCTGCCTCCACAGCTTTTTCCTTGGGGACATGCCTAATTCCTGGCTGATTTGCCTTTCTCGTCTTAGGGTTGGGGTTCGGCCTAGGGCTAGGATTTTTAAAATCAGGAAGCCCTGAGTTCCAGGCACACTGGAGCTGTGAAAGGCATCCAAAAGGGAGTGCAAAAGTGCCACAACATGGTTGCTTTCACGGCTTTTTCCTTGGCAAGAAGCCTAACACCAGGCTTATTTCCCTTCCCAGGGTTATTGTTAGGCTTAGGCCTAGGGCTAGGATTTTTAAAACTAGGAAGCCCTTAGATCCAGGCACACTGCAGCTGTTCAAGGCATCCCAAGGGGAGTACAAAAGTGCAACAACATGGCAGCTTTCACAGCTTTTTCCTTGGCACCATCCCTATACCTAGGCTGTTTTATCTGCCTAGGGTTAGGGTTAGGGTTCAGCCTAGGGCTTGGAGTTTTTTAACCAGGAAGCCCTGAGTTCCAGGCTTACTGCATCTGCCAAAGGCATCCGAAAGGGAGTGCAGAAGTGCCACAACATGGTTGCTTTCACCGCTTTTCCCTTAGGAAGAACCCTAATACGCGGCTGATTTACCTTCCTAGGGTTACTGTTAGGCTTAGGCCTAGGACTTTTAAAACCAGGAAGCCCTGGGCTCCAGGCACACTGCAGCTGCGAAAGGCATCCCAAGGGGAGCGCAAAAGTGACACAACTTGGCTGCCACCACTGATATTTCCATGAGACCATCCCGAAACATAGGCTGATTTTCCTTCCTAGGGTTAAGGTTTGAGTTACGCCTAGGGTAAGGGTTCTATTAACCAGAAAGCCCTGAGTTCCAAGAACACAGCAGCTGCGAAGGACTTCCCAAGAAGAGCGCAAAAGTACCACAACATGCCTGCCTCCACAGCTTTTTCCTTGGGGACATGCCTAATTCCTGGCTGATTTGCCTTTCTCGTCTTAGGGTTGGGGTTCGGCCTAGGGCTAGGATTTTTAAAATCAGGAACCCCTGAGTTCCAGGCACACTGGAGCTGTGAAAGTCATCCAAAAGGGAGTGCAAAAGTGCCACAACATGGTTGCTTTCACGGCTTTTTCCTTGGCAAGAAGCCTAACACCAGGCTGATTTACCTTCCCAGGGTTACTGTAAGGCTTAGGCTTAGGACTAGGTATTTTAAAACTAGGAAGTCCTTAGCTCCAGGCGCACTGCATCTGTTCAAGTCATCCCAAGAGGATTAGAAAAGTGCAACAACATGGCAGCTTTCACAGCTTTTTCCTTGGCACCATCCCTATACCTAGGCTGATTTATTTGCCTAGGGTTAGGGTTAGGGTTCAGCCTAGGGCTTGGAGCTTTTAACCAGGAAGCCCTGAGTTCCAGGCTTACTTCATCTGCCAAAGGCATCCCAAAAGGAGTGCAGAAGTGCCACAACATGGCTGCTTTCACGGCTTTTCCCTTAGGAAGAACCCTAATACGCGGCTGATTTACCTTCCTAGGGTTACTGTTAGGCTTAGGCCTAGGACTTTTAAAACAAGGAAGCCCTGGGCTCCAGGCACATGCAGCTGTTCAAGGCATCCCAAGAGGGACGCAGAAGTGATACAACTTGGCTGCCTCTGCTGCTATTCACATGGGACCATCCCGAACCATAGGCTGATTTTCCTTCCTAGGGTTAAGGTTTGAGTTTCGCCTAGGGTAAGAGGTCTATTAACCAGAAAGCCCTGAGTTCCAAGAACACAGCAGCTGCGAAGGACTACCCAAGAAGAGCGCAAAAGTACCACAACATGCCTGCCTCCACAGCTTTTTCCTTGGGGACATGCCTAATTCCTGGCTGATTTGCCTTTCTCGTCTTAGGGTTGGGGTTCGGCCTAGGGCTAGGATAATTTTAACTAGGAAGCCCTGAGTTCCAGGCTTACTGCATCTGCCAAAGGCATCCCAAAGGGAGTGCAGAAGTGCCACAACATGGCTGCTTTCACGGCTTTTCCCTTAGGAAGAACCCTAATACGCGGCTGATTTACCTTCCTAGGGTTACTGTTAGGCTTAGGCCTAGGACTTTTAAAACCAGGAAGCCCTGGGCTCCAGGCACACTGCAGCTGCGAAAGGCATCCCAAGGGGAGCGCAAAAGTGACACAACTTGGCTGCCACCACTGATATTTCCATGAGACCATCCCGAACCATAGGCTGATTTTCCTTCCTAGGGTTAAGGTTTGAGTTACGCCTAGGGTAAGGGTTCTATTAACCAGAAAGCCCTGAGTTCCAAGAACACAGCAGCTGCGAAGGACTAGCCAAGAAGAGCGCAAAAGTACCACAACATGCCTGCCTCCACAGCTTTTTCCTTGGGGACATGCCTAATTCCTGGCTGATTTGCCTTTCTCGTCTTAGGGTTGGGGTTCGGCCTAGGGCTAGGATTTTTTTAACTAGGAAGCCCTGAGTTCCAGGCTTACTGCATCTGCCAAAGGCATCCCAAAGGGAGTGCAAAAGTGCCACATCATGGCTGCTTTCACAGCTTTTCCCTTAGGAAGAACCCTAATACGCGGCTGATTTACCTTCCTAGGGTTACTGTTAGGCTTAGGCCTAGGACTTTTAAAACCAGGAAGCCCTGGGCTCCAGGCACACTGCAGCTGCGAAAGGCATCCCAAGGGGAGCGCAAAAGTGACACAACTTGGCTGCCACCACTGATATTTCCATGAGACCATCCCGAACCATAGGCTGATCTTCCTTCCTAGGGTTAAGGTTTGAATTACACCTAGGGTAAGGGTTCTATTAACCAGAAAGCCCTGAGTTCCAAGAACACAGCAGCTGCGAAGGACTAGCCAAGAAGAGCGCAAAAGTACCACAACATGCCTGCCTCCACAGCTTTTTCCTTGGGGACATGCCTAATTCCTGGCTGATTTGCCTTTCTCGTCTTAGGGTTGGGGTTCGGCCTAGGGCTAGGATTTTTTTAACTAGGAAGCCCTGAGTTCCAGGCTTACTGCATCTGCCAAAGGCATCCCAAAGGGAGTGCAGAAGTGCCACAACATGGCTGCTTTCACGGCTTTTCCCTTAGGAAGAACCCTAATACGCGGCTGATTTACCTTCCTAGGGTTACTGTTAGGCTTAGGCCTAGGACTTTTAAAACCAGGAAGCCCTGGGCTCCAGGCATATGCAGCTGTTAAAGGCATCCCAATAGGGCTGCAGAAGTGACACAACTTGGCTGCCTCTGCTTCTATTCTCATGAGACCATCCCGAACCATAGGCTGATTTTCCTTCCTAGGGTTAAGGTTTGAGTTATGCCTGGGGTAAGGGTTCTATTAACCAGAAAGCCCTGAGTTCCAAGAACACAGCAGCTGCGAAGGACTAGCCAAGAAGAGCGCAAAAGTACCACAACATGCCTGCCTCCACAGCTTTTTCCTTGGGGACATGCCTAATTCCTGGCTGATTTGCCTTTCTCGTCTTAGGGTTGGGGTTCGGCCTAGGGCTAGGATTTTTTTAACTAATAAGCCCTGAGTTCCAGGCTTACTTCATCTGCCAAAGGCATCCCAAAGGGAGTGCAGAAGTGCCACAACATGGCTGCTTTCACGGCTTTTCCCTTAGGAAGAACCCTAATACTCGGCTGATTTACCTTCCTAGGGTTACTGTTAGGCTTAGGCCTAGGACTTTTAAAACCAGGAAGCCCTGGGCTCCAGGCACACTGCAGCTGCGAAAGGCATCCCAAGAGGGCCGCAAAAGTGACACAACTTGGCTGCCACCACTGATATTTCCATGAGACCATCCCGAACCATAGGCTGATTTTCCTTCCTAGGGTTAAGGTTTGAGTTACGCCTAGGGTAAGGGTTCTATTAACCAGAAAGCCCTGAGTTCCAAGAACACAGCAGCTGCGAAGGACTAGCCAAGAAGAGCGCAAAAGTACCACAACATGCCTGCCTCCACAGCTTTTTCCTTGGGGACATGCCTAATTCCTGGCTGATTTGCCTTTCTCGTCTTAGGGTTGGGGTTCGGCCTAGGGCTAGGATATTTTTAACTAGGAAGCCCTGAGTTCCAGGCTTCTTCATCTGCCAAAGGCATCCCAAAGGGAGTGCAAAAGTGCCACAACATGGCTGCTTTCACGGCTTTTCCCTTAGGAAGAACCCTAATACGCGGCTGATTTACCTTCCTAGGGTTACTGTTAGGCTTAGGCCTAGGACTTTTAAAACCAGGAAGCCCTGGGCTCCAGGCACATGCAGCTGTTAAAGGCATCCCAAGAGGGCTGCAGAAGTGACACAACTTGGCTGCCTCTGCTGCTATTCTCATGAGACCATCCCGAACCATAGGCTGATTTTCCTTCCTAGGGTTAAGGTTTGAGTTACGCCTAGGGTAAGGGTTCTATTAACCAGAAAGCCCTGAGTTCCAAGAACACAGCAGCTGCGAAGGACTAGCCAAGAAGAGCGCAAAAGTACCACAACATGCCTGCCTCCACAGCTTTTTCCTTGGGGACATGCCTAATTCCTGGCTGATTTGCCTTTCTCGTCTTAGGGTTGGGGTTCGGCCTAGGGCTAGGATTTTTAAAATCAGGAAGCCCTGAGTTCCAGGCACACTGGAGCTGTGAAAGGCATCCAAAAGGGAGTGCAAAAGTGCCACAACATGGTTGCTTTCACGGCTTTTTCCTTGGCAAGAAGCCTAACACCAGGCTTATTTCCCTTCCCAGGGTTATTGTTAGGCTTAGGCCTAGGGCTAGGATTTTTAAAACTAGGAAGCCCTTAGATCCAGGCACACTGCAGCTGTTCAAGGCATCCCAAGGGGAGTACAAAAGTGCAACAACATGGCAGCTTTCACAGCTTTTTCCTTGGCACCATCCCTATACCTAGGCTGTTTTATCTGCCTAGGGTTAGGGTTAGGGTTCAGCCTAGGGCTTGGAGTTTTTTAACCAGGAAGCCCTGAGTTCCAGGCTTACTGCATCTGCCAAAGGCATCCCAAAGGGAGTGCAAAAGTGCCACAACATGGCTGCTTTCACAGCTTTTCCCTTAGGAAGAACCCTAATACGCGGCTGATTTACCTTCCTAGGGTTACTGTTAGGCTTAGGCCTAGGACTTTTAAAACCAGGAAGCCCTGGGCTCCAGGCACACTGCAGCTGCGAAAGGCATCCCAAGGGGAGCGCAAAAGTGACACAACTTGGCTGCCACCACTGATATTTCCATGAGACCATCCCGAACCATAGGCTGATTTTCCTTCCTAGGGTTAAGGTTTGAGTTACGCCTAGGGTAAGGGTTCTATTAACCAGAAAGCCCTGAGTTCCAAGAACACAGCAGCTGCGAAGGACTAGCCAAGAAGAGCGCAAAAGTACCACAACATGCCTGCCTCCACAGCTTTTTCCTTGGGGACATGCCTAATTCCTGGCTGATTTGCCTTTCTCGTCTTAGGGTTGGGGTTCGGCCTAGGGCTAGGATTTTTAAAATCAGGAAGCCCTGAGTTCCAGGCACACTGGAGCTGTGAAAGGCATCCCAAAGGGAGTGCAAAAGTGCCACAACATGGCTGCTTTCACGGCTTTTTCCTTGGCAAGAAGCCTAACACCAGGCTGATTTACCTTCCCAGGGTTACTGTAAGGCTTAGGCCTAGGGCTAGGATTTTTAAAACTAGGAAGCCCTTAGCTCCAGGCACACTGCAGCTGTTCAAGTCATCCCAAGAGGGCCGCAGAAGTGACACAACTTGGCTGCCTCTGCTGCTATTCTGATGAGTCCATCCCGAACCATAGGCTGATTTTCCTTCCTAGGGTGAGGGTTAGAGTTACGCCTAGGGTTAGTGTTTTTTTAACCAGAAAGCCCTGAGTTCCAAGAACACAGCAGCTGCGAAGGACTACCCAAGAGGAGGGGAAAAGTGCCACAACATGGCTGCCTCCAGCGCTTTTTCCTTGGGACCATCATTGAACCTAAGCTGATTTACTTGCCTCCAGTTGCACCTATGGTCACGCCAAGAGATAGGGATTTTAAATCAGTAAACCCTGAGCTCCAGACCCAGTGCAGCTGCAAAAGGCTTCCCAAGGGCAGCCAAAAATTGCCTCAACATGCTCCTTCCAGTGCTTTTTTCCTTGGGAACATCCCTATACCCAGGCTGATTTATCTGCCTAGGGTTAGGGTTAGGGTTCAGCCTAGAGATAGGATTTTTTCAAACAGGAAGCCCTGAATTCCAGGCACACTGCAGCTGTTAAAGGCAGTGTTTTACGTCAACCGCAACTTAGTCTGAAATAAATGCTTTTTCCCTGAGAGCATCTGAGAGGTTTGCATGAAGCACTGATATCTGACATTTGCAATTTTGAATAGGAGAGGAGAAAGAAAATGGGAAGAAGTTTTTAATTTTAGTGGTTTCAATGTTAATTTCCGTACACTTTTTCAAAACTTGTCAGCTCAAATGCCCATCAACATCTTTTAGTCATCTGTAAGTCAGTATTCATATAAAATGTGCTTCAAATCAAAAGAATTTCAAATTTGCACTCCAAATTTCTATGCCTAGATTTATGATTTCCTCCACATATTAGATGAAAGGAAGGCCTTTTTTACTGTGGGAGTGCTGGAACACTGGAACAGGTTGCCCAGGGAAGTTGTGGGTGTCCCATCCCTGAAAGTATTCAAGGTCAGCTTGGACGGGGCTTGGAGCAGCAACAAAGGAGAAGCTTGATGGTAGAGAAACAAAGTTGGACTATAGAAGAAACTGGGATTGAAGTATAGGAGCAAGTTTTCTCTCAGCTCTTGGGGTAAATTCAAAGTTGTACAAAATGACATTTATCTGTGCTATTCACTACTGTAACAGAAATGTTCATGAAAACTGTACAGAAGATAGCAAATTTTAAAAGAGATAAGAATTACAGCATAAAATCCATGGGATGGGTTACAACATGAGACACTCTCTAAGAGAAAATCTCTGTGTTTCAGCACTTCATCATGGTAAGATTTCATGAAGTGCCAAAGAAGGCGGCAAAATATCATTCGGGACGTTATTTCCTGGAATTCAGCCTGGCCATTAGTAGGAACTGGGTTTGAACACATCATGTAGATATACCACACACGCTTTCCCTTCACTGAAAAATGACTGTTTACAACGAAGAAGCAATTGACGATCAAAATTGATTGAAAGCATCTTAAACATGTCAAGTATTTCATTGTAGATGATCTGTGATCCAAATGCTTCTTCCACCTTCGAGAGGGACAGAACAATTCTTCCATATCATGATGGTTTAAAATTGTATCAACCAATGTTTTCTGCTGAAAAGATAGCATCTATTTTTTTCTATTTTTGGAAGAAAATATTCCTAGACATACAACAGGTGAGAACTAAGTAATTTTAAAGAAACAAATGAAAAGAAAATATTCTGTAAATAGAATGAAATGAAAAGCTGTGTTTTAAATAGGAGCTAAATATTAAACAGAATTTTTGTACCAGGCATTTGAATTACTGCACCAGCTCTTTTGCCCATCAAGAGAGGCATTGAGCATTTCAGTCTTTTCCAAGGTGTTCATGATCTGCTATGCTGATCTCTGTGTGTGCCTAGGTGTGTGTGGAAGGGGGGGCATGTGAAGGGGAGTGTGTATGTTTGCTTTACAATTGTTGTGGCAGATTCATGCCTCAGCTCCACATTTTGTTTTAGAAAGGTCACACAGAGTGGATGTGAAGTTTACTATCAACAAGAGATCAATTCCCAAATCATCCATTTCACTCTACCTTATAAATCATGTGCTTTGTTGCATATTTTATCAAATCTACTTTCAAGCCAGATGGAGGAAGGAGGATGTGGCAATCCCTCCACCATCTTGCAACTTTTATGCAAGTAGGTTTTCAAGAAAATCATCATTTCTCTTTGAAATATGTCTGGAACAGGCATGATGGTAGTGTCAACCTGTTGGAGTTTTTGTTGCTGGAAGAAGTTATACTAAAGGATTGGTTTTTACATTGACCAGTTACTGAATCAAGCTCAGGAATACATTGGAAATTCAACTGGGGCTTCCTTTCCCCGGCAGACTACTTCTAGAACGAGCTTGTACACTGAAGCTTACTCTTTTGCCCTCTTTTTTTTTCTTTCCTATTTTCTTGGCTTCTTTGCCACTCTCTAGACAATTTTGGAACTTTTTTCCCAACTCAAATGGTTTCAATAGTCTGATTGTGATCATACATTTTTACAAGGAATCTTTAAAATCTTTTCTCCAGTTAAGAAAGTCAAGGACTTAGGTCTTTTTCTTCCCTTATCAATATTGCAATGAAATTGATAAGTAAAGACCAACTCTTTCTTTTTGTTTTTAACCCAAGCAGATAATTCCCATCCATTCATCCATTTGGTGGACCAATAGTTGCCATTCTGATGGAAGTTGTCACTTCTTAACAATAGGCATTCTGTGACTATGTTGACAGCACTTTGGGTGAAGATCCTAACTGGTCTTAGATACACATAGGGAGAAATTTGCTCAGCCAGTGTCAGTCTTAAGCATGCGTATCAGAAGATCTTTCTAGAGCTGGGAATTTTCCCATGAAAGGGATTCAGTTAGGGAAGAGACACTTGCCCCAGAGGTTTACATTCTTCTTGAAGACTGCTTAAGGAACTTAGATGCCATGTCCATTTGGATCTGTGTCTGCACAGAACTTTGTCATGCCAGTGCTTGAAATGCATCTTGAAGAGAATTCACTAGCACAGAATGAATGAGAGTGGAAGGGGTTGGTGGGGCTAACCAGGCCCAAGCCCCCTGCCTAAACCAGGATCCCTAGAGCCTCTTGCCCAGGATTCTATCTGGGTGTACTTTGAATGTCTTCAAAGATCCAGGCTCCACAATCTTTCTGGGCAGTCTGTGCCGTGGTTCACTCACCCTCACAGTAAAGAATCATTTCCTGATGTTCCTGTATTTCAGTGTGTGCCCACTGCCTCTTGTCTTTTCACTCAGCATCACTGAAAAGACACTGATTCCCTCCCCTTTGCACTATTGCTTCCATATGGATGTGTGCTGCCATGTAGAGATATGTCAAAAACCTCCCTGAAGCCCAGGCAGATAATATTCCCTTCATCTACCAGTCAAGTTGATTCATCAGAGGAGTTTAAAGTTATGTTCAGCATGAAATGCCCCTGAAAAATCATGCTAACTACATTATTGTGTCGTCTTTCATGTGCCTGGCAAGGTTTTCCAGGAAGAGCTGCTTCATCAACTTCCTGGGTATAAAAAAGAGGCTGGCTGGTTTGTACGATTGCGAGTCCTCCTAATTGCCTTTTTTGAAGATGAGTGTCATTTGCTTACATCCAGTTCTTAGCCTCTCTTCTCGTCTACATCTTAGCAAAAAGCTTTTCCACTATGTCTGGCAAGGAGAAATTGTGCCAGCACAGAAAACATCTCCTATCGTGTTCTAGACGTTGCACGGAGGTGTGCCGAGTGTTTGGCATGAAGGAAAGAAAAGTTGTCCAAAACAGCTTCCAATCGAATGTTCATGTGATTGGAAAAGTCAGGAGAGTGCAAAGGTACTGTTTTCTATCAGTTGGCAAGCTGCGCACACAATCCCAGTGTTGTACAGCTTCCTTCTTCACCTTTCCGAAGGTGCCGCTCTCTCCGGCTCCCGGAGGCGAAGAAGCGGCTTCTTCGCGCAAAGACGATTGTGCCGCTCACTGTGCACTCCTTAGCGCGGCTTCTGCCGAAAGACGCCCGGGAGCGGCTCTTAGCTCCGGACAGCATCGTACCTTCGTCTTTAGCGTCTCTTCTCGTCTACATCTTAGCAAAAAGCTTTTCCACTATGTCTGGCGAGGAAAAACTGTGCCAGCACAGAAAACATCTCCCATCGTGTTCTAGACGTTGCACGGAGGTGTGCCGAGTGTTTGGCATGAAGGAAAGAAAAGTTGTCCGAAACAGCTTCCAATCGAATGTTCATGTGATTGGAAAAGTCAGGAGAGTGCAAAGGTACTGTTTTCTATCAGTTGGCAAGCTGCGCACACAATCCCAGTGTTGTACAGCTTCCTTCTTCACCTTTCCGAAGGTGCCGCTCTCTCCGGCTCCCGGAGGCGAAGAAGCGGCTTCTTCGCGCAAAGACGATTGTGCCGCTAACTGTGCACTCCTTAGCGCGGCTTCTGCCGAAAGACGCCCGGGAGCGGCTCTTAGCTCCGGAGAGCATCGTACCTTCGTCTTTAGCGTCTCTTCTCGTCTACATCTTAGCAAAAAGCTTTTCCATTATGTCTGGCGAGGAAAAACTTTGCCAGCACAGAAAACATCTCCCATCGTGTTCTAGACGTTGCACGGAGGTGTGCCGAGTGTTTGGCATGAAGAAAAGAAAAGTTGTCCAAAACAGCTTCCAATCGAATGTTCATGTGATTGGAAAAGTCAGGAGAGTGCAAAGGTACTGTTTTCTATCAGTTGGCAAGCTGCGCACACAATCCCAGTGTTGTACAGCTTCCTTCTTCACCTTTCCGAAGGTGCCGCTCTCTCCGGCTCCCGGAGGCGAAGAAGCGGCTTCTTCGCGCAAAGACGATTGTGCCGCTAACTGTGCACTCCTTAGCGCGGCTTCTGCCGAAAGACGCCCGGGAGCGGCTCTTAGCTCCGGAGAGCATCGTACCTTCGTCTTTAGCGTCTCTTCTCGTCTACATCTTAGCAAAAAGCTTTTCCATTATGTCTGGCGAGGAAAAACTTTGCCAGCACAGAAAACATCTCCCATCGTGTTCTAGACGTTGCACGGAGGTGTGCCGAGTGTTTGGCATGAAGAAAAGAAAAGTTGTCCAAAACAGCTTCCAATCGAATGTTCATGTGATTGGAAAAGTCAGGAGAGTGCAAAGGTACTGTTTTCTATCAGTTGGCAAGCTGCGCACACAATCCCAGTGTTGTACAGCTTCCTTCTTCACCTTTCCGAAGGTGCCGCTCTCTCCGGCTCCCGGAGGCGAAGAAGCGGCTTCTTCGCGCAAAGACGATTGTGCCGCTCACTGTGCACTCCTTAGCGCGGCTTCTGCCGAAAGACGCCCGGGAGCGGCTCTTAGCTCCGGAGAGCATCGTACCTTCGTCTTAGCGTCTCTTCTCGTCTACATCTTAGCAAAAAGCTTTTCCACTATGTCTGGCGAGGAAAAACTGTGCCAGCACAGAAAACATCTCCCATCGTGTTCTAGACGTTGCACGGAGGTGTGCCGAGTGTTTGGCATGAAGGAAAGAAAAGTTGTCCAAAACAGCTTCCAATCGAATGTTCATGTGATTGGAAAAGTCAGGAGAGTGCAAAGGTACTGTTTTCTATCAGTTTGCAAGCTGCGCACACAATCCCAGTGTTGTACAGCTTCCTTCTTCACCTTTCCGAAGGTGCCGCTCTCTCCGGCTCCCGGAGGCGAAGAAGCGGCTTCTTCGCGCAAAGACGATTGTGCCGCTCACTGTGCACTCCTTAGCGCGGCTTCTGCCGAAAGACGCCCGGGAGCGGCTCTTAGCTCCGGACAGCATCGAACCTTCGTCTTTAGCGTCTCTTCTCGTCTACATCTTAGCAAAAAGCTTTTCCACTATGTCTGGCGAGGAAAAACTGTGCCAGCACAGAAAACATCTCCCATCGTGTTCTAGACGTTGCACGGAGGTGTGCCGAGTGTTTGGCATGAAGAAAAGAAAAGTTGTCCGATACAGCTTCCAATCGAATGTTCATGTGATTGGAAAAGTCAGGAGAGTGCAAAGGTACTGTTTTCTATCAGTTGGCAAGCTGCGCACACAATCCCAGTGTTGTACAGCTTCCTTCTTCACCTTTCCGAAGGTGCCGCTCTCTCCGGCTCCCGGAGGCGAAGAAGCGGCTTCTTCGCGCAAAGACGATTGTGCCGCTCACTGTGCACTCCTTAGCGCGGCTTCTGCCGAAAGACGCCCGGGAGCGGCTCTTAGCTCCGGACAGCATCGTACCTTCGTCTTTAGCGTCTCTTCTCGTCTACATCTTAGCAAAAAGCTTTTCCACTATGTCTGGCAAGGAGAAATTGTGCCAGCACAGAAAACATCTCCCATCGTGTTCTAGACGTTGCACGGAGGTGTGCCGAGTGTTTGGCATGAAGGAAAGAAAAGTTGTCCGAAACAGCTTCCAATCGAATGTTCATGTGATTGGAAAAGTCAGGAGAGTGCAAAGGTACTGTTTTCTATCAGTTGGCAAGCTGCGCACACAATCCCAGTGTTGTACAGCTTCCTTCTTCACCTTTCCGAAGGTGCCGCTCTCTCCGGCTCCCGGAGGCGAAGAAGCGGCTTCTTCGCGCAAAGACGATTGTGCCGCTAACTGTGCACTCCTTAGCGCGGCTTCTGCCGAAAGACGCCCGGGAGCGGCTCTTAGCTCCGGAGAGCATCGTACCTTCGTCTTTAGCGTCTCTTCTCGTCTACATCTTAGCAAAAAGCTTTTCCATTATGTCTGGCGAGGAAAAACTTTGCCAGCACAGAAAACATCTCCCATCGTGTTCTAGACGTTGCACGGAGGTGTGCCGAGTGTTTGGCATGAAGAAAAGAAAAGTTGTCCAAAACAGCTTCCAATCGAATGTTCATGTGATTGGAAAAGTCAGGAGAGTGCAAAGGTACTGTTTTCTATCAGTTGGCAAGCTGCGCACACAATCCCAGTGTTGTACAGCTTCCTTCTTCACCTTTCCGAAGGTGCCGCTCTCTCCGGCTCCCGGAGGCGAAGAAGCGGCTTCTTCGCGCAAAGACGATTGTGCCGCTCACTGTGCACTCCTTAGCGCGGCTTCTGCCGAAAGACGCCCGGGAGCGGCTCTTAGCTCCGGAGAGCATCGTACCTTCGTCTTAGCGTCTCTTCTCGTCTACATCTTAGCAAAAAGCTTTTCCACTATGTCTGGCGAGGAAAAACTGTGCCAGCACAGAAAACATCTCCCATCGTGTTCTAGACGTTGCACGGAGGTGTGCCGAGTGTTTGGCATGAAGAAAAGAAAAGTTGTCCAAAACAGCTTCCAATCGAATGTTCATGTGATTGGAAAAGTCAGGAGAGTGCAAAGGTACTGTTTTCTATCAGTTTGCAAGCTGCGCACACAATCCCAGTGTTGTACAGCTTCCTTCTTCACCTTTCCGAAGGTGCCGCTCTCTCCGGCTCCCGGAGGCGAAGAAGCGGCTTCTTCGCGCAAAGACGATTGTGCCGCTCACTGTGCACTCCTTAGCGCGGCTTCTGCCGAAAGACGCCCGGGAGCGGCTCTTAGCTCCGGACAGCATCGAACCTTCGTCTTTAGCGTCTCTTCTCGTCTACATCTTAGCAAAAAGCTTTTCCACTATGTCTGGCGAGGAAAAACTGTGCCAGCACAGAAAACATCTCCCATCGTGTTCTAGACGTTGCACGGAGGTGTGCCGAGTGTTTGGCATGAAGAAAAGAAAAGTTGTCCAAAACAGCTTCCAATCGAATGTTCATGTGATTGGAAAAGTCAGGAGAGTGCAAAGGTACTGTTTTCTATCAGTTGGCAAGCTGCGCACACAATCCCAGTGTTGTACAGCTTCCTTCTTCACCTTTCCGAAGGTGCCGCTCTCTCCGGCTCCCGGAGGCGAAGAAGCGGCTTCTTCGCGCAAAGACGATTGTGCCGCTCACTGTGCACTCCTTAGCGCGGCTTCTGCCGAAAGACGCCCGGGAGCAGCTCTTAGCTCCGCAGAGCATCGTACCTTCGTCTTTAGCGTCTCTTCTCGTCTACATCTTAGCAAAAAGCTTTTCCACTATGTCTGGCGAGGAAAAACTGTGCCAGCACAGAAAACATCTCCCATCGTGTTCTAGACGTTGCACGATCCCTATACTTAGGCTGATTTTCCTTCCTGGGGATAGGGTTAGGCTTCAGCCTAGGGCTTCGAGATTTTAACCAGGAAGCCCTGAGTTCCAGGCTTACTGCATCTGCCAAAGGCATCCCAAAGGGAGTGCAGAAGTGCCACAACATGGTTGCTTTCACGGCTTTTCCCTTAGGAAGAACCCTAATACGCGGCTGATTTACCTTCCTAGGGTTACTGTTAGGCTTAGGCCTAGGACTTTTAAAACCAGGAAGCCCTGGGCTCCAGGCACACTGCAGCTGCGAAAGGCATCCCAAGGGGAGCGCAAAAGTGACACAACTTGGCTGCCACCACTGATATTTCCATGAGACCATCCCGAAACATAGGCTGATTTTCCTTCCTAGGGTTAAGGTTTGAGTTACGCCTAGGGTAAGGGTTCTATTAACCAGAAAGCCCTGAGTTCCAAGAACACAGCAGCTGCGAAGGACTTCCCAAGAAGAGCGCAAAAGTACCACAACATGCCTGCCTCCACAGCTTTTTCCTTGGGGACATGCCTAATTCCTGGCTGATTTGCCTTTCTCGTCTTAGGGTTGGGGTTCGGCCTAGGGCTAGGATTTTTAAAATCAGGAAGCCCTGACTTCCAGGCACACTGGAGCTGTGAAAGTCATCCAAAAGGGAGTGCAAAAGTGCCACAACATGGTTGCTTTCACGGCTTTTTCCTTGGCAAGAAGCCTAACACCAGGCTGATTTACCTTCCCAGGGTTACTGTTAGGCTTAGGCTTAGGACTAGGTATTTTAAAACTAGGAAGTCCTTAGCTCCAGGCGCACTGCATCTGTTCAAGTCATCCCAAGAGGAGTAGAAAAGTGCAACAACATGGCAGCTTTCACAGCTTTTTCCTTGGCACCATCCCTATACCTAGGCTGATTTATTTGCCTAGGGTTAGGGTTAGGGTTCAGCCTAGGGCTTGGAGCTTTTAACCAGGAAGCCCTGAGTTCCAGGCTTACTTCATCTGCCAAAGGCATCCCAAAGGGAGTGCAGAAGTGCCACAACATGGTTGCTTTCACGGCTTTTCCCTTAGGAAGAACCCTAATACTCGGCTGATTTACCTTCCTAGGGTTACTGTTAGGCTTAGGCCTAGGACTTTTAAAACCAGGAAGCCCTGGGCTCCAGGCACTCTGCAGCTGCGAAAGGCATCCCAAGGGGAGCGCAAAAGTGACACAACTTGGCTGCCACCACTGATATTTCCATGAGACCATCCCAAATCATAGGCTGATTTTCCTTCCTAGGGTTAAGGTTTGAGTTACGCCTGGGGTAAGGGTTCTATTAACCAGAAAGCCCTGAGTTCCAAGAACACAGCAGCTGCGAAGGACTAGCCAAGAAGAGCGCAAAAGTACCACAACATGCCTGCCTCCACAGCTTTTTCCTTGGGGACATGCCTAATTCCTGGCTGATTTGCCTTTCTCGTCTTAGGGTTGGGGTTCGGCCTTGGGCTACGACTTTTAAAATCAGGAAGCCCTGAGTTCCAGGCACACTGGAGCTGTGAAAGGCATCCAAAAGGGAGTGCAAAAGTGCCACAACATGGTTGCTTTCACGGCTTTTTCCTTGGCAAGAAGCCTAACACCAGGCTGATTTCTCTTCCTAGGGTTACTGTAAGGCTTAGGCCTAGGGCTAGGATTTTTAAAACTAGGAAGCCCTTAGATCCAGGCACACTGCAGCTGTTCAAGGCATCCCAAGGGGAGTACAAAAGTGCAACAACATGGCAGCTTTCACAGCTTTTTCCTTGGCACCATCCCTGTACCTAGGCTGATTTATCTGCCTAGGGTTAGGGTTAGGGTTAGGGTTAGGGTACGGGTCAGGGTTAGGGTACGGGTTAGGGTGCGGGTTAGGGTACGGGTTAGGGTTAGGGTATGGGTTAGGGTACGGGTTAGGGTTAGGGTACGGGTTAGGGTGCGGGTGAGGGTGAGGGTTAGGGTACGGGTTAGGGTACGGGTTAGGGTTAGGGTACGGGTTAGGGTACGGGTTAGGGTACGGGTTAGGGTTAGGGTTAGGGTACGGGTTAGGGTACGGGTTAGGGTACGGGTTAGGTTACGGGTTAGGGTACGGGTTAGGGTTAGGGTACGGGTTAGGGTACGGGTTAGGGTACGGGTTAGGGTTAGGGTACGGGTTAGGGTTAGGGTACGGGTTAGGGTACGGGTTAGGGTACGGGTTAGGGTTAGGGTACGGGTTAGGGTACAGGTTAGGGTACGGGTTAGGGTACGGGTTAGGGTACGGGTTAGGGTACGGGTTAGGGTACGGGTTAGGGTACGGGTTAGGGTACGGGTTAGGGTTAGGGTACGGGTTAGGGTACGGGTTGGGGTACGGGTTAGGGTACGGGTTAGGGGTTAGGGTTAGGGTACTGGTTAGGGTACGGGTTAGGGTACGGGTTAGGGTACGGGTTAGGGTTAGGGTACGGGTTAGGGTTAGGGTACGGGTTAGGGTACGGGTTAGGGTACGGGTTAGGGTTAGGGTACGGGTTAGGGTACGGGTTAGGGTACGGGTACGGGTTAGGGTACGGGTACGGGTTAGGGTACGGGTTAGGGTACGGGTTAGGGGTTAGGGTTAGGGTACGGGTTAGGGTACGGGTTAGGGTACGGGTTAGGGTACGGGTTAGGGTACGGGTTAGGGTACGGGTTAGGGTACGGGTTAGGGTACGGGTTAGGGTACGGGTTAGGGTACGGGTTAGGGTACGGGTTAGGGTACGGGTTAGGGTTAGGGTACGGGTTAGGGTACGGGTTAGGGTACGGGTTAGGGTACGGGTTAGGGTACGGGTTAGGGTACGGGTTAGGGTACGGGTTAGGGTTTAGGGTTAGGGTTAGGGTTAGGGTTAGGGTTAGGGTTAGGGTTAGGGTTAGGGTTAGGGTTAGGGTTAGGGTTAGGGTTAGGGTTAGGGTTAGGGTTAGGGTTAGGGTTAGGGTTAGGGTTAGGGTTAGGGTTAGGGTTAGGGTTAGGGTTAGGGTTAGGGTTAGGGTTAGGGTTAGGGTTAGGGTTAGGGTTAGGGTTAGGGTTAGGGTTAGGGTTAGGGTTAGGGTTAGGGTTAGGGTTAGGGTTAGGGTTAGGGTTAGGGTTAGGGTTAGGGTTAGGGTTAGGGTTAGGGTTAGGGTTAGGGTTAGGGTTAGGGTTAGGGTTAGGGTTAGGGTTAGGGTTAGGGTTAGGGTTAGGGTTAGGGTTAGGGTTAGGGTTAGGGTTAGGGTTAGGGTTAGGGTTAGGGTTAGGGTTAGGGTTAGGGTTAGGGTTAGGGTTAGGGTTAGGGTTAGGGTTAGGGTTAGGGTTAGGGTTAGGGTTAGGGTTAGGGTTAGGGTTAGGGTTAGGGTTAGGGTTAGGGTTAGGGTTAGGGTTAGGGTTAGGGTTAGGGTTAGGGTTAGGGTTAGGGTTAGGGTTAGGGTTAGGGTTAGGGTTAGGGTTAGGGTTAGGGTTAGGGTTAGGGTTAGGGTTAGGGTTAGGGTTAGGGTTAGGGTTAGGGTTAGGGTTAGGGTTAGGGTTAGGGTTAGGGTTAGGGTTAGGGTTAGGGTTAGGGTTAGGGTTAGGGTTAGGGTTAGGGTTAGGGTTAGGGTTAGGGTTAGGGTTAGGGTTAGGGTTAGGGTTAGGGTTAGGGTTAGGGTTAGGGTTAGGGTTAGGGTTAGGGTTAGGGTTAGGGTTAGGGTTAGGGTTAGGGTTAGGGTTAGGGTTAGGGTTAGGGTTAGGGTTAGGGTTAGGGTTAGGGTTAGGGTTAGGGTTAGGGTTAGGGTTAGGGTTAGGGTTAGGGTTAGGGTTAGGGTTAGGGTTAGGGTTAGGGTTAGGGTTAGGGTTAGGGTTAGGGTTAGGGTTAGGGTTAGGGTTAGGGTTAGGGTTAGGGTTAGGGTTAGGGTTAGGGTTAGGGTTAGGGTTAGGGTTAGGGTTAGGGTTAGGGTTAGGGTTAGGGTTAGGGTTAGGGTTAGGGTTAGGGTTAGGGTTAGGGTTAGGGTTAGGGTTAGGGTTAGGGTTAGGGTTAGGGTTAGGGTTAGGGTTAGGGTTAGGGTTAGGGTTAGGGTTAGGGTTAGGGTTAGGGTTAGGGTTAGGGTTAGGGTTAGGGTTAGGGTTAGGGTTAGGGTTAGGGTTAGGGTTAGGGTTAGGGTTAGGGTTAGGGTTAGGGTTAGGGTTAGGGTTAGGGTTAGGGTTAGGGTTAGGGTTAGGGTTAGGGTTAGGGTTAGGGTTAGGGTTAGGGTTAGGGTTAGGGTTAGGGTTAGGGTTAGGGTTAGGGTTAGGGTTAGGGTTAGGGTTAGGGTTAGGGTTAGGGTTAGGGTTAGGGTTAGGGTTAGGGTTAGGGTTAGGGTTAGGGTTAGGGTTAGGGTTAGGGTTAGGGTTAGGGTTAGGGTTAGGGTTAGGGTTAGGGTTAGGGTTAGGGTTAGGGTTAGGGTTAGGGTTAGGGTTAGGGTTAGGGTTAGGGTTAGGGTTAGGGTTAGGGTTAGGGTTAGGGTTAGGGTTAGGGTTAGGGTTAGGGTTAGGGTTAGGGTTAGGGTTAGGGTTAGGGTTAGGGTTAGGGTTAGGGTTAGGGTTAGGGTTAGGGTTAGGGTTAGGGTTAGGGTTAGGGTTAGGGTTAGGGTTAGGGTTAGGGTTAGGGTTAGGGTTAGGGTTAGGGTTAGGGTTAGGGTTAGGGTTAGGGTTAGGGTTAGGGTTAGGGTTAGGGTTAGGGTTAGGGTTAGGGTTAGGGTTAGGGTTAGGGTTAGGGTTAGGGTTAGGGTTAGGGTTAGGGTTAGGGTTAGGGTTAGGGTTAGGGTTAGGGTTAGGGTTAGGGTTAGGGTTAGGGTTAGGGTTAGGGTTAGGGTTAGGGTTAGGGTTAGGGTTAGGGTTAGGGTTAGGGTTAGGGTTAGGGTTAGGGTTAGGGTTAGGGTTAGGGTTAGGGTTAGGGTTAGGGTTAGGGTTAGGGTTAGGGTTAGGGTTAGGGTTAGGGTTAGGGTTAGGGTTAGGGTTAGGGTTAGGGTTAGGGTTAGGGTTAGGGTTAGGGTTAGGGTTAGGGTTAGGGTTAGGGTTAGGGTTAGGGTTAGGGTTAGGGTTAGGGTTAGGGTTAGGGTTAGGGTTAGGGTTAGGGTTAGGGTTAGGGTTAGGGTTAGGGTTAGGGTTAGGGTTAGGGTTAGGGTTAGGGTTAGGGTTAGGGTTAGGGTTAGGGTTAGGGTTAGGGTTAGGGTTAGGGTTAGGGTTAGGGTTAGGGTTAGGGTTAGGGTTAGGGTTAGGGTTAGGGTTAGGGTTAGGGTTAGGGTTAGGGTTAGGGTTAGGGTTAGGGTTAGGGTTAGGGTTAGGGTTAGGGTTAGGGTTAGGGTTAGGGTTAGGGTTAGGGTTAGGGTTAGGGTTAGGGTTAGGGTTAGGGTTAGGGTTAGGGTTAGGGTTAGGGTTAGGGTTAGGGTTAGGGTTAGGGTTAGGGTTAGGGTTAGGGTTAGGGTTAGGGTTAGGGTTAGGGTTAGGGTTAGGGTTAGGGTTAGGGTTAGGGTTAGGGTTAGGGTTAGGGTTAGGGTTAGGGTTAGGGTTAGGGTTAGGGTTAGGGTTAGGGTTAGGGTTAGGGTTAGGGTTAGGGTTAGGGTTAGGGTTAGGGTTAGGGTTAGGGTTAGGGTTAGGGTTAGGGTTAGGGTTAGGGTTAGGGTTAGGGTTAGGGTTAGGGTTAGGGTTAGGGTTAGGGTTAGGGTTAGGGTTAGGGTTAGGGTTAGGGTTAGGGTTAGGGTTAGGGTTAGGGTTAGGGTTAGGGTTAGGGTTAGGGTTAGGGTTAGGGTTAGGGTTAGGGTTAGGGTTAGGGTTAGGGTTAGGGTTAGGGTTAGGGTTAGGGTTAGGGTTAGGGTTAGGGTTAGGGTTAGGGTTAGGGTTAGGGTTAGGGTTAGGGTTAGGGTTAGGGTTAGGGTTAGGGTTAGGGTTAGGGTTAGGGTTAGGGTTAGGGTTAGGGTTAGGGTTAGGGTTAGGGTTAGGGTTAGGGTTAGGGTTAGGGTTAGGGTTAGGGTTAGGGTTAGGGTTAGGGTTAGGGTTAGGGTTAGGGTTAGGGTTAGGGTTAGGGTTAGGGTTAGGGTTAGGGTTAGGGTTAGGGTTAGGGTTAGGGTTAGGGTTAGGGTTAGGGTTAGGGTTAGGGTTAGGGTTAGGGTTAGGGTTAGGGTTAGGGTTAGGGTTAGGGTTAGGGTTAGGGTTAGGGTTAGGGTTAGGGTTAGGGTTAGGGTTAGGGTTAGGGTTAGGGTTAGGGTTAGGGTTAGGGTTAGGGTTAGGGTTAGGGTTAGGGTTAGGGTTAGGGTTAGGGTTAGGGTTAGGGTTAGGGTTAGGGTTAGGGTTAGGGTTAGGGTTAGGGTTAGGGTTAGGGTTAGGGTTAGGGTTAGGGTTAGGGTTAGGGTTAGGGTTAGGGTTAGGGTTAGGGTTAGGGTTAGGGTTAGGGTTAGGGTTAGGGTTAGGGTTAGGGTTAGGGTTAGGGTTAGGGTTAGGGTTAGGGTTAGGGTTAGGGTTAGGGTTAGGGTTAGGGTTAGGGTTAGGGTTAGGGTTAGGGTTAGGGTTAGGGTTAGGGTTAGGGTTAGGGTTAGGGTTAGGGTTAGGGTTAGGGTTAGGGTTAGGGTTAGGGTTAGGGTTAGGGTTAGGGTTAGGGTTAGGGTTAGGGTTAGGGTTAGGGTTAGGGTTAGGGTTAGGGTTAGGGTTAGGGTTAGGGTTAGGGTTAGGGTTAGGGTTAGGGTTAGGGTTAGGGTTAGGGTTAGGGTTAGGGTTAGGGTTAGGGTTAGGGTTAGGGTTAGGGTTAGGGTTAGGGTTAGGGTTAGGGTTAGGGTTAGGGTTAGGGTTAGGGTTAGGGTTAGGGTTAGGGTTAGGGTTAGGGTTAGGGTTAGGGTTAGGGTTAGGGTTAGGGTTAGGGTTAGGGTTAGGGTTAGGGTTAGGGTTAGGGTTAGGGTTAGGGTTAGGGTTAGGGTTAGGGTTAGGGTTAGGGTTAGGGTTAGGGTTAGGGTTAGGGTTAGGGTTAGGGTTAGGGTTAGGGTTAGGGTTAGGGTTAGGGTTAGGGTTAGGGTTAGGGTTAGGGTTAGGGTTAGGGTTAGGGTTAGGGTTAGGGTTAGGGTTAGGGTTAGGGTTAGGGTTAGGGTTAGGGTTAGGGTTAGGGTTAGGGTTAGGGTTAGGGTTAGGGTTAGGGTTAGGGTTAGGGTTAGGGTTAGGGTTAGGGTTAGGGTTAGGGTTAGGGTTAGGGTTAGGGTTAGGGTTAGGGTTAGGGTTAGGGTTAGGGTTAGGGTTAGGGTTAGGGTTAGGGTTAGGGTTAGGGTTAGGGTTAGGGTTAGGGTTAGGGTTAGGGTTAGGGTTAGGGTTAGGGTTAGGGTTAGGGTTAGGGTTAGGGTTAGGGTTAGGGTTAGGGTTAGGGTTAGGGTTAGGGTTAGGGTTAGGGTTAGGGTTAGGGTTAGGGTTAGGGTTAGGGTTAGGGTTAGGGTTAGGGTTAGGGTTAGGGTTAGGGTTAGGGTTAGGGTTAGGGTTAGGGTTAGGGTTAGGGTTAGGGTTAGGGTTAGGGTTAGGGTTAGGGTTAGGGTTAGGGTTAGGGTTAGGGTTAGGGTTAGGGTTAGGGTTAGGGTTAGGGTTAGGGTTAGGGTTAGGGTTAGGGTTAGGGTTAGGGTTAGGGTTAGGGTTAGGGTTAGGGTTAGGGTTAGGGTTAGGGTTAGGGTTAGGGTTAGGGTTAGGGTTAGGGTTAGGGTTAGGGTTAGGGTTAGGGTTAGGGTTAGGGTTAGGGTTAGGGTTAGGGTTAGGGTTAGGGTTAGGGTTAGGGTTAGGGTTAGGGTTAGGGTTAGGGTTAGGGTTAGGGTTAGGGTTAGGGTTAGGGTTAGGGTTAGGGTTAGGGTTAGGGTTAGGGTTAGGGTTAGGGTTAGGGTTAGGGTTAGGGTTAGGGTTAGGGTTAGGGTTAGGGTTAGGGTTAGGGTTAGGGTTAGGGTTAGGGTTAGGGTTAGGGTTAGGGTTAGGGTTAGGGTTAGGGTTAGGGTTAGGGTTAGGGTTAGGGTTAGGGTTAGGGTTAGGGTTAGGGTTAGGGTTAGGGTTAGGGTTAGGGTTAGGGTTAGGGTTAGGGTTAGGGTTAGGGTTAGGGTTAGGGTTAGGGTTAGGGTTAGGGTTAGGGTTAGGGTTAGGGTTAGGGTTAGGGTTAGGGTTAGGGTTAGGGTTAGGGTTAGGGTTAGGGTTAGGGTTAGGGTTAGGGTTAGGGTTAGGGTTAGGGTTAGGGTTAGGGTTAGGGTTAGGGTTAGGGTTAGGGTTAGGGTTAGGGTTAGGGTTAGGGTTAGGGTTAGGGTTAGGGTTAGGGTTAGGGTTAGGGTTAGGGTTAGGGTTAGGGTTAGGGTTAGGGTTAGGGTTAGGGTTAGGGTTAGGGTTAGGGTTAGGGTTAGGGTTAGGGTTAGGGTTAGGGTTAGGGTTAGGGTTAGGGTTAGGGTTAGGGTTAGGGTTAGGGTTAGGGTTAGGGTTAGGGTTAGGGTTAGGGTTAGGGTTAGGGTTAGGGTTAGGGTTAGGGTTAGGGTTAGGGTTAGGGTTAGGGTTAGGGTTAGGGTTAGGGTTAGGGTTAGGGTTAGGGTTAGGGTTAGGGTTAGGGTTAGGGTTAGGGTTAGGGTTAGGGTTAGGGTTAGGGTTAGGGTTAGGGTTAGGGTTAGGGTTAGGGTTAGGGTTAGGGTTAGGGTTAGGGTTAGGGTTAGGGTTAGGGTTAGGGTTAGGGTTAGGGTTAGGGTTAGGGTTAGGGTTAGGGTTAGGGTTAGGGTTAGGGTTAGGGTTAGGGTTAGGGTTAGGGTTAGGGTTAGGGTTAGGGTTAGGGTTAGGGTTAGGGTTAGGGTTAGGGTTAGGGTTAGGGTTAGGGTTAGGGTTAGGGTTAGGGTTAGGGTTAGGGTTAGGGTTAGGGTTAGGGTTAGGGTTAGGGTTAGGGTTAGGGTTAGGGTTAGGGTTAGGGTTAGGGTTAGGGTTAGGGTTAGGGTTAGGGTTAGGGTTAGGGTTAGGGTTAGGGTTAGGGTTAGGGTTAGGGTTAGGGTTAGGGTTAGGGTTAGGGTTAGGGTTAGGGTTAGGGTTAGGGTTAGGGTTAGGGTTAGGGTTAGGGTTAGGGTTAGGGTTAGGGTTAGGGTTAGGGTTAGGGTTAGGGTTAGGGTTAGGGTTAGGGTTAGGGTTAGGGTTAGGGTTAGGGTTAGGGTTAGGGTTAGGGTTAGGGTTAGGGTTAGGGTTAGGGTTAGGGTTAGGGTTAGGGTTAGGGTTAGGGTTAGGGTTAGGGTTAGGGTTAGGGTTAGGGTTAGGGTTAGGGTTAGGGTTAGGGTTAGGGTTAGGGTTAGGGTTAGGGTTAGGGTTAGGGTTAGGGTTAGGGTTAGGGTTAGGGTTAGGGTTAGGGTTAGGGTTAGGGTTAGGGTTAGGGTTAGGGTTAGGGTTAGGGTTAGGGTTAGGGTTAGGGTTAGGGTTAGGGTTAGGGTTAGGGTTAGGGTTAGGGTTAGGGTTAGGGTTAGGGTTAGGGTTAGGGTTAGGGTTAGGGTTAGGGTTAGGGTTAGGGTTAGGGTTAGGGTTAGGGTTAGGGTTAGGGTTAGGGTTAGGGTTAGGGTTAGGGTTAGGGTTAGGGTTAGGGTTAGGGTTAGGGTTAGGGTTAGGGTTAGGGTTAGGGTTAGGGTTAGGGTTAGGGTTAGGGTTAGGGTTAGGGTTAGGGTTAGGGTTAGGGTTAGGGTTAGGGTTAGGGTTAGGGTTAGGGTTAGGGTTAGGGTTAGGGTTAGGGTTAGGGTTAGGGTTAGGGTTAGGGTTAGGGTTAGGGTTAGGGTTAGGGTTAGGGTTAGGGTTAGGGTTAGGGTTAGGGTTAGGGTTAGGGTTAGGGTTAGGGTTAGGGTTAGGGTTAGGGTTAGGGTT